>OZ004692.1:44754184-46059127 GCA_963924545.1 Pogonocherus hispidulus | reverse complement strand
CAAACACATTGTTTAATTTGTCTTTTACTTAATAATATCACCGAACATAAACAAAGACTTTGTTTATGTTCGTTGATAATATCAAGGAATTTCCCAGTATTTGGCAACTGCGAACGCCGTAAAGTTGACGACAAGCTGTTCATCCTTATTTAACATACATATTCTTGCATTTTCGCTTTCTTTTTTTCTGAGCTTCAACGACGTTGATTGGTCGAATGAGGAACCAATGGGAATCAATAAGCGACTGCGCTCGAGTTCTGGGGAAGCAGTGGCGTGATATTGGGTTATTTCGCGCGCGTTTCTTAACGGTAAAAATTTGTGCTAAAATTATCAGTGTATTTATTCTTTGTGTCAGTGTTTATACTTATTTGTGTTAGTTAAAAAAGTGGAAATGCATATACTAGAAGTATTCTATAGAATAGTATACGAGTATATATTAACTGAAATGTGCCCAATGGTAAAACAGAATACGCACGCCCATGCTTCACTGCATTTTACCAGATCGACGAGGTCATTCCACTTTGCTTAATTCTGAATTTGAGTATAGCGCTCAATAACCTAGTCAGGAAAATCACCCAATCCCTGCACAGTAGGCAAATTGCAGTGGTGGCTTTCCTTGACATTGAAGGAGCGTTTAACAATACACTGCCTGACTTCCTATACACAGCTAGGGGAGTCGACCCAACAATAAGTGACTGGATTCGGGCTATGTTAGAAAACAGAACTATAACGACGTCCCTTCAGGAAGAAACGTCAGATTTAGGACCGCAAGAGGGTGTCCACAAGGTGGGATTCTTTCCCCCCCTACCTTGGTCCTGCTTGTGGATGACCTGCTGGCCATACTTTCTGTGTGGGAGGTTGAGGTTCAGGCATATGCAGACGATCTAGTCATTTTAGTCAGAGGAAACTCGAAGAAGGGAAGCCTCACCCTTCAAGACGTACTAGATATAATACTGAGTTAGTGTGAGAGGGACCAGATGTCTGTAAACCCCCACAAACTGGTAATTGTACCATTTACCAAGAAAAGGAAGCTGGACAATCTAAGACCTCCCTCCTTACTTGGTGAAATAATTCCATTTGCGGAGGAAGCGAAGTATCTGGGTGTAGTACTGGATATGTCACTTAATTGGAACTCCCATCTGATGAAAATGATCCACAAGCCACAACTGTCCTTATGGACATGTCGACAAATCTGTGGGAAATCTTGGGGCATTGGTCCCAAACAAATATATTGGCTGATGGTCATACGACCTATTATAGCGTGTACGGTTCCATAGTTTGGTAGTCAAAAGAACTAAAACAAAGGACCAAATTCAAACTTTCTGGTTACAGAGACAAGCCTGCCTGGGTTTAACTGGAGCAATTAGCTCTACACCGTCAGCAGCTCTGGAAATCCTACTGGTCCTACCTCCTCTTCACATATATTTGGAGAGAGAGGCCAAATGGACAACATACAGACTAAAGCATCTAAAGCCATTATGGAGCACAATAGGCTGCTGGATGACATGGAAAGTCACAGCATCCTGGAGATTATTTGAGATATCATGCCTGCAACGACTAACTATGAACTGCCCTTAAACATTCTCTTCCCAGGAAGAGATGAATGGAATTAGAATAAAACTGACCTATTGAGGGAAGATAGTTGTTGGTTTACAGAAGGGTCCAAAATACCCATGGGTGTTGGAACCGGAGTGTATAGTTGCAACCCAACGGTAAAAATATCCTCATCCCTTGGTATTTATGCAACTAGATTTCAGGCAGAAATCTTTACCATCGAATTGTGTGTACAGAGGCTGGAACAAACGCAACTTATGCGCAAATCTATAAAAATCTTCTCAGACAGCCAAGCAGCTCTTAAAGCTCTTGGTTCCTACTGTTGCAACTCAAAAACGGTATGGAGTTGTCAGCAGGCGCTCGCTCATTTGAGCAGAAAAATAAGAGTAACTCTGGTCTGGGTCCCAACCCATTCTGGCCATGAAGTGAATGAAGCAGCGGACTCTCTAGCCAGGGAGGGTGCTGCTTCTGAATTTGTCGGACCAGAACCAGTGCTTGACATATCCTCGAGTACTGCCAAAGCAACAATCTTGAGCTGGGCTGAGGGGCAAATCCTCCAGTACTGGCAAGAACTAGCAAGATTAGTTCATTCGAATGCGTTGATAATAAACCCTTCAAAAATAGGAACTAAAAAACTTTTACAGTTAACCGAACAGAAGATGCTGACTGCCGCTTGTGCTTAGAAGACGATGAAACGGCAGAACACATATTATGCACCTGCCCCGCTGAGGAAAGGATCAGATACTTGTTATTTGGCAAAGGACAACTTCTACCTGAGGGTCTGAATAAGTTCTTACCCAATAAGGTGATCAGATTCATTAAGAGGCTGGACCTGTTGGGTGAAATATAAGTAGGTGTGAGCCACAATAGACCACAAAGTCGCGGTGGAGGGTCTGGTTTTCGGCCCACTCACTTTTGAACCTAACCTAACCTAGCTCATTATTAGTTTAGGTAGTTAATGCAAATAAAGGGTGAAAATAACATACATTGCTAAATATTTTTATCTTTATTAAAATGAATAAATGCTTCTAGGGTTTACTATTTAGTACAATAATAGCCATTTGCACTACGAAATATCAACACGAAAATACACAGAAAGAAGAAATTTCCACTCACTTTTGAACCTAACTTAATATAACCTAACTTTCCCTAATAAATGGATTGGGCGCAGAGGTGCTATTTAGTGGTTACCAAGGTCACCGGATTTAACCCCTTTAGATTTCTTCTTATGGGGTTATTTGAAATCTAAAAATTATGTGAATAGACCAAATAATCTTGATGACTTGAAACAGAGAATATGCCAGGAAATAAGACTTATTCCAGCACAGGCAATTGAAAATGTTCAACGGGAAACAATCCTTCGACTACAAATGTATTGAAGTAAACGAACAAAACATTAAACATTTATTATAAAGCAATTGTTATTTAAATAAATGTTTTATGATTAAACATTAGTTTTTTCCATTCATCAATTTTCAAACGTCATTATTACGAAAACCGTTGATTTTAGAGATATGGTATGTTTTACAAAAAGTGTTCAGAATTTACCGTACAATTAAAAAATGCCATAATATACAGGGTGTTCCATTAAAAAAATTAATAATGACTGTACATGTTTTTCTTGAGACATCCCGTATACAACTTTCTTATTTCAAAAAATCCGTAACTAAAAATACTAATCGAAGTGTCCAAGCGTTTTTCCACAAAATTACCTAAATTTTAAACGAATTTGTTCCTTTCATCATGGACGCACCGTATTGTGCAACTCAACTACTAAATTCTGCAACTCAATTTGCAAGATGGTGCAGCATAATTTTTATTTTATTAAATATTTTCCTTTAATTGGGTATTTTGTCACTCTTCTGAATAGGTATAAAAATATTACGAAATAGCCTACCGCCAAAATCTACGGAAGACCTCAGGTGTCAAAGGTCTACTTTTGTTTCTTATTTTAATCTTGCCTGTTATTTCTCAAGATCTTGACTTTTATCTTAAGATCTTGCATCTATCATACAACTATTCAATGTAACGTTTCCCTTTTCATCACTTCAACGACATAAAATTACCATAAATACATTTCAGAGTAGACAGAACAGAGTATTTCATTTAAAATAAGCAAGATGGCATCAACTTCTGGCATTGTTTAAAGTGGAACAAAACTGAATGTTAAAAAAATGTTATCACATATCAAAATGACACCTCCCAAAATTTAAAATCCATATTTTCATATCATTAAAAATTTCATTTTGCAAAAAAATATTTAATCTGATATATTAACTATACCTAGGTATTTCCGTATTGAAGTGATGAAATGGGAAATGTTACATTATATAATTGTATGATGCAATATCTTGAGATAAAAGTCAAAATCTTTAGATAAAAATCAAAATCTTGAGATAAATAACAAGATCTTAAGATAAAAGTCAAGATCTTGTGATAAATGTCAAGATATGGAGATAAGAGTCAAAAACTTGAGAAATAAAAGTCAAGATTCAAATACGAAATAAAAGTAGACCTTTGACACCTGAGTTCTTCCATAAGATAACGGGGTTTTTCGTCTAAACATTTAAAAATCAGGAATCTAAACAAACCCTTAAGGACGAGTTTTCTCCTTCATCATGACTGGTAGTGATTAATATAGTTATTGTATTTCGTACAATAATGTATCAAGTGACCTATTCAAATATTTGGCCGTCAACTTCTTCTCTCTGCGATATTTGAATAGGATACAATTGTCTTACAAAAGGCGGATGCCTCAGTTATATATAATTTATCTGTTGTACTGTTGTGTTGCTAGTTGTTGCAGTTGCTACCCCAACCAACCAGATCTGATACAAGTCTTGTTTTAATTTTGGCATTTGAGTAAAAATATTATATTAAAATAATTATTACCAAATTTCATGGGCAACACAATGTACTTTCTATTCATTGTCTTGGAACTAACTGTGACACTAATGGATGTATTAGATATCGATGGGATTAGATATCGGTGATTGACAAGGAACTATCCTGAATGTTTTAAAAATTATTCTGATACTGCGAAAATTTTACTACCTAAATCTGTAAATATAAGTGTAGGAGTCCATTACGTACAAGTTTATAGAAGTATTTATTTACAAGTATGCATATGCATGATCTCTAACCAAACCGAATTACTAAATTTCCTGACTTTACCATATTTTCAAGGTCAAATTTTAATGTAATTCCAGAAAGTCAAATGCATATATTAACCTAGATGTACGTTTTAGATTTTTTTTTTTTCATTTTCTAAAATCTCTGCTAATATGGGATTTCCCAGAAAATTTTAGTTTACTGATTTTTCTAAGAGCTCAAGTCTGTCAGACACCTTGATGTTTAAAATTGGCATTAGCCGCACAAATTACCAATGTAACTCCCAGAAAATAAAATTTTTTAAGTTACAAGGGCGGGCACTGGTAGTTTATAGCGTAATATTAGTTAAAGCTTAGATATAATTTAACTAAAAAATATTCTATCACTAACGAAATTTGAAATTTGCTTATCAACTAGGTAATTGGATTGAAAAGGAGAAATGCCAGACCACTTCACTACCATCCCCATAATTTTATGTATGTCCCCATGTATGTATATATTGTGTATTGTTTCAAATTTGTTTCGCTGTAACCTCAGGAAAATTTATCAAAAACAAAAATATAACTTTAATCTTTGCTAAACAGTGCTCATTATCACTTACTTATAGGTGTTAGTGAGCAATAAAATAATTGGGAGCAAAATATTTTTTTCCCAATTTACTAATGAATAGAGCTCGAACAGTCTGGACAGTCCACAATCGTGACATGATTATTATTGATGAATAATTTAAATGTAAAAATATATTGAGAAAAACGTGAAAAATAAATCAAAAGGTGTGTATTTTATCATTACAAAATAGGTTATATTTATTCTTGAAGTAAGATCATGACATTGTAAAATGTAATAACTGCCCGGGCTCTATAATATATATAAAGTACTAACCTGCCAGAATATAACATATTTGTTTGTTGCAACAACACTCTAGATTGTTGTTTAGAGTTATGTAACTTACAAGTTATTTCATTAACACATCTATTCATCTCTGATATCTCATTGTATATAAACATAAATGAATCTTTAAGTTTTAGAAATGATGATAAAAGATTTAAATTTATATCTAAACTTCTCTTTTCTATTTTACTTCGTAAGTCTCTTCGGGCTTGTAAGGTATTCTCAGAATAAAATGTAGAGAGTTGTTTTAATGCTTCTAAAGTATCCTAAAAATAAATAGAATTATATTTGTCAGTAAGTGTAACAAATATATAGGGTAGTCCATAAAGTAATCAAATATAGAGAAGAAGTATTATAATGTAATTTATTTATGAACATCTTTTGGTACACAATTGTCGGTGTTGGTCTCTAGCGATCGTACAGAACTACAAACACCTGTTTGGCATTTTAGTTGAGTACACAAATACTAGATGTCAATACCATTGGTTATTAGTACAGTCACTTTTTTATTTTCTACTTTTTTATAAATACTCAATGAAACCGTTACTATCGGTGTTTAGACTCAAGGATTTTTAACTTATATAGGATTGCTCGATCTCGCCGTATCACGTAGTTGGGTCTTGCGGCTACGTCATCGGATTGATATACAAAATATATATGAGTTAGATAGTGACAGTGACTTGTCTATGCGTCATAGATAAGGAATCGCACAATACAGACAGAGAAAGAGAATCGGGTCTCGCAGTGACATCACTAAAATCGGACAACATTGAAGAATAGGGATCGAGCAATCGTATATAAGTTAAAAATCCTTAGTTTAGACTAACAAAAAATAACTGCTGACAGATTATAGTTGTTTGTTTTGCTGTATGCAATTACGCCACTTTGAAACTATGGATGGGAAGCTTAGGGTCTAGTTATCTCCCTGTGAATGTTATTGCTCTATTTTTCCTAATGTACAATACACATAGTTTTAAACTAGTTACTGTATCCTTTTACTTTTTTGAAAAAAATTAATATACAGGGTCCTGCACCAGAGCTCCCTTCTTTTGTAGCTCATGAACTGGTGCTTTTGTAAATTTCGTTCAAATCTGACTGCAAACTATTCATAGAGAGGCACATTTTGAAAATATTTTCAAATATACAGGGTGCTCTAAAAACATGTACCATACTAAAGTTATGTTTTTTTAAATGGAACACACTATATATTTTTGCATTTTTGGATTCTGCATGCAAATTTGGTGTCAGTTTGTGTTATATTCCCTATAGCAAAACTTAGCCGTTTCGAAGATATTCGACATTTTATAGATAAAATTACATTTGTTACAACTATTTCAAAGTTACATATCTTATACAATTGAATATCGATTATTTTAATTTTTATATGTCAGATAGTTTAGGCATTGGTCTTTTTGAAAATAGCTAACAGAAGTCTGTAATACATACAGAGTGTTTAATATTTACTGAGTAACATGTCAATTTTGAAACGTGCAAAACTAATTTTTTTCAAATGGCACACCCAGTATATTATTCTACAGTTGAAAGTACCATTCAATTCTGAATTGAATGATATAGCATTGTCCTATACCTATCTCTTAAGGTGCTCAAGATATAATCAATTTTATAATAAAGTGCTCCAAAATTTAAGTTACCCCGTTTCTAAACGGTCTTTGAATAAAATAAAACAACTAGAAACTTTTTAAATTTATTGTCAGTTGCTTTGAGTCTTATTATGGCTATGATTAAGCACAAAATGTAAAAAATTACATCAATGTTAAATAATAATTGTTCACATATTTAATTGTTACGTAACCCTATAAGAAGAAGTCTAATTTTGTACATCAAATTATGCTTTAAAATAAATCGGGTCACCTGGTAAAGACAACAAAACAACTTGTCTAATTTGTTTGCTATCAAACTTGGTGTCGAGAATTTAAGTTAATTACAAATATTTATACTTATTTCAATAATTTTGTTGTTAGTTTAGTTGTTATAGTTAGTTATTTAGTTTAGTTAGTTGTTTCAATTTATTTTTATAATGAAGTATAGTAAAGAAGAGCTAGCTGACATGATTTTTATATTAGGTGAGTCTGAACGAAACAACTGTCTCCTAGCGAATAGAATTTACCGTCAAAGTTTTTGAAAATTTATTATAAGATTGTAGACTGTGAGTAATTATTTAATATTGATGTTTTTGATGATTGTTGATAATTTTTTACATTTTGTGTTTAATCATAGCCATAATTATAGTCAAAGCAACTGACAATAAATTTAAAAAGTTTCTAGTTGTTTTATTTTATTCGAAGACCGTTTAGAAACAGGGTAACTTAAATTTTCGAGCACTTTATTATAAAATTGATTATATCTTGAGCACCTTAAGAGATAGGTATAGGACAATGCTATATCATTCAATTCAGAATTGAATGGTACTTTCAACTGTAGAATAATATACTGGGTGTGCCATTTGAAAAAAATTAGTTTTGCACGTTTCAAAATTGACGTGTTGCTCAGTAAATATTAAACACTCTGTATGTATTACAGACTTCTGTTAGCTATTTTCAGAAAGACCAATGCCTAAACTATCTGACATATAAAAATTAAAATAAACGCTGTTCAATTGTATAAGATATGTAACTTTGAAATAGTTGTAACAAATGTAATTTTTTCTATAAAATGTCGAATATCTTCGAAACGGCCAAGGTTTGCTATAGGGAATATAACACAAAATTTGCATGTAGAATCCAAAAATGCAAAAATATATAGTGTGTTCCATTTAAAAAAAACATAACTTTAGTATGGTACATGTTTTTAGAGCACCCTGTATATTTGAAAATATATTCAAAATGTGCCTCTCTATGAATAGTTTGCAGTCAAATTTGAACGAAATTTATAAAGGCACCAGTTCATGAGCTACAAAAGAAGGGAGCTCTGGTGCAGGACCCTGTATATCTCGAAAACAATTAATTTTAGGAATAGGGAAACTTCATGAAGTTCATCTAAAATTTTACGTAGAATTCAAAATTGCAATAATATACTGGGTGTTCCATTTAAAATAATGAAGGTGACGTCAACTTCAGGTAGGTATAACCAGACGTGTTACGTGGACGCCATTATATTATTTGAGGAGGGCATGCCCGAAAACCCTATTTTACTCAAATTTTCAAAATTCAAATCGCAGTTGTCTCTGAAATATTCTAATGGTCACCTCGAAACTTCCTGTATAATATGTTGATAAATAATGTACATAATTGATAAATTATTGATCCATTCAGTAGTGTTTATTAATTTACTAAATAGATCATTAATCTAAATAAGCATATGATTTTCCTTAAAAAAGTGTTAATGCTTCTAACTAGGTTGTGGTCCAATTTTAAATAAAAATACAAAAAGCAACTTGTTCAGTGTTGTAACTAGAATTTTTGGGCCATTGTGCAGAAATCTTCTCGGGCCCTTTCCCCTTTAATTAATTACTGGTTTAAAAATATCAAAACATTCCTGTCTGTCGGGTGAATTATCAAAATAAAATAAAACATAACTGAATTTAATATGTTTCAAATTTATTTTGTAACCTCAAACTGAAACATACAAGTAGATATAACTAATAAGATTTCTCTAAAAAATCAACAAAAACAAAAAAAAACTATAAATATACTAAAAGTTTCTCCTCCTAGCCTTTGAGTTGGCTTGCAATACTTGACTTCTTAATTTCTCACTCGGACTGGACCCCCTCAAGCTCTGGAGCCCTTGTGCGTGGCACATTGCCGCCCCAGCGTAGTTACGCCACTGAACTTGTTAATTAGTGGTTTTCTTATTGTTGATTTTTTAGTAACAAAGATTTTTTCGCATCCTTCTGTTCAATTAAAAAAAGATAAATTGTGGTCACCTCTTGTATATATCTACGGCATATAAAACTGGTAATGCCAATAATATCTACTTAAGACTTACTTTAAGGATGTATACTTAATTTTTTTTTTATAGGAATATATACAGACTGTCCAAAATTCGAGTCTCTACATAGGGATCTCAGTTATTATAAAAGATAGGAAAACGCTCAAATGGGGAAAGTTTTAGAGAATTTTATGCTGATTTCACATCTGCATTGAAAGTTATCGTGAGTCAATTGTTTTTCGAGATATTTGAAAAAAACGAAAAACAGAATAATTTGTTTTTGGCCAATAACTCGCTAATGGTTAATCTGACACTTCTAAAAATTTTACATTATTAGTACACTTTTTAAAGACGAACATTTTGGCATAAACAAAAATTACAAGGCACTCTTTGTTTTTCTGTTATGAACCACAACTTTGCTATTTCTTATGGTCGCCATATTGGATTTTTATATCATATTTTAAAGCCAAAAATTCTCTTTCCAACGATGTATCATAAGCCTATAAAAGAATTTTTAAAATTTGTGAAATATTGAAAAAATCATTTTTTTACAAGTTTACTTTAGAAGTTGGCTGTGCCATGAAATGTTTTCTGTCACAAGTGTCAAATAAAACTGCTTAGAAAGAGTTAACGTGTCAGTGTTTTTATAAAGTGAAAATATGGAAAGAGTTCACAAATTGTCAAATGAAGAAAAGTTTGATATGCTTACGCTTTATTTACAAGCTATGTAAATACCGTAATGCGGAAATTGCATCTACCAGATATTTGGAATTATATCCAGAAAGACAGCAGCCGCATAAAACATATTACAGGAGAATTGTTACCAATTTATTGAATTATGGTGCATTTGAGAAAAAGAGGAACCACTATGAAAAAGATAACCATGATCGTGACATAAACGTTCTTAATATAATAACTGAAAGTCCGTCAACATCTCTAAGATCTGTTCAGCATCAAAGTAACATCCCGAAGTCTACCGTTCATCAAATTTTGAAAAAACATGGATATCATCCTTACAAACCTACTATTGTCCAAAGCCTTCGCGAAGGTGATTATGATAGGAGATTGCAATTTTGCCAGTGGTACATAGAAAAATGCAGAGAAGTTCCTGAGTTCCCTAATTTGGTAATATGGTCCGACGAGACCCGTTTTACTAATTGTGGGGTGTTTAACAAACATAACAGACATCATTATGGATTATCCAAAATCCCCATGTGATGGAACAGCGACGATTGCAGTCTAGATTTGGATTTAACGTTTGGTGTGGTCTTTTAGGTATTTTTATCTTCATTAATGATATTGTGAATAAATAAGCTAGTCATTAATGTATCATGTTAATGTATAATTATTTTAGGAAATCGTTTGGTTGGTCCGTTTCTTTTCGATTACAACCTTAATGGGGAACGATATCTAAACCTATTAAGAGAAGAAATAATTCCAGCAATTAGAAGGCTTGTACCCAATGCAGCTGAATTTCAAAGATTGTGGTTGTTGGGCAAAATGTTATTGTGAACAATGGACCAGTTATATGGCCAGCAAGATCCCCAGATCTTACGCCACTCGATTTTTATTTGTGGGGACAAATTAAAAATGAAATTTACGAATTTCAACCACCCGTTAATATAAATGAATTAGAAGCTAGAAGTAGAGAAGCGTTTAACTTGTTAAACGGAAACACATTAGGAAGAGTTATGAGAAAGATTTTAAAGAACTGTGAAATGTGTCGTAATGCAAATGGACGTCACTTTGAGCATTTGCCTAATAATGCTTAATTATGGATGCTTCATTTTTTAGTTCTGGTTGTTTTTAATACTTACTACTATTAGACTAAAGATATTCATATCAATATCATGGTTATCTTTTTTATAGTTGTTCGTCTTATTCTCAAATGCACCATAATTCAATAAAGTAGTAATAATTCTCCTGTAATTATTTATTTATTTGTTTATTTGTTTATTCCCAAACAGGCACTAGGCCTAATTACATGGAAATTACATTTAGACATATACAAAAAACAAAGCGATAAACAATAATAATAGTAGTAACATTATACAAACACAACTAGCAAATAATATAGTTAGTTATATAAAGGTAAAGTATGTACATCTTGACTGATAGCTAGCTGAAATAAAATCACGGGGACAAGTTCTCAACAGAAAAAATATTTTTTATAGACTTAAGGAATACAGTTATTGGACCAAATAAGTCAATATTATCAATTGATGAGACTCGGTTTATTAATCTAAACAAAGCTATAAGTGGAGCACATGATGTAGTTCTGCGTGTGGGTACATAGAGGAGCTGCCGCAATCGAGTAGATCTGGCTGGGACATTAAAATAGAATGACGACAACAAAACAGAGTCATTGATACCAAAATTTAGTATTTTATATCCAAACAATAACAAAGCAATGATTCGTCGATTTTGCAGAGTATTTATTCTAAATTCAGTACATAAACGTTTACTGCGAATATATCTGTAATCAGGTGGTCTGCTATACTTTTTAAAATATAAAAATCTTAAGAATTTTTTTTGAACTTTCTCCACTTTTTCTGTATACGTACGTATTGGGTTGGGTGTGCCATAATATAGAGCCATACTCAAGTTTAGGTCTAACTAATGCGAAATATAATTTGATAATTGCATCTAAGTTACGTAAGTTTTTAGATTCTCTGATTACAAATCCTAGGGCCTTGTAGGCGGATGATATAATTTTTTCGAAAGTTAGTTTATATGATAAATTATTTTCAATAATTAAGCCCAGATCTTTCACATGATCAACTTTGTTAAGAATTACATTATTCATTATATATGGAAATTCGATTATCCGTGTACTGCGAGTAAATGAAATAGTACAACATTTATTTATGTTAAAATCTAATTTATTATCCCTACTCCATTCAAGGGCAGAATCAATATCACGTTGTAGCAGCGCACAGTCATTTTGAGATACAATTTCTCTAAAAAATTTTAGATCATCAGCGAAGAGTAGACATCTAGAATTACATATTCTTTCTGGCAGATCATTTATAAAATAAAGAAACAGCAAAGGCCCCAGATTAGATCCCTGGGGTACCCCGGAGTTAGCAGCGTATACATTTGATAAAGTTCCGTTAAATTTTACAACAAATTTACGGCTATTTAAATATGACATAATTAGCTTAATGAATATTTCAGTCACTCCATACATATACAGCTTATTTAGAAGAATATCATGATCCACTCGGTCAAAAGCTTTCCGGAAATCTGTATAAATAGAGTCCACTTGAACTCCATGTTCAAATGCACTTAGAATTTCATTAGAATATGTGACCAGGTTGGTAGAAATGGATCGTTTCGGAACAAAACCATGTTGACTATCATTAACGAACGAACTAAGGTGACTCCATAGAAAGTTATATAATATCTGCTCTAATACCTTTGCAGGAGCTGATAACACTGCAATCGGTCTATAATTTTCAGTTTTTGACTTATCACCAGATTTATGAATCGGACTTATTAGCGATATTTTCCATAACTCGGGAAACGATTGTTTACTTAGCACTAAATTATAAATGTGTAATAATGGCCTTTTAAAAAACTCTGCGCACCCTTTTAATACATAGGGTGGTATACCATCCGAACCACATGCTCTTTTCGGTTTTAACTTTTTTATTGACATGTTGTATTCTACTTCAGTTATAGCATTAACATGTGACATATTATAATAAACAGGTGTTTGATGTGTTAGTTTGTAAGATGCTGGGGTGTCGGAATAAACCGATAAAAAATAATTGCCAAATGAGTCTGGAATTTGATTCACAGGAACACGATATTATCATTATCATAAAACACTGTCATAGCAGAAGAGGAGGACCGTTTTTCCTTAACATAATTAAAAAAGTGTTTAACATCCGTTTGGATATTATTTTCAAGTTGACGTAAATACCGGTTATAAGCTGCTCGAATAAGTGACTTCAATCTCCGCCTGATAATGATAAATTTATTATTAAATTGTTCAGAACTATTCTTTAACCTTCTGAATTTTTGTTTTTCCTTTATCAGTTGTTTAATTTCTTCTGTAAAGTAAGACGGATATTTTCTTTTATTGAATTTTTTTATTCTTACTTTAGGTACTTTTATATCAAATACCTTATTTACAATTTCATAAAATTTATTCACAGCTATATTTACGTCTTCCACTTCCAACACGGGAGACCAATCTGCCGCTTGAAACGCTAGAGTCAACTGCAAAAAGTTGCACTTAGCAAAATTATATTGAATCACATTTTGTGCATTGTTGACTATTTCATCAACTGACCCGTCAACTACGATTTCTAATGACGGATGATGTATATCCTCTGGCAAAAGCGAATCTAACGCTCTAGTAACCGTAATATTTGTTCTTTCATTATTAGCTAAGATAAAATCAAGTAAAGTATTATTATCATTATATATATTATTAACATTTCTCATTGATAAAAAGTCCGCAAAATTATGAAAGCTTTCATATTTTAAATTTCTTACTAATTTGTATATCTCGGGAAGACTAAAGTCACCTATTATATATGTATTGGGATGAGTTACATTATTTTCAATAAAGTGGTACATACTGACGTAATGTTCATTGCTTGTATTAGGTGGGATATATAGTACCATAAAGGTGTATTTGACCCCCTTATAACTAAAATCTATCGATAGTATTTCAAAATAACTCTGTTTTTTTATAAATTTTGTAACTTTTAAATACTTTCCTTTTTTTACCATAATGCAGACTCCACCTCCTCTAGCTTTATTTGTATCAAGTTCTCTATCACATCGAAATACATCATAAGCTCCAGAGTCACAAAGTTCCCCATCAAATATTCCATCATATAACCAAGTCTCAGTAAAACACAATATATCAAAATTAAGATCCAATGTACCTAGAAAAATCTGATCAAGTTTAGTCCTCAAACCCCTACAGTTTTGGTAATAAACCAACATGAAACTAGTATAAAAGTATAAGTAGCACTTGCCCTCCTTTCTAAATGAAAATTAAATTAAATTAAAATTTAATTATTATTATCGTAATACAAAACTAGAAGAGAAAAAGAAAATCGAATCGTATTTATGGTACATGGTAGCTCCAAACCGTGAATAAGAAACAAAATATAAAACATATACCTATATGCATGCAGAGTGCAACGCCAATAATATTAAATTTATACTAATTTGTAACAAAATTTGTAACAAAATCAAATAAAAAACTACTGCTTTATACGAAGAATATCATCCGGAGAGTTGATTGAATGCTTAACATTATTCAATTTAATATTTATTTTCCCTCTATAGTACCAAACTTTTTCTTTTCCAAAAACTTGCATTGCTTCTTTGAATAACTTATGTTTTCTTGACGTCATGTCCTCTTGCATAACAATTGATGAACCCTTAAGGTATTTCCTGTTTTTCAGCGCTTGTTCGATCAATTTTTCATGTCGCATTGTCACCAAATTGGCTCTTTTTCCCCCTAAGTTCTTTCCTATCCGAAAACATTTTTTTATTTCTTCTGCAGAAATTTGCAATTTTAAGTTTTCGTTAAACATTTTCAGGATGACATTCGGTGCATTTTCCTCTTCAGCTTCATTAACCCCATAAAATCGTAGTGACTTCCTTTTTTTGTGTTGTTGTAAATATTCCATTTCATTTATTAACTTTTTATTAATTTTGTCCAATTCTACACACGTGGACTCTAGCTCCAAGACTTTTTGCTGTGTTTCTTTTATGTTTAGTTTTTTTAAAACTTTTTCACATATGCCAGATATAAATGTATTGTCCGTAAACAGTTCATTAATTGTCTCTTTAATAATGTGTTTTACATCCACAACTTGATCTCTAGTAAATGGCATTGTTGTACAGTATAGAACAGAGTCACACACAAACGCAGATTAAAAAATTATAAATTATTTCTCACTACTTTTTCAAATAACTGCTATTTATTGCGGAGCACCACACACTCGATACTACTATGCGAATGGCATTCTCTCTTCTCCATTATGTTTTGTAAGGTTGCTGCCTCTGGATAAAATTCCAAATATCTAGTAGATGCAACTTTCGCAATACTGTGAGTTTGTAAATAAAGTGTAAGCATATCAAACTTTTCTTCATTTGAGAAATTGTGAGCACCATATTTTCTTTTAACGCAATTCATAAGTCATTTTGTATGACACTTGTGACAGAACGGGAAATATTTACATTTGGGCACAGCCAAGCTCTAAAGTAAACTTGTAAAAAAATGATTTTTTTAATATTTCACAAATTTTAAAAATTCTTTTATAGGCTTATGATACATCGTTGGAAAGAGAATTTTTGGCTTTAAAATATGATATAAAAGTCCAATATGGCGACCATAAGAAATAGCAAAGTTGTGGTTCATAACAGAAAAATAAAGAGAGCCTTGTAATTTTTGTTTATGCTAAAATGTTCGCCTTTAAAAAGTGTACTAATAATGTAAAATTTTTAGAAGTGTCAGATTAACCATTAGCGAGTTATTGGCCAAAAACAAATTATTCGGTTTTTCGTTTTTTTCAAATATCTCGAAAAACAATTGACTCACGATAACTTTCAATGCAGATTTGAAATCAGCATAAAATTCTCTAAAACTTTCCCCATTTGAGCGTTTTCCTATCTTTTATAATAACTGAGATCCCTATGTAGAGACTCGAATTTTGGACAGTCTGTATATAGCTGGGCGTTCCTGTAGCACAGTAAACCGCTATGTAGGTACTTCTTCTGAACGAAAAAAATGCTTGCTTAATTATACTATTGGGAATTTAAAATTACTCTTAATTATTATTTCAATTGGATGTGTACTTTTTTTATTAATATTATAATAGTTAAAGAGATAAAATATAGCATCTGAGGGTAAAAGGTGTCCAATAATTGTGCCTGGTGCTCCCAGGCATCAAGAAAAAACATATACTATATTTTGCAATTGCTCTTTTAGAATAAGTAAATTTATTTCATATTTCAAAGTTAATGTTTAATATGTAATACTTAAGAGTCGTTTAAAATGAGTTGATTTTTATTAATTATGTATATAATATATCAATGTTTCTATTTTTAAGATGGTTCTATTTTCAGTACCAGTGGCGGCTTCTCCTTAAGGCCGCATGGCCGCGCGCCCCTCTTCCAAAAATACCAAAGAAATCCTTATTATTATCATTATTGTAAATTAAATGCAAATGTCAAAAGTTAAAACATGATTATTGTGGTACAAAACTATTATTAGGAACGGCTCGAGCGCGTGAGCTATCGTACTCATAATACCACAGTCGCGACTTTGAGTCGCGGCCCAGGTAACTATGGCAACCGATCTCCTTTTCGACTAGACTCGTTAGATACTTTCCATATGCTTATATTATGCAGATTTGGCCGCAGTTATTTCGCGGCCCTACGCGAACATTATTAAATATTATAACATATTTTTAACACATTACATATTTTTAACATTATTAAATTACTTATTAAATTTTTGTGAAAAGGCAATTTTATATATTACTTAACATGAATACTGTTAGTAGTAATTTTGCAAATCTTCCACTGGAAGATAAAGTATAAATAAGAGAATTGGGCGTTGTCTGCCCAATAAATAATTTCGATGAAAAAGTTATCGAAAAATGTATTTCTATGAAAGACCGTAGAGCCGATTTCAATTTTAGAAAGTGAGTGTACCCGTGTATGCAAAACTGCATGAAGTTTTGTTTACTTACTATCTTAGTATCTTACTTACTTAGTTTCTTTACTATCTACAAATTAATGTGTCGTTTGATAACTATAAACTGAATAACTAAAATACTTTTGAGTTTGTGATTGTGCCATGTCGTTTTTAATTAACGGATATCTAAAAACTAAAAATAGTTATGTTCCTGCTGCCTAAATTCTCGTTTTCAGCTTTTTGAAGGTAACATCGTACGTATATGTAAATTTTTGATATCTAAATATTAATTACCTATTTAAATATTGTTTTAAACAATTTTTGTCGAGATTTCCTTCAATCGTATTAAAAAGGAGGATATTTGTGTAACGAAAGTTATTTGTTCAAGCAAATATTTTTGCTCTGCGAATTTCTAATTTATAATTTTAAGGGGTTTGACCTTGAAATATGCAAAATTTTCGCCAGTGGCGCATTTTTTTATTTCTGCACCCCCCCATATCCAAATCTCACCAGCCGCCACTGTTCAGTACCTACTAAAATGTGCCTACTACATAATTTAAATTCGTCGGAATGTTGTCTTAAAATTATTGATAACTCTATGTACCTACCTCACTTATCTATTGTTATTTTGTGATAATAATTGATAAGTATAGACACACTGCAACAAAGTGCTTATGTTGTGTAAATAAACGTCTTCCCTGTTATTAAATTGTTACATCCGTTTTAGAGAAATGAGTGAGGAATTGTTTCTTATACTAGGGCCAAACTTCTATCTATCTTCTATCTTAAACACTTCTATAAACACATTTTGTGGAATGACACACATAAACACGGCAGTTTCTGTTGTAGATAGATAGATAGATAGATAGATAGATAGATAGCACTTTATTTCCTACAGGTACAAACACCCAATTACAGGAAATGCTACGATAGATAAGATAAAAAGATAATAACAATAAATACTAAACTAAAAAACTAATATAAGAATGTACATATTAAATTAAAATAACATAAACATAATTTTAACTAGCTTATGAGAAAAACGAAAATATTCCACTCATATATCCATTACAAAAACGTTCACATATTATGGGTCAAATTGAGCAAACATTGCCGAATAAGATCCATCGAGGAGTGGTTAATATCACAATACCTTTCCACAAGATCAAAATTTGTACACATCACAGTAATTGGCGACTTTCGCGAGATATTTGTGCGAGACGCTTCGCAGTAAAATGTTCTTGAAGACCTTGCGTTGACACGAGGAACATGAAAATTTATTTTGCTCAACAAATATTCACAAATTACCTTATTATGCAACAAATTATAGAGGAAAGATACTGTAACAATAATTCGCCTGGTGTTCAGGGATATGTAATTACAATCGTTCAATAGTATTGAATAATCAGCTCCTCTAGGTGGATACACTCCTGACGACTTGAATGACAGCAATTTTAAAAACCTACGTTGAACGCGTTCAACTGAGCTTATGTGTGTAGCGTAAATGGGATACCATATTAATGCATTGGTTTCAAGTTTTGAACGAACATAAGACGTATACAGAACCTTCAACGCATCCATATTAGGGAAATCCCTGCAATTTCTAACAATAAACCCCAACATCCTGTTAGCAGACGACACAACTTCGTTAATATGTGGAGAAAAAGACAGTTTACTATCAAAAAGAACACCTAGGTCCTTAATTTCACTACACCTTCCCAATGCGACAGAGTTGATTTCGTATGCAAATTCGATAAATTCTTTTTTCCTGCAATATGTAACAGCAAAGCATTTTTGTATATTTAATCTTAAATGATTTTCAGTGCACCAGTTCTCGACAATTCTTATGTTATTTTGCAAGTCAATGTCATTCAAAGAGCTTATATTTAAGAATACTTTCAAGTCATCTGCATAAAGTAGTTTTTGGCAAGTAATCGATGACGCGAGATCATTAATATAAAGAAGGAACAATAATGGCCCCAGATTTGATCCCTGAGGGATCCCAGATGAGGGGGTGAAAAAATCCGACCGATATCCCTCATACTCAACAAACTGCTTTCTATTAAACAGAAAGGAATTAAAAAGCTGCAACAGTGATGATGAGAAGCCAAAATTCTCTAATTTCCTTATAAGGACATACAAATCAATTTGATCGAATGCTTTCTGCATGTCCATATAGATAACATCAGTTTGTCCCCCAGAGTCCATATTATCACTAATGCACTGAGATATGGTCGCCAGATTGGTTGTACAAGATTTTTTCTCTTGAAACCCGTGTTGCTCATCCACTATCAGACTTCTAGTGGCTGCATAAATTACCTCATATAAAATTATTTCAAACAGTTTAGCAAAATTTGGCAATATGCAAACTGGACGATAGTTGTTAATTAGCGCTGTGTCACCCTTTTTTAAAATAGGGGAGATTCTAGAAAGCTTCCATCTAGTTGGAAAAATGCATGTAGTTATTATAAGATTAAATACATGAAGCAAAGGCAGTAGGACATAGATGCAATCTTTAACAACAAAGCTGGGTATCTGATCAGGGCCAACAATCAATTTATTTTTTAATTTTTTTGATGCATTTAAAATGTCATTTGCAGTTATTTCACCAATATTTATATTAAGCGGTAGACTATAGTTTAGATTCTGGTTTCGGCCTAAGTTAATATCTGGTACCGTATAAACACTAGAAAAATAACAACCGAATGCATCTACGATTTCCTGCGAGTTAGAGTAAATCAATTCTCCATATTTCATTATTCCAGGGATCCTGGAATTGCCTTTTTTGTTACGTATAAAATTCCAAAATTGTGATGGATCGCTTGAAATATTATTCGCCGCATCTGAGATGAATTTGCGATATTCACTATTTATTTGGGTTTTTATTTCAGTTCTTAGCAAAGTAAATTGAGAGTAATAAAAAAGGGTTCCGAACTTTTTATAGTTTTTATGTGCCTGCTCTTTTTGCCTAATTTTTAAAATAGTATCCTTTGAAAACCAGGGCGGGAACCTACGTTTGGGAACGACTTTGAACGGAACTGTTTTTTCAAAAATACTTAATAAAATCTGCTCTATAATTTCACACGCTAAATTCACATTGTTGCACTGTAACACATCGTTCCAATTTACATTCGAAATCAACTCATACATCAGTGGGTAATTTGCCTTTCTAAAATTGTACACCGCTTCACATTTTTTGGGGATAAAATTCGATACACGAGAATTGGTAGAACTGAATTTGAATGTTAAGGATGGATGGTGCCTGTCCTCATTGACTAACGGCATGTCGTCTTTCTCAGTTAGACAGTCAATGTTGCTAAAAATTAAATCCAAATATCTATTGTTCTGATTAGGTACAGTATTATATTGCTTAAGGTTATATAGCTCTACAAAAGTATTCATAATTCTACATTTATTGTCGTTACTATCAGCATTAAAATAAAAAGGAATATTGAAGTCGCCAGCAATGATAATGGGACTATTATGGGTTGAATTGAAAAGAGCAAATTGATCTAAAAAGAATTCAAAGTCGTCAGAGGACGTATCGGGGGGAACATAAACTACATAGATATACACTATATTAAACCCTAAGCGAAGTTTCCCTCCAGCTAGGTCTATTCGTGGAGTCGACGATACAACCGCACTCAAATCAATTGGCTCAAAGAAGTAAGAACTTTTCACGGCTATTAGTACACCTCCTCCTTTGGACAGATTCGTAAGGGCTAAGTCCCTATCTTTTCTGAAGATATTAAATTCTGGAGAGAAAAGCTCGGAGTTATAAACCCCCGTTGTTAACCATGTTGCAGTAAGAAAGAGCACATCAATATCATTACGCATTGAAAGGTTGTTAAAGAAAGCAGACGTCTTTGTGTTAAGGCCATTGACGTTTTGATAGTAACAGTTGACTTGATTGTTATAATTGGGTGGCAAATTTAAAAATTCACAATTTTAGGGGTACCGTTAATGTGTTTTATTTTTATATTAGTCTCGCCCTTCTTCTTTCTTTCCTCTAACTCCTTCTTCACTTCCCTATATAGTTGCATTTGGCGAGGTGTTTTATCAACCGAAATGGAAATGTTTTTGTAGCATTCAGAGTTTTTCAAAGATGCAGATTTCTTTATTAGCTCAAATACTTGATCATTACTAGATAGTGTAACTTTAACTGGCCTTGCTGACGCTCTATTCCTGTCAAATTTCCCAATCCTTCGAATATTCGTTACTGTAACAGACTGTGAAATATGTGTCAGTGCCTTGACCACTTCAGCTTTCTCTGATGTTAATCTATCAGTTTTTGGGGCATCCTCTTGTTCCTTCATGCCAAAGATAATGATATTGTTCTTCCTATTTTGCCTCTCAAATACCTCCTGCACAACATCCTCAAACTGTAAGTTAGACAAAGTAGTATCCTTATCCCTCGAACTAATAGCTTTGACTTCACTTTGAAGTGCAACTATAACAGCCTTTAAGGCATTAATATCATTTCCCATCTCCTCACAACTATTGCAAGTCCAAGAAACAGACTTCTTGCCATTTATCAATCTGGTCTCGGTAGTGGTAAGTCCCACACAACTGTGGAAAAAACTCTTTTGGCAGACACAGCATAATAACATCAAATGTGCATCTGCAGCTCTTGAACAGCAGCTACAAGCGTGGGACATGTTGAGATTAGAGAAAAATTGTCTGGGACGCCTATGCGTAAAGCAGAATACTCCGGTTGTGAGGTTAAATATTTATTCTCAAAATATATTCAATATTAAACGCCTTTCTTAAAATGAAACTTGAAAAACTGTTGTGCTGGTTTGTTTTAAATGCCAAAGATGTAGGTACAAATACTAACCTCGTCTTTTTTAACTTTCCAATTCCAAAAAGTCACAAGCACCACTATAAATTATTATGTTAAACAAACCCAAATATGTGTACTACTCCAATAATTATGAGTAGTCTACATAACTGCTTTTGGAAGCAAATAAAAAGAAATATGCATATGGCCAAACTTGATGTCTGTAGTTATCAAGAGATGGATCTGGCAATATTTTATATTATGAAATTACTTTTGTGTTCGTATATATTTTTTATGAAGATTGTTCAATGCGCAAAAATTGTATATCTAATATCATTCAATTTTTGCATTAAGTATAATTTGATAAATTTGCTTACTATGAGCCCAAACTTATACTAGTAAGGGTCAGAATAGTTGGGCAGCTTAATCAAAACTGTGTTACATCATCTTTATTGACAATAACAGTATAACCAGCTTAGCATATTTCTTAGAAAGCGTACTGTCCCAAATATGTGGCAATTTAGTGCAAAGATTGTCGCTTATCGTCACTTAAGGCCACACGATCCTTTTTTTTTTAATTATAAAAGACTTGTCCAAAAAATAAGTTATATCTCCTTCACTGTAACAATTATTGCAATTACGTTTAGTTTTAAAACGGCACAAGCTTTTATTCTACTATGTGTATTAGCAACTGACTTAAATTATTGTGAACCACCAATCTTCATGATTTTTATTCATTAAATATTTCATTATATATCTAAGTTAAAAATTCGTATTTTTTTCCCGTTACCTAGATTGCTGCTTGAGAAAAATATCTTTGGTGTAAAATTTTATCCTTATTCTAACGTTAATATTAAAATTTTATCTGGCGGAACTATTATGAGCCTGGACTCGTAAATTACTATCACAATAATAAAATTTAGCAGAAGTATGATTTATTGCCCAAAAAACTTATAATATAAATTATGATTATTTTAAATTGCCGCCAAAACAACATTTACCTCATGCATGTTGCCGCATTATTATGATATCCTTTATTTGTTTTGGCATTGTGTTGTGTAAGCTAATTTGTGACTAAAATAGTTATAAAACTGTGTAAAACATATTAACATCAATCGAGTTTAATGAACAGAGAAAATCAAGGATAAAATATTAAATATTCCAGTTACTGTTTAGTGTCCCAGCGCTGATCACCATCAAAGAAAACACCGCAAAATACATATATTAATAAATTTATTTACCTTTTTATTTATACTGCATACAAACTACAAACAGACAAAAGTCCAATTACATATACACAGTTCCTTATTTCCATTATAATAGAAAAGCAAAAAATGAAACAAAAATAAAATCAGATAGAAAAATACGCAACTACACTAAAATACAGATTCATAAACATACACAATACACATATTAAACAAATATTAAACACATCTACTATATAGGTACATACATATCAATGAATATATCACAGGCTTATATTAAAAATGTCAATATTATGAGTTTCAAGAAAATTATTAATGGCCGACAAACAGTTTTCAATAGAAGAATTTATATTAGTTGGCTTAAAAATATTATTTCTAATTCTTAATCTAACATCAAGTACATTAATGTTTATAGCAAACAGTAAATGGATAAGTTCCTTGTCGTTTTAGGTACAGTGATCCTAGAAATCTTTTCTGGATTTTTTCCAAAATCTCAGTATACATCACAGTTGTAGGGTTCCATATAACACAACAGTATTTAAGTTTAGAACATATACACGGTGGGCCATTTTAATCTATGCACCTGAAAAACTCAGTAAGTTCGCATCCTATCAAAAAATGACCTTTATAAAAGTTGTAGGATACAAAGGGGGTCAAACAATAGTGACCTTGAATTTGACCTTCAAGCTGACCTTCAAGGTCAACTTGAGTTTTTTAAATGGAAACCCCTATTTTTTACACCGGAATCGGAAAGAGTGGGAGATTTTACGTCCGAATATGCTCTCAGATCATCTGACCTCGATGACCTCAAAGGTCAGGTGAAGGTCATAAATACGAAATAATTGGGTAGCTGTCAACATTCTTATGTAAGGTGTTGTCGAAAAAATGAAGATCATAATTTGAGTAATTTTTAACGAGAAATTCAGTGTTGACCTTTATTTTGACCTTGGCGATAACTTTCAAGGTTATTTCAAGGTAAAATTTCTTTTTTAGATGAAAACACTTTATTTTGACATTAAAAATCGAATGAGCGCGAAATTTTACGTTTAGATAATGTTTTTTTCGGTGAGGTCCTGATTACCCCATACCGACATAATGGGGTAAAACGAAATCCAGGTTGAAAAACCCGTTAAATTTTGCATCCTATCAAAAAATGACTTCTACAAAAAATGAAAGGTGCATATGAGTTCAAATAATGGACCTTGAATTAGACCTTGAACTTACGTGTTGTTGTTTCTTGGATTTACTTTTAGCGTTACCCAGAAACAACGACGTGGACGTAGTAAATTCTGTTTCCTTTGGGGTGCTTGATTAGCGTGAGTCCCCTTGCCTCTCACAAATTTAACCACGAAGCAAATGCTCGAAGTTACCTCCATTTGCCTGAAGACACAGCCCTAAACGTCTACGGAATTCTTGGATGGTGTTTAACAAAGTTTGTCTTGGAATCGCAGCGCATGCTTCACGAATCCGATCTTGCATGTTGTCTCGCGTTGTAGGCTGTTGTTGAAAGACAACATTCTTCAAATAGCCCCACAAATAAAAATCTGGTGAAGTCATATCTGGGGAGTTTGCGGGCCAGTTAACCGGACCTCCACGTCCAATCCACCCAGCGTAAGTTTCATACAAAAATTGTCGAACAATTACTGCAAAGTGTGGCGCTGCGCCATCTTGCTGGAATACCATTCTTTGTCTGGTTTCTAAATCGACGTCTGCCAATAGTTCTGGCAGCCTATCTCTTAGCAACTCTAAGTAGGTGTGTTGATCAACATTAGCCTCAAAGAAGTAAGGACCAACCAAATAACCATTTACAATCCCACACCATACCATAAGACTCCAGCGATGTTGGTGATCTACTTCTCTGTGCCAATGAGGATTCTCATGTGACCAATAATGGCAATTGTGTCTATTAAGTTGCCCGTCACTTTGAAATATTGCTTCATCGGAAAATAAGACAAAGTTAAAGAAGTCAGGATTATAGTCAATTTCTTGAATGGCCCATTGGCAAAATTCAACTCGCTGTTGCATATGATGTACCTGTAATGCTTGAACCAAAGTAATATGGTAAGCATGGTATCGAAGGACTTTTAAAATTCTTAAAAACGTTCTTCTTGGTATACCATGTTCCCTTTCAACTTGACGACTGCTAACATGTGGATCGAGATGAATAATAGCAAGAACAGCTAATACACGAGGATCGTTTTCGTTGTACTCGTGATGCCTCCGTTTACGAACAAGATGTCCAGTCCAGTTAAATTGCGTATAGTAATGTCAGTAGGGTGTCTTCGACCAGGAAAACGTTCAGCATATAGCCTTGCTGCAGCACGAGCATTATTATGGCATTCTCCCAGAAGCATAATCATGTCCACAATTTCAGTGGGAGGGTAATCAGCCATTTTAAAAATTTAATTTTAACAATTTAAATATGACAGTATTTAACAAGCTCGACAATAAATTTACAGAAAAATCATAAACATCTGAAAAGTAATACAAATTCTGTGTAGTGCACTATGATTAAATTTTAAAAATTTGAAACTATAAAAGTGAAAAATTAATGTAACTACATTCGATATTTGTAAAACTTTAAAATAATTTTAATTTTATTTAAAATGAAACAACCAGAAGAAGTATACTTAAATCATTTTAAATAAAGCACTTTTAAAATCTGCGTCTGGGAAATCTGTGCGTGTCCCACAAATATTGAAGTTAGTTATTGCATCAAATGGATGTGTATGGTTTAACACTTTGAGATTGGAGTAAGAGCATATTGCAGAGAATTTTTATTAACATTTAAAAATTCATGACACGTCTGTCATACTAAAAAAATCTAATAATAAAGCTTGTGTTGCAGCGAGACTCTAAGTTGCACTTTTTCTGATAGACGACACCCTACGGATATAACGATACGCAACTTAACTGAAAGAGCTCGTGTTTAACATCTTGTTCATTAACGCGAATTCAGATTTAACGATTTATTTTCAGGCAAATGAAGGTGCCTTCGAAC
The DNA here is from genome assembly GCA_963924545.1 of Pogonocherus hispidulus. Taxonomy (NCBI): domain Eukaryota; kingdom Metazoa; phylum Arthropoda; class Insecta; order Coleoptera; family Cerambycidae; genus Pogonocherus; species Pogonocherus hispidulus. Next base: position 46,033,022 of record OZ004692.1, on the reverse strand, counting down.
ATTTATTTCCTGGCTAAATTCGAGAGAGGCAAAGAAACTTTTGCTGATCAAGCACCCCATCCTGAGAGGCAAGGGGACTCACGTTAATCAAGCATCCCAAAGGACACAAAACTTACTACGTCCACGTCAATGATTCTGGGTAACGCTAAAAGTAAGTGCAAGAAACAACAAAACTTTAGTTCAAGGTGTAATTCAAGGTCACCAGTATTTGACCTCATAAGCACCTTTTATTTTTTATTTGACCTTAAAAATCATCGCCAAGGTCAAAATAAAGGTCACCACTGAATTTCACGTTAAAAATTACTTAAATAATGACCTTTACTTTTTCGGCAATACCCAACTTAAGATTTTTCATAGCCATCCGATTATTTCATATTTATGACCTTCATCTGACCTTTGAGGTCATCGAGGTCAGATGATCTGAGAGCATATTCGGACGTAAAATCTCCCACTCTTTCCGATTCCGGTGTAAAAAATAGCGGTTTCCATTTAAAAAAATCAAGTTGACCTTGATTTGACCTTGAAGGTCACTGCCAAGGTCAAAATAAAGGTCACCACTGAATTTCACGTTAAAAATTACTTAAATAATGACCTTTACTTTTTCGGCAATACCCTACCTAAGATTTTTCATAGCCATCCGATTATTTCGTATTTATGACCTTCATCTGACCTTTGAGGTCATCGAGGCTAGATGACCTGAGAGCATATTCGGACGTAAAATTTCCCGCCCTTTCCGATTCCGGTGTAAAAAATAGGGGTTTCCATTTAAAAAACTCAAGTTGACCTTGATGGTCAGCTTGAAGGTCAAATTCAAGGTCACTATTGTTTGACCCCCTTTGTATCCTTCAACTTTTATAAAGGTCATTTTTTGATAGGATGCGAACTTACTGAGTTTTTCAGGTGCATAGATTAAAATGGCCCACCGTGCATATGAATTAAATAAGAGTTTCAGATGTGTTAGGTGTAAAATCATGGCTGGCTCTTAAAACAAAGCCAAGTTTCCTATAACATTCTACAGTTAATTCCAAGATGTGTTGGTTGAATGAATAGTGCTTTGTAAAAATTACACCAAGGTCTTTAATTTCATTTAGTGCCTCAGTTTCGACACCATTTAGAGTATATACTCCTACCAAAGGACTTTTTTGCTGGTGTATGACACCACTTTACATTTTGATACATTCAGTGCCAGATCATTATCCCTACAGAAATCAGAAATAGATTCAACATTCTTCAGCTTATCAACATCGTGATTAGATCTTATTGCAAGATAGACTTTTAAATCATCAGCATAAAGCAGGAATTTAGCATGCTTAATATAATGAGATATATTGTTAATAAATATTACAAATAGCAATGGCTCGAGTATATAACCCTGGGAACCCCTGAAGTAGTAACAAAAGTATCTGACTTGCTATTATTAAATTTGCCTAAATTAGATGGGTTGGTAAGATAGGATCTTAAAAACTAATTGTTACTAAAAGAAAAGGACTGTAGTTTTCCCAACATGATATTGTGATAACTCTATCAAATGATTTTTCCACGTCACTGTATAGTATTATTATAGTTGCTGAAAACACACCAATTTGGTTGCATGGTCACATGGTTTTGTGAACCAAGTCTACCTTGACTTTTTGTTCACCAAACCATATTGTTCCTCTAGAAGTATTGGTGAAACATGGAAGTATATCCTGTTGTAGATTACCCGCTCAAGAATTTTAGATAATGATGTTAATACCATAATTGGTCGATAGTTTGCATTGATAAATAATGTAAATTTAATGATGTATAATTAATTGTGAATATAAATTGAATGATGTAAATAAAAAATATATGCGTAAATATTAATTTAATATTATTTAAAATACCTTTCATTCATCCTTTCATTCCTTGTCTATGTAGTAGTGCATGTGATACAAATTTCACTCAAAACAAGTTGATATAATTTACTATCGCATAAATAACATTTTTTTTTATATCGGTCATGATTTAATTTAGTTTCTAGATGTTGATTCACATGTTCATAAATACCTTGATTAATTTGGTTCTTATAATTTAAAAAACACGAGAGACAGACGTTACGTTTTTTTCCATCTATCAAACGCACTACAACAAAGGACACATTTGCACAATATACTAAATCCGAATTATTCAATTGCTCAATGGTGATATTTTTTGAAATTTTCCACACTGGTACACTATTGAATAATCCGGCCGCATCTTTTTCACACCCGCTATCTGTGTCATGTCCCAAATATTCTGCCAATATTTCCTCCATTTCCTCTTCACGTTCTTCCAATGTCGGATTTAATACAACTTGCCCAATTAAGTTAACTTCTGCTGGGTTTGCAACCCTTAACCTTGCATCATTTGGTTTTAATACATAATTTTCTGGTATTAAAATTGAATTTTCTTCCAGCAAATTTTCATTTTTTTCTAATTTGAAGTCAGCAAAATCCTCCTGCCAAAAATAGTTTATGTCAAAATCGTTTAATTCTTCTAAACGATCAATTAAATCTGGATTAGTCATTTGGAAATAATTTGACACTACTGTGTTGGCACAAAACTACTTTTACAAGAGATTACAAGCAAATAGTATAAGTCTCAACATTATATGATATTCCCCACCAGAACAGAACCGTTCAGTTTAAAAATGAGACCTTCCACCTGGACATTCAGTTTACGAGTGTTCAATGGTCTTAAACGCTCTACCTTGACCGGTGCCCGACAGTATATTGTTTTAAAAATGAGGTCTCTCTGCCTTCCATCTTGACCTTCAGTTCAGTAAACTTTCACGAGTCTCAACATTATTCTTATTCGCTCTATCTCCCCCAATAGTTCATTATGTAGCTAAACATACACGGTGTCCCACCGGAAACCGCCTCGATTTATATATGGCAAACTATAATTATGAAAAATTGAAAATTGAGTAATGTACCAAAGTCATTGGTGGCAAGTGATCTAAAATATTTTCAAGATGGTCGCACTTCCGGTAATACCGGAAGTAGGTGTCAATTTGCTTATTTCAAATAGAACACACTGTATATTATTAGATTTTTGAATTCTACTCAAAATTTTAAATATATTTCATGTAGGATGTCCTATACCTATCTTCAACCGTTTTTGAAATATTGATAGGTGAATATTGACATTTTTCAACTTGACACCCTGTAAAATCTAAACGGTTTGAGATCGAACAAAACGGTTTGTACATTCCTATCTTAACTTTTCATAAGCTATCGTTTGATACTAATTTCAGATTTAACCAAGAGATTAAATTTAATCGAAAATTTTTTATTTCTAGAAAATTTGAAATTAGTATCAAAATCAATTTTCAATTTTTTCCTAATTATAGTTTGCCATATACAGATTGAGGCGGTTCCTGGTGGGACACCGTGTATGTCTAGTTTGTTAAAATAACGTCAAGTATTATATTCAAATTATTCAATTTCTTAGTGTACATTCTCAAATTATTTGCAATCGAAATATATATATGTTACAAGCTAGTCAATTATTGTGATTATAATTAATATTCCCATTACATATAGCGTAATAAGGATATGTATATCTGATATATGCTTGACCTATCATAAATCATAAAGAATCATAAATTTATAAGACAGATTGTGGTACTCTATGGAATGTCCGTATATTTTAACGAGGGCTCGTAAAAGTGAACCGCGGTAGGAATAAACACTACACTGCTTACTGTCTCCAAGTTTCAGGATGTATAGTGTATACATCCGACTTTCAATGCATGATCATATATACTTTTAAACTGAGGTCTCTACATAGGCGGTTCTAGACCTTTTGTTTTGGGGGGCTTAAGCCCTTGTCAGATGTTGCATATAGACTCATATAGCAGATTATGCTTCCTCCTATAGACAGCGTACTGAATAGTGAATATTAATGAATTTGTGATTAAACTGTTGGAAATCAATCAGTTTCGCCAGTCGCCGCGCTGGACGCTGCACTTGTAAATTTATTTAATTTATTTATTTAAATAATCTACCCAACGGGCGTAAGCCCAATTACAGGATAAATGACGAAGAAAGTATTAATATAAACAAAACATATACAAGTGCGAGCAAACAGTAGCCATTATTGACACAATAACACTATAGAAACAACATAAATAGATACAATCAAAAGAAGAAAAATGAGAAAAACACAAAAAAAAACATATGTACATATATACAAAAAAATAAGTATTGTTATAAACCATTATAAAACTAAATTTAAATTGGTACTAAGTATTTATGCTTTATATCAGCAATCTTACAGTGAAATATGTCAAGTTCTTGTTGAGTATCTATATAATTAAGGCACATTTGATATATTGGGGATGACTGTAAAAGATTAGTACGAGAGGTGGGAAGGTAAAGCGAGTTACTCGACCTAGCATTTACTCTGGGCACCTGGTAATTGATGAGCGATGTAAGTGATGGACAATTGACCATATTATTAATAATTTTATATAAAAAAATAATAGAGTACATAGCTCGTCTTCTAACAAGACTGCTCATTTCAAATTTATTTAGAAAAAATTCCTGAGAGGTACCTCTTACTGGATAGCTACCATCCAAGACAAAACTTGCCGATTTAAAAAATCGCCGTTGAACTTTTTCTAATGGTGTAATATGACAGTTATACGTTGGTGCCCAGACAACAGAGGCATACTCTAGCTTGGATCTAACAAAACAGGTATATAACGTACGCAATGTAGACATGTTCTTAAACTCTTTGCTGTTACGCAAGACGAAACCTAAATTTTTGTAAGCACCAGCAACGCATTCCTCAATATGCTTGGAAAAAGTTAATTTTGAATCAAAAATAACCCCAACGTCCTTGATGAAGTCAGGTCTATTTAAGACGCAATTATCTAAGCTATAGTCATAATAAATGGTATTGGTTTTACGTGAGAACGACATGACGTTACATTTTGCTACATTTAGAGGTAAGCAATTATCAATACACCAACTATTAAGTATATCCAAATTATGCTGGAGATGCAAACAATCGCGTTCGCATTCTACATAAGAATACAACTTTAAGTCATCAGCGTAAAGTAAGTAATTAACATCTAGTTCATCCGCAATATCGTTCACAAATAAAACAAACAATAAAGGCCCAAGAACAGAGCCTTGAGGTACACCAGAAGTCTGCCTAAATTGTTCAGATTTATACCCACGATACTCCACAAACTGTGTACGATAGGAGAGATATGACTGAAACAGTTCTAATAGGGCTTCGCTTAATCCAAGATATTCTAATTTACACAAAATTAGTCCGTGATCCAGTTTGTCAAACGCTTTAGAGAAGTCAGTGTAAATAATATCAACCTGATCTCTCTGATCCAGCGCCTCAGCAATAAATTGCGTGCTACTCACAAGATTAGTAACGGTGGATCTTCCTTGAACAAAACCATGTTGTTCAGGCAATATCAAATTTTTTGCATAAAAGGACAAATAGCTTGAAATTAAGATTTCAAATACTTTAGAAAAGTTACATACAAGAGCAATGGGTCGGTAATTCTCAATGTCGTTTTTATCATTTTTTTATAAAGCTAAATACATCTTGCAAAACTGCAAATTATGAGTAAATCACGTTGGGTTTCTTAGTTGTGTTAGTAGCGGTTTGGTAGCAAAGAAAAGAAAGCTTCTTATGAAATAATTAAATAAAACTAATAAGTTAGAGAAATTATGTAATTAGAATTTTTTATTCAGGGACGGACTGGGTAAATTTGGGGGAGCTTAGCCCTTCGAGCCTCCACCTAGAACCGCCTATGGGTCTCTGCCTTCCACATTCAATAGCGCTCATAACAGACACCTGTATGGATAATAAAATTAAAGTTCCGCGGTAAAGGAATGCGAAACGTTGGCTGTCTGTAAGTTACAGGGTGTATAGTGTACACATTTGACTTTCAATACATGATCGTATTTTCTTTTAAAAATGGGGTCTCTGCCTTCCACATAAGTTGACTACACTTTCGTGACCGTTCAGTTTAAAAAGAAACGGGTACCCGTATTGATAATAAAATTAGAGTTCCGCGGTAAAGGAATGCGGAAGGAGTAAACGTTGACTGTCTGTAAGTTACAGGATGTATAGTGTACACATTTGACTTTCAACGCATGATGGTATATTCTTTTAAATATGTGGTCTCTGCCTTCCACATCAGTTGACTACACTTTCGTGACCGTTCAGTTTAAAAATTAGGTCTTTGCCTTAAACGTAAGTTGAGTACACGTTCATGACCGTTTAATAAACTTACCACCACTTCAGACCGCATTGCTAAGCCGATTGGATAAATGATACCATCCCTTAAGTTCTCAGTTGTGTTCAGTTCCATCTGCAAGTAAGTCACGTGTGTTTAAACATGTCACCAATTAATATTATCAGCGACATAAACATCAACGATTATTTGGAGAATCTCCAGTCACCAGTCCAGTTAAATAATTTCATGAACATTATGGATGTTTCGGATTGTGAAGATTTAGAAAAAGTTTTGGACAGCCCTACACCGTCATTTTAATAAACTAATTGTGACCTGCACAATTTAGACTTGTCGAACAATTTTATTGGAGAAAGTATATCGAAAAACTCGATCGTATAAAATGAGACAGTATGCTGTAGTCTCTGCAGGAAGGGCTGTTTTAGTTTCAAATTCCGCTCGTAAAACAAACTACACTGCCAGATTGCATACTTTCCTTTTGACGAGAACAGTCGATATGAGTGATTGGTGCAATGTTGTTAAATTCATTAGGTCTAAAGATTGGTTCATTTTTTGTTTCATAGTATGACGCTTGAAATTTTGAGAATATTTCATAAAGTTTTGCATACTTATTTTCTTCAAAATCAAGAAATAAATCATTATAAGGATATCGTTCAGAATTTAAAAATATTATAATATTTGTAATATTACAATTATTAAACTTACTATTGTCGGAATATGCATTATCTTTTCTTTTAGTTTGAAAAGCGATAATTACATGTCTCGGGGTTTCGAGATTAGTAGTAGTCTTTATTGGCCAAGTATGTCTAGTACTTTGAGTTAGGGAAGAGTCTTCGACAATTTCCCAACTTCTGAATGGAATCTGTACTTCAATTTCTTTGTCTAAAATTTTAATTAAAGCAAATTGTTGTGGTATTGCCACCGAAACATGAGGTATTCTCCAATAAATTTTTTCAATGACGATTTTAGGTTTTTCAGTAGATGATTTAACGGTTTTTTTTTAAGAGTTACACAATCATTAGCATTGCTATTTCTAATTAAGACTAATTCTTGCTTCATATTCAATGTAATTTTTTTATAATCCTCAAAAAAGCCCATTAACATATTTAATGGCATGCAAACATTGAATTTTTCGTTGGTTATAACGTCATGTTTTGGAAACCATCCAGCATTTTGAAGTTTAACACTTTCACTTTCAGTGAAGGATAAATAACCCTTAAGTGTACTTGTAATACCAACGTTGCGATTTGAATCTATCACAACACCATTCAACTCATATCGAATTTCCCTAAAAATAAAAGCGGAAGCGTTATTAACAAATTGTAAATCTGTACAGGGGATTCCATCATCTTTAGTTAATTTTCCTTCTAGATATAAGACACTTTCACAAGGCAAAGTATATGTATCCATGTCTTGAATTGGAATTCTAATTTTATCATTATAATCAAATTTACTGGATATAAACGGTTGATAATTATGATACTCTAAATCAACAATTGAATCATCAACTAATAGTTTGAATTCATTTTACTAATAGTTTGAAACCAAGAGATTGAAGAAAGGGTTTATTTTTTCGTGTTATCTTATTAACGTTCTGCTTAACACTAAATGATGATATTTTCTTAGAGCGTCTTTTATAATGTGATTTAGTAACCTCTCGACATATTATGTTGTAACGAACCACCATCTTTTACAACTTTTTTAAATGCAGTCTAATCGTAATGATTTCTCCTAGAAAATTAATAACGTTTCCGTCTTGATCAAGTATTTTAACTGTAATGGAATTAATGGTCTTCACGCTTACGGGAAAATATAAAATATTTAATGGTGATTCCACTATTTTATAGCCCGGAGCAACTGTTGGAAAAAAATGGTGAATTATATGTACCGGTTGACCGTTTGAATATGATCCTGTCGCTATATCGCAGTCTATACATATAGCATTAACCTTAAGAATTTGTATTGGAAAATCTGAAGTATGTAGCAAATCGGCTTCTAGAACTTTCTTACTAAACCCTAGGAGTGTTCCTATTGTTTTGTCGGATGAAAAATCTATCGTTGCATTACTATTAATCTGAACTGTTGAGGTACTGGGGTTAGGCATAATAAAAATATTAACATTACTTGAAACATTGTTCCTTATTTCCTCTTACTGGAATTGTCAGTGTCATATTATTATAAATAAAATTATTGTTTGTTTCATCCATATTTGGTATAACATTAAAGGTCTCAAAATTAACCAAACCGCTAGCATAGCTCGAATTATCATCTAAAAAAATGGGAGGGTTAAAATTCGCACTTAAAATAGATGTATTTCCCGAAAGTGAAAAAGTAAATGATATGTTCTCCATTTCCAAAGTGAATAGATAATGAATCTTTTTTTTTCAATTATACATATTATATAAAAAAATTAAACAGAGTTGTCCACAATTTACTGCCTTATCTTTTTGAAATTTATCATGATTATAATTGATTATATTAAAGCTACCATCGCTCAAAAAATAGTTAACTAATGATTTTGGAGGTCTTAAATTTCCATAGCTTTCAAAATATACTATATTATTACTTTTCTTTACGTATGCTATCCAATGTGTTCCGGATCCAGATGAATTATCTAAATTAACTATTCCACACTCATTTTTCTTATTTTCAAGGGTAAATTATCTTTCAAGAAAACACCTCGAAAGTGTGGTATCTTCAACTTTTTTGCGTAATCCGATAATTGAATGTTAGTTAATGCTTGACGAGGTAGCCTCATTAAAAGTTTTTTTTATATGGTGCTAAATATAAACCCATTCCACTTTGATACGGACGTAAATATAAATCTTTTCCAACCGCAACCTGTTCCATTGGTAAGTTATGTCTTTTGAGTTTTTCTTTAGCAGCCTTTGCTGCCATTCCGGCAGCTCCACCTCCTAGACTTCCTAATGCACCTAATGCTGCAAATAAGGGTATAAGCGGAAGAAACACTCCAACTTTTGGGATTGGAATTATTTTTTTTCTTGGGGGTAGTATTCTTTTTTCCTAGTGATGAAAGAGCTTGGGTTGCCATTTTCATAAGATTGTTAGATGGTTTATTTTTTATAGCCCGTCGAGCTCTTTGCATTGCCTCAGTAAAACTTATATTGTTTTTATGCAAAGCTCCTCTTTCCGCTTGAATTTTTTTTTTTTTCGGTGCAACCCCATACCCAATTTTGATTTAGCTTTCATAGCACCAACAATACCTAAAGCTGCAACTTTTTCGCCAAATGAAGAGTCACTAGCTTTAAAACGTTGAAATGCCTTTTCTGCTAACACCTTATCCGCTTTATTTCTATTGGAAATATCTTGATTACGATCGTATTGTATATCGTGTTCTAAACACGCATGATCTAATAGGTTAACACCTCTATCACCTCTATTAAGTCTCTTAGCAAGTTTAGTTCCAGGACCACAATAGTTATAACCGGGTATATGCAATTCGAATGGTAACTTGTTTATTAATGTATTAATAATTCCTGGAACCTTTCTTCGCAAGCTTCTGTTTACGATTAATGATAGATGAATTATAAATCAACCTTTATACTGTTTTGTGAGTACTTCAACACTAACCAGCATTTTAATCATTACAACCTATAAATAGTTTTATAATCTTGAATGTGTTCAATATTTAAAATTCTTTAAACCATGGAGATTCAACAACCAAAAATTTTACTACTATCTGGTAGTGAAAAAACGAATGTAATGATTAATTTATTAGAGCATCCATTTATTATCATTAATTAGGGTTGAGATTCGAAAATGTTTACATCTACTCTAAATCTTTAAATCAATCTAAATATAAACGGTTGAGACGATTATTAAAACCAATAAAAGAAATTGGTTATTTTGAATATGATAGTTCCAAAGTAATTTCTACTCAGAAAATAAAAGCAAACTCCATAATATTTGATGATGTAGTGTGTTGCAATCAGAGTGTAATGAGAGGTTATTTTTGTTTTGGCCGTCACAATGAAACAGATTGTTTTTATTTAACTCAAACCTATTCTAATATACCCAAACAACTTATTCGAGATAATGCGAATTTAATAGTTATTTTTAAACAAGATGTAACAAATTTAAAACATATTTATGACGAACACGTAAATGTCGACATGAGCTTTTCACAATTCAAGGATATATGTGCTGAATGTTGGAAATGTAAATATGGGTTTCTAGTAATTGATAAGGATAGCCCGTTACGATCTGGCAGATATAGAAAAGGGTTTGATGCATACATTCTACTTAATAATTAAAAAATCAATTAATTTCATAATATATATTACCTTCCTATTATCATTAATTATCATTATTCAACAGAAAAGCAATGAATAAAGAACTAGCAAAACATTTGGTAAAAAACCAGAAAATCAGTAAGGGAAAAATATCAAAGTTTGAAGTCAGATATAGCTCAATCTAAATCACAGTTAGAGAAAGATTATAAACTCCTTACTGAACCGCTTCAAAAACTGATTTCCACCATAAAAACCGATGTTACTATTAAAAATGAACCTACCTCGATAAAATATGAAACCCCTGCATGGAAGAAATCTCCAATTGATGTATATAATAAATATTTGCCTTCAGCTATGCCAAGCTTTTTAGAAGATACGTTTCAATATACCGCCGCAGCGGATGATTCAAACGTTGCTGAGCAAAACAGCGATAAGATAATTGATGATGAAGTAGAGAAGAGTCATGCTTATATTGAAAACCTTACATCCAATCAAGCTTATCAAGATTTCTTGGAGGCCTACGATCTCCTACCAAGAACGTATATAGATATCTCTATTAGGGGGGGATGAGCAAGAAAATGATCGACAATATGGTGTCAAACATGATATGACTACAGAAAAGTTGAAGATAGGGGTTAGGATTTATTGGTCAAGATGTGAAAGTTAATGGTGTGAAATATATAGGAACGCCTGGACTATATGAATTATTATTTAAAAAACAGCCAGTTATAAGCAGACAGATTTAGATAACTATATGGATATTTTGAAAAGATCTCATGCTTATCGCAGACATTTCAATCCCGATGAACAAATTCAAGGTTTGCAGAATGAAAAATATAAATCAATAATTAAACCTTATTTAATAAAAAAAGGAATATTGAAATTTCCGGCTGCAAGCCTCACAAAACCATTTTCTAAACCACCTCCACCAACTAGACCCGTACGTCGGACGCAATCATTTAAACAAACTTCTCAAGGGGGATTATTAAACTTATCGAATAATCCAATTGATTATATTTACTTTAATAATCCTAATGAATTGATTAATAGATTACGTTTGTTAATTGCATCACAAAATGCGGGAAATAATGGTTACAACAATGAAATCATTTCAATAATTGAAGAATTACGTGAGGCTAAAATTATTAAATAAAACAAAACTAATCATCTAAGAAGTAGTATGTTTTCAACCTTTGCTCTAAAATCATGCCTATAAACAAATTTGGTAGACATTTTCTAAATCCTACTCTTAATTATTACTGTTTGTTAACTATAAACAGAAACAAATCAGGAAATACTTTTTCTATTGATAATACTACATTAGGTTATTACTATAATCTAAAGGAGCATACAGGTAATATTTATTATTTTCCGCTCAATTCGGGTGTGGTAGCAGATCTAGATATATTTCCTAGAAACACTTAAATTTTTTTTGGATTATAATAAGAAAGCGATGAAGAGATGAATTTATAGGAACTCAATTACGCAAAGGTTCTCAGTTGATGTTCCTATCACCTTCATCTACCTTTGAAGAACTTTTTGTAAAACTTGTTGTAAAGTGTCCCATTCTTCGGGATGAGTAAAGAACAAGTAGTCTTAGAATTACAAAGACCTGCAAGAAGACATTTTCGAAGAAGACATGTAATAGTTAAAGGGTTAAATGATCTAATTCAGGCTGATTTAGTAGAAATGATTCTGTATGCAAAATTAAATGGAGGTCACCGATATATTTTAGTTGTTATTAATGTATTTAGCAAATTTTTATGGGTTGAACCAGTCAAACGAATAACTGCAAAAGATGTAACTAATGCAATGCGTAAAATTCTCATGAAAATGAAACCTACACCTAAAAATGGTCAAACAGATTTAGGTAAAGAATTTTATAATAAAGAATTCCAAGAATTGATGAATGATTTCCAAATTAATCATTACAGTACTTATTCCAGTTTAAAAGCTAGCGTAGTAGAAAGAGCAAATCGGACATTAAAAAATTTAATGTGGAAACAGTTTAGTTTGCAGGGAAGTTATAAATGGTTAAATATATTAAAGGATCTTGTAACCAAATATAATAATACTAAACATACTACAATCAACTTAAAGCCTAATCAGGTAAATAAGAAAAATGTAAAAAAAAATTATGCAGACAGCTTATAACCACATAAAAACCATTGATTTAAAACGTGCTAAATTTAAAGTTGGAGACTTTGTTCGAATCAGTAAATATAGAGAAGCATTCAGCAAGGGGTACACCCCAAACTGGTCAACAGAAATTTTTAAAATAAAAAAGTTAATAGAACGAATCCGACCACTTATTTACTAGATCAAAATAAAGAAGATATTCCAGGAACGTTTTATACAGAAGAATTACAAAAAGTTAAGGATAAAGATGTATATTTGGTTGAAAAAGTGTTGAAAAGAACGGGAAATTTAGTTTTTGTTAAATGGTTTGGTCTTCATAAATCGCACAATTCTTGGATTCATAAAAGTAATATATTGTAATATAAACAAACATTTGCAAAATGTTTGTCACACTGAGCAGTTTCATATTACTTTTTTCATTTGTTGGAAATAATTTATATATTCAGTATCCACCACACGTACACCAACCTTTTATGTTTTGATACAAATAATATAAGAAACGATTCTTGGCCAAGCAACTACAAGCAATTAGAGATTAGTAGAATCAATGGAGATTATACTGTTTTCAAAATCTCTCTATCAAACATTAATTTTACAAATTTCAAAATAAGATATTATTACACGAATTCAACTTACTTCGATACACCTTGGATCTCCAAAAGCTTAAGTAATTGTGAAAAATATTGTGAATATAATGATTTGTGTACAGTCTATCAATTGTAATATTATGTATTTCTCTTGCTAATAATGAATGTTTTATTTGTAACAATATTTATTTTGTACTAAGCTATTATAATAATTTATAATAATTTTTAAAATAAAAATAAAATAATATATTCCAAAAATGAATTTTATTTACACTACTATTTTAAAATAAAATTATTTGAAATATTTAAGCTCTCTACATTAAGATGTGAATGTTGTTTGTTTGAAGAAATTGGGGATAGTACATGCATAAACTGAACTTCCTTTCTTGAAAAAACTATTCTAAATATTAGACGATGTATATAATGAAGAAAGAATTTTTAACGATTTTATTAAAACAATGTGACTGTCAAATGGAACGTTGTTACAAGCCTTATTAAGTATTGATATGGTTTACTGCAATTATTATATTTCCAATATTAATTGCTAAAATAATTTTAAATAAGTTTAAAAGTAATTCGACTACGAAATTTATACAATCAAAATATTGTGAGCAGCAGTTATGTGAATGCATCTTTTTATGTATCAATTTAGAAATAAAATGTAAATGCTGCAAAATTCTCTTACGAATTTAATAGAAAAAAATAAATATATCCTTTCCATCATTTATATTTTACTATTTAGTGTATTTATTAATTATTTGTTATTATTTGATAATAAATAAAACATTCTTTAATTTAAAAAAAATATTTTTATTTCTAATAACTTAATAATTACAAAAATCTTGAATTATAAATTTTAGATCTATGTTTATTTTCTAAAATAGGTGCAAGAATATTAGATGTTGATTCAATTCGTTGGTGAAAACGGTATCGGTTAAGAGCTAAAAATTTCCAATATTTTTTCCTACATGAATTATATGCGAATTTCCATACTATCAAAGAATATACTTTATTGTTTTCTTCTCTAAACCGAACCTGCTTCTTTATACTGTGGCACTGCATTATTCTTCAAATAGTTCTGGATGGAAATAAAGAAGTTCCATAATCAAACTAACATTTCCACTATTAGGGTTTTCCTGAGGGCGAAGAATATTTAAAGCGTTGACAAAGACATTTCCAGATTGACTCTGCAATCCTCTCTGAAGCACTGTGAAATATGAGGGAAATTGTTGTTTTTTTGAGTACCTATATCAATTCTATATTTGATGATATTTAAAACTTCCCACAGCTTGGAAACAGTCCCAAGTTATAACCATTTGGGCCAGATGCATGCATTTTCTTTTACAATTTTTATTACTCTTACATTAGACAATTAAAAAAATATGGAAAACTTTCCAGCGTTAACAGTTTCAGTTTTATCGACAGAGTATAAATAATTTGTTATAATTCCTTGATAAGTTAAAAATTGATTCCATTCATTTTCATTGAAAATAACTGCCTCACTCTTCAAACCACTCAGCTTAATAAATGGTTGATAATTATATTCATAAGCTAATCCCACAGACACAAACTTACACTTAGATTTATTTAGAGGATAACTTCTTTCACCAATCACAACTGCTTTACTATCTGAATATTTATCTTCATAATTACTTGATTAGATTCTGACACAAGATTATAGCAAGGTAATGAAAAAACATTATTATTTGAATTCATTTTGCAGCAGCAGCAAGTGTACTGAAAACATTTGAGAAATTATCTGATTTATACTTAGTTCCCCCACCTTTATATTAAAATAATTCCCTCTTAGATCATTCACCTTAGGCTTTGACTATATTACCAAGACTAGCCAAAGTAATGCGGGACTAGGTTGGCCGGTTTGGGAGACCATTTCTCGGCTGACAGAGAGACCATTTGGCGCTAACAGATGGCGTAATGTTGCACAGAAATTCTCGTTCATAAAATCTAGGTTCCGCCTTTAAAATATGATTGGTTTGAAGCACAACATGTATTTTATAGCTCTATTTTATTACTTATTCACCCTCAAGCCCGTTAAATATTTTCCTAATTATATTTTGTGTTATCGTTGTGTTACCGTTGTCATTTAGAAATAATTAATCATCCAAAATTCTTCTGGAAATGGAAATATTCCACAAAATAATAAAAAGAAAATAAAACTGAAATTTTTGGAAGTGTGTACATATCAAAATCAAAGAACCACCCTACAAAATAGGTACCTACATAGGTATGTAATGTAGGATGTAGGTAGGTATAATAATGTGGGGTATAATAATGATTTTGATTTATCAAAAAATTACCTAAAGTTTATCCGTGGTTTGTCAGTAGGTAATCATGATACATGATATTATAATAATTAATTATATTTACTTTTTTAATATGTATTTGGGATAAAAAATATTGTCTTTAAAACTACTTATAAATAATTATATTATTCCTACTATCAAATAAATTACGATAACCAAAATGAATACGAGAAATATCAAGATGTAATATGCTCACAAACGACCTACTTAAAAAAATACTTATTCTGTCACATTTTTCTAATAAAATTTTTGAGGTCCCATGAGATTATTCTATTCTATTAAGAAACTGCAAATATAAATTTCTATATATGATTGACATCGAGAGATAGCTGGACGCTGCGAGCCTTGGTGGGATATCGACTCCGCCTCTCAGATCTCCTTATTAGTTTTTTGCCAGGCACAAGTTTTTTGTTTACTGGCGGAGGCTTGCGATTAATTTCTTTCGTTCAAATAAATTCGTAAATTGTACACAGGGAGACATCTGACCGATTTTGTATCAACTATAAGTACATTTCTTAAGGACTGTCTCTCTTGGCTTATAAACTCAATGCCTTAGGTCATGGCAGGTCATTGAAATTAGGTCATGGTAGGTCATTGAAATTAGGTCATGGTAGGTCATTGAAATTAGGTCATGACCGGTCGTTGACCTGAGGAGGATCCTGTCTCACCATAAACACACTACTTAGATAGACGAGATATCGTACATACTGAAGAACCTCTGCAAATTCGAAACGCAGGGAGAGCAAAATGGAATAGAATTATACAGCATTACTTGACATGGTTTTTTTTTGTTTTAATTTTATATAAAACTTATATATTTATATTTTATATAAAACTCAATTATATTTATTATTTCTTTCTTATGCCAAATAATTTCCAACTATTGGAGAAGGGATTTTAGCTCTTTTTCTTATAAATTCATAGTGAACAACACTGATGAGTTTTCCACAGGACATCAAAACACTATACTGGACTCATCGCGCGTTTCACCAACCAAGTTGACATAATCTGGAGATAATTAAAAAGATCTTTTTAGTCATCAGATGATGCCATTTTCTGAAAATATGAGAAATATATAAAATTCGATATATAATTAAATATCAGTAGAATGACATCCTGACGGAATTACGCTTGTAACTCTCAACTGCCAATGGTGAAGTGTTAGCCTCATATAAGTGTAGCTTTCATACACACCCAGAATATGCAGAGCAGTCTTGTCTGTATCATCACAGACAACGCATACCGGAATTTCTTTCAATCTTATATTATAGAAATAAGGCTTCTCTAGGGATGCCGACGGGTACCCAGGTACCCAATAAGAATTCGCTACCCAGTTCCCATTTTAAGACCCGATAACCTGTTAAAAACCCGATAATCCATTAAATACCCGATAAGCCTCTAAGCACCTGCACTCGGTCGGCCTCTGTATGACCTATATTCATATAACTTGTTTTTTTTTTGCGGTTTTGAGTTGTTAACAGGTTTGGCGAAACAAAATATGATCTAAACTGAGAACTATTTGCTATGTTGAATCCTATGGGTTGATATCGCGTAATAGACAAATAGCCGGTAACGAGTAAATAACAGGTAATTAACAGGTATACTGGGTTATTAACGGGTAGCGGGTAAATACCGGGTATTGAAAACTGGTACCCGGGTAATAAAATTAACGGGTTCGGTATCCCTAGGCTCCTCAGCCGAGGTTTGCTCACGTTCACCATATCTAAAGTAAAGACCAGAATTAAGCAAAGTGGAATTACCTCGCCGATCTGGTAAAATGCGGTGATGCATGGGCGTGCGTATTCTGTTTTACCATTTAGCACATTTCAGTTAATATATACTAGTATACTACTCTATAGAATACTTCTAGTATATATTAACTGAAATATGATCAGTGGTAAAAAAATACAAATCTAAAAATATCTAGTTAATATAGACATTTTTAGATTTGTCATTAGGTGAAAAATGATTTGCTTCAGCGTAAAACTCTCAAATTGTCCTGACATTTTGCCTATCCCCCTATTTTCGAGTATGCTTAATACAAATCTAAAGTTATTTTTTGTGGACGAAGGTAGTTTTTGAGGAAAAATAGCAGCATTTACGAAAATGGTGGTAGACAAAATTTCTTCATGATAATCTCCGGTTGTCTTCGACTGAAATATAAGTTCACCATTTTCCAAAAATCCTGTATCACTTTCTATATGTGTTACTATTAATCGACGACCTTTTCCTAATGGCATTCTTACACCAGTTGACCAACCTTCTAACACTGCGTGACGTGCATTTTTCACATTTCCATCTTGCCATACCTTCTTCACTGTATGTCCCTCGTTGACCCATGTTTCATCCATGTAGTAAAATTTTCTTCCTTGCTGTCGAAATTCGTTAATTTTCATAAGATATTCGTTTCTCCATATTACTATATTATTTCTTTCAATAAGAATGCTCTTCCTGTCAACGTTTCCATATCTAAAATTCATCTTATGTAAAACTCTCCTTAATGAAGTCTTGCTCAGTTTAGGAATTATTTCGTTGTCCTGGATGACGTGCATTATTTTATCCAATGTTGGCAATTCATTTTTAAAGAAAAAGCTAACACCGCGTCGTATAGCATTCATTGCATCTCCATCAATCTCCACTTTTCTTTTACCTCGTTCATGTAGTTTAGGCTTCTGCACCTCTCCATATATTTTTTCTTTCCTCAAAACTTTATAAACAGCATATTTTGTAGTATGTACCTGTATACTCCGCACATATTTCGACTAATTCATCTTTTGAGCACGGACGATCCCTTGCAAGGCACTTAAAAACTTGGGCTATAATTTTCTTTTCTCCAACGGATAAAGGCGATCTTCTTTTAACTATTGCTGATCCCGATATATTTTCCATTATTCAATATCACTATGAAAACACGATATATCATAATAAATTATAATAACAAATAAAGTAATACACACTTAATGCACTTCCACTTTTTTAACTAACACAAATAAGTATAAACACTGACACAAAGAATAAATACAGTGACAATTTTACCACAAATTTGTACCGTTAAGAATCGCGCGCGAAATAACCCAACATCACGCCAGTTTCCCTTCTACCTCAAGCGCAGTCGCTTGTTGGTTCCTGATTCGACCAATCAACCTCGTTGAAGCTCAGAGAAAAGAAAGCGTAAATGCAAGAATATGTGTGTTAAATAAGGATGAAAAGCTTGTCGTCAACTTTACGACTTTCGTAACTTTCGCAGTTGCCACATATTCGGAAATTCCTTGATATTATTAAGTAAAAGACAAATTAAACATTGTGTTTGATTTAATAAAGTACAATAGGGATAAGGGATGTTAAAGACAAGCAGAAAAATGGGTAAATAAGGTAATTAATACATTTCCTGTTTTAAATAAGAATACTTTAGAAATGTGACAACACAGATCTACTCTTTTTCCAGTCATTCCACTTTGCTTAATTCTGGTCTTTACTTTACAATTCTTTCAAAGCCTTTATAGTGGCATAACTATCAGAGAATATAAAGATGAGTTTTTGTGTGTACACAAATACAAAAATAAACAATTGACTTAAACTTATATGCTGACAATGCCGGTAATTGTGGAGAAGCAGTGAAGCGGGCGATGGGACAGGCTAGTATAAGGAGCAGGATAATGTGATATAGCCAATTATGGTCATACATAATGTACAGGATAACCTCAGAACCATGTTCAGCTTTTCTATTAGTGATTTCCATGGACTTATGCCACCATACCAAAGCATCATAAAGTATGCTGGGTCTCACTAATAAGGTATCCAATGCAAGTTCAGTTTCAGTTCCAAAATTTTCCTTATCAAGTCAACAGTTTTATAATTTTTTTTTTCCCAGATGTGAGTTCTAAGTATGTTTCATATCCAGTGTTACCTCTAAATACTTAACCTCCCTAGAAAACTAGATAGTCTTCTCACTGAAGATGTGTTCTCCAAGTCCGTTCTGTACCTGCTCTCTACTCTGCTGGGGAAAGAATCAGCTTCATCAACAGGCTGTACCTGTTGGGCATAATAACTCAATATAATTAGACATGAGTCACAATAGACTACATCGTCTAGGTAGGAGGTTCTGGTTTTCGGCTCACTCACTTCTGAACATAACTTAAGCTCATTCCATTACAATTTCTTCTATTCGTGAATGGGACCACAACTGTCTTGTTTAATACAGTGCTTCTCCACTACACCAATCATTTATCCGTACCAGCACATTGCATTAGTTCGGAGACCGCACTATTGTTTTCCATTCACCAAAACAACCGAGGAAACTATGTAGTCTTATGTATAAAATTCCGCTTTGTTAACAGAATCAAGTACATCTTCTACTACTAAACCCCAAAGGAGAGGTGACGATACTCCTCCCTAAGGACATACCCGCCTTACTTTATAATGAGTTGTCGTACCGATGAGTAATGAGCGGAGACTCTCGTCATTAGGTTCTCCACACAAGTGTATATCCCGAGCACCCTGGTTTAAGAATAAACATCACATTCCCCCGAGCACCCTGGTTTAGGAATAAAATCACATTCCTTAGAGCATTCCTCTTTACTAGCCCTAGTAGTCACAATTATTTGTTGATCTTATATACATCAACATGAATATAAAAAAAATTCAGAGATAAACAAAAATTACCATCAACCCACAACAAGCAATTACTAATGTAAAATTACCTGATCATCTTCAAATACAGTATCCAGTACTTTACTAAGACGTTTGGAAAGAAAATGTTCATTTTCTTCTTTTAAAATCATGTTCATAAATATTAAATATTTAGTAAATATGTACCAAGAACCTATTTTAGACAACTTAGTTTTTGTGATAAAGCACAGACACAGAACACTCAGAACAGTCAGAACCAGGGGGTATTCACTTAATGAAAAATGCCCTTTTTTCTTATCCCCCCTTTTTGTAGTTCGCGGATCCTATCACCTGCAGCGCTGTTAGCACTTGGTATCCTTTTCTATGAGAGGCATCATTGAATGAGAATGAAATGAATTATGTTTTGAAAATAAAAATCATAACCTGTTAGTTTTGCATAAACTGTTGCTTTTTGTTAGTTATTGTTAAGTAAATCATCTAATAATTGAACTAAATTTCAGTTATATTCACCATTAAGTATACCTACTTATGTACATATTCAATTAATTATAAAAAAAACTGCTGCTTGCTTGTTCTGCTATATCTATCCACAGGTTCATACTTTTTATTATATAGTATAGACGTTCAAAATGTTGACACAGGCAATTTGCAGAACCGATCTCTGCTCTGTGCCTAGAAAAAATAAAAAGTTATTGAATATGTGATATTCAGTTCTCGGAGGATCAGAAATTTCAAGCAGACCGTAATAAGACCAATTTGAAAAAGCACGCCGTGCCATATTTAGGTTGAGGACACTGGTTGTGAAAGGCGTTCAAAGTTTGCAGATCATGGTTTTTATGACAGGGGGAATTAGCCAAAAATGGAAGCAGCCAGTATGCTATTACTTTTCGGAGGGTGGTATGAGCACACCAGAACTCATGCGGGTAGTAAAAGAAGTAAATGAAGCTCTACAGGAAATTGGATTGAAAGTAGTGGCCACGCAGTGAGTTTGATTAATATAGTTACATTCTTAATAAGGTAACATTTATTTTTGTAGATATGTGACCAACTTTCAACGAATACTGCGGTTATAAATTATTTAAGGAAAGACTAAGACCAATGAGGAATTCAGTGCAAGAAATTAAGAAAATGTTATGTATGGATTCTGCGTGGGTGGAGAGGAAATCATCCTACTATATGTACTGTATGTATGATGCCCCTCATCTAGTTAAGTGTCTCCGTAATAATATACTCAAGGGAAATGTTAAATCCACTTGGCAAAATAATGAGCAGGTAGTTGCTCAAACATATAAAGTTATTTATAACATCTGTTAATAAATAAAATATTCATTTTGTTAGAGATAGCCTCTTGGAATTATATTTTTGTCATACTTAAATTTATATACGTGCCATTAAATTTTAAGTGTTATCATTGTCTTAACGAATTAACAAGACATACAACTGGGTTATAATAGATTTTTCATGTGGGTGAATATCGGAAAGATGAATATCAATAGTTATAAATTCTACCCTCAAAAGATAGTATCTGAAATAGTTTCATGGTAGAAAGTTAGATACAAATTAATTAGTAATGGTAAAAAAACAAGCCACAAAAATATCAATTGCATCTGGTTGTGTGTGTCGTTAATTGATTCATTAACTGAAAATTGCTATATTATAATTTTTAACATAGCTTAAAACACTTCTTATCCAACCATAGATCATGATTTAACATGAATCATAACTATAATGATTTAAATAAATTTAATATTTTCTTACTATACTCTTATTTAATTTCCTTAAATTTTTATATCTTATAGCGATATTGTTATGGTATATATAAAATTTGAAATATATTTAATTGTTCTCCTATGTTTTACAGATTCATCATAATTTGAAGAAAATAAGTTAATATTTGGTCGGATAAGTTAACAATTTCGATTTTTATATATCACGCATATAAAATTCAAACTTTATTCAACTGTTCTACTTATTTTGTTCAAATGAATTTCCATTACAAATAGCAATCAAGTGTCCAGCTATTTGTAATGGAAATTCATTTGAACAAAATAAGTAGAACATTTGAATAAAGTTTGAATTTTATATGCGTGATATATAAAAATCGAAATTGTTAACTTATCCGACCAAATATTCACTTATTTTCTTCAAATTATGATGAATCTGTAAAACATAAGGAGAACAATTAAATATATTTCAAATTTTATATATACCATAACAATATTGCTATTATTCCTACAAAATTGACCGATAAACCAGCTTTGGTAGTGCAACCGCGAAAAATTGCCTAACACACTTAAAACTCTCTGCTCAACAAAAATTGACATCAGCGCCGCAAGTGATAGGATCCAGTTACTATTTCAGGAAAAAGTGGTGGGGGAGTCAGAATTACCAATCTATTTCAGTATATATATATTTTATCTATGGTCAGAACAGTTAAAAAAAAGACATGATACAATAAAGGAAGGTATGATATTGCGCATATCCCTCCCACATCCGTGTCGTCACCGAGAGCGCAAATTGGACATTTTACAGTGTTTATGTTGATTTTGTTTTTATGTTAGCTTTATTTCTGGTTTTATTTTTAATAAAAGTATTAAACACCACAGAATTAACTTCCTTTATTCATCAAACCATGTAACATTCTTAACCTTACTTTTCTAACAACTGAACTACATATTACCACAGAACATGGACCTACAAAACTAGGTAAGTATACAAATCAGAACCAACCTGAAAATTATTTGTTTTGGTTTTGTTTATTTCTAACACCTTCTCCAATTTTCAGGTTAGGTTGTCCACATACAAAATACAATGAATAATCTAACATTACTATACACACATAAATTGTTTTTTAAACTTCTGAAATTTTACAGTTCCAAGTGGTTTTGTTAAAGTATCTGCAATTTGGTTTTCAGTAGCACAGTACTTTAAGTTAACTAGACCTTCATGTACCTTTTCACTAATGAAATGATATCTCACATCTACGTGTTTGCTGCGTCTATTAAACTGACCGTTTTTTATTATTGTGATAGCACTTTGATTGTCCACCATCAAGTCTATTTCGATATCGTCACCAGTAAGTTCATCAATCACTGACTTGATGTACAAAAGTTCTTTCACAGTGTCAGCTGCGGCTATATACTCCGATTCAGTACTCGAAAGCGAAACGATGGGTTGTCTTCTCGATCCCCAAGAAATTGGTCCATTACAGTAGAATATTATGTATCCAGTAGTACTTCTACGAGTTGCAGTGTCTCCTGCATAGTCTGAGTCACAGTACGCTGTCAATTTCTTTGAATCATTATTTTCATAACATATTCCATCACCTTTTGACCCAATTAAGTAACGAAAAATACGTTTAACACTTACAATGTCTTCGTCCATGGGATTTTCCATTTTTCTGCTACAAAAATTAACTGGGTAGGAAATGTCGGGTCTTGTTTTATTTGATAAGTACAAGAGGCTACCGATTGCCTCTCTATAGGGATAATTTAATTTAGTTTTCACCTCGGTGTTTGTTTTGTTGGATATCATGGGTGTAGGCACTGTTTTAGCATTCTCCATATTAAACTTGCACAGAACTGATTCTACATAGCGTCCTTGGCTTAATTTTATTTTACCAGGTTGTTGTGAAATTTCTATTCCTAAAAATCTATCAGGATTTTCACCCATTGTCATTTCAAACTGTTGTTTTAAACTCTTCACTAGATTTATCAGTTCCTTTTCATCTTTGCTGAACACGATACCATCGTCTACGTATATCGCTAGATAT
This sequence comes from Pogonocherus hispidulus, assembly GCA_963924545.1. Taxonomy (NCBI): domain Eukaryota; kingdom Metazoa; phylum Arthropoda; class Insecta; order Coleoptera; family Cerambycidae; genus Pogonocherus; species Pogonocherus hispidulus. Next base: position 46,009,089 of record OZ004692.1, on the reverse strand, counting down.
AAAGTTCGCTGTTTATTGGTGAACAGACACTGATCACTTTTCAGACAAATTAATCCATTTGATTTCAAGAAACCACTAAATTTCTCATTCCACTTTAAAGGCGCTTGTTTTAGTCCATACAAAGCCTTTTTTAGGTGACAAACTTTATTTTCGTTCTCTTTGCATTCGTACCCTTCTGGTATTTCCATAAATATCTCTTCAACTAGGTCTCCATATAGGAACGCTGTCTTTATATCGAATTTTGTTATCTTCATGTTATTTTTAGCACTTAATGCAAATAAAATTCTAAGGGAGGTTGTATTTATGACAGGACTAAACGTTTCACTGTAGTCAAAACCATTTCTTTGTTGACATCCTCTTACAACTAGTCTCGCTTTGTATTTGCCATCATCTTTTACTCGGAAAACCCATTTATTTGTTAAAATTTTCTTATTTTTCACTTCAGTTTTATTTATGTACACCCAAGTACTGTTTTTCTCTAACGATGTCTTTTCTTCATTTATGGCTCTTGTCCAGTATTCTTTTTCAGGTCCGTTTGTTGCTTCATGATATGTTAATAACGCTTCTTCTTCTTCTGTTTCCAGTACATATTCTTTAAATCTTTCTGGCAGTTTTATTTTTCTACCTTTACTTGTCTCTGAATAATTTTCTCCTTCTCCTAATCTTGCAATTTCTTGTTCGTTTTCTTCCGAATTTATACTAATTATTTCTGTATTAGTACTAGACTCTGAGTTTCTCATGTTTCTATTTTCAGGTTCTTCACTTGTTTCTTCAAGTTGTTTATCTTCTGGTATATGAACCATTACAGTTTCACTTAAGGTTTCTTTTGTTTCTCCAAATATCACATCTCTGTATACCACGACTTTTCTTAATTTCTCATCCCAAAGTCGATAACCATTCAATGAGTAACCTATAAATATATACCTTTTGCTTCTCGGATCAAGTTTTCGAACATACCCCAATGTTTTTGCATAGGCGATTGATCCAAATACTTGTAATCTTGATAGGTTTGGCTTTTCTCCAGTCCAGCATTCAGTGGGAGTTTTTATTACTGCATCCGTAGGGCTTCTATTCAGTAGGTAAGCAGCTACATAAACCGCTTCACCCCAAAATTCTTTGTTTAATTTAGAGTCGAATATTAAAGCTCTTGCTTTTTCTAAAAGTGACCTGTTAAGCCTCTCTGCCTTGCCGTTTAGTTGCGGACTATAAGGTATGGTGAAGTCTAAAATAATTTCTCTGTTTCTGCACCACTGCTTGAAGTTGGTATTCGCATATTCGCCACCATTGTCACACCGAATTTTATGTGTTTTTACATTTTTATAAGCTTCAGCTTCCATTATAAACTCCTTTAAGTATTCAGATGCCTCATCTTTGGTTTTTAGCAAATAAACTTTACTATAATGTGTATAGTCGTCGAGGACTGTCAAGATATAACTTTTTCCGTCCCAAGTTATCGGTTCTATCGGTCCACAGATGTCCGAGTGTATAATTTCAAGTGGTCTTTTTGCTCTTTTTCTTATCGTATTAAACGCAAGTCTAGTTTGTTTAGCTTGTAAACACACTTCACATATTTCTTCTAATTTATTTATTTCCTTTTTGTTCAATGTCAGTCCGGTTGCTAGTTCTGTTAGTTTCTTTATATTTTCTAGTCCCATATGCCCAAGTTTTCTATGCCATAGTTTTAATTTCGTTTCTTCTACTAAGTAACTCTCTTCTTCGTCTATTTTCTGATTCAAGTCTACAACATATATACCATTTTCTTGCTTGTCTCCTTCCAGTACTTTTCTATTGTTTTTCTTTACTATTACTTTTTCTTTTGTAAATGTTACTTCTCCATTGTTCTCTGTAATTGCACTTACTGAGAGCAGATTTCTTCGCAAATCAGGTATGTACAGAACATCATTTAATATGCACGACTCTGTTTCGATTGTTCCTTTTTCTTTCGCTGTCATTTTCTCATTTTTCTTTGCTACGTTTATGCTTGACTGTGTTTCTGTTAAGTTAATGAACATATCTCTTGAATTTGCCATATGCGACGAACTTCCGGAATCCACAACAAAATATTGATTATTCGATTTTCCATTTTCAGTTAGAAAAGCTATCTTATTTCTGTCATGATTTGTTTTCTTTCTGAAAAAACAATTCTGCTCAAGATGGTTTGTCTTTTTACATATGCTGCATTCTTTGTAGTTTCTTCTTCCTGGGGTTGTTTCCCTGCTTGTACCTTCACCTGAACAGTTTCTAGCAATATGTCCTACAGTATCACACTTAAAGCATCTTCTTTCTTCTTTCAATTTGTTTTTATCTTTTATGTTGGGTTTTTTAGTTCTTCTCTCAGTTGTTTGGAAGGCAACTTCATTTTCATTTTCTTTGTTCCGCCCTTCTTCTACTAACAGTCTCGCTGTTAATTTCTCAAGGGTTCTATCATTTGTACTCATTGACTCCCAAGCCGTTACGAAATGTCTGTAGTTTTCTGGCAAAGTAGATATAATTTTCGAAATTATCATGTTTTCATCAACTGTTTGTTGTAGTGCTTTCAATTTGTGAACAATGTTCTTTATTTTGCTTATATGTATACTCATTTCAGAGCCTTTTTCGTATCTACAACTATAGAATTCTTGCAGAAGGCTGCATATTTGATCTGTTGAACTCTTCTCATAGATGTTTTTAATTTTATCAAACATTTCTTTCGAGTTTTTGCAATCCATAATATGAACTATATTCCGCTTGTCGATTGATGTTACTATGATCTTCTGCGCTTTGGCATCTTTTTTATTCCATTCTAATTTTGCGTTTGCTTCAGTTAAAGTTTCCACTTTACTGTCTCCATTCACGATTTCAAATAGACTGTGGGCCTTCAATGTTACAGTTATTTGAAATTTCCAAATCTGGTAGGAACTTTCATCTACTAGTTTCTCTATCTGCACGTGATCTTCTAATTCCATCGCCATCTTCTTGGATTTTTACTTTTTTATATTTTTATTTTATTAGCGGAGCACTCTGGGCCCATAACCTGTTGATTTTGTTTTTATGTTAGCTTTATTTCTGGTTTTATTTTTAATAAAAGTATTAAACACCACAGAATTAACTTCCTTTATTCATCAAACCATGTAACATTCTTAACCTTACTTTTCTAACAACTGAACTACATATTACCACAGAACATGGACCTACAAAACTAGGTAAGTATACAAATCAGAACCAACCTGAAAATTATTTGTTTTGGTTTTGTTTATTTCTAACAGTTTACATATGTAAAGGTGTGAAAGTTTCGTGGTTTTTACTACATTTTGTCCTCTAAATTCATTTTTTTTGGCAGAGTATTTGTGTAATTCTAGTGCATACTAATTATAATCATATGTGAGTATAGTTAAAGTTAATTTTATATTAACACGTACCTAAACTAAAAGTGCAATAAAAATGCGTTGTGCTTGTATAATAGTGATAATCGCAACCAAGAGCCCAATAATTTAAATAATATTAGGTAATTATATTGCTATGATATTTAGACAATATAAACATTGCACTATCTATTATGTTACAAGGTTTTTCACGTTTCCACGGGATGAAGTAATAAAGAAACTGTGGGTGGTAGCTTGCTGTCGAGCAGAAAAGTTTAATGTACATACTGCCAGAATATGTTCCAAACACTTCACCGATGATGATTATGAGATAAATTTAAAGCCTGTAATAAATTATATAACCTGTAATAGATATATGGTTCTGTAATGTGGTCATTAAGTAAATTAAAAAAAATGAGAAACATTTAAAATTTTCGAATAATTAAAAAAAAATGAATACATTTAATAATATAGTCAATTTAGAATCTTTACCGAGCTTAAGGAACAATTTTCACTTTTAGTCGTAGGTGTAAGGCGATCGGCGAAATATATGTATTAAAGTTAAAACTTGTTGCCCACATCCTATGTTTATGAAGCGTTTATCCTATATTTAAGTACTAATCATTTTACACACGAATCAGAATAACTAATTACTTATAATAAAAATTGCAATAATCACCGATAACAGTTATTATTATTGAAGTAGGTAAGAAATTAAAAGAGCCAATTTTAAACCACCAGGGATTACCAGGGCATTTTGTATATGATAGGTACCTACCATATGGAGTATATCTAATCTGTGTTTATGATTATTAAAGAACACATTTAAGGACACTGGTTAAATTTCCCAATATTTTCCTATTCGGGGCACTATTTTGTGCTAATTATATGAAAGTTTTGATAATGTTTCCATTGAAATCGTATATAACATTTGTATTTAGCGATCATTCTGCGCTCACGGTGACGTATGCGCACAGCGGACGCATTTTCGTACTCACGAATGTCATACCTTGTACTTATTATGTACTTATTATATCATGGTTAAAAGATGTTAAGGTCCTCTGTGGTTAAACTAAAGTACCTAAGGTGTAGTTGTATCATGCCCAGAGACATTCTATATCTATGATCATGCCTAAGTACCATAAATCAGAAAATATGACCACATAGCAAGAACCCTAAACAAAGAAGGACTGATCAATCAGTAACAGCCAATCACATTTGTTTATCACTTATGTGACGTCAGTGGATTCCCTTTAGTGGGAGATTTGAAAATTAAATATCCTCTTTGTTTTAATTTGACAGTTTTAACCTTTTAACATAACCTATATATGTCACATTGTCATGTAGAATGTCTCGGTTGTCTTTGGAATGTCATCACTGTCATCAGTCATGTCATCATATCAAAGTATTTCTGTATCATATCACAGTAATCTGTGCACTGATTAACAAAACACAAATTATCACAGTTGTCAAATCGACAACGATTTTTGCACAACGCACTTCAAATCGTAAGATATATATCGTAAAACACATATATAAGTACTTTAAAATCACATTTGATTGCATTAATACAGTCTCTGAAATAATGTTGGGTTGGATATTTTGACTGAAAATTTTTGAAATTGCAATTAGAGGCAAATTTGGCAATAGGGGATCCACTGACGTGTTACGAGAAATCTGTTGAAAATGACCTTCAAATTTTTAAGAATGAATTGATCAGTCCTTCTTTGTTTAGGGTTCTTGACCATAAAGTAGGTACACTCATAGACTTGGTGAAAAACAAGAATTAAAACGTCACAGTCACAGGCTTGCCAACTTCTTTCTTATTTAATAAATAAGTATGTATAAAATATTTATGAAAGCGTTTTCCTGTTGTTACTTTAATCTTAATCTTTGCTTATCTTTAATATTCAGAGAAGTATATATTTTTTTAATAGTTATACAAGAATCAAAGTTAAGTAGGCGTTTATTACAGATAAATGATGGTTTTCTATTGGCTACTCTGATTATTATATAAAATAATCTGTAAAATATGAAGAACAAGATCAATACTTTTTTCAGTATTTTATCCCCATCACAACATTAAACTATATATTATGACTTATATAAATGTTATTGTACTGACACCACGGATTTCTTAAAATAAACTGGATCGCTGATTCCTAACTATCATTTTGTCAGTTGTAAGGTGGTCGCCACACTGTGCTAACATTCCATTGGCTAGTTTTCAGCTAATGATGTTGAGGTATTTACAGAGGGAAATTTTGAAAATAGTTTGGTGAGATATGGGCATATGACTAACTAAATATTACTTATATGGATGGATATGGGTATAAAATATGTACACTGTTGTAATAAAAATACTTTAGCAGCGGGTCTAAAAAGTTAACTTAATATAGGGTTATATCAAAGATTAAATTGTATTATGTGTGCATTAGATATGACGAGTAATTGACAGAACTGGACTCAAGGGTTATATTTGTGCAGCAAAGGTACACATAATTTTTTTCTATTTATAGTGCATTTCAAATAATTGGAATCGTCTCTTTTTAATTTGACTTGAAATGATTTTCGACAAAGTCGAAATTTATGTGCTTGTAAAGACACTCCCTACATGTACAAATCTTCCAATGGTATGTCTGGTAGGTACCAATGTATATTAAATTCATTGACGACACTCTTTATTTCTCCTGTTACAACTTCATTTTTTAAATAAATTTTACATTAGCCGGAATTATAACTGGTTCATAATAGCTACTTGTCTAAACATAATTTAGTAACTAACCCAAAAAACTTTAAAGTAACATGGTTTGTCAACCAAGTATTTGAACCTTGTCTGATTGCAGTATAAAAATTAGTTAGGATCAGTTTTGTATATTGTTTTAATATCGATACCTTTTTGCCAAAATATCGTAAGTCACTCACTAAATTTTACCTTAGGCTACTTAACGACAATTCTGCCACTCTGCCTATTACAGTTCTGTTACTTACGATAAAATGTATGCAGTTATTTAACCGTGAAACATTTAAATACGCTTACATATTTATGGATCTATCTACCTCTGCCAAGATGTGTATTTGCATATTATACTTACGATAGATCCATAGTCATTTTCATGGAAAATGTCACTTACGATAGTTTGGCAAAAAGGTATCGATATAAGGTAGGTATTTATCGAAGAATTAGACATATGTTTGTAGTTATTTTAATTGTGGCAGGAGCTGCATATATAAAAAGCTACGATGAAAGTAGCTGCACGTCTTATCAGTAAAAACGGCACTAAAAAAATATTTTTTAACTGAATGACATCATACAATTAGTAATGTCAAGTAGTTATTAATCAAATTTATACTTTACACTGTTAAGATGTATTAAATATTGTGAATGAATTGGGATAGGTTAATCAGTTATTTTGTTATAAGATTACATGATGTTTATAATACACAATATGGTAATAACTGCTTTTCTAGAAGATAACATATTAACAACTTCAAAACTCAAAATTTATGATTATGGTAGGAATTTAATAAAAACACATTTAAAATTATACACACAATCACATTATAATAGGAGTTTTATCCACACTTATAAAGCATATAAAGTAACCTATTATCCACTACTGAAATAATAAAAAAATATAAACTTAAATCAACCAAATTTAATTTACTTATTAAAATTAACATTAACATTTATATTAATAGACATTTCGTTCTTCGCTTTTTCATATTTCACTTCGTTTCCGTTAATAGGAAGTTTGTAGTTGCTTCTTGCAACAAATTTTGGATGTCTCCTTCTCCTGAGGAATGACTTGAACGAAAAGAACCTTGGATTTTCCTTGCAATACCAAGTTTGTTAGATACGGAGTCTTCAATATAGCTCTCTGCCACAGCAGGGCTCTTCCACCCACCATGCCGCTTGATGGGTGTAAAGTCGGCACCTTTATTTCCCAATAAAGTTATTGAAGTGCACCCTCATATAGTGGCCAATATAAGCTTCCGCGTTTGCCAAGTTCAGAAACGCTGCAACTTTTGATGGAACTTTTGCCAATGTGTTGATTCCAACAGGCTGAGAAGTACATTTTTGATTCTTATAATGTTAAAAGAATCTGTTTTGTGATAAGTTCTTTGGTCTTAGGGAAATACATTTTCTACACATCTCTACGTCGTTGATAGAAAATCTTTCATTTATAATTTTAAACTTTCGTGAAATGCCGGTCTTGGTATCTAGTATCGAAACAACTAGATACGCGCCAGTGTCCTATACATTAGTGATTTTCAAATTCGTCAATTCGTAGCATCGACAAGCACCAGAGACTCCTATTACTAGCGCAACCTAAAATGATTCAAAGTATTATTAATACATATTGTCTAAAAAGTTAAGAGTTATTACCTTAATCATAAAATATTCTTTATCACAAGATTTAGTCAAAAATTCTTCAATTTGCACTCTTTCCAAAACTGCAGCCTTTTTCACCTTGTATCTTTTCGATTGACTCTTCAGATAACAGATATCTACGTTTTTAGACTTTTATCTCAACCTTCAACATTGAATACTTCGACCAAATGGATGAAATGATGAAATTGCATGTTTTTTCTTCAGATTAAGAAATAAATAACTTGCACCTTGCACACAAAACTTCATTTATAAACCACAAAACAAAAAGAAAATATAAAAGCAGTGATGGTAACTCAACAGTGTTACCATCATTTAGTTCATAAAATACCTAGAAGTTAGCACAGTATGGCGGCCGCCTATCAGTTGTTATTTTTAGCTACCCCCACCAGTATGTATTAGCGATCCAGTTTATTTTAAGAAATCCGTGACTTCAGTGTTGTCAACTTAGGGATTTTATACCTAAATTTAGGGTTATTCTTTTGGGTCTTGTGCTTGTGCCAGTTGGATATTTCAATCACAGATTATACGCGATCACGGATTTCTATTTTAAGAAATCCGTGTACGCGATGCATTTTAAGTTCGTAGCGTCACAGCGGCTGTAACCGGTACTAACCTATGGGCCATTGAAATTTGAAATTGTATTCGTTTGTGAAGTTAAAACAAACGAATAAAGCTTGTTAAACCTTGTAAAATAATTTTTAAAAGGCTAAGTAGTTATGTAAAGTTAAAATTAATTCCAAAATAGATTTTGTTAAGCTCTTTTCTACTTACACCTTGGAAAATTCGTATGTTTTAGGTTAAATAAGTGTCAACCTAAAGTTACTAAAACAAAGTATTTATTTTTCTTTTAGTAAACAATCGTAATACTCAAATATGAGGCATTTTAGAGGTAGCTTTTTTGTAGGGATAACAATAGATTTCAATATTTTTTGAGCGTTCTATTTGAAAATTAAACTTAACATCAAAATATGTCAAATTCTCTATTAGACATTAAGGCATACATACCTTTATGGAAATAGTCATTCTCAGAGGAAAGTAAAGTTAGTTTCTTTATCCATACCTACTTGTCTTCTGTAACTCTTTAATGCCCAACTTAGTTTCCACGATAGCTCTAGGTTTTTGCGCTTTTGGAAAAGTAAGAAACTGAGCTCGGGATTTTTCTTTGTCTAAGAGGAACAATGAGGATCACAACAATAATGATTCATATCTAATGAGAGCAATTAATCAAATCTAACAACGGAAATTTCAAAATTCACAATAGAAATACATATACAAAACTGAACCAATGGCCCATGCGTTAGTTGTGCGTGCCGCTAGTAGGTGGCGTATTACTTAGCAAAAGATAGAGTAAGATAGTATTTGAATTAATGAAGGAATAAATATAAATAAATATTATTCAGATTACCTAGATTTTGTGTACTTGGGTTATTTTACCTGTTTTACGTGTAACAAATTAAAACGTTTATTTAACAAGGAATTTATAATATAAATTCCTTGTTACTTAATAAGTAATTGCTTTTTATTCTATTACTAAAATTACAATTTGAGAGTTTTTGCTCATAATTTTTTTATGAACTGAACACTAATGGAAAACTCAAAAGGAAGATTTTTTATCTATATGCAGAAAAATCTCCCTTGCAAATCAATCATTATTTCATTAACGAGATGGTACCATTTGCTGTTATAGAATGTCTGCAAAAAAAAATTGCCACTACTCAAAACAGTCTGAACTTTGCGCTGGAAGCCATAAAAATTGGAATGCCTATTAAGACTGCAAATAAAGAATATAAAATCCCCAAAACTACTCTTCACTCCAAGTGGGAGACGTAATGAGGGGTTCCTCTGTCGACATCCAGAAATTTCAAAACGAATGACTCAAAATTACCGGACATAGTATAAGAAAATGATTTCAAGAACTCCAAGCATATTTTCAAGAAAATAATTTAATAATGTATTACGGGATCCTCGAAGAACATTTAATGCAGATGAAACAACATTTTTCTTATGCCCAAAAGGATCAAAAGCATTTAACACTTAAGGGTAGCAGGAATGTCTATAATAGTACTATCAACAATGAAAAAGACTGCGTAACAACTATTGTAGCAGGTGGATACCTATTATTACTTAAGTACATACTTACCTGCCATAATGATGTGGTTTAGTTTACAAATTTATTTGGTTACCTACTTACCTACTCAATATTTTAATAATCCTGTTTACTTTATTTTTGGAGCAAATGTAGCTGGAGAATGGCCGCCCCCCATGGTGTTATTTGCATACGAAGGAATTCCACAAAGTGTTGTGACATTAATGCCAGAGGATTGGGGTCTTGGAAAATCTGAATCAGGTTGGATGAACGTCGAAATTTTTTTTGAATATGTGTCAAACATTTTCTTTCATGGGTAGTTAAAAACAACATAGGTACCATCACCTGTAATATTTTATGTAGATGGTCATAAATCCCATCTTAACTTAGATCTTAACAATTTTTGATCCGAAAAGAATATCATACTTATCAGTCTATTTCCGAATTCTACGCACTTGCTCCAGCCAATGAACATAGGAGGTTTTAAACCTCTTAAAAATGGTTGGAAAAGGCTGTTACTAAATTTAGAATTGAAACAAGTAAGCAAACAATTTGTAATGAAAATTTTGCTCCACTCTTGAATACCGTAATTAAAGATCTAATAACTACTAAAATGATGTAAAATGTATTTAAAGCATGTGGTTTATCTCTATTTAATGTGAATGCCATAGATTGCAATAAGCTGGTAACTAGAGTGATTGCAGACAAAGTAAAAAATATTATGAGCAATAAAACATTTGAAGGTGTTGAATTTACATCCCAACATTTAAGTTTTATTGAAATGAGCAAAATTAAAGAATTTAAAACATGTGTGGGCAACAAGTGGTCACGTCCAAAACAAGATGAATTTTGATTTATTTTATGGCAAGAATTAAAACAGCATGTACAAAAACGGTCTGAACAGGTTACCTAAAGTAAAGATGACACTGATAAACATTTAGAACTTAATGCGAATAATATACCAGAAAATTCTCTTGTTTTAGAAGAGACATTGTTTGTTTTAGATTCATTTAACAGCACAAATGAGAACATTGAGATCATTAAATCCTTAGTACTTACTTAGATGAAGTAGACACGGAAAGGTCATTAGCAACAGATATAGAGATTTTAAAGAAAACAAATAAATGTAGATCAAGAGTTTATAGTAGAAAAAGAGAACCAATTTGAGACCGAAATAGAAAAAAATTACAATATAAAAACAAATGAAGAGGCAATAATAAGTGTGAAATCAGTAGTAGAAAATGTAATTGATAAAGAAATGGAAAATATGAACAATGTTAAGGAAAATGAAGAAATAGGAGTGTAACTATTAGAAGTAGAAAATGAAACGCAAACCGATACCGATATAGAAAAAGAATAAGAGGAATTGTTACCAGAAAAAGACAAACTAATGGAGATACAAATAGAAAAAAGTCCTAATAAAGTAAAAGCACTTGGTGCTAGTGGAGTAGAAAATGAAAAGCAAACAGATACCGATATAGAAAAACAACATATTATAGAAGAATAAGAGGAATTGTTATCAGAAAAAAAAAACAAGCTAATGGAGATACAAATAGAGAAAAGTCCTAATAAAGAAAAACCACTTCGTGGTAGTGGAGTGCCATTTTTAGTACCATCACCTTTTAAAAACGTTTTATTTTGGCCTGAAAGATCAAATGAAGGAAAAAAGAAAAAAGCTGTGCTAAAAGTGCCTAGCATTGCCAATTCAAAACAGTGGAGTGTACTACAACAGTAAGAAAGAGAAAGAAATAAAAAAAAGGAAAAAGAAAATAGAAAAAGGCTACAAGAAAAATTAAATGAAAAACTAGCAAAAACACCAACAACAAAACTTCCAATAAAACCACAGCAAAAGTAAATATACATGAAAAAGAAAACACTCAATTTTCATCTTCGGAAATTATCATAAACATCGACAGAAGTTTCATAGTAGGAACATTTATTATTGTAAAATACTTTGGAGAAAAAATTTCCAGGTGTAATAGAAGAAATACATAATATCTTAGCATATTGATATTTTATGTACAAAAATTACCAAAATAAAGGTTGTTCAAATGAAAACCATTTTTGTTTCACTATGATAAAAGAATTAAGCTATATTTGAAAAATATACAAGTTAAAATGTCTCTTAAGGTGTTCGAATTTAGTACATTTACCTTACTTTGGCATAGTTGTTAGTTTGGTTAAACGGGGCTGTATTAGCAGCCAACAGATGAAATTTTATCTTAGCAGAAGCATATTCGCCGGAATTACGATTACAGATTGCAACCATAAATAAAGTTAACTATTAATTTGTTTTACTTTCGGATCAAAATAAATGTTTACATTTCAAGTTCTGAGGTGGTTTTTAAATTATAAAATATTAATTCATGTTTGATAAATAGTAAATAGGTACCTATCTATATGTTGTTCATCTCAAACGAACTACTAGCTATAAAATCATTTTTACCTTATATTTATTATTCATTACTTCGAAAACACCTACATTTTTTTTGCTGAAGGTAATAAAACATTGCCTCACGCCTCACTTTGCTCTTCACTTGCAGTATGTTCGGTTAACTTGACAACCCGGATAGACTTGACGCATGGCATTTAGCAGCAGCGAAGCGATTAACCATACAATCACAACTTGCTAAATAATTAGCAGCAATTTTTCTTGAGCTGATAGCAATTTTTACTGCTACTATAATATAGCAGTTAAAAAATAGCAACGCATCCCTAATTTATATACTGACTAAGGAAGGTTATCTATGAGGTGCTGTGCTAGGAGGTAAAAAAAGTTCTTTCTCTTAAGTTTTATATTTATTTCTCTTTGCAATATTTTCCTAACCCAAAAATTTTATTTGTTGGTACAGGTTATGTTGTGCAGGGAAGAATACACGGAAAAAGAATGTCAAAAGCAATGCATAAGTATAGAGTAAGTATCTGAAATAAAATATACGTATGGTGTAAATGAAAGGAATAAACTCATTATTTCGTAAATCGGTGACTTTGGACAAAAATCCTGAAATAGGTCAATTTTTTGGATGGTGATTGAGAAAGTTTAGATACCATTTCTGACCAGGTTGTTGATTTTTGCACAAATACAGTTTTCCTGAATCTCTTGAAATTTTCTCACAAATTTTAGAACCCTATCAGATGTCTATCAGATTGTTTTTCTTTATGGGAAACCACATTTGGCCACACGATATCCAGTAACCACTTCGCAATTTTCTGTTCCCCTTCTCTTGTCACAATCGGTTGTGGTCCTGTTTTTCTTATAATATTTTTCAAAACTCTTCCTTTTAGTCTATCTTGAATTGTGCTTTGTAGCACTTCCAGTTGACGACTTCCCTCCCTAACACTCATCCTGTTTTCTCTTATTTCAAAAAGTGTTAAAGGATCTTCTGACTAACGGAAAAAAATGTCTTTTATTTAATTTATTAAGAGGCTGTTTCTACATTTTCCTGTCTTTTCTCGCCAGCCATCTGTAAAATAATTAAATGAACTGACCATCTCTCCATATAGATATATGAGGGCGACAAAAACTCTTCCTCGGCCTCTTGAATTTACATGACTTTTAAATTACCGGACGAAAATCTTTCCTGTTTTCAGGCATTAAAATTCTATACTACTTATATTTCCTGCGTGTTAACGAAAAAAAGTAGCTGAAAACTGACTATTAGTTTCTGTATAGTCCCAAAAGTAATGTAACGAAGTTGGAAAGTAAAATCTGAAATAGAAATAAAAGAGACATTATGATTTGATTATTTTTATCCGGTTCGTGGCCGCATGGGATGAAAAAGGGATATAAACTCTTTTTGCATCTAGTTTACCGGCCACCTAACCATTAAAATGTATTTGGAGAAAAATAAACTTTTTTTAAATGACATCACATCTAAATATCTATATTTTTAATAGATGGGCACAAAAATTCTACAGACTCACTGAAAAACAGTCTACTTACTATTTCATTGAGATGGTTTCACTACACTTTTAGCAAAAACGAACAATTGTTCAAAACTTGGGTGTTGGCCATTTTTATAATGTAAATTATAAGTCCATTCCTGCAACTATGTAATAAAAATTCACGGTGAAATTCTAAAAAGATGACCGAAAAAGGGTACTGCATTTATTCAATAAAATTATTTAAACTAATACTATTTTATTAATTTTAAATAGAGAGTCATCAATAAATGGTGGAGGCCGGCTAACCGGTGCACTCACCCTTCTCAAATGTACTATATATGTCAAATATCAAACTTGATATTTAATTAACATTTTACTTTAAATCTGATGGCAAGGTTAAATTTTACATAAAAAATTCAAACCCTATTTTAAAAAATTTAAACTATGGAAAAAATTTGTGAAATAACTTTCACGATGATCCATTGTAATGACATTTCCCAACTTCATTATTTGTTTCTTAAAAAATAAAATTGTTATATGTAGATTAAACATAACAGGCAATAAGTGCAAACAGAATTATACATTAAAATTACATTAACAATCGCCATTTTATGAACATTACCAAAAGGTATTATTTGTTTATTTTCAATATATTTTCAGCTTATTCTATTGGCTACATTATAACATATTTTGCCATTTTCTATGGCTTACCTATAATTTCCAGTGTTTCAAGTTTAAATAATTTCAGGATCTCTTGTATTATTCCTGATTTGTAGATTATCACATCTTTTCTGTATGTTTTTGAAGAAAGGATATGACACAATAGTATGATTTTTTTAATGTTAAAAATTTCCGAGTAGGTATCTTAAAATCAGTATATTTGTAAAGATAATACATAATAATTATATTACATAAATTGACATGATAAAAATAAAAAACTAGTAATAATGCTAGCAAAAATTAATTATTTAAAGTAAAGAGAAATGTGATTTTTATTACATAATTTTACTCTCTTCACAAAAAATAGGCACATTTTACAGACATTTGCACACTATAACTATGATTCACTAGTCATTACACTAATAGGGTTTCACATTTTTCAGTCCATTTTGGCAGTAACAATATGCAATATGCATTTAAAAATCTCTCTTCTGTATGTTATTTGCAACATACGAGCAGTTATTGTCCGCTCATGAGTCAAATGAGCAAATATCCATCAATTTGTGTAGTGATCAAAGGAACCAAGATATTCCAAGGCAGCTCGATAACAAAACTGATACTGATCCTAAAAAAGAAAATGGATATGAAGCAATGTAAAATTACATAAGTAGCAGAGATTCCACATAATATTTAGTATGAATAAACTTGTTTGGATAAGTTTTGGGTAATTTTAAACTTGTTTCTAAAATCCCATTTTGTTTTGTGTATTTGAGAAAAAGTAATAAATAACTTAGTTCAATTAAATTTAAACACCACATAAGTTTATATCTTTCTTTATATAGGAATTAAGCCAAAAAGTTAACTTTTTGGCTTAATTCTTATATAAAAAAAGATGTAAATAGTTAAATAAGCCAATAAATAAGTTTCCATTTAACACGAAACGACAGACAGCTATTGGGTCAGTGTACCAGCAGAGTGCCATACACGTATCAGACTGAGGACAACTCATAGTGGTTTGAAAATGATCCATACACTAACATTTTGCATTATAAGGATTTGATATAAAATATAGTAATGCCACCTAGAATAGAAAAGAGCAAGCCACTATGCTTTGTCGTTTGGTGTTAGAGATGATTGACAAGGTGGCACTCATGTGCCACCAAACGCACCAAACATTTTCGTCAATATCTTAAAAACTAAGCAAAATAAGAATAGGGAACGTTATACAGTGTTATTCAGAACCTATCCATAATAAAATTTGGGGATGTTCAACATACATGTAGAAATGTGGTAGTGCAAAAAACATTTTTTTTGGCGGGGTCTGAAAACTATTTAAAAATTTTTCATGGCACGCCGCTGGATACTGGTCCACTGTAATGGAGTGACCTTGGGACTGACAATGCAAACTAGCTAGCACGAAAAAAACCGGCGCACCTGGCGCAAAAGATTTGCAGTGTTTTTACTTTAAAATAAACTTAAAGATAGATAGGCGTTCCAGGTACAAAAAACTTGTTTACTGTTTTTTGTCCGAATGTGGTATATCCGATGGCGTTGAAGTACAGTTGCCCATCTACGTAGTCCTTTATAATGGTATAACTTTAAACATTGTTTACGGGAAATCCTAATTACTTTTATTAAAATATTTTTGGTGATATCGATTTCTTATTTAAGGATGCACATATCCTCAAAGTTTTAGAGATGAGTTCTGAATAACCCTGTATAGAGTAAGGTTAAAATTTAATAGAGAATCCAAAAATATAATAGTACACAGGGTGTTCCATAAGAGATTTTCGATTTTCTGGAGTTTTAACATATACATGTTTGAGCCATCTGTCAAAATATGAATATAGGGTGTCCCATTTAAAAAAAGAAAGTTAATGCCTGGATCAGAGAAACTGAACAACCTGTATTCAAGAAAGTTATAAAAATGAAAAATTCAGGTAAAAACAAAAAACTTTCGTATTTAACTTTTTTCTCTACCTTTTATACTTTCTGAGATAAGGGGATAGAGGATCTTATTTTGGACACCCTGTACATAGAATAGTAATTTTAATTTAAAGGAGATCCCTAAAGTACTTAATATTTTTATATTTAAAATAATGTGTTAACAGTGTTAAAAGAGAGAAAGATAGAAAAGAAATGACTTGAGGAGCAATGCTAGGCAGACGCTTTACTCTGCAAAGAAGTTGTTCTCAACATTTCCTTTTCAACAATATCTTATGATGCTTTGTATACCCAGATCATACGTAATAAGGAAAACAGAAACTTCATTAGATAAATATTATCTAATGATAATATTTAAATAGCTTCAAAATTTTAATCATAAAAGAATTACCTCTGTTTGAACCATGGCAGGCCTTTGCGTTCTCAATATTCTTGCTGTCTGAAAAACATCAACTACACCTTCATACTGCATCCTTTCTAAGACAATACTTAGTGTTATAAAAACTCCCGTTCTACCAACACCAGCACTAGAAAATAAAAGAGAAAATTATTGTTATTACTATCATCACCATAAGAGCGCAGTGGACTAGAGCGTGTGTGACAGGATTTGTCAATCACACTACATATTATGGTCTATGTTCGATTCTCTGCTTTGGCACTGGCATTGTCGGGGGATATGGGAGTTTGTTTTGATTTTTCAATGTGTATCAACATAAAAAGCAACCAGACAGATGTTAATGAACAATAGCTGGTTTTTATTAATGATTTTATAAATATTTTCAATGCATGCTTTCCATTGTCCACGGTATACAAAAATATAAAATCACAATAAAATAAAATTTAATAATAATTGGTAATGGCATTACCGAAGTAGAATAGTGGTTGAATATCAAAATGACAAGTCTTTTAAATGTGTAGTAGAAAATAATAGGTCAATGGATCTAAAACCAGTGAGTGTGAATGAATTAAAAAGTTTCACAAAAGAAAAAAAAAATAAATAGAAAGTGTCTATTGCACCGACCGGCCCCTTTTTAATTTTTTGTTACAAAACGATCCAACTATTAAGGTTTTTTTAAACCACGGGCGGACCCGTGAATCAGCTTGTTGATCTTGCAAATTCTAAATTAAATATGGCTAGCTTTAGTTCAGTTCAACTGTTGATGAACAATGTAAATATGCAATTATTGTTATTAAAACACAATTAGAATATAAAATGAAAATATGGCAAAAAAAGTGGAAGTTAATTTAGGAATTAACGTTGGTATAAAATTTGTGAATTTAACAGAATTTCAAGAAAAATTAAAAAGTGTTTTTATCATATTCCTATGAGAAAACGAAAGTTTACTGACCAAAATTCAATGAAAGAGACAATAGTGATATAAGAAGTTGCGTGCTTAATTTGAAATTTAAGTTAAATTAAAGATTATATCGATATGTGGATGTAATTATTAAAAATTCAATAAGTTAAATTATACAGTGCTTTCGTAAAGTAGTGGATAAATTTGTTATTTTGTCATATATACAGGGCGTTAGTTAAACATACGGCAAAAATTCAAGAGGTTGTTCCTTGGATTTTGGTATTTTTCACATTATTAATGTAGGTGAAATAAAAGTATGGCGTACTACACTAGACGTATCAAGTAAAAGACATGTAAGAAAGGAGTTGTTTTTTCTTACCAACATCCCGTGATACTTCGGAGTGATTATTTTGTATGTTGTGTTTTTGTAGTTTGTATGTGTCACATTTGTTAAGATTGATTGACGTTTGGCTAGTTGACGTGTAAACGGTTGTTAGTACCATGTACCATTGGCTACAAGACAGGCAATGTGGTTTATGCATGATGGTGCACCACCTCATTTTAGTGTAGTTGCTCGAGACTTTTTAACAGCAACATATGGAGATCGCTGGATTGGTTCAGGTGGACCTCACGTGTGGCCTGCTCGATCCCCGGACTTAAACCTCCTGGATTATTTCCTATGGGGCCATCTAAAGTCATTAGTTTATACTAGGCCAGTGGAAGATGTGGACGATTTAAGAGATCGGATAATTGCTGGGTGTAACTCAATAAGAAACGACCCTGGTGTTTTTGAAAGAGTTCGGGAGTCTATGAGAAGAAGATTGGATGGTTGCATCCGAGCTGGAGGTAGCCATTTTGAACAATTCTTGTAGGTTCAGAAATGTTACATCCAGTCAGTCTAATAAAAATGCGTACCTTTATTTTAATCACATTGATACATGTTACCTGCCACTTAGCAGAATAAAACATTTAGCTTCATTAATCTTCAGACAATAGTTTTGTAATAGAGAGTGATAAACTATTCTTCTTATTTTGCGTAGATGCACAATTATTATTACTGTATTTTTTAGAGCAGTAAATTGTAATAATTTTCCATTATGTTGGGCCGTCAAACTTTCAAATAAATAAAATTATATAAATTACTGATGCAAATGATCGGTCATTTTTAAAAGTAATAATGACTGGTCAAGATTCTTATCATATTTAGATTAAGATTAAAATAGTATTATATGAATTGTTCCTCAAGAGCGTAACAATGACATTAAAATGACAATTAAATCTATTAAAAAACAAATAATACATAATAATAGTTACATAATAATACATACATATAATAATTAAGTAATTTATTTAGAGATCTTGATATTTTATGATTTATTTTTTTGATATCTTTAGATTTTATCAGTTTTAGGTATACAGTAAAAAATTGACCCTACATCACAAATATCTACCTTCGACGAAAATATGGCGATTTAAGTAAAGTTACCTTAACAGAAAATTGCTTCTTTAAGTTATAGACTTTAAGTTATTGGGGTTTGACTAAATTTTAAGAAAATCGATTTTGATTATGCTCTATTGGGTTTTGTATGTAAGTAAAAATTTATTACTTATATAATTGGATGTAAGATAATAAGTAAAAGGTGAGCAAATAATAACTTTTTTTACTTATACTTTAATTAATATAACATTTAGGATACAAAAAACAAATATTTTTTCTATTTTATACATCTCTAATGATGAAATGAAATGATGAATGAAAGTTATTTCATGAAATTATTTTAATAGCATATTGGAAAAGTACTAACCTGCAGTGGACAGTAATTGGACCATCTTGCCCAAACTGTTCTTTTGTTTTGTGGACCTGACCAATAAAATCAATAAACCCTTCTCCAGATTTTGGTACACCCTGTTCTGGCCAATCGGTAAATTGAAATTGTCTTATGGTTCTGGAAGATCCATCTCTAGCATCAGTTACTTTAAATTCTCGTAAAATATACTGCGGCATATTGTACTCTGCTATAGGGTCAACAACAAAGCACTGATATCTAACTGATCGCTCACTAGGCCAGTACTGATGACATTTTTCCTGTAACAATTATACATTGGTATATGTTTTAAGTGCACTTGATTATAAATACATAAAAATAAACTTCATGGCAGTTTCTCTGAGAAAAAAAAAAATTAGAAAAGGGATTAGGAAATTATTTGTCAAAATAAGTTTCCTGCTGCATACAAAGGGAGTGGTATCATATAGATATTAATAAAGTAGAATAATACTATCTATATTCAAGATAACTCTCAAATGTTTATTAAACTGCATTCGCTTTACAGTACAGCAGCATACATAAAATTTATGCAGTATGTATAGTCAACATTTCCTGATGAATTTGTTGGTCAGTTTTATATTATGTAATATTTATTTATTGGTACACTGCCCAACAGGAAAACCCAATTACAAGGCAGGAATTCATCGAATCTAATTAAAATAAATTTAAATTCATTCAATTTACAATTAAATATACCTATATTAGGTTAGACCAATAGACCATGTGGTCTATTGTGACTCATGCCTAATTATATTTCACCCTAAAGTCCCAACCTCTTAATGAAGCTGATCACCTTATGCAGATCCTCTGACAGAAGTTGTCATTTACCCCTTTGCCAAATATTGAGTATCTGATCCTTTCCCCAGCAGGGCAGGTACATAAAACGTGTTCTGCCATTACATCATCTTCTAAGCACAAACAACATTCAGCATCTTCTGCTAGGCTGAATTTGTGTAACTGCTGAGAATATAGGCCAATTAAACTTCGCAGATGTAATCTCTGTAAAAGTTTTAGGTTCTTGTTTTTGGAGAGTGTATTATGAACACTTTCAAATGAACTAATTTTGGTACTTCTTGTCAGTGCTGGAGGATTTTCTCCTCAGCCCAGGTCAAGAGAGTTGCTTTCGCAGATGCAATCTATTTAACCCTAAGTTTTTTAGTTCTTGTTTTTGAAGGGTGTATCATGAACACATTCCACACCTTCAAATGAATTAATCTTGGTAGTTCTTGTCAGTACTGGAAGATTTTCTCCTCAGCCCAGGGCAAAAGAGTTGCTTTGGCAGTACTTGAGTATATGTCAAGCACCGGTTCTGGTCTGACGAATTCAAACGTAGCATCCTCCTTAGCTAGAAAGTCGGCTTCTTCATTCCCTTCAAGGCTGCAACCTGCAATGCCCTAAGATCAGACCAGAGTTACTCTGTGTTTCCTGTCCAAATGCGACCATATAGAGACAATTCCATACTCTAGACCTTCTATAAATCGGACCGAATGGGATTATTACTTTTTACCCTCTCCATCTCCATACTATCTATATTATTAAAAAGTGAATTCACATTTAAACATATTTCGTACAAAGGAGAGTATTTGAGTAAATTTGTAATTTGAAGATTGAGTATGTAGTGAATGATTGAAATTTTACCATATCCAGTAATCAATTTAACAACAATTTAAGTATAAAAAAACACATCAGATCATGCTCCTGATCAGATACTATAAGATCCTTTCCTGTCAAACAATTGATAACTTTGTATTAAATTAAGTGCTCATAATTCAACAAAACTAATTCTATTATTTAGAGGTGAGGTCAGAAATCTTTCCTTTAAGTCAACACAAACAATATAAACAACTTAAAAAATATATAAAACTTGAGAACTCTTTCACACCATAATATGTTGAATTGTTGAGCTGTCCCTTTGTTGAGTCCGTCTAGCAATATTCTTAGTATCACTTTTTTAGCAGATAATTTAGTTTCATGGTGTGAAAGCAAAAAATAAAAAAAATCTATATATCTCTAAATGAGAGTTCATCTAAAACAATAATAATAATAACCAAAAAAAGTCTGCGACATGTGTGGGAGAGGGGTAGCATATTATTATTTAGTAGACCACACCTCAGAAACAACATACGTTGGTAAGCTTTAACCACCATTCAGTGCTGGAATGAAGGAAACCTGAAAAACTTCATTAGTGAGGGAGAGCAAACATTAACCAATGTTAATATCTCACATTAACATTTATCTGACATTCTCCTCATCCTAGGTACGCCAGGATGGTTTCCAACCTGTCTATACCAACAGACTTTCATATACGAGTAAACAATGTAATTAATAATTGTCCGACTGAATGGGGATTCGAACCCACAACTTCCGGGTTAAGCAATCAAGACACTAAACTTCGAGCCTCCGACTCGATAGAAATACTAATAGAATTCAAATACGCAGAAAGAATATACCATCTTATTCAAAATAAAGAAGTTGGTAGGAACTTGTGGTACAACTGGAACTGCTGCCATTTTGAAAAATATTTTCTTTAATAGATCATGGGGAAACCATGTTAAAATTTTCAGAAAAAATTTTCGGCAGAACTCTAACTATTAACTACTTCTAACAAACTGTCTCAGTCAACCACCAGGTACAATTACAGGTACAGATTTGTTATATTTTGTAAAGCTAACCATGTAATTATAAAATACTTACTCGTCCCATTTCCTTTAATTTTGTTAACATTACTATTATTGTAGAATTATGTTCCCAAAGCATTCTCCACAAATCATCCATAGTATCAATCATTGGACCTTGGGTGGCAATATAAGCTTTACGATACCGATAACCATCGATAAAACTTGCGTTGATATAATCAGATCCTTCAATATTTCTTAAAGGTGTTAAGCAAACTCTTGTGCTTTCAAAGGGTAAGATATGTACCAATCTATTTTTATGTTTATTACAAGGTAAATTTGCAGTCACAAAACGTGTTGAATCAGTCTTAATATTGCCAAGTTTCTTAAATTCATATTCCATGCCAGTAATATTTTCTCCTGGTTGTAACTGCATTAAGTTTTGTATATGTGAATGTAAATTTCTAGCAGGAATCTCAGTTATACCACAAATATAGGCTTCTAATAAAGCATCGTGTATAAATATATACTGGTCTTCAGTCTGCACCATATAATTTCGTTGTGCTCGCAAACAAGTAACATGTCCATATATATCAACTGTTTTTTCATGGCGTATCCTCTCTAACATTGAATCAATAACAATGAAACAACCTAGAAAATAGGACACTGTAAATAATATTTCATAAGAGAATTTCTGGTCTTTGATGTAATTCAATTAAAGGGCAATCAGGGACATCAATGGACATATAAATTTAACTCAAATTTTATTGCAAATAACTACGAATAGTAAGGGACATCACCAAGTATCCTCCATCTGCAAACGCCTTATTTAAATAAGGACTAAACAAATCAAGCTAAAACAGCTATTCTCCTGGCAATATGCCGCGCCGAGCGCTGAATTACAAAGCAAAATTTGCCGTATTTTGTCTAACACAGTTAGAATGAAAATACAAGGATTCGGATTGCAACGAAAACTACGAGGAAATACTAAGACCACACATCGTAGGATGCCACTAATTGCAGACCGGTTTCGACCTTTTTATGATCTCATCAGTGCAATATAAGTGTGCATACCGACGAATGCGAAGGCCTGAGTATTTGGCACAATAGGTAGCTTTAGTTTGATTTGTTTAGTCCTTATTTAAATAAGGCGTTTGCAGATGGAGGATACTTAGTGATGTCCCTTACTATTCGTAGTTATTTGCTATATGCATGCCATCTGATAGTAGTAGAACTAGTTTCTACAACCTATTATTGTATTGGATTTTTACCCCATTACGATTTGTTTGGATTGTGTTGCGAAAACTACACAGAGGTGGCGCCAATAGGCCTTGCGTAGGTCTTGCGTACGCAAGGTTTACCTATTGTGCCAAATACTCAGGCCTTCGCATTCGTCGGTATGCACACTTATATTGCACTGATGAGATTATAAAAAGGTCGAAACTGGTCTGCAATTAGTGGCATCCTACGATGTGTGGTCTTAGTATTTCCTCGTAGTTTTCGTTGCAATCCGAATCCTTGTATTTTGATTCTAACTGTGTTAGACAAAATACGGCAAATTTTGCTTTGTAATTCAGCGCTCGGCGCGGCATATTGCCAGGAGAATAACTGTTTTAGCTTGATTTGTTTAGTCCTTATTTAAATAAGGCGTTTGCAGATGGAGGATACTTAGTGATGTCCCTTACTATTCGTAGTTATTTGCTATATGCATGCCATCTGATAGTAGTAGAACTAGTATCTACAACCTGTATTGTATCAAATTTTATTTTTGATAAGCCTTAAAAAATGTTTCAATGTTCAGAACTTGGAAAATGTATGATAAAAAAAATTAAAATAAACAAGGTAGTTATTAAAATTGTTATTAGCAATTGTTGGTTAAAAGTAAATAACAACTTTTTACAATTGTCGAAATAATATGGCATTTTGAAAATTTTAACATTCAAAATAAACAAAATCTAAACTAAACAAAATTGCTGATATTGAACCCAGGAAAATGGTAAATGGAAACAGCAAAAGCTGCTACATTCAGGCCGTTGGGATCGTTGGCCCCTATTACTTTGAAAATGAAGCAGTAGCCGTAAATTCTAAGTAGTACATAACAATATTATGGTTTTTTCACGGGTTCTCCTCTTGACTTTTTTCTCTCAGGATACTTACAAAGTCAAGTTTATAGCAACAAACTAGCCACAATACCGCAGTTGAAAGACAATATTATATAGACAATAAAAATAATTGTGTTGCCCTTCTACGCCTTTTTTGTTTGTTTTAATACTATTAATAAAGTAAGGACTAAAGACCTCCCTGGTATTTTTTTAAAGATCTTCTACATTTTTTACTTCGTTTCTAATACCAATAACAATTCCATTGGTAAATTTGTAATCACTACCTAGTGTTATTTCATTTTTCCAGATTTTCATTTATTTTTATTTAAATCGATTTTATCATAAAAATAAAACTGTATTTTGCTTTTCAATTTCACTGATTCATTACAAACCCTCGAGAAGAAATGGCTGCTATTTCACGGGAAATGTGCCAGTGAAACTTGAGGTTCAGATTTGAAGAGTATTTGCAACATGATGATTTTATACCTGGATGATGTCTGAATGCAATGGTCACGTTCATCAGGACATAGTGCTACCTGATCGCTCACCAAACAACTATTTTGATTGGTTACTTTTAATCTGATAACCAATCAGAATAGTTATTTGATGAGGGCTCAGCTAGCGCTAGATTCTGATGAACACCACCATTATTATCTGAGATATCATAGATAACGCGTAATTATAATATTTTAAAGTGAATAAAGTTAATTACATGGCGGTTTTTTAGTTTGATAAGATGTGACCGTTTTAAATGGAAGAGATGATATTTGTATTATGATAAATAACTCCGTTCATAGATATTAAATCATTTCAATATGCAAGTTATGATGCTCTTTATTTATTATCAGTTTTTATATTGGGCACCACCATTCAAATTCAATGTGAGGAATGATCCACACTGGCTGTATTCGCTGATGAGTAGTGGCTGGGTAGCTTCTACTCATCAAAATTTTTTTGATAATGGTTTTGGATGTTCTGTTTATTTTACTGATAAATAATGAATAGTAGTTTACAAAAACAGTTCAAAAGAGGACTAAAAAATCACTTTCTGTTCTTACTAACTTTAAAAGCAATTACCTACATGTTTTAATTAATATCCAACTATCTAAACTCTCTATATTTAGGTAGTTTATTTCATTGACAAATAAATGGTAGTTTACAAAAATTATTCAATATGTTGATGATTTCCTTCAACTCAATGCAAAGATTGGACCATCAGTAAAGAGACCCTCACAAACCCTTTAGCAGGTTTCTGAGAAACCTTGGTGGAAGGATACTTCCAACCAGGTGGAATACATATTTTTTGATACACTGTATTTTTTTAAGAAAAAAGTTAAATCTTGGTTAATTGTCCTTAATTGAAGTGGCTCACAAGTATCATGAAATTTTTAGTGTTGCAATAAACTACTTCCACTACTACAGGTGACATAGTCTCAAAATAATTCTTGATACATTTAAATTATTTAACCAATTTATGTCTCTAAAAGCTGCCAGTCCTTGGCTATTCATCAAGGCAGATTTTTTTTGTGATTTTTGAAATATCAGACACTTTCATTAAACTCAACAATAATTGATTACTTTATTTGAATATTCACTTTTATACCTTCTGTATGTTTTTTAAACAAACTTTAAAAGCTTGCTGTGATATTTCATTTAGAGATTTTTATTTTGAATGTTTTTTCATGTTTTTTTTTTCAGTACAGTTACAGATATTAAACTAACTAATATTGAACTTCTATATTTCTTTGTTGATTTACTTAAATTTATATGTTTATATTATTTAAATGTTACATAGTGTTAGATGGAATGCTTTAACCAAAATATTCAATAATCTTGCTACTAACCTGTCCTTCCTACACCTGCTGAGCAATGAACAATAATAGGACCAGCATCAGAAGGATTAAGGCTTCGAACTCTCCTCAGGAATTGCAAGAATGGGGCTGGATGATCCGGTACCCCATGATCTGGCCAAGCTGTAAATTGTAACTGTCTTATTTCTCTTCTCTCACTATAACCTTCTTTATGAATTTGAAAAGTTCTGATACAATAAGTAGCTAATTCTTGAATATCAGTTAATGTAACTGACATACATCCATATGTTTCTGTTCCTCGTGTAGGCCAATATTGATCACATTTGATTCTTGTGCGCTCTTCTAGCTTTGTCATCATTACAATAGTAGCAGATTTTAATTCCCAACACATTCTCCAAAAGTCGGCAAATGTTTCCTGCAAAGGACCCTGTGTGGCTATATAAGCATTATGTTTACGATAACCATCACAATAATTGGCATTAATATAATCTGAGCCTAAAACTCCATTCTCATTAGGTAAAATTACTCTACTGTGGTCATACGCAATAACATTAGCATAACGATTTTTAGGTTTATTAACATCCATATTAGAATGATCCCAAGTAAATTGTTGTCCTGGTTCAATACTCTCATATTCTTGTGAGAATTTTAGATTGTCATTAGCTTTTAATCTTTCTATATGGTTAGCTAATTCAAAAATTGGAATAGGAGGATGAGAAATCATAGCAGGAGTTTGAAAATTTATTCTACGTATCTCAACAGGATCACTTGGAGCTATAGTACTATTAATATCAGCTTGAATAAGAGGCTTTGTGACTGCCATTTGATCTGGCGTTTTACATCTTTGTCTTCTTTTACGTAATAAAAATAAAATTACTAAAATTACTGACAAAAGAAGTGCTGATACAATTGGGCCTATAATCAATAATACACCTGCTTCTTTTTGTTGTGAGCTCACCTTGACATCGTTATCTGTAGGAATATTGGGATCAGGCCTACGAGGAGGATCACCTGGAGGAACTTCACGCATATCTAATGATAAAAATTCTGAAAATGGGCTACTAGTATATAAATGTTTTTGTGGTGTATCTACAACTGCTCTAACGAATATTCTATATCTTTTTCCATGTTCAAGTCTATAGTTCACAAAACCATCACTTCTTTCACCTGTTCCCAAATGATATGTATAAGGTATATTTCTCTGAGGAAATTTAGCTGCTATGTATGATAAACTAGGATTTTGTGGAATTTTTTCCACATTACTAATTAATTCATCTGTCAAAAACTGATCAGGGTTTTTTTGGACTGTCATTTCATTTTCTGGTACTACAACTAAATAATAATGACTAATAGGACCATATTCTTCAGAGGCTTGTGGTAAGATAACATGGATCTCCTCACCGTTAACTACACCATAGAAGTCTGGTTTTACCATAGGTTGAGGCGCGGCCATTTGTGTAGTAACAGTTATTTTAGTAGGTGGACGATATGAATTATCAGTTGGTATTGCACTGACGTTAACATTGTATGTTGTAAATGGTGACAATTCATTAATAGTGTAGGATCTCACATCATCATTTAGTTTAATTTCTACTTTGGGTATAATCTGAGTTTGGGTAATGCCTTGAGAGTCAACAAATTCCTTTATAGCATCAAATGCTATTTTGTATTTTACTGGATTTAATCGTATTGGTGGTGACCAAGACAATGTCATTGAATGAGTTGTAACATCATGTGCACGCAAATTAAGTGGTACATCTTCAGGTTTAACTTTCACCGTTTCTTTTTCAGATAGTCGTCCTAGACCATTTTTCATTTTAGCTGCTACTGCTATAGCATACTGGGCATATTTTTCTAAGTTAACTAAATCTGCTGATTCTGTTAATCCTACAGATTTTTGCTGCCATTCATCTAAATCTTCTACTGCAGTCATTGTATAAAAAATTTTGTAACCAATTACTTTTCCTCTTAGAGGAACTGCTTCCCACCAAACCTCAACACTTGAATCTGATGTTGCAACTGCCTTAACAGACATTGGAGCTCTTCCAATATCTCTATCTGTTTGAAGAGTAATTTTTTCACTACTAGGTCCAACACCTTGACTAGTATATGCTCTGATATGAAAGACATACTCAGTGTTTTCCTCAAGATTTGTAAAAACTGCCTTTGTATGAGTTACATTACGAATTATTATATTGTTATGATCAGACTTTTTTTGAAACTGAATGTCATATTTTAAAATTTGTCCATTTCTGTGCTCACGTGAGGGCGGATACCAAGATATACAGACAACATCAGGAGTTTGAAAATGGTAACTAATATTTGTTGGTGCTCCTGTTGGGGGACCTTCAGGAGTATGCATATATTTTATAGCCTCTTGACCAACTCCAATGTGATTTACACCAGCCACTCTGAACTCATATTCTACACCCCTTTCTAGATCATTTATTCTATAGCTTGTAATATGTGAGCCTGAAACAAAAAATCTGTATTACTTTTTCACATTTAAAATATGTTAATAATGTGATATTGTAGATATATTGTGCCAGATCTAAAAATAATATATTTTGACAAAAGTTTTTATGTTCTATATGCGTTCTTTTATATTTTAAGAATAGGTACTTGTATAAAGCACACTACTGAATAAATATATTATTATTAGTTTAAAAATTCTATAAAATTGAAAAAATATTATATGAATATTTGTAAATTTAAAATTTATGAAAATTAATAACAAATTGTTTAATATTTCTAGTACCTATTTGTTGTCAATACATTAAAAAACTGAGAAAGACTGTTAAAAATTGTTTATTTATTTATTTATTTATTTACCTATTTATTTATCTCAATAATGCTTTACAGGTAAATTATCCAATTATATAACATATGATACACGAAGTTACAAATACATAGTATATCTTATAAACGATATGTACAGTATATATTGAGGAAAACATATAAATTGAAATATTCAGGAGAAAAAAAATTATAACTCGGTAAGGCAGAAAAGATTGTTCACAAATACATCAAAATAAAATACACAAAACGAATAACAGAAAAAAGAACTTATTTTAAATATAGATTTTTTAGGTCACTAAGATTATAACAAAATATATCTAGCTTGTTATCAACATTGTTTCAATTCTGGCAAAACATTTGTAAAGGTGAGAACTTAAGGATAGGAACGCGGTGCAGGAAGGTAAAATGTGAAATGCACACTAGAAGTAATTCTTAACCCAGCAAAAGATTATTTTGACAGAAGTTCATGGTACTGACTGTTATGAATTATTTAGTTTGAATAAAAAAAGTTGAGAAAAGTACCGACGTCTATTTTCAAGACTCACCACTTTGCCTTTCTAACAATTCCTGATGTGGAAAACCAAAATTCTGGTAACTCCTTTCTGATTTTAAAAGTAAGAACTTATGAGAAAAAAGTTTTATATTAATTTTTATAGCCCAATCTTTTTCACCTACCACTTTCTAGGTAAAACTACATTTTTTAAATTCAGATCTATTTACCGATGAAAACAATGAAACACACAAAATAGCAGATGACACTTACGTACATTATTGTTTGAATTCTGAGGAACTCAACAACTATAAACCGAGGTATACATAAAGTTTAAGGACAATTTTTAAGTGAGCAATGTGCTGATGATAGCAAAAGCTGGAAAACCATTGAAAGTGTAGAGCAGAACTTGGAACGAGTTAGGTTTAAGACTGCTGTGTCACCATAACAAGTTGTGATGATTGATGAATCACACAGCTGCTCCACAAATAAGTTACATACATTATAAACAGTGAATTTTACCGAAATACTGAACTCTGTAAAAGTGTTTATAATCTCGGCACGCGCGAGCCCAAAACTTTTGTGGGAAACAACATTAGTAATGTGTTTATGGTTCTCAGCTGACGTGAGTAGCACATTTGCTTTTGAAACAAAAAATGAGTTGTGGCAATACCACAAGTGAGTAATGGTTGTAAAAAGTGCAGTACAAGGTATGTTTCCATGTCCTAGCGAAATTGTGACGAATTAAGAAAAGTAAGTAAGCAAAACTAAATAGAGTATAAGTAGTGTTCTTTTCAACTCTGTAATTAGGACACTAGTCCTGTTGAGTTGTGCAATAAATAAATAAATAAATAACTATATCATTAAAAAAAAGTGATAATTCATTAATAAACTTGTGTGCTTTAATAAATACAATTCCATTTAATATATCGCTGCAGAAATAATTGTAAGAGAAATACATGCCTGTATTAATAAATAAAACTGTTGTATGCACTAATTTCTGCTTTAATAATTGAATAGAGTAATGAATTATTCAACGTTACAATCCAAATAACAATACAGGATCAAAAAAAATGTTTATCAATCAATCATCAATCTTTATCTCATGTACCAAATTTACAGAAATTTCAATGAAGTTCAAGGACTAATTTTTTTATTTAGTGTATTGACAGTAAACTTTTTCAATATTATTTCAGGTTCCTTTGTATAGTTAGTAGATAAGCAAATAGTCTATTATGCAAATAAATTTCCATTTAAAATTACATAGCTAATAACTTTTACCTTTAAGTGATACTTCTTTCAATAAATGATCCTTTACTCCGAGTCTCAAGCGATATCCCTTTAATTCGCCATAAGTCTGAGAGGGTCTCGACCATTCTAATTCTACTGTTACTGTTGGTTCTCGTTCAATAAACCTAGAAAAAATACAGCTGATAAATGAATTTAGTCTGTTATAGAAAATTTGATATTAAAGTATAATACGAATACACAATTTAAAAATTGAGAGTTGAGACGCATATGTATATTGAAAAAAATATTTTTAAATCATTATTTATGCCCATTGTTTAGACTGTCATTGACCGCCTGACGGAATAAATTCATACACAGTTGAGCAAACTCAGTAGCAGGCCTAGGTGCAACGTTGTCAAATTTTCAATTTAGTCAATTTAGTCAGTTAGTCAATTTTATTGACTAATTCAGAAACTTTGGTTTTTCTTGCTCACTTCAGCCAATAATAATCTAAAATGTGAAATTATGTAATGATGATGAATGCTCGATATTCATAAGATAAAACAATTTTAATAAATATTCAAACTAACACAGTCCATTCAGATGTTCCGGTAGAAAATGCGGTCTAATTAAACAAACTCCATACACTCCTGCCCATATGTTGAAACAATCTCATATAAAAGCTAAACCAACGAGTAGCGAGTATTTCGTCTGACCAAATGTACCTAACTGTTATGACTGCCAAAATATTAGCTCTGTATAACAGTTTAAAAAATATATTTTAATATTGAAGTTATACATAAAAATAATAAACCAATTACATTTCATTACAGGAATAGTGTAGATAAAAAATCAACTCTCAATTAGTAAATTATTAAAAGGGGCTGAAAAGTTTTTCTTATTTAAATACTTACTGCAGATACTTAATTTTGTGTTTTTATATCATTGATATCCAATGTAAAAAATATTATTTCGGTGGATGAAATTTGCCCGATTAAGGAAATAAAAGCATTTAAAAGAGATGGTAATGATTGGATAGACAATGATATTATGAACCACATGATATCAACTAGGGTTTTCTAAGATGCATTTGCAGGTCCGTAGCCACAAATGTTAAAAATTTTATGTAAATATGTAATATAATTTTTAAAATATGTAGTAAATATGAAACTCCTAATAAAAATATAAGTAGCAAATATAAAAAAAAACACGAACGAAAAAATAAGAGCAAAAAAATTGGATAAAAAAGTTTATCAAATTTTTGAGGTTATAAATTAAATTATTCTCGGAAAACACCTGTATCTGTCGCCAGTCCATGTCCTTGTATCAAATAACCAACTAGCGTAAAATGGGAACTGAACAAAAGATTTAATATCTTTTTCTTAAATTAGTTTTTCTTAAAATATGTAGCGAGTAGGGACCCTGCATTTGAGGTTATTGTTTTCTGGGTGTAGTAAATGTGTCTATATTTTCGGTACGAATGATATTAACCATAGATTCATCGAGGTAAGCTAGGACAGTCCAAGGATCTGATCTCGGAGTACTCGATCTGATCAGAGTAAACTACTGACTGTAAGAACTTTCCATATATGGCTGGATAGTGCAATAACTTAAATATTGACTTGTAAAAGTCATCTGTTTAACTTCTATTTTATTGAAGATAGCAAATTGATGGCTACTTCTAGTATAACTAGAAGTATAGCGTGGATAATATGGAGGTATAACTGGAGGTGCAACAATATTGAATTTATTTTATTTTGGATAAAAAGTTCATTATTGTCCATCTGTGTGAAAGATCCTGTATTTTAAGAAGTCTGTCTCATTTTTTTTTAGACACTCTAACTTGAGTTTGTGCCAAAAAAGGCACAGATGCTGTTTAAAAACACTTCTCAACTACAAGGAAAATGTTGAACATATTGTACTACATATTCGATTTGCCATCTATACGCATCTTAAGATATTTTAAATTAGCAAGGTTTCTATTTAGTTAACTGAAATAATTTTTATAACCGTCAACTATATAAAATTGAATTGGGTATGAACTATACACAAAAAAGTGTTTGTATAAGTGAAAATAATAGAAATCGTGTTTGAATATCTATTGAATTAATAAGTATTTTTATTATGCAAATCATACGGAGA
Organism: Pogonocherus hispidulus; assembly: GCA_963924545.1. NCBI lineage: Eukaryota > Metazoa > Arthropoda > Insecta > Coleoptera > Cerambycidae > Pogonocherus > Pogonocherus hispidulus. Next base: position 45,976,464 of record OZ004692.1, on the reverse strand, counting down.
TTCATTTACAGTGTTTCACTAATTTTGTATAGCTGCTACTTTTAATCTAAATAAGGCTTCTTACAACATAAATATGTCTTCACAAGATAATGGAAGCACTGACGTTCTTGCAAACTTGCCTATAGTGTAAACGTTTTTATTAATAATTTGGCTGAGGTTCTCAAACCATTTATTTCATACAAACATGAATACAATATGGGTCTGGACTCTAGTGCAAGTCAAAGTCTTGGAAAAACTAAACGTTATATTAACTTTCTAGCTGGTTTGAAGCATCCGACGACTGAACATGGGTGTGGGTAATGACTGTCATTTAATAAGGTTATCCAGATTTCACTGAATCCTTCACAATAGTGGTTAGGGTTTACTAAGCTGAATCGTTCTTCGGCACTAAAACCTGCCTACAATAATAATAATATGACACACCCTTTTCCACACAAGTCTCATTTAACTAATCCATATGATTTAGAGTGAGGGTTGATATATTATTATTATTATTATTATTAACACATGCATTGCTTGTTTATATATCAGGTTTTATTAAATACCTCATAGCAGATGAACTTCAAACATTTACCAATTATATAGAAATAATAGAATAATGACAAGTTTGAGATATTTCATTGAAACTTACTTTAATATTAAATCAGGTCTGCTAGGTACACCTCCTGGAGTATGAACATTTACTGGTGTGCTTCTATCTCCATCTCCTTTCCTAGTGAGTGCTGCGACTTGTACAGAGTATAAAGTATCTGGTTGAAGACTACTAATGTTTAATTCTAATACACTACTATCAGCAAAATCATATTTCAAAGGTTCATTTAGAAAATTCTTTCCCTGAAAAAAATAAATAAAAATAAGTAAAATATAACAAGGAAAAAACTGGTGTTTTAAAAGGGAAAGTATTATAATTTTTTATGATTTTGAAATAGCGGTACCTACTTGTAGAATACTAATCAATTTCAATGTCAAATTAGTTTATAATATTTTTTAAATGAATGGGAACAAAATAATAATAAATAGGTGTTTAGTCTTGTGAAGTTTAAAGGTGCTGAGGAAACTAAAGAGCAGTATAAATATAATGTAATGTCAACATTTATTATATTCAACTGACAGAAACAGAATTAATTATTATATTGATTTTTTTATTTTAGTAAAAGTTATGCCAGTTTATGAAAAAAATATTGTATGCACCACAGAAGTAAAGGTGTTTTAGTCCTTGTATTAGTGTTTTGGATCTTTTTTATCCAACTTTCTATATATTTTTTAGGCGTAATTTTAATAAAAAAAAAACCTGGGAGACCAGCTTTTACTAAATCGGGAAGATATGTCACATTCAGAGTACTTCAAATTTATTTTTATGTCAAATTCAAAAATCATATTTTATTTCAGAAAGGTAGAAGTCAGGAAACTATATAAATTTTATTTATTGAATCACATATAAAATATATGATTTTCTGAATTTGACATACAAATTAATTAGAGATACTCTGAATGTGACAATATTTGAAATCTATCAGGTCTTTTCGGAGCTAAATTACATCACGCTTCAAGTTTCAAGGTAAGTTGTAGCAAATAGTAAATTTTGAGGTTAACTTAAAAAATCTCATATTTTAGTACACCACATTATGCCTTTACTACAGAATAAGACAACTTTATTTTAACGGTTCAGTTTCAGAGTGGCACTACAAATAAAGATGAGTTATGAATATACTCCTTGCAATCCTGCATTGAGCAATTCAAGACCAAATTTCCAAAACTAATAAATATTGACATGAGACCTTAAACCACAAATGTGCAAATGCCAAGAGGGTTTACAAACCAAGTAGTACTGTTGCAAAGGTAAATCGACTGGCAACCCTACTGTCCTCATATTATCGACGATATACAACATAACTGACCAACAGTTTCAAAATGTGTTTGAAAATACCCATATTAACGAACATTCATTAAATTTCTACATTATATGGTATTCACTAGTATACAACCAAGAAAACACCTTTAGGTAATACTGATTCCCTATCTTATTAAATTTTGCGCGTATATTTTATTGGTATAGAGGTGGGAGTACGTAGGGAAGGAAGATTCTTATCTTTTTGGTGTGTGACGATTAAGAGTCAAAACAAATGCTTCGCTATTTTCCTTTTTGATTACTTTAATTTTATTATTATCTTATTATCAAGATACTTTTATTAAGATAGTTTTTGGACGTATTGGACATTGAGTAATTTGGATGTGCTATTTTATGTTGTTGTTAAATGTGATTTTTAGTGTGTCCATTTGATCTGTAGCTGTTTGAATGTTTCAGTGGAACAGTTCTCTCCCTTTTATTTTCTAATTAGTTAAACTGTAATTGACATAGTTAACTTATCTATACCTCCTTATGATACATTCTTATTAAAAAGTTTCAAAGCAAAGGTTAGAAAAAGGTAAACAGTACCAGCCTTTAATTATGAATTGCAGTGAATGTAAAAGTTTAGAGACTAGCGAAGAACCATGCATCATATGTGACAAATGTCGAAATAAACTATGCCAAGGCTGTGCCAAGTTATCTGTTACGGAATATAGAGCTGTTACTTTGAAATCTAGGGTCTTAATATACTGGTGTCCAAACTGTAGGGCAAATATAAGGTCAGAGCATGATGATATTAAACAGCTTATAAAAGTTGCAATTGGAGATGAAATTACACCAGCGATCAATAACTTATCGTCAATGCCTTTTCACAATAACTCTATAATTGCAAGACTTGAATCACTTTCTAATGACGTGTGTAATTTAAAAAAAAGTAATATTGAACTGGTAAGATTTCTAACAAAAGGTAATAATCATTCGAGCAAAAAAACATTTCAAATTAAGAACTGCTAAGGAATATCATTGATAAATCAGATGAAAAAATTTAACATATGCATAAGGAACTTGCTTCTCTTAGGAATGATGGAACTGAAGTCCTCTCGGTTACATCGTGTCCTGTTCTAAGTGAAAATAATGCTGATAAAATCAACTCAATTGCAGCCATAAATGGCAGAAGCGGTCAATAGAGCTGCTTACAGTTCCTCCATAAAAAAGAAAAGCGCAGGTAAAAATGAGCCCAAATTAGCCGGTTCTCAGAATAAAAATAATATGTTTTGTCACAACTGCACTTTAATCACTGATAATATAAAAATCGGAAGTATCAATTTAGTGGCAGCTATACTTCGATTCAGAATTAAGCAAAGTGCAATGATCGGAAAAAGAGTAGATCTGTGTTGTCACATTTATTTCTAAAGTATTCATATTTAAAACAGGAAACGTATTAATTACCTTATTTACCCATTTTTTTAATTGTCTTTAACGTCCCTTATCCCTATTGTACTTTATTAAAGCAAACACAATGTTTAATTTGTCTTTTACTTAATAATATCACAAGTATAAAGACATAATATATCTTTATACTTGTGATAATATCAAGGAATTTCAGAATATCTGACAACTGCGAAAGCCGTAAAGTTGACGACAAGCTGTTTATCCTTATTTAACATACATATTCTTGCATTTTCCCTTTCTTTTTTTCTGAGCTTCAACGACGTTGATTGGTCGAATCAGGAACCAATGGGAACCAACAAGCGACTGCGCTCGAAACAGTGACGTGATATTGGGTTATTTCGCGCGCGTTTCTTAACGGTAAAAATTTGTGGTAAAATTATCGGTGTATTTATTCTTTGTGTCAGTGTTTATACTTATTTGTGTTAGTTAAAAAAAATGGAAGTGCATATACTAGAAGTATTCTATAGAATAGTATACGAGTATATATTAACTGAAATGTGCCCAATGGTAAAACAGAATACGCACGCCCATGCTTCACTGCATTTTACCAGATCTGCGAGGTCATTCCACTTTGTTTAATTCTGAATCGCACTATAGAATATACCCAAAAACTGCTATCCAAATTAGAAAACTTGATATCTGAAGTTGCTGAATCTGGCTTGATAGAGTATTGCAAATAAGAGACATTTTGGACTGTTTTGGTATTCACACTACTATAAATGAAGCAACTCGTATTTCCCATAATTCTAAAATATGCATCCATAACTTTCTACTAAATGACAGGTTTAATGATTTTAGGGAGGCAGGGGTTAAACTTATCAGATCATAACATAATGATAAAACCATTAAAAGGAAAATATATAAGTATAATTTTGGTCCTCAGGACATGTCTAAACTTTCTCAATCTCTCAATAATGAAAACTGGCATGATGTTCATAAGTCGCCTTGTGCGAATGCTTCCTTTGACAGTTTTTTCAATATGTTCCTGTATCACTTTGAGGTAAGTATTCCACTCAGGAAGTGTGATGTTATCAATCAGAACATTAGTGATCTTGGGTCTTTGCAACTATCTGTCTGACAATTATTGTTAAATTGACAGTCGACTAGCGGCTACCCGCAGTTTGTTATAAATTGACCATCGCACTTCGAAATCCGAACACGAGGCGGCACGTGGCGCTGACTGCTAGTAGTCACCTGTTGACAGCTAACGTCTCGTAAAAATCAATTTTAATTTTTATTTTGTTTAATTATTTGAAACAATGGAGAAATGCTGTGAGTGCGGTAAAGTATTTAGTACCATTTATTCTTTAAGGAAACATGCAACAAAAATTCATCCAGGTAGGATTATAATTATTTTTCTAGGTGTTAAGTAAAATGGGTTCATTTAATCTAACCTAGAAAATATAGAATATTTTTTCCCTCTTTTTTACAGACAAAGTTAATGTGGTTGCTCCCAAAAGAAAGTTTACATACCGATGTGAGCCCTGCAATAGGAATTTCAATATTCTAAGAGATTTTGCTTTCCATAAAAAAAGACATTCTACAGAGACGGCTCTTAAAAAATCAGCTGCATATTTTAAATGTCCCCTTTGCCAATTTAATGCTCCCAAAGCTGAGATCTTTGTCTATTTTGAAACTGAACATGGTATTGAAATTAAAAGAGATACATTTGAATTTAATTCATCTGAGGAATTCGCTGATTGGAAAAAAAAAATTGGAAAATAGTACCCATGCACATTTTGTCAAGCAAAGTGGAAATTTTTGTACTAATAATAACAAAATCATTATTAAATATTTTTGCCATCGTTCGGGCAATTATATTTCTGAGGGAAAAGGTTTACGGCATTTAAAAACCCAAGGATCCAATAAAATTAATGGTTTTTGCCCAGCTTTCATAAAAGAGGAGATAAAAAACAATAATTATCGAGTGAGTTTAATTAATCAGCATGTAGGCCATCAACAGGATCTGAGGCATTTATCATTAACCTCGGAAGATCGTGAAAAATTGGCAAACCAAATGGCATTAAAAATCCCCTTTACTGAGATTCTGGATCAAGTACGGGATTCTGTACAAGGTAAAATTATTATTATTTTATTTCTTGTTTGGAACTCTGGATAATTAGTTTTAAAATTTGATTGTTCTTTTTTGTTCAGTATTACATAACTAGGCATAAATAAATGGACTAACCTTATCCATTCTTCAGGTTCTCATTTAGAGAGGATTCATTTGCTCACTAGAAAGGACCTATTAAATATTGAGAGAACCTTCAATTTACAATCCACTGTGATACGGCACCAAAACGATGCAATCAGTGTAGAAGCTTGGGTAACCGAGATGAAGAGTAATGGCTGTGTTTTATTTTATAAAGGTCACGGGGTAGATTCAATTGACCATAAGGAATTGAAAAAAGATGATTTCATATTAATAATCATGAACCCAGGTCAAGAAGAAGTACTTAAGAAATATTCTTCGGACTGTGTGTGCTTGGACAGAACCCATGGACTGAATCAATATGATTTTGAGTTACATACTTTGCTCGTTCTAGATGATGTTAGAGAGGGATTCCCATGTGCTTTTCTTATTTCTAACAGATCGGACGAAACAGTTTTAATAATTTTCTATTATTATATAAAGGAAAGAATAGGTTTCCAGATAAGCTGCAAAGTATTTATGTCAGACATGGCTGAATCCTACTATAATGCGTGGAAGGTAGTAATGAAACCTGCACAATTTAGGTCAGTTAAACTGTCAAATCCTAAATAATACATGTTTATTTATAGCTTTTTTCTTTTTAGATTATTTTGTACATGGCACGTCGATAGAAGTTGGCGAAAAAATCTGCCAAAAATAAAAGACAACGAAAAACAGGTAACACAGTCATAAGAAGCCTTAATTCTCTAAACGAACATTTGTTGCTTATGAGCCAGGGCATATTTTCTATTTTTTTTTGTACAAAAAAACAATATTTACTATATATGTAAATGAAAATACAAAAATTTGCTGTTAAAAAATAGAGAAAGTATTCCCTTTCCATAAGTATGTATTTTTTTTAGATCATGGTATACAAATATCTGCGAACCCTGCTACAAGAGAGGAGTGAAACTTTATTTGGCTCCATGCTGGAACATTTTATAAACTTAATGATGAGTGACCCGGTTATACAAGAGTTTGGCAAATATTTTAAAGATAATTATTTTAATAATGTACAATCATGGGCCTATTGCTATCGAAAAAATAGTGGTTTAAACACCAATATGAACATTGAACGTATGCATAGGACCATAAAGTATATTTATTTCCAAGGACATAAAGTAAAGCGGCTGGACAAGGCTATACATCATCATGTATAGCCATGTAAAAATTTATTAGAGACAGATTGTTTAATCGTTTGATTGTCCTTAATAAGGGGAAATTGTCCAATAAATTAAAAGAACTACGTGCACGTCATAAAACAAGTGAAAAGCTGTCTACAACTTTGGTAGTTAAAAGTGGAATTGGTTGGGATATTTCTTCAACAACGTCCAATTGTTATGAAACATATTCAGTTCAAGAGAACGATAACATGGTTCCATGCAATTGCAATTTAAAGTGCACAGAATGTATTGCCTGCATTCATAAATATTCGTGCACATGTATTGACTCGTGTATTAAGTGGAACATGTGCAAGCATGTGCACTTATTGTGTAGATACTTAAAAGAAAATCCTGTACTGCCAATACCTTCAAATAATACAGGTAATATATTTATGTTATTTTTGGTAATAGTATAAATTATTATTTTTATATTATAATGTCTTAAATAGCCAAAAAATTTGTACAGGGATTAGTTGCAGCATACAAAAATCTGAAAAAATACCCTTAGAGTTTCATCGATGACACCTGGATGACAAGTGAATGGGATTTTAACTGGCCTTAATGGGTGTAATTCTAGGATACCAAAAAGAGAGGCAACAGACGAGTCAAAGTTTATAAAAGAAAAGGAGAAGATAATAACAAATGTAATACCTAATCTTTTAAAAGTTGCAACTTGTTATGTCAGAGTATTCGACTATAATTTATTGTGGACTGTATATGGTTGAATATGATAAATGTTATGGAGACTTACCCAAATTGGCCTTAGTCGTCCTTCTCGTTGATACTCCTCACCAAATAGGGAAATAAGGAGGGAAAGATTTAGGTGAAATAAGGATAAGGAGGCACAACCACTTATCAATTCTTTCTTTACTTATTAATTCTTTACTACACGAAGACCAAATGCTGACTCAATTTCTATTCTACCTTTTTCTATCACCGGCCGCGCTACTTCTCTTAAAATAAGATAGATGGCAGCAACTGCCGTAAAGTGGCGTAAACATCCTGACCCCCCGAAAATGAATGTTAATTCAGTATAATTAAATGTCCTATATAGAACAACCAAAACAAAATATATAACGAAAAAATAGACTTCGTATTTATACAACTAAAACTATTACAAAACCCGATGCCCCATGCTCTTAAAATTACTAAACTATAACTAAATTATTGCGTTAGAAGTGGACATAACTTCACAATAGGACGCAAATAAGAACTATTCTTTGTTTTTACAAGAGCAGTTCGGGCTATTCCATCCCTGCCTACATATAATTTTTCTATAATAGCCAATGGCCATTGTAAAGGGGGAATGTTATCCTGCATGATAACTACTACCAGACCTACTTTCGCGGGATAACTAGGAGTATTCCACTTTTGTCTAATTTGTAAAGTAGACAAATATTCTACATTCCAACGTTTCCAATATTGACTAACTATCGCGTCTAATAATTTATACCTAGATAGTCTATTGGACGGTTCTACAGATAGGTCTTCTGCAGGAAATGAATTCAAGGGTGAACTATATAAAAAATGGGAAGGTGTTAATGCTTTCAAATCATTAGCATCGTTACTTAAGCAACATAAAGGTCTTGAGTTCATTAAACTTTCTATCTGTATCAAGACTGTATTAAATTCTTCATATGATAAAATTTGGGTTCCTACAACTTTCGTTAGGTGAGTTTTTAAAGTCTTAATATTCGATTCCCAGATACCGCCCATATGCGGAGAGGAGGGGGGAATAAATTTCCAATTAATTTTCCGAATATTAAGTTCTCCTTGAAAAGCATTTTTATATTCTTTAGATTTAATTAATTTATAAATCTCATCAATTTGATTTTTTGCACCGAGAAAATTTGTGGCATTATCCGAAAATATGGTAGCACAATTTCCACGACGCGACAAAAAACGTTTTAAAGCAGTTAAGAACGATTCCGTGGATAAATCTGCAGCCAATTCAATATGAACTGCACGAGTGGCTAAACATATAAATAAACAAACGTATGCCTTCTGGCTTTTGACACCTCTTCGACGTCCAAGAGTTATATGAAAAGCGCCTGTAAAATCTACCCCAGTAGAAGTAAATGCGCTTGCTTGACTTACACGTTCAAGTGGCAAATCGGCCATTAATGGATATTGAGGTTTAGGGCGTAATCTAAAACAATGGTTGCATTTCCATGTACGTTTTCGAATTATATCACGTGCCGATAGTATCCAGTAATTTCGTCGCAATAAAGAATGTAAAAGGTTAGTTCCTGTGTGACAAAATAATTTATGATTATAATCAATTAGTAAATTTACAAATGGGTCAAATTTTGGTAATAAAATGGGATGTTTATGGTCAAAACTAAGACTAGACATACTTAATCTTCCACCCACACGAATGATCCCATCCTTAATAAAAGGATTAAGACGACGTATATTAGATTTTATAATTTTATTTTTGGACAAAAGTTTAATTTCTTCTGGAAAATGTCTTTGCTGAACTGTGCGAATTAATATTTGTTCGGTTTTATCTAAATCAGACTTCCGTATTCTTTCATTCTTGGGTAATATCTTGGTAAACTTTAATACATATATTGTGGCATTAAGTAATTTACTCCAAGAGGAAAAATATTCAATTAATGTATACAAAGGGGATATATTGTTTTTTACAACTATATGAACTAATAATTCATTTTCTACTAAAGCCTGGTTATAGTTTTCTGTAAATGATCTAATAGGCCATTCACAGGGTGGCAATAATAACCAAGATGGTCCCGAAAACCAGGTTTTATCATTAATTAAAGCTGACGGAGTGAGACCTCTACTTGCGCAATCTGAAACATTTTGTTTACCTTCAACAAAATACCAATGGGAAGACGATAAGCAATTTTGAATTTTAGTTACTCTATTGGATACAAAAGTTTTCCATTTTCTAGGAACCGAATGAATCCAATTCAGCGTTATCATTGAATCAGAAAATGCGTAAATTTTGTCAATACGTGTTCGACTTGAATATATATCTCTAACATGGGCTATTAGAAGGGCTAAGTTGGCAGCAGCAACCAATTCTAAACGAGGGAGGGTGATTTTTGACATCGGGGCAACCTTTGCCTGAGCACATAGAAAAGTCACACTCACGTGACCAACATTATCTATAGCACGAATATATATCACAGAAGCCAGACCGGAGGCACTCGCATCTGCAAAACCTACAATTTGGAGGGAAGTTTTTTCAAATATCAACAAATGACGGGAAATTTTCAAATTATTTAATAACGTAAATTCATTTTGGAATTTTATCCATAATTTTTCTATTTCTTTAGGAGCTTGTTGGTCCCAATCTAACTTCATTTCCCAAAGTTTATTAATTAATAATTTTATAAAGAGTGTTGTTGGAGCTAACATCCCTAATGGATCATATGTGCGACTGAGTAAACTTAACATATTTCTTTTTGTACAGATGGTCTTCTCCAAATTTATGACAAAACTAAATTGATCAGTAGAAGGATTCCATTGTAGTCCTAAAACCTTCCAACTACCCTTTTCAAAATCAACCATTGGCGGCAATTTTATATTTTCAGGAATATTGGACAATAGTTCTGGAGAGTTAGATACCCACTTAACTATTTGAAATCCACCGGACTGAAACAAATTTACTATTTGGGGTTGTATTGCAATAGCTTGTTGTACATTTTTTACACTACATATTAAATCGTCCATAAACATATCGCGCTCAATATATTCAATAACTTCCGGATATGACTGAGATTCGTCTTGGGTCAATTGTTTCACCGTGCGTAAACTTAAATATGGACTGCTAGTTACACCAAAAGATACAGTATTAAGTTCATATATCGAAATTTTATCTTTTACATCGAATCGCCACAAAATTCTTTGGAAAGGTCTATGAGCCTCTATAATATTGATTTGACGGTACATGGCCTTCAAATCTGCGCACATACATACAGGGTACAAGCGAAAATTAAGAAGTATGGTGAATATATTATTTTGCAATTTAGGACCTCTATATAAAATATCGTTCAAGGAGTAACCTGTGTCAGTTTTCATACTGGCGTCAAAAACAATTCGATTTGGAGTGGAAATACTCTCCACCTTGGTTACACAATGGTGAGGGATAAAATACTGCAGATTATCTAATTTTGCATTTGTTACTAAAGACATATGACCTTTATCTAAATAATCCTGTATTATTGAACTGTAAATTTTACGGAGACTATGATCTTTTTCAAGTCTTCGTTCTAAAGAAATCAAACGATTTTTTGCTAAATTATACGAATTTCCTAATATAGAAGGATTTTCTTTAAATGGCAATGTAACGGTGTATCTCCCAGTATTATCACGACTGACAGATTCTACATACATATTTTCACAAAAAATATCTTCATTGGTTCTAACGGGATTTTCGAAATCTTCACGTTCCCACATTTTCTCAACTAATGATTCAAGGAATAGAAGAGTACAATATGATTTACTATCTCGTTTACTTTCTAGGAAGGGAGCATTACCTATTACTAAATAACCTAATTTAGACTGTACCGCAATGGGCATATTTAACGGACCGCTTACTCGATGCGAACCTAAAATTTCGGCAAACATTGTTGCTCCTAATATCCCATCTATTTTGCCTGGGATATGAAATGTTGGATCTGCCAACGGTAAATTATTCAAATAATCAAACGATTCACAATTAACTGTAGAATCGGGCAAAAAATTTGTAATATTATCGATGAGTAAAACTTCAATGGAATATTTTATATTATGATTAAGGTTAGAAACTATATTCAAATTAGTACGGCCTTTAAGAGGTTTCGCTATATTTCCAATACCAATAACATTGGATGTTAATTTTAGGTAAGGTAAACCTAATTTTCTACAACAATCAAAAGTCAAAAGATTAGACATGGATGCGCTATCGCATAAAAAATGAAGCGTTTGTTCTCCACCCCATTTATCTATGGTTTTTACAAGTGCCGTGCTCAGCAGGACAACTTGATGTTTATTAATTTCTACAATATTAAATTTTGAACATAATGTTTGAGTAGGTGCACTGGTACTTTGTGTATTTTCTTGTACAGAATTATTGTCCCTTGAAGTGGAAGTGGAGGGATAATTTTCTCTTTGAGAATTAGAGTTTTCATTCGGTAATGAAGTTCTGTGTAATAACGAATGATGTTTAGATCCACAAAAATGACATGTAAATTTCGAAGGGCAAAAACTTACTTTATGGTTATTAGAAAAACAATTGATACACAAATTTTCAGTTTTAACTAATTTAAATTTTTCATCATGTGAACTATTTTTAAATGCATAACAATCTTTTAACAAATGTACACCCTTTTTGCAAAACAAACAATTTTTTCCACGATTTGAATTATTTGTTACAAAAGTTTTAGAACTTTTCGTCGAACTATTGGAGGTTGGATGAAATGGAGATTTACGTAATCTTTCTGATGCAAATGTAATTTTACTCTGTTTGCGTACAAATTCGATTAAATCATTATATTTTGGTAACTCTTGGCTATTTCTAATTAATTCAAAGGCACTACTAGTTTCTTGTGGCAATTTTGACATGGCTATATATGTTATGATATAATCTTCTAAATCCTCCACGTTTAGGCGTTTTAAGGCGGACACATTAGTATCAAATTTTTCCAGAAAATATTGCAAACCATCGGGGTTATTATTAGAAATACTACGAAAATTTAATAATCTATCTAAATACAGGTTACACAAAAATTTTTTATCATGATACGTATCAACTAATAATTTAAATATAATATCATAATTACTTGGAATATTTTCTATGGCATTAACAGTTTTTAAAGCTTTTCCCGCCAAACTTCCTAACAAATATTGTAACTTTTCAGCACTTGACAATTTAGAATTAAGGTGGACTAATTGTTTAAAATTTTCATAGAAAATAGGCCATAAACTTAAGTCAGAAGCATCAAATTTTACGATTTCTATTTTAGGCATATGGATATTAGGTTTATTATTATTTTATAAGTTCTGGTTTATTGGTGTGGTAATCATTTGGGATGCGACATATTTAATACGATCATATAAATCTTCCGCAGCATCTAAACTAGTATATGAAACGGGTTCATCTGGTTTTAGTAACTGTTTTATGACAATTATTTCATTTACTATTTCATTATAATTTGTAATGGTTTTTTCTATATTGGTATAACGCACTTTAAAATTTTCTTGTTTGGAAATATTCTTTTTGTCTGATATTAAAGCTTCACTAGCATCATAACATAACTGAATACGACGAAAGAGAGTCTCACGTTTTGCTCTTAACCTATCTAATTTTAACTCATTTTCGGATTTTTGTGGCATTTTAAACGATTATTAACTATTGTAAATCAATAACGGAATATTATAATCAATAATTGTAAGTAATGTTTTAATCAAAGTGATTTTTGCTAGGTAGGTCAGGTTGTTTCTCGGATAAGTCTGAAATGCGCATGTATGCGCGTTTTCTCTACTATAGGTTTTGTCTACTACTAGGTATATAAACAGTATTCGAACTACTGGAAAAGAGGGGGAACGGTAATACGAAATACGAATTTCAACTATGCGGCATTGTTCCCAATACTCTTTTTTACAAGACAAATAGATAATTTTTTATCAGCACTGGTCAACGATAAACTAATACTAATAAAATGTAAGTTGATGAATTGGAATGGATATAAAGAATATAACAAAATTATTGTTCAATTGGATTTACTTGACAAATCTAAAATATGACTACTAGGTTCAAAATTAATCTCGCGATTAATCCTGGCTCAAGGATCAAAATGTTATGTCAGAGTATTCGACTATAATTTATTGTGGACTGTATATGGTTGAATATGATAAATGTTATGGAGACTTACCCAAATTGGCCTTAGTCGTCCTTCTCGTTGATACTCCTCACCAAATAGGGAAATAAGGAGGGAAAGATTTAGGTGAAATAAGGATAAGGAGGCACAACCACTTATCAATTCTTTCTTTACTTATTAATTCTTTACTACACGAAGACCAAATGCTGACTCAATTTCTATTCTACCTTTTTCTATCACCGGCCGCGCTACTTCTCTTAAAATAAGATAGATGGCAGCAACTGCCGTAAAGTGGCGTAAACACAACTGATATATCTTGTATGGAGGAAGTGCATGCATTTAATAAGTTATGTGCTCCTGTAGCACCTACTCTTTCAGCGATTGCAAGTAGGCATAAAGAGAATAAAAAACTGGCACTAGCTCCATCAGATAATATGTTTGGTCCTCATAATAAAAAAATTATACCACAAAGGGGAAAACTACATTCAACCAAGAAGAAAAGAAAAAATAAAGTTATGGGTCTTGCTGCACCAACCAATCAAAAGAAAAAAGATATTGCCTTATGTGCCATTTTGGATCAAAATAATTAATTTGTTGTTATTAAATCTTGAACAAAATAAAACAAATGTAACGTACGTGTAGGTAATAATTACTTCTTATTGAGTCCTATCAATTATTTCACAAAAAAGGCTAATATTAAAGCTCTAATATAAATAGGTGTATTCTCATCCACCATAATTTTGTTGCCAATTTGCGACGTTGCATACCTATATGTTTTTGTTGTTAAGTTTCGTATTACACTACTAATAATAGTATAACATTTAATACTAGGTTAATAAGCCAATCTGGAATCGTAGGTAACGTTCGCAAATTGGCGAATGAGAGCTGTACCTTACTGGTAGTAAAAAGTCAAATAATATTAAAACTAAAAAAAAGATAACCCCAATTTTTATTTATTTCCGAATTAGATAGGTAGGTATTATGTGATTAATTTTTCTACGTTTTCAAATCATATCCTCATGCTATAATAAATTTTGCAATTGTTAATTAAAATTTTATTATTCCAAGAACTTAAAAGATATTTTGTTCATTTAAATGAACAAAATATCTTGAAAAACGCCCAGGCATTAGTCAACAACTCCTAAAGTAGGTATTGCACTTACAACTTACAAATCGCACAATATATTGTTATGAACACAGTCACTGTGGTGGTTTTACCGAAAACACCCGATGTCTTCCGACAAGACTGGTCAATTTATAACAAACTGCGGGTAGCTGCTAGTGACAGTCGGGGCACATTGCCCGTGGCAATGAATATGAAATAATATTATTGAATTTGAATTAATCAGATAAGTAGGTACCTTCTTGAATAAATGTGTTAATTTTTATTCCATTTAAAGTGGAAATTTGAGTTTTTGTGAATCAAGTGGTCATATGCAGTGGCTTATTAACTATTAGTAGGTACCTTTTAATGGTAAAATCTTAGTTCAGGGCTGCATTTGAACTCCATTACATCATTTAAACCTATTTGGAGTTGGTTAGTTCCTAAGCCTTAGCAATTTGCCAAATTTACAATTTTATACCGGTTGTTTGGATAATAAGGTCAGTTAGCAGGTGAAATTTTTTATATGGTATTAAACTTAAATTTGTTGGAAAATCAATTAAACCTGTGACACTGTATCTTATTACAAATTTTAATAAAACATTTTTTATGGTTTTTGGTAATAATAAATATATATAAATGATGAAACATAATTTTAAATTAAAAATGATATGTAACCTTACATCACAATGATTTATGATGGTATTACGATCAGGTACGATGAATAATCAAGTGCTAAGGTCGATACCCATGTATGCAATTTATCTATGGGAAGCTGATTCGCTTCAGGTTTAAGAAGTGGGCACTAAATATAATATCTGGATATTTAGTTAATTGTGAATTACTTATACCAGAAACAGAATAGTTGGTGGTCAGAAATTTACAAAAAGGATTTTGGTAAAGCTACGGCTCCATTTGTGACCATGTTGAACGAATTAGGTGACAGAAAAAACAGATCATATGAGCTTTATTTTGATAGCTTATTTATTAAATTAAATCTTCTTCAACACCTGAATGAAAGTGGAAATCAGGGACTGGTATTGTCTGAGATAACCGTGTTCCTAGAACTTCTCCAATATCTGACAAAAAACCTTTGACTCTTTGTTTGTTAATGTTTGACGCACATCTTGTATGAAATATCTAACTTCTGGTCGTATGTGTAGATAGAGCTAGATTCTGTTAACACTTGTAGAAAATTTTAAGTCATAATCTTGATAATCTGCAGCTCTAAAAGAGTTTTCACAAGTACATGTAAGTGGTAAGTTTTTGAGAAAAACATTTATAAAATGGTAACTCCGCATGCAATAGCAAAAAACATTATATCGGTGGATAGCCTAAAGCAAGGCGAATGAAGATGTAAAAAATATATAGGGTGTTATCTTAAAAAAAAATTGTTTTGTGACATTCTTAGTATGAAACCCTGTATATATAAAAATTATTTTAGAAAATAGGCCTTAATGGCTGCTCTGACTATACCAAAGGATAATTGGTTATTGCTAACAGTAACGGAACGTTGTACTTATACAAGGGGAGTCCCGATTTAAGAACCTCTAAAAGCAATGTTGATGGCTTTATATAAATATACAGGATATGTCACGACGAGCTGAATAGATCTGTATATGGAGAACCAATAAGGGTAGAATTTTCAAAATTTGCATGGGGGGGGCTAATATATGGCGCTGGTTTGGTTTTTAAAAAAATATTTTTGACTTGCTGTCACTTTCGGTTATACCCGAAGAAATCGATACCTACTTCCTTATTTTACATGGAATTCTACATTTTCTTTTGCATTTTTAATTTCTTGACAAATTTAAGGGTAATTTAATTCAAGATTCCCTATACCTAAAATGTATGGTTTTTGAGATATTTAGTTTTTATTGAAAAATTTTGACACATGCAAGGTTTTATGATATATTTAATATTTTCAAAATCAAGTCATTAGGAAAAACAATTGAGTCACAACCTGAATATAGAAAGTCAAGGGTGCCTAAAATTTAAGAAAACAGGTTCATAATGTTATATAGGGTATTTAAAAAATCCGGTTGGAAACACATTTCACAAAAACTCAAAAACTATTTTTTTTTAAATGGCAACCCCCATTTTTTTCACTTCCGTTCAATTCCTCTCAAAAAAATAATGGAATTATGTGTATAATTTGCTATACCTAAAGTAAACCCTTTTTGAGTTATGCGAAAAACTGATTATTTGAAATTATCTAGTTTCCTAATTATTACTAACAGGCATAAAACTATAGTTTAATCAACTTGTCAGGTAATTTTTTCTAAAGAAATGTCGCGTTTAGGATTAAATAATGAAGATTTCTTCAATTTATTAGTCACTTATGGTGAATGTGATAAAGAATGTGAGATATCCAGATATACCAAAACCTTCATGTGACACCATGGCACGGTTGATTAGTAATTGTAAAATTTATGGTTCATTCAGAAGAAATCTGGAAAAAGTGAACTATGTGATAAATAGTGACAACAATGAAGTAGCTGTTTTGGGATACTTCACAGCTTATCCATCAGTATCTGAAAGAAGCTGAGCAAGATCTAGGAATAAGTGCAAAAAGTGTTAACAGCATTTTACAAAAGCACAAATTCCATGCCTATTCATACCATTTAGTGCAAAACATTATAGCAGCAGATTGTCAAAAACGTGAACGAATACTGTGAAGTGTGGTATCAAGATGACTGGACTCCTCCTCATAGTCTTCACCTGGTTAATAATTTTCTAAATTAATTATTTGAAGATCGTTGGTTTGGATCTAATGACCCCATAGATGGCTTCCCCGATCTCGTGATTTGTCACCGCTTGATTTATTCATTTGGGGATACATAAAAACATACAGGCTACTCCTGTTACAACTCTGGAAGATTGTCAAGGGAGAATGCGTGCAGCTTTTCATTCGCTTACCCGCGAGCAAATTCGAAACGCCACCCATCGCACTGTAATATCACGTGTTACACAATGTTTAGAGTGTAATGGAAATAATTTTGAACAATCAATGTAGATTTATAATTTTTTTAAATATTCTTCCATAAATACCTAGCTATACAAGTTGACTACTGTTCTTCTCTATAAATGGAATTGAATTTGTATCACAAGTTACTAGGAAGATAATTTCAGATTTGCTTATAAATACAAAATAATCAGTTTGTCGCAAATAACTGAAAAAGGGTTTACTTTAGATATAGCAAATTTGAGAGGAATTGAATGGAAGTAAAAGAAATGAGGGGTGCCATTTAAAACAATTGAGTTTTTGTGAAATGAGTTTGCAACCGGATTTTTTAACTACCCTGAATAATATTATGGAATTTGTTTTCATCTATTTTAGGTGTCCTTGACATTCTATATTCAGGTTGTGATTCAATTGTTTGTCCTGATGACTTAATTTTGAAAATTTTGAATATATCGTAATACCTAATATCGTATTTGTAAGTGTCAAATTTTTCAAAAAAACTAAATTTCTCAAACACCATGTATTTTAGGTATAGGGAATCTTGAATAAAATGTCCCTTAAATTTGTCAAAGAATTAAATATATAAATGTTATGTTGTATGTATGTATGTATAAATGGCATATTATAAATGCAAAATAACATGTAGTATTTCATTTAAAATAAGAGACAGATGACAGTTTTGAAAACTGTCATCCCTCTCATTGGATATATTGTACATCAAAGAAT
Organism: Pogonocherus hispidulus; assembly: GCA_963924545.1. NCBI lineage: Eukaryota > Metazoa > Arthropoda > Insecta > Coleoptera > Cerambycidae > Pogonocherus > Pogonocherus hispidulus. Next base: position 45,958,189 of record OZ004692.1, on the reverse strand, counting down.
CTAATCAATGAGTCCAAAATGTGGTTTAAAACATTTTTATTTCCACCATATTTTTCAGGCTTTTTTTTATCCGAGATATTGTCTATGTTAAATAATAAATCTTTTAGTTTATTGATATTATTAGAGCAGGTAAAAGGTGTCTTTAAATCAGGTTCATTATCATTTTGGAGTATTTGTATATCACAGCCACACAAAAATGTTTCTACTAAATCACAATTTAATATTACAGAATATGTTATTACAGGTCCAGAAGAATATTTTAATTTAAACAGTGTACTTTTTTGTAGATCACTAATTTTAAACCAGCATTTGGATACCTCAAATGGATTAAAAACAACAAGAAATTTTTTAAAATTGGTGTACAAAAATGTTTTTGATAAGTTTCAAACTCGATTTGGGCACAATTTTATAGTTTTAGTTATCTAAAACTGTAGGGATATAGGAAGGGTAGTTGGGGTAGTTGGGGAATTGAGTAGGCACAGCATCGCGTTTTAGTCTGGGAATTTTTAAACTTACAGTTATAGTTTTGTAGGATTTTGAATTCGTTGCTGTAGAACAATTTATTATATTTTCTTTAGCAAAATGTAACTCACAGACCCTGCTGAACTTAGATTTCTGCCTGAAATATAGTTGCATAACTATCAAGGGATGGGGATATTTTTACCGTTGGGTTGCAACTGTACACTCGGGTTCCAACACCCATGAGTGTTTTGGAACCATCTGTAAACCAACAACTATCTACCCTCAATAGGTCAGCTTTATTCCGATCCCATTCCTGGGAAGAGAATGCTAAAGGTCTGTTCATTGTTGGTCTTTGCAGGTATGACATCTGAAATCATCGCCAGGATGCTGTGATTTTCCATGCCATCCAGCAGCCTATTGCGCTCCATAATCTCAGACAGCGGCATGTTAATAGGTGCCTGCTTTAGTTTGTATGTTGCCCATCTGGCCTCTCTCTTCAAATATATGTGAAGAGGAGGTAGGTCCAGCAGGATTTCCAGAGCTGCTGACGGTGTAGATCTAATTGCTCCAGTTTTGACCAGATAGGCTTGTCTCTGTAAACCAGAAAGTTAGATTTTGGTCCTTTGGACCATCAAACTATGGAGCCGTACGCTATCATAGGTTGTATGACCGTCACGTACAGCCAATATATTTGTTTGGAATCAATGCCCCAAGATTTCCCACAGATTCGTCGACTTGTCCATAAGGACAGTCGTGCCTTGTGTATCATTTTCTCCAGATGGGAGTTCCAATTAAGCGACTTATCCAGTACTACACCCAGATACATCGCTTCCTCCGTAAATAGAATTATTTCACCAAAGAGGGAGGTCTTAGATTTTGCAGCTTCATTTTCTTGGTAAATGGTACAATTACCGTTTTGTGGGGGTGACTAAAATGACTAGATTGTCCGCATATGCTTGAACCTCAACCTCCCACACACAAAGTATGGTCAACAGGTCATCCACAAGCAGTGACCAAAGTAGGAGGGAAAGCACCCCACCTTGTAGACACCCTCTTGTGTCTAAATATGCCCGTTTCTTCCTCAAGGAACGTCGTTATAGTTCTGTTTTCTAACATAGCCCGAATCCTTATGGTTGGGTCAACTTCCCTAGCAGCAGCAGCTGTGTATAGGGAATCAGGCAGTGCATTGTTAAATACTCCTTCAATGTCAAGGAAAGCTGCCACTGCAATTTGCCTACTCTGCAGGGATTGGATGATTTTCCCAACTAAGTTATTGAGCGCCAGTTTTGTTGATTTGCCAGTTTGATAGGCATACTGGTGGGGATTAAGAAGGTGAATGCTTAACACACTCCTCCTAATGTATCCGACCAGTACCTTTTTCAGACTTTTCAACAGAAATGATGTCAGGCTAATAGATCTAAGCCATTTAGGGCATAGGTCTATTCGACCTATTTTAGGTATGTATACCACCCTAACTGCTGACTAACTGGTTGGTATATAACTCCATCTCAGACTAGCTCTGAACAGTCTGATGAGAAACGGTATGATAATTTCCAGTCCGTTTTGGAGCAGAGCTGGAAAGACACCATTCTCACCGGGTGATTTGAATGGCTGGTCTTGTGATAACCTTCCTGGCCACCAACCAGTCGTTTTTGTTAGGTCGTTGAGATTGGCCTCCTGGTAGTGCTTATTGTTGGTTATCCAAAATCGAACTACCTGGGAAGTGGTTTTGTAACAAAAGCTCCATGGTTTCCTTTCTAGAGTCTGTAAAGGTGCCATCAGGTCGTTTTATCAACCCAAATTCCCTTGCCGGATCTCTAGAAAGGATCTTGTGGATTCTAGTGCTGCTAGATTCCACACAGCAAAGATTCCCTTTTTGCTCTTCTTATTTCTTTATTATTAGTGCGGATTTATACGGAGCTCAGGCGCCCGAAACTTTAGGTCGATTAAAGAGGCATCGAACTTATTTCCTTATTTTTTCCAGTTTTTTGTTCCACCAAGACGTGCCTCTATTATCTTTATTATAATAAATTTCGCTCTAATCAAACATGTTCCCATGAAAACTTCATCTAATAAGCAGTACCCCCTTGGTTCAACTCAGATATTATTCATTTGTTAAAGAGAAAAAAGCGAGCATGGAGAATTTATAGGAACAGCAAATAGCAGACTGACTATGTTATCTTCAGGGATATGCGTACATCCCTCAAATCAAATATAAAATCTGCTTATGCTAGATTTATAGAGGACTCAGAGCGTTCAATAACAATTACTCCAAACAAATTCTGGGACTATATCAATCTGAAACGCAATTCAACTAGAATTCCTTCTACCATGGTTTTACACAATTCTAACATAGACAATCCACAAGGTATTGTAGACGGTTTTGCACAATTTTTTTCTAGCGCTTTTATTAACTTCTCAGGATACGTTTCCAACCCACTTCATAACTCTTGTTGTAGCAACTTTCTTCACATACCCCATGTTAGTGAAAATGACGTTATGGTTTCGATAAAGAAAATTAAAGCAAATCTGACAACTGGTCCTGATAATATCCCTGCTCTTATTGTCAGGGATTGTGCAATGGTGTTCTGTAAACCTCTGTGTACTATTTTTAACTTAATATTGCAGACTAAAACTTTCCCTGACACCTGGAAACAATCCAGAATCTGTCCGGTGTTTAAAAAAAATGATAAAAACGACATTGAGAATTACCACCCATTGCTCTTGCATGTAACTTTTCTAAAGTATTTGAAATCTTAATTTCAAGCTATTTGTCCTTTTATGCAAAAAATTTGATATTGCCTGAACAACATGGTTTTGTTCAAGGAAGATCCACCGTTACTAATCTTGTGAGTAGCACGCAATTTATTGCTGAGGCGCTGGATCAGAGAGGTCAGGTTGATATTATTTACACTGACTTCTCTAAAGCGTTTGACAAACTGGATCACGGACTAATTTTGTGTAAATTAGAATATCTTGGATTAAGCGAAGCCCTATTAGAACTGTTTCAGTCATATCTCTCCTATCGTACGCAGTTTGTGGAGTATCGTGGGCATAAATCTGAACAATTTAGGCAGACTTCTGGTGTACCTCAAGGCTCTGTTCTTGGGCCTTTACTGTTTGTTTTATTTGTGAACGATATCGCGGATGAACTAGATGTTAATTACTTACTTTACGCGGATGACTTAAAGTTGTATTCTTATGTAGAATGCGAACGCGATTGTTTGAATCTCCAGCATAATTAATAGTATATAATATATTAATAGGATATACTTAATAGTTGGTGTATTGATAATTGTTTACCTCTAAATGTAGCAAAATGTAACGTCATGTCATTCTCACGTAAAACCAATACCATTTATTATGACTATAGCTTAGATAATTGCGTCTTAAATAGACCTGACTTCATCAAGGACCTTGGGGTTATTTTTGATTCAAAATTAACTTTTTCCAAGTATATTGAGGAATGCGTTACTGGTGCTTACAAAAATTTAGGTTTCGTCTTGCGTAATAGCAAAGAGTTTAAGAACATGTCTACATTGCGTACGTTATATACCTGTTTTGTTAGATCCAAGCTAGAGTATGCCTCTGTTGTCTGGGCACCAACGTACAACTGTCATATTACATCATTAGAAAAAGTTCAACGGCGATTTTTTAAATCGGCAAGTTTTGCCTTGGATGGTAGCTATCCAGTAAGAGGTACCTCTCAGGAATTTTTTCTAAATAAATTTGAAATGAGCAGTCTTGTTAGAAGACGAGCTATGTTCTCTATTATTTTTTTATATAAAATTATTAATAATATGGTCAATTGTCCATCACTTACATCGCTCATCAATTACCATGTGCCCAGAGTAAATGCTAGGTCGAGTAACTCGCTTTACCTTCCCATCTCTCGTACTAATCTTTTACAGTCATCCCCAATATATCAAATGTGCCTTAATTATATAGATACTCAACAAGAACTTGACATATTCCACTGTAAGATTGCTGATATAAAGCATAAATACTTAGTACCAATTTAAATTTAGTTTTATAATGGTTTATAACAATGCTTATTTTTTTGTATATATGTACATGTTTTTTTTTGTGTTTTTCTCATTTTTCTTCTTTTGATTGTATCTATTTATCTTGTTTCTATAGTGTTATTGCATGAAATCATCATGAAATTGAGCAACTTTTTCCTAATTTGAGCTACGTTGTATCTTTTACCGTTTCCGAGATACCAATGCTGAACATTAAAATTTTTCTCACCCTGTATATATATGTGCCAGATTACTGGAATGTTCAGTTTACTAGATTATATAAGAAACCTTAATGTAAATGAAGCATTATACGCATTTTTTTTTCGGTCGGTCACCGCCCACAGAGCATCCCCCACCCATCAGGGGTGCCTGACTACTGGACGTGCTGATGTAATGAAGTGCCGGATTATAGAGACTCTACTGTATATTATTATCATTACACCTACCTCTTCTTTAATTTCCTGTACATGTACATGATATCCTAAAATTATTCCATTTCGGTCCTGGGTTTGTGGAGGCTTCCAGTTTACTTTAATTGTTGTTGAGTTTATGGGAGTAACTTTAACATCCTGAGGGTCACCAGGCACTAATAAAAAAAAATTATGAGATAAATATTTATTTAGGTTTTCTACTTTTCATGCAGGCACATCACACGTTTATTTTGTTTCTTTGGAGATTTTTTTTGCACTTATTATATGGAATCACAAAAACAATTATAAATCTTTTGATATCATTAAAAAATATTACCTCATCCTTTTAGAAAACGCATCTATGTCTAATATTTAATAGATATACAGATAAAGAATATTTAATATCCACAAGCTGCTTGCTCATTTTTTAAAGTGAAATAATCATTTATTTGGTTAATAGACAATTAATAAAAAAAAGCCACAAAAAGTATCTACAATGTCTAGTTTAACTACTTGCACACAAAAGGACCAAAATACTCACTCCTTTCGACTGAGGAACCATGTAAGGCAAAAAGTCAGAGAAAAATAGTAAATGTAAAAGGTACATATTACTATTATTAAAATAAAAATTAAAAAACACTGCATCTCCGCTACAAAAATGCTTGGAGGTAAAAAAATCAAAAAAATACTCACACACATGTATTGATTAAAAACTACAAAAATTAAAAAATGGTAGGTATATATAAAATGTACCTAGTAGAAAATATTAAAAATGAGTACAAATATTATTCACGAACTGAATCAATAGCCAACATATGAATTTTCACTTCTATGAGCACTTCAGAAGTGAAAATAGTTGAAGTATACAAAAAAGTTATACTCCCATGAGATTTCAAAAAATACCCTATACATAAGGGTGCAAAATATAAAAAAAATATTTAACTGTTTTATTCGATAGAAGGTATACATTTTAATTTTATCATGTTATTTTGTGTTTGTGGATATTTTAAGAAATTGTGAATTTCAGAATCTGACTGAAGTATATACAGGGTCTCAATGATGAGTTGACTTGTTTTAGTCCTTATTTAAATAAGGCGTTTGCAGATGGAGGATGATCTTAATGACATCCTTACTATTCGTAGTTATTTGCTAGTAGACTTAATGTTAAAACTACTTTAGATATGTAAATGAAATTTTGGTTTCGGTCACATGATATCATTCCATCAATTGAAAATAATGGCTATATGTTATTACTTCCATTTCAAGTGAACATCCGATTTCTTATTTTGAATAAAACACCCTGCGTATACTTTTGTATATTTATATAAAGCATTATCTCATTAGTACAGTGATATAGTGTCCCATACGAGCAACTTGCAATTTGAAGAAACCAAAATTTCTGTTCTAACGTATCTAACGTAACGTATTTCTGTATCTAAATTGGATTCAGAGTTAAGGTTACTCTCATCTTCTCGTTATACATATCCTGTTCATTAACACAAGAAATTTATTTTTAGACAATTTTTATAACTTATGTATTTTATTTTGGGTCTTAAAGTTTTGTCCATTTTCTGGTATTTGTCATATATTTTCTTAATCTACAACTTAGGTAAAGAAGGGTTAGAAGACATAATATTGTGCAGCTCTTTCAGACAGAAAAAGTTTTCTTCTCTCTGAAACTACACAATAAATGAACAGAAAATCTTGAGTTAACTTTTCAAGATATACACAATGTTATCGAACCTCAATTATTAATGTTATTTAACTTAAATATTTTTTAGTATAATATTCATTATTTATTCACAGTTTAAATTGCAATTCCCAATACAATAAACTTAATTTAACTGATAATGAATAGTAGCTATGAGGCTGCAGAATTATAAAAAGAATGTCTGCTACTATGTCTAATATGGTGCTTATGCTCATATAATATTTAACTGTTCATCAATTTTCAATCATAATTTCACTTAGGTATAATAATATATGCGTTTATTGCATTTATTGCATTGCATCTAATCTTCAATATATCTCTATCCCTCATTCTAATCACGAGGAATATCTTGAAAGTCAGACTTGTGTGGGATAGATAAGAAGTTACATATTGCCACATTGGCATGTAATTAATGGTTATATAAAAGTACTTTATAAATAATAAATATATTCGACTTTCAAAAAGATGTCAAAATAGCATTTTATATACCGGGTTTCCCATTTCATTTGACTAATGGCAATTAACATGGGCTATTACATTTCATTGAATTTTATATTCCTAGGACACACTATGAGAAATATTGTTCTGATTACCAAAATACTAAAGCGAAATGTTTTTTTAATTAAAATATCAATAAAAATTCGTTTTAAGTTAAAAGGTGTCGTTTACATAACCGTTTTAGAGACATTGTTAAACGTCATCCGGTGGACTAGTTGGTTGAGCGGCAGTGTTCCAAACTGAACCGCAAAATTTTGCAGGTGCGAATCCCACCAGACAACTTTTTTTTTTACTTTTTAATTAATTACAAATTATTAGTGTTTACTTATACGAATAAATATGGTTCATTGTCAGTACCTAGTTATTATTTTTGAAAGTCACAATATTTGCTTATCAAAAAAAAAAAATAAAACATGTTTTAAGTAATTCGTTTCCTTTATCTTTAGCTAAAGCTACTATCTTATAAAATAAGTAATCAACAAGCAACATATTTTTTATTTATTACATGCACTGTGCTTTTACTAATAGTGTACTTATCTCTGCTAATAGTTACTACATATTATACCTCAATCTGGATATTGAGTAAAGCAGTTACAGAGCAACTGTCGTGAATTAGTAGTAGGTTTTTTTGAGGAGTTTTTTTTAAAATATGATGAGTTTTTTAAAATATATTCTTATTTTAAAAAACTCATAATTTTAGAATTAGTTTTTTATTTAAAAAAACCTATTACTAATTCATGACTTTACACGGACACACGGAAACAGTTCCTCTGTAACTGTTTAACTCAATATCCAGATTGAGGTATAATATGTAGTAACTATTAGCAGAGATAAATACACTATTAGTGCATAGTGCATGTAATAAATAAAAAATATGTTGCTTGTTGATTACTTATTTTATAAGATAGTAGCTTTAGCTAAAGATAAAGGAAACGAATTACTTAAAACATGTTTTATTTTTTTTTTGATAAGCAAATATTGTGACTTTCAAAAATAATAACTAGGTACTGACAATGAACCATATTTATTCGAATAAGTAAACACTAATAATTTGTAATTAATGAAAAAGTAAAATAAAAAAAAGTTGTCTCTGGTGGGATTCGAACCTGCAGAATTCTGCGGTTCAGTTTGAAACACTGCCGCTCAACCAACTAGTCCATCGGATGACGTTTAATAATGTCTCTAAAATGGTTATGTAAACTACATCGATTAACTTAAAACGAATTTTTATTGATATTTTAATTAAAAAAGCATTTCGTTTTAGTATTTTGGAAATCAGAAGTGTTTGACAGTCAGTACTATCGATTCCGTTAGCAATATTTCTCATAGTGTGCCCTGGGAATATAAAATTCAATGAAATGTAATAGCCCATGTTAATTGCCATTAGTCAAATGAAATGGGAAACCCGGTATAATAATAATTAAATACATAAAATGTTTTTTTAGTGATGAAAAATATAAATCATTAAGAAAAAATGAAACAGCCTATTGTATTACAGGTTTACTATTAATAGGAGGAAAATAAATTAATGTTACATATTCTTTTGTTACTTGTACAGGGTAAGTCAAATTTTATCTAAGATCCCTTGGGATCTCAGAAAGATATATTCTCCAATGGAAACAACAATTCAGTGTGGCATAGCTAAATGATGTTGGTATATATCTATCTGGAACAAAACTCAACTAAAATATGAAGAGAATAGTACCACAGAAGTCCATTTGACAATCTCATGCTGCATTGGACAACATATAGAACTTCTGTTCATTCATTGATTACATAGAGCTCTTTCCGAAAAGCAAGGATTGATTAACAAGAGGTAGTGATGTAAAGGCGTAAATTTTCCATTTGGAAATTTTTCGAAAGAGGAAAATTTCCAGAAAAATTTCCATGATGAAAACGGAAAATTTCTGAAATTTAAATTTCACGCCAATGTTAGATAACACACTAAGATACTAAACCCAGCTACTATCATCAATATGGTTCCTATTCCTTTTTGGTTGCTAAAGGTATGCAAAGATCAATATCTGCTAGTTGCAAACATTGCTCCAAGGAGTACCATTCATATAAGATAATTTTTTAAATATACTTATTTGCTCTCTGTCTTTATGGAAGAATTATTATTAAATGGAATGTTAAAGCTAAAATTGTCAGAATTAAATATTATTGTAGTAGCATAATGTTATTTTCATAGATAGTATATTAAATTAGAAATAGTAACACATTGCTGCATTTTTTTTTACATGTTACACTTTGATATATTGGGAAATGATTTAAAATTTAGCAGAATTTGATAATTTTTACCTATAAATGGTAAGGAATATCACGTATTTGGTCTTGACGAAAAGGAAATTAATCAATTAATTTAGAAAAATTATATTGGTTATTGGGGAACAACAGTCATTAAAATAATACTCTGATATTTAAACACAACTGTATTTATTAACGTTTCTAAAATGTAGTTGATCTAAGACTAACACATGGTTCCTTTCGGCCCAAGCTTAATAATATCAACGTACAGTTTTAATAAACAGTTATAAGAAAAGATGAATACTTTACAGTGTGATCGATTAGTTATTTTGCTTATTCCAATATTCCCACTCAAAAAAAAATCAATTAAAAAATCAAAAATACAGTTTGCTTCTGGGGTAAACATGTGTACCCCATGTGTACCCCATTGCATTTGTTGCAAGGATTGGGGAAAACCTTAGATAAAAACCCAATCAAACCATTGAAGTAGTTTAATGTCTAATTCGACACCATGTATCATGACACGGGCTTTTTCAGTTAATGACCTATTCATGCGTTGTCACATTTTGTTGAGGTGTATATGGTACTGTTAAATGATACTGTATACCCTTCTGTACACAAAATGTTTTAAAATCATTAGGCAGATACTCATTTCCATTGTCACAATATAAATGGGCAACCTTTAAACCAAAATGTGCTTCACTTTTAGCAACATAATCTTGAAAAACTGTTAAACCTCAGATTTATAAGCAAGCAAATAAACGACCGTGTAATGAGTATATTCATTGATAAATGTAACAAAATAATTTTTACTGTCAATAATTGAAGGTGTAATTGGTCCGCACACATCTGAATGAATAATAAATAATGGTCTTGTTACATGAGATCTCTTTACTTTTTGAGAAAGGAAGCCATGCTTGTTTCCCATAAATACAAGCCTCGCATATCTCATTTGTAGGAGTTATTGCCTCTAATTGTTGACTAATGATAACTAAATTATTTCTTTCAATATCCAGAAATATTGATTTCTCAATGTGTCCTAAATGCTCAAGCCAAAGTTTGTATGTGTTTAGTGTTATGTTTTTATCAGCATTTACTTGATTACATATGGTTTTGTTTATGTAAAAACACATATTAAATTATGTAGTGACTTACCAGCAAGGATGGTCTTGCCACTTTTTTTGATTACCACCTTTCCAGTTTCGCTGAAAATGACCCTCATTCCAGCTTTTTGGATTCGGGGTACTGATAATAAATTGTATGGTATTGCAGGAGCATAGAGATCGTTTTCTAAAACCCCGGTAGCTCCTATATTTGTAGTCACTTTTATTGATCCTTTTCTTGTAGCAATTATGGATTCGTCCTTTTTTGCAATGGAAATAGTAAGTGATACTTCCAATTCAGTCACAGTTGTGAAAACATCTGAGTGACGAGATAATCAGTTACACCAGTCTATTAAAAATGTCAATTCATTCGATGCAAATGCAAATTTATTTGGTAAGACTCCGGCTTCATCCATAAATGCGAAGTTCCCACTGTTTTCTTCAATTTGTACACTCTGAATTGTTCTTGGACATTCTTCTGCATTTTGAAATTTTGTTTTGTAATAATAGCAGTTTCTCATTTCATGATTCTTTCTTCCGCATTGTTGACAACCTCTTATTATATTAGATTTAGTATAATTTCTTTTCGTGTGGTGTTTCAAGGAATTAAATCTTTGTTTGTCTGCTTTGTTTTTGAGCAAATCTATTAAAAATATTATATAATATTGCACTTAGAATATACATGTTTCCATATTTGCGGAAAGAAGCAAAAATATGTCTGTTTTAAGAAAGGTGACAAAACAGATCTATAATTATATCAACTCTGGCTAAAATTTTCAAAGCCATAATTCATAAATACATAGCCAAATCAGTTCAAGGTAGGATTTCTATATCTCAACATGACTTAAGGAAAATAGATCAACAAGTAGTAATTTATGTAATATCACTCGATATGTTTCCAAAAATCTAGACAATAAATTTCATGTCGATATGATCTATGCAGTTCTTACAAAGTATCCCATAAAATTCTCTCTGAAAGCTATATAATGAATTTGGTTTCTATTTCAACTTAATAATAGTTATTTGTTTAACTAGTACAAAAATACACGTTTTCGGGACGAGTGAAAGGGAATTTTACGAGTTTCGAAAACATATTTTTTGTACGAGTTTAACATAATATTTTTTTTCCAACCGCTTCTAATGAGCACCTCCAGTTTACCGATTTATCGGAATCACTATCTGTTTCCATTTTTCTATTTAATTAAACTTCAATATATGTGACATGCAATGTCAATGTCAAATTACTTTTCGGTACTGTACAAAAATCTCTTTTTTGTACAGTTGCTATGGCGATCTCAAACAGTCCCGAAATGGCCCTTTTTTTATACAAAATAATTTAATGTTATAGTGTCTTATTCGTATGGTTGGAAAGAAAATTCTTTGTTTCATATTTTGAAAATAGAAAACAACTATTTGAAATAAAGGCTTTTTACTCGGACTTATATACAGCTAGCTCATGATTTCCGCAGGGTTCCTAACTGTGAAATATTATTTTATGCAGATAACCTTAAATTATACTTAAAAATTGATGCATAATAAATGTTTACTACTGCAGCTAAATCTAGATAAATTAATGGCATGGTCAAATATAAATAAATATTATGTGCTGATTTTATTATGTGAATATTAAGTTTTCATAGGAAAGAGATACCCATTAATTATGAGTATATAATTAAGTGTGAATCTTCTTGAAAATATTCACTGTTTTATACTGTATATTATATAAGTACGCAGGAGTATGCATCAATCATATAGAGTTCACAACATGAAAATCATAAGTATTTTAATGAAAAGGTACAAAGAAAATGAGTAAATTATAAATAATATGAATTTTATAGTACCTTACTTAATTACAAAGAAATTGGAACATATGATTTTTCCATCTCGTGTTAATTAAGAAAAAAATATTATAAGTTATCAAATTTAGAGAAAATATACAGGGTGAGTCAGTTTATACTAGCAGGACTCTGGCATTCGCTAGAACACCTTATTTTAAGTGAAGTTTGTCATATAAACATATGTCGGGAATCGCTTCGTTTTTGAGATACAGGGTGTCAAAGTTTTGGTTTTTTTTTTAGTGTTTTCCACACAGCTCCTATAGTTTTCAAGATAATTTGTTCAAATTTTTACGGTAGATTACCTATGATGGTCCACAAATTTTGACATATGTAAACGATTTGAAAATGTACAGGGTGATATTTTTTCGAGGGTCAGGCCCCATTTTATCGTCCAGAACTTTTTTGTGGTGCGCCACTGACTGCTCATTTGCCAAAATTTGGATTCCATGTTCAATTTAGAAACTTTTTTGTCTCTTGCATTTTTATCGTAGCTGTAACAGTTGTCGAGTAATTTGAAGAAATCTCTGAAAGAATATGTTATTAAAAAAAATATTTTTATGAAAATGTTCACTAAAAACAATTATTGTCAAACGAAAGTTCATTAATCTAAATTGTCAGAGGTTACATACTTACAGTACAACTTTTGCCACTAATTATTTATTTTTTTGTAGCATTTCAAAGACTTTTAATAACTAAGTAAAATAATTAAGAATTAATAATAAACCAAGGTCTACATCCTGGCGACGAACAACGCAGAGTGAATTTTTGTCGTTGAATCCTTAACACATTAGAAAATAATAGAACTTTCTTATCCAATGTATTATGGACTGAGGAATCTTGCTTCACCCAACGTGGGATAGTAAATTTCAAAAGTCAACATATTTGGGTAGAGCAAAATCCACGTGCAATTCAGCCAAGAAAATTTCAAAATGAGTTTAGCTTTAACGTATGGGTAGCAATTTTTGAAAATCGATTATTTGGACTATATTTTTGCCAGAAAGGGTCAGTTCGCAAAACTTCATACAGTTTCTAGAAACCGAACATCCTAATATGTGGGAAGATGTCCCTCTAAATTTAAGACAGCAAGTTTGGTTCCTGTTGGATTGCTGCCTAGCTCATTTTGAAAAAAATGTAAGAGCTTGGTTAGACGACAATTATCCAGAGAGGTGAATTGGACGTGGAGGTCCAATCGCACGGCCCTCAGGTTCCCCAGATATAACACCAATGGATTTTTTTGTGTGGGGCTTTTTTAAAGAAAAAGTGTATGCCACTCCTGTTCAAGATGTTGACGATCTTAGAGGGCGTATAAGGCATGCTTGCGAAGACATAAGAGTTCATCACTTAGTTTCAGCAAGAAAGTCTATTGAAATGCTATGCCGATTATGTATCCAACAAAATGGATCACATTTTGAAAATTTTAATTTGAAAATAAAATTATTTCGGGTTATTTGTAAAGTTATTTGTATTTGCCTTGGTTTATTATTAGTTCTTAATTATTTTACTTAATTATTAAGTCTCTGAAATGATATAAAAAATAAATAATTAGTGGCAAAAGTTGTACTGTAAGTATGTAACCATTAATAATTTAGATTAATTAACTTTCGTTTGACAATAATTATTGTTTTTAGTGAAAATTTTAATAAAAATATTTTTTTTAATAGCATATTCTTTCAGAGATTTCTTCAAATTACTCGACAACTGTTATAACTACGATAAAAATGCAAGAGACGAAAAAGTTTCTACATGGAACATGGAATCCAAATTTTGGCAAATGAGCAGTCAGTGGCGCACCACAAAAAAGTTCTGGACGATAAAAGGGGGCCTGACCCCCGAAAAAATATCACCCTGTACGTTTTCAAACCGTTTACATATGTCGTCAAAATTTGTGGACCATCATAGGTAATCTACCGTAAAAATTTGAACAAATTATCTTGAAAACTATAGGAGCTGTGTGGAAAACACTAAAAAAAAACCAAAACTTTGACACCCTGTATCTCAAAAACGAAACGATTCCCGACATATGTTTATATGACAATCTTCACTTAAAATCAGGTGTTCTATCGAATGCCAGAGTCCTGCTAGTATAAACTGACTCACCCTGTATATGCATAAATTATTATTACAGAACAACATAGACGATCAAGTTTTATAATCTCAAGTAGAACCCTGATGTTTGCACTAAGTTAATAATAATTGTCACTGGTACTATTTAATTGGACTGTTTTATTCTGTTGTTTGTAATAAATTAAATAAATAAATAAAAAAATGTGATAATAATAATAATAATAATAATAATGTTTATTTACAAAAATTATTTCACAATAGATAATAATATTTATAATTACTATACATTATAAATAAACATAAATTCACAGAAGCAGCAGTGAATGATGCTCTTTGTTTGTGATATTGTGTACATATAATCAATAATTACATATACAGGGTTATTCAGAACTTATCTCTAAAACTTTGAGGATATGTGCATCCTTAAATAAGAAATGGATATCACCAAAAAAATTTATAATAAAAGTCTTCGGATTTCCCGTAAACAATGTTTAAAGTTATACCATTATAAAGGACTACGTAGATAGGCAACGGTACTTCAACGACATCTGATATACCACATTCCTTCAAAAAACAGTAAACAACAGTTTTTGTACCTGGAACGCCTGGTTAAGAACGAGCGAATAGAGTTGAAGTGGGGATAGAATATCTCTATTGTCTAGGCAGTCATCAGTCTATCTGTGTCGCTGTCTCAGTGCGGGTGTTTTGTTTATCGTAGGAGTGTTAAACTGTAAAATTTTCAAAATGGCTCATGTGTACAGTAATGCTGAGTTAATGGACATGATTCTTATTTATGGTGAAGTTGGAGTGGACGAGATGGTGGCCCGGGACGAGCACAACGTATTTTAGCAGCTGAAGAACAAGTGTTGAATCTGGTCCGTGAAAATACGCGAATAAATACAAGTCAGATCGCTAGACAGGTGCCTGGGGTATCCCAATCAACGGTGTGGCGCTTACTACACAAAGCTCAGTTTTATCCGTATCATATACAGCTTGTTCAAGCACTGTTATCAATTACGAGTTAGGTTTTGTGAGTGGTTGTTGTAGCAAAATGCTGAAAATCCCCAATTTACTTAATAATTTGCGTTTACAAGATCAGCAACCAGGAGGAACATTCGCTTTAGTGCGGAAAAATTGGATAAGGCGTGCCCAAAAGTGTGTAGAAGTCGAGGGACAAAATTTCGTACAGCTTTTGTAACAAGGTATGTGCAAATTTATTATAAATTTCATGTTTCTAATACCTAGTAATCAAGTAGCGCAATTCTTCAAAATTAGTGTAACAAAATTTTAATCATTTTAAAGACACGTCACTTTGGTCACATCTATATTTAAGTTTATTTTAAAGTAAAAACGCTGCAAATCTTCTTTGCGCCGGGTGTCGGTATACTCTCAGAACTTCCGAAGTTTTTTTCGTGCTAGCCAGTTTGCATTGTCAGTCCCAAGGTCACTCCATTACAGTGGACCAGTATCCAGCGGCGTGCGATGAAAAATTTTTAAATAGTTTTGAGAACCCGCCAAAAATCTTTTTTTTTGCACTACCACATTATTTGTACATGTATGTTGAACATCTCCAAATTTTATTATGGATAAGTTCTGAATAACACTGTATAAACAGCGAAATTGGGTAAAATTGTGTCATTATCAAGTAGTGCAGTCAAAATTGAGAGGGACATAATCTGGTGTATATTGGTATTAGTAGAAGTAGGTATCTAAATTCGGTAAGTAGCATAATTATTCAGAATCATTTTCAATTTGTTTAGATCAGTACTCATACAATTTTGGGTAGGTATTCATAAATAGAAGTAAGTATAGACAAAGCATAGTAACACTTAGATACATAGATGTATACAATATCTCATTACAAAGCTATACAGTATACATACCATTGGAATTCCGTTTCCAGACCACCCAATACTAAGCATTAGTTGAACATGTTATTAAACATATTCAGACTATTGTTTAAAATCCACAATTTTACTTTTGACTTACATTTATTATTTTATTCAATTTTAATATCTTCGGGTAGTATGTTATAACGTTTTGCTGCTATGTAGTCACAATTTCGTTGTTCAACCGATTTTCCACACTTTGGTATTGTTACATTATAGTTTTCTAGTATAGTTTTACTATTATAGTATATTTGTTAATAAATAAGACCCTAAATAATATACATTTATTTTATTAAAACCGGTCGATATTCAAGAAATTCCAAACGCTGTTTTTACGCTGCTCCACCATTTTTGTTCCTAACGAAATACATGAGTACTTTCGAGTTATAAGTACCCTAAAATATTAATTTAATGTATTGAAACTGGATAATATTTGATTCATTTGCTATTTAAAAATACTTATGCAACCACTACTTGCAATTTGATAAAGTCATAATGTAATATACCTATTAAAGTATTTTATGACAAAGTTTGGAAGAAATAGCTCTCTGTACAATCATGTTATGATAATTAATTTCTTTAAGTATGAATGTTTAATGCACTTTCTAATAATAAATGTTTACCGAACTTGTTTAAGTTACTACGGGCAATATACATGAGCCATATTTGATTTATTAATATACTGTATTTGCCTCTTTTTACCGAATTAGCTTAAATTAAATTAAATTATGTTGAATTTAAGATTATTTAATTATTAAATGTATTATTTCCGTTATACCCTGTATATAGTTTTGTTTATGAAAAGTATTTAAATATGTTATTTTATTAGAAACCAATATCTAAATGCAGGTTGTTGTAGTAAGGCATAAAAATCAAAATGCTTTTTTAAATCTAATTAAAATATGTTGCAATTACACATTCGATTAATATTATTTATTTGCCGATATTTTAAGTTAAATTAAAAAAACTATTCCGCTAATTTTATCAAATTTGCGACCATATTTGGTCATAAAACGAAATCCGTTTTCCTGAATGGTTCAAGCCAGCGGCTGAGCATTATAAAAGACGTGCTAATTTTCATTCAAAGGACAATATTTCACCGATCTCCGAAGCAGCAGCTTGAGTAAGTTCAAATGGGTAGGCTTCCTTCCCTAACCCTTTGGTATAATGCTGATGAATAACCTGTGATGTGCATAGGTCTCCAGGAAGACTTCTACAAGCTATGCCTGTCCTGAATCCTTTGGGTATATGCTAATGAATAACCTGTGACGTACATAGGCCTCCAGGAAAACTTCTACACCTATCCCTGTCCCCAACTATTCGCTACATGCATGATAAATAATCTGTGATGTCTGTAGGGCTCCAGGAAGACTTCGATGTCTGTATCCCTTTTATCCATCTCATTCTTCCGTATCCACACAAAGCCGTTTAATTCATTTTTAATAATTTGTTTAATACTTGCACCGCTTCTTTTCTTAAACTATGATAAAAACTTTATATTACATACATTACTGTTAATAACCTGGATTTAATATATTGCATATATAATTATGTTGGTTATTACCGTTTGTTTATTTTGCTGTCTGCCTATTATGTTGCTGCTTGCCTATTTTATTTGATTTTAATAAACCTTGTAGTCACTCCCGTTAAACTGACTTTTATTAGCTAGATTTGAGAAACATTGACCCTCTGGCAAGTAATTTTACACCTTCTTCACTGTAGCTACCCAGCCTTTACTCATAAGCGAGTAGAGTCCCTGTGGACCATTCACCACATAAAACCAATGAATGGTGGCGCTCGAGGTAAAAAATAGATCTACCGATTATTCAGGGGTAATACAACCTATTAAAGTAAGGGAGTCATAGTTTGGCATCTCAGAATAGTGAAGGGAAAAAGAGCGTCACAACGAGTAGACAATTTAATTAAAAATTGTTTGATAGAATGGGGATTCGAACCAATGACCTCCAGGTTGAGCGATTGAGACACTAAACCCTGAGTCACCGGATCGCCAGCTATATAAACCAGACGATAATATATTCAATTCTTTGAGGGAAATTTATGAAATTCTTTGTGAATAAACTCATAAATTGATTCATAAACTGATTCATAAATATCGTTGACAGCGTAAAACAGCTATAATTTTGTCGGCACCCAATTTATCAGTGTTTGACATTTTTGTGAAAAATCTAAATTCTATTTCAACATCTTAAAAAACAATTAAATTCCAGCCAATTTTTTTACATTTATACAATTTCAGCTTTGTTAGTTTAATAACAGTTATTTCAATATATGTATGTAAGGAGCGGGTAGACAAAAACTATACAATATGTGATATATCTCTTAAAATAGTCCTTTGCAAAAATATTTCGACTTATCAATTTAGTATTTTAGTTGGTTATATTTCCAAGAATTCCTTGCTTTAAGTAGATACAGGGTAAAAACAAAAAATGTGCAATTTCTAAAAACGTCTATAACTGGTTTATTGTAAAATACATTTATAAAATTTTCAGGACAGGGAAAGCAGTTAGCAAGAACTTTTTGAAAACTCTATACAAAGTGCTTTTCAACCATGTATAACTTGTATATGTTAAAAAAACCGAGGATCAACAAGATGGCCTGCTAGGTCACCGGACCTCAGTCCATTAGATTTTTTGTGTGGGGTTATCTAAAAAAAAATTGTATGCAAGATCATATGAAACTGCAGAGGGATTATGTTGAGCAGTTTAAAGACGCAGTAATTGGAATTACTCCAAACAAGTTTCATATTTCTTCGTTTTTGAACATATGCATATTATACATGGTTGAAAAGCAGTTTGTATGGAGTTTTCAAAAATACGAAAATCCAATATGGTGCCCATAAAAAAACAAAGGTTGAGTATATTGGTCAAAATATAGTGGGCTTAAATTTGTTTAGAGACCAATTTTGAAGTTCTTGATGACTCCTATCCCTGTCCTGAAAATTTTATAAATGTATCTTTTAAAATAAACGATCTAGACTTTTGCAGCAAATGCACATTTTTGGTTTTCACCTTGTATCTACTCAAGGGAAGGAATTCTTAGAAATATAACTTTGGATTCTTTTTGGGCCTAAAATTGCCCAACTTTTTCCCAATTTAACCAACTCTGTATCTCTAACGGTTTCTGAGATTCTCATACAGTTCATCTTAAAAACTGGAGACAGTATATGTATTATGGCATTTTGTATTAAGAAATCTGTATGATTTTAATCTCTACCCCACATTGTAATCACAAGAATTAACACCAAGCTGATGTTCTCCCCATCTTAGCGCACGCACGCTAAGATGGTTGTTAATCCATCTTTGCGAACAAATCTTAAAATATGAGTAGACAATCTAATTAAAAATTGTCGGTGGAATGGGGATTTACATGACCTCCGAGTTAAGCAAGCAACATAACTCTGAGTCACCGATCCGATGAAACTGTAATGAACATAAATGAAAAAGAACATTTAAAAAAAGCTGTTAAAAATATAAAAGTTTACCGAACTGAGTCATAAGCACCAATTTTTTTATTACTATTGAATTTCTAAACTGGTTAACAATGACATCACCAGACTCTTTAAATCAAAAGACTTCTGAACAAAAACCTATAGAATAAAGGATATGAGATAATATTTTGCTGAATATTTTTAAAAGTAAAATATTCAAATTTTATAATTTGGAGTTTATAGTCGAAAAGACTAATGCGACTTAAAAATACAAAATTGGAAGATTCAACTATCCAATTTTACAGTGTATTTTCTATAAAATTTATACCCTTCCTTATTTTCATAAATCTGGATAAAAGTGATCTGAAAATCGTTTTGATAAAAAGTTCAAAATTTTGAGGGACCAATTTATATACTTATATATTATTCTAATCACATAATTTTTATCAGATTAGAGAATCATATATATATATCCAAATATGTAAAAATATAAAGTATTGTGTAAAAGTAGAGCTGAAAAATAAACCAATAATGGATGGGTTATAATTTTATAGAAAATACATTATAAAAATATATATATACATTCATGCCATAATAACATGCCCTAGTATGGGCAAATACAGGAATTTAAAAAAATGTAAAGCAATTTTGAGGTTAAAATTTTTTGCTTTAAAATTTTCTTGAATGTACATATTTATATATTTTGGAAAATATGAGTAAAACTTAATTAGTGACCTTTGACAACCTCTCATACTGAATGAATATTTTTGATTCTCAATCATACAATCACACACAAATTGGTGCAAGTATAGGGAATGTGATATATGTGCCATAATAAAATGCGCATGTCACCTAAGTGAGTGAGGTGCTGCCTAGCAAAATCAGGAAAGGTAAAATGTAAACCAGGAACAAATACTTTGTTTAACAACAAATTCAACTTTGGAAAGATAAATATGTTACATGCTTTATAATGTGACTTCTAAAAGTAATTATAGTGCTCAAAATAAAATTAAATATAGAAAAAAGTGCCGATTGTGACTTAAAAAAGTGCCATTGCAATGCAAAGTTGTGCAATGAAATAAAAAAGCAATCATTACATGTGAACGTGAGTAGCTAACAGTAATAACATTATATAAAATACACAACAAAATTTATTTTAGATATTTCAAAAAATTATTTCGAAGTGTTAATTCTCCTGCAAACACTTTTGTAGACAGAAGATTACATTAAAGACAAAAAATATTGAGGCGACTTGATTAATAAGAATGAGATACACATTTATTTACCATCAATTTAAACTGGCCTTGCCAAATTATATATTTAATTTAAAACTAAGTATTTTACAGAAGATCGTAAAATTGAAGTTATTGTAATCTAGACCGCCTCAATTTTGTACAATATATATTTTTATATATATGATTTAATGAAAAATAGTTTTAAAAAAAGTAGATTACAAAAAGGTAAAATACAAAAACTTGCTTTTCCTTGGTAAGCTGCAATGGTTAAAAAAATATAAGTCACCCTCATCGTAAGATATGTCAAAAAAATTGTCCTTTGAAAAAAAATATTAAAAATCTAATTTTGTTCTATTCGACTCTAAATTATTACGATGTTGTTGAATATAGGATATGAATGCAGTTGTTGTAAAGGTTTAGTTTTAAATAAAAAATATACACACATACATTATATGACTTTCTATAACAGCTTTACTCTTATAACATTTGAATAAGTAAAACTAATACTTTAGATTCAGATTACAGAAGTTAGTCAATTGTATATTATAATAGGTTACAACTTCCATATAAGTTAGTTATTCTTCTACTTACAGTAGACAATGTGTTTGTTAAATTATGCCGAAAGGCAAGACCTACTTCAGCAGGCAAGACATATAACCGTACTCTCCATTTCTTTTAATCATACTGATAGCTATCAACTGCTGAAGATGCACAGGCCTTCTATTGATATGATAAGAACAATATCATGTCAAAACAAAAATTAGAATTATTTTTTATCCAGGATAGGGTTCATTGTTAGGTCATTTTTTCTTTGGGTAACCACCTGTCTCCTTTGATTTTAAAAAATATGGAGAATGAAATAAATGAATAACCAATTTTGTTGATATATTCCTTTATAATTCATCGAACAATCAGGCACTACATCAATCTGTCAAATAGCGCCCAGATTCTTGATTCTGACCATCTCAACATCACTGTATTAATTGAGTATCACTGTAGCATCACTGAGCAATATAAAATGCCCTAGCTCAAATGAAAAATGGAAATTGTGTTTGATATCATATTCGATTCTAAACTTGAATACAATTCTTTTTATTTATAATGTGATATTACATATGTGATACATTTCTAATTGACTTTATGCCTTATATTATGGCTAAAAATTAAATAACATAAATAATTATTTATAACACGAAACTGCTTTGCTTCGTCAGGCTCTAACTGCATGTATTACGAGAGGAGTCTGTCGCCTTGCACTACATTCACAGAATAGGCTAGGTAAGGCATTTTGTTT
Organism: Pogonocherus hispidulus; assembly: GCA_963924545.1. Classification (NCBI taxonomy): domain Eukaryota; kingdom Metazoa; phylum Arthropoda; class Insecta; order Coleoptera; family Cerambycidae; genus Pogonocherus; species Pogonocherus hispidulus. Next base: position 45,935,968 of record OZ004692.1, on the reverse strand, counting down.
TTATGATTACACAGCAACCATGTGAAATGGTTCTAAATAATGATGAAAAATTAAGTTTCATTAAAAATGTGGAATTTTTAGGTGATTTTTTTCTAGGAAATTTTATTTGGCATAAAAAACTGGAATAAGTTAGGACTGTCCATCCAAATTGGATAGTAGACATTCAAGTTGCTTCCCCGGGTTAGATGACATATTTCAACGTGTTTCTATAAACTAATTTAGAAAACACTAATTTTCAAGTAATGTATAATATATTAATAAGGTTCAAGAATCAGTTATGCAGCTCTATGATGAATTAATAAGAGTATTAATATCTTGCAACGAATATGTGCAACATTAAGTTTCTATTTTAATGAAATGAAGATTTAGTATGCATACTTAACCCCCTTAATTTAAAATATGAAAAATAATTTTTTAATAATTATTCAGTAGTAATAGTGTATTACATAAAACCATTTTCTACATATTTGTGACGATGTTAGTTTTTATAAACAACCTCAGCTTAGTTGCATGAGGTACCTACTTTTTTATTTGTATATTTTTTTTTTTGTTTTGTAACTTGTCAATTTGTAATTTTGAAAAACAAGATACACATTTTCAAAAGCTTAGAATAGTAAGAGTTTCTTTTCATCCCAATATATTAGAATCCTATCCTCGTTCAATGAAGAGTGATTTTCAGTACACACTTTCCTACATTAATTCCAATTAGTGACAACTTGTTATATGAGTGACATGAAAAAAATAATCTAGCTATGATGCAAAAATTAGTGAAACATTAATTGATAATCTTTTTCTATATGTGTTGGATGTGATATAAGGTATTTCATATAATTTTCTTCGTTACCTGTAACCTAGGTATGCAAAGGAATAACTTTATTATTTTTAAGATATGTCGAAAACAACTACTTTGCATGGAATATACACCCCCCAACATTGAATTACAATGGCATATCTTCATATAACCTCAACTTAGTTGAGTAATAAAGTTATTCCTTTGCGTACCTTGGTTATACGAAGAAAATTAAAAACTTTATTGAACCATACTATTTGATAATTTCATTAATAATTTATCTCTTAGTTAACTTTTTGGCTTAATTCCTACATAAAGAAAGATATAAACTGCTATGTATCTTTATTTCACCAGCGTGCGGAAGCCCAATATCCAGGAAAAAACGAGTGATACCGTAAAACGGGGCTACTTAGCCACCAGGGGGCTACTTGGACACCTTGTGCGCTGCAGCCATTTTTATTTTATTTTTTATACTAATTATTTTTTTAAGTTGGCAGTACCTAGGTTTGCACCCTACGGTTCTTAGTCGCGAGGAAGGGGCTTTAATTGCAGAAACCCTCGGAACGGTTGTACTGGACTAGATGAAGCACATATTGTGTTACCAAAAGTGCCTCTTATACGCAACATGAGTTCCTAAATGTTTAAGTTCACGTTTTCTTGGGAAATATAGTTTTATTTTTATATTTTTATGTTTAACAGTATTTGTTCGTGTTTGATATGTTTGTTTACCAAAGAATATATCTTTTCATAAGAAAACTGTTTTTAAAACCAAAAATACCTTGCTAAATTTAAAAAATATAATAATTTTGCAATTTGATGGGGTAACATGGTCATTTCGCTCGTTTAAATGCATTTAAAACGCATTTTTCCCAGTGTGTCCAAGTAGCCCCAACCATGGGGCTACTTGGACACCCAACAAATTATTTTTTTTTTCAGTCAAGTTTAGTTTTTTGTAAACTGTGAAGCCACCCACGGCTTCCGAAAGCTTATGTTGGTACAATGCATATTTTTTAACAGGAGAGTAGGTTAATATTAGAGGTAACATTTACAAAAATATGTCCAAAAGGTGTCCAAGTAGCCCCGTTTTACGTTATATAGATTTTTCGTTTTATGGTGTTGTCAGATTTGTCAAGATCTACAAATTAAAAATATTTTCAATTATACAGGGTGTTCCACTTTTCTGTCCACATACCAACTTCAGTTTATTAAATGTAACCATACGTTTTTTGTGCTCATACAAGATTCTTCGAATAAAATAAAGTGGACTTTGTGTATATTAGTCCAATACTAAATGTCATACTTTTCGAGATATTAAGCTTTAACAATTTTTTCCGTCGATGTAGGTTGCTTACGATTTTAGAAATTTTCAGATTATGTTCGCAATCATTGAACTCTAATTTAAGACCAAAGTTGAGCAAGAACGACTCTTTTAAACTCTGCGCCAAAAATTGACCTGGTTTCTAAAGAGTGAAAACCTCACAGCAAACATGTCAATAAAAAAATTGAAACGTCAAAAAAATTAAATGCAACAGCTTTGTATATTTTTATACCATAAGTTGTAAAATTAAATTTTCTACAACTTTCATGAAGCTTTTCCTATACCTAAAGTCCATAGTTTTTTTGTAGATCTCGGTTTTATGAAATATGTGCTATTTGCCATAGATTTTTATTAAATAAACATAGTGAAGCATATGTTCACCAAATATTATATAGTATGACATAATATGGTGAATGCCATAGGGGAATCTCATAAAAATTATTAATTATTATTATTATGCTGCACTTTAGAAAGCTTAAACTCTTAACATTGCCGTGCATATCTATTTATGAACTGTTACTATATGTAAAGAACCAATCTAAGTCAGTTTACATTAAATGGTGACTTTCATGAGTATGAAACCAGTACAAGATACTTATTGTCAGTGCAAAAGCATAATCTATCTTTATACGAAAAACCTACGTGTTATTTAGGCGTGAAATTGTATAATAGGTTAAATCCAGATATAAAAAATATCAAAAATTTTAAATTGGTTAAAGAAAAAATACAAATGTTACTGCTGAATCATAGTTTTTATAGCACTACTGAATTTTTTGATTGTTGTTTTTAATTGTTTAACGATATATTTAATGTATACTGTTATCACAGCAGAATTATTATGTTGTGTTATTGTTTTTCACTAATACTTTGTATTAATATAGTGAGATGTTTTGACGTTGTTCTTTTAACTAAGTATCGTGCTGTATTGTGTTTAACTGTTTATACATTAGTTGATTTACATTTTGTAATTTAATAATGCGTAAAATTTGATAACTAGTCACATAATGATTAACTTGTAAACTTTACTGACTTTTCCTATACTATGTAATATAGTCCATTGGAATAAATATATCTATCTATCTATCATTATTAACAACTCACATTTATGAAGCAAATAATTCAAACTTACAAAGATTTCTTATACTGACTCTTTTCAAAAACTAAAGGAGATATTTCAAAGAACTACAAATGCTAATTATGGGCTCAAGGAACAATTCAGGAGGATCTCAATATGTTTTTTCAAAGTATTATTCAGCGATGAGTCATTTACATAACTTTCACTATTATGGTGACCATAATCTCATATTAATTCGACAGGAGGATTATCAACATCATTTCAACGCTTGAACTGGGATATGCAGAGAATATATAATTAGACCTTGTTGTTGAGAAGCGGCGCGGTCATCCCGCAGCACTCAGGCCTTTCAACTCATTGTGGCTACTGCTAGTCGTGAGTTATTGGAAGAGACCCGTGCTATACGCATATGCTAACACTAGTTCTACTGGAAGCTCTCTAATGTCCTGGAGCAGAAGAAACATGTTTGTGTCTCTTGACCATGAGAAAGGCACAGCAACAGAGGATGTGTATGGAGTCATTGCCATCGTATCTGCAAACTTCACCTTCTAGTGTCACCAAGGGCAATAGTATTAAGGTGCTTGTTAAGATGACCATGACCTGTTAATAGTCCTGTGACAACTCTTATGCTGTTACGACTTAGCGTAACTATTGATCGAGTTGCGTTTGACCAGGGCCCTTCAATTAAGAGCCTGGCTTGTCGCAGCTCAGTTCAGTTCAACTATTCTTCCTCAGATCTCTTTCTGACCCAGTTTCCAATGGACCTCGCTATATAACTGGATAGAAGCCCGAGTACTTGTTCGGGCCTAGTGAACTGAATATTTGAGTCTCTTCTAGCCAGTGCATTGGCCTCCTCATTTCCTGTTATGTTGTGATGACCCGGTACCCAGGTCAATTTTACTTGATTGTTCTGGCCCAATTGGGCCAGACCGTTGATACACTCTATGACCACCCTGGAGAAGATTAAGGCATATAAAGCCACGTGATCGTTAGTACATATCTGGATATGCTGATTAGAATATATCCTTTTGAGAATTTCCCGAACACAAGCACAGATAGTAAACACTTCTGCCTGAAAGACAGTGATATCCTTTCCCAAGGAAAAAGATAATGTCGCCCTTGGGCGCACACCACGAACTCCCGTCCCGGAGCCCTGGTCTGTCTTGGACCTATCTGTGAACTAGACGAGCCCATTCGAAACCTGAACATCAGAATTTTCGTGCTAGGTATCCCTGTCCGCTATCTCTACAGTGAAAGGTTTATGAAACACATAAATGGGAGATATTCACTTGATGGGTGTGTCAAGCAGACTGTCTCCTCCAGTGAATTCCTTAAAAATACTTTACCTAGCCACCACCCTCACTGTTTGACCCTATAAGAGGCCCTCGTTGCTTTCCCTTCGACTACTATAAGCATAATAAATAAGGTAGACTATTCCAAAAATCTGTATTTTTAAAATATTGCCAATTTAATAATAATTTCCGCCATGATTATTGATAATTTTTAGCAAGTAGGTGACAGTAACATTCAGCACTATTTAGCTATTCTACTATTATTCTATTCTACTATTCGACAACTATTCAGCACTTTCTAACGCCGTCATGGCCAACTAAGAGTAAGTAAACCTGAAAGTTATATCACTTTTGCAACAGAAAAATGTTAAATTGGCAATATTTTGAAAACTACAAATTTTCGGAATAGACAACCTTGCGCAAAGTTAGCCTTATTTTTAATGCTGAATAAGATAAAATTATAACAACACGGAGTTTCCATTTGAGAAAATTGACTTTTGACAGTTCTTTCAATTTCATTTTTATTCTTCTTTTTTGATCACGGTGTGTTAATAATTATTGAAATATTATATGAAGTCTGCTAAAGTAGGTATCCTTTCTACATAGAAACCAACTAAAGTTAAATAATAAAGGGAGCTGTACAGTCAAAATTGGTAATTATATTTTGGTCTACAAACGTAATAAAATTTTAAATATGTTAAAAACGGTTAGATTTAGGTAGGACATTATACATGAACCGTGTTTAGAATTCCACACAGAATCTAAAAAGGAAATAATATATAGGGTGTCCTATTTAAAATGGGCCAGTTGGCATCTACTTCCGGTATAACCGAAAGTGCCACCATCGTGAAAATATTTTAGCAGCATGGGCCCCATCGACTTTGGTATTCTACCAAATTTTCATATTTCTCCTATTTATAGTTTTTCCATAATTATTGATCGATGGAGTTTCTGGTGGGACACCCTGTATAGAAACTAATATTTATTTATTAGCAAATACCGCGGTAAGTATTAGCAACACATATTTTTTTAGACTTCTTTGATTTTTTCTTAAGGGCTTTTAACGTAAAATTGGAACAGTTCAAAATTTTCCTACGTTGACTGGTCAGTGATTGGTTATTGCCATGTTGCTCTGTGCCAGAGAAATTTCAGTGACATGATTATAAAAGTTTTTTTTTTAATATATATAATTTACGTTATTTCAATTAACAATAATAATTACCTAAAATGCTAATCAAATTACCATCTAGGTTATCTCATTTTAATATGAAAGAAATTTATTTATTCTAAAATGGTGATAACAGACATAATTTTTGTTGCACACATAAATTTTTAAGGCAATTCCCCTGAAAAGTGAGTTTGAAAGATGTTTGTCTTTGGCAAAATACATATGTAACAAAATCCATTCAAGTTTGGTAGGCGAAAAATTAAACATGTTAATTTCTCATCATGAAGCTGCATTAACATTAAATTCTCATTTCAAACAATAGATCTTTACTTCTGTATTCTAATACTTGAAGTGTTATAAAAATGAAATACAACCTTTATGTTAATTTATACCCTTTATGAAATAGTATAAAAAAATACTTCAAATATTTTTCTCTAACATTCAAATATATTAGAATACTCAAGTTTTGTTAATAACTTTACAACCACATCCTGTATACAAGTTATACTATAGCCACATATGTATGTGTGTGTATTTTTAATTATATATATGCGAGTATTATATTAATTATATTCATCAATCACATATCAATTTAATGTCAAGAAACTAAGTAGTTATTAATTATAAGAAAATATGTCTTTATAAAAGCAATTATGAATCTTTATGTAGTAAATAATCAAAACGTACCATCTTCGTGAGTTTGTACGGTGATAGGATATGAACTAGGCCCATCTCCTACAGATGTACCAGCCAAGACACGAATTCTATAGGAAGTCCATCTTTTAAGTTCATCAAGTATGATACTGGTACCATTAAATTTGATTTCACTTGCTTCACTATCAGATTTATCAGCTTCCACAAACTGGATTTTGTAGTAGATTATATTTCCATTGCTGCGATTGACAGGTGGAGGATCCCAAGACACTCGAATGGCAGTAGGACTTACCGCCTCACCAATAACATTGCTGGGTGGAGCACCCGGTACTACGGTGGCGTTAGCATTAACAGAAGCCAAGCTTATAGCCTAACTTACTTAAGTGGATATTAAAATAAAATTTTTACTACCACGATAATGATAAAGGAAAATATACATAAATAAAAGGTGCTTCAATTGCACATAATAAATTTCACATAGCAATATACCTAGTGCAGTGCTAATTAACAAATTAATATCCACTGACAACTAATTTCAACATGCAAAATGCATTATTATACAAAAACTTTCATCCTTCGCATATACTCTCACATATACTTATTAGTTAGTTATTTCGAAAACTTACACACTTATAGGTATTGTTTTTCTAAAACATTAATATAAATTTTAATTTTATTTATTGATATTCCATTAACAAATTGTAATATGTATCCAAGTGATTTTCTCATTAATTATTTAGTATAGGATCACATTACATTTGATATCAAAACGTGTATGTGTTAGGTTTCAATAGTATATTTAGTAATACATCTTACCATACTGTTTTGTTTTCACTGGTATAGGTGGGGTAGTGGCACCCTCACCTCTTTGGGACCTGGCAGCTAACCATACATAATAAATAGTATCGGGATAGAGGCCCGTCAAAGTGTATGATTCTGATATGGGTATACGCCTATGATGTTTTTCTTTGGCGTAAGTGTCATTCCAGTATAATTCATAACTCACTATGCTTTCTCCCGAATGTGTTGGTTTACTCCATTGCAATGTCACAGATGTTTCCCCTATATCTGACGCACGTAAATTACTAGGTTGGCTTGGTACACCTACAAAGAATATTATTAACAGCAAAATTAATTATAAATTAATCTTCATATTCGCATTCAAGTCAAATTAAAATCTGTTAAAGTTAATACCATGGTAATTTATGGTTAAGTTTTGTTTCTAACCTTGGTTATGGTTTTGTATTCTATATTCTTTGTATAAATTGGTTCACAAAAATCTCAATTATTAATGCAGTTTGGTTCCAAAAATTATCTGTCACTGAAATAGATGATGTTATTTGTATTGGTAAAAAAAAGATAGCAGAGAGAATACGATTTGCTGTTTATGGTCATGAATAATTATTGAATTCTCAAATTGTGGTCCCATATTTATGTCAGGAAAAGTACTAAGTATTTCATGTATCTATTAGGAATGATGAATCAGTTGTTTCTGTTTAGGTCTATGTGCTAGTATTTTAAAAATGGTATATATAGTTTTATAAAATATGTAAAAATAAAAGACAATGCAGTTATCATACCTTATATTAATTTGTGTTAGATCTACAGATTAAAACAGAACTGGTTGTCCTGAACCTTGAATATAACATACAAAAAATATAATTTTCGTTTTTAAAGTGATTTAGTTGTGGCATGGTAAGTAACAAGTTTCAATGACCATTCTATAACTGCTGTTAAAACATTTATTAGTAATTGATTAACCAGGTTTAAAAATGGGACTTACCACAAAATAATTAATAACAAGGCGAATAAAATGTTTTACCTGTAGAAACTTATAAGTATTGTCAAGTTTGATTGGAATAGATTTATTGGCTGTAAATGGAAAATACAAAAATAACTGAATAAGGTGTCCCAAGAGACTAAGGAGAAAATAATTTAAGAGTATGTAGTATTCACCACAATAACAACAATTTGTATCAGCCTGGCTTTAAAAATGTCTCTCAAGGAAGTTACCACCTCTAGAGGAGATTTGGCAACAAAATTTTTAAGGGGGGGGTTGAGTTTTTAAGTACAAGCTAATGCAAGGAGTTATATACTGAATTGGGAGATATAAGTGCCTCTAAATATGAAGTTAAATGGCTCCTACAAAAACAAAGTGTTAATTAACATTTCAAGTAAATCATTTAAAAATTTTACATTTTACTTAAACTGAGTTTCCATTTTTTTAAATAACAAATTTTCAGATTTTGCATTAAACATGTATTTAGAAGATTTACTTGAGGATATCCTGACGCAGAATATTTACCATCTTCTTACCATTTTTTATTACAAAGCCTAGGGCCATAACATAATTAAATTTTGGATCATACAGAATTAATTCAAAGACTTCATACACACAAACAAACTCAAACAAAGATGCTAAATACAAACCTTGTTGTGTTTTAACATGTACAGGAGAACTGAGTGGGCCATGTCCTACAGATGTGTACGCTTGAACTTTGATTGTATAAATTGTATGAGGAATAAGCTCACTAATTGTTGTCAATTGATTATTATCCACCACTTGTGAATCCCATTGTGTTATTGGTAACTCTGAATTTGTTGTATAATACACTTTGTAGCCCTAAAAATAGATTTAGCTTTAAATCACATAACTATTTTAACAACCACAACAACCAAATTTTTAGTTGGTGAATAATTTCATACAATAATTGAAATTAATGTTAATCACAGACTAGAAAAAAATAAAAAAGAGAGGCATCCAGATTTATTTTTAGCATAGAGTGATTAGTAAGTTTTTCTACTTCGAGTTTATGAAGAATTATAATTTGTCTTATGTAGTATATATTTTGAAAGTGCCAGCTCGATACAATGATCCAAAGAGTCATTGTACTATCATAACAAACTAATTTCATGGTTTAATTTTATATATATACATGGTTAGTGGTATACATATTGTACAAATATAACGCCCGATCCAATAAAAGTATTGGCATAACCTTTTTTCCCAAAAAAATCAAATTCATATTTATTTTTTTTAAATAGAACACCCTGTATATTTTTACATATTTGGATAGGGTGTTCTTATACTAACACATTGGTGTAGGGTTTGTAAATATTTTTTTCTTCAAATGTTTCAAATAATTTGTAAAATTTGAAAAAAGACTATTAAAATAATAAAATATAATATCGATATCTCCACATCCAACCATCATTAATATTTCGAGTTTTTCGGTTTCAGTTAATTTTGCCATTTTTTGAAATAACACTAAATTGCTCAAATGTATGTAAATTATAAAAATCGGATAACAATAAAACAAACAAATGTATTAAAAATTATATACAAACCCTACACCAATGTGTTTGTAAACGAACGCCCTATTCAAATATGTAAAAATATACAAAGTATTCCATTTAAAAAAAAATAAATTAGAATTACAACACTATGTACACCACTAATTAGAACACTATGTACACCAAATTTTGTTTCCGTATCTCTAGTAGTTTCCGAGTTATTTGACTCGTGAGCTACTTGTGACTAACCCAGTATAAGCATTTACCCTCTTAATACCCACCAGTATGCCTATCAAACTTGCAAATCAACAGAACTAGAGCTCAATAACCTAGTCGGGAAAATCACCCAATCCCTGCAGAGTAGGCAAATTGCAGTGGCAAATTTCCTTGACATTGAAGGAGTGTTTAACAATGCACTGCCTGACTCCCTATACACAACCGCTGCTGTCGACCCAACCATAAGTAACTGGATTCGGGCTATGTTATAAAACATAACTATGACGACGTCTCTTCAGAAAGAAACGATCAGATTTAGGGCCGCAAGAGGATGTCCACAAGGTGGGGATCTTTCCCCCCCTACTTTGATCACTGCTTGTGGATGATCCGCTGGCCATACTTTCTGTGTGGGAGGTTGAGGTTCAAGGTTCAAACATATGCGGACAATCTAGTCATTTTAATCAGAGGAAACTCTGAAGAGGGAAATTTCCTCACCCTCCAAGACGTACTAGATATATTATTGAGTTGGTGTGAGAGGGAGCAGTTGTCTGTAAACCACTACAAAACGGTAATTGTACCATTTACCAAGAAAAGGAAACTGGACAATCTAAGACCTCCCTGCTTACTTGGTTGCTTAATTGGAACGCCCCTCTGGAGAAAATGATGCACAAGGCACGACTGTCCTTATGGAGATGTCGACGAATTTGTGGGAAATCTTGGGGCATTGGTCTTAAACAAACATATTGGCTGTACGTGACGGTCATATGACCTATGATAGTGCATCGCTCCATAGTTTGGGGGTCCAAAGAACTACAACAAAGGACCAAAATCAAAATTTCTGGTTTACAGAGACAAGCCTGCCTGGTCATAACTGGAGCAATTAGCTCTACACCGTCAGCAGCTCTAGAAATTCTACTGGACTACTTCCTCTTCACATATATTTGGAGAGAGAGGCCAGATGGGCCACATATACAGACTAAAGCAGGCAGCTATTAACATGCCGCAGTCTGACATTATGGAGCACGATAGACTGCTGGATGACATGAAAAGTCACAGCCTTCTGGAGATGATTTCAGATGTCATACCTGCAATGAGCACCCATGAACTGCCCTTTAACATTCTCTTCCCAGGAAGAGATGAATGGGATCGGAATAAAGCTGACCTATTGAGAGTAGATAGTTGTTGGTTTTTAAATGTCTCCTAAACACCCATGGGTGTTGGAACCAGAGTGTATAGTTGCAACCCAATGGTATAAATATCCTCATCCCTTGGTAGTTATGCAACTATATTTCAGGCTGAAATCTATGCCATCGAATTGTGTGTACAGAAGCTGGAACTTACACGCAAATCGATAAAAATCTTCTCAGACAGCCAAGCAGCTTTTAAAGCTCTTGGTTCATACCGTTGTAAAACCATACCATTGTAAATCCATACCGTCAAAAACGGTATGGAGTTGTCAACAGGCGCTTGCTCATTTGAGCAGGAAAAATAGAGTAACTCTGGTCTGGGTCCCAGGCTATTCTGGCCATGAAGGGAATGAAGCAGCCGACTCTCTAGCCAGGAAGGGTGCTGATTCTGAATTTGTCAGATTGGAACCGGTGCTTGGCATATCCTTGAGTACTGCCAAAGCAACTCTCTTGACCAGGGCTGAGGGGCAAATCCTCCAGTACTGGCAAGAACTACCAAGATTAGTTCATTTCAAGGCGTTCATAATAAACCCTTCAAAAACAAGAACTAAAAAACTTTTACGGTTAAGCAGGTTGTACCTACGAACTTTAATTGGCCTATATAAAATATCATTTGTACAAATTCGGCCTAGCAGAAGATGCTGAGTGGCTTGTGCTTAGAAGATGATGAAACGGCAAAACACATATTATGCACCTGCCCCGCTGGGGAAAGGATCAGATACTCATTATTTGGCAAAGAATAACTTCTGACAAGAGGATCTGAATAAGTTCCCACCCAATAAGGTGATCAGCTTCATTAAGAGGTTAGACCTGTTGGGTGAAATATAAGGTGTGAGCCACAATAGACCACATGGCTGTGGAGGGTCTGATTTTCGGCCCACTCATTTTTTAACCTAACTTAATCTAACCCAGTATAATTTCTATTACACCACATGGAGTGCGAGATATTTAAAAAAAAAAACTAATTTTTTAAATTTTACGTGATTTTTTTGTAATATTTATAAGTCAATTCGATAAAAGTTTTATAGGTACCTACTTCACAATGACATGTCAAATATTCATTTCTGTTGCTTCAGTGCCTATTTGTCTTTTAGCATTACGCCCAGGAGTCTAGATAAATTAGCTTTAGATGAGAATATTCATTTTTCATTAATATCTTCGGTTAGAAAAAAGATCGGGACTTGCGGTTTTCACCATTGGCTTTGACCTTTTGTTCTCATTTTTGTATCAGCGTAATATCTATACTATTGCGTTTAAATTTATCGAGAAAAATCACACAATTTCTCATTTTTCAAAAATGTGCTTTCTAGCGACCACAGTAAAAGTAACAAAGACATCGCTTGTGATGTAGCCGATAGAGCAAGAAAAACTCTTTTAAATGACACTAAGTTGTGTTGTTCATAATAATAGTGGAACAGTACAATTATCCCTGACTGTAACATAATACTGAGATGGGTCGAAGCGTTTAGAGCAACACGGTCTATTATAAAAAGGAAACCACATGGTAATCCGACTCGGGCTTCTGAGAACTACCCCTCTCACTTTCTCAATGTTTTCTGGCGTGCGCACAGTTGCAGGATTGCCATATGCTTTCCTTTTTATGACAGACCTTGTTGCTCTAAAGGCTTCGACCCATCTCAGTATTGTGTTACAAACGGGGATGTTTTCATGGAGGCCCACATTTAAACTGTGCATGGAAACGGCATTTCAAAGACAAACTCTCGATGCTCCAAGGTCCAGGGCATCACATTTCCTCTGCCGCACCCTGTATTAGAGTTAGTAGTGGTGAGAAACAAACACACAATAGTGCCCTCTTTTGGCCTTTGCTACTATCTGTCTGAGAATTACCTAACTGACAGACAGATAACGACCTGCTTTTTCACAAGTGCCATTATAGAAGTAACCTCTCTTTTATCTTTGAGGAAGACAATCCTACTTATCTATTTGAAAGAGATGCCGAAAACAACTACTCCGCGGACTGTGTGCCCGACTGATATTGCATTACTCCGGCATCTCCATGGAGTAATTATTTACCTTTATTTAAATACCTTTGTAATTATTACACTATTATCTCACAAATACATTAATACAGGTTAGGCTAATCGGTCTATTTCTAATAGTAAAAGTCATATAGGTATGTGCCATAAGAGTAATGTTTTAGAAATGTGATTACCAATTTCTTGTATGGCTATAGGCACTACAAAGCCCTTATTGAACTCTGTATTCATATGGTACTCCTAAGAAACGTTGGGACTTACACCTGATGCAGCGTGCATAATAACTTATTTATTATAGCTAATTTGAAAAATAATTAGTCCGGATTACAATTTACTGACATTAATTATTAATTAATACTATTATTTTTACTTACCAACACTTGGCCATTGGGTGTTTCTGGTTCATCCCAATTAATAACCATAGTACTGGAGCTAAGAGGACGAACTTGAACATTTCTGGGGGCCGTTCCTGGTTCTAAATAAAATAAAGACATTGTTAACTTGATTAAATATGCCATGAAGTACGATTATATATAAAAGAATGTTATGATTGTACCTGGCAATTATAAATTAATTCACATAGTTTATGCTAATTATACATGTAAGTCACCTAAGGTCTTCCATAATACATGATATTTGGGGTTTAGTTAGTAAAATTATAAAATATTTTAATACATAACACATATATAATATACCCCTCACTGACTGGTTTGAAACCGGAGTTTATATTTTTTAGCAGTGTGGCAAAATACCTCCCCCCCCCCAAAAAAAAACCAGAGGAATTGTTCTCATTACCGCTTTTGGCTGATAAAAATATACATAAGTAAAAGCTACATATTTCTTGTTACTCTCGTTACAGTTGTAATACTTTTATTTTGATTTGTATGCTAAATATAAAATCGTAACAATATTAACCAAAATTAAAAATTGAAGTGTCAATTCCGAATTTCTCATGTATCTTTAATTTAATTTGTGATCTAAATAGTGGTTTCTTCATGTCATTGAATTTTGTCAAATTTGGAAAGTTACAAGGGTATCGAAGAGAATAGTTTTGGGATTCTTGTGAAAGTTTATCAAATAGGACCATATTATTAAATTTTAATTTTCATTGTTTATCACAGTGATCAGAAAAATAAATATTACACATATTTATTTGAAACGGCTTAATCACCTGCAATATACGAATGATGACTGTCAAGTTGTTGATTGTAGTACTCATTATTTCCATATACAGTCTGATTTATATATGAGTGCTAGTTGGGATAAAATATGAACTGAAGATATTTTGAAAAAAATATTTGTTTCATAGGCCTAAATAAACACATTTATATTTGCAACTTTATCTCTCATATGTATTAGATGATAGTAATAACTGTAATGTAGTTACTGAAAATTTTCAAATTTGTAACAACAGATTTTTTCCTTCGGAAACCATGTAGCTCTGATAACATTACTCTTTCCACATGTATGTACAGTGTGTCGTACAAAATGTTATGGAATATTAAAAAAACAATGTAATATATATCCAAGCTGTGTCACGGTGACCGCCCACTAGAATATGTCAGAGACTACTTAGATTTAAAGAATAAAAATTTGGACACTGGGGTTTTTGAGTATACTCTTCTCAAATAAAATAATGACGTCCTCGTAAGACTTCCCGTTATACCGGAAGTTGCCATTAACTTTCTTATTTTAAAAGGAACATCGCATATATTATTGAATTTTTTGATTCTACCGTTATTTTAGGAGGACTCTCATAAAACTTCCCTATGGGAATTCTCAGCACTCATTTTGAAAAAAAATCAAATTTTTAAAAAATATTTGTAAAATTCCCTTCCTAACTTAAAATTAAATATTCTCTAAAAAGTTAATATTTAACAAAGAAATTCATATAGGAAGTTGTTGAATATCTAAGCTTTCTAACTGTACCGTAACAGTTGTTTAAATGCATACAGGATGCTGAAAATTCAGTATCAAATTTCATTCAAGCCAAGAAAAGTATTTTTTTTATATATAACACCTTGCTATATGTTATATTATAGCATATTATGTAGAATTTTATTCTCTGCCAATTTGTAATATACTTCCCTACACCTATCTCTTTTCGGTTTTATGTTATTAAGATTTTTAATTACAATAACAAAAATATTTGAATTTGTTGCAAAGATGGCTATGAAATTGTAAGCAGAACAAAATCATCATGTATCAAAATAAACAACTTATCTCTCACTGTTAATTGTTTGTTGTTACTGAATACTGCTCTCTTTATTTATGGCAATCTTTGCAAAAAATTTAAAGATGTTTGTTATTGTAATTAATAACAAAAATAATATATAATATATTATAATATAATACTAATAATATTCTATAATATACAGGGTGTTCTATTAAAAAAATCTTTTTTTCTTGTCTTGAAGATAATGAAACTTGATACTAAATTTTCAGAATTTTGTATACATTTAAACAACTGTTAAGGTACAGCTAGAAAGCTTAGCACCCATATTAATAATAATCATAATAACATGAAGTTAACTAATGACAACTAAACGTATTCTTAAATCAATCTAAGTAGTTCATATTAATAATTAAATATTTATAGACAAATAACTAACAGCATGCTAAATAAGAAGTTAATGTGACAACATCTCATTCTATACATAGAGCTAATTTCACTGCAATAAATCTAACCTGCATTCTGCCTGCATTTAGTGCATTTACAAACATTTACGCAAAGTGACAAGACTGACAAGTGTCTTGTGTCAAGACTGTTTTGTGTTAAAAAGCAAAGGGCAGATTTAGCTTTTCAACATGGGGGAGTATCTCAAAGAATCATATTTTTAAAAAATGTTGTGAAATTAGAAATTATCTGTGTATTTAGATAGGTACGTTTTTCTTTGGACAAACATGAAATAGCAACTAGAAGTGTTTAATAAAATATCCTTAAGTGAAGTACGTTTATATTTTTTTTAACTAATTACGTTTTTGCTTTTTGCTAATGTAAAATTTGAATTCATGGTAAATCCGCCCTTGATAAGCATTAACTTTGCCTTTTATAATAGGGAGATTCGTAGCCCACGTTAACTCGGGGGTTACGGGAGATTAATAATAATTATGGGCCTTTTATAATAGGGAGATTTTGACCACCTTAAATTTTTACCTTATCGTTATCGCAATCGTTATACTGAGCACACGCAGTGCCAAAAATGATACTCTTTTTGGAACTGCACATGCTCAGAATAACGATAACGACGTGCTAAAATTTAAGTGGTTCAAAAACTCTTTAATGAATTCGATAAGTAACCATGCTATAATAAAATTTTATAATAATTATTGAGGTTACTGACAGATAAATACGGAAAATTTCGCATTAAATTATTTAATATTTCAGAAAAACGTTCTTGATCTGTTAATTGGGAGGGAAAAGAAAAACTGCTGACATTTTTGTCAAACTTTTAGGTTAACTTTAACTTATTGTAAAACATACCCAAACTGATAACTAGTGATTTAGCATCATTCTAGCGTTAACATGCATTTAAATGGCATTATTAATGCAGTTTTCACTAATTACATTCTAGTTACTTCTCAGAACATTCTAAGTTTTATTATTAATAAGGCTGAAGAACTTTAAACCATCATAAATTGGTTTTTTCAAATGGAACACCCTGTGTGTTTTTCCATAGTCTGGTGCACAATATTTTTCTCTTTCAAATGGTATCATGGTTTCCTATACCCATGTCTTCTAGTTTTTAAATTATCTAGTCTTTTTTTGTGTAATCACTTAAAATCATTTAATTTCTTGTGAGGATGGCTGTGAAATTCTTTGCCGAACTTCAAAACAAACAACTAATCTGTCACCAGTTATATACTATAACGACTATAACTTGTCGTTGGCTAGTAACAATTTGTTTTTATAAATAGTTACTGCTAACCTTACTTTCGGGTTATAGATTATATAATTATATATAAATAAAGAGTTGTTATTCCTAAAAAAGGTACCAGTTACTTTACCGGCAGCTACTTTTGTGCATGAGCTAGGTCTGTGGGTATATATAATCCCAGAGTAAACATATGTATAATGGTTATATTTAATTAAAGTTGAAAATATCCTCTTTGGTGTTTTATAATCTGTAATGTGGGCGCCAAACACTTTGAAATAAAAAGGTGAAGTAGTAGGCTCAAAAAGTAATAAAATGTCTACTGAAGGTAATAAGATGTTAAATTAATATTTTAATGTATACTTTATGAAGTAGTTAGCTATTGAACTTTTAAACTGTGCAGAAAGAAAAGAAAAGAGACTAGTTCGGTTATAAATCCTTTATTTTGTATTTTTTTATATTTTATCTTTAAAAATAGTTTTGTTATAAACTATTCAAACTGAGCCCAAAAGATCAGGATCTTCTTGTGTTCTAGTTAAAATCATTTCATAAAATTGTACATGTTGTTCAGCATCTCCTGGTTGAAGTGCAGAAACAAGATTAAACTTAAATGCATGCAGATCATTACTTTTTAAAATTCTTTGGATGGAAGATCTTGAAACGCCTAAATCCTGTTCTGCAGCACAAGGTGAGGATTTGGGATATGCATGAAAATATGCCAAAACATTGATTATATTATCTTCATCCTAGATTATAGACTTTGGCAAAACCCTAGGTGCAGAAATCCGACCATTTTCTAACTGATTAATTATAATTCTTCTTAATATCTCTCTACTCATTGTTGGTAAATTAGGGTATCTCTCATTAAATACTCTGCAAGTTCTATTCATTATCTCGTTACATTTGCCATGAATAAATAATAAATGTAGAATGTCAGCACTTGAATACGTTTACATTTTCTATTTTTTAAATATAAACAATACTTAATTAAACCACCTCTATTGGTGTTACACTGATAACAAATAATTGATGACAAATTAGTTGTTTGTTTTGAAGTTCGGCTAAAAATTTTACAGCCATCCTCACAAGAAATTAAATGATTTTAAGTGATTACACAAAAAAGACTAGATAACTTAAAAACTAGAAGAGATAGGTATAGGGAACCATGATTTCGTTCGAAACAGAAACACATTGTGCACCAGACTGTGGACATACAGGGTATTCCATTTGAAAAAAAAACCAACTTATGATGGTTTGAAGTTAACTTAACTCGGCATTCAATTTCCACCACTCTGTATGCAATTAAGCCACCTTCAAAGTATAGATGGAAAGCTTAGGGGTCTAACTATCCCTCCTATAAATATTGTCACTTTATCTTTCTTACTGTAAACTACAAATTTTAAGCTAGTTCCTGTTTCTCTTCATTTTTTGGAAAATTAAATATCTCGAAAACGGTGAATTTTAACAAAATTGCAATAATATACATATAGGGTGTTCCATTTAAAATAAGCAAGTTGGTGACGAGTTCCGGTATTTTATTTGATTGAGGTCATGCTCAAAAACCCGGTATCCCAAATGTTCAAAATTCAAATCGAATTCTTCCAGTAGCAAAGGAAGAATAAAATATGGCCATTCATATGGCTAGAACCAAATTCTTATTAGATATTTAAATTTATTTTAGAGTTATGTCTACTGTCAACTTGTCGTTAAATAGTTACCTTGTATATAAATCTATCAATTCAAGGTTAGATTTTTAAATCTTTTCTCTAATTACGTAATCTCCCCTTATGCCCTCAATGATTCTGGTTTTGGCACACAGGGTTTACAGATAACCTAATTGCAACAGAAAGAGCATGATAGGATAATATTCAGGTTAAAACAAAAATCCATAAATATCAATAGAAAGTACCTAGTGTAATTTGTAATTAAATTGTCTACTCATATATTAAGCCCAATTCGCAGGGATAGGTGAGCAATCATCCTGGCATGCGTGCCTAGGATGGGAAGAATGACAGCTTGGTGTTAATGTGAGTGATGTCAGTTGATGTTTGACTATCCTCCTAACTAATGAAACCTCATTAGTTTCCAGGTGTCCCTCATTCCAGAACTGCATGGTGGTTAGGGCTTACCAACATAAGTCATCCCTCAAGCGCAAATGCGGTCTATAGAATAATAATATTCCACCCCCCCTACCCACATAAGTCTAAGACTTATCAAAGTATCGATAGTTTAACAACTATCACCATCTATCTATAGTTACTTTACCAACAATTCTATCGATAGTCCACTCAACAACTTAATACTTTGAAATATGTCTTCTTTTTGCAGCCCTCTATTGCACAGTAGAACCAAGTGCAAAATAGAAATTTTAGTTTTAAAATTTTATAAATGTTCACAACACCAGTTCAAGTTTACCCAGAAACCAACCAATAGAAATGCAAAAAACGATGCTTAATTGTGCTCTTATTGGGCCAAGTTACTAGAAAATTTGATGGACCTAAAAAAAAAAGGTATAAATTTGCATAAAAGGCAAATATAATATGGCTGTGAAAAATATAAACTATTCTTGTGATAATAGTTTACAATATTTCATTTGAAACATTTATTTATTTTCGGATATATTTTAAATTATTAAAATTTCTAAAGTATATTTTTTGTTTAAAGTATATTAATAATAATATTTCTACCCCTCATTATAATCAAGTAATGGTCCAGATGTCTTAGATTTGTGAGAGAGGAGCGATACATTATTATTATTCAGTAGGCCGCAATTGCGCCTTGGGAATGAATTACGTTGGTAGGCCCTAACCACCATTCAGTGCTGGATTAAAAGAAACCTGGAAAACCTCATTAGTTAGGGGGGATAGTCAAACATCAACCAATGTCAATATCTCACATTAACACCAAGTTGATATTCATCCCATCCTGGACCATACACCAATATGGTTGCCAACCCACTCCTGCGAACAAATCTTTATATACTTTATATACGAGTAGATAATTTATTCAAAAAGTATCTGGCAGAATGGAGATTTGAACTCACAACCTCTGGAATCTGGAATCCGGAACCTCTACAATATGTATTCAATTTGAATTCTTGGGTTTCCTTTTTTTATCAGAGGAGTATGTTTAAAATGTGTTTATTTTTATTATATAAGTCTGTTTTTGTTTAGTTATTTTTATTTAAGTCCTGGTTGTGCAATGTTAAATAAATACTTAATTTAAATATTTGTGATTATTTAGAGTTTAATAAAAGTTATTTTAAACATATCTTACATTTTATTTTTACAGGTTATTCCATGAATATTTGTGTTATTTTCTGTAAAGCTATCAATAGTTTTCCATCCCTACTATTTATACAACATTTTAAAGGGATTTAAATTTTATACTTCGTATAGTGTATATAAGCCCAATTGAAACCGTATAAAAACTAAAAGCTGGCAAAAATAGTCGGCATCTCTTTATTCTACATGGGTGGAGGTAGAAATGTTTGCTATTAAGAAAATGTTATAGAGATCGTATTATTTTGTGTTTATTAGTACCTATTATTTGTAGCCAATGTAACCAATAACATATTTTATTATTGTTAAGTATTGTTTATGATTATTATTGTTATTTTTATTGTTTATTTAACAAAACTAAAGAACGCTTGGTTATTAGTATTTACGCGCTGCACTGGAAAACTATTGATGATATTTCAGCACTTGGCACGGGAAATAAAAAAATGATTTACATCCAGCAGACCAGTCTGTTTATTCTCTTTACACCAGCGCGCAGTTGTAGATGGTTCATCGGGCTGATTAGATGTCCAGTGAAGGACTCACATGTACAGTTTTAGTTACTAATCGAATCATGATACCATTGCTAAATACATAGGATGAAATATGAAAACAAGTGCGCACGGTCCTGTGCCTTAACACTGGCCAGTTTCAATTGTCCTTATATACACTATAATTGAAAATTGTCAATTTATTATTTCTGTGCTGGGGCAACACCGTTAACATCCAATAAATAAATAAACCAATTTTTAGAAATACTGTTATAATCTAATTACATTTGTTCTAAAAATAAGGGCATCTGTACTTGCAATTATTATTGTCCATTTAATTAGTGCCGGCTTTATTGTATCCACCGCTGGGGACTATTGAATGAGAAACTCTCGATCTCCCAAACCCCAACCATATCTAAAATATGCAATGGGAGTAATTTATTATTTAAACATAGGTAATTAAGTACAGATAGTTACCTACGGACTTGTTCAAGAATATATTTTGAATTGATAAACGACAACGGGACTAGTTTTTGAACATAATAGACGTAATGCATAAATAATTGTTATTTCACTAATAGAATTTTTCCCCATATAGTTCTTTGGTGCAGGCCACTTTTCTTACACCTGTCAAAATTTACCACCTGACAGCTGATAGTCCCAAAAATAGTTTTATAGTTTTACAAAAATAATTTGTAGAAAAGATTTTTCTCTCATTTTATATAAAATTCAAGTTCCATATACTTCAGTGAATTGTTGTATAATTCCGTTTGGTGTGCCAGTTTATATTGTTCAGCTCATTAAAGTGTATTTGAATTATTTAGCTGTAATTCCCAGTCTAGTCTGATCTCTTTATTAATATGAAATCACCTCACAATTGAACAACCTGGGCATAATACAATATAGGCTTTATCATTTGTCGCCTACTTTCCTTACATTTATTTTTTTCTAAAACATCATTTACTAATCTATTTTAATGAAATGTTTGTAAAACATCTATTACTATGTTATTTGTATTTGCTGAAAATTCTTTCAATATCCACTGTCACAGTTAATTTCTTGTATGACCAATTGTTTCAATGTATACAACTTTTCTTGAATCTCATAAAGAAAAAGTTCAAGTAAAATTAGTTTCAGAGATATAGCTAAACCTAAATAATAATAAAAGAAATAGTTAAAAGAGTAAACTCTTGTACACCTTATATCTTGGAATCAAAACTTTCTAATCAACAATTTTTTGTTTTATAACGACCTGCCGTCAATATTAACTTGATATTTAAATTAATCGTAGATGTGTGCAGCTTTCTATGAAAAGAGCTATAAAAATAATACTAATAAAAATATAAGTTAAAAATTAACCAAATTCATGGTTACGTCTTACCACTAATTCTATTTTTATTGTCATATACCCTACCATTTGGATGAAGAAAAATATTAAATGAGAAATTTAAACTTTTGTTTTTATTACTATCCTTAGACAGTTGCCTGGCATCACATTAAACAACTTAATTTTTTCTACTCATCATTGGGCACATTCAGGGAAACATAGCACTCCAGCGCTTCACGTTCGCTGAATCGACATTTTAAACGCAAGCTTAAAGTGACATAATTTTCAGTAATTCATATTTTGTAATTAATATTAATAATAATTAATATTATCCATAGATATTTTGTGCGTAAACCCATAGACGTAAACCTAAACTATATTAATTTTATCGCTTGATGGAACTATTCAGCGATCCAGCGAGAAAAACATATGTTTTACCGCTTTAATAAAGCGCTGCAGCACTTTAATACAGTGCTGCAGCTATTTGAATAAAGCGCTGAAACGCTGCAGTTCCCTGAATGCGCCCATTATCAAAACAAAGTAATTATTGTTTCAATAACCTTTGTTCGCGACATTACTTTACAACTCATTACACACATTACAAACATACAATTACAAACATTACAATTCTAGTAAAGGATATAAATGTTCAGTATATTTTCTTAAGACCAATACATTTTTTTATCACCATACAAGATTTCAAAAATAAGTTGCAAATATTAAGAGCATCTTTTGAATAAAAATGAAATACAGTAGGCGCAATATATCATATAAACTATTTGGAAATTACCTTAGTTTAGTAGTTCATATTAAAAATAAAAATAATTCCGTCGTTGGCGCTGGCGTTCGCGTCCAAAGTTAAACAGTGTTTTAAAATATAGTCCATAGACAAGGGATTGGCGATGTTAGGTTGGTTAGGTATATTCATATAGTCGTTTATACACGGCGTTTGCGCTCATCGGCGTTCGAAGAACTTATTTTCAACTGTTTCGCCCGGTGTTCATAGCAAATCCGTAGCAACGCCAACGCCAGCGCGAACGAAAAGTTTATAAATCCAGGGTTAAATATATGAAAACCGAACTGAGTGAAAATATATGAAGACAGTATCCAATCAATTTTTCTTAGTTATAGTTAGATTATAAATGTACTTTGCTTTTTATCGATTTCTATAATATCAAAGGAATAGGATTCACCAAATATTTGCAACTTACACGAAAATTACAAATAATTAAATATATATCCAACTTACTGATATTTCCAAAAGATGAATCAGCTAGAAAAAAATTGATTATTAATAACCATTTTTCCATCTGTGGAAATGGTGTAGAATTAAATATTTTAATTGTTCAATTGACAGATTTGCGTTAGTAACTAAAAATAAGTTATTTATTGTTCTATTTTCATGTAGGTAGATAGATGATGTAATTATACTATTTCTATGCTTCATTCTAATTACAAGGTTTATCCTGAAAGTATACGAATTGTGTGGGAGAGGATCAATTTATTATTCTATAGCCATATTCATAACCTAAACCGTCTTAGATTGGTAAACCTTAATATCATTGAGTGCAGAAATGAGGGAAACCTATAAAACCTCATTAGTTAGGGGAACAGTTAAACACACACCCATGTTAAAATCTCACATTAACACCTGGTAAGTATTTTCACATAGCAAGCAGAGTTGGTTACCAACTTATTTACCTCCCTATACCAACCTTTCAAACAAACAAGTCAACAATTTAATTAAAAATTGTCAGATGTGCGTGGAAACAAATATCTAGCTTTAGAAAAGAAGATTAAGGCTTTAGCTATTGACTCGAGAACACATACAACTCAGTATCACATGATTACATTTATAGTACTAATACATGTAATAATAAACAGGTATTACTAAATAACTACACACAATTCATAGCAAATCGCAACAAACAAAATTTCATTGTAGGCCTCTCTTGGTTAAACAATTATTCACATTATTTATGAATATTGACAGTAAAAACAGAAAGCAAACATGGGAAAACTGATTGTAATGTGCTTAATTTTGAAAGAATATAAAAAAATATACAGGGTTTTTCAACGAAAAGTAGCCACCCTTAATAACTCAGAAACGGAGGGTAGCAGAAAAATTTCCAAAAATAGGTCAGTTTTTAATTCAAGGGGGACAACTTTTGGCGTCAAGTTCTTGATGACATCGCTTCCCCCCTTCCCCCCACTCCAATTACCTCAAAAAATTTAAATGGCAATACGGGCCAAATAATACTTCATTTGACAGATATTTTAAATCTCTATTCAGTGATGCGCTACATTTGAAATTCGGGCTATTAGTGTTTTAGAAATAGTCGATTAACGTTTAAGAATAAACTTAGGAAGTTTACCGTGGTGGAACAAACTTTGCAAACATTTTCTTGATCATCATAGTTTTTTGGTCATTTTTTGTCGCAGTGATAAGATAGGTAGCGCCAGTAAAATTACCGTCAATGAAATACCTGTCAGTTGATGTTCACTTCATTTTGAATTAAAAGTGTCAAGATGGTTTACACGACTGCCGAAAGAATTGAGATTGTGCGTTTGTATTTCAGAAATAACGACTGCGCACGAGCTACAGCGCGTGTTTTCAATGAAATGCATCCCGATAAATTCATTGGTCATCCATATGTTTTAAAGTTGATGCAAAAATTTATGGAAACTGGATCAGTGGCAAACAAAAAACATCAACCAGAAGGACGAATTATTAATGAACCTGTTGAAATTGCTGTTTTGGGACACATCGCAATGGATAACAATCAGTCTTTAAATCAACTTTCCCGGGCATCAGGGGTTTCAACAAGCAGTATATGGAGAATTTTAAAAAAGCACAAATTTCACCCTTACAAGATAAAACTTCTTCAAGAACTAAACGAAGACGACAATGATCGAAGACTACAGTTTTGCGAAGTTATGTCTAATCTATTGAATACCGTGCACTTGTTGTACAATATTTGCTTCAGTGATGAGTGTATGTTTTTTTTGAATGGACAAGTCAACAAGCATAACTGTAGGTATTGGTCAGATACGAATCCGCATTGGTTTAGGGAAACCCATACCCAATATCCCCAGAGACTGAATGTTTAGGCAGGTATTCTAGGTGATCACATCGTTGGCCCGTATTTCATTGACCGTAATTTGACTGGCGCTACTTATCTTGAACTTCTTGATACCACCATTGATCCGCGCATAACAGAACTACTGGAAAATGATGAAAATTTGCTTGAAAATGAATTAGTTTTCCAGCAAGATGGGGCACCTCCCCACTATGCGGTTCCTGTTCGAGAATATTTGAACGATCGCTTTCCTGGGCGATGGATTGGCAGACGTGGTCCAATCGAATGGCCGGCTAGATCACCAGACCTGTCTCCGTTGGATTATTTCTTATGGGGGCATTTGAAATCCAAGGTGTATGCAACACAGCCAGCCGACATTGAAGATCTTAGGCAAAGAATAATAGAAGAATGCCGACAAGTGACACCACAAGTTCTCGCAAATGTTCGTGAACTCTTTCAAAGTCGTCTGTATTATTGTATGGAAATTAACGGAGGTCACTTTGAAAACTTACTTTAACGGTAACTGCCATTATTTATAATTATTATAAATGCTTAAAATAAATACAATTTCATGAATTTATTGCAAGATACGTGTTTCTATTACTGAAAAGCCATCACTGCGACAAAAAATGACCAAAAAACTATGATGATCAAGAAAATGTTTACAAAGTTTGTTCCACCACGGTAAACTTCCTAAGTTTATTCTTAAACGTTAATCGACTATTTCTAAAACACTAATAGCCCGAATTTCAAATGTAGCACATCACTGAATAGAGATTTAAAATATCTGTCAAATGAAGTATTATTTGGCCCGTATTGCCATTTAAATTTTTTGAGGTAATTGGAGTGGGGGGAAGGGGGGAAGCAATGTCATCAAGAACTTGACGCCAAAAGTTGTCCCCCTTGAATTAAAAATTGACCTGTTTTTGGAAATTTTTCTGCTACCCTCCGTTTCTGAGTTATTAAGGGTGGCTACTTTTCGTTGAAAAACCCTGTATATAGAAAAGTATCTCAAACTGATTGCTCAGGGTCAGGCTTTATGCGAATTTTGGTAGTTTCATCCAGATGGGGAACTATGGATAGAAAAATACTTATCAGATGTTAATATGAGAGATTAAAGGGGTACATGTCTTATTATCCCCCTAACTAATATGTTTCAGGTTTCTCTCGTTATTGTACTAAATGGTGGTGAGGGTTTAACAACCTAAATTGCTCGTTAAAGCTAATGCTGCCTACAAAATAATATGTGACCCGCTCCTCTTTTCCAGACTTTCGGGATAATCTTTCTGATATAATTGAGGAACAATAAAGAATTAAGGTAAAATACTTCATCTGCCCATATTTCAGTGGTAGTTGCTCTAAAGTGCTGCAGAGCTAAAAGAACTAATAAAATATTCTTAAATGTAATACCTCATTATTTTTGTAAAATTATCACCTAGCACCTATCCTATCAATCCAGAGAAAACACCTATCAATTCTAAGTTAAAATTGAAATAGTTAGTAATGGAAAAAAGTTACATAAAAAACCATTTAACTAATATATTTATATAAGAAACAAATGAATATATAAATGTAACAAGAACACCCTTTTTTAATTCTGGTAAGTAGGTATTTATTTTTTTATGGGACCTCTAGAAACTTTTAAAAGGCTGTATGCAGGTGGAATTGAAAAATTTAGTGAACTTAAGGTGTATGATAACTAATAATTAAGTAAAAAAATATTATTTGCAATTTTATTGCAAGATAATCAATAAAATTAAAATTTAAAAAACATCTTTATTGCCTATAATATGCTGCATTAGGAACCTTCACAGAACATCCATTTATTTTTGTATTGTTAATGGCTGGTGACAAGTGGAAAACCTTGTGCATTGCTTGTGAGTTTTATTCACAATCCAAAAGAATGAACTATAGTATGCAAGAAAACAGTTAAAAAGCACGGAGTTCACTATTTCCGAAGTTCTCACTACAAAAAGATATAAATGGCTGTTACAAGCAGCCAAGAAGAAGAATAATATGGCATGATCATCTGGTGGAAAAATACATACTTGGAACGAAAGACAGAAGGTAAAAGTGTTAGCCAACACTATTGCACCACTTATTTATTGAAAAGAATACACTATTTAAGGTTAGGGTGAAATATTTGTTTAAATTTACATATCTCATCAGTAGTCACTCTAAACAATGGATATGGTCAGTAAATTCTTTTGAAACTATATCTAAGGGACACTTATTTGGCTAAGTTTGTACTTTAATTTTAATATTATTTGCTTAAAATACTCAATTTAAGAATTGAAGATCTTCAGGTCATTAATTAACTGATATGTAGTACATCCTATTTATCCCAGTGTAATATTTCCCTAGCTGTATATAAAACATGATAGTAAATAACTCAGGCTCGGTACCAGTATCCATTAGTATTACTAAGTGTGGTCCGCCCTTGTCTTATAGCTTTTTCTTTTGTTTGTTTTTTATTAATTAATAATTTTGTTAATATTTATTAATTACTTTACAGATCTCAAGCGTTGTTAACCGTTAACTGCTCAGTCTACAACTGAGCCTTCACCTTAATTGTTATTTATCATGCTACTCATGATTTTATAAGTAAAGATAAGAATAAAAGTGGAAAACCTTGTGCAAAGCTTGTGAGTTTTATTCACAATCCATAAGAATGAAATACTGTTCGCAAGGAAACAATTAAAAAGCATGGAGTTCACTATTTTCGACTCACTGCACAACAATATGAACGGCTGTTGCAAGCAGCCAAGGAGTAGAGGCAAAATAAGGCATGGACATCTGGTGGAAGAATCTACTCTTAGAACGAAAGGCAGAAGGCAAAAGTGTTGGTTAACTGATGCTATTGGTGACAAGTGATGTAACAAGTTTCATGTCCAAGTTTTAACAAATGTGGTAACAGTGGCAGTTTCTACATAGAAGCACAGGAGCACGTGAACTCCGCTGCAAATTTTAAATTACAATAAATGTAAAAATAAATCTATAAGGCTATTTTAATTGATATATCGTTTAACGAGGAACGTGCATTTCTAACTCTACATTTGCCGCGCGATACCTATTTATTATTATTATTATTATTACTGTTTTGTTCCCAGTTCCCATGGCAACGGCGACGGAGCACGTGTTCCATGTGGGCGGAATTTACGTCAAGGAAAATTTCTTATGAAATTGAGTACAAATTTATTGTAAGCATTGCAGTATTCCATCGCATATTACCGCATGCTGATATTTTGTATAGTCAGCTACAAAAAACAGTGACGGATGCGGTACAAATACAAGCAGCCATAACATGTTTTGAGGATTCTATTCAAAAAGAAAGAAATAACTGAAACAGTTGAAAGTGACATTCCTGAGTACGCCATTCAGAATAAGAAAGAAAAGAAAGGTTTTCTTTTACTAAACATTTGAATGCCTCTGTGCTTTTTGTGTTAGAGAAATTTTCACAATTCGAGAACAGTTTTCCATTGCAGCATTTAGAAGCCACAGTAGAGGCATACCCATTTTCAGATAAAGTTCGTCTGCAGACAGAGTTAGAACTAATTTATAGAAGACCTGATTTTAGAAACATGAGTGGTGCTATTCATTTGTTGAAATTCATAACAGATAATAATCTTCAAGATATATTTTCAGCCAGTTTTGCTCTTTTACAAATAACTGTTGCTATACCAATGACCACGGCTGAAGCAGAATGCAGTTTTTCCACACTAAAGGGCATAAATACTTTTTTGCGAAGCTCTATGAATCAAGAAAGACTGAAGGCCTTAGCAATGTTATCTCTAGAGAAAAAATGTATGCAAGGTTTACTAGACTTCAACGAAGCTGTTATAAATAAGTTTGCTGAAAATAAAAACAGAAGAATGAACTTTACGTTAAAACAATACAGTGTAGACATTAGACATTAGGTGAACACTGAACAGTGACTATACAATCTAAAAATTATTGATACCTCCTGCATGTAAGTATTTTCACGATATTACATTAAAAATCTGCATGTTTTAATTTTGTGAACCCCTATGCTTTCGACCACGAGCCGCCACTGTGTGGTAAATCTTCAACAGTTTTAGCTAAATCTAAACTTTTTAAGGTTTTGTTATTTTACAATCATTTTTCTCATGTTTGCTTTCTGTTTTTACTGCCAATATTCATAAATAATGTGAATATTGGTTTACAGAAGAAAAACCTACAACTGTTATTATTCAGTAAATATATGTAAATATAAGTGTGAGTAACTGTACATAGCATAATGGGAGATAGAGGACATCGAGCAGATTCCATAACACCCCCATATGTACCCCCTTGAGCCCTCCGTTAATAATATACAGGGGATTTGCAAATTTTTTAAAAATTTTTGAGCCGCCATATTTTTTAATCGTTTTTATTCTTTTGTCTAATTTATTATTTTTAATTATTTAAATTTAACTTATATATATATATATAAGAAATTGACTTATATAAAAGTGCATATTATTATGTGGTTAAAAATGGTCGAATGAGTTGTGAAACATCTGGTGTTTTTTTTTTAGATACTAGATTTTTATTAGTCATGGGTATGGGAGAATCTAAAGTGCCGGGTTGAAATGTATTGGATATTATTAATGTCTGGATATTTTGGTTCCTGTTTTGGAGACACTTTCGGGAGAAAAGCCTCAATCTACCTATTCCTTCGAGAAAGGAAAGAATTAGGATGTTGTGGTTTGATTCCGGAGTCTCATCTGCGTACTCCCTAGATCTCACTACAAATCTGTTTGTAAAGAGAAATCTATTTGGTGCAGCGTCGGGATGCAGTATTTATTGTAGTAGTGGTAGGTGAGGTGGAGGAAAGAAAGGCTATGTGCTGAGGTCACTGGACTGTGATTGCTCAATGAGTGTGATTGTTGTAGGATTATTAGTAAGGTTGGAGATACCGGACAGATATTGTTGGTGTGTTATTAGGGTGGATATTGAGGAATTCAATGTTGCTGGAAGTCAAAGACTTCTTTCAGCGTACGTATATGAAAAATGAAATGCATCCTTAATTAAAAAAAAAAAAAATGCACTTCTAAAGTAAAAAAGCATAATCTAGTATTTTTTACCTGTTTCACCAGTAGTAACGACTATCGGGGCACTAGGAGGTCCTCTTCCAATATTATTTACAGCAATTACATACATTTCATATTCAGTGTAGGGGCTAAGATTTCTTACAGAATAATACATAGTAATAATTCCACTGATTTCACTAAACGCCTGATTAGCATATTTTGGTTTAAACTGTATCACATAGTACTGTAAATCTTCTGGTTCATTATAAGACCAAGTTAATCTTACTGAAGCTGCAGTTATTTCTGAAACTCTAACATTTGTAGGTGGTCCCGGAAGTGCTAAAAAAAAAAAAAATTATTATATATTATGTAAACAGTGTGCAGCGGGCAACAATTTGGGAATCTACCACTTCCATAAAGGCATATTCATTGAAAAAGGTGAACCAATCATCAAAGCTTACAATTTTAAGGTGACAATGTAATTTATATATAAAAAATCACATATGCCACAGTGCAATTGTCACTTTGACAGCGACCTGCAAAAGTTGCAAGTTACCTGCAACTTTTACAGTGACAAATGCACTAGTGGTTTTTTCCACTTATTCATTTTTTAATCAATTATCGCGGTGTCCGTTGCCAAAATAAATAGTTTGACATTTCTGTCAACAAGTTATTGAATTATTAAACACTAACAATGAATCGATTCGGTAATGCTCAAATAAAAATGTGTTTATTTTTAGTGTTTCATAAATAAAGTTTGCATTATATGTTTCTAAATTTCTTATTTATTAAATTGTCCTGCCAAATTACACTCGACTTTTGTATTGATACCGGATAAATTTGTATTGTTTAAATTCTAAACTGTTTCCTTTAGCAACTTGACTCGAAAAACTGTCAACCTAGTATTGATCAGATATAGTAGTCAACCTAATAGTTGATAGTTTTTCTCGTCTAATTGCTTGGCAACAGTTTCTCATTAAACAATCCAAATTTATCCAGTAAAATACAAACCTCTTGTGCAATTATAAGTGATAAATAAATTTAATAATGTCTTTAACTTATTTGTGGTGCAGCTGTATAATTCATTGTAGTTTCTTTTGGGATTACACCAACTGTCCAATAATAAAAAAAACAGGAAACTGGACGTATTCAAAATAAAAATTGAAAATGCAGTATTAAGGCAAACTTCTAAAGTTTACCCTCGAGCTTACCCAAAAAAACATAGTATAATATATGTAATAAAAATAAATATATGACAAATAAACTAAATTCCATCAGAGGTTCTTTAGTTTGATGAACACCAACGTTCTATAAAAATATTGTTTTCTTAGACATCTAGTCTTGTAATAACATAGATATTTAAATAAATCAAAAGGAGAATACCAAGAAATATTAAGCTAGAGAATGCATTTATATTGTAAAATCCAAAATTTGTTTACATTTTGTATATAAGTAAAACCGATTGTTGAAATAAATTTACAACTCAAAAACAAGTTCATTCAGGCTGGATCAGTGGTTGAGAAAGAAAACTTTACTTAAGTTAGTGTATGTACTTATTTTTTTATATTTGCAGGAACAACTAGTATACGAAGTGTATTTTATTTAAGACCTATTTCAGATAAAAGCATATAAGGTACATGTGGGAGCTACAATAGATCACGTGGTTGTACTGTAGTAATTGGTCGAATCTATCCTAATATGATTGTACGCTTTATAAGTGCAGGGCTTTAAAAGAATATTGTCATAATTGTAAAACATTTCCAATTTCAGCATTTATTGACCATGTGGTATGCATGTAATATAATGTATTCATTATGTAACATTTCGTGTGTTCATATCAATCAGGTTAAATTAAAATAGATGTAATATGAAGATGATCAAATTTATTGTATCAGAAGGCTTATTTTTTTATATAAAATCATTCACAATTTAATTGATTGCCTGATTTATTAAGATGTATTTATTTCAACATTCTTAGAATTGTATCAAGAACGGATCAAACATTTTATTTTCCTATACCAAATTCACCTAAACACCATGCGGAGTAATTTTAACTTGCTGTAACTTGCTAATGATGGTTCTGATTTTTATTAGATTGTATAATAATGTTGCTATTTCTTTTTTATGTATTTTACACTCGTGTTAAATGTACAGTTTTATTATTAAGTCAATACCTACATTCCTGTATTTAATATACTCCTATAATTGGGCTTAGGTCTGTTGGATCTAGTGTAAATGAAAAATATATAAATGAATAATCATGAGAAAAATATGATTGCAGTTGTTGGAAAAATACTAACTGCGATAACTTAATTTACATAATAATAGACATGAAGTCAGCAACATTTTTTTTCCAGCAAAGGTTTTTACCATAACTCTTCCGTTATAGCGTATTCATTAAACATTGAGGTCCTCATGATCAACGATCAGCAAAGGCAACAATTTTAAACATTTTAGGTGACAAATTTAATCTCTAGGTAATATTGACATAGGTATGAAACAAAAACTTTAAGACTTATGGTTACATTTATTCAACTAATGATTTGTAATGACACTGTAAATAAAATCTACAATTAGAAAGGTCCCTAAATATAATTAATAAGGTAAGAGATAATTCTATCTATAAATAACTAGTAAAATATCTTATTGCGTCAGTGAAGTTCGTGAGACCGTACCAGTAGTATCGTAGATAATTGAGTAATGGACAATGGACACATTATAAAAAAATCACGTCAAATATTTATGAAGTTCTCAATTGTTCGAAATGGAACTTTCACACGAAGTGGTGAAAATACAAAAAAATATGTATTAAGTTGTCTAGTCAATTTTGAACCATCTAATTCTGGGGCCAGAAGTACTCAACATGTTGCACATGACACAAATTATTTGTAGCGCCTACACCGCAGATGTAGTAAAAGAATAATGTGAAAATGATGAAAATCTAAGAAAAATATCCAATAAATTGTCGAGACAATATTTAGTCATAGAACTAGATTAGCAAGTATTTTGTAAGTCCGTACCAGTGAATACAATAAAATAATGAAAAAATCATTAAAAATTCAGGAAAAATGTATTTTACATTGTGGAGTGAATATTTAGTGATAGAACTGTCAATTAACATGTGATTAAGATATTAGCAGTTGTGAGATACACACCATAGTGCCCTCTTTGGGTCTGTGCTACTATCTGTCTGACAATTATTGTCAAATTGACAGACAGATAACAACCTGCTTTTCCGCAGGTGCCATTACAGCAGTGACCTCTATTGTCTTTAACGAAGACGATCCTACTTCTTTATTTGAAGGAGATGCCGAAAATAACTACTCCACGGGCAATATGCCCCAACTGGCGTTGCATTACATCGGCATCTCCATAGGAGTCATCACATCGTTCATCGAGACCAAATACCAGACACTGATCGGTATCGCGCTTATTTTGCACTCATCAGAGTGTCATAGGTAGTGTTTTCGTTTTCAGCATCTCCTTCAAATGTGATTAAGATGTTCCACATCGTAAAATTATTTGTAGTCCCGTATCAATGGTGTAGTAATACATCAACATAATAATGGAAAAATAGTAAAAAATACTTTCCATAAAATTGTGGAGTTAATTTATTTCAATGGAATGGTTGGTCAAGATTTCTAAGCAGTTTCATGTAATCAAAATATTTGTAGGTTTGTACCAGTGGTGTAGTAACAAAATTGTCACATTGTAACAGTCAATTTAAACATGGGTTGGTTCATCGAAAGTCAGGTATAATATACCCAACATATAGATATATTTTTAGGTGCATTTTGTATATTATACAAAATGAGTATCAGTATTATTTGTTTGTAAAAAGTCTATATTTAGGTCACTGACAATTTGTTTATATTTAGGTCACATTTTATTGTGATTATTTGTTAAAAACTATATTCAACGACTCTTCTAACCTTCATAAAAAATATTAGTATCAGATCTGCTAAGATTGGGTATTCTATAAACCGCTATACCTAAACACATATATAATGAAATATACTGATTTATTTATCGTAATTGAAATAATTGACCATTCAAAAATATTATCTATGCTTAGTTTTGTTAGGTCAGTAATTTCATTATGTTTGATTGATCTTTCCTCCAGTAGCAGCTTGATATGCCATATCCTGCAAAGGAGATCATGGAGACATCTTAGGAAGTAGTCCATGTCTCCGATATACAGAGAATGTCAATGTCTTTTTGAGCTAATAGCATTTATATTTCTTCGATTTTGTTTTTTACACTTTGTATATTATGTACCATATTAAATTTATTTTTAGATAACTTTGGTTGCTAGATCATTTGTCAGAGTCTGATTTTTTATCTGCTTTAGTTCATTTAAGTAACAAGGGCACTTGTGTTTTGCTGTATGATTTATATTTTATATTAAAAATTGTTTTAGTTTTTTTTGTTAGATTGAATGCAAATAGTACATTTTTTTATAGTAGAGCTACATACCTTTGAGTTGTGTCCCTGTGCGCATATGTTACATAGGGGAAACATACTACTACAGTTTGTGGATAGAGGGCAAAAGTTGCAAGCATGTGTTATATCTTTTTATATAGTAGCAATCAACAACACTGGACATATCATCGGTAAGTAGACATCAAAATCCATTGATGTAATTGTAGATATATTTCCCGAAATTGATACCTAATAGGTATATTCGATCATGATGTGGTATTTTCATCTCAGGTTTCTACAAGATGTAGAAAGGAGGAATACATATAATGTGTTTAGCTATTCAGAAGAAAAATCTATCCAAGTTTTTCTAGTATTTTTTTCAGAATCAGTGAATAATTATTGAATAGCAAGTTATTTTTTAATAAAGATTTGTTTAATTGTACATAAATTCTTCTAGTTTTAACAATAATACTTAAATATGAAACATAGATACCAGCATTATGTAAATAAATATTAACATGTAATTGTTCTTTGTTATTTTTTGTACCACCAACTACTGACGAAACCTCTATGTGAAAAGGTAATAAAAAAAACAGGAGCAGTTCCTGAGGATTTTTTACTGTGCAGAGTGCATCCCTGTACTACAATGTAATATATAATTGTGATGTTACTGAGGAGCCAAACTGCATTTGTTCAATGTGTCATACAAGAAGAGTGTCCTTGTCTGACATTTAGAGTTTAGTATTCTCGGTATTAAACGAGTTGATGGTGTCACAGTGAAAGACGAGAAAATAGAGCTATCAAGCAATCCTATACGCTACATAAAAATTATTGAACAGTTCCTATATTTATTAAAATATGATGTCAAGAAACACCAAGCTATTTTTATAAGAGTTCTATTTTGTAGCTAAGTTATAATTGTTTTTATATTTTTTTCCATTAAAAAATATATGAATGTGTAGATAGGTAATCTGATAAGTTCGTTTACTAAATATAAGATAATATGACAAATATTTTTTACTTCAGTCGGTAGCTATCAAGAAATATATGTTTCATAATCCGAGGATTATTTTTCTAAGCCATTATGATAAACAGAAACTACGGAAGTCTGTGTAGTTTCTTATAATGGTAGTTATTATCATTTTGCATATTTCTCGATACGAAGGAACTTAACAATCAGAATAAATTATGGATAAGGCTGACATTCAACCAAAACTTGCTCAAAAATATGTTTTAAATCTATAATGTATAGAATTATAAAAATTGATTTTAACCGCTTAAAATAAAAAAAATGTTATGCATCTGTAGGCTGAACGAAATGTTTATGACAGTTCCCCTCCACCTATCCTTGCCTATACTTTCTCAGTAGTGAATACGATAAACAAATTATATGGGATATATATTGTAAGGCAGCTCTAATGGTATATTGTAATAGGGAGATTTTGAACCCCTTAAATTTTATCTATCCCGCAAAGGTACCTTACACCTCAGTTGAATATTTTACCTAATTTAAGTAGGTAATTAGATTTAATTTAAGGGACTTAGTTTTGTGTCCTATATATTTTTCAACACTTTTTTATACAAACTTTTGTCCAATTTAATATACCTATTGTCCAAATATTTTAAGTTATATTTTCTTCAATAAGTATCACTTCAATATCCAGTGTTGACACTTATGCTTATATGAATTATTTTTTTAGCAACTACATGAACAACTGTATGTAGGTATTAAAATATTGTTTGATCTATACAACATGTAGGTACTTAAGTATATGATGTATCAATTAAATTTAGACATTTTTAATTGTTCAGGCAATGTAATGATAAATATCAGGTAATGCAGGAGGTAGAAATATTGTGAATGCTAATCACAATATTTTTATTTAATATTTCAATGGTCTTCCTACTTATTATTTCCAATTAATTTGTAAATATTTTCTATATTATTGTACTTAGGTATTTATACTAATTTAATATTGTTTACTTAGATTTTCATCTGTTTGGGAACGTATACTAAAAAATAAATAGAAAACAAAACAAAAAATAAATTGTTGCATTTATAATTTTGTAGTACATGGGTATGATTTCAATAGTTTTACACCTTACTCTTACTTAGATACTCTTACACCTTAAATTTCTTATACACCATTTGTGAGATGAAATGAAATATTAAAATGATCTGGTCACTTCATTGCAACATTCAAAACTAAAGCATGGTGTAAGTTCAAAGATACTCAAAATTATTAAACTTTCATGTAGCTAGGCTGGAGCACAACCTAGTAGGTTGTGGCTGGAGTCGAAACAAAATAATACTTATCTTATTTCATTTACCTACCAATCTCATGAACTGATAGTAAAAAATGACCTGCTTTCTATCAGCTCTCGGTCAACTACCTATAACCATTTAGGTAGTTTTTTTAACCACCATAACCATTTCTGCATCAAATATTCTAAGTACCTACTTAATGGGCGCATTCAGGGAAACATAGCACTCCAGCGCTTTACCGCTTAACGTTCGCTGAATCGATATTTTAAATGCAAGCTTAAAGTGACATAATTTTCAGTAATTCATATTTTGTAATTAATATTAATAATAATTAATGTTATCCATAGATATTTTGTGCGTAAACCCATAGACGTACACATAAACTATATTAATTTTATCGCTTGATGGAACTATTCAGCGATCCAGCGGGAAAAATATATGCTTTACCGCTTTAATAAAGCGCTGCAGCTATTTGAATAAAGCGCTGAAGCGCTGCGGTTCCCTGAATGCGCCCAATGTTTTCCTATCCTAAATAAATAAATAAGGTTAACTAAAACAATTTTTCTAGAAATAAACAATTTATTGGAACATTTTTTGCACATTTTTGTTATTTAAAAATATCTAAGAGGCACCGGTATGTATGCTTGACTTGAAATTTTTTTGAATCCTTCTGTATATCTAATCCGGGAAAATTATATACACCACACAGAGGGAAAAACCACACATAGGTAACTTTTACCCCCTTATCTTATAAACCTTGACTTTTAGCATTGTGCCGTAGGTAGGTACCTAAATAAACCCAAAAACAGCCTTAAAAACAAAAGCAGAACACCAACAAAACAACATATTTTTATTTTTTATATAACAGCTTTGAAAAACATAATTTAATTTTCAAGTATTTGCATTATTTATAGGTTACACCGAGGATTATACCCTTTAGTTATATAAAACCTATAGCTTTGTCTCAGGCTACATAAATAAGTAAATGACATTATTTAGTTTCTGTAGGTAAGTATGCAAAAATAAACTTATGGTGAACTGTGAACTTCTATTCTGAGAACTAAATAAAGATACACTAGGTATGTACTGGAAGAACATATTGGTAAATATTTACTAATGATGGTTTCAATAGACTGCTTAATACTTAAATACTATTGAAACTAAATTTATTTAGGAGTAAGTACTTTAGTCATGTTTAATAAACAAGCGATAAAATCAAAATAGGTAATGACATAACTTACTGAACTATAGGTACTTACTTATTTTGTAATATAATAGTAGGTAGGTATGTAGGTACATAACACAATAAATCAGAATTATTGTGAATGCTCACGATTACGAGTATAATTCATGTTAAAATGTAAAAGTATCAGGAGCCCTCTTTATTTTTGTGAGTTTCTTTGTTTATTTAAGATTGTGATAATGTTGAATGAAAGCTTACCTAGACAGGAAATCATAAGAACTCCAACCAGAAAATGAAATAAAATTTTCACAAAAGGCTGCATCACATGTTCTTAAATTACCACAATTAAAAAAGTGGAACAATTGGAAAAAATATTTGTGTCAAACAGATACTCTAGTTATAAATAAAACATTACAATAAAAAACCTACACACCACAGTGCACTTCAAACATTATTATTATTATGAATTAAAAAATAAACATTAAAATGAATATCGACAACTGAACAACACAACAAAAACACTGAAATAAAAAGTAAAAAAAACAATCAAAAACAAATTTAATTAAACAGGAATTCCGAATTTACAAACAGAAAATGTTACAAACAGTTTACAGTGGTCGGATACTATCGATAGTACGATCGATATATCGATAGTCTCTGACGATCGGAAACTATCGATAGCTTACAAAAACATCGATATACTATCGAACAATACTCGATTCTTGCTAAGCAATACGCTACCTACTGGCGGCACGCACAACTAACGCTTGGGTTATTGGTTCTGTTTTGCGTATGTATGTTTGAAATATCCGTTGTTATATTAGTTAATTGCTTTGATTAGATATGAATCATTATTGTTGTGAGCGTCACTGTTCCTCTTGTACAAAGAAAAACCCCGAGATCAGTTTCATATTTTTCTAAAAGCGGAAAAATCTGGAGCTACGCGGAAACTATAAGTTGCGCATTACAGAGTTACAGGAGACAAGTAGGTATGGATAAAGAAGCTAAAGAACGCAGAGTAGAGAGTGTTCTCTTTACCTTTCTCTAAGGATGACTATTTTCATCATATATATAATACTACTATATCGCGGGTAGAGGCCTAAAAATTCCGAGAACAACACGGCGCCGACATACAATCTCTATCCTTATCGAGAGTATTTTAGTCAAATATGCGCATGCGCACGAATTTCGCGACTTCCAATAAGCATGCAGCATAAATACTGCATCTCTGTCTACCGACTTCTTTTAAAAAAAAGTTGAAAGGTGGAAAGTCTGTCAACCTATAAGCAATGTGTCAGTTTCCGTAACCATGGATATCGACAAAACTGCGCATGCGCAAATCGAACAAAGGGTCTCTGGAACAGTATAGCACTATATCTTTTGTCCTTTGATGTTTTCGGAGAAACCGCTTATGGGCTAACATAGGAAATACGCGATATAGTAGTATTATATATATATGATTTCCATAAAGGTATGTATGCCCTATGCCCAATAAAGAATTTGACATATTTTGAGGTTAAGTTTCATTTTCAGATTGAACGCTGGAAAAATATTGAAATCTATTTTAATTTTATATCACTACTTACACCTTTCAAAATAGTTTTACAAGCTTTTTACCTGGTTTAAAAGTTCTCGACAACAAATCTTTGATGAATAAAATTTCAAACGTCAGTGTCAGTGAACGTAGGTTAGTACTGCGTTACTGCCATTTTGGCGCTTCGATTTAAAATGAATCGCGTATTGGTATGGCATTAATTGCAGCAGGTTAGATATTTTTCCCTTTGGCAATTAAATTTATTAAAATTTAAATAAATTCCATATTAATTTAGATCTTTAATTCGACAAATACAAAAAATAAATAATTTAATAGTTGGTAAGAAATTTTATTACAACACGGTTTAGTAGAACACCGTGAACTGATGCCATTATGGTAAGGCAATATTTAGAGGGGTCAAAAATTCCGCTGCATTCCTCAGTACCTAAATATTGGAAAGCAAATAAGATTCTTTCTTCCAAATTATATGAGCTTGAAGAAAAATATTGCTGCATTCCCGCCATCTCTGTGCCTTCAGCCTTCAGAAAGGGCTTTCGCTGCTGCGAGCAATATTTTGAGCAAAAAAAGAGGTACAATGAAACCAAAAAATTTAATATATCAATCTTTTTGCATCAAAATAAATTTTTATTAGACTGGCTTAGGAATATGAAGCACCGTTTGGGCCAAAATAAAATGGCATGTGTTATATATACATTACTGCATAATATATAGAAAATTCTACAATATAATATATATAAATTTCCGTTAAAATATATTTTGTGTAATTTATATACATTATTGTAATATGCGATCGCGGATTTCTTAAAATAAACTGGATGGCTGATTCCTAACTATCATTTTGTCAACTGTAAGGTGGTCGCCATACTGTGCTAACATTCCATTGGCTAGTTTTCAGCTGATGATGTTGAGATATTTACAGAGGGAAATTTTGAA
Organism: Pogonocherus hispidulus; assembly: GCA_963924545.1. Lineage (NCBI taxonomy): Eukaryota > Metazoa > Arthropoda > Insecta > Coleoptera > Cerambycidae > Pogonocherus > Pogonocherus hispidulus. The sequence continues at coordinate 45,895,534 of OZ004692.1, read as the reverse complement.
AATAGTTTAGTGAGATATGGGCACAGATTATTATACAGATGGGACAGTGAGACAGAGAAATTAAATTTAAAGAGAGATGTCAAGCACTTTCCATTTAAATGTCCACTGAAGACTAATGCGCGAATAATACCACAGAGTACCCATTATACTATATGATAAATACTACATTCTGGAAGACTCAGATTTAAACCTAACATTTCGGTGTGTCGCATCATAATTATTCAAGTGGTTTTGTATTTTGATTTATTTGGTATTTGTCAGTGTTGTTTAGTGCTTTATATTTCTATTTTGAAATTTAAATAATGGAAAGTGGAAGTGTATCAAAGTTACCATCTTTATATAATGTAGTTATTTTTTATCTAAGAAGGTAATATTATAAGTTTTGGCATAATAACCACAAAAATAATAATAATTTGACGAACTTACCTATCAATTGTTGTTTTTATTAGAGTAATTGTTGGTTATTTTGAGTATACTGGTTTTTATGGTTCTTAATAATTACACCAGTATTTAAGTTGTTTAATTTTATTTCTCTTTGGGTTCGATTCGATTTTTATAAAAGAATAGGTTCACCGACAAAGGCGGTAACTTTTTTAGGAACAAACTTTTTTTCGCAAAAATAGCTATAGTCAGATTCAGAATTAAGCAAAGTGGAATGACCTCGCCAATCTGGTAAAATGCGGTGAAGCATGGGCGTGCGTATTCTGTTTTACCATTGGGCACATTTCAGTTAATATATACTTGTATACTATTCTATAGAATACTTCTAGTATATGCATTTCCACTTTTTTAACTAACACAAATAAGTATAAACACTGACACAAAGGATAAATACACTGATAATTTTACCACAAATTTTTACCGTTAAGAAACGCGCGCGAAATAACCCAATATCACGCCACTGCTTCCCCAGTAGTCGAGGGCAGTCGCTTGTTGGTTCCTGATTCGACCAATCAACGTCGTTGAAGCCCAGAAAAAAAGAAAGGGAAAATGCAAGAATATGTATATTAAATAAGGATGAACAGCTTGTCGTCAACTTTACGGAGTTCGCAGTTGCCAAATACTTGTAAATTCTTTGATATTATCAACGAACATAAACAAAGTCTTTGTTTATGTTCGGTGATTTATTAAGTAAAAGGCAAATTAAACATTGTGTTTGCTCTAATAAAGTACAATAGGGATAAGGGACGTTAAAGACAAGTAAAAAAATGGGTAAATAAGGTAATTAATACGTTTCCTGTTTTAAATAAGAATACTATAGAAATAAATGTGACAACACAGATCTACTCTTTTTCCGGTCATTGCACTTTGCTTAATTCTCAATCGCAGTATAGGTAGGTACAAATGCATTCGAGGGAATCTTAAATCCAGTGGTGTAGTCAGACTTTTTATAAAAAACTTGCTAACAAAATGTTGCTATTTTTCACTTAAAAAAAATCGTAGTAGGCCTTGAAAATCAAAATTTCGTCTTCAAATTTTGCATCAACATAGACCTTTCGGAGATCTATCTTTTGAAAAAAATCTGGTTCAAATCGGTCCATAAAAAATTTTTTACGCGAGTATTTCCATTCTTAATGGGTCACACTGTATACTTATACTCTTTTTTGTGTTTAATAATCCTAGTTATATGTTTTAACCAGTATGTTATTTAATATATACCTATGTCGATAAAAGTATAAAAGTTTTTATCACTGTTCATGAAGTTATGAAATATCATGGTTCAATGTTTTCATGTTTCTAAGGGCCAATTTTTCAATGCTTGGTTAACGTAATTTAACCTAGAGTTAACTAACTACAAGTTTAGAATGTGAATAGTTATTCATAAAATGTTCGAAGTAAATTACATTTTCAACTTATAGCTAGCTTAACTATACTGGTTAAACCGAGTTAACCAAGCATTGAAAAACCGTCCCTTAAGAAAAAAAAAAAAAAACTAAGAGATTAATTATTAATGAAGTTAATTAAACATTTAAAACTGTATTGAATCATGACTTCATTAATAATTTATCTCTTAGTTTTTTTTTATTAATTCTTAATTAAAAAAGATAGCAACAGTTAAATAAGGCAATAAATAATATTGAAATATACTATAGAAATAAAATATTCTACACATTTCCACTGCATTTTTAATTTGAACGAATATTGTATGTAAAAGCTCTGTAATTGTTACTTAAATAAGTTCATTTTAAATGTGTTTATAAATAAAAAATATTAAAACCGGTTTACGATCGGTTTACGAAACAATTTATGTTTCATTATCTTATGTACTGTATAATGAGCCACTAACTTAATTAAAAAATATATAAAATAAATGTTAGGTAAAATGCAACAGCGCTTCTCAAGAAAAAATTGCAAGTTTGGCAACGTTGTACACTTCCCGTTTAAAGGGACGAGGTCATAGCTATGAACTGTCATGAATGAACTGTCAAACATCAAAGAAATTCCGCCGGCTGTCCCCTCTGTATATACTCCTCTGTGATATGGGCATATGACTAACTAAATATTACTCATATGGATGTATATGGGTATAAAATATGTACATTGTAGTAATAAAAATACTTTAGCAGCGGGTCTAAAAAGTTAAGTTAATATAGGGTTATATCAAAGATTAAATTGTATTATTTGTGCATTAGATATGAGCTTGAGTGAAGTTATCCACACATTTCCATCCACAGGTTATGACGTGGGGTCAATTAAATGTGAGACACATAGTACAAACCACTATCACGCGTCACATAATTATGATTTGCATTCGCATCCACAGCTTCGATAACCAAAAATAACCATACTTCTTGTAATAATATCTGTCAATTTGCGTTAATAAGTTATTAATATTTTAAACTCTTCTTAAGTAATGTAAATGTAAAAAATAATAAAAAAAAATGATGTAGTTCATGACTGAAAGGGCTGTGGCAATATTTAGGTTATTTATTAAGTATTTTGTATAGACCGACTGTCTATCACACCTAACTGCGGTTTATATTATTGCCTGATAGGTATACCTACCAATGTTTTAAGGCGTAGATGGAACTTTATTCGTAACTCTCACAGGAGTTTGAGTCCGTTGATAATATTTCGGCTATATATTAAGTAATATATGTAGAGTACACCTATATAGTCGATTTAGTTTGCCTGCTCCTCTGACACCCTTAAAAATTGTTGTATTTGTAAATTGTGGACGAATGAATAAAAATTCGTAACTCCCACAGGAGTTCGAGTGCGTCGATAAAATTCCGGCTATATATGAAATAACATATGTAGAGTACCCCTGTATAGTCGGTTTAGTTTGCCTGCCCTTTTGTCACCCTTAAAAATTTATATGTTTGTAAGTTGTGGATGCATTATTAAAAATTAGGAACTCCCACGGGAGTTCGAGTGCGTCGATATAATTCAGGCTATATATGTAGTAACATATGTAGAGTACCCCTGTATAGTCGGTTTAATTTGCCTGCTCTTTTGTCACCCTTAAAAATTGATTTGTTTGTAAGTTGTGGATGCATAATTAAAAATTAGGAACTCCCACAGGAGTTCGAGTGCGTCGATAAAATTCCGGCTATATATGAAATAACATATGTAGAGTACCCCTGTATAGTCGGTTTAGTTTGCCTGCCCTTTTGTCACCCTTAAAAATTTATATGTTTGTAAGTTGTGGATGCATTATTAAAAATTAGGAACTCCCACGGGAGTTCGAGTGCGTCGATATAATTCAGGCTATATATGTAGTAACATATGTAGAGTAGCCCTGTATAGTCGGTTTAGTTTGCCTGCCCTTCCGTCACCCTTAAAAACTGATATATTTGTAAGTTGTGGATGTATTATTAAAAAATTCGTAACTCCCACAGGAGTTCGAGTGCGTCGATAAAATTCTGGCTATATATCAAGTAACATATGTAGAGTACCCCTGTATAGTCGGTTTAGTTTGCCTGCCCTTTCGTCACCCTTAGAAATTGATATGTTTGTAAGTTGTGGGTGGATGCATTATTAAAAATTCGTAACTCCCACAGGAGTGCGAGTGCGTTGATAAAATTCTGGCTATATATGAAGTAACATATGTAGAGTACCCCTGTATAGTCGTTTTAGTTTGCCTGCCCTTTCGTCATCCTTAAAAACTGATATATTTGTAAGTTGTGGATGTATTATTAAAAAATTCGTAACTCCCACAGGAGTTCGAGTGCGTCGATAAAATTCTGGCTATATATGAAGTAACATATGTAGAGTGCCCTGTATAGTCGGTTCGGTTTGCCTGCCCTTTTGTCACCCTTAAAAATTGATTTGTTTGTAAGTTGTGGATGCATAATTAAAAATTAGGAACTCCCACAGGAGTTCGAGTGCGTCGATAAAATTCTGGCTATATATCAAGTAACATATGTAGAGTACCCCTGTATAGTCGGTTTAGTTTGCCTGCCCTTTCGTCACTCTTAAAAACTGATATATTTTTAAGTTGTGGATGCATTATTAAAAAATTCGTAACTCCCACAGGAGTTCGAGTGCGTCGATAAAATTCTGGCTATATATGAAGTAACATATGTAGAGTACCCCTGTATAGTCGGTTTAGTTTGCCTGCCCTTTCGTCACCCTTAAAAACTGATATATTTGTAAGTTGTGGATGCATTATTAAAAAATTCGTAACTCCCACAGGAGTTCGAGTGCGTCGATAAAATTCTGGCTATATATGAAGTAACATATGTAGAGTACCCCTGTGTAGTCGGGTTAGTTTGCGTGCCCGTTTGTCACCCTTAAAAATTGATACGTTTGTAAGTTGTGGATGCATTATTAAAAATTAGTCAGAAAATCAGAATTTTATCGACGCACTCGAACTCCAGTGGGAGTTACTAATTTTTGATAATTCATCCACAACTTACAAACATATCAATTTTTAAGGGTGACAAAAGGGCAGGCAAACTAAACCGACTATACAGGGGCACTCTACATATGTTACTTCATATATTGCCAGAATTTTATCAACGCACTCGAACTCCTGTGGGAGTTACGAATTTCTAATAATGCATCCACAACTTACAAACATTCTCTCATCAATTTCTAAGGGTGACAAAAGGGCAGGCAAACTAAACCGACTATACAGGGGTACTCTACATATGTTACTACGTAGATAGCCAGAATTTTATCAACGCACTCGAACTCTTGTGGGAGTTACGAATTTTTTAATAATGCATCCACAACTTACAAAAATATCAGTTTTTAAGGGTGAAAAAAGGGCAGGCAAACTAAACTGACTATACAGGGGTACTCTACATATGTTACTTCATATATAGCCAGAATTTTATTAACGCACTCGTACTCCTGTCGGAGTTACTAATTTTTAATAATCCATCCACAACTTACAAACATATCAATTTTTAAGAGTGACAAAAGAGCAGGCAAACTAAACCGACTATACAGGGATACTCTACATATGTTACCTCATATATAGCCAGAATATCATTCACGCACTCGAACTCCCGTGGGAGTTACCAATTCTTAATAAAGCATCGACAACTTACAAACATATCAATTTTTAAGGGTGACAAAAGGGCAGGCAAACTAAAGCGACTATACAGGGGTACTCTACATGAGTTACCTCATATATAGCCAGAATTTTATCGACGCACTCGGACTCCCGTGGGAATTCCTAATTTTTAATGATGCATCCACAACTTACAAACAAATCAATTTTTAAGGGTGACAAAAGGGCAGGCAAACTAAACCGACTATACAGGGGTACTCTCCATATGTTACTTCATATATAGCCAGAATTTTACCGACGCACTCGAACTCCTGTGGGAGTTACGAATTTTTTAATAATGCATCCACAACTTACAAAGATATAAATTTTTAAGGGTGACAAAAGGGCAGGCAAACTAAAGCGACTATACAGGGGTACTCTACATAAGTTACCTCTTATATAGCCAGAATTTTATCGACACACTCGGACTCCCGTGGGAGTTACGAATTTTTTAATAATGCATTCACAACTTACAAAAATATCAGTTTTTAAGGGTGACAAAAGGGCAGGCAAACTAAATCGACTATACAGGGGTACTCTACATATGTTACCACATATATAGCCAGAATATCATTCACGCACTCGAACTCCTGTGGGAGTTACCAATTTTTAATAGAGCATCTACAACTTACAAACATATCTATTAAGGGTGACAAAAGGGCAGGCAAACTAAACCGACCATACAGGGGCACTCTACATATATTACTTCATATATAGCCAGAATTTTATCAATGCACTCGTACTCTTGTGGGAGTTACGAATTTTTAATTATGCATCCACAACTTATAAACATATCAATTTCTAAGGGTGACAAAAGGGCAGGCAAACTAAACCGACTATACAGGGGTACTCTACATATGTTACTTCATATATAGCCAGAATTTTATCAACGCACTCGAACTCCTGTGGGAGTTACGAATTTTTAATAATGCATCCACAACTTACAAACATATCAATTTCTAAGGGTGACAAAAGGGCAGGCAAACTAAACCGAGTATACAGGGGCACTCTACATATGTTACTTCATATATAGCCAGAATTTTATCAACGCACTCAAACTCCTCTGGGAGTTACGAATGTTTTAATAATGCATCCACAACTTACAAAAATACCAGTTTTTAAGAGTGACAAAAGGGCAGGCAAACTATACCGACTATACAGGGATACTCTACATTTGTTACCTCATATATAGCCAGAATATCATTCACGCACTCGAACTCCCGTGGGAGTTACCAATTTTTAATAGAGTATCTACAACTTACAAACATATCAATTTTTAAGGATGACAAAAATGCAGGTAAACTAAAGCGACTATACAGGGGTACTCTACATGTGTTACCTCATATATAGTCAGAATTTTATCGACGCACTCGGACTCCTGTGGGAGTTACGAATTTTTTAATAATAAATCCACAACTTACAAATATATCAGTTTTTAAGGGTGACGAAAGGGCAGGCAAACTAAACCGACTATACAGGGGTACTCTACATATGTTACTTCATATATAGCCAGAATTTTATCGACGCACTCGAACTCCCGTGGATGTTCCTAATTTTTAATTGTGCATCCACAACTTACAAACATATCAATTTTTAAGGGTGACAAAAGGGCAGGCAAACCGAACCGACTATACAGGGGTACTCTACATATGTTACTTCATATATAGCCAAAATTTTATCGACGCACTCGAACTCCTGTGGGAGTTACGAATTTTTTAATAATGCATCCACAACTTACAAATATATCAGTTTTTAAGGGTGACGAAAGGGCAGGCAAACTAAAGCGACTATACAGGGGTACTCTACTTATGTTACTTCATATATAGCCAGAATTTTATCGACGCACTCGAACTCCCGTGGGAGTTCCTAATTTTTAATTATGCATCCACAACTTACAAACAAATTAATTTTTAAGGGTGACAAAAGGGCAGGCAATCTAAACCGACTATACAGGGGTACTCTACATATGTTACTACATATATAGCCTGAATTTTATCGACGCACTCGAACTCCCGTGGGAGTTCCTAATTTTTAATAATGCATCCACAACTTACAAACATATAAATTTTTAAGGGTGACAAAAGGGCAGGCAAACTAAACCGACTATACAGGGGTACTCTACATATGTTATTTCATATATAGCCGGAATTTTATCGACGCACTCGAACTCCTGTGGGAGTTACGAATTTTTATTCATTCGTCCACAATTTACAAATACAACAATTTTTAAGGGTGTCCGAGGAGCAGGCAAACTAAACCGACTATATAGGTGTACTCTACATATATTACTTAATATATAGCCGAAATATTATCAACAGACTCAAACTCCTGTGAGAGTTACGAATAAAGTTCCATCTACGCCTTATAAACATAGGTAGGTATACCTATAAGGCAATAATCTAAACCGCAGTTAGGTGTGATAGACAGTCGGTCTATACAAATTACTTAATAAATAACCTAAATATTGCCACAGCCCTTTCAGTCATGAACTACATCATTTTTTTTTTATTATTTTTTACATTTACATTACTTAAGAAGAGTTTAAAATATTAATAACTTATTAACGCAAATTGACAGATATTATTACAAGAAGTATGGTTATTATTGGTTATCGAAGCTGTGGATGCGAATGCAAATCATAATTATGTGGCGCGTGATAGTGGTTTGTACTATATGTCTCACATTTAATTGACCCCACGTCATAACCTGTGGATGGAAATGTGTGGATAACTTCACTCAAGCTAGATATGACGAGTAATTAACAGGACTGGACTCAAGAGTTATATTTGTGCAGCAAAGGTACACATAATTTTTTTCTATTTATAGTGCATTTCAAATAATTGGAATGATCTCTTTTTAATTTGACTTGAAATGATTTTCGACAAAGTCGAAATTTATGTGCTTGTAAAGACACTCCCTACATGTACAAATCTTCCAATGGTATGTCTGGTAGGTACCTATGTATATTAAATTAATTGACGACACTCTTTATTTCTCCTGTTACAACTTCATTTTTTAAATAAATTATACATTAGCCGGAATTATAACTGGTTCATAATAGTTACTTGTCTAAACATAATTTAGTAACTAACCCAAAAAACTTTAAAGTAACATGGTTTGTCAACCAAGTATTTGAATAACCTTGTCTGATTGCAGTATAAAAATTAGTTAGGATCAGTTTGGAGCACCTCGTGGATTTCCACTTTCCTGGTTCTGCCAAAAGTCCCAGCTCTATCCAACACCAGAGGACTCCCCACATAGAGGTTGCAGCTATGGATTGGAGGATGGCCTCGAATGTTGCCACGGTGGAGCGAATTAGATGGGCCATAAACACTTTTGCCCCATATAAGAGTGCGGGTATGGATGGAATATTTCCGGCTCTTTTTCAACAAGGGTCAGAATACATCATCCAGCATCTGCGTGATCTATACATAGCAACATTAGCTCTAGGATATATTCCAAAACCCTGGAGAGCAGCGAGAGTGGTTTTCATTCCTAAAGCAGGTAGAGCTTCTTATGATGAAGCGAAGGCCTTTAGACCGATCTGCCTAACATCGTTTCTACTAAAACTACAAGAAAGGCTCATAGAGAGATTTCTGAAAGAGGGTCCGCTAGTGACTATACCATTACGCAGCTCACATCACGCCTACCAAATGGGTAGATCTACGGAAACAGCATTGCACTCCGTGGTCTACAAAATAGAGAAAACGATTAGCCAGAAGGAGCTCGCTATCGAGACCTTCATGGACATAGCTGGGGCATTTGATAATACCTCCTACAATTCAATTCTAACAGCGGCTGAGGACCACGGATTCCCACCTACCATAGCTAGGTGGATTTATTCCATGCTTTCAAACCGCTCGATTTCTACCTCTCTCAATGAAGTCACAGTTAGAGTGACTGTGGGCCGAGAGTGCCCACAGGGGTGGGTCCTTTCCCCCTTGCTATGGAGCCTTGTGCTCGACGGTCTTCTTCGCACGAAGGCGAGACTATCCTTCTCCTTGGGAAAGTATGCCACGGTCTTTCAGGCGGAAGTGTTTGCTATCTCTGCATGTGTTCAGGAAAATCTCAAAAGGAGATATTCTAATCAGCATATCCAGATATGCACCGACAGTCAGGCGGCTTTACGTGCCTTGATCTCCTACAGGATCACCTCCAGGGCGGTCCTAGAGTGTGTTAATGGTCTGACCCAATTGGGACAGAACAACCAGGTAAAATTGACCTGGGTACCGGGTCATCATAATATAACAGGAAATGAGGAGGCCGATGCACTGGCTAAGAGAGGCTCAAGTATACAGTTTACAGGGCCCGAACCAGTGCTGGGGCTTCCGCCTAGTTATGTAGCAAGGTCCATTGGAAACTGGATCAAGGTAAGATCAAAGGAAGAATGGTCAAACGTGACTGGGCTGCGACAAGCCAGGCTCTTAATTGAAGGGCCTTGGTCGAACGCAACTCGATCAATACTTGCGCTAAGTCGTAACAGCATAAGGATTGTCACAGGACTGTTGACAGGTCACGGACATCTTAACAAGCACCTTAACACTATCGGTCTTAGTGACACTAGAAGGTGCAGGTTTTGCGGACACGATGACGAGGACTCCATTCACATCCTCTGTCGCTGTGCCTGCCTCATGGTCAAAAGACACAAACACCTGGGCGCAGCATTTCTTCTGCCTCAGGACATTAGGGAGCTTCCCCTACAACGGGTGTTGGCCTATGCGCACAGCACGGGTCTCTTCCAATAGCTCCCAACTAGCGGCAGGCACAATGAGTCGAAAGACCTGAGTGCTGCGGGTAACCGCGCCGCTTATCAACAACAACAACAACAGGATCAGTTTAGTATATTGTTTTGAGGAATTCTAATATAGATACCTTTTTGCCAAAATATCGTAAGTCACTTTCACTAAATTTTACCTTAGGCTAATTACGACAATTCTGCCACTCTGCCTATTACAGTTCTGTTACTTACGATAAAATATATGCAGTTATTTAACCGTCAAACATTTAAATACGCTTACATATTTATGGATTTATCTACCTCTGCCAGGATGTGTATTTGCGTATTATACTTACGATAGATCCATAAAGTCATTTTCATGGAAAATGTCACGATAGTTTGGCAAAAAGGTATCGATATAAGGTAGGTATTTATCGAAGAATTAGACATATGTTTGTAGTTATTTTAATTGTGGCAGGAGCTGCATATATAAAAAGCCACGATGAAAGTAGCTGCACGTTTTATCAGTAAAAACGGCACTAAAAAAATATGTTTTAACTGAATGACATTATACAATTAGTAATGTCAAGTAGTTATTAGTCATGTTTATACTTTACACTGTTAAGATATATTAAATATTGCGAATGAATTGGGATATGTTAATGAGTTATTTTGTTATAAAATTACGTGAAGTTTATAATACACAATATGATAATAACTGCTTTTCTAGAAGATAACATTACCAATTTCAAAACTCAAAATCATTATGATTATGGTAGGAATTTAATAAAAACACATTTAAAATATAATTTATACACAATCATATTATAATAGGAGTTTTATCCACACTTATAAAGCATATAAAGTAACCTATTATCTACTACTGAAATAATAAAAAAATATAAGCTTAAATCAACCAAATTTAATTTACTTATTAAAATTAACATTAACATTTATATTAATAGACATTTCGTTCTTCGCTTTTTCATATTTCACTTCATTTCCGTTAATAGGAAGCTTGTAGTTGCTTCTTGGAACAAATTTTGGATGTCTCCTGTCCTGAGGAATGTCTTGAACGAGAAGAACCTTGGATTTTCCTTGCAATACCAAGTTTGTTAGATACGGAGTCTTCAATATAGCTCTCTACTACAGCAGGGCTCTTCCACCCACCATGCCGCTTGATGGGTGTAAAGTCGGCACCTTTATTTCCCAATAAAGTTATTGAATTACCTAAATTAAGCGTATTTAAATGTTTGACAGTTAAATAACTGCATACATTTTATCGTAAGTAACAGAACTGTAATAGGCAGAGTGGCAGAATTGTCGTAAGTAGCCTAAGGTAAAATTTAGTGAGTGACTTACGATATTTTGGCAAAAAGGTATCGATATTAGAATTCCTCAAAACTACTAACTAATTTTTATACTGCAATTAGACAAGGTTCAAATACTTGGTTGACAAACCATGTTACTTTAAAGTTTTTTGGGTTAGTTACTAAATTATGTTTAGACAAGTAACTATTATGAACCAGTTATAATTCCGGCTAATGTATAATTTATTTAAAAAATGAAGTTGTAACAGGAGAAATAAAGAGTGTCGTCAATTAATTTAATATACATAGGTACCTACCAGACATACCATTGGAAGATTTGTACATGTAGGGAGTGTCTTTACAAGCACATAAATTTCGACTTTGTCGAAAATCATTTCAAGTCAAATTAAAAAGAGATCATTCCAATTATTTGAAATGCACTATAAATAGAAAAAAATTATGTGTACCTTTGCTGCACAAATATAACTCTTGAGTCCAGTCCTGTCAATTACTTGTCATATCTAATGCACAAATAATACAATTTAATCTTTGATATAACCCTATATTAAGTTAACTTTTTAGACCCGCTGCTAAAGTATTTTTATTACAACAGTGTACATATTTTATACCCATATCCATCCATATTAAGTAATATTTAGTTAGTCATATGCCCAAATCTCACCAAACTATTTTCAAAATTTCCCTCTGTAAATACCTCAACATCATTAGCTGAAAACTAGCCAATGGAATGTTAGCACATTATGGCGACAACCTTGCAGTTGACAATATGATGGTTAGGAATCAGCCATCCAGTTTATTTTAAGAAATCCGTGGTTATCAGCATAAATATAAATAATACGTACGAAATATTCGTACTATAAATTATTACTTAAATCATTCCCATTGTTATGATACTCGTTATAAATGCAATCTAACATCAAAAATACCTAAAGCTGAAAAAACGATATTGCAACTAGTGATGGGCATTCCAGTTCACTTTGGTGAATAGTTCTTTTTTACAGTTCAAAATGAACTACAGTTCGTCTCGTATTTGATTTCCTTGCGGGCCGAATATAATTAAAGTAGTAGGTAGTAGGTACACTCTTCATGACAACCAAATAATGGTATATAAAATATTAGAAATTGTCGCAAGTAATATTTTTAAACTATAATCTATAAATTTTTTATCTATATAAAAGTATGTACAGTACCTACTATAATTTTACTGATATATGTTGAACTTTCTTTTTTTTTTTGTTCGTATTATTTTTTTTTTATTATCAGATTTTGAAGTAAATTATTTTATTAGTTCATAAAATATACATAAATGGTTCAGAATTTCAGATAACAAAAACGCTAAATGTATCCATTCAGTGCAATAATTCATTTAAATTACTAAACTGAAAAGTTTTCTTTTTCGGTTTTAAGTTTCATGTGTCATGTCCGACATGTTGAATCACGAAGTACTGAGAACTAAACTGACTCGAACGAGGGAACGAAAACGAGAATGAACGGTACAATTTTACACACAGTTCAAAATGAACTATTCAGTGGCAACTATATGAAACAGTTCGTTCAGTTCACCTCAAGTGAATAGTTCATGCGAACTATTCGGTCATGAACTGCACATCACTAATTGCAACGCTCATTTGTGTATCTAGGCCCTAAAATATATAATATTATACCACGTGCCCTTAAGTTAATCAATAGTGCCAATTTGTATAAGAGTCGCGTTAGAAAATGGTTGAGAGAGACTTCCAGGTTAGATGTTCACAAGCTGATTGACATAAAAAATTACTAGGAAAAACAATTTATAATATAATGATAATAATTTAATAATAAACTAATATTCAAGTGTTTTGTTTGTATCTCTTATGTAGCTACCCTGTACTTACCATGTGCATCTTAAAATAGTATTATTTCCACTATATGTATGGGAAAAAGGATTGTTTTGTCGATCATATCTTGTACTGTATGTGTATGCATATATTAATTTATAATTCTTTGTAGTGTGCGATACACACTATAATGATTATTTAATGATAGTTTTATACTTTTAATACTCGCATAGAGTACACTGTACCCTAAATCAAAGTATTACCTTAACCAGGGTTACTATTTATTTACCACCTTCAAGCTGTGTATTTTCAGTATAGATTCATTGTATTCGAAAATTCCTGTAAATAATAATATAATATAATATAATAATAATAATAATTATTATTATTATTCATAATCATGCGTGTTACGTATAAAAACCTTGGCAATCAAGATTAAATAAATAATAAATAAAATGTCGAATAGCTAAGCTATTATGTATATGTGATAGTTAAAACTATTAAATATTATAATAATATCTCTACCCCTTATTCTATTCACAAGGATTAGCCCCAAAGTCTGAGACTTGTGTGGGAGAGAGGCGGCATATTATTATTTCGCGGGCCGCATTTGCGCCTCAGGAACGACTTACGTTGGTTAGGCCCTAACCACCATTCAGTGCTGGAATTAGGGAAACCTGGAAAACCTCATTAGTTTTAGGGGTACAGTCAAACATCAACTGATTTTAATCTCTCACATTAACACCAAGTTGACATTCTTCCCATCCTAGGCCATCGCCAGGATAGTTGTCAGGCCATCCCTGCGAATAAGCCTTGATCTACGAGTTAACAATTTAATTAAAAATTGTTTGGTGGAATGGGAATTAGAACCTACGACCTCTGGATTGAGCGATCGAGACGCTAAGCCCTGAGCCACCGGCCCGATATTACGTAGGTATTTTAATTAAATGTTTTTGTTTTTAGATGTGCAAGCAATCGGATGTACCTAACCTACTGATATTGTAACAATATAACAATTTAAATAAAATCAAAACATCTCTAAAAGCTTCATTATACAACACAAAAATACCTAACAGATTTTTTTTTTTATTAAGAAGAATTAAAAATAGGTCCATCCTTACCTTCATTCCATATGTAGGTAATAATGTGAATACTTAAATATGCGTATACATATATAGAAATAAGAGTATTATTTTACGTACGTAATACGTATACGGATGATTATTCCGAATATCATTTTATTCCGATTTTGTATCATTCGAATATCAAAATCCACCGAATATTTACAGCACCATCTTAGACCAGGAATGAGAAAGGACTCAGGACTCGTAATTGTCGACTTGCGTATAGTTCCTTGTGTCGTGGCGCATTTGGTCAACTTTTCTATTTGAACTGGAGGCAAACAGATGGAAACGATTAATCGAAAGACTGAAAAAATCGATTAACTTGGTTCGATTAATCGATTAATCATATTATTTTATGTTTCAATGAATCACTGTGTCGTATACTTGCCGATTGCAGGTAAGAAGTGTCAATTTGACGCCTGAGTATGGGTTTTGATCTTATTTTGCCTCGGGCGCCAGTTTCTATTTACAGTGGAGAAACACCACTACACAGGTACAGTGAAGATACGGTACGCCAGGGGGTCGATAGGGAAAATTAGACTTCACACAACCGATAGTACCAATACACCAATAAACCTTTAATACATTTATTTAACCTAAGACCTACTATGTACATAGCCCGAGAAATTTTGAAGTTGGCAAATGAGCAAAAGCACACATGCGGTGTAAACAAGCGAGGGGGAGAGCACAAACGGGATTAATTTTCAAGCGGGTTAGTAACAAGCTAAGGTGAATTATCTACAGCGAGTTAATAAGCAACTAGGTGAGCTACGGGGCGGTGGTCGTGCGTGGATACCAGGTGAGGAAGCAAATATTAAGCAAATATCAAGTAAATGTTAAGCGAATTACTATTATTCAAATTACTCTTACACTTGGCTATTGTATACACTACAAGCTATAGCTGTTGTGATAAGGTTCAAGCTGGAGTAAAATTATGATTAAAGCTATAACACAATCGGTTCCAACCCTCCTGAATGACAGGTCGCGTCTGACTATATAGTCCGGAGACATGAACGCTGGAATAAAAGTATGATTAAAGCTACAAAGTTATTAGCACCAACCCGCCTAAATGACAGGTCATGTCTAATTAATTTCACATAGTCCGGAGACAGTAAAGCTGGAATAAACAAGGAATTTATATACATGGAACGATTATAGACGACTGCGCATCCAATTTTGTGTGGAAACATGGGAGCCGCAATTTTGATGTCACACTGCTCCCAACTTCTACATTTTGTATTGGTACAGCTGACCAAGACCCTAGAATTCTAGTGTCTTTTCTTTTTAATCTAAAAATTCAATGGTTGAAATCTTCCTAACACGGCAACAGTGGTATGGGTAAATTTGGTAAATAGTGTTTGTTTTGTATTTTTGGCATCTTGTTGGTTTATTTTTTTGTGACTCTCTCGATTTGATTCTGTTTATGTGTTTATTATTGTGTTCCTTTGATTTATAGACTTTGAGTGACAATATTTGAGTATTGGACTTTCGTAATTATTCCAGGTAAATTCGGATTTTGAATATCAAACTTAACAAGAATTGAAAGTCTTGTTAAGATTGCATGTCTCTGAAAGAGACATGCAATCATAGTTCCTAGCTAATATAATAGTAAATTATGAAAACTGCGAACATAAACAGTACATAAGATAAGCTAGGATAGTTAAAGTAAGGTAGAGGATCGTTAAATTTTATATGCATAATGTATTGTAATTATTTACTTTTCTAAACGGCTAATCGTGTATTTTACATAAATAATGTGAACAAAAGGTACGTAGGTAGGTACACAAAATATTTCGTTTGTACCTTCATGAATTTTATAAGAAAGTTTGGTGACGATATATTTTATTTTTCACAAATAATTGTAATTAAACTATAAAATATGGAACATTTCTTATACCTAATTAGAATTTTTCTTAGGCTCAAAAGTTTTACTTGCTGCTGTCTGTGATTTTTATTTGTTATTGCTATCTAATTGAAGAGGCTAGGTTGATACTGTTAAATTTCCCACAAATTTTCAGACATCAAAATGGCGGATTCAAAATTGAAATACTCGCGCAGCTTTGATAATCGTTCCATGTATGTTCCTTGGGATTAAAGCTATGGAGTAACTAGTACCAATCCGTCTGAATGACAGGTCGTGTCTTACTAATTGCACATAGTCCGGAGACAGTAAAGCTGGAATAAAAGTATGGTTAAAACAGTAGTTACAATAGCCAAGTCCAATGTTCCCTACTTGGTGTCTAGTTTACTTCCGCACAAGTCCTGGGCACGTCTGCTTGGTTCGGGTGATCGGCTGATACTAGTGAACTGGTTCACAAGCGAGTAGAAGCTGCTGAAACGGTCGGTGGGAGAACTTTTAACACCTGGGCAATAGTGCAGCTTTATAACTTACAATTATTTCCTTACTTTTAAATCTCTCGTACAAGTAGCAGTGGTGGTGATAAGCAGGACTGGTCTCGTTGGTGGATGGCGATCGACTCAATGTTCGAGTTGGTCCCTATTGACTTGAGGACACTTGAGAACAGTAGTAGACAGTAGCCGGCGAAATTTTCTAAGTACCCTAGTTGTGGACTTTGGAGTATTTACTTACTATTCCTCGTACTGGTGGCAACTTGCAAGACAGTCTGGACTGGTCGTGGCGATTGACGGAAAGCGATTGAATATCTGAGTTGGTCACAGCTGGATGGAAAGCTAGAGAGAACTTGGACTGGCGCCGTAGCGGAATCAGGAACTTATTTTTGTTACTTATACAAATTTCCACTTGAGTAGCAAATTTTACTTACTATTTCCTGATAGTAGAGACGGAGGTGTCGGCTGGACTGGTCTTCACTGGTGCAAGATTCGGACTGACTGTAAATCTTGTGGGTCGTTTAGTATAGATAGCGTAGGACGTGAGGAATCGAGTGTGGTCGAATGCCTTCCAGTTGAGACGGCGTGGCGTGATAACTTATATTTGCCGGTTAATATTTAATAAGTGTCGGTTCCAAAAGAAACATTTTACTGGTGGCGGATTTATTTAAATATATACATATAATAAAATGAAATCCGTGGCTTCATTACATCACCAATTAATCGATTAATTACAGGTTAATCGGTGTCGACTGCACATTACCATCGTGATAATCGAATATTTCCGTTTAGAGCACCGGTAAAAGATTTAGCTTATTCGATTTTATTTTATTTGGGATTTGGTTTGTTTCTTATTAAATACTCTGCGTTTATACTAACTATAACGTGTGTTAAGAAATGTTATCCTTTTGTGGACTTTGTTATTTCATAAATTGTTTAGTAGCATTAGGTTGGATAAATAAAAGGCCAATGCCAATTTATTAGTAAATTCAGAATCATAAGTATTTATAATTATTTAGAAAAATTCAAAAACTTCCATTTCAGATATTCAATTAATCTAATGGTTAATAATCGATTATTTTCTAATAATTTAATCAAAAATTGATCTTCATAATTCGATTAATCAAATGAGCGAATAATCGGTTATTTAATTTTTATGGCCAGGGAAACATTGGACTTTATTTCGTTGATTCGTTTGCATTTTAGTGTGTATAGGAATGAAAGTGTGTTTTTGACATTGACGTAATGGTAAACTGTTGTGCCGTGCCCATTAGTGTACAAATAGAAGAGAGCATAAATTAGAGAGAATTACAATTAAGAATTACATTAATTAATTATGGCGGCAATTTACTCCACTCTCCTGGCAGTGATTACGAGTCCCCTCTGTTTCCTAGCCTAAGTACTAATATTACAAACTATCAGGGGCCCGATTCTCGAGTCGAGAGAAAAGATTCATATGAGAAAATGACGTCAAAATGACGAAGTTTGACAGTTTTCTTGCTATAAAGAAATACTTCTATGCCTACGTCATTTTTACGTAATTTTCGCATACGAATGTATTCTCACGAATCGAGAATCGGGCTCCTAGATGCGTGATGGTGATTGTAATTGGTGGCTTACGTCGTATAGTCTGTTGTGCCGAATTTGCTATTCAATCGGTAGCAAACACTGGATTTTATATAATTAATTCTTTTGTGATTTTAGTGTGTATAGAAATAAAACCGTGTTTTTGTGAGATTGATGTAATGATAAATTAATATGCTTGTACTGTTGTGTATAAATAGAAGCGAGAAAACATTAGAGGAAATTACTATGAAGATTGGTGGCAACTTGCTTCACGCTCATGACAGTGATTTCGAGTCACCTCTAAGACATTAGTAATCACTGCCATGAGCATGAGCAAGTTGCCACTAATATTAATTGTAAGGGAAGGGAAAGAGAAACGGAATTCGAATGATCTGTCAGAATGTTACTACTATTTGCTGAAAAGTACAAATAAAATAGGAATAAAAGGTTTTCACTTGTGTTTTTGGATATTGGTTCTATTAGTTGTGGTAGAATAGTTAAAATATAGCCAACTAAAATATATTTTTTAAGCATTTAGTTATTTCACGTTGATTTTTTTACATAATGTAGTATTTTCGGGTCTCATGATCTGTTTCGATAATTAGAAGATTTTGAGAAAATAGAAAGTTAATGGACACTCCATAAGCAGTACTTAAGTTTCCTTTAGACATCTAAGCATGCGCATGTTACTTTTTAATAAGGAAACCCTTAATTGGTGGCTGACTTTAATTCTACAGGCTTACGGTACGTTGTTATGTTTCCTTATTTGATATACCTATTTTGGACGTAACTGACAACAATCGTGAAAACGATAAACATTTACGTACGGATTCATCAACGGGGCCTAACGTTAGTCCGACTAACGAAGGTTACGCGCAAAATTCGCGCCCTTGTTGCGTGGGTTAAAATAAAAGGTGTAGTCGGCGGTGCAAAGTTGGTTAGTCCGACTAACGCCTTATGTCCGTTTCATGAATCCGGATGTTAGAATATTGTATGTATATTTTTAGTGACAAGGATAAATACACAATATAAACAATATAAACAATAATATGTACATGGTGTCTCACCTGGAACTGCGTCGATCGATATTTGGTAAAGTAATAATCCGAAATATTTGAAAATTTGGCAACATGGTAAAGTCTCTAGAGCGCACGTAATTTTTTGGTATTTTGGATACGTGACGTAACCAAAATATGTTAATAAATATACTAAATCTAACGAGAAAATGGACTTGCGCTCGGGAGAGAATTCGTCTATTTCTGTCAGATCTCCGCCTATTCAACTCCTGCCTCGTCGTAATTGGCTCAGCAGTTAACCAGTACCGGCGCCTTACCTTGACCCGATACCTAACTTTTTTAATGTTCTTACCTTTTAAATAATAAATGTCTTATTTTACGAATATTGAGAGTTTATATTACGTAGCGCTGATAAATTTATTTCACCTAATTAACCTACTACACTGAAGAAGCGCCTATTTTTCAAGAAGCGTTAGATTTTATGTATAACGGTCCTATGTAGCTCGCTATACACTCCTCCCACTCTAATCGCCAATGCTCAAAGCAAGTCCCTTCTCTCGTTGGATTTAGTTTAGAACTCTCCAGCATTTCCGGTTATACCGGAAGTGTCGACATGAACTTCGTTATTTTAAATGAGATACCCTGTATATTATTTCATTTTTGTATTCTATGGAAAATTTTATGATGATTTATAGGTTTGCCAAACACTGAAGCTGAGTTGTTAATACAAAAAGTTTACACATCATTAGGGAGATTTTGAACCCCTTAACTTTTAGCTTATATTTATCGTAATCGTTATACTGAGCATGCGCAGTGTCAAAAAGGTTATCATTTTTGGAACTACGCCTGCTCAGTATAATGATTACGATAACGATAAACTAAAAATTAAGGAGTTCAAAATCTTTCCACTATAAGTAGACTTAACACAATTATTACAATCTTATTTGGTTTGCCTTTTTATTTATTCTATTGGATTTAGAAAAAATTTTGATTTACAGGAATGTGTAACGTGAAATCAAGCCACGATATTTCCATTCCAATAACTAGACTCTTGTGAATAGGATAAAATCAAATAGTTTAGATAAAGTCGTCGTTAATACTGTGAGACAGTATTAAAGGATTTCCAATAACTCTATTATATAACCTATATGAAGTATGATTTAATCTTTTGTATGTGGATTATTCGCGTTTACAATAATTTATAAGATAAGAAATGCAGAGATTTATATTTAAATTGCTGTTCGAAAATTTTATTTATTTTTGTATAATGGGCATTTTTGTGTTATTGTTTAATATGTATGATACGTATGTTTTATCCCAAGTTTATTAATTCTTAACTATTAAGTTTAAAAATTATATTTTTGAAAGAAAACAAATAAAGAATAGGAATAAATAACGAAAGTATATGAGAAGTTTTAGTTTGTTTGAAGGATATGCCGAAAATAAGTAGGTACCCCACGGACAATATAGTTTTAGGTTATGTTCTATTATTTGATTTTGTAAAGAGGTTAGAACTTTATGGAACTAACAGAACTAGATATTTAAACTATTAGGTAACTGAAATATAAGAACCTTGAAATTAACTTGACCCTCGATTTATCTTGTAATTGATGGAAGTAAGTAGTGCGTTTATGGTGATTCTTGATCCTTTTCATCAGGTGAATGACCTCCAAGTGAACAACCTGTTCTGACCCTAGGCAAATGTTCTGCCATGACCGATCCTCCGTTAGTGATTGACTTGTTATTACCTTCAAGTAATAATCTGTCCTGACTCTAGCCGAATGTGCTGCCATGATCGATCCTCCGCAGGTGGTTAAACTGTCCTGACAGATCAGTAACCCTAGTCTGGGGTTACTGATTAAATAGCAGATGATTCGTCTTGGCTCCCCAGGTAAATGATCATCTGCTATTTAATCTCTCGGCTGCTATTTAATCTTTCGGCTGTTATTTAATCTCTCGGCTGTTAATCGTGGGCGATAATGATTTATTATGATCAACTACTGAGTAATTTAGAGGAATTGATGACAGGACATTTCTGTTTATTATAGTACAGGGCGTCCCTAAAGTAACTCCCCCCCACTATAACTTTTGAACAAGTTAAGATATCGACCTCTAACAAAAAGTAGGATGAGGATGAATGGTATAAAAATACTACTATCTACAAGAAAACGGAATTTTGACAACTGATAGATGGCGCCAGAGTCTCTGTGAGCACATTTTTAGCAGCAGAGAGTAGATCGTGTCGTATATCGTTTGACAAGTATTTCAATTCTCTTCACACCAGTTGTTGAAAAATTAAAATCGAGATGTCATTGTAGTTTTGTGGGTCATTCAACCCACAAAACTAGAGGAAAGCCACAAATTAAGTGCAGCTCTCAACCAACGTGGAGCTGCCCGCCATAAGGAATGTGCACATAATTCCTTTGGGATCAGCCCACGAGATGCACAATCTGCAGAATTATCACCACCCGACACGTAATTCCAACAACTAGAGGGAACCCGTTCATGGATTTAACTAACTCTATTATACGTTGACCAACGAATCTGAAACACAGAAGAAGGTTATTCATCCCAATCCAAATCCTGTTGTGTCCATAAACACTGCATAAAATGTTTTGCCAAAAGAGTGAGAAAGGCTCGACAACCCAGAGGATCATAAATCTTCGAGAGATCTGAGAGCACATTTCTTTTCGAACAAATACGATCGATCTGATCAACAGAGTATGAGAATAAATTCGTGATAAGACACCACTGTAAACCCAAAACCTTCACACCTGTGGGTTGTTCGGGGTCAAATGACAGAGTTTGCTGATCCATTTCTGGTCCTGAAGACAGTAACTTCAAATTAAGACTGGACCATTTTATCAATTCGAATCCAGCTAGTCAACAAGTGAATAAGTTGAGATTTCATATCACGAGTTATTTCCAAGTGGCTTATCCCTATCACAATGTCATCTACGTATAGCGCAATTTTAGAATTTTGCAAGGGATGCGATTCATCTGCCTCTTTAGCTAATTTTCTTAAACAGCGGATTGCAAGGTACAGACTTAACGAAATACCATACACTATTCGATCAAAACTCTTGTACAGGTTGAGTATGTGAAAATCTCCACAAAATACAGATAGTCTCTATGAGGCTCATGAATAAAAATTTGTGGAATATCTGCAGTGAATATGGCATTGTGTAAACCAAACACTAATTAAATTGAAGCAATGTCTTGTTCCAGTTTAGGACCAACTAATAACACATTCAAAGAGGCCCCAGAAAAGATTTTGGCTGATACATCAAAGACTACTCTGATTTTTGTCTAACTACTTTTCAGCTTAATAACATGCATGATGGGGATCGTAGCGGTACCTCGAATGGTTTTCTCCAATGGAATTCTCTATAAGACACATATGATTTTAATCCAAATAATCTCGCATGAAAACTGAATAGGCTTCATATAAAGCAAGATTTTTAACAAGGCAACTTTCTAATGACATAAATCTCCTTAATACAACATTGTAGGAATCCCTAATTGATCTGACTTATCACGAAACGACAACATGACAACAAACCTGCCAGATGAGTTACGATATTGTATTTGCACCATTGAATTTTTAAATTCAATGATTTGCACAAAGATATATCTAGACCTAAAAAAAACTATTTCCCCTGAATTTCCAAAAGTAGGATCAGTAAGCGAAAGGTTTTGAAGATACTGCCACCGCTGAGTAGGCACTTGAGGAAGATCTCCACATATCTTTGAAATGATAAGCATTTCAATGTCAAACATAGGTTGAGGCCTTTGACATGGGGTAAACATGACTGTACCTAACTTCGAATCGAATACGTACTCTAATCATTTAATCTAATCCTTGAATAGGAACAGAAGAAGAAGATTTTGGTAAAGAAAGTCTTTCGCACATTTACTGGTAATGAAACTCGAATGACTAACAGAATCAAGGAGTCCTCGACATTTTTGAAAATTACCTTAATATTTTTCAACTAATTAGAAAATATTAAATAGTAATAAATATATTCTTTTAGGTTAGAAACTCATAGAAATCCTTTCTTTACAATTAAATATTAATAACTTGTGTTAATCGGAAAGTGGTTGGGGATCGTATTGGGTTATTAACCCAATGCAACATTCTTCATATATTCCTCTTGCAAAAAATATAGAAGCAAAAAACAGGGATCAATGTTATGAATGACTACTGCTTTTCATGGAGTGATTTGTATTTGTATCCTATAACCAATAACGCAAATAGAACATTTTTTTATCCACATTTTTCTGGTTTCAATTTAGAAGGTTTCTTGAGTTCCTTTGGAGTATTCCTTTATAGGAAGGATCCCAGCGTTTAAGAAGTTTCGGTCTTAAATTTAGTCCACAGAAGTGAATATGCTCTTCCAAATGCCTAATGCTCTTCCAAAAGGAGGTTCAGTATTTTGGCCATGTGGTCTTTGATCGTGAAGTTGCAGTTGATCCTCAGAAGACTGAAGCCTGAACATGATTGATTTAAAAACTCGGAGTGATAGGTAGCCAGTTAAATCGAGAGACTAGGTACTATAGGAATTTGATTTCTACATAAAACATCGTCTTCAACATCGTCGTCAACCATTCACCGCAATGCTGATGCTCTCTCGAGAAGGCCATATCCAGAGGACTGCAAACGTTATCACGTTCCGACCTAAGAACCTAAAAAGTCGCAAAAAAAACTTGCACAAATTGCTCTATAGAATAGCATAATGTGATCAAAATAAATATCCCTTTCACTTATCTTATTATTGTACTCGTTGTAGCTTGCGTTTTACATTACATTGCTATCATTAATAGAATATCCACCTTCTTAATGCATATGGGAAGTCGATACGATGTAACAGTTGTAATGTAACATTTTTTACATTCATGGAATAATAATACATTTTCTAATGGTAAATAGTTATTAATAAATTATAATATTAAAATATAATATTTTAATAGGTAAATTATTATTAATACTTATGTATATGCATGTGTTAATTTTTTTATGTCAAAATGTGAGTACTTACGTATTACTGTAATATATTTTTTAATAACAAGTACATAATTAATACAAAAAATATAAACAAGATAAAAATAATAGAAGGTATTTGATATTAAGAAGTATTAATAGTCCTGTTGAATAAAAAACTACCTACTTCTTACTTACATTGTACTTTTATTTGAGATGTAGCCTCGATAACCCCAAGTGCACTTGCGGCGACGCAAGTATAATTAGCAGACTCTTGAATATTAGTAAGTTCTAACGTGTTTTTACCAATTGGAAGTTTATCTTCTGGGGTAATTTCTTGTGTTAATCCCTTTCTCCATTTGACGAATGGCATCGGAGATCCAACTGCTACACAATTCAGGCTTAAATTATCACCCAGTTTTACTTCTGTTAATGGAGGTGGAGGTCTTGAAAACTGGGGTGGCACTCGGCGAACTGTAAGAGAATTTACAATATTCTTAATTTATACAAGGAGTATATCGTTATATGCAAACAAGTGTATTGCAATATGACTATAGTTTATACCTATTACTTGTAGGGGTTTTCAATAGGGTCAGCAATAATAAAGGATCAAAAAATTTCTACCTAGCCAGTGCGGTATATGAAACTGGGTGTTGGTTGATCTCATTCTTCTTTCAAACCATTATTTTAACGATAAAAGGTTTAAAAATGAAAATAATAAAATAAAACTAGGGAGGTAGGGAAATAGTACGTACGATCGAGTCGAAGGAATAGGAAAATCAAGTTTATGAAAATGTAAATAGTATTAAAACAAAAATGATTAACACCAACACTCCTAAGAAATCTTCTATTGAACTAAATACATCTTAAAAACGTGTTATCATTATTTTTGACATTTTGTTTGGTCTAGCCCCTCCAACCTGACTCTTTTATCCTCTTGTTTTTGATTTAGCGACTAGGATCCGTTGCAATTCAATAAACATTAATAAATCATATGAAATATTGGCGGCTCAGATGCTAGTCCTTAAAATTTCCTTAACAATAGGTATATTTTTTAAATAGATGAATAGTATATTATGTTACTAGGAGCAGAAGGCAAACATTATTTGTTGAGCCCAGAAGCTTACACTTTGTGTGTAAACTGGGCGAAACACATAAAGAGCTTTTAATACCCCGAGTGTCCAAGCTTTTTATACTGCCGAGCTATATTTCTTCTTCAATCGTTATAATTAAAACTGTAGGTATTTATTCAGATATTTATGCTTGTATAATGATAAAAAGCGATTTGACGTGACGTTTAGTTTCAAACTGGCAGTTCTGAGAAATCATGGCTACATGACTTTTTTTAATCCCTTGTTATAGTTAAACTTTATCACCCGGATTCATGAAAGAGACATAAGGCGTTAGTCGGACTAACCAACTTTGTGCCGCCGACTACACCTTTTATTTTAACCCGCGCAATAACGGCGCAAAATTTTCGCGTAACCTTCGCTAGTCGGACTAACGTTAGGCCTCGTTGATGAATCCGTACGTAACTTTTTTGTACTAGTAAGAAAATAAGAATATTTCTTTACTAGTAAAACTAGTAAGACTAGTAGTCTTTTGTATAATACGTCTTACATAATATAATGAAAGTACTATTATACGCGTGAAGAAAAAAGTTCTTTTAAGTCATTCCATAGATAACTGTTTCATTTATGGAGTGTGAAGAATTGATTGTCAGCGAACTGTCATAATATATCACGTTCAAAACTATCGTCAACTTTACAAATTTTTTTGCTATAATTGCTGTGGATGAGTAATTTGTAAACTATTTATTCAGTATAAAGGAGATAGCAGTGATAACAGTGGTGGTTATAACTATATTATAACCAGTATTTTTGTAATAGAAAATAACTACATCAGGTATATTTTTTGCAAACAAACAAATAAGTTTTGCAATTATGATTTCCATTACAAAATTATAAATTTTATAATAATGCATTTCAATCACCATTGTATTTCAGCTTTATTAACTGTTGTACAATTAGTAAAACTTGCATCTACATTTTTGAATTTTGTCAAAGAAGCAAGATATAGTTTTTTGAATACGTTAAGCAATTGAATTTTGACAGTAACAACGCAATTTATTTAAATTAAAATTACATTGTTACTTTTTTTACCAAATCGCGATTATTTTCCCGGTATTTTAAGTAAGTTTTGGATTTAAACGATTACAAATTGATTTTGGTCAACCGTATACTACAATTCAGGATACTTCAGGGACTTACCTTTAACATACAGCAAGGCATGTTTAGAATAGTCAGTTCCAATAGAGTTTTCAGCAACGCATTCGTATTTACCATGATCCTTTTCTTCACTAGATGTTATTTGGAGAGCACCTAAAATTGAAAATTACTAAAACACTTAAAAAATTGAGCACTTTTCAAATTAGTATCATTAAGTCAAAATCGCGTAGTGAAATAGTTAAATAACAACACATATACATGTTTAAATAATAAAAACTGCCGGTGTTTCGACCTTTATTTAGATTGTTCTTCAAAGCTACAACAAAGGGAACATCATTTGTTTAAGGAGAACACGCTTGATTAACGTAATGTATCCTCTATCTTACTATAAGCTAAGATAACTAATAAGTAGTTTAAATAATATTCGTAGCTATCATTAAAAGACAAAGTTTGAATATAAAAATTTTAAAAAATCCTATATTTTTCATACAAATTTTTTTAGGATTTTTTTTATATATCATACATATTATATATGTAATGTTAGGAACCTCGAGCTCGGTGATGTTTATGCTAAAGATCACGTACGGGTTCCTAAATGTTTTGATGGCAGCAGACGGCAGCGGGAACAGGTATTCGATTACGAACTATACGCTAATTAAGACACATATTCAATTCCTATCATTTTATATTGTTCTGAATAAAATATTCTATTTTTGTGAAAAAGAGTGCTTTAATAGTATGCATATATGTAAGGATATAAATAATATATTATATACCGAACAAAAAAGGACTCCATTTGCATCTGCGAGTACAAGGCTGGAATAAATAAGCCTTTCAACGAGTATGTGTGTTATTATTTTAATTACAATTAGTAATTATCGAGTTTTAAAATAAATTTTATTTGATTGACGTTTTATTACAATTGACGAGTTGGTAGCTGGAAAAATTAGTGATGTTTTTCCCCCTGTACCTGTAGCTGCTGTAGTTTATGTAGTTTAAGTGCCGCCCCCAGACAAGTTTCATGAAAGCGAGGATTCCGACGAGAATCCTAGACAGCCAAAGTAAGCTGGATTTACACTTTAAAGAAATCCGAACTTATAATAGAATTAGAAAAATGTCAGTTAAGTAGTAAAAGGACAATGCCAGTATTACGTAAACGTTTGGTCACTTTCTTTAGAGAAGGACCACCGAAACACCAAAAAACTTGTTTAACAGATGCAGGACCGTCTACTGCTACCGTAGCTGACAATGCATCACCCCAGGTTTATGATTCTAATGATTCCGGCGATGAGGTTTCATACCCACTCATAAAAAACTGGGTTGAAACTTTAAGCAGGGAAGAACTTGTAGCCAACCTAACAAAGTTACACCTGAATATTTAAGGAGAGACGTCTGTTTTAAATCAAAAGTGTACAGCCGTTCTCTGTGAACCACCTGCGAGGGTGCATTCACCGCCGCCGTCACCGTTACCTTCCTAACCCCTCTCAGCACCGTTCCAACCAAATGACGAATCTACTTATAGATCTACATCGTACCGCCTCGGCAACGATGGATGCACTAGAGTTAGAAAGTGAGGACTTAAGTTTAATGGTAGAGTTCCTGGAAAAACTGTGCGATTTGTATGAAATTTTTCAAAGAAATGCCCTAGCCTGGTACCGCAATAACCGAGCATCTTGGACTAGTTGGCAGGATTGCCTAATCTATTTCAAACATTGTTATTTACCAGCCAAATATGAAATATTTTTAGAGGAACAGATACATAACCGTCGCCAGAAACCTAGCCGAGACTATGTAGTCGCCATGCAAACATTAATTCGAAGGCATGGTGAATTTTCTCAAGAAAGAACCTTGCGCTGCCTCTATGGAAACCTGTTACCCGATTATCGACAATACATACGGCGGAGCGATATACAAAGCATCCTGGACCTGGTGATATCATCAACCAGCCAGAGTCCAGTGTTACCTGTTTCCAAACACCACTCCCCGCCGCCTGTTCAAAGGGTTCCTTTGGATAACCGTCCCCGCCGTACCGCACCGATTAGAGCACCCGAAGGAGCCTTCCGAGGTAGTGTACCTAACCTATAGAGAGGACACCCGTAGCAACAGCACCGTCCGTTCGAAATCGCCCAGAGAGGCGCCAGCACGCCCTCCTGCGCGGCAGACAAGTCAATCTGCTATCACCTCCCATAGACCTGTCTGCTAGAGGTGTGGACAATCTGGACATTTCCGAATTGAATGACGAGCCCCTCCGAGACCATTTTCTTCACGCTGTGGACGAAATGGAATTATGAGCCGAGACTGTAATTGCCACAACCCGGAAAATTAAACCGGAGCTATCCTGTTTCGAGGCCAGCGCGGTTCCGGAATACTCCAGCCTCGCATAATTCCACCGTTACCAACATGTTACCGTCAAAATAAAAGACAGGATGTTCTCTGCACTCGTGGATACCGACGCCGTCCGTTCCTATGTCGGCGAGAAAATTGTTAAATACTCTAGAGAACTAGAATCGCGTTCCAAGAAGTTCTGACACCTGCTGTGAAACTGGCAAATGAACTGACAGTACTCATACAGGGTAGCCACTGTCTAGAGTTTTCGATAAGTGACACTCACTTTTCGGAAATAGTTTCATACCTGCCAGATCTGACGTTCGATATTGTGTTGGATATGGACATCCTTGGTAAAAAGAAGCTTACCTTGGACTTGTTAAGCAACACAGTATATCTAAATGATGAATTAGTCTTTAGAGAACAGCCGTTACTCATATAGTCATGTAGTCCTACTGGAGGACTATCGTTACAATTAACTGGTACCGAGGAAACTGGTTTAAAACAATTCCTAGATCAGAAATTACCTAGTTTCAAAGATATAAGAGGAGCTACTAGGCTAAGACAGTACCACAACCGCCTCTCATATCCCGAACCGATTAAAGATACCGAGCCCAGAACCTAGAATCCAAGCCTTTATTGATCAGGAGGTGGACCAGATGTTAAAAGATGGGGAATCCTCTTCCAGTCCATGGAGTTCACCTATGGTAATAGTCCGTAAGAAAGATGGGAAACCGAGGTTCTGCATATATTTTCGAAAGGTGAACAACCGAGAAAGATGCATGGCTATTACCGTATATTAATGCCATTCTTGACAAGCTTCAACGTGCCCGGTACATATCAAGTATAGACTTGAAGCAAGGATATTGGCAGATACCGCTGTCATCTGAAAGCAAACCTATAACTGCTGTCACAGTTTCTGGCCAAGGTCTGTTTTACTTTAATGTGATGCCGTTTGGTTTGAACTCAGCACCGGCTACTTTTCAACGTCTGCTTGACCGTATCATAGGTCCAGAGTTGGAACCGTATGCTTTTGCCTACTTGGATGACATTATTCTCATTGGCGAAACATTTGCGGAACATTTACGTAAAATACCTCAAAGCTTTCAGCCGGCTACGAATAGCTAATCTACAATTAAATGCTGATAAATATCAGTTCTGTAGGAAATCCCTAAAGTACTTAGGACATTTAGTTACCGCCGAGGGTATCTCTACGGACCCCGACAAAGTTACAGCCATTCAAGATTTCCCAACACCCAGAAATGTTAGAGAGGTACGCCGTTTCTTAGGCACAGCATCTTGGTACCGTCGTTTTGTGCCTTTCTTTTCCGAGGTTGTCGCACCGTTAACCAGACTGCTTAATAAAAATTACCGCTGGCGTTGGACTGAGGAACATGAAAAACCATTTTCTGTCTTAAAGAATTGTCTCACCGAAGCTCCGGTATTAACCTGTCCGGACTTTGAAAAGCCGTTCGTCTTGAAGACCGATGCCTCCGATGTAGGTTTGGGTGTGGCATTGACGCAGGATATTGATGGAGCCGAACATGTGATAGCTTATGCTAGCGGCACGCTTTCCCCATCAGAGAAAAACTTCGGCCGTGGAAAAAGAATATCTAGCCATTGTATGGGGGTTAGAAAAAATGATACCGTACCTGGAGAGATACCGTTTTACCGTTATTACTGATCATCAATCTCTCTGTTGGTTACACTCTATAAAAAATTCCACCGGCCGTTTAGCCCGATGGAGCATATTTTTACAACAATAAAGTAGAGGAGCATTGAACCGTGTGGCTGATGCTTTATTTCGACAGCCTTTCTCAGGCCCTTCTGCTGAAGACGATACACAAGAAGTATGTGCTTTGGACGAAGCACGTGCATGTTCTTGGTATCAGCGCAAGAAGGAAGAAGTAGAAGCAAAGCCTGAAGGATTTCCGGATTACTGTATCCGAAATGACCGCCTCTACCATTACTTCTGGGACTCAGATGATCTAACCGAACCCGACATGAGCGATCCATGGAAGTTATGTGTTCCAGCACTGGCGTCTTGGCAGAGAACCATAATGGTCCTACTGCAGGACATATGGGTATCTCAAAGACAATAGCTCGTATATAACACCGATATTATTGACCAGGCATCTTTCGGGATATTGCAAACTACGTAAGGAAATGCCTGCAATGCACGGATTTCTTAAAATAAACTGGATCGCTAATACATACTGGTGGGGGTAGCTAAAAATAACAACTGATAGGCGGCCGCCATACTGTGCTAACTTCTAGGTATTTTATGAACTAAATGATGGTAACACTGTTGAGTTACCAGCACTGCTTTTATATTTTCTTTTTGTTTTGTGCATTTGTGGTTTATAAATGAAGTTCTGTGTGCAAGGTGCAAGTTATTTATTTCTTAATCTGAAGAAAAAACATGCAATTTCATCATTTCATCCATTTGGTCGAAGTATTCAATGTTGAAGGTTGCGATAAGTCTAAAAACGTAGATATCTGTTATCTGAAGAGTC
Source organism: Pogonocherus hispidulus (assembly GCA_963924545.1). Taxonomy (NCBI): domain Eukaryota; kingdom Metazoa; phylum Arthropoda; class Insecta; order Coleoptera; family Cerambycidae; genus Pogonocherus; species Pogonocherus hispidulus. Next base: position 45,864,061 of record OZ004692.1, on the reverse strand, counting down.
AATCGAAAGGATACAAGGTGAAAAAGGCTGCAGTTTTGGAAAGAGTGCAAATTGAAGAATTTTTGACTAAATCTTGTGATAAAGAATATTTTATGATTAAGGTAATAACTCTTAACTTATTAGACAATATGTATTAATAATACTTTGAATCATTTTAGGTTGCGCTAGTAATAGGAGTCTCTGGTGCTTGTCGATGCTACGAATTGACGAATTTGAAAATCACTAATGTATAGGACACTGGCGCGTATCTAGTTGTTTCGATACCAGATACCAAGACTGGCATTTCACGAAAGTTTAAAATTATAAATGAAGGATTTTCTATCAACGACGTAGAGATGTGTAGAAAATGTATTTCCCTAAGACCAAAGAACTTATCACAAAACAGATTCTTTTTACATTATGAGAATCAAAAATGTACTTCTCAGCCTGTTGGAATCAACACATTGGCAAAGGTTCCATCAAAAGTTGCATCGTTTCTGAACTTGGCAAACGCGGAAGCTTATATTCGCCACTATATGAGGGTGCACTTCAATAACTATATTGGGAAATAAAGGTGCCGACTTTACACCCATTAAGCGGTATGGTGGGTGGAAGAGCCCTGCTGTGGCAGAGAACTATATTGAAGACTCTGTATCTAACAAACTTGGTATTGCAAGGAAAATCCAAGGTTCTTCTCGTTCAAGTCATTCCTCAGAAGAGGAGACATCCAAAATTTGTTGCAAGAAGCAACTACAAGCTTCCTATTAACGGAAATGAAGTGAAATATGAAAAAGCGAAGAACGAAATGTCTATTAATATAAATGTTAATGTTAATTTTAATAAGTAAATTAAATTTGGTTGATTTAAGTTTATATTTTTTTATTATTTCAGTAGTGGATAATAGGTTACTTTATATGCTTTATAAGTGTGGATAAAACTCCTATTATATTTTATATTTTATTATATTATATTATATTTATTATATATATTTTATATATATATTTTAAATGTGTTTTTATTAAATTCCTACCATAATCATAATGATTTTGAGTTTTGAAGTTGTTAATGTTATCTTCTAGAAAAGCAGTTATTACCATATTGTGTATTATAAACTTCATGTAATTTTATAACAAAATAACTGATTAACCTATCCCAATTCATTCACAATATTTAATATATCTTAACAGTGTAAAGTATAAATTTGACTAATAACTACTTGACATTACTAATTGTATGATGCCATTCAGTTAAAAAATATTTTTTTAGTGCCGTTTTTACTGATAAGACGTGCAGCTACTTTCATCATAGTTTTTTATATATGCAGCGGTTATAAATGTTTCAATAACTGCATACATTTTATCGTAAGTAACAGAACTGTAATAGGCAGAGTGGCAGAATTGTCGTAAGTAGCCTAAGGTAAAATTTAGTGAATGACTTACGATATTTTGGTAAAAAGGTATCGATATTAGAATTCCTCAAAACAATATACAAAACTGATCCTAACTAATTTTTATACTGCAATCAGACAAGGTTCAAATACTTGGTTGACAAACCATGTTACTTTAAAGTTTTTTGGGTTAGTTACTAAATTATGTTTAGACAAGTAACTATTATGAACCAGTTATAATTCCGGCTAATGTATAATTTATTTAAAAAATGAAGTTGTAACAGGAGAAATAAAGAGTGTCGTCAATTAATTTAATATACATTGGTACCTACCAGACATACCATTGGAAGATTTGTACATGTAGGGAGTGCCTTTACAAGCACATAAATTTCGACTTTGTCGAAAATCATTTCAAGTCAAATTAAAAAGAGTTCATTCCAATTATTTGAAATGCACTATAAATAGAAAAAAATTATATATACCTTTGCTGCACAAATATAACTCTTGAATCCAGTCCTGTCAATTACTCGTCATATCTAATGCACAAATAATACAATTTAATCTTTGATATAACCCTATATTAAGTTAACTTTTTAGACCCGCTGCTAAAGTATTTTTATTACAACAGTGTACAAATTTTATACCCATATCCATCCATATAAGTAATATTTAGTTAGTCATATGCCCATATCTCACCAAACTATTTTCAAAATTTCCCTCTGTAAATACCTCAAAATCATTCGCTGAAAACTAGCCAATGGAATGTTAGCACAGTGTGGCGACCACCTTACAGTTGACAAAATGATAGTTAGGAATCAGCGATCCAGTTTATTTTAAGAAATCCGTGCTGCAATGCCAACAGTATAAACTAGCACAACACCAAACTGTTGGTAAAATGCAACCCTCCGTTAACAGTCACCCTCGGCATACCGTTAGTACCGATCTAGTAGGACCGTTCCCGAGATCCCGCAAAGGAAATCCCTTGGTGGTAGTCTTTCAGGATCAATTCACAAAGTGGGTACAATTCCGTCCCCTCCGCAGTGCAACAGCACAAAATGTCACCCAAGCTCTGTACGAAGAGATAATATGTCGCTTTGGTTGTCCCAGAGAAATCATAAGTAACAATGGTGCGCAATATGACAGCCACCTGTTCCGGACGCTTTTCGCGCACCAAACGTTATTCGATAATATCTACGATTTTTTGATTAGTTATAGGTACTTCAAAATTAATAAATTGTCCTCTGCAAAATAAAAACCTTTTGAAATTCGGTATTGATGCCCCATATTAAGTATTTTATATGTGAGTAGGCAAAATAAATATCCAACAAATAATATCTATCCATAATGTTCCTCAAATTTCTAATAATAAAATAAGCAGACTTTATTTTGTTTAAAACATATTTGGCATGATTTGATCAAGTCAGATGTTTATATATGCACAAACCTAGAAATTGTGTACCGTCAACTTATTTAAAATAAATTTATTCTGTTCTATTGAGATATTAGGTACTTTCCGTCTTTTGTAGAATATTATATATTTTAGTAAGTGGTGAGAAAGAAACACACGTAGTCCCCTCTTTGGGCCTTTGCTACTACCCGTCTGACAATTATTGTCAAACTGACAGACAGATAGCGACCTGTTTTTCCGCAGGTGTCATTATAGCAGTGACCTCTATGTCTTTGAGGAAGACAATCCTACTTTTTTATTTGAAAACAACTATGCCGAAAACAACTAAGTACTCCGCGGCCAATGTAGCTCGACTGGCGTTACATTACTCCAACATCTCCATAGAAGACGTCACATCCTTCATCAAGATCAACCACCAGACACTGACCTGACATTGAGATCAATTTGATAATAATTGCCAAACGGATAGTCACCATGGTGTGTTTTTCACCACTACTAACATTCCCGATGCCCCTTAAGGCAATCATGTCGCAATATCATTCATCGATTCCACTACCTATGGTACTCTGATGAGCGCATAATAAGCGCGAAACCGGTCAATGTCTGGTGGTTGATCTCGATGAAGGATGTGACGACTTCCATGGAGATGGCAGTGCCATCGGGCTACGGGCAATGTGCCAATCGGGGCACATTGTTCGTAGAGTAGTTGTTTTCGGCATCTTCAAATTATATATTTTGTTTTAGTAACATTTATCATAAGTTTATTTGTAGGTAGAGCACCCGGAAAATAAGTTTTTAAGTACCTATTACGTTAACCTTCACTTGAATTACTTCAAATGTTGAGGCCGAAATACTAATTGTGGTACCATAACCATCTGCATATTGTACTATAGTTGCATCATTAGAAATACATTGTTTAAGGTTATTAATGATGAATATAAAAAAAGTAATGGAGACAAGAAACAACACACATCCCTGCGGACCACCAAGGCTGATCCTAGTATGGTTGAGATGTGCTTTGACCTATTTTGACTTGAATGCTTCTCTCTGAAAGAAAAGAGTAACCCAATCTCTTATCGGTTCTCTTATACCTAAAGTAAAGTAAAGCACGAAATTCTTATTAATGCAATCAAAGGTTCGTATTAAATCGAAAAATAGATTCAAGACATACTTATTTTTGTCGAGTAATTCATAAATATGATTTATGAACGAAAAACATGATGTGTTGGTAGAAAAACTGGGTCGAAATCCATATTGAGTTTTACTTAAAAGATTTTATTTTAATAAAATGTAATGTAAATTCGACTGTTAATAATTATTTCAAATAGCTTCAAGAAATAAGATAGCAGAGCTGTAGGCTTATAGTTTTCAATGAGATTTATTTTACCTGAAGTGGTACTACATTAGCCAATTTGAGTTCAGAGAAAAATATCTCAGATTTTATTGATAGATTAAAAATTTAGCACAAGGGGTGTAGTGTGTATTTCAATATGTACCTACCTTAGGATTTTAATTGGCAATCCATCAGGACCATTTGATGTTTGGTTTGCATTAAACCTGTAAAACAATTGCCGTCGAACCACGGATTTCTTAAAAAGAAATCCGTGCGTCTAACTGTATATGGTCTTCACAGAATTTTGGTCTATGTTGGCAAAATAAGTACAGGACATATGACAAATTTCAGTTTGACCCGATATAATATTGTTGTTGGTTATTACTTGTGATATATTTATCTTATTTTTTATTCTACAATTCCAAATTTATTTGCAAGTGATAATGTTGCCAAGCACATTTCTACCCAAGCTACCCAAACAACATTTAGATGTTGTACTTACGTTGTCTGACCAAAACCGGTGCTTGGCATATCCTCAAGTAGTGCCAAAGTAACTCTCTTGACATGGGCTGAGGGGTAATCCTCCAGTACTGGTAAGAATTATATTAGTTCATTAGCAGGCGTTCATAGTAAACCCTCAAAAACAATAACTAAAAAATATAATCTGTACCAATTCGGCCTAGCGAAATATGCTGAGTACCGCTTGTGCTTAGAAGATGATAAAACGCAGAACACATTTTATGTACCTGCCCACTGGGGGAAGGATCAGATACTCAATATTTGGCAAATGACAACTTCTACAAGATGCTCCGAATAAGTTCTCAGCAAATAAGATGATCAGAATAAGATCTGTTGGGTGAAATGTAATTAGGCGTGAGCCACAATAGACCATATGGTCGTCGTGGAGGGTCTGGTTTTCGGCGCACTTGGTGCTCCACGTTGGTGTTGGAGTCCAACAGTTGGACATAGGCGCAACATCCTTCCTGTGTTTTGCACCAGTTTGGGGAATCGAATAAACCCATTTAACGTTGTCGTTTAAGGTATAATTGTATATTATAAAAAATTATATATATTTTTTTATTATGTGTGATCAAAATTTAGTTTTATGGTAGATGTAGAACTTCTGTGTTTGTTTCTGACAAATTGATTGTTTTTTTGATTCGCCATAATAATGCCAAAGAATTCTTATTTATTTCTTTATTTTTTATTTTTGTTAATTAGTTTTTGTAAAATTTTTATTTTAAATAAAATTTAAAAGACTGTATTTTTATTCCCTCTATTCATTATTTTCCTAATTTAAAAAATATGTTTTAAATGTAATTTGCCGTCGAAGGCAAATTACATTTATCACACCAGCGGCGTAATAGGACGGTCCTGGTTCTAGATGTTTTATTTTCCTTTTACACATTAACAATGCAATCTTTTCATTATCATTATTTACATTAAGATTTACACCAATACACTCACATGTAAATTCATTTATATACGGCAAGTGCAATGAGATAACGCGATATATGATTTTGGTCGTTAATTACTATTCAAGAAATCCAGTAACTATCACTTGCTCTTGAGCCATCCAGTGTTCACTGATTAATAACAATGAGGTATTTAAAAGAAGTTATAATTGGGGAATTTTGTTTGAAATAGATTTAACATTAGAATTAATGTTAAAAAGGACAAAGACTTTGTGTAGCCTAGTAATCAATTTAATGTTCTCTTTCCAACACACAACGCTTGTGGCACACTCTTTTGATCATTACCATTTTATTATAGTTAGACCCATCATATTTTTTATTAACGAATTGGTCAGATAACGCCGATAACTAAAAAATTAAGTAATATATAGGGCGTTATACCGGGTTTCATGTTAATTGCCATTAGTCAAATGAAATGGGAAACCCGGTATAGTTATATTATAGTGGAAACTGTTTCATCAAGAATAATAAACTTTTTGTAAAGGGTAAGCTTATACTCTGCAAGAGCTTCAGGAGGGGGACGACCAGCAGAACAGTATTGGACCAGCAATCATAAGTTCTCCATCTAACTTACACAAAAAATGTATAAACACCCAAAATAAAATTACTGGAAATCAGGGAAACAAAGATAGTGTAAATCAAGCGGGAGCTACGAAGAAGGGAAATACTGTAAAAGTCAAATCGCGGGAAGCTCTTGGGGAGGGAGTAGAAAAAGAGGGTGGACCAGCCCAAGCAAGTAAAATTCTGAGGAATCAGAAGAAATTAATGCAATAACACCTTAGGTACTTATAAACTTTGGATGTATGTGTGTCTTTTAGGTATATATTCTATTTTAGTATTCTGAATTCTGAATTGATTTGTTATTTCTTGTATAATAGTATTAGTCCAATCAATGAATGCTCAAAAAGGGGGTGTAGAGAGAAATGGAAGGAACACAATTTTTGACTTTCGGACTTTGTTTGGACTAGTTAGGAGATAAACATACTAAAAGTCCCCACTCCTAGGAGGTGAGCGGGGTGCAGGGGGGCACGTAGAAGGTCCATTTTTTTGATTTTTCCCTTATATCTCGGAAACTATGCGTCCTAGCGATAAGGCCATTCTATACAAAATTTAAGCTGACAAAATTTGCCACAATATTGATCCTATTCATTTTTTCGTTATCACCCATAGTTTCCGAGATATCCTCGCTCAAATTTCGCAAATTTTGAAAAAAAAAATGTTGCCACACGTTTTTTGCCTTATTTGACTAGCTAACTATTCGGTCCTTCGTCCCACGAAAAAGTCATGACATAGGAAGTTGTAAAGCATTAAATTTTCTTCAAGAATATATGATATTTTACTATTTTATCTTCAACCGTTCAAAGTTAGAGCAATTTTAACTAAATTCCGAGATTTTGCAGAAAAACTTTACTTTGTTGTATATCGTATTTGATCTCGTACTTTCATGCTTCAAGGCACTTTCCCTACGCTAAGTCATGACATTTATACGTCCAAAATATGGAAAATCTGTCTTCAAGACTGACAGCCGAAAAATACAACAAATTTGCAAATAACAGTTACTTCACAATGCGGCGATCTGATCGCTTTTGGTCAGGGGTGTGGTCCTATATAACCATCGAGACCACCTTCTTGCGAACGTTTTCTAGCCAAAGTGGCATGACCCGTAGTAGAGGTGTAACAAATAATACACTCAGCAAATGGGTAATTGGAATGAGTCCGACCTATGATATTTGCACCTCTCTAGAAGAGTTTGTTTGATTCTACTCACGTGAAGTGAGCAGCACAGAGATTTTGGACAAACCCGCCAAACTAAGGATGCAGCTGATGTTACCAAATTAATTGAATGGTTTGGGAAATATTCTCCCTTTCGGGATACCAGCGACATCATGTCTATTGCGACGGTGGTTGGTGACAAAACAATCACGTGTTACAATGCTGTTACAGTTGGTAAACAAGCAATGGGTAAAATGGTTAATTCTCCATTTTCAGATATCAAACTGGCTCGGAAATATCGAGGAAATTTTTCGCTATCTCGCATAGTTTCCGAGATATCCGCGCTCAAATTTCGCTAATTTTAAAAACAAATTTTTTACCTGACGTTTTTTGCCTTATTTGACTAGCTATCTCTTCAGTCCTTTGCCCTACGAAAAGTCATAAGAAATAAGTTGTAAAGCATTAAATTTCCTTCAAGAATATACGATATTTTACTATTTTCTCTTCAACCGTTCAAAATTAGAGCAATTTTAACTAAATTCCGAGATTTTGCAGAAAAACTTTACTTTTTTATCTCCTGGTCACCAGTTGTTTTGGCCATCAAGAGGACTATTAGGCCGACATCCTCACCAATAACAGCAACACCAGTGGTATACGACAATTCCACAGCCGTGTCTACAATAAGGACGTCGTTTTATGCTTGAATGGTTTTGACTCCATGTGCCTGTAGTGTGACCTTTATCATGTTAATCAGCCGACTCTTGTTGTAGACGTTTGACAGGAAGTCTTCCTGCTTTACAGTTATGACTGTCTTCTGATTGAAATGTATGTCGGCTGACTTGCTGGGCCGGTACCGCCTTTGCTATTCAGTGACCTTGGTACTTGATGATGAGCTCGTGTACCCATCAAACACTACAGTGCAACTCCTTCCACGATAGTGACTTTTCACAAAATTGGCATACCCATCACAAATGGCAGATATCGTGGAACCTCTTTGCCAAATAACTCTGTGGAGAACTCCTCCGTCCATAACAATGTCAAGTGTGTCTCACGTACATGGATTTTATTGTTGGATTGAGCTCTGTATAGAGAACTAACTTCGTCGATTTCCCTATCCCACCCTCATTAAAATAGGCCAAAGGGAAAGAGACTAATTCATATTGCAAATAAGTTTTTAAATCTTCGTCGGTTTTCTTGCTTATGGACATGCGTTGGAATAGCAAAAAAGGATCCACAGACACCTTTTCGTCGTTGATCTTGATTGACGAGCTTACAGTCGAAAGGGAGAGTGCTCGATATTTCCGAGCCAGTTTGATATCTGAAAATGGAGAATTAACCATTTTAGCCATTGCTTGTTTACCAACTGTAACAGCATTGTAGTACGTGATTGTTTTGTCACCAACCACCGTCGCAATAGACATGATGTCGCTGGTATCCGGAAAGGGAGAATATTTCCCAAACAATTCAATTAGTTTGGTAACATCAGCTGCATCCTTAGTTTGGCGGGTTTGTCCAAAATCTCTGTGCTGCTCACTTCACGTGAGTAGAATCAAACAAACTCTTCTAGAGAGGTGCAAATATCATAGGTCGGACTCATTCCAATTACCCATTTGCTGAGTGTATTATTTGTTACACCTCTACTACGGGTCATGCCACCTTGGCTAGAAAACGTTCGCAGGAGGGTGGTCTCGATGGTTATATAGGACCACACCCCTGACCAAAAGCGATCAGATCGTCGCATTGTGAAGTAACTGTTATTTGCAAATTTGTTGTATTTTTCGGCTGTCAGTCTTGAAGACAGATTTTCCATATCTTGGACGTATAAATGACATGACTTAGCGTAGAGAAAGTGCCTTGAAAGTACGAGATCAAAATACGATATACAAAAAAGTAAAGTTTCTCTGCAAGATCTCGGAATTTAGTTAAAATTGCTCTAATTTTGAACGGTTGAAGATAAAATAGAAAAATATCATATATTCTTGAAGAAAATTTAATGCTTTACAACTTCCTATGTCATGACTTTTTCGTGGGACGAAGGACCGAATAGTTAGCTAGTGAAATAAGGCAAAAAACGTGAGGCAAAAATTTTTTTTCAAAATTTGCAAAATTTGAGCGCGGATATCTCGGAAACTATGGGAGATAACGAAAAAATGAATAGGATCAATATTGTGGCAAATTTTATCAGCTTTAATGTATAGAATGGCCTTATCGCTAGGACGCACAGTTTCCGAGATATAAGGGAAAAATCGAAAAATCGAAAAATACGAAGCGCGCAAAAAAATATCGACCAGTTGTATACTTTACTGGATAGAATAGATGTACAATTTGATATGATAATATTAACCGAAACATTGCAATTGGGTGATCCTGCTATATTTAAAATTAACAAATACGATATGATTTACAATGATGGACAATTAAATAGAAATGATGGGGTGCTAGTGTATATTAAGTCCAGCTTAAAACATACAGCATTCACTGTTGACATTGGAGAGATTACCTAAGTCTTTGAACATCCAAATAGTATCTTTGAAAACAAAAATCGATATAACAGCTATATACCGGTCGCCAAGTACATCTCCATATGTCTTTAATGTAGCATTGTTGGACTACTTGGAGAATTTCTGTAAAGGTCATGTCAATGTCATTATAGGAGATATCAATATTAACTTTTTGGAGAATGATGAATATATTGAAGAATATAAAAATATTTTAAGCTATCATGGTTTTGTATCTTTTATTAATGAATACACAAGGTTACCTACTAAAATATGTCTGGACCATATTTGGGTAAAAAAAAGATTGATCCCAAGTAATTTAAATATAAAGTCTTTTATATTAAGGCATTATATTACCGACCATAGTCTAGTAAGCTTACTTTTAAATCGAGATGAACAAGCAAAAATTAAAAATGATAAACGAAGTAAAACATACCTAAATTACAACAATCTAAGATCCGATTTAAGAAATGATAATTGGGAGGGAATATATACAGAAAAAAATCTAGATAAGTTATTTGAATGTTTTTTTATTAAAATTAAAATATTATATGAATAAAAATAAAAATACTATAACTCTAAAACATAAAATAGTTTACAAAAAGGAATGGATAACATCTGATATATTGAAATGCATTAAAGAAAAAGAAAAACTTTATAAGTTAACTTTAAATAATCCAGATAATATTGATGTCAAGGAGAGATATAAACGTTACAGTAATAAATTGAATAACTATATATATATAAAGCCAAAAAGCATACTTTGGTAAGCAAATTGAAAATAATAAAAACACATCAAAAGCCCTTTGGGAGTGTGTAAAAAACATTTGCGGTAATCCGAAATATAAAACGGATATACAGGAAATTGAATTACTAGATGGGTCAAGGGTCACCTGCAAAAAAGAAATTGTTAATCATTTTAATAATCATTATAGTACAATTGGAGAAATTGCTGCAAAAATACCAGATATCAGTAACTTCAATGATAATTAAACTGGACTTTGTGATTTTTTAAACAAATATAAAATATTATCGGACTCTCAATATGGTTTTCGAAAGGGACGATCGACTGATGATGCGATTCATGAATTAACATCATATGTCCATGAGGCATTGGATAAAAAAGCTCCTATAATCGGCATATTTCTCGACCTTTCTGAAGCCTTTTATACGGTGTGTCATAAAAGACTGTTGAATAAATTAAATACATACGGAATTCGTGGAAAATCGTATAAAATGTTTGAAAGCTATCTATCGCAAAGAGAACAGCTGGTCCAACCAGATGATGTACAGAGTAATTTGCAGACGGTTACCTATGGTGTTCCCCAAGGGACGGTATTGGGACCAGTCCTTTTCACTGTTTACATCAACAGTTTGATAAGCCTTGAGACACGTGGTAAGATTATTAGTTTTGCTGATGACACAGCTGTTGTATATAGGTCGTCTTCTTGGCTGAACCTAAAAAGAGAAATAATAGAAAATGGGTTTCCAGAGATTGTTAAATGGTTGCAGTATAACAAGCTAACCTTAAATTATGGAAAGACAATGTACTTACCTTTTATTTCTTACAATACAGGTCTTCCCGAGTTGGGTCCTTTAAACGTAGATCACAATTTGCAAATATTGGAATCTTATTCGGTAAAATATTTGGGTGTTCATATTGACAGACATGTGAGGTGGGAATTACAAACGAAACAGCATGTAAGAAGGATAAGGGGTACGATACCTAAATTTAAGTACTTGAGAGATTTTTTGAATATTCAGCAATTAAGAATTATGTATTTTTCTTTAATACAACCGCTATTAACGTATGGTATTTTAGGATGGGGAGGTGTGTATGACTGTTACCTCTATGGTGTTCATGTTGTACAAAAGTGGATTTTAATAATACCTAATGTATAAAAGAAATATTTTGTATTCTAGTACTTTATTGTATAAAGAATCTTATATATTTGATTTAAGGCAACTGTATTTTCTAAGAATTATGCTCTTTTTGAAACAAGCAAAGATTAGTTTAGTTCCCCATGAACATTCTTATAATACTCGCCGACCTGAGGCTATATTATATCCTCGTTGTGACGAAACAATTGGACAAAGATGTACTACTTACCTGGTATCTAGATTGTATATACTTATCCCTAGAGAAATGCAAGATATACGTTCTTATAACAAATACAAAAACAGATTAAAATTATGGATTAGTCAACAAGACAGGTTGTCATTTAGTAATATAAATCAATCAACGTATATTAGCATAGTAAACTAGTTACTGTAATGCATATGATAATTTATATTGTAAAAAAAAAGTTTAATTGTTTACTGTACCCTGTTGTACTATATGTAGTCTATTGTATGTTATTAATGTTTAATTGTTATTAATCTGGATTTATTGCAATTGTTGTTGATGTTATATAATTGATTATGATTTTTTTTAGTGTGAGTTATCAATATCACGTACAAGTATCTATTGATATTACTGTGATTAATTATGTTTATTCTCATATTTTGTATTATACATTATACAATTGTATTTAAAGAGGAATAAACATTATTATTATTATTATTATTATTATTATTATTATTATTATTATTATTATTATTATTATATTTAAAAAAATATAACTTTGGTATGTAACTTTTTTGGGGCACCCTGCACGTTAGTGAATTAGGGTAAAAAATTGCACAAGAAATAAAGAAAGTCGACGTGCCCGAGCGATTTTCTTAAAAATATTAAATAATGGGCAATTATGAACTGTGTTCTAGACTTATTTTCCACACTGTATAATAAGTAATTGTAAATAGCTTTTTGCACCATTTATATAGCCCAAAAAATCCTTACACGAAAGAAATTCGTTTATTTGGTTAAAATAGTGAAAAAAAGTTTTTCACTAATTAAAAAAAAACATCAAACTATAATACTTCAATGTGTCTGTAGGGGACACAGTTTCCGAAATCAATAGCAAAATTTTAACGCCATGGCAGTAATTGGTATCACAGGTCAAAAGGTTTTCGATCGTAGGAAAAGATTTTGAAGTTTGACACATCTGATTAATTTTAAGTTCAAATTTCCATCTCATGGGGGCGGGCCTACATTTGGGAAATTATAAATTGACCTGTTATTCATTCTCCTATGATCGAAAACGTTTTATAATATCCTCTGTCTAACGTAAAGTAAAGCATTACCTGGTATATCATCTCTCATAGAATAACGTGAACGAGAATGGTTACTGACATTAATAGGAAGCATATTCTTTAGCCATGTAATTTTAGGAGGAGGGTTTCCCGTTGCATTGCAGTTAAGAATAGTGTTATGTCCAATTTCAACAACCTTATTAGTCATCGGTGATTGTATTATTTGTGGAAAACCAGGAGGTAGTTTATCATCTGAAAAAAAAAAGAGAATATCTATACATATGCCTACATATACCTATACACTATGAGTAACACAGTGTAGAACTAATTCGATAAAAAAAATATTGTCGAATTTGTAAAAAAATCCTGAGACACGTCAACTTTTGTTTTCGAAAGTGCATCTTTTTTGATAATTTCCGTTTGCTTATTGTCTTTTGTTTTCATCCTGTGTCGTCGATGTTTTTAAATTATAGCCCATATTTTTTACATCGCAGTTAAATAGTCGCTGAAATTGCGATTCCAGTGATAGGTAGGCCACTCTATTATATTGACGTTGATATTTTTTCGAGATAACCAAGTTTAAAATAAAAAGAAGTGATTATAATAATTATGTTACCGTGATTTGCTTGAAAACGTACACAACTGAAGTTTTCCCTTAAATTGACAGTTCTGCGTTAGGGAGATCTTGAAGCCATTATTTTGTAGCTTCTCGTTTTCGTAATCGTTATACACAGCAGCTGTAGTACCAAAAATAGTACTCTTTTGGCACTGCATATAAGGTAAAATTAAATGAAAATTTCCCTAATTTTCACCTTATCCTTATCGCAATCGTTAGCAGGCGTAGTGCCAAAAATGATACTCTTTTTGGAACTGCCCATCCTCAGTCATCACGATAACTATAAGCCAAAAATTAAGGGTTCAAAACATTCAAAATCTCCCTATTGTTTCGTACGATTCAGTTTGTCAATTCCAAATTGTGTTAAGTAATAATAAACACAATTTAGAATATTAGTGGTGAAAATGGTGCGATATTTAAGCAAATAACAAATAATTGAAATATTGATGATGATTTCCTACGGCGGGTGAAGTAAGATGAAGATGAAAACAAGATGAAGTGTGCGAGTTATAATAATAAATATCCAGAACAAGAGCCCATTACAAGATCTACAGTGTCTAAAATCGAGAACAAATTTTTACAGTTTGGTCATGAATTCATAAACCGGATAATATTCTCCGACGAAGCTACATTTTTTCTTAATAATACAGTTAAGATGTTTTACTAAATTTACCAACCAATTAAATGATTACTATTACTAATACGTTTCATTTGAGTTTTCTTTTTACTTTAAACTCGGTTATCTAGAAAAATATCAACATCAATATAATAGTGGCATATCACTGAAATCGCTATTGCAGCGGCTATTTAACTACAATGTCAAAAATATGGGTTATTTAGAAAAATTGACGATGACATCACAGGATGAAAACAAAAGGCAATAAGCAAGTAGCAATTATAAAAAAAGATGCACTTTCAGAAACAAAAGTTGACGGGTAGTAGATACACTGTAGGCGTATGGAGCCAAAAACCAATGTATTTTTAAAGGGGCCTAAATTTTGCAAAAAATTGACCAATTTTACCCCCTCCACTTTCTTTTTGGAGATAGGCCACGCCCACTTCAACCAATCAGCTTTCAGACCACACCCCACACCAATCACAGCTTTCAGACTCCGCCCACCAGCTAATCAACTTTCAGACCACACCTCACGACCAATCGGACTTCAGGTAGCTACCATTATGGATTTAGGAGTTCGCCCCCAACCAATCAGGCTTCAGATTGCCACCATTACAGTATTCAGATAACAGTCAATTATATTACAGCTTTCAGATCCCCCATTGAGGTGTATAACGACCAATCAGATTAAATCTTTAGGACCGCGGCCATTGGGGCGTTAGCATCACTATTGCAGTATTTAGAGTATGAATCTAGCCAATCAGATATTAAAATAAGATAATGGTGGGAAAGAGCATGCGCAGCTCCTCTTTGTTAAAATTTAATAATTATTTAAAATAATTAACTCTTTCAACATTAAAGGTTCTTACCCAATAAGTAAACAGAGTAGATTAATATTCTAAAATAATCATACAGACCTCGCATTAAAAGGATGTAAAAAATAAAGCTGATTGATGGAATTGATAAAAAAATAAACGGCGGTCTTCGGGAAGCGGAAGGGTGACGAGGCACTCTGATTTATGGTAAAAAATTGTTCGTTTGATGTGATTTCATATGCTTTATCACACACTGGTACCTACCAACTTGTTCAGACAGGTTGGAAATTACGCATCCGATGATTTCTCATTTAAAATATATTGCACAACGCATTTCCTTCTATTGAATTTAACTTGAGTACCTAGAATAGCGGTTTCAATCGAATGTCATATTCTAAATACATTAATAAATTAATACATAAATGTCGGCATTGTCCTCTGTCGGCAATGATAAAATACCATGTTTGTTTATATAAATAAATATACTGATTTCCGTCAAATAAGCACTATTTTTAATGAAATGCTTATATATACTTATGAGATAAAAACGTACGTTTTGTTTTTACCACATGAATGTAGTATATTAAAATAACTTATTACATACAGAGCGATATATTTTAAGTGGTATTTCATAAGCAGATATTATTTATGTTACAAAGAAATGTACAATTTATATTGATTCATGCAGATACTTCAAGATGATAAAAATATTGTTTTAGGTATAGTAATCTTTAGATAGTTCGATTCCAGGAATAGCGGCACGGTGCAAAGGAAATATTTGTTTATATATTAATTTAATACGATTAGATACCGCTTCCTTCCTACGGACAAGCAAGTCTAGACTCGAGGATAGAATCTCAGGTTATAGAAATAATAGAACTAGATTATATTAATACTTTATTTAAGTAATTGTTACAAATACATTTTTTATCCAAGTCATTTATAACCTTATCTTTAATGAATATAAGAACAAATAAAACATACATTTAAAACTTATCTGTATTGATAAAGTACCATTTATATATGGAATAAACAATTTGCTTAGTGCAACGTAAGTTATTATACACATGTTTCCCACAGTGGAATTCATTATTGGCTAACATTAAATCTTTAACACTGCAACATCCATATGAATGTAAATCTATAATATTATTATTTGGTAAATATGATTGGAGCCATTGCTGCTTCTCCACACCCTTGACGAGGACATCGTCATCCTCATATGTCACGTGATCTCGTATAAACTGACCCAGATCCTTGTATGAGAGGGAGGTATCATAGGAGGTTTCCCATAGCAGACCATGCAAATTTTTAGTAGTCCACCTGATTTGTTGCTTAATATTTTTATTAAACAGCTTGCACACGTACTTTGTAGGAGTATTAACACGGACGTATATAGACTAAACAATTAGTCACGTGGTTCGATTATTTTAGCCTCGATGAGTTCCTCTATAATACTGTTAATCTCATTCGTATGATTTGTATTTCCTGCATTCTGAGAAGCTATTAAAAGCCTAAGCCGATCAACAAGTTCGTTTGGATCATCCCAGTACATGTAATCGATAGGATTATCATTGACTTGCATCATCATACCGCGACCTACGTTCCCATGTGAATATCTAACTCGAGGACCTCGAGTAATGTGTTTAATTATATACTTATATTTCCAGCTCTTATTACCAGAAACTTGATTATCTGGATTGTACATTCTCTTATGAGCACTAGTACTTTTTACTATATCAATATAATTCTTTTTGTCATCTTTGTTATAATTGCGAGAATATTTTTTAAATAATAATTCATAGAGACCAGTTGTACCCTCGTACTCATTATCATTTATTATCAAATTATTTCCGTTAAATTGGATGGATGAATTCCCCACATAGAACTTGTCATCATCAGGGTTATACCTAACCCCATATTTTAAATCATATTTGTTTTTTGTGTCATGTATCAATCCCTCAATATATGTTTTAGGTAATTCGTTAAATTGAGATAAATAAGCATCATCATCGACAGGTCTCTCACTAATATTAGAATCATTATCATAATCATCATCATCATCATCATCAGGATTATCACTAATATTAGAATCATTATCGTAGTCATTATCTTCATCATCATTATTGTAGAAAGTATCGTTTTCACCCTGTTTAATCACCCCGAGCTCATCTTTTGACTCGATTTTTCGCTCAAATTTTACATTTGTCTTTTTCTCACCGAAATCATCTTCATCATTTACTTTTCGATTAATACGTTTAGCTATCGAACGCAGAGGTGTTGTAATAGGTGCAAAGGACTTTTCTATAAATAGATCTTCTCGCTTAAGAGCTTCCAGCTTGCGTTTGATGGCTTTTCGAGCCTCAATAATCTTACTAGTGGTTTCATTATCAGCGTTCATAGTAAAAACCAGAGGTATATTTGTGTACGTCAATCACAAACGTCTAATTGACAACTGACAGGTAACTGTTCAATTCACAGGTATATATATTCATCGAACCCTTTTCTATAACGACCGTCTGTAGTATCACTGTCTTTGTCTATCACTAAGAACCCATATCTGTCTTTCCAGCACTGAGAGCACATGAACTTGAATGTATTAAAATCCATATCAGTATTGACATGATCTGAATAAACGTGCCTGAGATTCATATCATCTTGCTTGAATAAAATCAATAGGTTAGCGTTATCTCTGATTAAATGCTTTGGAATGTGACTGTAAGTCTGACAGAGATTTATTTATTTATTTATTTATTTATTTATTTATTTTGGTTACAATACCCAACGGGCACAAGCCCAATTAAAGGATAAGGTTAGTAGTTAGGTACTTAAATAAATGGATATAAAAATGCATACCTATCAAAAAGAAATGATACAAAACAATCTTAAACACAATAGTTACCAAACGGATTAAAAGACGAGAATTAACATACTCTAAAATATTAAAAGTTAAAAAACATTAAGAAATACATGTGAAACAACAAAAGGTACAAGACTGACTTCATACATTCAAATATTTTCGTATCTCATTCACACTAGTAAAAAAGATATCAACACGTGATTCAATGTTCGCAAAATTTGCAACCATCTGATGGAGTGGAGAACATTTGTACAAATTAGACCGATGGCTTTTTATATTAAATAAGTGGTACTCACGAGTATTGACACAAGGTACTCGGATATTCAACATGGATAAAATTTCTTCACAAATGATCTTGTTTATTTAGGACTTTGAACAAGAATAGTACTGAATGCATCATACGTCTTTGCACCAAACTGGACATTTTAAAACTGTTGTAAAATATCTCTTGAGGAGTGCCTCTCGGTGGATAAAAACCTTCCAAGGTGAAAATAGCCGATTTAAAGAATCGCCGCTGAACTTTCTCTAATGATGATATATGTACGTTATATATTGGACTCCAAACGACGGACGCATACTCGAGCCTGGATCTAACAAAAGTGTTAAATAGCAAACAGAGAGTGTCAGGATTTTTAAAATCTTTCATATTTCTAACAATGAATCCCAGACTTTTATATGCGCTCGCCGTAGTACAGTTAATATGTCTAGCGAAGGAAAGTTTAGAGTCTAAAAGACTCTAGAGATAGAAACTATCCACTTGTTTATGTCTTCCCATGCTGAAGTATTCACGAATCGGGCTCTGGTTATCGCAAGCCACATCATCGAAGATAAATACTGAATTTGTTTTAGCGTTGACAGGAGGTATTACTTTATCGCTATCCTTGAACTGATAGTATCCCACGAGTGACTCAAGCACTTTTCTCAGATACTCATATTTCGGCTGGTACAAAGACTTTGAATATACATAAACATTCTTGAAACGTAAACCATTAGGATGAGTCAGCAGGCCTATCATTATGTTTGTTTTACCACAGTTCGAGGGACCACAAATAATACATCTTATAGTGGTTGGTAATAATGAACTGTGATGGTGTTCCACTTTAGCACTAGCGTCATGGAAATCAATATTTTCAATTTTCAACCCCTGTCCTGCTCTTACAAACCTCATTTTGATACTGCAACGGAGATGGATAGATGTGCTGTATTTATACCTCTCAATCAGCTTAATAGAACTGGTACACATTGAGCGGTTCGAGCGGTTGGAGCGGTTGGAGTGGTTGGAGTGGTTGGAGCGGTTGGAGCGGTTCGAGCGGTTGGAGCGGTTGGAGCGGTTGAAGCGGTTGGAGCGGTTGGAGCGGTTGGAGCTGTTCTCAGATACCGGTTATATCTGATGTCTCGGGTATCCTGGATAATCACCTATAAATAGACCTCCCGAAGATTACATCCTTCAGTCGTCTTCAGAACACCGTAGGAGTAACATGGTTCTAAACTCTCTAATTAATAAGTTACCGTTTGAAGCTCATATCCCAGGTTATCGTTTCGATGAAGTTAAATTAGGCTTGGGATGTTCAAAATCAAATAAGAGCTCCAATAGAAAGAGTAAAAAGAAGGGTGGATCGTTAACGTTCCGTAATATATCCAGTAAAATTCGTAAAGTGGTCAAGAGGGCTCCTACCGTCGACGAAGCCATCAAAAGAGCTGTTCGTGTGGCGAATCGGGTGAAGCGAGATAAAAAACCCATTTCACCTCCCAAAGCTCGCGTTATACCAATTCCTAAGACAGGAGGCATCCTTCCTCTAATACCGATATTCGCTGGACTTAGCGCGCTCGGTGCTCTGACAGGTGGAGCTGCAGGTATCGCGAAGGCAGTTAACGATGCTCGGTCTGCCGCCACTCAACTTAAAGAATCCCAGCGTCATAATGAAACTATGGAATCCATAGCGCTCGGTAAAGGACTCTACCTCCGTCCGTACAGAAAGGGACTCGGACTCTATTTACACAACCACAATCAACATAATAAAAGCAAAAAATGACTAACAATGGATTTACCGAATCGAGCACTCACCGATCAAGATCTACATAAATATGCTGTTGATGTGTTGAAAATACCTAATTTCCGAGGAATTTTTATGCGCGATCGTCTACCTAAACGTGTACATAAAAATGAGTGTGGAATCGTCAACTTGGACAGTAATTCTGGTAATGGGACCCATTGGACAGCTTATTGTAAAAATGGCTCGAATGCAATCTATTATGACAGTTTAGGTAATTTGAGACCCCCTACAGAACTGATAAAGTATTTAAATTGTTCTATTAAGTACAATCATACTCAATATCAGACTTTTGATACGATAAATTGTGGTCATCTGTGTTTAAAATTCCTATATAATCAGACTACATGCAGTTAATCACGTTCATTCTGCGAACTGATTGTGTAAAGTAAACATGTCGTATACATTCACTTTGTCTGAGCGATCATCTGTTCTAAAAGATTATTTTTGCCCACCCATTGACCTTGAACCCTCGGCTGATTACTCACTCGGTCTGATAAATTTCGATGCTTACAATTCCATACCTAACATTGACTCTTCTAATAATCGATTTTATTATGATGACGATGATAAATTTATAGAGATTCCAGAAGGTTCATATGAAATTGAAGATATAAATAAATATATAAAAGACTATTTTCTTGCCTCTCGCGATAATGATACACACGTCTCCATAATATCCAATAACAACACTTTAAAGTGTGAGATTAAATCAAATAAACGAATTAATTTCAGTCCACCCGATAGTATCGGTAGCCTGTTGGGATTTAAAAATCGCGAACTGAAACCTCTAGCGCGTCACATATCCGACTTCCCAGCCAGAATTCAAAAAGTAAATTCCATATGTATCCAGTGTAATCTTGTGACAGATAAGCTATATGAACCATAGACAGGTTCACATAATTCATGAATTTTTTCCTACTGTGCCTCCAGGCTATAAAATAGTAGAATCTCCTGCTAACGTGATTTATTTGCCTGTCAACAAGCGTAGCATAGACAGTCTAACAGTTAAAATAGTGGATCAGGACGGTGATCTGGTCAATTTCCGTGGAGAACTCGTGACGATAAGACTACACCTGAAGAGAAATGGGTCTTAGATTTAACAAAAAGTATATAAAGAGGGCGGGAGTCCGCCACCCTCTCAGTTCATCTGTAACATTCAAAGTGTTAACAGTGGAAAATCGTAAATTTCTCTTGGATCTCGGTTATAAATTGCATAGCAGTCAACATCATGGTAGTAATGAATTCTAATAATATTTTGAATGTGTTGGAGAAGCCGCAGTCAGATATCTCCATAGTCAATTTCGAGAAACATACTCACAACCCGTATGCAGCATCAAATTTAGGAAATAACGATGAAATTAGGATCCCTATTCAACAACAGAACGCGTATACGGCGCCTTATTTCAGTACGTTATATATTCGAGGTCGATTATGTAAAGCTGATGGTACAGTGTCGGAGACGGCTGTCTTCGATAAAATGGGTGTTTTGCTTTTGTTCGATGAGATACGATACGAAATGAATGGTATAACAGTGGACCGATCTAGAAATCCTGGACTCACTACGCTTATGAAGGGATATGTGTCCTTTAATAAAAATGAGGTAACCCGCTTGGAGAGTGCTGGTTGGACTGATGAATATATGGTTAATCAAAATGGTTACTTTGACGTGTGCATACCTTTGAAAATTTGTTTGGGATTCGCAGAGGACTTTCAAAAAATAGTAGTAAATTTGCGTCAAGAATTGGTTCTTATTCGAAGTAGTACTGATTTAAACGCTATTGTAAATAACGCAGCTGATAATGAAGTAGCTGTAGTTAAAGTAGAACTGGAATCAGTACAATGGAGGGTGCCGCATGTGACTGTATCCGATGTCGAGCGTCTAAAATTAATGAAATACTTAGAACAAAATATCGATCTACCTGTACCGTTTAGGAGCTGAGAATTACATGAGTTTCCCTTGTTACCTGAAACTCAGACGCATGCGTGGACCATTAAGACCTCGTCACAACTGGAGAAACCGAGGTTTATTATTTTCGGATTCCAGGTGGACCGTAAAAATAAAGCATCGAAACGCATGAGTGAATTCGATCACTGTAATCTGACTAATTTCAGACTTTTTCTAAATTCCGAAACGTATCCCTACGATAACCTAAATGTTAATTTTGATAAGAATCTTTGTGCCAACCTCTATGATATGTACGGTCAATTTCAAGAATCTTATTATCAGAGATTCGGTGAATCCTTGCTTTCCCCTTATAATTTCAAAACGAATGTGCCCCTAGTAGTAGTCGACTGCTCTTTTCAGAATGAGGTTGTGAAATCCGGAGCAGTTGACATTAGATTGGAATTTAGTACTAATAAATCTATTCCAAAAGATACTGCAGCTTATTGTCTTATAATTCACGACCGTATCATTTACTATAATGCTCTAACTAGCATCGTTCGGCCATTCTAATTTCAATAATCAGTATGTACATAATAGACATTCAGATTTTCCAGTACAAAAAAGAACTAAAGTTCATATGTAAAGAAATTTCTATTTTCAATATTGATGAGAAGTCTTGCGCACAGAAGATTGTTAATCCTCCTACAACGTACGTGTACAAGCTGTTTAATAAAAATATTAAACAAATCAGGTGGACTACTAAAAATTTGCATGGTCTGCTATGGGAAACCTCCTATGATACCTCCCTCTCATACAAGGATCTGGGTCAGTTTATACGAGATCACGTGACATATGAGGATGAAGATGTCCTCGTCAAGGGTGTGGAGAAGCAGCAATGGCTCCAATCATATTTATCAAATAATAATATTATAGATTTACATTCATATGGATGTTGCAGTGTTAAAGATTTAATGTTAGCCAATAATGAATTCCACTGTGGGAAACATGTGTATAATAACTTACGTTGCACTAAGCAAATTGTTTATTCCATATATAAATGGTACTTTATCAATAGAGATAAGTTTTAAATGTATGTTTTATTTTTTCTTATATTCATTAAAGATAAGGTTATAAATGACTTGGATAAAAAATGTATTTGTAACAATTACTTAAATAAAGTATTAATATAATCTAGTTCTTTTATTTCTATAACCTGAGATTCTATCCTCGAGTCTAGACTTGCTTGTCCGTAGGAAGGAAGCGGTATCTAATCGTATTAAATTCATATATAAACAAATATTTCCTTTGCATCGTGCCGCTATTCCTGGAATCGAACTATCTAAAGATTACTATACCTAAAACAATATTTTTATCATCTTGAAGTATCTGCATGAATCAATATAAATTGTACATTTCTTTGTAACATAAATAATATCTGCTTATGAAATACCACTTAAAATATATAGCTCTGTATGTAATAAGTTATTTTAATATACTACATTCATATGGTAAAAACAAAACGTACGTTTTTATCTCATAAGTATATATAAGCATTTCATTAAAAGTAGTGCTTATTTGACGGAAATCAGTATATTTATTTATATAAACAAACATGGTATTTTATCATTGCCGACAGAGGACAATGCCGACATTTATGTATTAATTTATTAATGTATTTAGAATATGACATTCGATTGAAACCGCTATTCTAGGTACTCAAGTTAAATTCAATAGAAGGAAATGCGTTGTGCAATATATTTTAAATGAGAAATCATCGGATGCGTAATTTCCAACCTGTCTGAACAAGTTGGTAGGTACCAGTGTGTTATAAAGCATATGAAATCACATCAAACGAACAATTTTTTACCATAAATCAGAGTGCCTCGTCACCCTTCCGCTTCCCGAAGACCGCCGTTTATTTTTTTATCAATTCCATCAATCAGCTTTATTTTTTACATCCTTTTGCGAGGTCTGTATGATTATTTTAGAATATTAATCTACTCTGTTTACTTATTGGGTAAGAACCTTTAATGTTGAAAGAGTTAATTATTTTAAATAATTATTAAATTTTAACAAAGAGGAGCTGCGCATGCTCTTTCCCACCATTATCTTATTTTAATATCTGATTGGCTAGATTCATACTCTAAATACTGCAATAGTGATGCTAACGCCCCAATGGCCGCGGTCCTAAAGATTTAATCTGATTGGTCGTTATACACCTCAATGGGGGATCTGAAAGCTGTAATATAATTGACTGTTATCTGAATACTGTAATGGTGGCAATCTGAAGCCTGATTGGTTGGGGGCGAACTCCTAAATCCATAATGGTAGCTACCTGAAGTCCGATTGGTCGTGAGGTGTGGTCTGAAAGTTGATTAGCTGGTGGGCGGAGTCTGAAAGCTGTGATTGGTCGTGGGGTGTAGTCTGAAAGCTTATTGGTTGAAGTGGGCGTGGCCTATCTCCAAAAGGAAAGTGGAGGGGGTAAAATTGGTAAATTTTTTGCAAAATTTAGGCCCCTTTAAAAATACATTGGTTTTTGGCTCCATACGCCTACAGTGTATCTACTACGGGTCCTAGGATTTTAGTTCGTTACATCTTATATTTGTGTACATTTATCATATTTGTAGCATCGACCCTTTTCGTAATTTTGGAATTTTTTGGAAAACGTTCCCTTTCTATATGACAACAATTATATAATATTAGGTGATTTTAATATCTCTAAACTGAATCAGTACTATATTACAAATAAATTCGTTGATCTCTATGTTACTGAACTGATGCTTATTCGTTTTCTAAATTTCTTTAACCCACGCAGCATCATCATCATAACCAGATATGAACCAGATAACAAATATTTTAGGCCGTTTATTGGACCTTGTGTTAACAAATTTGAGTTGCTCTATTCAGCGGAGCACTTTTAGTTTAGTGGAAAAGATGCATATCATCCAACGCTTTATTATTTAGACGTAGTTTTCAATAAATTTATAAATATTTTTTTTATCGAATTAGTTCCACAGTTTACTCAGTGTATATAGAACCAATTTAAACTTATTCAAAAAAAGTTATGACTAACTAAATAATTAAAAAACATTGATTTTCTTAAGATTTGAAACGTGCACGTAACTCAGTTGATATTGATTTTATGAATAGTGTTAATTGTAAGTAATCATGTTCTTAATATGAATGTGTACTCCAGTTTTCTATTTAAGCTACCACATTTTAATGATGTTATAAATTAGCGTTTTTTAAATGGAAATCATAACACTCGTGAATCAGGTCTTTTTTATATATTCGAATGATACATACTCGATATACTTATTTAAAAAATAAAGGAACAATTGCAATTTTTCCTTTAATTTTAAATTGACGTAGGGTAACTATGAAAATAATGAATTGTTTCTTGACAGGAAGACGATAAGATTCACCTATATACATAAATCATGCACGCTTATAATCTTTTGTTAAATTCATCGCATACCTCACGGATAGCAACAAGATTAAGCTCTGAGGCAAACCTTTTAGATTAGCACACCTTGGGTGGCATTTAAAATTAATTCATACAGTTGTTTTTTATATAACGCCTAAGAAAATGTTTTTGAAAACTTATAACAATTATATTAATCAAATAACAAAGTTGAATAGGCATTAGATACATGAACTATCTCTGAAAACTAAAAAATGCGTTATAATATTATATCTTAACATAAATTTATTTACTGTGTAATTGTATATTATTATGTCAAACTCTTTAAAATATATGAATCTTCATATTTTGTTTTGTACTCTTTCTAAACTTTGATTTGATAAATTGGATTTGGATAAATTGGATACTAAGACTAAGCGTATCTAATATTCCAAGTGAGATCTAACATTAGAAGTATAACTTTCTAATAATCTTTAAATTAGTAAACAATCTCTTATTGCGTTTTATAAATCCGTACATGTTACCGTACACTTTATTTACCGCATAACAAATATGGTTTTTAAACGTAAGTTCAGAATTAAAAAAAAATCCGAAATCCCGTATGATCGCAACCCTTGCCTGAGATGTTTCTTTCACTAGATAATCATGGTATACATGATCGGTTTATGCTTCCTAGTATATGTCATAAAATATTTACTAATATTAAAAAACAATTTATTTTGAACGGACCACTAATAAATTCTGTTTAGGTCATCTTGAAGCAAACATCAATCGGTATTGTCTACAGTATTGACGTAAATCTTTAAATTATCTGTAAAAAACAAATAGTTGTAAGTTTAATTGTTTTAGTTCAACTGCTAATAAACATAAAAAACAATAATGATCCATGTCTGGGACCTTGAGGCACTCCCGACAAAGGAAAAAATCTGTTTAAGCCTATTTAGAAACACATGCTGTCTTCTATTTTGTTAGTAAGATGTAAAAACTTTTATGAAATTGTCGTGAAACCCAAATTCATTCTTAAGTTTGCAAAGAAGAAGCTTATGAGACACAGAATCGAATGCTTTTTGGTCAAGTCAGTATACATCATGAACCCTAAAAAACAAAGAACAACATCTACTTGATTTCTACTTGAGAATAACATTGCTGTTGATATAAACTAACTGATATTAAGTAAATTACTAGTAGACTAGTGTATAGATATTCTGTTGCATACAGAATTAAATATTATTTCACTTCATCATTATTTCAGTATAATAGATTCATAAATCTTAGTTTATACTGAAAGTATAGCAATTATTGATCTGAAGTTTTTAATATCGTTTTATTATTTTTCTTGTGTATCGGACACCAACGAACTTCTTTCCAAACATCTTTAGAATACATTGGTTTTTAAACTTAAATTATATAAATAGTGAAATGGATAGATCAAGATAGAATCAATTCAACCTTTAACCATGTAGGAGGGCAACATATCAGGACCGAATGCTTTGTTTATTTTTATTTTTTCTACAACATTTCGTATATTATTATGAGATATTTCCTGAAGGATTCCTTGAACTACATGAGGATTGACTTTTATACAGGGTTATTCAGAACTTATCCATAATAAAATTTGGTGATGTTCAACATACATGTACAAATGTGGTAGTGCAAAAAAAATTTTTTTGGCGGGGTCTTAAAACTATTTAAAAAAATTTCATTGCACGCCGCTGGATACTGGTCCACTGTAATGGAGTGACCTTGGGACTGACAATGCAAACTGGCTAGCACAAAAAAAACTTCGGAAGTTCTGAGAGTATACAGACACCCGGCGCAAAAAAGATTTGCAGCGTTTTTATTCGGTCGGTTTTAACCAGGCGTTCCAGACAAAAACGTGTTTACTTTTTTTATCACATTCTTAGGAATGTGGTAGAAAAGTATCAGATGTGTTGAAGTACAGTTGCCCAGCTACGTAGTCCTTTATAATGGTATAACTTTAAACATTGTTTACGGGAAATCCTAAGCCTTTTATTATAATTTTTTTTGGTGATATCGATTTCTTATTTAAGGATGCACATATCCTCAAAGTTTTAGAGATAAGTTCTGAATAAGGCTGTATATGAAGTATCTCCATATCTAATTAGCACTACACTTTTAAAATAATCAGCAAATTCATTCGTAATTTCGTCTCATCCCTTGTATTCAACATTGGGTATTGACACTTACTCTTTTTTATTTATTTATAAATTCCCAAAATGCTTTAGTATCTTCATTAATAAATAACTTGATGAATGTTATTGTAATTTTTGTAGACTAGATTAATATCATATTTTAATTGTGTTCTTAAGTTTGTATATTCAATATATTCAATTTGCTTGGTAAATCAAACCATTTTGACATTTATTTACATTTTTTTTTATTTTGGTAGGTACATAAATATATAATATGCAAATGTTGATGTAGACGATAATTGTTTAATTTATTGGTTTTTAAAACTACGTCTATATAATAAAGCGTTGTATGATATGCATCTTTTTTCTAAACTAAACTAAAAGTGGCCCGCTGAACAGGGCAACTTAAATTTGTTAACACAAGGTCCAATAACCGGTCTAAAATATTTGTTATCCGGTTATGCTGCTCTAGGTTAAAGAAATTTGGAAAACGAATAAGCATCAGTTCAGTAACATAGGGATCAACGAATTTATTTGTAATATAGTACTGATTCAGTTTGAAGATATTAAAATCACCTAATATTATATAATTGTTGTCATTTAAAAAGGGAACGTTTTTCAAAAAATTACAACAATTACGAAAACAGTCGATGCTACAAATAGGATAAATGTACACCAATATAAGATATAACGAACTAAAATCAGCAATTTTTCCTCCCCCTTGAGCCGTCCTTGATGACTTCACAATTTCTTGCATCAGAAACTACGCAAACTAATCTGTTTCAGGATTTTCCACGAAACTCTATAGTCAATGATTTATTAATTATTCCATAGGTATATGTTACATACTATGATACTATAATAGTGTGTAACACCACCGTCTAGATTGACTCCGTTTTAACTCGTAAGCAAGATTATCTAGGCGGCGATGGTGTGTAACATGCACATGCACATATATTGCACTCGTCATAATCATCAACATCGTAATTTACAAATAAATTACTATGATTGAATATTTTACAAAATGTAATTGGATCTACCTCTAATAGGGCTTAAAACATGTTACTATTTTTCTTTGCCACTCAAATTTTCTTCACACTGCAGACATTATTTTCAGTCCAAACATCATTTTCTGCCTTTAAGAGTTATTGCTCTTCAGAATATTGGTTCAGCATACTACTTACAGTAAAGGATTTGCAATCTTAACTCCTTTAACTTCGTAATTTGAGGATAATTAATAAATTATCCTCAAATTATTTTGGTTCTTCCCTGAATTTATTAGCATCATCCTAATTATATTATAATTAGGATGATGCTAATCCTAATGATGCCAGTATTATGCCTCTGTTCCTTGTATTCTTTATTTTAGACATCTGAATATTTAAATCCACTGGATTGAGTTTATTCATAATATCCGATTTAGTTTGAGCATTTGGTTGCTCAACATTTCTTGGTTTTGTAATTACAATTGATTGATTATTAACAACTTGGGAATAAGAAGGATTGCTGGTAAATATAACTAATGGAGACGTAAGGTTTTCATTAGCTATTTTATTAATTTCAGATTTCGCATTATTAAAAAGTAAGTTCATATCCATTAAAAATGTATTTAATTTACTTTCTATGTTGTTTATCATAATGGTCTCATATTCATTTTTTGCTTTTTCAAAATAATTGCAATACCAGTGGATTCCAGGAGTTTTTGTGGTACTTTAATATTTTAAAGGGGGTTATATTTAAGGCATAAAAGAATAATCATGTAAAGCACAGATTTAATTTGTATTAAGCAAACAAACGACCATTAACGTTAACGACTATATTTTTAACACACGATATAAAGTAATTGCTGTAGTTTCACTGAGTAGAGAACAGAGATACAGAATACAGAGAATAAATTAGACCATGGATTAAGTTAAACAGAATAAAGAAAACATGAATTAACAAAAATACACTTTTATTCAACACTCCCACTTAATGAATGTTTTCATTATTCATTGTTCCATTATCCCTAGTAACTTTCTATTCTTCTCGAATTGCTCTCGAGGTAAAGATTTGGTCAGAAAATCCGCCTCTTGTGTAGTCGTATTAACATATTCAGGCACAATAACACCTTCCTCATATTTTTCCCTTACGAAATGATATTTCACGTCAATATGTTTAGTACGACTATGATATTCAGGATTTAGTATTAACTTGATAGCACTTTGATTATCGATGTAGATAACAGTTGGTTTCACAACTTCTTCACCAACGTCATGCAACAACAGTTGTTGCAACCAAATGGTCTCTTTTGTAGCATGCGAAGCAGCAACATATTCTGCTTCAGTTGTTGAAAAGCACACACTGGTTTGTTTTTTACTCGACCAAGTAACAGGTCCATGACACAATTTGAATACGTAGCCTGTACTGGAATGTCTAGTTTGATTGTTATCTGCATAATCGGAGTCTGAAAATCCGATTAGATTTAAGGTATCTTGTCTCCTATAAGTTATTCCAAAACCTGGGGTTGCTAGCAGGTATTTCAATATTTTTTTTACTGCATTCCACCTGGCAACAGTAGGGCTGTTTAAATATCTGCTAACTACTCCCACTGAATGTACAATGTCCACTCTCGTTACGATCGCAGCAAACATTAGAGATCCTACCGCTTGCCTATATGGAACTTCACCTTCACTTAATAACGAACTTGAGTCGACAGAAAGGTTAACATGTGGATCACTTGGCATTTTTACAGGATTTGTATCATTCAGTCCAAAACGATGAATTATTTCCTTTATGTAGTTTTCCTGTGAGATAAAGATAGATCCATCCTTTTTATTACATGAGATTTGTATTTCTACGAAATAGTTAACCTCACTTACTGTTATTTCGAAATGTTCCTTTAGTTCGTGTAAAATTTTATCTATTACTTTCATATCAGGAGACATTAAAATTCCATCATCCACATACAATATTAAAAGTACTTTGGTTCCATCTAATTTACCATTATACACACATTTGTCAGCGTTACTCTGAATAAAACCGTAACTTTTCAAGAAATTGTCAAATTTTGTGTTCCAATATCGGGGTGCTGTTTTAGACCATATAATGATTTAATTAGCTTACACACAGAACCAGCTTGACATTCCAGTCCATCTGGAGGCGCCATATAAAGTTCTTCCTGGGATAGTTCTTCCATATAGGAATGCCGTCTTTATATCAAATTGCATCATCTTGAAACTATTCTGTGCTGCAATTGCTAATAATATTCTAATAGAGTCATATCTTATTGTTGGTGCAAAAACTTCATGATAATCCACGCCTTTCTTTTGCGAGTACCCCTTTGCACATAAACGAGCTTTAAAACGTGACACTTTGCCGTCTGGACTTCTTTTAACTTTAAAGACCCACTTGGAGTCAATGACCTTCTTGTTCTGTGGTAAAGTTGTAAGTTGCCACGTTTCATTTTTATGCAGGGCATCTAATTCCTCGGTAATTGCATTCTTCCACTCTTTAGCATTTTCGCTGTTCAAGGCTTCTTGGTATGTTTGTGGGGCATCCACCTCGGCAAAATTCAAAATAAAATTTTCAAACCTCTTTGGCATATTTATGTCTCTCTGTGGGCGTAAACTAGGCATTTCTATTTCTGCTTCCTGTTCTTGATCTTGAAAATTGTTGTCATGTCCCTCTTCTTCTTGAACTAGTTCATTTTGTACTGTGACTTCATCATTTTCAAGTGAAACAGGAAAAACTTCTTCCACAGTAGCACAACCTTTGACATTTTCGTTAAACAAAACATTTCTTGAAATGGTTATTCTTTTCGAAACAGGGTCAAATAGCCTATAGTTGTTGGATTCATTATCATAACCTACGTGAATATATTTTTTGCTCTTTGAATCCAACTTTGCTCTGTTTTGTTTCGGCACAAGTGTATATGCCTCCGTACCAAATGTCTTTAAATGTGCCAATGTAGGCCTTATGCCATGCCATAATTCAAACGGGGTGGAATTTGGTGCTTGAGTGGTTTGTGTTCTATTTAAGATGTACACTGCTGTGTTTACAGCCTCAGCCCAAAGAAACTTGGCAACACCTGCTCCATATATCATTGACCTTGCACTCTCAACGAAGTTCGATTATCTCTCTCTGCCCTACCATTTTGTTGGGGCGTGTACGGAGCGGTAAATTCAAATTGAATTCCTTCTTTAGCCAAATATTCTTTGAATTCGCGATTATTATATTCTGTGCCGTTATCACTGTGTAACACCTTTATAGGACGTCTGAATTTATTTTTAACTTTATTTGCGAAGTCTTTAAAACAGTTAAACACGTCGGACTTGTGTTTAATAAAATTTACCACACGATAACCAGAAAAGTCATCCTTAAACATAACGAAGTATATTGAACCACTTACTGATGATGTGTTCATTGGTCCACATCACTAAATATTCGCTCACCAACTTGCATTTTTTCATTAACAGTTTTCTTAAATGGGATTTGATGCTGTGTGCCATAGGTACATGCTTCACAGAAAAACTTGTCTGCATCCGTTAAATTAATACCACTGACGAGCCCTTTAGACACCATTTCACGAATGCTTTTTACATTAATATGACCAAGTCTCTCATGCCATACCTTTATAGACTCATTTGATACAACATTAGCTTCGATAATTTCTGTACGAAATTTCATTTTGTACAGATTATTGCTTGACTCACGTTCTGCAACACCAATTAGGCCTGACTTGTTATATATTTCTGCTTTTGTATTATCTTTAACTATTCGCATACCTCTACTGGTAACAACACCTTCAGAAAACAAATTTTTCTTCAATTCTGGCACATACAGTACGTTGTTAATAGTAGCGTCCTGCCACTTATTATTGACAAACTTTTGAATCTTTACTACCCTTTTCCTTTTACAGTCAGCACATGATTATTTCCTAAGATAACATTGAGATTATCTACTTCTTCTAAAGTGGAGAAGAATTCTCGTCGATAAGTCATATGCGCTGATGCTCCACTATCCATAATCCAGCAGCTCGAAGGAGTAATATTCTGTTCGACAGTAAACGCACTTGCAGTACTAGGTTTTTCTTCTCTAGATCCAGACGATTCTGTTTTCATTGGACAATTTCTAGCAATGTGTCCCTTCTTATGACATTTGTAACATTTAAACGCTGGTTTTCTTTGATTTTTCTTTTTATTGGAATCCTTCATTGACACAGTTGCTAGTGCTACTTCAGCTTCTTCAATAGAGGTTAAACTGGCCTCTTCATCTAGAAGACGAGCTGTTAGATTAACAATTGTCTGTTTAGACCCCTCCATTGACAACCAGGCTTGTCGTACATTTCGGAACTTCATTGGTAATGTACTTAATATTTTTGTCATAATTGCAGCATTGCTAATAGTCTCTCCAGCATCCTTAATCTGCTTTGCCAAATTTTCAACTTTCGCAATGTGTTGAGCAATAGAATCGTTTGGATCCATTACGTACTTATGAAATCGTTCATGTAAAACCATCTTATTAGTTTCCGATTTTAACATATAAATAGAATTCAGTTTCTCGATGATTTCCTTGGCTGAATTACAATTCTCAATTAATGTAATTTGACTATATGTCATAGCGGCAGTCCATAGTCCAGGTATTCAGGGCATCACCAGCCTCTACTGGTTTGGTTGTTACACCCAAGGATTGTTAACTGTTTACAGTTAACAATCCTTGGTTACACCATCTACCACAACAAATATTCCTTTTGCCTTCAGAGCACATTTGATTTGAAATTTCCACTGGTGGTAATTCTGTCCGTCGAATTTATTTATGTTAGACACATCTAGACTTTTATCAGCCATTTTGTTTTACTTCCAAAATCGTTCAGCTTTAAACCAAAAAACCAAACTTTTTTTTAATTCTCTTCTCGACAAACTGCCTCAGCGTTGACCTGGGCCCATAACCTTTTAAAGGGGGTTATATTTAAGGCATAAAAGAATAATCATGTAAAGCACAGATTTAATTTGTATTAAGCAAATAAACAACCATTAACGTTAACGACTATATTTTTAACACACGATATAAAGTAATTGCTGTAGTTTTACTGAGTACAGAACAGAGATACAGAATACAGAGAATAAATTAGACCATGGATTAAGTTAAACAGAATAAAGAAAACATGAATTAACAAAAATACACTTTTATTCAACATAATATTCCATTGGAATACAGTAATATATCTTATTGTAAAAACCTGCACAAGAAATGGTACACTAACCACATGCAAAAGACATTGTTCATATTTTTATAAATAACTACTTATCTAGTGTATAATATGTCACATGTCTATTACCTAGTATACTATATAATATAACAATAACTTTACATTCGAAGAAAATAAATCACAATTTTATCACTAAGCAAACCACTTTAAAAAAATGAGCGAATGCTCCTAGAACATCTTATATAAGTTCTTTTCGTATTTCAAATGGCCTTCGGTGCATATTCTCTGTTATTGTTTGCCATAAAAAATCAACACAGATAGGTGGGGGGCCTAGGTAACCATGTAACTGGTATTTATTCCATAAGTTGGGAAAAGTTTATTCTAAATAATTTTTTAAAGTGGCTTTACATTTCATTCTTCCAGCATAACTTGAAACTAATTTTGTAGGAAATAAAGACAATGGGCACCGATTAATATTTCGTAAAAAATGTACCCACCAAGAATTATCGAAACAACGACAGCAACACTAAACATTAAAGGATCTTCTCTGTTCAACATTATGCGGAATTCTTATTAAAAATTTCGCATTTTGTGAATCAGTCATCAGTCCATAAGTCCTTACGTTTAAACTGTGGGTCTACACAATACATATCCCTAAACCATGTGCAAAATGCAATCCTGTGCTGCTGTGGTCATCAGCATGCAGTGTTTGTGATACTAATAATTTCTTAGAGATGAAATTTCTGCGGTACAACCGTACGCCGTGATGTTCCGGCTTCTAAGCGGCAACCTGCTGTGTTGTAACAGGCGAATTTTACTTACACATGTAAGCTGCCGCTCAAACCTCTGCAGTTTCATGGATCCTATATATGCTTCGTTCTTTGATTTATTGAAAGAACCGTAGGTACTTCCAAAGATTATCATATAGTATATGGGAGGAATAGTTGTCGATGGTCAAAATAGCGTTCTAAATATTGTTGCCGAGCTCGCACAGCGTTTTTTCACAACGGATGTAATACTCCAGCATATCACGCTTTTCTTTGAAAAAATTCAATATGGAATTATATCAAAACAGTAGTTGATTATTATATGAAATCACCTAATTTCATGAAATTATGTTAATAAATAATAATCTTTCTAAATTTCTTCTTGCTCTCTCAACTCTAGATCACTCTCAATAATCTTTCAGGGAAAGTCCACAAGGGCGTTGATACTTGGGAAAAGTTCAGCTCCTGTCTACTACGCCTTAACTATACTAAGTCCGTTTTCCACGCTCCGCATGTCCGAGGTTCCGGTAAGGACTTAAAGGTTACAGCGACCGACTCAGGCAGTGAGTCCAGCGTTGCAAGCAGTCCAGCCCGTCACCCCTACTACTTGTGCGACAGACTTAGAAGTCAAGCTAAGTTCGGGATCCGAACTACTGCGCAGGTGCCGAGAGTTCCGTACAGTTAGCGAGCGAAGTGTCTGAGGACAAGCCTACCGACTAGTGCACAAGTTAGGCAGTAGCCACCGACCGCTCCAACTAGCAAAACGTGCCCAGAACCTGTGTGGAAATAAGTTAAACACCGGATAGGGGATATTAACTTGGCTATTGTATTTGTTTGTGTAGTAATCATATTTTATTTACAGCTTTCTGTCTTTATTTCTACTCCGCTGCTCATGTGGTTGGTGAATAGCACATGTGAGTAGTAAGGTGTTTTCTGTCTCTGTTTCTACTCTCAAGCACGCCTACGAACGCTGCTCATGTGGTTGGTAAATTGCACATGTGAGTAGTGGGGTGCTTCCTGTCTTTGTTTTTACTCCGCTGCTCATGTGGTTGGTGAATGGCACATGTGAGTAGTGGGGTGCTTTCGGTTTTCTTTATTATCCGTATTTTTAACCATAACTTGTTTTCTTTCACCCTGAGCTTTGCTACAACAGATATAACTGAGAATAGCCAAGTGTCACCATATTTTTATTTAGTAGTACTTTGCTTAGCATTTGCTTCTTCACCTGGTATCCTGGTATCCCGCACCACCACTGCCCCGTAGCTGACCCAGTTGCTTGTTAACCCGCTGTAGGTAATTCCGCTTAGCTTGTTGCCACCGCGCTTGCACCTTTTACCCGCGTGTGCTCAACCCCCCCCCCCCTGCTTGTTTACACCGCCGGTGTCCTTTTGCCCAGTACTGCAAGAATATTGTTTAGCTTTGTCCATAGTAGGTTCTAGGTTAATAAATGTATTAAAGGTTTATTGGTGTATTATTATTATCTGTTGTGTGAAGTCTAATTTTCCCTATCGACCGCCTGGTGTACCGTATCTTCACTGTAGCTACCTGTGTAGTGGTGTTTCTACACTTTAAACAGAAACTGGCGCCCGAGGCAAAATAAGATAGAAAGCGACACTCGGGCATTACAGTGACACTTCTTATCTGCAATCGGGAAGTATCCGTCGTAATATTATAATGCCGTGTAAGTAGATAGGACAAGTTTCGTTTTGAAGGCAACGCAAAATACTATCCACGTTGGACCGTTGATAGCACGTTTTTTAAACCAAACGCCACCCATTTAAATTCGAAATGGCCGTTAAAGATGGAAATGCCGTTGTTGATATATCTTCAGGGTCTACTTCTATTTGGTGGTACCCAGACGCTAAATCCAGAGATGTAAAATAATTTGCTTTATGCAATTTGTCTAATGTCCGTTATATTAGAAAGATAGTACCGATCATCGATAGTGCGATCAATCAATTTTCTATAATCGATTTTCTTTTGTCAGAGGCATCCAACTTTTTTGGAACTACACAAATAGGACTTGAAAAAGGGCTGGTAGAGTGTTGCATAATGCCTTGATTCAGAATTTTATTTATTTGGCTTTTTACTTCTTGCCGATAGATTTCAGGAAATCGATAACTTAACGATATATCGATAAAATAAATCTCAATACTCAATATAGAATTTATGAATTATTTCCTGTCCCTCTTTGCTACAATGATTTAGCCGTAAATTTTAGTTCGAATTATTTAGTCCGAAAAATTATATTTTTACCGGGTTTTCATTTAAATTTGTGATAATTATTGTTGTAAAACTATTTTGTACATTTACTAATGCTTTTGAAATTTTAGATTTACTGCCAAAATTTGTGTATCTACCTACGATTATTAAGATTCACAGAAATTTTGACCATTTTTTGACAACGTGGAGGTACTGTAATAGTATGGTGAAATGCTTTCTTTTTTAAATCGTTCAGATTAGGATTTTCAATAGTATAAGGAATATTCTGAGTGCCATCGTATATTACTGGGATGTCTGCATTGGGCGTTATCAGTTTTCTATGATTAAAATCTATATTAGCATTTAATTGTCTCAAAAAGGTTTGAAATGTTTGTACGCCAAATTTGAATTAATAAATGATCTAGAAGTACCAGTATTAATTAAAAAATTTACATTTAAATCTGGGATATGGATATATGGTAGATTAACTACCTTTGGTAGTTGTTTAAACCTATTACGTCAGTACCGTTTGGTTGGAAGCCAAATGAAAATTTACATCCCATGTCAGGGAATTTATAAAAATTAGAATCCTGGTCTTTATAATTAGTTATATTCGATTTCTTGTAAATTAACAGGAATTTACCAAAGAGTCATAATATTCTTGGTTAAACTCATTATACATTTGTGCATTAGACATTTCATTCATGTTATATATTATAAAATTGAATATCATATGTATTATTTTCGGTGTCATTATTTTGGAGGTTTGCCCCTTCACTATTGTGTTAATTTGGAAGAGTTTAGAGTTACTGGAACTAGTATCCATTGGTTCAGGACGATTTAATTTTGGTTGGCTTTCATTTAGCGCATAAACGTTACGAATATTTCCGCTTGTTTGTTGGTTAGCAAATTGGGGGTGTTGCTGAGTTGGGAAGCGATTATTCGGTTGCTAATTAAATCTTGTATTAGCTATACTGGGGATTTCCAAAACTGTATCCATATGGCGTAAAATGATTTGATAAATTTTGTGTAGGTCTCATATTATTAAAGTTTGGTCGAATATTATTTATAGGTGTATTGTATATATGATTCCGAGGTCTAGGCTGCAATGTACAAAATATTGTAGGGGCCTGGTATGGCGGTCTCTGAAAGTTAAGGTGTACACGAGGTTGTGGTACATACGAATTTTGTAGGGGTGCACTCTGTCCTGCCTTGAAATATATAAAATTTTCTTCCTCTGTTACATATTCAAGTGCCATTTCAACATTTTCTAGGTCCCTTAATCTAACAACTAATTGCATGTGATATGGTAAAGCTTTTATAAACGTTTTTAGTGCCAAATCATCGTAGTGTTGAATTTTTATTATTTTTTCCTGGTCGTAAAAAATCTCAGAATTTAATTTAGAGAATAAATGACTTCGTGCATCTTGTATCCGTATGCCGAATGTTACTGGACTTTCCCCTTTATGAGGTTTAAGTGATATTAGATTCTAAATTAAACAGTCAATACGGCTTTGATCACTGAAAATTAAATTCTTGGCATTTTTTATTGCTTGTCATGTATTCTACTACTTCTACTACTTCAGTTCTACTACCTATTAAATTGGCAGCACGATTACCTAATTTACTAAGACTTGTATGGAAAATGCATGTTTATTGAGTCGTCACCTTTATCCAAATTTTGGAATGTTCTAATAAAATTTTCGAAAAATCATTGCAGTTGTTTTGGGTTCCCGGCAAAAGGCGGCATTATCTGCCTGGCATTTTAACAAAGCGACGTTAATTACTTTATTTTCAGTAAAAGGTGGGGTTGTATTGTTAGTTTGTAGTCTATCAAAATTGTTTAATTTATTTTCTACTTCAATAGCCAAGCTAGAAAGATTTCCTACTAAATCGTCTACTTCTGACATAAATTAATTATAGAGAGAGATCTAGAATGATTGACCGGATTCTGAATTGTACCCTCTCCCAATTGCTATCATAACTGGTTTCCGTTTGTTAATTTTATTTTATTTTCTATTGTCAACTGATCAATTTTCGAAGTCGAACTATTAACAATAGGAAAGAAAGTAATTTTTGCAAATGGAAATTAGTTTTGATAGCAATTGGGACAAGCTGCCTTCAGAATCCGGTTAATAATTCTAATAATATATAGTTTTTATTTTATTGATTTTGTTATACTTGTGAAAATATTTAAATACCTACCTATCGAATATTTTGGGAAAACTATAATTTTGTTGATGGAATAATTGGGATCTTAAAGAAAGAATAACAAGGAAAAAGCACTTACATAAATAAATATGAAGAGTTTCATTATCCAGTTTATAGTTCGGAACGTTCAATTTGGTTGGTCCTTCTTTATTGTCACTCACTGTACCTACATTAGAATTTTCTACACTTACACACTATTGACTTCTATGGGTTTCTTGTTTGTTTTTGTTGTCATTTTACGGTTTATAGGAATTAGCGATATTTGTCTTCTTCCCAGGTTTTCTATTTCTAAGTTCGAAAATGCCGAAAACATTTTTGTCACTGGTTGTTTCCTCGCAGAGGTTCAAATCGCTACAGACGATTTTTGGCACTATTACTTCTTTTGCTTCATTTGTGTTTTCGTTGGTGTTGTATAAAAAATTTTTTTTTTTTGTTTGAATAGCCAATTAATCGTTGACACGAAAGGGCACTACAGCGATGTTTATCTGTTTTTTGATTCTTTGACTATCCTAGGTCAAAGAATCATGCGCCTTTTACGTGGGTTCACCAAAGGAACTGTTTTTTTTTTAAATTTATTATTAAAAAATGGGGAACCAAAATTCTAAATAATATTTTTGTTATTTAAACGAGAGCCAACTAACCATTGACTATTCTAATCCTACATGAGAATACAACAAAAACGTATGTTTGCATGAAATGTAACATGTGTTATTAAAGGCCGTGGGCAGCTAGATTTATTATGGTCAGACATATATAGGTTCGTAACTCGCGGAAGTCCAATATCTAGGTTACTAAACGGGATAACTTAAAAAAAATTAAATCGCAACCTATATTTTTTATTATTATATTATTATATGATTATATTTATTGAATTCTACGAGATACATTAAGATGAATAAATTCCTATCAAAATGTTTATAGTTTTCAAGATATAATTTTGATTTTTTTTAATTTCGTCTCTTCTTGAAGATACCTGAAATATTTTGGTTATGTGGACAGCTAGAAATATTTATTTAGCGATATTGTAGGAGTGAGGATGGTCCTTTTAGAAGATGTATCAAAAGTTGAACCGCAATATTTTGAGAGGAAAAAATCAAACATCACAATAGAGAATTTCAAAAACTTCCTCTAATTCAAATGAAACACTCTGTATTTTATTAAATTATAAAATGTATTTCTACAGAGCATACAATTTTGCAATAGCTTTCCCTATACCTAAGTTGTGTAGTTATTGCAAAAAACACATTTTTTTTAAAA
The DNA here is from genome assembly GCA_963924545.1 of Pogonocherus hispidulus. Classification (NCBI taxonomy): domain Eukaryota; kingdom Metazoa; phylum Arthropoda; class Insecta; order Coleoptera; family Cerambycidae; genus Pogonocherus; species Pogonocherus hispidulus. Next base: position 45,824,086 of record OZ004692.1, on the reverse strand, counting down.
CATCGGATTTGTCAGCGTTTCTTTGTCAAAAAAACAGTAAGCGCCTGTCAGGACGTCCGACTATCATAATAGTTTACATATTATTATTCACAATAGTCTATCGTCACATTAAAATTACATGTCATTTCTACGTAGGTACAAAACTTCGGAAACTATTAATAATGAATTATTCAAAAGACGTGTTGGTAAATATGGTGTACACTTAGGAGAAACTCATAGCAAAGGCAAATCATCCAGATTTACAAGATTCTTTCGTATCTACTGACTGCTTTGAAAGCTTGAAGGAAAAATTTGAAAGAACAGCAAATCTGTGCCCATCAATGTGCCCCTAATCATGAGAAAGAGAAAGGTACCAGAAGATATGAAAATAGCAAGGAATAAAATCAATTCAATATTGTGGCGTTTTTTGAAAAAATATTAGTGTCAGGAAAATTACAAGAGTTTCCAAAAGTTTAACGATTAAAATATTGACTAATTGATTGAAATAAAAGTTTCGTCCTTCTCACAGTGAATACCACCAATCAATGCCGCATGAGGATTTCCAAAACAGGTTACAGTTTTGTCGGCTTACAACACAGCTTAATGTATTGTTTACTGGTGAATCTACATTTTCAAGTACTTATGTACCCAATGGCCGTAATTTTAGACAATCAGCATCGTTTCAAAGTGAACGTTGGGCTGGAATACGTAAAGAACATATTGTGGACCATACTTGTTTGGAAGGTAATTTAAACACAAACATGTATTTTGTACATGTGGTAAACAATACATTTTACAACAGTGGTTTCAGTATGATGCTGCCCCCCCCCCCCCCCATATTCCAGTTTGATTTAATTATTTTATCTGATTATATTTTTGCTATTATTTACTTTATCAGATTAGAGACCACTTAAATCAAGTCTGTTCAAACAAGTGGATAGGTCGTGGAGATCCAGTTCTTTTTGGGCTGCATATTCTCCAGACTTAAATAGCCTGAATTTGTTTTTTGTGGTTGTATAAAAGAACGAGTATACAAAGTACTACTAATAGATATCGAAGTCTTGAAACGAAAAATTAGAAACAGGTATCTTACTATAACTTCTTTAATGTTGAGAAATGTTCAAATAAATTTTCAATGTTCAAATCAAATTTTCAAGACTTGTGCGTTGTGTAGAAAAAAAGCGAAGGACATTTAGAACATTTACTTTAAGATAAGCTGAAAAGTGAGTGAACTGATATTTATTTCTTGCACTGCAACTACTTTGATCTATTCTGTCATTCAATAATGATTATCCCCTTTGCTATCTTCAAGTCTCCTGGAGGTCCTTTAGTCCCCATTTGCTGTTCTTTCAAATCTTTCCATCAACCTTCAAAGTAGTTGGTACGAGCGAAAATTTCTAAATCTGGTTGATTTCTTTGGAAATACAAGCCGCTAAAATAATTCAAACTAATAAAAATTTCCTCGTACTAACGTTTTCAAAAACTAAAGGAGAAATTTGAAAGAAGGGCAAATGCTAATTATGAAAAAATTAACAGAACACGTGAAACTAGTGGCGAGGAATAACCTTGACATTGATGAGAATATCAAATTAACATTATATCAATATCCATCAGTAATTAAGGACCCTACTGCAAGTTGAGTCACCTAAGTCAGCAAGATAAAAAAAAAAAGATTAAAGATAAGTTGAAAAATCGAAATTTGGTGTATTACTTTAAAACAAAAGATAGGCCGTTTTAGTTTTCACCATCACGTTGGTCACGAAAAAAGAGATGGGGCAAGGGGGCTCACTTTCTTTTACCTCTTATAGTTAATGAAATAGCCTATAAAAACTTCGAAATTTTCCCACCCTGTATACTAATTCTATAAAACGCTTAAACAATCATTAAAATCAGCTCGGTTTTTGAAAAGTTATCAAACTTGAAACTTTAAAATTTTAGTGAACCACTAAAATTTTAGTGGTTCGCTTTATGTGTTTCGCCAAATACATACAGAACAAAAAGACGACTGTTAAGTTTAGGTTAAGTAATTACAGTGTCAGTTACTGCCAGGTGCTGCTTTCAATTTATTTTTTAAAGTAAAAATATTCACAATAATTCTATTAGTGCTAAAGCACTAGATCTCGTGTTCTATAGGGACCGGCAATTATTACCAAACTGTAAAAAGTGCCTATGAAATAAAATTATGCTTTAGAGTATCTAGCAGGTCTAAATCTTTACTACCAATCATCGTAACAAAAATGTCAGTGTATGCGACAAATAATATCTGCCGTAGATGCTTACTTTCAAAAACAGTTAGTATAGCCTCTGAATTTACAGCGTCTCCTACTCCATTTTCTGCAACACATTCGTAGTTGGCGTCATCTCTTCCAGCCTTAACTGGTTCTATTCTCAGAAGGGATCCTCCATCAGAAAATTCCTTTATCTGATATCGAGTCTGTGAACCTGGAAATACAAAATTTAAATAAATAAGAGAATACTCTGTTTTCATAATGTTTAAATATTAAATTAAACGAGTAGTAGTGAGAAGCATAGTAGTGCCCTCTATTGGTATATGCTACTATCTCTGCTAAAATATTGTTAATCGAGTGATAGATAATTTGCCCGAACTGTAGTACTTTCTGATTTTTACTTTTAATTATATTCAATGCACAAGCCGTGATAGCCAACTTAATATTCATATCATCGATATTAAGGCTAAGCAACGTTATCGAGGTTAGTACTTGGATGCCTACGTGTGTCTTACTGTAAAGAAATTTAGTTATGCAAAAAAAAAATGGTTTCTCAATCAAATTGCCAGGCGCCAAAAATTTTTTTTCTACTATAATTATTATTCTCTGATTTATGTCATCCAAAACTACTAAAATTCTAACTACAGGACTTTACTAGAAATACAAACACCTAATTATTTTTGCCCAGTTTATTTACTATGGTAATATTACTAATTACGTACCTACTATTGCTACTAATACTGATTTACTATACCATAAAGTATATACCTACGAATTAACTAACTGCCAATAAGTCTTATGTGCTAAGCCTATCAAAAAGGAAAAATAAATGTACACCCAAATGTAAGTTTATTCAATTTATCACTGCAATATGTCCGTAATACGATACGTAATACGATCCGTATACCAGGGTTTCCAAATAATATGGCGCCGGGAGCTTACGTAAGCGCGAGGCCCTTACGGTAAAGCGGGTCGTAGGTACTCCGAAATTATTATATAATAAGCATAGAAATTAATGTTAACAATTCGTTTTCCTCCTTTAACCAAATTACTACCCTATTTCAAGTTATATAAGAGTCTTCAAAGTTTAATCTGAGTTGAAAATTTAAATTCTTTAGCTTAACAAAATTTGATATAAAATGAATTAATTACTAACAAGCACTTATTTGTTGTGCTATTTTTGTTAGAGTAAAAGTAATAATCAGGCTCATTTATTATGTAAAAGTAAAATATATAATTATTCTTGGGACCTCATCAACTCAACTTCGTTGACCAGTATATTTTTGTTTTACACCCTAGTTGGACCATCTTCTCCCGACAAAAGCTCAAATTTTTAAGGAGAATTGATATAACAGCCCTGGAACCGGTTTTTGATTCAGGACGTGGATGTCCGTTATTTTACGGTCCTCTCAACAAAAGACTAACCAGGAAAACAAATTATTAGAGTATTCCAATCACTCAGATAAGTAAACAAAACCCCCACATTTATTAACTACTAATTTTTATATTCTCTTTCATGGTGCTATGAGAAACCATCACCTCTTTTCTCCTCTAAATTCTCTATAACATATCGCTACATACTTTATATCAATTTTCTTAATAAAATTTAATTATTTAAGGGGGTACATTTATTAAAATTAAACTAAATAGGTACTCGTTACAGTGTATTTTCCGAAGAACCCCTTAAATATATTTCGGCAAAAATGAGACAAGTATATCAAATGCACTTAAGTAGGTAATTTAGTAAAGTTTAAAATCCATATATTTAATTAAATGCCCACTTGACTATGGATCTACTTCATGGCACCCATATTTTAAAAGAATATTTAAAAATAGAAGTTATTATTGATTGGTTGATTTGTGCCTCATGTATAATGAACAATATTTCTTGTAGTAGGTATTGAACAGTGTACAGAAGTTGGTGGTAAATGGTGATCCCTTAGAGAACATAATAAAAAAAAAAATAATGAAATAAAGGAATTATCCATAATCTATAACAAAAAGAGCTACTTTGTAAACTATAATAATTATTTCATTTTAACCCTTAACTGGTCTGGTACCATACTTGTCATGTAAATGGTCAGGCGTCGTTTCAGAGTCTACTATTTTCAAAAATAAAAATAAAACCCAAAAATAAATGAAACATTTTATTAAAAATGCATATTATGAACATTATTCAACTGGGATATGTCAAGTAAAATACCTAATTAAAGGATAAAAAATACATAAAATACTAATAAAAAAATATATTATGCTGAAATATTGAGAAGACAGCTTCTTTGTATATTTTACCCTAAAAAAAGAGGAACAAACAATATAAATCGGTTGTGACTATACTAGATTTTGGGACAATCAAGTTAACAAAATATTTAAGAAAATTAAAAATCTACGAAAAATCTTGGCCTCCAGTAAGACCTAAACTTCGTCATTTTTCTGTAGTTTTTACAAAGTGGTTTTGTGCATGTTAGACAAACAGGCACATCATCCACATCACTTTCACTGTCATATTGTTTGTGAAACCATTTTAGAAGAGTTTCTTCGTAATCTTCTTCTGCAAAATGTACACTTTTAGCGGGCCCGCCTATATTCACAACAATATCTCACACGCGAAACAGTGACTATAACGATCTGGTGTCGTCTGATAGACTACGACTGGACTGAACCTAATCACGATATACAATACATACACTGATATGATACAATATCTGTTTATTGTATCATGATTTCATGATACACAGAATATAGGATGTTGCGCAGAAGTGGGCGGTCCTTAATGTGATGCGTGACGTCACTGTCAGAGTGCTTTACATTACGGGAATGCGCATTTTTTGTGTTTTTCGTCTGTAACGTGATTATTTTTGCAGTTACAAAATAAATCTCAAACAAAAGTGCACATACACTATTTTGTAGAGCCGCAAAATATATTACAAGAAAACCTATGGGAGGGTATTATATGCATAAAAATAAACAAAACACAAGGTTTAAAAATGTGGGGTTTTATTAATGCAGTAAAAATTTTAATCTTTTTTTTCTTAACCAGTTTAATTTATTCACTTTTTATATATCAATACTTAATGCTTGCATAAAATCAATTAATCGTCAATAAAAAATATCCTTATCTAACCAAAACCTTACGTTTAAAGGTTTAAAGGATTGGAAACTAACGACCATAAAATAAATCAAATATGCCGGATGATAGCTTACCCTTATGTTAAAAAATATTTACATATGTTAGTTTATTATTGTCCATAGTAGGGATTCGGACTTTTATATTTAAAAAACCTCATAATCTTAAATTTAGCAATATTTAATTTTAAATAATTTAAATTAGACAAGTTCACCAATAATTTATTAACATTTTCCTGAATTATTACACCGTTCTTAACAGTATTTACAAAACAGGGAATTTAAAGTAGGTATACAACTAGAAATGGGAGAAAATCGCTGTCGCGATTTTTGTTCCCATTTCTAGCCCTACCGGGGGTTCAGGCCTGCGGCCTCGGGTCACCCTTCGGGTGACAAAGGCATCTAAAATAATATTATTTTTAAGAAAATACATATTAAAGAAATTTTGTATCTGGAAAGATGATATAATTATACTAAACGATTTTTCTTAATATTTCGATGAATTGTAAGGGTACTCTATTCTTGATGGTAAAACATCATAAGTACTGAAAGTAGAATTTATTTTTAAGTAAACATTATTATCAATTTTATCAATGGGACCAAAAATATTGTAGATATTTACTTTTGTAAGCTAAAATGATGAATTTAACAGACTGCCTTAATAATAAATAAATAATATAATATCTCTACCCCTCATTCTAATCGCAAGGATTAGCCCGAAAGTCTGAGACTTGTGTGGGAGAGGGGGCGGCATATTATTATTTCGCGGGCCGCATTTGCGCCTCAGGAACGACTTACGTTGGTAGTCCCTAACCACCATTCAGTGCTGGAATGAGGGAAACCTGGAAAACCTCATTAGCTAGGGGGACAAGTCAAACATCAACTGATTTTAATCTCTCACATTAACACCAAGTTGACATTCTTCCCATCCTAGGCTATCGCCAGGATGGTTGCTAAGCCATCCCTGCGAATAAGCCTTGATCTACGAGCAAACAATTTAATGAAAAATTGTTGGCGGAATGGGAATTAGAACCCACGACCTCTGGGTTGAGCGATCGAGACGCTAAGTCCTGAGCCACCGGCCCGATGAACGAATTAATTCTAAACTTTACGTGCAGAAAGAATAAAAGCTACGGATAATGAAACAGAATAACTAAATACTAATACTAATAAATAATTGGAATTAAAAAGTAAAAAAAAAATTATCTCCAGCGTGACTCGAACTCGCGAAATCAGTATTATCAAGTTTTCAATCCTACGACTTTCCCGTTGCGCTACCACGCCTGTTGTCAAAAGTTTACCTTGAGACGTTTAAGTATGTAAACTGTACGTGTCAACCTGAAAAATAATTTTTACCGATTTTCTAATTGGAAAAGCATTTCGCTTCAGTACTTTGGTAATCAGAAGTGTTTGGCAGTCAGTACTATTGATTCCGTTCAATTAACATATTTATTCCGCAATATTTCTCGTAGGAAAATAACCTATCTGAAGTTTAATTAATTTGACAGTTTTCGTGGGAGGTGCTTGTCTCGTTAGTGCAATCTCACATCGGTAGATAAAATTAGAAAGAACTTGAGACGGACGCGACTCCAGATTTTCCAAGACGAAATAGACGTAGAAGGAGTCGACGTACGGTCTCGAAAGAAAATCTCAAAGGATTAGAAAAAGGACGGAACTTTTGCGTGAAGCAGTTCTCGAAGCCGTAAAATTAGAAAAAGGGTCAAGGTAGTCCCGCGAAATGTCGGCAGGCGTGACGGGACCATCAGGCGCGAGGACAAACGCCGGTGCTAGCCGTATTTCTCTCGCCGAACGGCGATGGACGAAAATTTTGCAGAGGTTTTTTGAAAAGGCGTTTAAATTGGGAAAACGCGTAGGAACGGGACGAAAATACCCCTACGCCCGCGGGGTCGCTCCGCGATCCCCCCTCGGAGGGGGATTGCGGAGCGGGGAGGGGACCTCGCGTAGAGCAAAAGGGCAAAAGCTGGCTTGATCCCGATGTTCAGTACGCATAGGGACTGCGAAAGCACGGCCTATCGATCCTTTTGGCTTGAAGAGTTTTCAGCAAGAGGTGTCAGAAAAGTTAACACAGGGATAACTGGCTTGTGGCGGCCAAGCGTTCATAGCGACGTCGTTTTTTGATCCTTCGATCCTATCATTGCTCAATGTTGTCCGATTTGGTGACGTCACCGCGAGACCCGATACTCTTTCTCTCTCTGTATTGTGCGATTCCTTATCTATGACGCGTTGACAAGTTACTGTCCCTATCTAACTCATCTATTTTTCCGATGACGTAGCCGCAAGACCCAATCATGTGATACGGCTAATCGAGCAATCCTGTATAAGTTAAAAATCCTTAAATTATTTCTTTCTTGAAAGAATATTTTGACTGATTTTTGGCAACCTTTAAAATATTTTTATTATTAATTGTGTATTTATAAAATTCCTCAAGTAAATTTAAAATTTGTCTTTATTTGGAGTTTCGCTTTAACATGGTCGATGGACAACCGACTCTTTTCTTCAAAATGCGTATGAGATGGGGGCGTAGTTTTAACCATAATGACACGTAAATTGGATCTTGCCAGATCTTGCTTTATCATGATGACTAGACATTGGGCTAAACGCGAGTTGGACCGCAGGACATGACGACTGAAATCGGACTGAATTCAGAAATTCTAAAAATGCGGGACTAAAGGCGTCCCGCATGAAGTACGAGCGGGACGCGGTCCCATGCACTGTGTTATTTGCCATCAAACTCTTACTGATATCGATCCGGTCCGATATTTATATATTCAGTATGCAATTGCCACTGTAATCGAAAGTGAGCTCGGTCATCGCTTGGGGGTTCTGGCAACTTACCACTGCCAGCCATTTCATAGACTTGCACTGACTGTGAAATTATAAACCTTCCTCTGGGCCCCGTTTGTTTAACAATGATCACTTCCAAGAAATTATGACCTAGTTAACAAATCTTAAAAAAGATCGAAGATCTGAATTCTATACTGTATTACCTCAATTACTCACTATTACCAACTGCCTTAACGATATTACTGCCTTAACGATATTGCTGCTTTACGTGCAGAACATGATATTTTACGAAATAAAATAACAGCAGTAGAGATCAATGTTATTGACCAAAACAATGTTATTCTTATGAGAATCCCTAAAATATCTTCTGATGAAGATAATACTTTCATCAATGCCATTCTAGCAAGTGTCTCAGCTCAGAAGACTCTGTCATGAATGAATAAATAAGTATCTTTACTTTCCATATAAAATGTGCATGTTCTTTAGAATGAGTTGTTGAATTTAATACATGGCGCTGCGAACTAAAACTTGAAATACTATAAGTTATTAATTAAATATTAAAAGTTAATTTAAAATGGTAGATTACCGTGGTATTGCACCACTGGAAATCAGTGGAAATTTGGCAGAAAATTGGAAATTTTGGATTCAAAAGTTTAAAAATTATTTAAAAGCAACAGAGCTGGATAAAAAAGAAGAATATTTGCAGTGTGCACAACTGTTACAGTATTTTGGGGATGAAGGAATACGTATATGTATATAATACGTTCAAGTTTAATGCTAGTGAAAAGGATAGAATTAGCCTACTTATCAAAAAATTCAAGGAATTTTTTCAACCCAAGAAAAACTTAATCTATGAGAGATATATGTTTATTAATAGAAAACAGATAGATGGACAAACTATTCAACAGTACATTACAGACTTAAAAATAAAGCTCATAATTGTGAATTAGGTGACTTAGAAGAGAGTTTAATCTGTTCTGTTTTAATTAGGGGGTTAATTTCTGTGCAGTTGAAGCAAAGACTATTGAAAGATGATGAAATGGATTTGGATAAGGCTATACGGATATGTCAGTCTGTTGAAGAGTCAAGAAAGGGAAATGTCTGAAGGAATGGAGGTGAACACTATACAATCAACATCGTTTTTAAATGAACCAGGTACAAGTAGAAGAACTACTGTTCAATTTGGTCAAAACTTACAAAGATCACGCATGAATAGAGAACCAGCAGCAAGACATGCTGTACATCAAAATCAGGGATTCCAGTTTTATCAACCAGTGCAATAGTTTGGAAAATCTTGCTTCAGATGCGGTTACCAACAGGTGGTAAGGTAGGAAAATTCCCGGCCTTTAGTAAACAGTGTGGTGGGTGTGGTAGATATAATCATTTTAAAAAAGTGTGTAAAAGCAAACGTGTACATATGGTTAATTTAGAGAATAGAGTTGATAGTTCGGACAGTTTTTCTGAAAATATATTTATTGGGATGGTTAAATATAATTATATTGTAAACACGGGATGGAATGTAGAAATGTTAGTAAATAATCAAAAATTTATTAAATTTAAGTTAGATACGGGAGCAATGACAAATGTTATTAGTTATAAAGATGTTTATAATAGTTTAAAAATACCAGCAGAATCATTAAGAAATATTAAGAACTAACTAACTACTTGAATAAAATAATACCTGTTATTGGAGAATGTCAACTAACTTGTAACTATAAAGATAATGGTCATTTATTAAATTTTGTTGTAGTACCTAAATATAGAATCGCCTGCAATTTTGGGGTTAGATACTTGCAGTGAATTAAATCTGATACAAAAAATTCATTGCATTAAAGAAAATTATAATTTCTTGTTTGAAAAGTATAACAAGCTATTTAAAGGAGTTAGTTGTCTTGTAAAACCTTTTCACATTAAATTAAATAATAATGCTATACCAGTAGTTCATGCAGCCAAAAAAATTCCTTTTTGATTAATGGACAATCTTAGAACGTGTTTAGCTAACATGGAAAGTGAACAAATTATTAGTAAAGTTGATTATCCTACTGAATGGATTAATTCCAAAGTATTGGTTAGAAAGCCCGATGGATCATTAAGAATTTGCCTTGATCCTCGTGATTTAAATTTAAATATTTTTAGAGAACATTATCCTTTGCCTACTTTTGACGAAATTACTTCAAAATTAGTTAATGCAAAATATTTTAGTACTTTGGATGCTATGTATGGGTTTTGGCAAGTTACTTTAGATAAAGAAAGTTCTGACCTATGTACATTTGCAATTCCATTTGGGAGATTTAAATTTTTGAAGTTACTATAAGGACTAAATTGTGGGGCTGAAGTTTTCCATAAGAGGTTTAAAGAAATATTTAACATAGATGGAGTTGAAATTTATATTGATGATATATTAATATGGGATAGAGATAAAAAACAACATGATGAAAGATTAGAACAGGTATTAAAGATTGCAGATGACAACAATATAAAATTTAATAAAACCAAATGTAAAATTGCTTTAAACGAAATTGTGTATATGGGGCATAAAATATCACAAAATGGTTATAGTGCAGATGGTTCCAAAATTAAAGCTATTACAGATATGCCCAAACCAAAAAATACAAAAAAATGAGTCATTTTTGGGGTTAATATATTATGTAGGAAAATTCATTGATAATTTATCGAATATTACCGCACTGCTAAGGCAACAACTTAAAAATAACATAATCTGGCCTTGGGACAAAGAACACGATGATGCTATTAACAAATTAAAACAAATTTTGGTAAACAGCCCATATTGCAATACTATGATCCGACCAAGCCTATTGTTGTATCTTCAGATGCATCACAAAATGGCGTCGGAGCTCTCTTAATGGAAAATGGAATGCCTTGTATGTATGCCTCAAAAGCATTAACTGAAACTAAAAAAAAAATACGCTCAAATTGAAAAAGAATTATATAGTTTAGTTTTTGCTTGTGAACGTTTTCATCAATTTATTTTTGCAAAACCTATTGTTATGGAGACCGATCACAAACCTCTTGTACAAATTTTTAAAAAACCATTACATGATTCTCCTCCCAGATTACAAAGAATGTTTATAAAGTTGCAAAGATATGATATAAAACTTCTGTATAAACCTGGGAAGGAGCTTTATATAGCAGATGCACTGTCACAAGCATTTATTCATGATCCTGAGAATACTGAATTTGAAAGCGAAATTGAGTCGCAAATTTGTCTACTGAGGTTAAATTTAAATGCAGCTGATGAAAAAATTTAAGAAATACAACTTGCCAACTTGAATGATCAGGAAATGCAAATTTTGCTTAAATATGTACAGAGCGGCTGGCCAAAATCAATTAAACAATGCGATGCATTGATCAAAGTATACTACAAATTTAAAGATGAAATAACAGAGGCTAGCGGCAAGGATTGTTAACTGTTTACAGGATTGCTCGATCCCTATACTACAATGTAATCCATAATTGTGACGTCATCAAAGATCCAAAGATCTCGAACTTGTAGAAATAGGTACACTTTATACTGTTATTACAAACTTTAATAAATAATAATATTAATAATCATTCAAATACGAAAATTCTTTTGCAAATGTGAAATATAACAAACACAAAATAGGTATATTTCGACAATTTGATTACATAGATCTTCGATGACGTCAGAAAGGCGGATGACAAAATTGAGCGATCGAGCAATCCTGTAAACAGTTAACAATCCTTGGGCTAGCGGTACATTATATAAAAACAAAAAACTCATAGTACCCACTACTGTTCTCAAAGACATTTTGTCAAAAATTCATTATAGTCATTTAGGCATAAATAAATGTAAAAGTCGCGCTAGGGAGTGTTTTTTCTGGCCAAGCATGTCTAAGCATATTGAGGACTTTATTTTGAACTGCTCTATTTGTAGATCAATCCAAAATAATAAACGGAAGGAACCTATGTTACCTCATAAAGTACCTAACTTACCCTGGGAAAAAGTTGTATGCGATTTGTTTTATTTCGATAATGAAACATATTTATTGGTTGTGGATTATTTTTCGAAGTGTGTAGAATTGCCAAAATTGACAGATAATACATCTTCAGTGCAAGTTATAACTCATTTGAATTCAATTTTTGCGAAACATGGAATTCCTCAAACTTTAATTAGTGATAGGGGTCCTCAGTTTAGCAGTCTTTATTTTAAACAGTTTTCTAAAGAGTGGCAATTTAATCATATAAGATCTAGTCCTTTATATCCTCAGTATAATGGATTAGCAGAAAGAAATGTACAAACACTAAAAAATATGCTAATTAAGGCAAGAAATGATAAAACAGATCTATATTTAACATTATTGCATTATCGTAATTCGTAATACGCCTATAGATGAAAATATTGACTCTCCTGCAAAACTCTTAATGTCTAGATATTTAGGAGATGCTTTACCTATAGAAAAATCTAATTTAGTACCACAAAAAAAAAACAACTATTCTGATATAAAAAATAAATTAACTAATAGACAACAAAATCAGCAAAACTATTATAATAGGAAAGCGAAGAACAATAACTATGAGTTTAAAAATAATGAGAAAATTCTTGTAAAAACTAAATTGCCTAACAAAAAAATGGAAAGAGGGTGTAATCCAATCAAAGTTAGAAATTAGACCTAGGTCATATAATATTCAATTAGATACTGGCAATGTTTTGTCCAGAAATAAAAGTTTTATTAATACTTGTCCACCAGTTACTGATAATTTAGAAAATATTTATAATTCTAGTTTGTTGAGTAATAATGATGTGTTCTCTGATTGTGAGGATGTTATTGAAGTACCGAATATTACACAGAGTGGTAGAATTGTTAAAGCACCGCAAAGATTAAATTATTCTTAAAAATAAATTTGTTGCTCTATTATTATAATTATTGTAAGTAATCTTCCTAGATCAATTATTATTGTTCTATTGTAGTATTAGTAAATACTGTTTTTATGTATAGTATGTCCATTTTAAATTAGTGTGTTATTTGTTTATTCATTGCATTTTTCTGAAGTAATTTTTAGGTATCTCTAAATGCAGTACCTACTACATAGTCATATACAGACTCTATTAATTATATAACTTGAGGGGCTCGCTTAGGTAAAAATATAAATAAAAGTAAACCCCACCCTTACCGTGTGACTTTCTATTCTAAAACCCTGTAGTTGCATATAATATTCTGAAAAGGAATAGTAATTTATCGCGCGACATCAATCCGACTGTTAAGACCCTGTAAAATATGACGCCCATGCAAATCCAGCACTTGAAAAAATGTGTTTTAGAAGTTGCAGTTACGGTCTAGGTCTGAAAAAAAGGTCTAAGGTCTAAGGTCTGAAAAAAATTTAACCATAAAATACATTGGTGGCATTCCGAAAATAGTCAATGTAGAGAGGTGTTTATCCTAAGCGAGGTCGTGAACCAGAGAAAATCTCCAAATAGGAATTCTGAACTAAAGTTCTGAAAATAGCAACAACTTCACATAGTATTCTGCAATTGATATGGATTCAAAAACCTTGAAAACTTGGAAATGATGAATTGCATCCACATTCTATGTTTATCTGAAACTTGGCTCATAACAAGCAACAGTTCAACTCCCCATTTTAGATCTTCGAACCGTGTAAATAACGTAGATGCCACAAGAGAAAAATCATAGAAATATAAATACATGTAGAAAAACAATAGAACATATAACATCCGGATGTAAACTACTAGCAGGTGTACAATATACCAATAGAAATAATTCAGTGGCAAAAATTATTCACCAGGCAATAGCTCTGCGATATAATCTGCAATCGGAGCCTTAGGCGTAAATACTACAAATATTCACCACTAACTATAATAGAAAAAAAATATTATTAATTTTATACTGGGACCTAACCATACACACTGATAAAACGGCCATCGATGTAGTATCATACCAGCAAAAAAGATACAGAAAATAAAGAGAAATATCAACAACAGAAGTTGAATGAATATAGAAACAGAAACAAGTACCTACATATCATTCCATTCATTATATCAGTGACGGGTGTCACTCCACATTCATTCATAAATCACCTCACTTAACTTCACCTGGAATAAAGTGAACATATTCAATCACAAAAAACAGCCATACTTACATATATATATAATACATGCAATATAGTAAAATTGTTTCTAAACCAAAAATAATTTCTTGATAGACTTTATATTAACTCGTCTAAAAGAAAAATAAACCAGTGATAAACTGAGAAGTGCATGATGCGCAGAACACAAATAATAATAATAATAATAAAAATAATGATCTTCTAGCCGGAAGAATGCAGAAGGCGGTCATTCTGGGTTCATTATGTCTAATAATAATAATAATAATAATAATAATAATAATAATAATAATAATAATAATAATAATAATAAAACTTGCTTCTTATCTGGAACAACTGCAACTGAGCCTTCAGCTAATAGGACCAATGCAGAAAGCTGTAATTTTGGTCACAACTGCAATAGTTCGAAGAGTCTTCTCTAATTAGTAGTCACCTCTTACCTCTTACGTCCTTGGATATCCCGGATGTACGAGCTACACCCAGAGTAATTTATGAAATTAAAAAAAAAAAAAGTTGCAGAAGGCCGTAATCCTCTGCAGCTGCAGAAAGTCCGTGTATGGAGGGTATGGGGGTCCCTGATGTCAACTGCAAGGTTTGCCATAGGGGGCCGGAGACAATTATGCATCTGCTCTCCGCTTGTCCGGCATATGTAGTCTCGGCCCAAGGATTTTTAACTTACCTATATAGGATTGCTCGATCCCTATTCCTCAATGTTGTCCGATTTGGTGACGTCACTGCGAGACCCGATACTCTTTCTCTCTCTGTATTGTGCGATTCCTTATCTATGAGCAGTGACTTGTCAACGGTCACTGCCCCTATCTAACTCATCTATTTTGTATATCAATCCGATGACGTAGCCGCAACACCCAATCACGTGATACGGCTAGTGGAGCAATCCTATACAAGTTAAAAATCCTTGGTCTCGGCCTATATCCATAGACATGATGCGGCTTTACGGGTGCTTTACTACTTTCTACAGCACTCGTACGAGATAGACGAAACACCAGTGCTGGCATACGCTCCGGGGAATATTGAGTCCGTTGTGGGGAATGTAAAGTGCCGATTTTATTGGCACTTCCCATGCGAACTACTCATTTCCCACGCCCAGGCAGATTCGAACCAATAAGCCTGATGTAGTCCTCCTCTACCACCAGCTCAAGACAATGTTTGTCATCGAGTTCTCGACTCCTGCTGAGAACAACGTTGTCTTGAAAAAGGAGGAGAAACGGACGAAATATCGAGACCTTCTCTTCGAACTCCTCAGACTCCATCTAGAACATACTGTGAAGCTTGTGGTACTGATAATAGGAGCCCTCGGTGGAGCAAAAGATACACTGCTTTCTGAACTGAAGATCATACCGGCATGCCGAAATTCGGCAGATCTTCTAGCCGGAAGAATGCCGAAGGCGGTCATTCTGGGCTCATTACGTCTACTTAGGGCACACGATTCCCGGACTCAGTAGTTACTCACCCCACGGGCGAGGGAAGTAGCTATTGATTACCACCAGCGGCCGACCCTGAGAATCGGAGCCAGGGAATCGGTCGACTGGATTTCAACAAAAAAATAATAATAATACTAATAAGAACAACAACAACAACAACATTTTATAGTACCTACCTACCTACTTGTAATTGAATAAAAATTCAAAAATCTAGTCATTCGATTTTTCAATTTTTACTCCTGTATCATTATACAGGATAACCCGAAAATAAGCATATAAATTTCATATACTCATAAATAATAAAGACTTATTAATATTTATAGTTATATGCATAAAGTTAGGAACTTACTTGAAACTTTCTTTCCATTTTTCTTCCACTGTATCACTGGTGGAGGATCTCCTCGAGCAGCACAATAAAAAGCAGCAATTCCACCAGCTCGCACTTGCAAATTTCTTGGTTTTATGGTAATTTCTGGGGGATCTACACAAATAAAGATGGTTCAAGTTAAATTACGTTATTTAGAATATTTTTTAAAGTTTGGTTGGTAGTGTTTAGGGTATGGATTGAAGACAAATGTAAGAAATATTTGACATTGATATTCAAAACCTTCGATCATGTCCTCAGGAAAAATAATGTACAGCGTCCGGCAAAAGTCCCGGGACGGTCTTATAATATTTTACTGGGTAGAGAGAAACATTTAAAAATTGGAGAATAATCATAGGATCTAGTTAAGCTATATTTTATAGCGGCTATGGACACCCCCTCTTCCAATGCTCCCACGGGAGCAGGAGTCCGAATTTTTTAAATGGCAATCCACGTCGTGTTGCACCTCAATCTCTATCAAAAAAGAGATATTCTAGCGTAAATCGTAGGTCATTACGACCATCCGTTCATTGGTTATTAATAAAAAACACGGATAACTGTTTTTATGCTTATTTAGATTCTACGACTAAAATAGAGGGTACTCTGTTCTATATTAAAATTATTATACTTTACAAAATATTTAGCTTTAAAAAATGATTTGTGGATATAACTTACTTACAATATTGAGCTATTCTACAGGGCGCAAAAAGTCAATCATTTCAATAAAAGTTGAAAATTCAATACGAACAACAAAAAGCGCAACACCCTGTATATTTTAATATTATGAGATACTTACAGTAGTAAATTATCCATAACTTTTACAAAGCTTTCTCTGTACCTACAGCCAATAGTTTTTTGTTAAATAAGCATAGTCGACGTCTATCAAATAACAATCTGGTATATTTTCGTCATGAGCTGAAGTTTACCAGTGAAATTTAGGTAAAATTATAAAAAATTATTTAAGTAAAAATATATAATAATTATATAAATTATATCTGTTATATCTCCTGCCACTATTATATAGTGTTAGGAAGCTCCTGGCAATTATTTATAAATATCTCGCATTTACAAAGAAAATAATCAACATTTTCAAATAATTCCTCGTACTGACTGTATTTTAAAACTAAAGGAGAGATTTGAAAGAACTACAAATGATTATGAGAAATTACTGAAACACATGACAAAATTCAAACATTGTTAGTAACTTATATATCGACGAAAGAAATGTTTAAAGCTAAATATCTCGAAAAGTTTGACGTTTGGTTATTACACCAAATTTACTTATCTGGTATCTGGGCAGAAAAAGTGGTTTATGTATAACATCCTCCCTCCTTATTTATTTTTCAAATTTCGCGTGGCAGCAGTAGGTAAATATTAAACACCACTTTTTGACAAAAAAATTTTGTATGCTTTCGGTTTTACCAATGAAGTAAATACCAACTACTGATGTTCAAATGGAACACCTTGTATATTATTATATTGTTAGAATCTTCATCATTTTCTAAATACTACGATATAACATAAGATATTTCAGTAGTCAAAATATCTTTTTGTATCTACTATTATTGAATTTAAAGTGAATTCTTAATTTCCAATTTCGGATGTATTAGTCCCACAGAAATAATTAACAAAGGTTTAAATTGTTTATTAATCGTATTAATTAATTGTGGTAATGTTTGAAAAAAATATATTTCAACTCTAAGGCCACATTGAAGAACTTTAACGCCTTTTACATAAATAAAAAAAATAATTTTAATTATAATTAATGTTTTCGACGCCAATTCTATTTTTTTTATGATTTCTATGATCCATTAGAATTAATCAAAGAGGGTCAGGTACTCTAAATTAAACAATAAAATAGAATCCAAATAGTAATTCGACAGTTGAAACTTTACTTATGTTATATCCATAAGAATAAATGAATGAGGAGATTTTGAATACTTTATCGTTATCGTAATCTTTATACTGAGCATGCGCAGTGCCAAAAAGGGTACTTTTTTTGTACATGGTCAGTATAACGATAACGATACCTATCATGAATAGAATGAATTCGGTTCATTTATGTGCAAATATTACTAAATCTGTTTCAATAAAAAAAATACTTTTCACCTACTTCTAATCTTTTCTTTCATTTACTAACATGGCTGAGATGAAGTGCAGACTATACCCCTTCCTGAAGAACAACATTTTAAAAAATATCCCATAAAATTTATATCCAACTTCTGGTCAGGTAAAGGATAAGAAATTGTCACTATATCCTTTAATTCGCTATATATTAAAATCTACCAGATATAAAGGTATACTTATTGATATCAAAATAAAGATAATTGAAAACACTACTGAGGTCTTTTATAAAATACAGGGTGTCGTATTTAAAAAAATTGCATAACATTCGTTTGAAGTTATAGAACTTCAGAAGGCAATTGTGAACAGCCTTTATAAGAAATCTCAATTCTAACAAAAGCTTGGTATAAAGTGGACCTAGCCAAGCACCACCTAAATTTTTACTAAAAACAAAGAAACGAAGGAGTATACCTACATATATGCAACTTTAAATAAACGGTTGATTTTGTTCAAAAAAATCTTAAAAATATGATAACTTGGCAACGCTGCAGTCAAACGCAAAAAAAATTAAGGTTAACGAGAGATCCTAAGGAGACTTCAATTTCCACAGAAAAATTTATACTTTTCCGCATCGCACTTTTTTTAGATATTCTGTACATGTGTCAGTAATCAATATTATTCGGAAAGAGCGCTTCGCATTATAAAAGAGAAATATATAAAACAATCTTAGTATTGTTTGCCATTTATTTATTTAATTTTTTTATTTAGGTATTAAATTTTTAAAAATGTCACAAAAAACAATGTGTTACCTACGTTTTGTAAACACAGTAAGACAATACTGGGTTTTTAATTATATTTTGATAGGTACTTACCTATCTAAGGTACTTATTATGAGATAAAAGAAGTTTCCCTACAAATTATTAGACTTTTTGGAAAATAGGTATCTCTATTGCTATTAAAAATTTTTAGGTTTCTCATGTCAATTTATTAATTTGGTAACCCCAGAAAGAGTACAACTTTTTATAAGAGTTTTCTTATTAATAGTCATTCAAGTAGATGTTAAAGTAGGGTTGCCAACCGTCCCGAATTTTGCGGGATGTCCCCGTTTTACATGCTTTCGTCCCGCGTCCTGCTCGTACATCATGCCTTTAGTCCCGCATTTTCAGGATTTCTGAATTCAGTTCGATTTCAGTCGTCACGTCCAGCTGTTTGCTTTTAGCCATGAAAGAGGAAATTGAAGACCCGATAACGATTTGGAACAAAATTTTCAGTAATGGTAGCTATAAGAATATTTTAAAAATTGTGGAGTTTGTTTTATCAATCCCAGCTCAAATGCTGTTACAGAACGCGTATTTTCACTTTGTGAAAACTTACGGACTGAAGAAAGGAATCGGTTGTTCATTGACCATGTTAAAGCGGAACTTCAAATAAAAAAAAATCTTAAATTCACTTGTGAGGAATTTTATAAATACACACTTAATAATAAAAATATTTCAAAGTCTGTCAAAAATCAGTCAAAATATTCTTTCAATATAGAAATAACTTAAA
Organism: Pogonocherus hispidulus; assembly: GCA_963924545.1. Lineage (NCBI taxonomy): Eukaryota > Metazoa > Arthropoda > Insecta > Coleoptera > Cerambycidae > Pogonocherus > Pogonocherus hispidulus. The sequence continues at coordinate 45,804,428 of OZ004692.1, read as the reverse complement.
TAAAAACTTTAGGCTTCAGGTACCTATAGTGCAGGTAGAATATAAATATTTTATTTTAGTTTTTCGTTGAGATGTGTTTTTTTTGTGATTTTTAGTCTCTAAGTACCAATAATAAATATTTATTTAAAGTGTTTTCTTATTTTTTAGGTTAAATATTTATTCCAAAAAATATTTTATACTTATCATACTTCGGGACATATTTTAAGTGCAGAATTTTTTCATTATGTCCTGAATTTTCGGATGAAATATCCCGATTTATAAATCTCTTGAGTTGGCAACCCTATGTTAAAGTACTTATAAATGAAAAACCAGTACATTCCTTAATAGGGTGCATAGGAAGATATAGGTACGATGATTACAAGTACTTACGTGTTAAATAATGAATATAAGGAAAATCCGAATGATTTCCTAAAAACAAGAATGTATTACATATATTTTCTTATATAATAGGTATATTAACAGGATGGTACCACAAAGACATCTGTTTTTTATAATTTTATTTGTATACAGTGTACTCGCAGCCAGGAGTTTACACGATCCATATCTCAGAAACTACTGACACCACTTTTTTAAAAAAATTTATGTGTAGTAAATATAGGGTGTTCTTGGCAAGTAAAATATTTTTACAGTTCTGTGAATTCCGGTTGTATCGGACGTATATAAATTGCTTCATTTAAATGGTACACCCTGTATATTTCTCCATATTTGGATTCTACATTAAATTTTAGGTCCATTTTGTGTAATAAACCCTATTCCTAAAATGTAAAGTTTTCGAGATATACTTTTTTTTAACAAAAATTTGGCAGATGCAAATTTGCAGAGAAAATGTATCTGTGAATAATCTGTCAACTAAATTAAAAATATTTGTTGTGTGCGTTATAAGGAAAGCAGCACGTAATTAACTGACGATTAAGAAATATTTAGTGGTATACAGGGTGAGTACAGTGGCAATGGAAATATCAAACTAAAAAAGAAAAATCAATTATCTCCAATTTTTTAAATAGAAACACCTATTTTTTTAATATGGGTAGTTTTCACTTCCTTATATTTACTCATAACGATTTTTATGTTATTAACAGAAATTATATAAATCCAACCAAATGATTCATAGTTTCTTTTGGGATTACACCACCTGTAAAATAACAAAAAGCAAGAGACCAGAAGCAGAGAAATTAAATATTCAAAGTGCAGTATCAAGGCAAACTTCTAAAATTTGCCCCAAAAAACCACTGTATGATATGTAATAAAATAACATTTGATAAATTAACTAAATTTCTTCAGTGGTTTTTCAGTTTTATACAAAATTTTGTAATATTACATGTCATATTTTAAAATATGTCTAAATAAAATTATTATAATAAAATTTAAAAGAAATTAACTAGCTTTTAACTTAAACTTAACTTAAGTTAACACAACTAGATTTTTCCTAAACCTTTCGTGTTGATCCTTAACTCTTCATAGGTAGAACGTTTGTACGATAAGAACTCTTTGTATGATAAGAAGTATTTTTTGTCAGATTGACATTTTTAATTGTGATGACAATTGGAATTAAAAATGTCACTCTGACAAAAAATACATCTTATCGTTCAAAGAGTTCTTATCGTACAAACATTCTACTGACGAAGAGTTGAGGATCAACTCGAAACGTTTAGGAAAAATACAGTTAAGTGTTTAATTTCTTTTAATGGCGTGAATTGTGAATGGTGGTGTTTTTGAACAATTATTGTTGTATTATTTTTGAGAGAAAAATTTTAAATACTTGATTATAATAAATTTAGATTAGAGTTATTTCAGTTAAATAATAATTTTTTTGTAAATTTAGTTTCATTCATCAGTCCAAACAACTTCTAAGAAATTTAATTTTCTTGGTATTTTATTAAAATAAATTCACAGAACTGGGTTTTTTAGTTGGATATTTCCATTGCCACTGTACTCATACTGCATGTAACTAAAAATTTTATAATCGACCGTTAATTGCCTGCTATCTTTCTTATCGCGTTAACAATAAAATATTTTTAATTTAGTCGACAGGGTATTAACAGAAAAACTTTCTCTCCAAATCTGCACCCCTCAAATTATTGTTAAAAAAATTGTTTATCATACAATGTGCCCCTAAAATTTAATGTAGAATCCAATTTATTTTCCACCGTAATTAAATTTTTAATTAAACTATACACGTATTGATGAAGAAAGTTTTATTATTTCTTCGTCATTACAAGCATATCGGTGATAATTGCAAAAGGTTTATATTTTGCATATAATTGCATTATATGGTTTAATCTTACCATTATTCTACCATTTAGGACCCACTTAGCACACTCGAAAAGTTTAAAAAACGGAGATGCTGATGGTTTTGATAAAATAATTAACAATTTAAAATGTTTTGTACAAACATCACACATAAGATGCAGCCATCTTGTTATTTAGCAATCATGTAGTCCCATAGGAATATGGACCATTTAGCACCCTTCGAATAGGTGCTAATTGTCTTGACAAGTTATTAACAATTTTATGATTTTTGCACTATTTTCACATATGTTAATTGCTAAACTTCTACTATGATTTAACACCCTCCGAATATGTAAATAGACATACCTAGATACTATTTGTTTTAAAAAATCATTAACAATTTTATAATTTTTAGATACAATTATACATATAACAATAAAATCATTGGCAGTTCTAGATTAAATGTAATCTTGTCTTTATTAATTATTTAATATACAGGGCGTTCCAGTGTGAGCGTACAAAAATTTACCAGTGGGTAGGCCAGACCAAAATTAGAATAAAATTCTTATAAAAAAAATTCTCCGATGCACGCCTAACGAGTTACAGGGTGTTATTTTGTAAAACATGTTATTTTAAGTGTGCATCGGAGAATTTTTTTTTATAAGAATTTTATTCTTATTTTGGTCTGGTCTACCCACTGGTAAATTTTTGTACGCTCACACTGGGACATCCTGTATAATTCATCATCATTTTCAAAGAAAAGTGAGTGGTGTCAAAAGTGAGTTGTATTGGAAATTTGGAAGAACGTTCTGGAACTTTACCCGCGAATGAAATTTATACTCAAATGTGACATATCACCGTACTCGTTGCGACACAAAGAAACTATTCCGCAAGTAGGATTTATACTCAAGTATGACGTATCGCCATACTCGTTGTGACGCTAGACTATACGTTTTAAATAGGTTATATTCAAAAATTAAAATTACTTCTAAAAGTTAACGTAATAAAAAGGTATCCAGAAAGGAATCTATTACAACGTTGCCATAACATAAGGAGTACATTATATTGTAAAGGTAAATGAAATTAAACTATCTAAGTAGTGGAAATGGTAGATCGTATATAGAAAATTAAACGTTATATTTAATAACGGTCGTTGATGAAAGTAGTTTTTTCTGTTTTGTGTGTAAGTATTATGTAAGTACTCAAAATTAAATCCTCTGTAATCTAAATACGTTATATTTTATTATGTGAATATTGTGTTTTGTGCATGGACTTAGTTACTAAGTCTATAGTTTTGTGTTATGTTGTGTTTTCTGATACTTATCATGGACGAATACACCTAACCAACCTAACCTAATCTGTGTCATGGACGATAGTAGTACTTGCATATTATTATCTTCTTAATTTTGGGTTATTTCAACAGCATTATTTTCTAAGGCAAAACAGACAGATTATCATTTTGCTTGTACGTACAGTTTGCTTCGTAGTAGCTTATATCTTAAATCTGTGGCTGTAGTTTATATTGTAATCCAATATGGCCGATCGACTAATTATAAGTAATAACAATTTGAATAACTATTAACAGTAATAACCCAGTGTAGAGCAGAAAACATAAAGAATTGTGAAGAGCAAGCAAAATGGTAAATAGACAGGAGTGTGTGGTGTGTGTGTTGGCCTAAAGGTCCAATAATTTCATTGGAGCTTCTCTAAAGACAGATGTAATTTTAAAAATATTCCATTCTATAGTAGAGTCAGGATTTCAAGTCCTACACGTCATGACTATTTGTAAATAAATTGTAAGAATAATGCAAATATACTTATAAAGGCGAATCCATTTTTAAGTACTGTTATTGAAATTGTTGTACATAATGTATTTTTTTAATCCATTAAATAATTTAAAATTTAGCTCGCAACGGCAAGGGTTTCATAGCTTCACCCATGACGTGTAGGACCTGAAATCTTGAACCATATTGGACCTGAATCTGAACCATATTTACACATTGTCTAGGTAATCCTAGATCTAAAGTTAGATCTTGGTATTGGTTTGATTCATATACGTTATAAACTTGGTCCAGCTGAACGAATGGATGAACCACCTACTGGATGGTAATCTGAATATTAAATTATCTTCAGGTATTATACGTGGGTATAGTATTGCCAATTTTAATTTTCTAATTAGGACAAACCTGTAATTTTCCAGCCACTAACAATTACCTATATAACTAAGAATTAGGAATCTAAGTACATTGCTTTAGGTACATTGAGTCGTTTATACATAGAAGAGATTGTAATAACTAAGTAATGTTAGTTGTTAATTGTTAATTCGATCATTCTTAGTTATTTTTGCTGTACACTCGAAATTCGCTTTAAAAAGGTAGTGCATTAGTTACTTTATATTTAGCATTAGTTATTTTATATATTTATCAACTCAAAAGGACGAGTTATTAAATTCTTGGTTGAGTCCATGGGTGAATAAAAAAAACCTGGTCCAACTGAGGTGCAGTAGCCCTCGCATCTCGGTTATTTTACCATAACTTACGGAAAAGAGAAAATAGCATTTTTGTAGTTTTTTTGTAGGTACCTAGAATCCAGTGGTATATTTATTTTTTTCTAAAGGGTTCTGTTTTCTAAATATAGAGTAAACTTGTGTTATATCTGAACGGAACACCCTCTATATTTTAAATTGTTTTAAAACTACTGAAATTGCATTCCAACGATATTATTTGAAGTCAGCCAACTCAGCTGACAGGAAAATTTCATTGGCGCTTCTCTAAAGACAAATATAATTTTAAATATTCCATTCTATTTAAATTCAATGAGAAAAAAGTTCAATGAACTCAATTCGGGTAAGCGAGGTGATCGACTTGAAATAAAATATGATGTGTAGGTACTACTTATATCCTTGAAATGCAAATTTTATGTAGTTTTCAAAAACTGAAAAATATACAGGCGGTGCTCTTTAAAAAGTACTATGTACATTCCATATCTCGCAAATAGAACATTTCAAAAAGATAAAAACTTTTGAAAACTGACTTTCCCGTAAGAACTGATAACTTACTGAAATTTTAACATTTTCAATTTCAGAAATCAAGAGAGGTATAGAAATTTTGTTTGTAACCACAGCTCTGTATTTTGTACATATAATGTTCTTTTGTATAGAATTCAATTGTTCTATTACTCTACTTCTTTATCATTAACTTCTTTTCAATTACGATTTGTGTAAAGAACGGTACCTAGGTATATGACTTAGGAAATGAAACTAACTTTTCTAAATAATATAGATACAACTCGTATATTTTCAAAATTTACATTATAATTTTCAAGACACTATTATAATTTTCAAGACACTATATTTTATTTCAGTAGTATTAGATAACTATCAACTGGGCAACATGATTTGAGTGAGTTATTGAACGTTGGAAATTCTGCAGCAAGGTAAAGAATCAGAAATAATACCATCAACATTATACTCAACCGAAAAATAAGTCACTATTGAATTCATTCAATTCAATCATTCAATTATGGTGTTACATAACAAAAATTTCAAGAAAATAATGTTTGAAGATCTTAAAATTTAATTTTCACAATACCGACAATGATAATGATTATGTAAAAAATCGACTAAATTAAATGTTCAAATTGTGCACCGTTGGCTGCCTGGCAGTAGCCAAGATGATTAATAAATTCTTTTTTGACATTATCTATAACTTCAGGAGGTATACGATGTATCTCGTGACGAATTCTTGCTTTTAAATCTTCTAAATTAACCGGTCTAGTAACGCATACTTTGCTTTTTAAGTATCCCCACAAGAAATAATCAAGGGGTGTCAAATCAGGCGATCTGGCTGGCTACTCAATCGGCCCCCTTCTCTCTATCCAACGATTCGGGAACAGCTCATCTAAATAAACACGGACAGGTGCTGCATAATGCGGAGGTACACCATCTTATTGAAAGAACATGTCATTTCTTGGAAGATCACGTCCCTCTATATCTGGATATAAAGTTATTAGTGCAGGAATGAGATCGTCTCGAAGAAAATCCAAATATCTTGCACCAGTTAGGTTGACGTCAAAGAAATAGGGACCCAGAATTTTTCCGTCGACTATGCCGCACCACACATTTACTTTCTGGGGACTTTGAATGTGATATTCCATCATCCATCGGGGATTCTCGGTAGCCCAATAACGGCAGTTTTGCCTATTGACATGGCCGTTCAAAACAAACGTAGCTTCGTCAGAAAAAAATACGTTTTTTACGAAATTATTATCATTATTGCATAGGTCTTGCATTTGCTCGCAGAATTGATTTCGCCGATCAAAGTCGTCTTCAGATAGCTCATGAACAAGGCATACCTTATAAGGATGATACTTTGCTTTTTCATAATTTTGTGAACTGTGGACGCTGCGATATTGAAATCAGAGGCCAATTGGTTAAGCGTTGAGTGATAATTTTCTTGTATTGCCAACATAACATTAACCTCATATTCTATTGATTTTGATGGTCGACCAGATCTAGGAAGATCACGAATATGTCCAAAGTTACGGTATTTAGACTCAATATTGCTTACCATGCTTTGGCTAATGGGATGTCGATCAGGATGAGTTTCATTGAACAATTCAACTACTTCTCTTTGGGTGCGCATCCTATCTCCAAATCCGATCATGCAAAGAATTTCAATTCGTTCTCGTTCAGTTAATTTGACCATTTTTTTATAAAATGACAAAGTTACTACTCAATAAACACTTCAAACGCAGTGCTTTTTCCAAACAAAAGATAAGAACTAAAGAAATAACTCAAAAAACAGAAAAAACTATTTAATAAAGTACGATTTCAAGTTTTTATCTGAAAGCAATAAAAAACATTCTCGGTCGCTAAGGCTACTGTCAGGCAACCATAATTGTTCATGATGCGTATATAGAATGATACGCTCTTTCAAATGGCGTGGTCAAAATTGGGGGTTGCTATTTAAAAAAATTGTCGATGACGTCATGTCTCGAACAACGATGACGTCACAAATATGGGTCGTATGTAAAAATGTGCCTTTTTTAAAAACAAAATCGACGTGTCAGGGGATTTCTTCGAAAACTTCTCAATTTCTAAAATAATGAATTTATTCGTTACTTTTCGAAAGCACTGTATACAGGGCGCCCTATTTCTTGACCCGTTGCATGGGTAACTTTTTTATTAGTAGAGATACAAAAACGCTTAAATGAGCAAATTAGTGCAGTTTCGTATTAGTAATTCTACGGTAAGGCGAAAAATTATATACGGGGGAAGGTTGAAAAGTTATTGACAAAAAACGAAAAATCCAACTTTTCTATTATTCCTCGTAGCTCGTTCATTTGAAGAGTTAGAGAAAAATGCTTCACATGTTTTTTGCAGTATTTTTCATGTAAAATGACATGCACTTGCTACTTCTTATATATCTCTTAAAATGGTTGAGAATCACAGTAAAATATATTTTTTTTAAATGTAATGGATAGGTGGCTGTGACATTAACCGAAAGTCCCCTTTTTTCTCTTTCAGATGATATAACATAGTCCATATTTTATCCTTACAAAAGTAATAATAATCGTTGTTTTTAAAGAAAGTTTATTGTCACATCAAGAATGCTATGGATTATGGAACAAAAGAATGTTTTGAGAACAGAAATTATTAATGTACTCATAGAACGGCTGTCTTTATATTTACCTTCTTGATAAAATAGTTTCGATTTACTATTAAGACAAATAGAGTTCATAAACAGTTACAATTCTTAAGGGGACTAAAGGTTTTTTAACAATATAATATTACATATTGTTGTAATTCCAATCTATTTTTCGCCATACTTAACGTATAATACCATTTTATTTCATAAAATCTTTAGAGTTTCATTCTTCTTAAGAAATAGTTTTTCATCTTCAATAATGGCTCGTAGACAATTTTCATTTCGGGGACGCATTTAAAGCTGCATGACATGTACCGATACTAATTGGTATACAAAAAATAATATAGTCCAAAAGATAACTGAATTGAAAAATATAAAAACTGTCAGGGTTCTAACAAAATAGCAAAATATGCATGGAACATAATAAATTAATAGAAAGCCTTTGACATTGGTTCTTATAGATATAAAATTTAAATAAATTCTGAAAACGATAATGAAAAGATGGAAAACCAAAAAATAAAAGCTAGCACTGAGGTAGTATAGAAACCGACTATATCAACGTCAAAAGGCAAATATGCCATAGTGACGCTTTCAGTGCCCTTTGGTTCTGTATGTGTCTGAATTCTCGATCCATTAAATAGCACACTATATGGATATAAAATTGCATAAAATAAACCATTTACTGAACATGGACGACAATTAATTGTATACTTTCAGTTCGGCTCAAATGGATCGTTAGGTAGGTTAAAATAACTGAATTAGGATCCAAAAATATAAAATATAGAGTCATGGGGTAGATAAATGTAAAATATTATACAAATAATATGGAAAGTGGACTAAAGAACAAACAGAGACTACTTGAAAAACTAAAAAATATAGGAAATATATCTATAGGGTTTTATAAAACTAAAGTATAGATCATTAAAAAACTAACGCGAGACCTGTTGCAGCATAAAATGATCAATTGAAATTACTGCTTAAATCAAGACATCAATCACTATAGAAACCTCTTTAAAGCTAGTGTCTGTAACGTATTTGAGTTACATTTTCAAGATTCATTGCAGTGTTATTAGGGATTACACCACCTGTAATAGAAAAGTTGTAAAATTTAAATTTTACAAAAAGAAGAAAAAGCAGTTATTAAAAGAAAGGGTCGATTACAAAAAACCATACCCTCAATAATTTGTCATAAGGCTTGGAAGTGCTACCGTGACTACATATGCTGTTTATTTCATTGTTTATTTATTTTGGTGAAAATGAATGCGCCAGAAGCAATTATTAAGGAAGCCACCGGCGTAGCTTCAAGTTTATTGCCAGAAAAATCATTTCATATTCACGAGCGTGAATATAGCTACTTCAAAAACTGGCAGAAAAAATGTTGGAATTGGGGTAACAGAAGATGTTCTGTTGGTTTACATGAATCAATTATTATCTGTTAGATTCAGTCCGAATACATTATGGGTAAAATGGTCTATGATAAAAAGTTGTTTAGAAATCAAGGAAAATTTAATAATATAATATATAATTTTTTATTTACAATTATATCTAAAAATGTGACGTTTAGTTGACATGAAAAGGCCAAGGTTTTGACTGAAGAAGAGGTTGAACGATTTGTGTTGGGCGCTCCTGATGACCAATGGTTGCTTGCGAAAATTGTAACAATATTCGGAATTTTTTGTTGTCACACAACACAATTCTATAATGCTACTTATTTGTAAAACTGACAGTTAATTTGTAAAAAATTTACAATTTAGAGCTTGTAAAAAATAACTTTTATGTAACTTTTTATGTGCAACATAAAAATAAAAAAGTGGCGTGTCTTCGAGAACACAGTTTATGTTTGATTTACTTTTAATGCTGATTGCCTGTGATATTACTGTGCACATACTGGATAAACAACCATTTCGGGAATTCTGGAATAAATACAATTCCCAAGTGACTTTACAAAGTCGGGCAACGTAACGTAATTATGTACCGGGATTCAAAAATGATCTTGGCCAAGGGTGGTTGTGGAATGTAAAACGTGTGTCTTACTTTAAATTTTTGAATATGTTTTGTTGTGTCAGAATCTGTCAAGTCATTGTGCTGAAATTTTCTAATCCAGTTTTTGAATCATGCCTCTTACCACACAGCACCAAATTTTGATGATTGAAGCCTATTTTCGAACGGGTACGCTAGTTAATGGAAATTTCATTATTGTTTTACAACTGAAATAAATAGGTATGAAATTTGTAGGTTATTGATGATGTCAGTGTGACAGTGACATAATTATTTCAAATTTAAAGTAAGACACACGTTTTACATTCCACAACCACCCTTGACCAAGATAATTTTTGATATCCCGGTATTAACTGTACGCGAAGACATTGTAAATAAGATCAAATGTGTATTAAAATATACATTGTAAAGATTGTACGACATATGGTAAAAAAAGATCTATTGTAAATGTTATAGTACGTGTACTGGACCACCTGAAACCAACATTTCCACTGTTACTAACTAGCAAAAGACTAACTGAGTACTATCGAAACAATTACACGAGTGGTACTGGAGACGTTAGAAAAATTTGATTAGTCAACAAGTCAAGTGTTAACGTTTGTGACCGATGGTGACAGGACAATGCGTTTGGTAGGCCGTTCTCTTCAAGAACACGGTTGTAGGTTGGCACAAGTTACGTGTAAAGTGCATGCTTTACATTTTCTGGTAGAAACTATTCGAGAGAAGGTTTTTCAGAAGTAGATGCATTAATAAATTGAACTAATTTAAAAAGCTTGCTGTGAGAAAATAAATGTAGCGATTCAATCATGTCCTTAAGATATCCGCTATGCTCATCGACACACATTTGCAGTCTCTTCCTAAAATTTTGCAACATGTTCTGAAGCAAATCTGATCAATTCTGTTCATCTCTTTGCTAATCGGATCTTTTAAGTCTTGTATTGTCTGAGGACGAGTAGTGTACACTTTTGCCTTTAAGTAACCCAAAAGAAAATAATCTGGTGCTGTCAAATCCGGAGATCTGACACGAAACGTGGGAACATTTGCCGTAAAACAGTTAAACTTCGCCTATTGGTATGAGCAGGGGCACCATCTTGTTGGAAGCATACAATATTTTGTCCCCTTCTTTAAAGTTCTAAATTCACATAATATATCTCCAACATCATAACATATCAGTCAGAATTGACAGTAACGGTGTGGTTGTTTTCCTAAAAAAGTATGGTCCGATTATGCCAAAAGCGGATACTCCATACTATATTGTCACTTTTTGGTCGTGAAGGGGTCATTCATGCAGCTCCCTTGGATTGTCATGTGCCCAATAACGAAAATTTTGTTTGTTAACGTATCCAGTTAGATGAAAATGAGCTTCGTCCGATATGATAAGCCCATTGAGAACATTTGGATCGTTATTTAATACTTCTAACCTTTGTCTGCAGTAACGTAAACAGGCTTATTTAATGTCATTCAGCTTATGAAGAATCTGTATTTTAAATGGGTGATAGTTTAAGTCTTCATGCAACATGCATCTTAAGCTTCGATCCAAAATATTCAAAGCAATCGCGTGCTTGACGACAGAACGCAATGGACTTCGCTGAACTGATTGCCTGGTCCTTTCAATATTTTCTGGAGCACGAATTGTACGAGTACTACCAAGAAATTTTGTTACGACGCTGCCTGTTTCTTCAAAACATCTTACCCATCTTAAAATCGTGTTTCTTGTTGGAATGCGTCCGCGGCGTGGCACATCGCGGCGTGGCATATGAAATTCATTGAAAAACCGCTTTTGCGTAGTAATGAAACACTTTACCGCAAAAACGCGTTGGTTTATTTCCCAATTAGCCATAACACACTTAATTGCCAAACTGTCAGAACAAGGAAATCGCACTTTAACAAATATGACTTCATTTGTTTTTCCATTACAAGCTTTTCAAAACCGTTCAATCCTGTTGCCGGATCCAGTAATATCAAGTGCAAAAAGTGTTTTCTAAAATCTTCTAAACGTCTTCGTGCATTTCACAGCAAATGCCCCGGTATTCTCGAACCACCACAGCCGATTCTAATTATACTCTAACTACAATTAGCGGGGGTCATAAAAAACAAAGTTGCAGTTAACAATTCAAAAACAAATGACGATCTGGAATTGTTAATATTCATCATTGAAAAGTGTACTAATAATGTAATAATTTATAGTACTAGATTAACGGTTAGCAAGTTATAACTGGTAGAACGGTAGTACATATAATAGATCAGATATAACAGTATTACCTTCATTCTCGAGGCAATACCATATGATCAAAATATGACTAAAAGATGTACAAAAAAATAAATAATTATCAACAATTGAAGTGAAAAGTCTATGAAAATAGAAACGAATTCAAACAAAAGTTCCATATAAATGTCGTATATTTTTGTTTGTGCAAATTAAAAAAATTGCAAAAGAGGTCACAAGCAAATATAGTTTGCTTCTGTTTGATAAAATTACATCGATCGTTCGTGCCAATGAATAACATAATAAATGACAAACTGGTGACGTCATCAGATTTTTTTTAAATTGCAACTCCTAATTTTTTTCCCTGAGACGTAGGTATAGTTCTTCTTAATTCAGAAATATGACAGAACTGTGCTTTTAGCTTTTGAATAGTATGGTAAATAATTGAAATCTAAAATGATTCTTTTGTTGCTGTATTTACCTATACCTATTTTTATTATTTATATATAATATATTTTATTGAATTTTCTTAACAGTGCCCTACAAGTTCGTTGTTCCTCAAGCGACATCAACAATATTTTCAGAATTAATAGTAAAAACAAAACTAGCACTACTAGCAAGCCAGGTACCATCGTGATAGACTTTGTGTCATATTTAAAGCGCAATGAAGTACTTACAGCTAGAAAACTATCCAAAGCGTCAGACGTCAGAATTTACGAGAATCTAACCAAGGAGCGTTTTAAGTTACTTCAGCTGGCTAAGGAGAAATTTGGACATAAGGAAGTATGGACATATGGGGGAAATATATACTACAACTCCGCAGGCAAGAGAACATTAATTACCTCATTGATGGATTTAGAAGCTGTAACTTAATCGCATTGGTACGACTATATGCTGTTTTGGTCGCCGGGAATAATAGTAGATTACCGTTTGTCTTTTTTTTTTTACTTTTTTTCTCCTTGTTTGTATTCTTTTTAGGAATACTTTTTATCTATGTAATTTAACTATTTTACATTGTTACTTCCATGTAATTATTTTTCTATCATAAGCAGGAGTACCACTTTATAATTGTTTCATTTTATTTGGTTAATTGGACACTTCACAAGATATCACTATTAGTTTTAAGTCATACCAAAAAATAATTTTTTAGTTTCACATTTAAATATACGTTCGATTGTAAATAAACTTCATGCTATTAGAGATGTCCTAAATAAATATAAATATCATATCTTAGCTGTTTCAGAGACATGGCTTAATCCAGACATTCCAACGTATAATATAAGCATAGCTGGGTATCAATTCATAAGACAGGACCGTTTGACGAAAGGAGGCGGTGTGGGCATGTTTATTAGAAATGATTTAAAGTTTAAAGTTTTATCATCGACTTCCAACAACATAGAGCAACTTTGGGTAAACCTTACTATTTTAAATAAAGCATACTGTATTGGTGTTGTGTATCGTCCCCCTGATTTAAGCTATAATTTATTCTTAACCGAGCTAGAAAATACCTTTGCATATGATTTATTGCAAGCTAATGCCAATTGTTTGCTTTGTCTTGGTGATTTTAATATAGATATGTTAGAGTTTGAAAATAAACCTACCATAGCCATGAATGATTTTTTAGAAGTACTAGAACTAGATCAGCTTATAGAGCAGCCTACTAGATTTACTTCACTACTTGATCTTATTGTGATATCAGATAAGTCCTTAGTCTTAGATAAAGGCGTCATTAAAATAAACCGACTGGTATCAGATCATGACCTTATTTATGTTAAATTGGCACCACATGTAAGTTCGGCACCTAAACAAATAGTGTATAGGGATTACAAAAATCTGGATTATGAATTATTTATGTTAGATTTAATGACGCTCCCACTTTTTTACTTGATTGAGATTGATAATATAGACGGAAAATTGTTTTTTTTAAATAATAATCTAAATACCTTGTTTAACAAGCATATTCCAATTAAAACATGTACGCTACGTAAACCGTACGCCCCGTGGCTGACCGACAATTTGAAACTACTCATGTCAATTAGGGACAAAAAATTTAAAAAATTTAAATTGAATAATAATGCCATTCGTTGGCAGGAGTACAAAGCATGGCGCAATTATACTAATACAGCAGTAAAAAATGAAAAAAAGGCTTATTTCGAATACAAATTTCGTACTTCCAATTTAAAAGATACCTGGAGAGAATTGAAACGTATGAATGTTACAAACAAAGTCATGACAACTGTCCCTGATGAGTTAGCAGATCCAGACTCTATTAATAATTTTCTTGTAACATCGATGCAACAGGTTGATAGCAACAGTAAACATGACTGGATCAGCTTTTATAACTCTAATACCAAAAATAATATACCTAACAGTTTTTCTTTTTCTAGAGTTAAGGACGATGAGGTTAGTAAAATAATTAATAATATATCAACCAAGGCGATAGGGTCTGACGGTTTCAGTATAACTTTTATAAAATTGTGTTGTCCGTATGTAATCCCCTTAGTAACGCATATAATTAATTTTTGTTTAGAAAATAGTGTGTATCCTTCATGCTGGAAAGAATCTTTAATAAAGCCAATCCCGAAGATTAATAATCCTGCCGAGTTTAAAGATCTTAGACCTATAGCTATACTACCAGTCCTATCTAAGGTACTAGAAAAAATAATTGAAAATCAGTTTCGGGAATATCTTAATAATAATCAGTTACTGCCTATTCATCAATCTGGTTTTCGGAAACAACACAGTTGCTTATCTACCCTTTTAAACATTACTGATGATATTATTGGCCAAGCTGATACTGGTAAAATCAGCGCACTAGTTCTGTTAGACTTTAGTAAGGCCTTTGATACACTTAACCATGATATATTACTGGCTACATTACATTTTGTAGGTCTTACTGAACAATCTATACTGCTTTTCAGAAATTACTTGAATAATCGTGTGCAATCTGTGATTGTTAATAATAAAATATCCGGCAAGGTTAAGGTGTCAGCTGGAGTACCTCAAGGATCTATTTTGGGTCCACTTCTATATACCCTTTACACGTTACATTTTGAAACCTTTATTGACCAATGTAAATATCATTTCTATGCGGACGATACGCAACTGTATTATTCATTTCTACCATCTGAAGCTATCAACTCGTGCCAGAAAATTAATAGTGACTTATCAGCTTTGTTCACTATTGCGACAGATCACTCTCTAAAATTAAATAGCTCTAAGTCCTCCGTTTTACTTATTGGCCGGAATACTGTACTGGATGAAGTTACTCATTTAATGCATATATGTATAAACAATGAACCTCTCATTGTCACTAGAGAAGCTAAGAACCTAGGTGTAATCTTAGACTCTGACCTGAGGTTTAAGTAATTTGTAAATTTAATGTTAAAAAAATCGTTTCTAAATCTAAAACTTTTATACGGTAGCCGACATATGTTAAATAAGCAAATCAAGATTCTACTGTGTGAGTCGATGGTCTTGTCACAATTTAACTATTGCGACGTTCTTTATAATCCTTGTATAGACAGTAGGGATACATCCAGGATTCAGAGAATGCAAAATGCTTGTGTCCGATTTATATGTGGCATTAGGAAGTATGATCATATATCTAACGCTTTCAATGACCTGAAATGGTTATCAATGAAAACTAGGCGAAATTACCATGCATTTTGTTTTTATCACAAATTGATTTCTACGAAAACTCCTCCATATCTTTATAATAAAATAACATTCAGAACGGACGTGCACAACATTAATATAAGAAATAAAGGTTTATTATCCATGCCTCGACATAGAGCCACTTTTTTTGAACGATCCTTCTCCCATAATATAGTGAAATTGTTTAATGAACTAAGTGTTACCTCAGTGCCCTTACTAGCAATGCCAATGTCAATGTCGCTTTATAGATTTAGGATATCTCTCAAATCTTACTTATTAAATAATCAATTTTAAAATATATTTCTCTTATGTATTTAAATTTGCCTGCTGTATATTCTTGTTTAAGTTCCAACACCTACTTTCAAATTTTTACTATCATTTTGAGTCGTCGATTTACTTTAAGATGCGCGGAAGAACAGTACTCTGCTGACGCAGTGAACTGAGCGTTATTCCTTTTTGTCTATATGCAATATTTTTTTTTCTTTTGTATTATATAAATGCTATTGTAGCCTATATAGATAAATAAAATTATTATTATTATTATTATTATTATTATTAGAATGTGGTGAACTTAATTTCGGTCGAAGTAAAGTTATTAGGTAATTATTTTTAAGAGCGGACCGAAATTTAAATTTGGATGACAATGGAAACAAAATGAGAAGTCATCATGAATAAGCTTATACCTTTTTAAAAACTTACATCCAGGCAGAACAATGATCTCATAATCTTCCGTTAGCCTAATTGTCGCTAAATTTCAATAAACTATTGTGATTACGAAGGTCTGATTTTCCGAAAGTAGATGAAGCTAAATCAAATAAATGTTACAGAAGAAAATCACGCATGTCCAGAAAAGCAACTCTGTAGCATGGAATCTAAACAAACACTTCATCAGCGGCTGCCGACCCATCTGATGAGAATTTTGTTTTGCCATGAACGAATAGAGGGGGCGAATACTGAGAAACTTCCAAAGTACCATAGTACCGAGCAAAACATAACACCACAGAGAAAACACAAAATTCATTTGTTGTCATAGAAGTAAAAAATATATAGAAAAAGGTAAAAACGTACCACAAAATCCACAGCTCCCCAGCTCAAACGAAGGTATACCAGAGGTGAGTATACCCCCACCAAGTACTTCCATAGAAGAGGAGGAACTCTTGAGGTCCTCTGGGGTTGAGACCGAGATGGGATCCTCCATAGAGGATCTCAAAAGAACAAAGAGGAAGGAAAGGAAGAAAGCTACCAGAACGAGGAAGCGAAGAGAGAAAAGAGAGGCTCGGAGGGAGCAAGTGCAGGTGCCAGGCAACCCAATAGGGGACCAGGCGACTGCACGGGCTCCACCCACACCTGCAGCTGCGACACCCATTATCAACCTGCCAGGGACTAGTTCTGGGATACAGACGGTTCAAGGGATGGATGGGGGGTTTCAGCCAACTCTTTTTAGGCCTTGAGGCCCTATTGCAAGGGAGGCACAAGGGGAGGGCAAAAGGGAAGCCAAACGGCAGCCCTATGTCCTCCCAACTGCCCCCGCCTTAATAAGTGACGGGAGGGAACCAGGGAGTTAGAAAGGACGCCCAGGCCTCCCCACCCTCAACAGGAAGTAAGAGAGCACGGTCGGACAAAAAAACCCCCCACGGAGAGGCAAAGGAAGAAGGAGGCCAAGGCTTCGATGTCGGCTGGCGGGTCAACCCATGTGTCCGCACTTCTCAGGGGAAAACCTGGGGCGGCGCTCAAGCGGGCACCGATGCTAAAACGGCAACCAACGAGGTATAGCGCGGCTGTCAAAAGGGAGAATCAGGTGGTCATAGTGTCCAATCGCGAGGGTGGTAGGATGACGCTTGAAGAGGGAGACAGGGTGAGGCATCATCTTGTGTCGGAAATGTTCCGGACCATAGCGGGCCCCGAAGGGGGTCCTCGAAGACCGGACCTCTACTTTAGGAACTCTGGTCTGGTTGAGACAGGCTGATTCCTGGTGACGGCGCAGAATGGAGGTATCACTCAACTGACTACTTGGGGGATGGGCACCTCTGGCTGAAGGGGATGTCAGGTTTCACGCTTTGCGTGCGACGGACGCCACATGGCCAGAAAGAATCGCCTTCTGCCTAAGAAGCAAAGAGGTCAACCTAGAGATCGATCCCTAGAGGTCAATAGGTGGCAACACCATGAGACAATTGGAGCACCTGGAAGGTGGCACCTAACCATGGTGAGCCAAGAGGCCATAAGATGCTTAGAGAAATCCTAGTGGGTGCTCTACTATGAGGTGGTTACGCTTGCCGTGCGCAGTGACCGAGTGAACGAGTTCAACCCGTACAAGGCAGCAGGGCCGGATGGGATCTTCCCAGCGCTATTGCAGAAAGGCTTGGATATCCTCCTACCGTACATAAGGAGAGTCTTTCGAGCCAGTTTAGTGCTGGGATATGTTCCCCAAGCCTGGAGAGCAGCCAAAATGATCTTCATTCCCAAGGCGGGAAAAGGGGACTACACGACTGCGAAATCATTTAGGGCAATCAGTCTTACATCATTTTTGTTTAAGACTAGAGAAAATTGTAGATAGGTATTTGATGGAGGGGGTGTTAACTAGACACCCCATTCATGAGAATCAGCACGCATATATGCGAGGGAGGTCTACAGAGACAGGTCTGCATAATGTGGTGCATAAAGTGGAAAGGGCACTTAATTTCAAAGAGTTTGCCCTTACACTGTTCTTTGATATAGAAGGAGTTTTCGATAAGGGAAGGAATAGGACTATCTGCGATACCCTTCAGGCCAGAGGAACACCAGTAACAAAGGTCAGATGGGTGATATCCGCGTTGGAAGAGAGGAGGGTTAGCCCAGCCTTAGGGGACTGCCACCTGGACATGGGGGTAAGTGAGAGGGGTGGGCTGCCCACAAGGCAGCCGCCTATCGCCCCACTTATGGTGTCTTGTGATGGATAGTCTCTTGAGGCGCTTTACCTCCCAAGGATTCTATACGCAGGCCTATGCAGACGGGCTAGTCCTAGTGGCTGACCGCTTCTTAAACGTAGTCTGTGATAGAATGCAGGTAGCCTGTAGGATAATTGGAAGATGGTGCAGTGAGATGGGTTTGTCAGTCAACCCTAGGAAGACTGAGATGATCCTTTTCACAAAAAGAAGAAAACTAGAGGAATTCAGGGCACCCACTATGTACCAAGAACTCTGACACTCGTGGGAGAGGTAAAATACTTAGGGATGACCCTAGATAGCAAGTTCACCTGCGGGCCACATGTTGACAAAATTATTCAAAAATCAACGACCACCTTCTGGCAACTAAGACGAACAGTATCCAGAAGTTGGGGGTCTCAGTCCTAGGATGCTGTACTGGCTATACGCTACGGTAATTAGACCGAGGCTCCAGAGGCTCCAATATGGCACCCTAGTCTGGTGGCCAAGCGTCGGCCGGGTAACGGTGTCCAAGAAACTGACAAAGGTCCAAAGATTTACCTGCATAAGTATTACAGGTGCAATGAGGACAACACCTACAGCTGCCCTGGAAGTCCTGCTAGTGCTCCCAAGTCTATCCACATGGATAATGAGGGAAGCAATGGCGGCCTATTCCCTCCTGATTCTCTGGTCTGCTACACAGATGGCTCTCGTGTAGCGGACAGGTTCTCCGAGGCAGGAATTTATGTGGAAGACAGGGACGTTCACCAAAGCTTTGCAGTGGGTTCATATCCCACAGTCTTCTAGACCGAAGTCTTTGCTATCCTAATGGCAGCAAACAAGGAAGAAGGAACTGTACGGAGCAAAATATTTATTTCTGCTCCGACAGTCAGGCGGCCTTAAAAACTTTAGGATCTCCAAGGACAAGATCCGCTCTTGTCCAAGAGTGCGGAGATACCCTGAAGGCGACTTGACTCGGATTTTAGGGACCCAGCCAGGGACCAAAACCAATTTTAAGAATTATACGAAGGTAGGTCACTGGAGAAGGAGTGGGAGCTGTAGACAAGCTCGCAACTTTATAGTGGAGCCAAGCAAGACCAAGACGGCCTGGCTGTTAAGTTGTAGCAGGAAGGCTCTAAACCAGTTGGTGAGAGTTCTAACGGATCACTGCAGGCTTAGAAGACACCTATCATTGATGGGTGTTGAGGGCGACTCTATATGCCCAAAGTGGGGGGAGGGCGATGAAACGCCTTCCCACTTCTTGGCAGATTGCGTGGCTTTCGGCAGACTGAGACACGACGTCTGGGGGGCCGGGGAGCTGCAAGAGGAAGAGGTCAGTTCCCTTGAATGGACCGATATTCTGACTTATATTAGAGGTCGAGAAGGTTCGACGAGGGAAGAGGTGAAGGAGGACGACAGGGGTGGGCAAAAAGGGCCCGCTTGTAGCCTACTTGACAGGTCTTGGCCGCCCCATACCACTACTACTACTGCTGCTGGAATTACACATAAATAAAAATAAAACAGCAACTCTGCGGGGTTATGGTGGGGCTATAGTATCTTCTCTAGGTGAAACCATGGCAAATATAAAAGTTGATGAAGTCGAGCGAGATGTACCGATCTTGATAGTACACAATTATTTGCAAGATATGGATTTGATAATAGGGGGTACTTTCACCAACTCAGCATATCTTATTGTAACCAAGACGCCTGACAAATTTTATTTCCAAAATGATGTGTAAATAATTTGTAACAATTATCGCAAATTGACGAACGTAATATTGAAAAACATCCACTTTACATACAAAATAAAACAAAGTTAGTCGCTGGTATTAACAAAAGCAAGTATTTATAAGAGATATCATCCAAGAAATAGTTCCAAACTATTCTGAACAAAACAAAAATGGCTGTACCATACTCGTATCATTAGTATCTGTTTAATTAATGGTATAGGAATATTAACAATACTTAATTTAAGTAAAACGGATGTACTTATCGATGTGGGTCAATGTGTAACACGGGAATCCCTTCTGGGTAGTCCTTGACTGAAGTACCTGTAATACCAGAGACCTTGTCGAGTAATATAAAACAAAGTTTGAACACACTTTTAGAAACTAATCAAGACTGTTTTGTTGAAAACAATGCAGTTAGAAAATACTAATATTGAGATGAAAATTAATTAACAATGCGGTGTTAGGAAAAACTAATATTGAGATGGAAATTAATTTAACTTTTAGTGCCGGTATGATACAGACCTTATCGATTGTCATATCATGAGCGAGAATTTGTCCGAAAACTTATAAAAGATTTACTAGACAATGACATTATTGAACCTACTGTGTCACTTTGTGCCAGTCCTCTTATTTTAGTTAAAAAGAAACCGAAGACAAGAATGTGTGTGGACTACCGCAAATTAAATGCGATAACTGTCAAGACAAATATCCCTCTATCACGAATTGAGGACCAATTAGAATGGTTATCAGGAAACACTTGTTTTACAACACTAGATCTAAATGTTAGTAGTGGTGAGAAACACACCGTAGTGCCCTCTTAGTTTCTCACCACTACTAACATTCACGATGGCCATTAGGCAATCACGTCGCAACATCGTTCATCGAGTCTACTACCTCTCTGGCAATCATGACACTCTTATGAGCGTATAATAAACGCGAAGCCGGTCAGTGTTTGGTGGTTGGTCTCGGTGAAGGATGTGGCGACTCCTATGGAGATGCCGAAGTAATGCAATGCCAGTCGGGGCACATTGCCCATGGAGTAGTTATTTTCGGCATCGCCTTCAAGTAAACTAGATCTAAAATATGGATATCACTCATTAAAAGTTGCTAAAGACAGTCGACCCTAAACCGCTTTTATAACACCCTGATGGACACTATCAATATAAAAGGATTCCTTTTGGATTAACTAATGCTCCTGCAGTTTTTCAAAGCGCAATAAATGATATTTTGAGAAATTTACGATTCTCTTATGCTTTGGCTTACTTGGGCGACATTCTGATTGCATCGCATAGTCCTAAAGAAGGTTTAAGGAGATTAGAAGCTGTCTTAAACTTTTTTAAGGAAGCACGATTAACATTAAACTAAGGCAAATGTTCATTCCTCCAACCGCAAGTTGAATATTTGGGTTCCATCATCGGTATTGGCGAAATACGTCCATCACCTTCTAAAGTAGAAGCTGTAAAGAATTTTCCAAGATTACAAAATATTTTCGATGTACGACGATTTTCAGGTTTAGGCATTATTTTAGAAATTTCATAAAGGATTTTGCCGTAAAAGCGTAACCGTTAACTGTGGTAACTAAATCCAAAAACCTTTGGAAGTGGAACAAACAAGACGCTTCTGATGTAATTAAATATGAATTAAGTAGTGAACCAGTACTTACTCTTTATGATCCTAATGCCGAACTCCAACTAACTGCACTTGGATGCAAGCAGTAGCAGCACCCTAACTAAATAACTAAATCCTAACCAAGCTAAATATAGCAGATCAAATTAACTAATCTTAGTTTATATAAAAAAGAAAGAAGAAAAAAGAACTAATTATAAGTACGGTAGAGTCCTTTGATACAACTCAAAGTGGCATTAAAAATATCCAACAAAAATATCCAAGTCTGTCCTGCAGGCTGTTACATAATGAATACATTTGAAAAACTGGAGAAAATTTGAGGATATTAGTAGTGGGTCTAGATAAATAAAATACACAAGTATTACGAGTTTATATTGCAGGAACGTGTATCTGAATTAACGATAACAAGAAAGGACAGTCATAAATTACAAAGAATCTTGAAAATTGCACAGTGCATCTCTATACGTTTCTTTAGACTTGATAGCTTGAAACGTTCCAGTAGTGTATTTTGGGGGATACCTATAGGTGGGTAAATACCATCTACTCGAAATGACACTAGTTTTAAAAATCGTCTCTGAACATTCTCACGATTGTCCACATATACATTATACCCAGG
Source organism: Pogonocherus hispidulus (assembly GCA_963924545.1). Classification (NCBI taxonomy): domain Eukaryota; kingdom Metazoa; phylum Arthropoda; class Insecta; order Coleoptera; family Cerambycidae; genus Pogonocherus; species Pogonocherus hispidulus. Next base: position 45,781,818 of record OZ004692.1, on the reverse strand, counting down.
ATTCCATATAACACTAGCAAACTCCAGTTTCGATGTAACCAAAGCATTATAAAGTAGCATGTAAACACCAGCATCAGAGCTAACAATTTTTTGAATATGAACACTAAAACTTAATTTACTATCAAGAGACACAGCCAAGTCTTTAATGATTTCGGGGCGATCCAGGACCACTCCATTCAAATCATAATTATATATAATAGGAAAACGCTTTTTTGTAAATGTCATAACAGTGCACTTGCTGGGATTTGTAAGATTGTTAGCAGTACACCAGTTTTGAACATTATCTAAACTAAAACTCACACCAAACCCATTCACTATCTCATTCAACGTCTGATGTTTTATCCCCACTCCTAAGAACTGAAGGGATTGGATTAGTATTTGTGTTAGACTTAACTAAGACCAAAACATAATAACATCGGTTTTAATATTATTTTGGACGAGATTGAGATAAGCAGTATGAGCCTTTTATATGTTATCCCTTAACCTGCTTCGAATTTCAGAAAATTTTAAATAAGAATCAGCATCACCGTTTCTGTTGCCATTCCTTCCAAGCAGTATGTTTTTACGTATATCAAAAATAATGGCACCATGGAGAATAGCATTTACTTTTAGGCTTTAATGACTGATGCCGAGGTACATAAGAATTTAAAAGCTGGTATAGAATTGAATAAAATGTGTTGCAAGCTTCATTAACATATTTTATATTATGTATATAATATGGACCAGTCGTAGTCATTTAAACTTTGATAAAGAATAATGAAATTAGCTTTACGAAAGTTATATCTATTAGACGTTGAGACCGAAGACCTGACTACATTTCTGAGTTTACTTATATTAATTTCAACAGATAGTGAGGGATGATGTCGATCCTTTTTTACTAAAGCATCCGATTCACGATGAACCAAATCACCAAATCTAGAATATGACCATTCACAGTATTGGTTATTTTGTTGAACTGCATGACATTGTTGACTGTTAAAAAACAATTAAGAATATTAGTGGTCTCATATGTTTTGCCATTCATGGTAAATTGAATGTATTCAGGAATATTAAAAAAGAGCAAGTGCATCGTGATGACGTCTTTTAATATATTATTAAATCTCTTGAAATCCTTATAAAATTCTTCGGAATACCAGACAGACTAATTACCAGTCATGGGAAAGGTCTTATTAGCAAAAATATGGCAAAATTTTGTAAAAATTTTAACATATTCTGTGTGCCATTGCATGCCCCAGAAGCAATAGTCAGGTGGAGCGATTTAATACTACCATTTTGAGTGCAATGACGGCAGCTGTAGGTGAAAACCAAAATGAATGGGAAGATAAAATCCTAGAAGTACAGTGCGGTATTAATGGAACTTAAATATGACGTTATATTAGAAACCGAACAGACAGACAGGCAGGCTAAAATAAACTGTGATCGCGAAAAAACTACTGCAAATATTAACAAATTAATGTGAGGCACGTATGACGCCAAGGTATGATAAGAATAGACTAAATGCAGTAAACTACCATGTGGGAGATACAGTACTAGTGAAGAGAACTCCGTTCGTCAAGGGTTTGACAAGTCGTGCAGAAATATACTGGTCCAGTACAGGTGACTCATGTACTAGGAAATGATCGATACTGAGTGCAGTATCAGGGCAGTATCGATACTGAGTGCGTCTTTTGTTCAGGGACAAAAGGCGATTTAGAGGAGTTGTCGCCAGTGACAAATTGAAGTTGTTTAAAGTTCAGAAAAGTGAATAATGTGAGCAAAAAAAAATTTATGAGTGTAGTGTATTTGTATTTGTAGTATGATGGCCTTATGAGCCTGAGAATTGCAAGAAATTCTCCTGTCATTTGCTGAATTATTCATTTATCCTTGATTGATATTGATTTATTAGTTTATCAGTAGTATGATAGCTTTATGGGCCTGAGAATTGAAAGAAATTCTATTGTCATTTGGTGAATTATCCATTTATTATTATGCTGAATTATTCAACTTGAGAGTTGAAAAAAATTTTCCTGTCACTTACTGCATGAATGTTGAATTAATAATTCTTATATTGATTTAATAGTATGATGATATAACAGTGATAGGTGTAGTACTATCGTGATAAAAATAATAATATGAGTACATTGTGAACTATGATGCTGGTTGAAGTTTTTTAATCCAGAGGATGGAAGTGGACCGAGGTCGAGCCAAAAGTCAATAAGGCTGAATGTTAAGGAAGTTTTAAGGACCAGCATCTGAACCCCCAATATACAGGGTGGTCCAACTTATAATAGCAGGACTTCATCAAATGATAGATAACGTTAAAATAATAGCAGTTTCTCAATACACTTATATCCGGGAAAGCTTCCTTTTCTAGATACAGGGTGTTGAAATTTTGGAAAAAAAGTATATTATTTTAAATAAGAGAAAGAATTTAATTCTAAATAACATGATGTAAAAAAATACAGTGTGTTCCATTTTACTTAAAAAAGTTTTCGCTACTCAAATTTCCCATAATGTAACGGGAGATATAGAACAGTTGGTGTAGTACCTACTATTGAATTTTTCTTTACTTTAAAATGTAGCATAACTTGGACTTTTTTCTTTTGTCAAGAACCGAATAAACCCGTGCTAAACGAAAAAAGTTATAAAGGTTCTCCCGAACCCTTGCACCTGTCAAATTTTTTATAAAATGTCAAATATGTTCGAAAGGGCTGGGTTTAGCTATAGGGTACGTTACATATTTTTGACTGAATTTTACGCTAGTTTTGGAAATACACAAATATATAGGGTGCTTCATTTAAAATAAGCAAGGTGATAAAGACTTCCGTTATAACCGGAAGGAGAAAATAACCGAAAATATTTAAAAAATAGATCTGCCGCCAAAATGGCATCTGTCGAAATTTCAAATTTATATTCCTATTAGCATTGAGTTTAATATAGTCAAAGCTATTAGTTTTGGAAATACGTCTAACAGACGGTCACCGTGAATGACCGTATATGTATATCAAAAATCAGAGTATCAGAAAAAATTAAAAATGGATGGAAAATATTATAAGATACCTGTCCCGATTATTATAGATTTTTACGTTAGAATGGATTATTAATTACACCCAGAAGTTAATTATTAATGGGTGACGTTTTTCAGGTAGTTGTTTATTTATTTCTTGGATAGCGTTAACATTTATAAACACTATACAATGTTTAGTAACAATGTTTTGTAATGATTAGTACGATATCCTACGAACTACGAGTACTACAACTCATTGTCATGTACAGGGCAGCCACAATGCGTACAAGTATTTATTGCATTTAATTAAATGGAATATCAGTATAGAGAAGGCTACGTAATAAATATGACATAATGCCTAACTCTCATAAAATTCAGAAAATTAGAATTTTTGCATGTTATATTCTGCGCAAGATAAATAAAAAATATTTCAGCCAAACATTTTTAACTTCTACATATTTAGTATCAGCGTTAGAAGCCTCATTAGGTCAGGTTTGTTCTCGATTTATAGTTATTCACAAATTTTCCATGAAAACTGTGTATGAAAACAGAAGAATAATAATAGTTTTCCAGTATCTATATTTGGCTAATTAGTAGGTACTGAATTTATTTTATTAGTTAAACAACTTACGTATATCCAAATGTACTTCCACCATGTAGAGTGTTACTCACCTCGTCCAATACGGTGTGCTAGAAAATAAAATTAACAGTAAAAAACTGATTACCTACTTAAAAAGCTCTATCTAATATCTCCAGATACTAAAGAATTATGATTGTATTATTTGTACATTATATTACCTACTTATTTATTATGCCAACTTGAATAATCTTAAATATATAAATATATACAGCATGTCAAAAATAGTGTTTAACAAACTTTAGGAGCCATTTGAATGAATTAAAAAGTGTTTATTATTTCATCTTTTCTTCATAACCTTTTTATTCTCAATTCTAATTCAATATTCAAGCAGTTGGGATAGTTGTGATAATATGAAAAAAACTAGACTGCATTGGAGATTATTAATGTCTTTACGCCTCACGTTTCTGCTCCTGTTTTGGAGCCAAATCTGCCTACTCCTCAGCTAGATTTTTCTCTAGACCTAGATCTACCTGAGGAGTAGGCAGCTTGAGGTTTCAGCGACGATCGGTAGTGAGATCTGAAGATCTGGGAAGTAGGCAGATTGAGATTCCGGAATCGAATCACAATAATAGTCTAATCCGTTCCATTCTCTGAGGAGTAGGCAGATTAAAGCTTCAGAGAATTTCAATATTTTCCATATTTTTCTCTTCCTGAAAATGGCCCCAAAACAGGAGAAAGTCGAGACATTTAATAATATACAATGCGGTGCAACCCGGGAATCCTCTCATATCCACAACCGTGGAAGCCTTTCAGAACACACACACACAAATATATATATATTTGTGTGTGTGTGTGTATATATATATATATATACAGGGTGGTCTTTTTCAACGTCAAAGTCCAGTAGCTCACTTATACCCTGTTTCGCTTACAAATGACTTGGAAGAAAGGTATAAGGAAGGTAATGTGCATCAACTAAAATTATTTTGAAACCTACAGGGCGTTGTATATACAGCGGCCAGCAATTGATATACTTTTTTTTAAATGGAACACCCTATATATTATCTTATTTCTGGATTCTACGTAAAATTCTAAACACATTTCATGTTGGATGTCCTATACCTATCTTCAACTGTTTTTGAAATATCGACAGGTGAATATTGACATTTTTGCAACTTTGACACCCCGTAAAATCTAAACGGTTTGAGATAAAGCAAAACGGTTTGCACATTCCTATATTAACTTTTCATAAGCTATCGTTTGGTACTAATTTCAAATTTATTCAGGAACCAAAAATTTTCTAATCGGAAAATGTTTAATTCCTGGATAAATTTGAAATTAGTACCAAACGATAGCTTATGAAGAGTTAAGATAGGAATGTGCAAACCGTTTTGCTTTATCTCAAACCGTTTAGATTTTACGGGGTGTCAAAGTTGCAAAAATGTCAATATTCACCTGTCGATATTTCAAAAACAGTTGAAGATAGGTATAGGACATCCTACATGAAATGTGTTTGGAATTTTACGTAGAATCCAGAAATAAGATAATATATAGGGTGTTCCGTTTAAAAAAAGTATATTAATTGCTGGCCGCTGTATATACAACGCCCTGTAGGTTTCAAAATAATTTTAGTTGATGCACATTACCTTCCTTATCCCTTCTTCCAAGTCATTTTTATGTGAAACATACTATAAGTGAGCTACTAGACTTTGACGTTGAAAAAGACCACGCTGTATATATATATATATATATATATATATATATATATATATTAGCATATTTGACAGTTGTGGCGATAATTTTTAAGTACTTAATGATCTTTTCAATGAAAATATTTGCATTACTCAGTTTTATCGGAAGTTGACATGGAGTCACTTTTTTATTGCATATTTAATTTCTACACATGATTTTAGGAGGACTTTCATGATATGTTTGACATGTTTAATGAAAATAAAAATAGAATATAATCATCACTGTTATTACGTACCTATTTTATAATTATTTTATTCTGATAGGTAGGTACAGTAAAATACCGCAATATAGCTTTTTGGGAGTTTTCATGTAATAGGTTCAGTGTCTAGTTAAAAGCGATAAGGAGTGGTTGCAGTGCTTTTTACGTCAACAAATCCACGGGTAAGTACCCCAGAATGTTTCTGTAAAATTTAATAAGTGAAATGCTAAGGATTCTGGACCATTATTGGCTTCTCTTATATGACCAGTAGTTTGAATATAACATACTTATATATTTAGACCTAGGTACTCAGAAAACAATAATGACAGTTATTATAGCTTTGACAAAATATGTATTGTTTTAAAGGTATGTACCTACGGGTACTGATATGCTCATAACTTGACCAAATTTCGTTTGTTCTGCGCACGACGTCATTCTTGATGCAAAAATGGCGAAAATTCAAATACCTAAAGGCTTATTTTCCCGTTTGTCAATTATATTCCCGTATTATTGTAATTGTTAGGCCCGAGGATTATCAAGTTGTCATTTTTATATTATAGGGTGGTATTTATTTACAGTAGTGCTTCTTATTATCTCTTCAAATTGTAAAATTTAGGTTAGAATTATATTCGGTAGGTACACAGAATGTGGTTTGAATTAAAATAAGAAAAATTGATATTTAATCAACTATTATTTTAGTTTTCCTGTATGAATCGTGTATTATAATTCCATAATCGACGTTTATTTTATTTATGTTATCTTTGTTTACAAGTATCTTATTTAATTTTGTATCATAACTGACGTCACGCTCATCGATAGACCACCCCCCCCCCCATGCGCATTGGCATATCAGTGTAGTTGTATCACAGCTTACCATTATGGTAAGCTGTGGTTGTATCATGACGGGTATATTGCATTTATTGTATGACTATAGAAAAACATTTACCACATAACAACCAAGAGTATATCCCACCCTTATACAAACTTCCAAACAATCCAATATTTGAATATTATAATTTTGAGAGAAAATTATATTGTGTTGTATTACAATGTGTTAAAAAAATTGAAAATTAATCTGTGGTAGAGGGTATCCATCGATCGACAGATCCATGCAGAATATAACTGCATTAGAAAATGATGAAAATTATATAAAGTTTTTGTTTAAAAAAAAATTTGTTGTGAAGGCTTGAATTAGAGCGAAAACCAAATTAAATTTTGCGCACGACACATAATATATCGAGAAAGGGAGAACTTGCAACAGTAAAAAAACAGTGTGGCACAGATTTCCTACTTATTTTTTTAGATACAATTTTCAAATTTGACAAAGCGGAAGTACTTATTTTAAGTAACATTTTAACATAAAAATTAAGTAACTTTTTCCGCTTCTGGTTTAACCGGAAGTAGTACCAGCTCTCGACTTTTATATCGACACCCTTATATTATTATATTTCTGAAATCTACTTCATTTTCTAAATATAACAATATCAATATATAAGTGACATTTCAGCTATCAAGTTACTTTTTGGACTCTATTTTTCTTTTGAATTTAGAGTGCCTTTTCTCAACTGTAAGTTATGTTCTGTTGGTTCCACAGATAAATTAAGCATATAACCCATCTATATGTTTATTTTCACTCTAAACTCAAAAGTAAAATAGACTCCAAAAAGTAATTTGACAGCTGAAATGTCACTTATGTATAGTGACATAATGTAGATTCAAATCTATAGATTCAAAAAATATAATAATGTTGAATATACGCGATTCTTGCTAAGCAATACGTTACCTACTGGTGGCACGCACAACTAACGCATGGGAATTTGGTTCAGTTTTGCGTATGTATGTCTATTGTGAATTTTGAAATATCCGTTGTTATATTAGTTAATTGCTTTGATTAGATATGAATCATTATTGTTGTGAGCGTCATTGTTCCTCTTGGACAAAGAAAAACCCCGAGATTAGTTTCATACTTTTCCAAAAGCGGGAAAATCTGGAGCTATCTTGGAAACTATAAGTTGGGCGCATTAAAGAGTTACAGGAGACAAGTATGGATAAAGAAGCTAAAGAACGCAAAGTAGAGTGTGTGCTCTTTTACTTTTCTCTAAGAATGACTATTTCCACAAAGTTATATGTATGCCGTATGCCCAATAAAGAATTTGACATATTTTGAGGTTAAGTTTCATTTTCAGATTGAACGCTCGAAAAATATTGAAATCTATTTTAATTTTATATCACTATTTATAGTATGGATTTGAGACCAGAAGCCCGGCCAGGCCAGGCCCGGCCCGAAATCAGGCCTGGCCGGGCCGGGAAAATGTCCATATTTTACTGACCGGGCTGGACCTGGCTTTGTAATACCTGGCCGGGACGGGCTGCAATTGAATTGACCAGCCCCAATGGGTCGAGTCGGACCTTCGGGTCTCGCTTAACCGGTTTGGGCCTGGCATGGCATGGCCGGTTCGGGCCGATTCGGATTCGGACCGGTTCAGACCTGACCTGAGTTAACCCGGTTTGCCGTATTAACTTAACAAATTTAAAAGACTATATCTTGTTCTTCGTATGAGGAATTTGATTTCATAATAACGTGGGGTGTTTCACTAATTTATCTGACCACTTACAGCCAATCTCACTGATATATTACTTAAAATTTAAGGTGCCCTTAAATGGAAAAATTATACTTAACAATAACTATTATAAGTATTACTCTGCTATTTAAGCACATCTAAAATTTTTATTAATGTAGGTGGGATAAGCCATTTATATGTATCTTTTCCAATATAAGCGTAAATATTTACTATTGAAAAATGAAGCCGCAAAATTTTTCATACACTCAACATAATTAATTTATTTTAACTTTTGTACCAAAAATGATTATTGGTAATATTAACCAAAGTGCAGTGTCGCCTTACGAAATATTTTATTATGAATATTATAAAAGTCACTAGTGGCAATAATATGACATTATTTTTAATTTCCGTGCGTTATCCCGGACCCTCCTCCCTTATTTTGTCATCTACTACTCAAATCCCATCTCTAATGGAAAGTGATCTGTGATCTAATAAAATATTTTTGTAATTTTTCGGTTGTTGTTCCCGACTTCAATCTGGTTTGGCCTGTTCTGGCCTAGTCTGGCCTGTTCTGGCCGAGCCTGGCCTGTTCTGGCCGGGCCTGCTCCTGGCCGCTCCTAGCCGGGCCGGGCCATTACCGTCAAGAGGTCTGACTTTAATTGTGCCAAACGTTCGGTGAGTTTATCTGGCCTGCCCTATACTCTGTTGGGCCGGGCCTGGCCTGGCCTGAATTTTTTTAAAAAGTCGCAACTCTACTACTTACCACTTTCAAAATAGTTTTACAAGCATTTTACCTGGTTTAATGTTCTTGACAACAAATCTTTGATGAATACAATTTCAAACGTGTGTCAGTGGCCCAAGGTTAGTGCCGTTTTGGCGCTACGATCTTAAAATGAATCGCGTATATAAAAATCGAGAATTGGTGTTACTTCCGGTAAAACCGGAAGTGGCAAAAAGGTAATTTTTATGTCAAAATGTGACCATTATATGTATTTGAGCTATGCCAAATTTGAAAATTGTATCTAAAAAATAAGGGGAGAAAGAAGGGTAAAACGACATTGTTTAGTAGGTTTTCGTTTCGTTAATATTATTGTCAGTGATGTATAAAAAATGTCCGAATCTTCTGCTTCAAACGATAATATGGAAGATGATATAGAAGTATCAGCAAAAATCGCGATTCAATCATTATTGCCCAAAAAATCCAAAGATAAATATAAAAAAGCGTGTCGCTTATTTGAAGATTGGAGTCATCAAAAAGGAGTAACTGTTATCACTGAGGCAGTTCTAATAGTCTATTGTGAACAAAAATCCAGAGCGCCACGCTATAAAGTCTTTACTCAATGATAAGCACAACATTGGCAGTGAGAAAGAATATTAACATAAAGAAATTTACAAGTTTAATTGCTTTCCTTAAACGTAAATTGGTAAGACATAGATCCAAGAAGTCTAGTGTTTTAAGAAAATCAGAAGTTGAGAAATTTTTTAAGAAGCAGATGATAAAACCCACTTGATGATAAAGTCATGGTAGTGTGCATTTTTTACATTTCTCTCCAAATATTGGAACTGTTTCTTATTTTAGATAGTGTTAATTGTTGGTATCAGTGGAGCATGCCGTCGAGAAGAACTAATATTTCTTCAGCTTTGATATATAAAAAACATGGGAGAATATGTATATTGATAGAGATTCCCAACACTAAGACGAACGTGAGAAGAGAATTTATTATTTTTAGCGGGAACTTCGAAGGAGTCAATCTTGTCGAAATGTTTCGAAAGTATTCCTCTCTTCGTCCGTCACAATAATTGAGCATTCAAGATTCTTCCTAGGATATAGAAATGTATAGTTTTCCGTAAAAATTTGCGGAATTTTTGGAATTGTCGAATGCTGGGAATTACACCGGCCACTGTTTCCGGGAAACGTCTGCTACGATACAGGCTGATACAGGAGCAGATATCACCACTCTTAAAATGCATGGTGGATGGAAAGCAACGAACGTGGCAGAAGAATATATAGAGGATTCCGTTCAACAAAACTTGAAGCAGCCTCAAAAATATTGGGCCAAAGAGAGATCAATATAAATATAAACTCGGCCTCTACTTCATCAAATACAAACACAAGGATTTCCATAACCAATTGTAGAAAAGTTATAATTAAAATTTATAACTTTTCAAAACACGTCAAAATTTGTGTGTCGCGTCATATTCATAGCGTTCAGTTACTTTAATAATTGTATTCAATTGTTTGTTCTAGAAGACAGTAAATGGATTACTGCTAACTAGTAACTAGATTTCTTTATGTGTTAATATATTATTTCCTGGTAAAAAACGAGCTTGCACGTTTATTCATTAGAGGTTGGTATCCCCTTATCATTCCGTATAAGAAATATAGAAAATATCTTATAAGCAGACAGTATTTTACAATACTCTGTCCGCGTTCGATTACAAGAGCTTAGAGTATTTAATATAGGAAAACGTAGGATCGAATTCGGTTCCTAGAAATGAAACATGAAGATAAAGGAAGAGCTTTCACTCTGTATATGAATATACTCGATATCAATTTTCTGCAGTAATTATATACCTTGCAGGGGGTTGGAACCTTTGCTGAGAGGATATCACTGACGTAGTTTTCCACATAACAGCAAAACACTATACTGCACCCGAAACGCGTTTCGTCAACCAAGTAGGCATCATCTGGGGATGATTAAAACTGATCATGTTTTAATCATCTCCAGATTATGCCAACTTGGTTGGTGAAACGCGCGTCCAGTGCAGTATAGTGTTTTGGTGTTATGTGGAAAACTACATCAGTGATAATAATTATATAATCCTAATTAAAAACATAAAAATAAAGACAAGTAGGTAAGTATATTAATTACCCAGTGTAAATTCCTATTATGTTTGAAAAAACTATCATATTTATTATAATAATTATTAATAAGCATGGGCGGTTATATAATTAAATTGTAAAGAATTCTATAATTTTGTTTCTAGATTTGTTAAGAAAAGATAAAAGTTTAAAGTATACACCTAAATCAAAACTTTTCTTAAATTATAAATATATTATAATAATAATGCGAAAAATCACATTCAGGGGAAGGTTGTAAAGTTATTGAGAAAAAACGATAAATCCAATTTTTATTATCCCTCACAGCTCGTGCATTTGAAGAATTAGAGAAAAATGCTTCAGATGTTTTTTACAGTATTTTTCAAGTACAGTAAAATATAATTTTTAAACGTAATGGATAGGTGGCTGACATTAATTGAAAGTCCCCTTTTTTATATTTCAGCTGATATAACACAGTCCATATTTTACCATTACGAAAGTAAAAATATCCGTTGTTTAAAAAAAAAATTATTGTCACGTTAAGAATGATATGGAACTAGAACAAAAAATAAGATTTCCCTCGACATTCCTGATATTTTTAAAAACGTATTCGCATGCCCATTTGTCTTTCGAATTGCATATTGAACCAAATTTATTTTCAAAGTTAATATCGATGTACAATGATTTCTACAGAGCAACCCATGAAATAAAACAAAAACGTTCACTCCCTAATAACATCCATATATTAAAACGCTTTGATTCTGTCTCGCTCTAAATTCCGTCGCGGAATCGACAAAGTTTTTAAGCTATCTCCTACGAGCGGGGGCCCTCCGCTCGTAGGGGCAGGCGTAGGGGGGTCGTAGGGGGGGAGGGCGATCGAAAATTTCCCCGAGCCTTTCTCCTATGTGTAGGCGCATTTTCGTCCCGTTTCCTACGCCTTTTCCAAATTTAAACGCCTTTTCAAAAAACCTCTGCAAAATTTTCGTCGATCGCCGTTCGGTGAGAGAGATGCGGCTAGCATCGGCGTTTGTTCTCGCGCCTAAAGGTCCCGTCATGCCTACCGAGATTCCGACTTTTTGCGGGACTCTCTAGATCCTTTTTCTATTATTTTTACGGCTTCGAGAACCGCTTCACGCGAAAGTTTCGTTCTTTCTTTAGTCCTTTGAGATTTTTTTTCGAGACCGTACGTCGACTCCTTCTACGTCTATTTCGTCTTCCAAAATCTCGAGTCGCATCCGTCTCAACTTCTTTCTCATTTTATCTGCCGATGTGAGATTGCACTAACGAGACAAGCACCTCCCACGAAAACTGTCAAATTAATTAAACTTCAGATTGGTTATTTTTCTGAGAAATATTGCTAAGGGAATCGATTGTACTAACTGCCAAACACTTCTGATTATCAAAATACTGAAGCGAAATTCTTTTCCAATTAGAATATTGGTAAAAATTAATTTTTCAGGTTGACACGTACAGTTTACATACTTAACTGTCTCAGGGTCAACCTCTGAGAAGGGCCGCAGTAGCGAAATGGGATAGTAGTAGGATTTCAAACAGCATAATGCTGATTTCGCGAGTTCGAAGCACGCTGGAGGCAAAATTTGTTTTTCCTTTTTCATTCCAATTATTTATTAGTATTAGTGTTTAGTTATTCTGTTTCATTGTTCGTAATTTTTATTCTTTCTGCAGGTAAAGTTTAGAATTAATTCGTTCATTTTGGCAGTCTGTAAAATTCATCATTTTAGCTTACAAACGTAAATATCTACAATGTTAATTTGCTGCTACAATTATAACCGCAATATATTTTTGGTCCCATTGATAAAATTGATAAAAATGTTTACTGAAAAATAAATGCTACTTTCAGCACTTAAAAAATTATGATATTTTACCATCAAGAATAGAGTATCTACCCTTACAATTACATCATTATTCCAGATACAAAATTTCTTTAATATGTATTTTCTTAAAAATAATATTATTCTAGATGCTTTTGTCACCCAAAGGGTGACTCCTGGCCGGAAGCTTGGACCCCCGGTAGGGTTATAAACGGGAATGAAAATCGCGACAGCGATTTTCTCCCATTAGTTCTGAGTTAAACATCGAACAAAAGTGTGATAAAACTCGTAAGAAGTAGTTACATAATAATTGAACAAACAAAAAGTAATTACAAAAAAGGGAACTGTTAACTAAGTTTTATTTAAAAAAATGTTGTTGGCCATTGACATCCAAACATTTAATTATGCGAGAATGGACAAAATCCGTTGTAGCAGTTCTAATTTCTGCTTGCATCAACCGAAATTCTAAAATTCATTCTTCGTATTTACTGGTATTTTATAAATTTATCCATATCGATATCGTTTATCCATAGAGTGCCCCATAGATAAAAATCTAACAGAGTAATGTCAGGTGACCTCGGAGGCCAGTTCCACGGCCCCAAACATCTATCCATTGGACATCGAAGAGTCGATCCAACTCTAAACTGACTTCTGCCATACAATGTACCTACCGGAGTCCCATCAAGTTGATATCAATAACTTCTATATCGTTCTAGTGACAGATTCTCAGTAAAATTTTCGATAATTATCACTTATAATATCCCTATAGTGCTTAAATTATTTCCGGAAATTTTTTCGAGGTCATGAATATTTTGAAAATTAATAATAATAATTAATTATTAATAATAATTAATTAATAATTTTGTTAAAATATTCATGAACGAGGAAAAACTTCCGGTTTTTAATTTAAGCTCGTGGGATATTTGGTAAGAAAATTTCACACCATTAGGTACTTTATAAATATTATGCCAAAATAAATATGAAAAATGTAATTTTCTAAGATTAGTTACATAAATAATTTATAAATAACTTAAAGGCATCTTATATATTTTTTTCTTATTAACTTGAATCTACTAATATTAGTGGAACATCATTTATTTTTGATAATAATTATTCTGAAGTACCTAGATACTTCAAAATTTATATGTTTAATAAAATGCGAAATCTCTTAGTGAAATAACATACCATTTTAGTTAGTTACATGAACTTTTATAAATAACTTAAAAACATATTATATTTTTGTTTCTTATTAACTTCTACTAATATTGGTGGAAAAATTTAATTCTAAAAGCACTTTATTCCCGCGACTTTATTTTGACATTTTAAATGACAGAAAAATTTCCACTTATTAATTTCACATAACGTTAAAAATTTCCGGAAATTTTTTGGGTTGGCATGGTAACTGAACAAAAAACTCTGATTGGTCAAAAAATGGCGGTGTGAAATTTTCCATATAATATTTAAATATTTCCTAGAAATCAATTTTTCGTCGTATACATTGAAACTAAATTTTTCCTAAAATCCAGCATCTTTGGTAACACCAGAATTTTCAATCGCCCAAAGACCTTATCGTAAAAATTCGGATTCATCAATCCAAATGACTTTTTTTTAAATGAGGGTTTTCCTGAGTACGTAGGTACTAATAACATTTCACAAAATTCTGTTCTCTGTGCACCATCTTGAAGCTTAAGAGCTTGAACTCTTATGAATTTATAGTTATTCATCTTATGGCTTGTCAATATTCTTTTAACCCACGAATATCATAAGCCCAAATCGTGTACGGCACTGCATATGGAATATTGAGGATTAGCATGAAAATATGCTAAAACATTAACTTCATTAGGGGGTTCTTTCATGTTACAGTGCCTTCTAAACTAAAATTGAAAAATTAACTAAAATTTATAAAATTACTCCGGAGCCCTGTACATTTTCTGTTATTGATTTGTGGTAAATTCGTGTACTTCTCATTAAATATTACTCAGTTCTGTTGATATTCCTATCACACTCTCCATGCATAATAAATAAATTCAGTAGAATTGTATTTGTGTAATTATTCTCTACCATTAGCCTATCAACTCAGAATGCCTATAGAAAAAAATAAAAAATAAGAAACCAGTTCAAGAAATTAATAAGAAGAAATGATATACTGCGAAGACAAAAATGCTCATGGCATATCCGCTACCCGAATTTTGATCACTTTTATAAGTCATTTAAAAAATATATTTCTAATCCACCCCGTATATTCCTGCAAATATTCCTACAAATCCTAGTATAATCCTACAAATATTTGACTAAAGGATGAGAGACCCTCAGTTCTGGAATTAACGAAGACGTTGCCAGTTTTACATACGACTGGCAACACCGCACTCTCGAACATATTTTAGGTCGATAGAGCATGTCTGGATTGTCTGGCTACCTTGGTAACCAAATTTTCAAAATGATTGGTTGACCGATCATTCTTCATATACTTCTAATACTCCATCCACCGTGAATCACCCTATATATCGTGCGCGTTTAAAGTCCGCCCTCCCTCTGCTAACTTTTGAATTAATTGAGTCTCCGTACAAAATGTAGGGTGAATCATGTAAAATGTATTATTTATGATAAATTCATTTTCCTAAAATGAAAGATGGCGGCAGACGCGCTGTCAAATGACATTTTTTTAAATAATAAAATGGGACTTGTTGCATACCTACCATTTAAAAAGCCTCTCTATTATCTGCACACGTCTTTGAAAAATTGGAATCGGTCCATCCGTTCTCAAGTTATAGTCCAAGAACCAGAGCCAAAAAAAGTCTCTGAATTTACTAACCCTAGTTTTTCACAGTTTATTACAGTGGTTGCGTACACAAACATACTGCGGTCAGTCAAGCGAAACTGAGAACAGGTGTCTCAGGTACGCTATCGAAGCTGTCGTACCTGCCGAGGTAATAAAATGAATTTACTAAGGCTGAAAATTGTTATACAAGTAGTATATTGCATATAAATAAAAATTATCACAGTCAGTCAGCTAAATGTGGGGACGGAGCTGGTCAGTCAGCCGCAATGTATGTACACCGTGTTCCACATAAAACGACCCACTGTACTATCTGGAAATCTATAAAAGATGTGAAAAAAAGTTAAATACGAAAGTTTTTCAGATTTTCGAGTTCTTTTAAAATATAATACTTCCATTGGGACACCGTGTCCCAATTTTGTTGGGATGATATCAACTCTAAAAATTTAAATGGGACACCCTGTATTTTTGTCGATTTTTCGACTCTTTGTCAAAAATAAACTCGACTTACCTATTTCAACTATAGTCGAATTTTGCGTAGTTTTCGAGATATTTGAGGTCATGTGTGCGTTTTTGAAATATCAAGGTATTTTTCAACACGATATAAAAAAATTATCAAAAACTAAAATTAAGCGTTTGGGTGGTAATTTCCACTTACAAAGCGTCAAAGCAGATACAGAATACAAAATTTTTGTTAACACTTTACAGGGTGAACATACTACGAAATCAATCTTGCAACTTTATAATCGGAAAAAGGTCGATTTTTTTAAATGAAACACCCATTGTATAATTACTCTATGTTAAAGACAATGAAAATACCTATCATTTCATATATATATATGTCCTATACATAAATTCAATGGTTACAGAGAAAATCACAATTTTATAGAAATTTACAATGATTTCTAGTAGGTATAATGATATTGTAATGCTGGATGCTCTCAAAAAAACTAGAAGGCTATGGAATGAATACTCGTAATATTGAAATTCGTTTTAATTTGACAGTTCTGCAATTTATTTGTGTTTATACGGTGAGGACATAAAGTCCGTCCCCCTCTCTCTAATTTTTGAACCGCTGGGTGTTTTGTGATGAAATTTGGAACGATAATATATGACTAAATTCTGAATTTTTTGATACATCAATGACAGCTCTGAATGTCAGCTGGGCGCGCAATACGAATATTTTTTTAAATGGAAATGGGGGTCGAGTACCTAATAACTCGGTAATAGTAACATCAGTTTGTAACATAATCTTGCTACCTATTAGGTGTCATTATTGATTGTTGCTCTCATGTTTGACAGTAAATTTTTGCTCGAAATTGTCTAGAATGGCTCGTTCCTTACAAGATAAACTTGAAGCGGTTATTTTTTTTGGCGAAGCTAACCGAAATTACCATGCTGCTGTTGGTATGTTCAATGAACGCTATCCGGAACGTCAAATATGCAGAAAATATTTACGAAAGTTTATTTGAAAATTTAAAAATGATATAACGTGGAAATCGATATTACTGGTTTTTATTTGAAAATTACTGAACCAAATGTTCTCAAAATTGGGGAATGTTTTGAGCATAAAAATAGCTTCAAAATGAGTTATTACTCGACCCCCATTTCCATTTAAAAAAATATTCCTATTGCGCGCCCAGCTGTCACTTTGACATTTAGAGCTGTTATTGATGTGTCAAAAAATGCAGAATTTAGTCATATATTATTGTTCCAAATTTCATCACAATATACCCAGCGGTTCAAAAATTAGAGAGAGGGGGACGGACTTTATGTTCTCGCTGTATAAACACAAATAAATTGCAGAACTGTCAAATTAAAACAAATTTCAATATTACGAGTATTCATTCCATAGCCTCCTAGTTTTTTGAGAGCATCCAGCATTACAATATCATTATACTAGAAATCATTGTAAATTTCTATAAAATTGCGATTTTCTCTGTAACCATTGAATTTATGTATAGGACATATATACATAGAATGATAGGTATTTTCATTGTCTTTAACATAGAGTAATTATATAATGGTTGTTTCATTTAAAAAAATCGACCTTTTTCAGATTTTAAAGTTGCAAGTTTGATTTCGTAGTATGTCCACCCTGTATAAGTGTTAACAAAAATTTTGTATTCTGTATCTGCATTGACGCTTTGTAAGTGGAAATTACCACCCAAACGCTTAATTTTAGTTTCTGATAATTTTTGAGATGACCTCAAATATCTCGAAAACTACGTAAAATTCGGCTATAGTTTAAATAGGTAAGTCGAGTTTATTTTTGACAAAGAATCGAAAAATCGACAAAAATACAGGGTGTCTCATTTAAATTTTTAGAGTTGATGTCGTCCCAGCAAAATTGGGACACCCTGTATACATGGAAGTATTATATTTTAAAAGAACTCGAAAATCTGAAAAACTTTTGTATTTAACTTTTTTTCACATCTTTTATAGATTTCCAGATAGTATTGTGGGTCGTTTTATGTGGAACACGGTGTACAAAAAAATAAATACTGTGCAATTCGTTTAATACATTTCAAAACTTTTGTGATTGTATTAAATGTTATATCAAACATAAAAAAAATGGTCAGTCATCTATTTAATGGGACAACGCCCGTCGGTCAGCAAAAATAGAAATAAAAATGTATATTTTCAATTCTATTTATATTTACTCCCAATTTCAAAATCCCTAATTCTTTAGCAGTGTCTTTTCCGATTAAAGAAATGTCTCCTTTCACTATTACATAAAAAGAGGTGATGATCTCTTTATTACCTGGGATATTAATTGTTGTTAAAAATCTATGTTTAATTTCAAGTGGACTACCAGACGCATACGATTTCAATATGTCCCTTGTATCTGTCGTAACGTCTCAGATGACTGCTTTGTTCTTGGAAAGCATTTCCCAATCCTTTCCTTTGATTATATTGACCTTCGATCCTGAGTCGATAAGAACGGTTAATCGTACTCCGCCTACAAGGCATTCAATTAGATTGTCAGGAAGGTTCTGTAGGTTTGGTTGTTCTGTGTTACAATCGATTTTAAAGCAATCGAAACTTCTCATATTCATCTAATCGTTTACGATTTACGTTTTAAATCGTTTACGATTTTTATTGGATTTTATGAATGCCGACGATCTCTTTCCTGATTGCCCAGTTTTACAATATGACGTAAATGCCCTTGAAATCCACATTTCCGACATTTCATGTCCCTAGCTGGACAAGGCATTATATTATCTGTGTGTCCTGATCTGCCACATCTGAGGCAATGATCAAATGATCTTTTGTGCTGTACGCCAAGTTTGTACACCGACGATGTGCTTAGATCACTTGTTGCTGTATTCGTTGTTGTCGTCTGATTCCCTAACTGTTCATGAACTTGGCATAATTGGATGATCTCGTTCAATGTACGTTCTTTCTCAAGAAGCTTTTTTCTTAAATCAAGTGAAGCCCAACTATCAATTATTTTATTTTTCATATTTATTTCCACAGCTTCTGTTTCAGTTCTACCAAATGAACAACGCTTCGCTTGCTGTCTAATTTTTAGTAAGAATTGGTTGAAGTTTTCTTTTTCGTCTCGTTTGATGTTTCGAAATACATGTCGTTCCAAAGTGGAATTTTGTTTAGGAGAAAAGTATTCTGATAGCTTATCAAGTATTTTAAAAACATCTATCTTTTCCTCTGCATTGTACGGCTCAATTGCTCCAGGTAAACTAAAGGCAACGTCTTGCAATTATTGTGTACCTCCTAAATGTAAAAGCTTGTTCCTCTTTTTTTCAATATCTATGATATCTTCAGATGCTAGATATAGTTTCAAAGATCTTAACCATTTTCCCCAATCACTTCTAATCACAGCCTTATCAATGCTCTCGCACAGAAATGGTTTGATACCGGTTTCTGATGTACTCGCCCTGTAAGTAGATTAAGAAATATTTTATATTCTTATATAACCAAACATAATATAGGTAAATCACGGAAATCTATAAAATGTTGGTTTCTGTTTGAGCTTTCTGTTTGAAAATTAACATAGTTGTGCAAATGACATGCGACTATATGAAGGAATATAATATTTGAATGCCAGTCGGGGCATATTCCCGTGGAGTAGTTGTTTTCGGCATCTCCTTCAAATAAATATGTAGATTGTCTTCCTCAAAGACAATAGAGGCCATTGCTATAATGGTACTTTTAGAAAAGCTGATCGTTATCTATCTGTCAGTTTAACAATAATTGTCAGTTTAGGAGGTGTTGGTCAGACGGATAGTAGCAAATACCAAAAGAGGGTACTACTGCGTGTTTTTCACCTCTACTGATATGATATGAGACTACTTACATATTTTTCTTTCTAACTAGGGTTTGTGGTTCTTTTCCTTTCTCAACTCGTTCTTTTACTAGGTGCTCTCAGCCCTTCCTTTTACTTGATGCTCTCAGCCCTTCCTTTTACTTGGTGCTCTCAGCCCTTCCTTTTACTTGGTGCTCTCAGCCCTTCCTTTTACTTGGTGCTCTCAGCCCTTCTTTTTATTTGGTTCTCACATCCCTTCTGTTATTGGCTAACAACCATCCTTCGATTCCTATAAAGGTATCGGTATACTATAGTAACACTCAACTTGGTACTAATCCTTTTAATTTACTAATAAGTATGTGTTGTTACCGTAAATTATTATTATCTATGGATTAACGGTTCGATATCCTCGTCGCCAATTTTCATTCTATTTTTGCTGACTGACGGGCGTTGTCCTATTAAATAGATGACTGACCATTTTTTTATGATTGATATAACATTTAATACCATCACAAAAGTTTTGAAGTATATTAAACGAATTGCACAGTATTTTTTTTTTGTACATACATTGTGGCTGACTGACCAGTTCCGTCCCTACATTTAGCTGACTGACTGTCATAACTTTTATTTATATGCAATATACTA
Organism: Pogonocherus hispidulus; assembly: GCA_963924545.1. Classification (NCBI taxonomy): domain Eukaryota; kingdom Metazoa; phylum Arthropoda; class Insecta; order Coleoptera; family Cerambycidae; genus Pogonocherus; species Pogonocherus hispidulus. Next base: position 45,761,396 of record OZ004692.1, on the reverse strand, counting down.
TTTGTATAACAATTTTCAGCCTTAGTAAATTCATTTTATTACCTCGGCAGGTACGACAGCTTCGATAGCGTACCTGAGACACCTGTTCTCAGTTTCGCTTGACTGACCGCAGTATGTTTGTGTACGCAACCACTGTAATAAACTGTGAAAAACTAGGCTTAGTAAATTCAGAGACTTTTTTGGCTCTGGCTCTCCGTCTATTATAAGAGTTTCTGTGAGTAAAGTTATAAATGAATAAAAAGCAGTCAAATTCAACAGTTTAATAAAGAGAACAATATTTTAATAGGAATAACTAAAGATTTTGTTCAAAATGAGCACCTTGGACCTCTTGACAGTGGAAGAACCTATCAGGCATTTCCTGGCGCAAGTTGTGAAATATTTGCCTAGGAATAGATGCACACTCGTTGGTGTTTCTCTGCCGCAAATACAAACGACTGTCTGGTTGAGTAATGAACATCTTAGATTTAAGGTAACCACCATAGAAAAAATCCAATGGACTCAAATCCGGTGGAGGAGCAAGCCACTCAAGAGGTCTTCGACTTCCAATCCATCTGCTAGGATAAAAGTTATCAAAGAAATTCGAAATTCGACTTCCCTAAAATAATGTGGTGGCGCACAGTCCTGTTGATATATTATAGGTTTGTTCCTGCAGGAGTCCAAAACTGTCAGTAACTGTCAGAAGCATGCGCATTACAAATCTAAGCGTTCCAACAAGAGTCGAACGACAGTCCAGGATTTCTTGTCCTCTGTTCCAGCTTGAGTCAGGGCAGTTTGCTGATAGTTTGAAAAGTTCACTGATTCTTCGGAAACTCATAGTCCGGTGCATGCGCAATGCGCATTAACCAAAACCATTTACCAACTTTAACATCAATTATTGTACGCTGTCTATTATTAATCTTATAACTCAACAAACAATAATTATTTGTCAGAAACGGATGATATTCCTCCATAATTTATAGGTTAAAAAATTATTTGGTTATTGTTTATGTTCTCTTCTTCTTCTGCTATCAAGTTCTCTAAAAATCCGGTGTTCCAGCAAAAATCAGAAACTAATCTAAGATCAGACATGCGCATTAAATCACAATCCCTGACTGTCAGGGATTTATCAGAGATTCTATGCAGGAACAAACCTCATGTTAAGCCCTTGAAACTTTTGGACATTATTGTGGACTATTTCGACCATAGCCAGACTGAATATTATTTTCTGACAAATCGAGGTATAAATTTTCTGTCAAATTTTCTTCAATAAAAAAGGATACCTGCCCAAACATTTCAACTTTTGATGATACCGTGTGTGACCTTCTCTATACCAATGTGGATTCTTATCACTCCAGTTTCTGCCTGTTCACATGTCCATTAAGAAAAAAGGAATATTCATGTGGCATACGAATTCCTTCGCTTGAAAATTATAAGGCAATTACTTAAAAACGCATTTATAATCTTTTTTGATGTTGTATAATCTCAAGGATTGTTAACTGTTAATCTAAGGTAATTATTTTTTGCTGGGAGATGTTCCTTGGGTTGATACATCTCTTCACTTCAAAACTATGGCACATTGTGGCTTACGACTTCACGTCTTCGTAATTTTCTTTTATGCATTAATCCCCTAGCCAACTGAATGATTTTTTTCTAAAAGACGCTTCTTGGGTTGATACATCAGCACGATTGGATTGTTAATATTGAAAGCTGGCACATGAATTCATTCGCTTCAAAATTGTAGCGGAATTGTTAAAAAAAAGAGTTTGCAATTTTTTTTATGCTATAATCCTTAGCCAAGAGGATAATTTTTTTTGCTGAAACATGTTTCTTGCTGGTTGTTTAAAAAAGATTGTTGAAAAATACGTACATATTTTTTTATGCTGTATCCCCTAGCTAAGTGGATGCTTTTTTGCTGGAATGTGTTCGTGGGTTCATACTTATCATGTTGTCACACAATTTTGAAGCTGGCACACGAATTCCTTCGCTTCAAAACTCCGACCGACTTAGTACTCGAGAAATGGCTCACCTCGGTGCTATGCGCCTCGGTAAACCTTCTTTTTCTCTCGACAAGAATGAAACACTTTCTACCTCGGTATGTAATATTCTATTCTATTATTTACAACCATGTAAAGTAATGTTGATATTTCAAGCTTAAATTAAGTTTGAAAGAAACATATTTCTGGCTTTGAATATCCAGATGGAAAGTGGCATATACCAAGATGGAAAGTGATTACTTTCCACCCAGACAAATGTCACTTTCAACCTAGGTAAATTTTACACACTTGTATTTATTTAAAGTTGTTTTTAAATAGTTCTAGATAAGCTTTCAAATTTGCAGATAATCCATATACATGTATTAAAACGCGTCGATTCTGTCTCGCTCTAAATTCCGTCGCTGAATCCACAAAGTTCCAAAGGTCGGATCGCAGAGCGATCCTCGCTCGGAGCGATTAGTTTTTAGTTATTCTGTTTCATTATCCCCGGCCTTTCTCCAATGCGTAGGGGTATTTTCGTCTCGTATCCTACGCTTTTTTCCCAATTTAAACGCATTTTCAAAAAACCTCTGCAAAATTTTTGTCGATCGCTGTTCGGCGAGAGAGAGATACGGCTAGCACCGGCGTTTGTCCTCGCACCTAATGGTCACGTCATGCCCGCCGAAATCCCGACTTTTCGCGGGACCCCCTCGCCTATTTTCTAATTTCGAGAACTGCTTCACGCGAAACTTCCGTCCTTTCACTAATCCTTTGAGATTTTTTTTCGAGACCGTATGTAGACTCCTTCTACGTCTATTTCGTCTTCGAAAATCTCGAGTCGCATCCGTCTCAACTTCTTTCTCATTTTATCTGCCGATGTGAGATTGCACTAAGGAGACAAGCACCTCCCACGAAAACTGTCAAATTGATTAAACTTCAGATAGGTTATTTTCCTACGAGAAATATTGCTAACGGAATCGATAGTACCGACTGCCAAACACTTCTGATTACCAAAATATTGAAATGCTTCTCCAATTAGAAAATCGGTAAAAAATATTTTTTCAGGTTGACACATACAGTTTACATACTTCAACGTGTCAGGGTAAACTTTTTGACAACAGGCGTGGTAGCGCAATGGGAAAGTCGTAGGATTCAAAACGTGATAATGCTGATTTCGCGAGTTCAAGTCACGCTAGAGGCACATTTTTTTTTACTTTTTAATTCCAATTACTTATTAGTATTAGTTTTTAGTTATTCTGTTTTATTATCCGTAGCTTTTATTCTTTCTGCACGTAAAGTTTGGAATTAATTCGTTCATTTTGGCAGTCTGTTAAATTCATCATTTTAGCTTACAAAAGTAAATATCTGCAATATTTTTTGTCCCATTGATAAAATTGAAAAAAATGTTTACTGAAAAATAAATTCTACTTTCAGCACTTAAAAAATTAAGATGTTGTACCATCAAGAATAGAGTACCCTTACAATTCATCAAAATATTAAGAAAAATCTCTTTAATATAAATTCTTTAATACATATACACATATAAATTTCTTTAATATGTGGTTTCTTAAAAATAATATTTTCTAGATGCTTTTGTCACCCGAAGGGTGACCCCAGGCCGCAGACCTGGACCCCCGGTAGGGCTAGAAATGGGAACGAAAATCGCTCTCGCGATTTTCTCCCATTTCTAGTTATGAAATTAGTACTTGACAGTTATAGGCTGTATCTTCATCAATAGGACTTCAATACATCCTAATTGCCTAAAAATGTAAGTGTAACGCCTGTTTCTCACCTTACCTGTACCTCAATGAATTATAAATAAATCGATTGTTTTGCACAAATTCTTCCCACTGAGACAGCATCTTTATTTCTATTTTGGTGATTATTTATACAGGATTGATGCCTCTATGATTTTTATCATGTGCAACTTATAAAACCGAGTCTTGGCACATTTTCTGTTAGTTTGCCCTACCTATACCTATGTATGTATACACTCTCCATAGGCGTGGAGCAGCTTTGTTAGGTACCTATTTACACTATTAATGCACTGGTGTCGACGCTTTATAATATTACTTCAGCAGTCAACTAAGCAGTCATATTTAGATTATCATCAATATTTCGATATAGAAGGTACAAAAGTACATGAGTTCCCTCCGACCAATCCCTCCTAGTTTATCGGTACGTTTTTGCTCCCGACGATCCGATCTAAATCGATGAAATACCAGATCGTCGACAGTTTCGTTCTGTCACTGGAGTGAACCCTAGTTTTATCTGTGAGAATGTGTGTTGCCGACATTCGACCACGTGTTTTGTTATTCCGTTGTTTATTTTATTTTGAAATATGGAGTGGAGAAAAGAAATTTTGTCTAGAATTATAGAAATGTACAGGGAAAGGCTATGTCTAAGGAAAATTGGAGATAAAAGTTACCTATAATATAATGAAGATTTGAACAATTTTTTTCAGGTTCTTGTTTACAGTTATTTACTACCTGTGTCAGTTTTTTCTTTTTTTAAAGAACGTAATATTTACGGAGATAGCACTCCCTTCTGTTTTGCTTAAAAATAAAAAAAGAAGAGTTTTTGACACAAATGACCTTCACAGTACTACAGACAATAGTTCAACTTATCGTCACTAGAAATTTGGAATTTTTTTACCAATTAACAAAAAAATTATGAAAAAATTTTGCATGTTAATGGATAATAAAATAAACAATTAGCTTCTAAGAAATATTTAGATACTATAAGGACAATTTTACTGACAATGTGTCACTAATAGTTATTTATGCAACAAGTGCAAAAAGTAAGTGTTCACATATGATGTAATTTTATTTTCTTGAAGAACCTGACCGCAATGTCATTACACGTATACAGAGTGAAATAAAACTCGGATACAACATTTTCTCAATTTTTTTTAAATGGAACCCCCTATATTTTATATCAATTTCATGAACGTATTTAATTACTCTTTCATTTTTATGAAGTTATAAATAACTAGATTTCCCTATACCTAAACTCAACCGTTTTAGAGATATTTCAATTTTTATAAATCAAAACCAAATTTCAGTATATTTTGAGTGTGCTGTGCAAATCAAAGCATTATCCATATATATTAAAACGCGTCGATTCTGTCTCGCTCTAAATTCTGTCGCCGAATCCACAAAGTTTCAAAACTATTCCTTCCGGGGGGGATAGCGGAGCAATCCCCGCGGGCGACCGGAGGTCGCCCCCGCCCTTTTTCCAATGCGTAGGGGTATTTTCGTCCCGTTTCCTACGCGTTTTCCCAATTTACACGCCTTTTCAAAAAACCTCTGCCAAATTTTCGTCGATCGCCGTTCGGCGAGAGAGATGCGGTTAGCAACGGCGTTTGTTCTCGCGCCTAATGGTCCCGTCACGCGCGCCGAAATCAAGACTTTTCGCGGGACCCCCTCGCCCCTTTTCTAATTTTTACGGCTTCGAGAACCGCTTCACGTGAAACTTCCGTTGTTTCTCTAATCCTTTGAGATTTTTTTCGAGACCGTACGTCGACTCCTTCTACGTCTATGCGTCTATTTCGTCTTCCAAAATCTCGAGTCCCATCCGTTTCAACTTCTTTCTCATTTTATCTGCCGATGTGAGATTGCACTAACGAGACAAGCACCTTCCACGAAAACTGTCAAATTAAATAAACTTCAGATAGGTTATTTTCCTATGAGAAATATTGCTAACGGAATCAATAGTACTCACTGACGAACACTTCTGATTACCAAAATACTGAGGCGAAATGCTTTTCCAATTAGAAAATCGGTCGCGATAGCGCAATGAGAAAGTCGGAAGATTCCAAACATCGTAATGGTGATTGCGCAAGTTCGAGTCACGCTGGAGGCAATTTTTTTTTTTACTTTTTAGTTCCAATTATTTATTAGTATTAGTGTTTAGTTATTCTGTTTCATTGTCCGTAGTTTTTATTCTTTCTGCAGGTAAAGTTTAGAATTAATTCGTTCATTTTGGATTAATCATTTTAGCTTACAAAAGTAAATACTACAATATTAATTTGCTGCGACAATTATGACAGCAATATATTTTTTGTCTCATTGATAAAATTGATAAAAATGTTTATTGAAAAATAAATTCTACTTTCAGCACTTAAAAAATTATGATGTTTTACCATAAAGAATAGAGTAACCCCTACAATTCATCAAAATATTAAGAAAAATCGTTTAGTATAATTACATCATCATTCCAGGTACAAAATTTCTTTAATATGTGTTTTCTTAAAAATAATATTATTCTAGATGCTTTTGTCACCCGAAGGGTGACCCCAGGCCGCAGGGCTGGACCTCCGGTAGGGCTAGAAATGGGAACGAAAATCGCGACAGCTTAAGGTAAAGGTACAAAAATACAAAGGCTTAAGGTACAGATTAACCTACAAAGTTAATCTGTGGCGTTTATACGTTGACATCTTCAAAATTATAGTGACAGTTGTGCACATGATAATTTGTAAAATGAATTTCTCTGAACAAGACATGGTTGATATGGTTTAAACAAGACATGGTTTTTGTACTAGAAACTAGGAGAATGTGGTAAAAACTGTTTATTAGCGCAAAGAATTTATAAGCAACGTTTTCCTGATCGAAACCAACCAACTACTTTATCTCTATGAAGAGTCTTGCAGAGATTTGAAGTCAACCACCATGTGTGATACGAAAAAAGTGTGAGAACGAAAACAACAAGAATGAAGGAAGTCGAATTACAGGTTTTACTTAGTGTCACAGAAGACACCCACGTAAGTGCAAGAAATATTTCTGAGCAATTAAGCGTACCTAAGTCAAACATCAGCAACCCGGATTTTGAGGCACATAAGTACCACCCATACTCAATTCAGCTTGTCCAAGAATTAGCTGGTAACGATTTTAACAACAGATTGATGTTCTCCAGTGGGCTATTCTTAAAAATGAACAATTCTTCGGATTTTTTGATCGAGTTTTATTTACGGATGAAGGAACTTTTAACAAAAATAGATACCACGCAATTTTTACCATTATTCTACGGAACTTCTCTATTATTCAGAATAAAAGACAATCAACATAAATGGTTGTTAAACTTGTGGGCAGGAATCCTCGGAAATTATCTAATAGTTCGTTGAAGGAACTGTTAATGAGCTTAATTTTTTTACAATTCCTACAAAATGAATTAAACTACTTTAATGGACGATGTTCCTCTACTTTTAAGAACAAACTTTTGGATCCAGTTAGACGATGCAACAGCACATTTAGTGCGAATGTGAGGAACTATTTGACTATGTATTTCCTAATAGATGAATCGGTAGCGGAGGCCCAATTGGCTAGCCAGCCAGAACGCCGGATCTAAATAAATTAGATTTTTTTTTGGGGTCCCATGAAGAACATAGTTTACAAAACAACTCCCACAACCAAGGAGGACATGAAAAATAGAATCCGTAATACATTTGCCACTGTCGCGGAAGGAATACTAATTATTAATGTTAGCCGGTTATTTATTAAAAGGCTAAACATATGTACAGCCCAACATGACCACCAACTTGGAGCACTTGTTATAATAATAATTATTGTCTTTCCTTAATGTGTCGCAACTTAATCACTGTTCGTTTTTGTTTAATTATTATCACCTCTATTGCTTAAATTGTTGGTTATTATTACTCTTCAAGTAAAACCACCTTACTATATTATTTCTGTAGTTTTATTTTATTAAAAAGTAACTGATGCTTTTTTCAGTTTTATATTATCATATAACATTGTTATATTTTCGAATGTTCATAACTTTTTGTTATTTGCTGTACCGAACTTAACAGAATCATATCAAACACAACGATCTCTATTGTGTCTCAAATATTACAAGCAACAAATTAATAACAGACGTATACTTACGCTTATGTAATATGATTACATATTACAGTAATATGACTTCCACACAGAATTAAATATCCTAACCAGTAATAAGTACAATCCTTAGCAAAATGCAGATTACTTTTCAATGGCAATTTGCCAATTTGATATTTTTTTAAGAAAATTTGGTTTTGATACATAAAAATTGAAATATCTCTAAAACGGTTGAATAGAGTAATTAAATACGTTCATGAAATTGATATAAAATATAGGGTCCATTTAAAAAAATTGAGAAAATATTGGATCCGAGTTTTATTTCACTCTGTGCATAAATAAATATATACCATATTTATTTTCTTGAGAATGATACAGGATGATAAATTCGCCGCGACTACGACATAAAAGTAGTCATATCTTTTGAACTACCTTGTATAGACTAGCCAAACCTTATATTGTCGGATAGGGAAAAACGAGCTGAGTTCAAAAATGAAATAAAAAATGGGGTATTTCATTTAAAAAAATTTAAGTTTGGTCTGGCTCAGAATTCCAGAACACCCCGTATGCTCCAAAATATTTTTAAAATATACTTTTTTGAGATCTATCTCATCTATGATCTGTCAAAATATTTTGTATTTAATGTGGTATAAAAGTTCGAGAACTTTTCCGCACTAATGACTCACCCTGTACATATAATAAAATTATTAATTTGTTATAAAATATTTAATGCTCAAAACTATTATGTACTACATAAAAAATTATTAATAACAGAAAACCTAAAATGTAGGTATAGGGAACCTTAATACAGATAGATGTTGAATACTATTTTACATAAGACACCATAGAAATATACAGGAGTTTAATTAAAAAAGAAACACTTTTGAGCGGTTTGAAGTTCAACAAAGTTATTACTAAATTCTGAACACCCTATATATATAATTAACTAACTTTCTATACCTATATGCTTAGATATCAAAATGATTCGAATAGGGGGACTTGTAAAAATCATCTTTTTAATTTTCATTTTATATATTATTTTCATTTTATATTAATATTTATTATTTATTATATTAATCAAAATATCTTGGAAAAGGTTACATTTAGGTATTAGGAAGTATTATGTGCAACGATCTTGAAATTATTTTGGTTAAGAAGTTTATAAGTGATAATCTACAGAAAATTTATCATCTCAACTCTCAAACGTCTGATAAACTAGGTGCGTTATTATCGAATTATGTCTTAACAATTAAACCACCTACAGCAACGTACATTTTTGTGGTACAACAGGTAGTTTCATTGTTAAAACATAATACGAATAATATATAAATAAAGTTTTGTTATTTAATATTTTCCAAGTATTGTCGTTATGATAAACAGTATGGATGATTATGATTATAATGATTATACCTACATATATTCAATACATTTAATGCAGTTTTATAATTGTCTTTATTATGGAAGATATATATACATATAATGTTTCTTTTGGGATTACACCACCTGTAAAATAACAAAAAGCCAAAAACCAGAAGCATGCAAATTAAATATTCAAAGTATAGTATCAAGGCAAACTTCTAAAATTTGCCCCACTGTATAATGTGTGATAAAATAATATTTGATATATCTAAATTTCATCAGTGGTTTTTCAGTTTTTATATATATTTAAAACGAAAAACACTTTAAGATCAATATTTACAAAAACAAAACCAATTAATAATGATCAAAATTCAAAAAATTGTATTTACCAGATTCCTTGTGAATGTGGTAAATATTATATTGGTGAAACATCTAGACCATTAGAAATAAGGATCCGCGAACATAAAAAATATGTTAAGGATTACCAAGTCGATAGGTCTACTCTACATTAGTAGGTAAACATGCAGGTATGGGATAACGGTCACCGAGTTGATTGGACACAGGCTAAAGTTTTACAAAAAGAAGAAAAATCAGTTAAAAGAAAATTAAAAGAAAGTGCTTTCATTAAACTTAATGGTGATAATTGTATCTCATCAGAAACAATATTCATAGATCAAACATGGCTTCCTCTACTCCAGAAGGATGTTACTAATGGAAAATTAATAATATAATGATCAGTGCATGTGATGACAATTTAAATTAAAAATGTCAATCTGACAAAAACTATTTCTTTTCATACAAAAAGTTCTTATCGTATAAACATTCTACCGACGAAGAGTTGAGGATCAACTCGAAACGTAGGTAAAGAAGAAAGCTAGTTTAGATTTCTTTTAAATTCTATTATAATAACTATTTTATTTACACATATTTTAGAATATGACATATCATATAATATTATAGAATTTTGTATAAAACTGAAAAACCACTGATGAAATTTAGTTAATATCAAATATTATTTTATCACACATTATCCAGTGGTTTTTTGGGGCAAACTTTAGAAGTTTGTCTTGATACTGCACTTTAAATATTTAATTTGAATACTTCTGGTTTCCCGTTTTCTATTATTTTACAGGTGGTGTAATCCCAAAAGAAACTATGAATCATATACACAAATATACAGGGCGCCAATTTGAAAACTTCCCACCCTAAATAACTCTTAGATGACCGATTTTTTCGAAAAACGCCGAGACATGTCGATTTTGGTTCTCGGGGGGGACACCTTTTAAGAAGATTTGAATATACACAGGGTGGTCCAGAAAGGCTGGACAAGAAAAATATTTTTTTCTTAGGAAACACCTTGTATATTTTTTTCATATTCGGATACGGCTTTCTCTTGCGAATACAGTGATGCAAGGTTTGATGGGTCTATCTGAAATAACAAGCGAGATATTGCCAAAAAAGTGTGTTATAAGAGCAATGTGTTGGAGAAAGACTGTGCCTAGTACCGAATCAATATTTTCTTTCTAGCACATTGCTCTTATGACATACTTTTTTGGCAATATCTTGCTTGTTATTTGAGATACTCCCTCAAATCCTCTATCACTGTATTCGTAAGAGAAGGCTTTATCCGAATATGAAAAAATATACAGGGTGTTCCGTAAGAAAAAAAGATATTTTTCTTGTCCCGCATTTCTGGACAACCCTGTGTATATTAAAATCTTCTTAAAAGGTGTCCCCCCCGAGAACCGAAATCGACCTGTCTCGGCGTTTTTCGAAAAAATTTGTCATCTAAAAGTGTGACAAAGTTCCATTACTCCCATGCCGCAATGAATCAAACAAAAATAATTTTAGGATCTCATACTCATAGAGCCTAAGAGTACGCACATTTTAAATATATGTATAGTGATATAGGGTGCTCTGTAAACCGGGGCCATACCTAACTTATGTTTTTTAAATGGAATGACCTTAATAAAAATTATATAAAATATAGGGGTTTCATTTATAAAAATTGAGAAACCTGTCGTTACGAGCTTTGCTCCGCCCTGTATACAAGTAAAGCTATTTTGAAGAAAATTCTATAGAAAGCAAAACTAGACCATATAGCATAATTAAATGGAGCTAAAAATGATCTAGTATTTATTTTCTTAAAAAAGATACAGCGTGCTCAATTCATTGCGATTAACATACAAAAATGCTTATATCTTCTGAATTACTCCGTATAATGGTACTAATAAATCCTAATTCGAATTCAAATATGCAATAAAAAATACGTCATTCCATTTAAAAAAATATAAGTTTGATATGGCCCCGTTTTACAGAGCATCCTGTATGACTATACATATTTTTAAAATTTGTGTGCTCTTACCTAAGCTCTGCATGCGAGATCCCAAATTTTTTTTTTGTTTATTACGACATAGGAATTATGGAAGTTGTCACACTATTGGGATACACTGTACATAGTGTATATACTGTAGGCACAGATTATTCTGTAGTTATATACCTTATGTTTAGAAAAAAATGTGTATTAACTAAACAATATGCTATTTTCTAGCAAGAATAAACAATCAGACTGGATCAATATTTTTCTGTTAAACAAATATTAGTTATTACTATTGTTACTATAACATAATTATGTTTTATTTTATAATAACGACCTTTCAGATTAGGTATATCCCTAAATATTTGCTCTAGGTATATTGAAGAATTCAACTTCATTTTTATGTCTTTATAAATAGGTAGGTATATTATTTCTTGTATGTACCTACAATTTATATATTTCTCAATTTACTGACAAGTTGTGATAACAGTGGTAACTCATCTCATAACCATAACATAATGGTTAAAACGAGCTACCTACAAAAATGTGGAGGTAAGCTTGGAAGTCAAATAGGAGCAGATCAAACTGAGTTTAGCTGTCATATCGATGTAGGCTCGGTTTCACATTAACTCAGTTTAATAAATGTTTTTATATATAATACCTTAACGAAATAAAAGGTTTTATGCCATTTATTATTTTTACTTATAGCTATAAGCTATAATATATTCCCTACCATCTTTGTTTATTTTTAGTATAGCATAAAATTTGCCCGTTTCCAAGATAATGATAAGTACTAAGTTTTACCTGATAAAATACACACCTTACTTTTAGGTATTGGAATCTAAAACAGTAGTCTGTTGTGGTTTTCATCCTGTGATTACGAAAAATATTCTGGCATGCAGATTAAGGAGAATTCACTTACCAGTTGACAGTGCTTGACCACTTATAATAATCATTATTGTTGTTAAAATATGGATATGAGGTCCAAGCAGCATCCTGATTTAACCTAAGTAAAAATAAATAAAATACAAATACCTATGATTTTAATATATTCTAAGAATGATAAACAAACTATGTTATTTCAAAATAATACCTATATTAATATATATATACAACCAGACTAATACTTGACAAATACTTATTTACTCCAGTAAAACCACCAACCCGTTATAATAAAAAATCTTGAAACATTGGGATAAAAATAGCGATACTGCCTATTAAAATTATTTAAATTTTGCTTCACACAATAGAACTAAACAAATGTACCAAATTCTCTGAATCAAATAATTCAAGAAGAATTTTAAAGCAGGTATTTATCTGTTTCAATACTTTACGGCACGTGTCAGGTTAACCCTCCGGATCTTTCCATCCATACTGGTTACACGATCATTACTAACGTTAGGCGTTTACGAATCCGGGATAGGGCAGAAATTTAGAGGAAGCCCGTACAGAGTCTGCGCTCGGGCCTTTGCAGATGCAGATTTAGATTTTATTAATTTATTTATAAGTGTACCTATATCATATTATTTATAAAGTTCCTATATTTCCCTTACATATTTTGCATATTGTCTATTGAATTTTACATACACCCTCTTTACAATTAGAGTATAACACAAACAAATTCTTGGTATTATTATTATTATTATTATTATTATTATTATTATTATTATTATTATTATTACTATTTTGTTTTCCTAATAGGTACGGTTTTTTTTTCAATATTTCAGTTTTTGAAATGTTATCAAATTCAAAAAATGTGTAGGTACCTACATATTATTTTATATCAACCCATAAAACTGTTCATTTATATATGTATATACGGTAGGTAACTATAAATACGATTTGTCTTAGTAATATCTCTAAAACTTTAAAACTGAGTAAACTGATGAGTTTAAAACGATTGCTACTCTGAATGCTACACAGTCAGTCTAGAACTTGTAAAATATGAATAACTTGTAAACAGAATAAAAAATGCACTAATGTATAGGGTGTCCCACTCAAAATAACAAAATGAGAACACAGATATTTTCTCTATATTAGGGACTATCAGGAAGTTGACACTATTTCCTATTTCTGCCAATGAAAAATAGGCAGACATTGCACCCCTTTTAGGGGGTTAAGGGCTAAATAATTTCTAGTTCTTAATATTTCTCCAAAATAAATATGACAACTATGTACCTACCTACTCTACTTGTGCCTACTTTCACCAATGCTGACTTTGGGTTTTTTGTATAATGTTAATAAAATTAAATAAACTGCATGAGAGTAAATAAAATAATTTAGTATCTGGTTGCAAGTAAAAAAAATAATAATAATCACCAGCACAGGTGTAACTGTACTAGTAAGAATTTTTGAAGTAGGTACTACTTGTAACATATATTTTCTGAAAAGAAGAAAATAATCCAATATACCTATTATGGCAAAATACTATTATTTTCTTATGGTGTTAGGACACAGATTAAGATTGGGGTCCGTGTGTGTCTTCCTAATACTGCGGGCTCTAGTTTCGAGTAAATACTATTGACATAAACCGTTACCTTCTATTTCTCAGATATTCAAAAATTAACAGTTTTGACGAACCCATATACAGGGTGGGAAAAATTTTAATGTTCAGCATTGGTATCTCGGAAACGGTAACAGATACAACTTGGCTCAAATTAGGAAAAAGTTGTTCAATTTCATGCTGATTCAAAATATGTGAACAAGTTTAATATATTCCGGGCCGTTCGTGAGTTATGCCGGAAAACACAAAATTTGCCAATTTCTTTTATGTCAAATAACTTTTCTTGAAGTAAATGTAGACTTTTGAAATTTGGTATGTTTACATAGTTTGATGAGAGCTTTCGATTGCCATACTAAAACATGTTCTAGGCCTACTAGTTTTTCGGCAACGATATTCAACTTTTGTATTTCTTATGGGCGCCGTATTGGATTTTTACTCCATTAAATACAGAAAAAAATTACAAGCACGGTGATATATCATACTTGATACTTTCTTCAATAAATATGGATAATACACGCGAATACGATAAATAGTATTGATTCACAAATAATAGACAATCATTCATTTATAGTTAATTGTTACAATGCATGTTTTTAGCTTTTTGATGAACTAATTATTATAATAGGAAAAACAATTATTTGCACTGCTAGAACTGGCTGCCGTTACTCTGAATAGACATGTCATCCACTACACGTCTTACGGTTGCAGGATCTATTGAATTTATGTAGGTGTTTATTAAAATTCTTTCCAACATTTCATTCTTTGTCGTTGGCATTGGATTACTGTAGATACATATAATTTTTAGCAGGTCCCCACAAATAATAATCCAGGGGGTTCAAGCACGGTGATCGCGATGGCCATAGAATTAGACCATATGTACCTATCCACGAATTCGGAAAATGTTGATACTGGAGGTACTGGGTTACAATTCTAGCGTTGTATGAAGAGCATATATCTTACTGAAACAACCGTAAATTTTGAATATTTTGCAAAGGTAGATCATCAAGCCTTTCCACCAAATCGTTTTGTAAAAAGTGTAAATAATTACGAGAAGTTAATTTATCAATAATACGATAAGGCCCTAATACCGCAGGTGCCATTACAGCAATGAGCTCTATTGTCTTTGAGGAAGACAATCATACTTATTTATTTGAAAGAGATGCTGAAAACAAATACTCCACGGGAAAGGTGCCCCGACTGGCGTTGCATTACTCCTGCATCTCTATGGAAGTCGCCACATCTTTCATCGAGACCGACCACAAGACGCTGACCAGTTTCGCGCTTATTATGCGCTTGTCAGAATGAGATAGGTAGTGGAATCGATACACGATGTTGCGATATCATTACCTAAGGGGCATCGTGAATATTAGTGGTGGTGACAAGCACACCGTAGTGCCCTTTTTGGGTCTTTGCCACTATCATGCATATAATGCAACCCCTGTCGGGGCACATTGGCCGTGGAGTATTTGTTTTCAGCATCTCCTTCAAATAAGTAAATAGGATTGTCTTCCTCAAAGACAATAAAGGTCACTGCTGTAATAGCACCGGCATTATTAGGGTCTTATCGTATTATTAATATATTACCTTCTCGTAACTATTTACACTTTTTACAAAACGATTTGGAGGAAAGGCATGATGATCTACCTTTACAAAATATTCAAAATTTACAGTTGTTTCAATAAGATCCTCTTCACACAACGCTAGAATTGTTACCCAGTACCTCTATCAACGTCTAAATTCGTGGATAAGTACAAATTATCCCATTCTATGGCCACCGCGATCAATGTGCTTTAACCCTCTGGATTATTATTTGTGGGGAGTCGGAAGATTATTATAATAATCAATTCCTGAAAATCCATCCATAAGATGTACCTAGGTAGTTTTTCTTTAATGAAACACCCTATATTTTAATATGTTTTCCTTTAAAGTTACCAAGTTTTTTGTTTTAAATTTTAACACCCTGTATTTTATTACAAATATGGAAAAAGGTTCCTTTGCCTGTCTTACAATATCAACACGAAGATTTCGGGAATATCGCTATTACAGGAGAAATTGTTAATATTCTTGTTTCCCTGCGTTCTACCTTTTATAATAATAATAATAATAATATATATACTACTATATAATAATATAGTAACAATGTAACAAGCTGGATTCTCAATATTCCACAACCCTTCTATTGCCAAAAGGATTGGGTAGGTAATCTGTGATAAGATGTAATTAGTTAACAGAAACAATACAAATCTTTTTCAAGGCAGATCTTTTTCCATATAGATTTCTGAACTAACCTTGAAAAATCATAATAAATTTAAATTTAATACCTTGACGGTTCTTGCAATCATTTTGTTTTTGATGTTTTGTGCTTCGACGTTTTTAAGATTGATTGTTATGTGTTGGAACATTTTTACGTAATCAAGTTGATTTTCTTTCCAGTGGCAAAATCTAGGTTCTTTCAAAATCGTTTGCAGTTAGTGCTTGGTGCAACTGAAAGCGATGAAGTGACTGAAATGTATTTTCTTTAATGCACATTGCTATTGAGATTTTTGTTATTGGTAATTCCTCACTTATAATTCATACGCTAGGTAGGTACCTATATTAAATTTTTTCAATAGATTTCAATCAGTAGGTACCTACTTATTTTTCTTCTCATACTGATAAAAAGTTAATGACCATGATTTACCGTTTTTACTACCGTGTCAATATCTTTGTCTTACCTGGTAAATGTGATAGATAGAAGGTAGTTGAGCTCGATGGAAAGGAAAGCAAGAGAAGTAACAATTTTTCCTATACTAGACCGGAAATTTCTGAAGAAAAGTTTACAACATAAGGCAAAGGAATGCTCTTTCCATATCCGTCGTAAAATACGGAGTATCTCATTTTAAAAAAATGTAATGGAAACGAAATTTTGAAAACCTTGTACAATATAACTTAATTATAATAACAGTTTTTGCCAGAATGGACCTAGGTAGAATTTAACTAAAGTGAAATTTCTATAGTGACGACTAATCGTTAAACGGGTGAATGAGGAATTGATAATGAAGAAAAAAATAAAATAAGATGATTACATGGCAACGTCGCATTTTAAAACAAAAACAAAATTAGGGTCGAAGATATCCACCGAAAAGGCTTCATTTGCGATGAAAAAATACAATATGCTCCATACCTTTGTGCGCCACACTTTTCTGAGACTCTGTATGTGTACCTACTTCTAATTTTTTTTGTAAATTTAGTTAGGTACCTGTATGATCGTCCCTAAGCTTTCAATAAAAATAGTTTAATTACTAAGGCAAAAACGTAATCTAAAATGTAATTTTTATTGCATATTAGAATTTCACACATAATTTTAAGGGAAATTTCATTATATTTCCCTATGCCTAAGTTTAACTGTTTTTAGGATATTGATATCTTTTAATGCGACATGTGACATTTGGAAATTATTTACTCCAGATATTATTAAATGCAAGGGGCAATATTTAATATGTGATTAGAGCAACCCGTAAGCTTCTCCATAAAGACTTGTTCATTTATCTACAGGATGTACAAAATTTATTTTGCTTTCATCCAACATATTTGCATGGTTTGGCATGTAAAACCATCTCCCCCGATTGAGCTGTATATTCAGAGAGTGGTATATATAGCACTTCAACTGAACACTATATATAGAGCAAAATAATTGAGTTACTGTTTTGATTGTACTGTATTTTATTTGTGTTTATTTATGTATGTATTTATTCATTTGTTGTATATTATAAATAAACTTAAGTATATGAATACGTATATGTTATATTATTAATACCCGCTAAGCCTACATACATTAGATTTCAAAAAAATTTGGCATATAAGTACAGCGGTATGCAATATGCATATTCCCTCTCCCCTCTAAGGTTTCGCATGCCATGTCGGATAGCCCAAAATCCCAATAATCACCCTAAATCCGACACTATTCTTACCGCTATTTGCAAAATTAACATGTTTAAATCAATTTGCCCTAATGCTAAACATTTAAAGATTTTTCCAATAACTACTCTTCATTTTTCAATTATATTTTCCATAATATTTTATTGGTTTTCCAAAAATATCAAAAACTTATATAGGTACATAAGTATTTCGTATTCAAAGTAAACTAAAGATATCTTCATCATACAATACCTTAAAATTATGGAAAATTGTGATAAATTATTATTAGTCGATTCCTACCTACTTCACAAAATATAAAAATTGATACCTACAAAATTAAAATTCAAAAACTATTGCTAAATTTATTTTCTAGAAGCCCTTCGGCAGCATACACTCGGAAATGTATCGGAAGGACATATTTGAAAGAAGTACATAGGTACCTATATTATTTTAATTTTATAATATCAGTCAGTATTTTCTTTAGAATTAATAAGGTACTTACAAATGGCAGGGTTCCTAAGGAACAGGTGCTTTGGTAAATAGGTAAGTTTAATTTAAATAAAAAATATTTATTTTCACATTGTGCAAGTAACATTAAATAAATGTTTATTGTAAATTGAATAATACAACTGAACAATAATACCAACTCAATGTATACACTATACTTATTTAAATAAAAGAATTAATTATTGTTCTCAAATATTATGTAAGATTTTAAATTATACTGAATTACATAAATGTAATGCCTTCAAAGGGGTAGGGAATAAAAAATTATTATAACTTAAACTGATTACATTTTTATAAATAAGTACCTACCTACATAATAAGAAATTCAACAAAACTATTAGTATTGCCGAAAAACAAGTAAGAAAGGTCCTTAAAAGCTCACTAGAATCCAATCGATTGTCATCGAAAATATTCGGCATGTGCCGACGCAATAGTAACGAATAGATGAAATACGGTTGTATATACATTAGAAAATACATAGTTTATTAGGTAAGTCAATGTAAAATGGTAAAGTACTTACTTTAGAAATAATGAAATAATTTATTTTATATCACCGCACCATTGAACTTCTTATATTTATATAACACAGAATATGCGAACCTCGCGTCATGAAACTGAAATGTAGGGCAAATGCAGAGGATGAGGGGGTAGGACAGGATAGTTACAACTGATGAGGGAATGTATTACATTAGTCAGTCAGCGTTTCTAATTAGGAATAAAAGTATATAAGGAAAAATTTATCCAAAAAAATAGTTTACTCTAGAAATAAAAATATATGTTTAGTTCTATCAAATGATGTCACTAAGGTGATATTTTACAGTAAACTTATTTTTTCTTAAAAGCGCAACTTCTATTGATATTATATTTCACTACAAAACGATAAATTCAGAAAAACAGTAGGTAATTATTAAATAAAGGAAATAAGTAACTTTATTTATGTAGCTATTAAGCTATATAATTAAAACTATATTTTTCAATTTAACTATAAGTACCTACTCAATTAAAATTCAGATTTATTTTGGATTGTCAATCACAAAACTTATTGTTTCTCCTAATTATTAATTAGAATCTGATACCAAAATCTACATATATATGTAGACTTTGGTGATACCAAAAGATTTCGGACACATCACATGAGGCATACCTACGTTAAATACCTACAGTACTATACCTGTTAGGAGGGCCGGCCTGTTAGGTGCGCCAAAGATGGAAAAGGGTCCATTAACATCTTATTTTGGTATTGGGCATATTAGATTTTGTCTCACTGGATCTGGTATAGACATCCGGAATTATGGCGGAAACCGTACAGCAATCAAACATGAAGGATTCGTATTCTTTCTCATTTAAGGCAACATTTTAAAATAAATTAATATGAGTAGCATGATTATTACGCAGAACTAGTTCAGAAAAAAACAAGAAAAATATTTAGTGTAGATATACAATACAAAGAAATACTTAGAATTTTTTTTTCGTATATGTTTCTTTAGTAAATACCTTATTAATAATTAGGATTAGGATTCTTGGTGAGATACAGGTAATATCTAGGGAACCTATCGAAACATATGTACATTTTTAATTTTGGATACTGTCAAATTAGGATATGATCTACTTATTAAAAATATTTTTGGTTCTTAAGCTCACTTCCTGCTCACGTCCTGGAAGCTGTCACTTCCAAAACTGCATGCTGCATATTGAAGTCAATCGAGGGGAAGGCAAGGATGTCATCTTACAGGATCAAACAGTGGGCCGGTGACTAGATACAAGCCATGACGGTGGGCATACCCTTTCCGAACTCTTGGGAAGAGGAGTCTGCTGAAAACACTTAGCGACAGGATATCTTCCACTTATGTGTTTCATAAACCTTTTAAAGTAATAAGATGTCGGGGGAAAATAGTAACAAGCCACACTTTGGAGAGATTCATGTTTATGATGTAATTCATAATTTGATAAATAACAAGCCACAGTAAAGGTATTGAGGCTACTCATTAATAGATAGCACTGAAATCACATAATTTTCTTCTTACCTCATCCCAAAATAGGGTAACAGCGATCAAGTGTGTAAGAGAAAGTTGTTTGATAGTAATGGTAATAGCCATTGTAGTGAGGTATCAAGTGAATGTGACGATAGTGTTAAAGATAAGGATTTTTGTTACTCAAGTAGTGACAATGAAAACAGCAGTTTTTTAAAAAAGAGGTAAGTTCAATTGTTCAATTTAATATGGCTTAATCACCTTAACAAAAATTTGCTTCTATTACTTTCGGTTTTGGCAATTATGTTTTATAGTTTGCATTGTAATTTACATTTAAGAATTAAGATGTTATAACTGTTGTTAAGTTCTAATTAATGTAAAATAAGTATAATTTGTGCAGAATATGCCACCATACATTTTATATAAAATAGAAAAACATGTTTTGTGGCTTGTTACGTTTACTGAAAATTTTTGTAGAATTCTGTAATTAATTACGTATTATATTTGTTACTCTGAACGAGGCCACTACAAGAGGTATGGTTGAAACACTTTTAAAAAAGAACCCATCGGGAAAAGTCAAACTAATATTCAGCGCAGGAAAAAAGTAAAAGTTCAGCAAAGAAGAAATTTGGGACATGGTTATTAGAGTTGCGACTTTTTAAAAAAATTCAGGCCAGGCTAGGCCCGGCCCGACAGAGTATAGGCCAGACCAGGCCAAGCCAGATAAACTCACCGAACGTTTGGCACAATAATTAAAGCCAGACCTCTTGACGGTAATGGCCCGGCCAGGCCAGGACCGGCCACAGCAGGCCAGAACAGGCCAAAATAGGTCAGGTCCGGCCAGAACAAACCAGGCCCGGCAAGAATAGGTCAGGTCCGGCCAGAACAGGTCAGGCCCGGCCAGAACAAGCCAGGCTAGGCCAGAATCGACGAAACCAGATTGAAGTCGAGAACAACAATGGGAAAATTACAAAAACATTTTATTAGATCACAGATAACTTTCCATTAGAGATGGAATTTGAGTAGTAGATGACAAAATAAGGGAGGCGGGTTCGGGATAACGCACGGAAATGAAAAATAATGTCATATTATTGTCACTAGTAACTTTTATAATATTCATAATAAAATATTTCGTAAGGCGATACTGCACTTTTGTTAACATTACCAATAATAATTTTTGGTAAGTACTAAAGTTAAAATAAATGAATTATGTTGATTGTATGAAAAATTTTGCGGATTGTATGAAAAATAAATCAATAGTAAATATTTTGATGCTTATATTGGAAAAGATACATATCTTATGGCGTATCCCACCTGAGTAATACTTATAATAGTTATTGTTAAGTATAATTTTTCCATTTAAGGGCACCTTAAATTTTAAGTAGTATCAGTGAGGTTGGCTGTAAGTGGTCAGATAAATGAGTGAAACACCTCACGTTATTATGAAATAAAATTCCTCATATGAAGAATAAGATATAGTATTTTAAATTTATTAAGTTATACGGTAAACCGGTTAGCTCAGGTCAGGTCTGACCCGGTCCGAATCCGAATCGGCCCGAACCGGCCTAAACCAGCCAGGTCAGGCCAGGCCCGAACCAACCAGGCCAGGCCCGGACCGGCGAAGCCAGGTCCGAACCGACCAGGCTAAGCCCGAACCGACCAGGCTAAGCCCGAACTGGCCATGCCAGGCCCGAATCAGCTAAGCGAGGCCCGAAGGCCCGACTTGGCCAGTCGGGTCTGGCCAATTCAATTGCAGCCCGGTCCGGCCAGGTATTACAAAGCATTCGGCCAGGTCCAGCCCGGCCAGGTATTACAAAGCATTCGGCCAGGTCCAGCCCGGCCAGTAAAATATGCAGATTTCGGGCCGGGCCTGGCCTGGCCGGGCTTCTGACCTCAAATCCCAACTCTAATGGTTATACTACTCCAAAAGCTATGAATCGTGCACCTAAGACATTAGGTCCACCATGTAACTGCAAAAAGAAATGCAATGAGTTACTAAAGGGTGAAGAAATACATGTTCTTAATTCATTTTCGAATCTAGGAACCTTTGATAAGCAGAAATGCTTATTCGTTTGGAATTATAAGAAGTGTAGGCAAAAGACGTATATATCCGAAGAAAACTAAGAGGCAGTAATCATCAAGATCTACCACATTTAAATATTATGTTAAGATACAAAGAAGAGACCAAGAAGTGTGCAAGGGATAGTTTTTGTCAATCCATCATGGTTTACAAAATTCCAAGAGACGACTGTACAATATATGTAAGCAAATAAGGGATGCATTTGCAACTCCAAAGCAAGATGGGCGCGGAACCACAATAATCGAAAAAATAGATTACCTGAAGAGATGGTTCAATTGATTCATAACCACATCCAATCGATCCCAAAATATAGCACCATTATAGTAGAAAGAAAAATCCACATAGAGGTTATATTGACCATGACATCTCATTATCGTCACTGGATAAAAAATATGATATTCCTTAGTGTATAGAATGTAACATTAAACCCGTTAAGGAACCGTACCGCACCGTAGGATAAACTAGAACTACATCAAAGAAAGAACTGAGGCTATGCAATTTAATCCAAAGAACGAAGTTCAGAAATCAAAAGTCGAAGATGATCTAGATGTAATATCTTTCGATTTACAGCAGGCTTTACCAATTCTGAATATTACGGTAAGTAAAGCATTTTATTTACATAAAGCTTGGATGTATAATTTAGGTATAACTGTGGAGGTTAAAACAAAAATTGGACCATGATGGCTTTATGGATACACTTGGTGAGAAAAAATGTTTACAAATCTATAGAGCATCGTTTCCTTGTTTCTGGGTATACGCACCTTCAGATCGTGATTTTGCAGCAATTGAAAAACACAAAAACTATTTAAGCAAAGTTTATTCATCTGAACAAAAAATCCATTTATTATATATAACATGACCCAAAATAATTTCTTCTCATTCGAGCAGGTTAGTAACTCTATTAATAAGAAGCAATTCACAGAAGAAAAGGAAAACGTAAATTTCGCAAAAGTTCGATGCTTTAAATTTAGGCCGAACATCCTTTTCAAAATGTTTATTAAGCATCTCCTAAATGAAGATTTCAAGTCAGTTAACATTGATTGAAACAAATGTTACCTCAAGTAATAGATATAACTGAAAAAAAATATATAAAAGTCCTATTGCAATTAACGAAAATAAGCTTAAAATTCTGAAGATCCTTCTGCCTCTTATCCCACCAGTGTATCACAACTTTTATTTTGATCTTGGCAGTGATGTGCTGGATAATTATCCGTCGGCTAAAAATCCTTTCAAAATTAGCAGGCTAAATATTATAATGCCAGTGGTAAAAACAGCCTCACAAGAAGATATATGGAACATTTATTTATTTTTTAATTTAATTTAGTTTGTGCGCAACAGTCCTGTTTATAGAAAAAAACATGGTGGTCAGTAAAAAATAGCGCGAAATTCAAACATTAATACAAAGTGTATCAAATTAAAAGCAGGGTGAACCAAAACAAGAAAGAAGAAGTTGAAGTAAAAAATCATGCGCAGTAAATTTCAATATTTAAACAGAAAAAAACATGGCTATCAGTAAAATAAAAAATAGCGGGAAATTCAATTGGTGTGATTTACGACGTAGAATAATAATGATAAGATATTAAAAAAGAACTTACAGCTGTTTGAGGTTATGTAACTGGGGTGGAGCACACATGTTTTGACCACTATTGCGCCATCGCTATACTGATACTACTATATCGTATAGTAAGTAACACGTAATTTTATCATAAAGCTCTGATATTTGTTTTTCTAGTTCATTGACTTATTGCGATAATCGTTTATGGCTATTCAGCGATTATACAGGGTTATTCAGAACCCATATAAAAAACTTTGAGGATATGTGCATCCTTCAATAAGAAATCGATATCACCAAAAAAATTGCAATAAAAGTAATTAGGATTTCCCGTAAACAATGTTTAAAGTTATACCATTATAAAGGACTACGTAGCTGGGCAACTGTACTTCAACGAGATCGGATATACCACATTCCGACAAAAAACAGTAAACAAGTTTTTTGTACCTGGAACGTCTAACGTCTAACGCGCTTTAAGTTTATTTTAAAGTAAAAACGCTGCAAATCTTTTATGCGTCGGGCGCGCCGGTTTCTTTCGTGCTAGCTGGTTTGCATTGTCAGTCCCAAGGTCACTCCATTACAGTGGACCAGTATCCAGCGGCGTGCAATGAAAAATTTTTAAATAGTTTTCGGACCCCGCAAAAAAAAATTTCTTTTTGCACTACCACATTTCTACATGTATGTTGAACATCCTCAAATTTTATTTTCGATAGGTTCTGAATAACCCTGTATATATTAACACCTGCTAGGTACTTGATAAAATACCGAGGCTTTATGCATACGTAGATAATAGACAGGAAGTCACCAAGGTCGCGACATTTTACTTTTACAGAAATCCAAATATGTAGTAAACGGAGTGTCTCGAACAATTACTCATATAGGGTGAGGCAAATAAGAAAGTGATGTAAAAAATCATGCGCAGTAGATCATTTTATTTATAAGAAAAATGTATGATGTAATAAGAGAAAAAATTATGCGCAGTGAATTCCAATAGAAAAACATGGCGGACAGTAAAATAAAATAGCGCGTTTCAAATATCAGTATACAGGGTATCCCAAAAAAGTTAGTTATAGGGTGAACCAAAACAAGAAAGAAGAAGTTGAAGTAAAAAATCATGCGCAATAAATTCCAACAGAAAAAACATGGCGGACAGTAAAATAAAAGAGGGAAATTCAAATTCATAGTATATAGGATATCCCAAAAAAAAGTTAGTTATAGGGTGGGCCAGACAAGAAAGTAACCTATCGGGTAAAAAAAATCATGCGCAGTAAATTTCAATATTTAAACAAAAAAAACATGGCTATCAGTAAAATAAAAAATAGCGGGAAATTCAAATATTAGTGTACAGGGTGTATCAAAAAGATATGCTATATAGAATGAGCCAAACAATAAAGTAACCTAACGGGTAAAGAAAAATCATGCGCAATAAATTTCAATATTTAAACAGAAAAAACAAAACATGACTGTTAGTAAAATAAAAAATAGCGCGAAATTCAAATTATTACTATACAGGGTGTATAAAAAAATGGAGCTATATAGGATGAGCCAAACAAGAAAATAACCTACCTTGTCAAAGAAAAATCATGCGCTGTAAACATCAACAGAAAAACATACTGGTTAGTAAAATATATTGTTTATAAAGCACCAAGACACTTAGACCATTGTTTAAAATGTTAAAAGTATGTAAAAAATTACAGGTTTCATTTCCACTACTCTAACCTCACTTTTGTCGGGGGATCGAGCGCGACTGTTCACTAACACAGGCCACGTTACACTGGCCCCATACATCAGCGCAATACAATATAAATATCTAATTTGTCCATAATTTGCATAATTGCGTATCTCCATAAATGAACGAGCGGAATTGACATTATTGAAACTAAGCGTAATAATAATTTTATCAGTACAAAACTTGTATCCTCGTAAATTGACGACGACGATGAACCGAGAGCTTCAGAAGATACCCGACCCCCGATAGCTATGATTCTGTACTCACATATATACAGGGTGTTTCATAATATATGCGCAGGACTTCAGGATGTTATAGCTCGTCCAAAAATATGAAAAAAAGTTCCTATTAACTTACCCTCTAAAATGCACCATTTTAGAGATACAGGGTGTTGAAATTGAAAAAAAAATTCGTTTTTTGCGAATATCTCTGTAACCGTTTATCGTACAGAAAACAGCTTTTGTAAGCATTTAAACTATGTTTTATGCGGAAATTTTTTTTTAAAGTCATAATTGGTGAAGGTTTTGAAGGGGTAGTGAGTGTTTTTCTCCCCAACTTCTACGCTACTGCAAAAAGTACAATTTTGAGAGGCCCATTTGAACCGCCAATGTTTTTTACACGAAAAAGGTACCCTTGATCATAATCTCTAAAGTCGATCGTTTTCGAGAAAAACAACTTTTATGTTGAAAAACATGGTCAATTTTTTTCTTACTAATTAAACAAAATTTATTTAAACGTTAGAACAAGTAACGAAACCAAACGTCAACTGCATAATTGCAAAATTTAAAAAAAAATGAAGAAATGATACAAAAGTTGTCTTTTCAAAATTTCCCAAACCGTAAAGGTAAAATTGACCATGTTTTCAAAAAAGTGACCATGTTTTTCAACATAAAAGTTGATTTTTCTCGAAAACAATCGACTTTAGAGCTTATGACCAAGAGTACCTTTTTTGTGTAGAAAACATTGGTGGTTCAAATACAATTTTAAATTTCGCTTAAAATTACTCAATTTGTCACATTCTTTCAGCTCATTAGGCAAATGGTTAAATATCTTAGGTCCTAAATAGTTTGGACCTTTACTTACTATACTCAATTTTGTGAAGGTTGCCCTTATCTCACTTTTATACCTTGTATTAAAATTATGAACATCACTATTTAAAAGAAACTCATTCTTGTTTTCAAAAACATAAACACACATCTCAAAAACAAAAAGTGACGTCAATGTTAAAATATTATACACACTAAAAACAGATCTACATGACTGTAGCCTGGCAACACCTGCCATGCAACGTATTATACGTTTTTGTAATATGAAGACCGATTCGGAATAGGTAGAATAACCCCAAAAGCAAACCCCGTATCGCAATCGACTCTCTATATGAGCGTAATACAAATTAATCAGTTGATGTTCGGACAACACATGTTTCATATTCCTAAATAAATAATAATTTGCAGACATGATGAAAACAAGTTTATTACAATGGGCTTTCCAATTAAAACATTGATCAATATGAATACCCATAAACTTGATACAGCTGTCATTATCTTCTAACCTTGTGCCATTTACAGAAATATTTAATTTATTACAACTCCTCTGTGCAGTATGAAATCTTATTAGTTGGGTTTTTCCAGTATTAAAATATAGATTATGTTCACTAAACCAGTCATGCAATAAGTGTAAAGTCTTGTTACACTTTTCATTCAAACCATAGTCAGATTCATCTGAAACAATCAAAGCCAAATCGTCAGCATACAATGTAAAAAATGTCTTGTTCAAAACCAATTCAATTGAATTTACATACAATATAAAGAAAACAGGTCCCAAAACCGAACCCTGGGGAACACCCATGTCAAGCGACAAAATGTTTGAATATATTCTATCTACAAAATTATTACTACACGATGGAATGATAACATATTGTTGGCGACCATTTAAAAAACTAGCAACCCACTGTAATGGCAGTCCTCGAATGCCACAATCATGTAACTTGTCAAGTAAAATCTTGTGATTGACGCAGTCGAATGCCCTGCTGAGATCACAAAAGATCCCAGCAGGACACTCGCCCCCCTCAATATATTTGATTGCTTCATTGTAAAAAGACAGTATCGCAGTAGCCGTTGACTGTCCAGGTCTAAAACCATACTGGTTCTTATTTATTATTTGAAATCTATCCAAAAAAGACAATAAATGGCATGAAAAAGCGTATTCAAAAATCTTTGATATTCCACATGACATAGTCACTGGACGATAATTATCCAAAAGGTGGGGATCTTATAAATAGGAATGACCTTGCCCAGTTTCAAGTACTGAGAAAATTTTCCTGTTTTAAAAGACAAATTTACTAGGTAGGTAATAGGCTCTATAATTAGATCAATAACGCGTCTAATCAAGAACAACGGTACGTCATCTGGACCTGATGACTTTTTGTTTTTAAGTTTATTTTTCAACAATGATAGTAGTTCTTCTTCAATAAATGGGTCCAAAAAAAGAGTATGTGTTATTATTTTTCTATTTTGTACATGCATGATTCTCTTATTGTCAACAACATTTCCACTAATAATATCTTTAGGTGTATCAACAAAATAATGATTGAAGGCGGAGGCAACCTCGTAGGCGTAGGTGATTATACAATCGCACATCCAAGGAATTTCTCTTTGATAAAGACAGTCTAAACCTCGGAGCTCGAAGATCACTGGCATTTCTTGTAGGGTACTCATGAATCTGACTACTAGTCAGATTTAATAATATTTTTTAGTTTGTTGTAGACCCTTAAAATTTTTCAACATATTTCAATAACTTATTAAAAATTAAATAGCACCAGACAACATGCTGATAACCTCTACCGGGCACCTCTATATTTTTTATTGAGGTTTGGGTGAAAACTCATACCACTACCGACCGGTACGAATTACAGATTATCTACCGTCAAAACCTGCTACTCCGAAAATACACGTTTATCAAAAAAGCAACGACGAACTTATGCTGATCGCCGAAAACGGGCTTCTACATGTGATGAGGCTTCCCTCAATTACTAAAGCACAAGCAAAACGAAACGTAAACGTCATGGGCGTCCGTTTTAACGACAAAATTAATGCAGCATTCAACACGTACATTGGAAAATCTTACATCTTACAAAGAGCGCGCAAAACACGGGTTGATACGAAATCTGTTCCCCGGCATAAACGGCGATATAACCGGCGCCTTTAGATATACAAACGATCTTTTGTACTTCTTCAGAAATGACAAATACTACGAGTTCGATGAATTTCCCAGAAAGGTAAGCAGCGCCGGGCGGTTCGACCTCGCTCTTTTTGGCATTGATGCTCCCAACCAAACATCTTCCAACAAATAAAACAATTATTGGGGCGACTTGCAACTTATGAAAATGTATAAGGAACAGTCGGTGGTGGTGTGCGCGACGTTGTACGCCACGTCACGACAACGTCACAACGTGGCGCTAACTTCAGGATAACAAGGATAACGAGGATAACTTCAGGATAATCAGGATAATTTCAGGATAACACACCAGGATAACGAGAATAACTGCAGGATAATCAGGATAATTTCAGGATAAAGTAAGGGGTCGTCATCACCGCCACGTCATATGGTATTGTACATGAGGAGAGTAAACATGTTTACGTGTAATATTTGTAATAAAGCATTCTCTTGGTCGAGCTGTTTAAGCCGGCACATCAACACCCATAAAGACGCCTCTTTACGGTGTAATGTATGCAATAAAACATTTAAAAGAAGCGACAACTTAAAAGACCACGTGAGAAGAGCACACGGTTATATAAAAATCAAAGATCAACGGCAAAATAAAAAAGTGCCTCAAGTGTTACATGGAGAAAAATCTCTCACAAAATATAGAACGCAGGCGAGCAGAGAATTAGAAAATGCAGCTGCAGGCTTAGCAAACCACACAACAGATCAAACTAGCAATACAGAGCCATTGAGCAATAAAGAAGTATTTGATTGGACCGCCGAGACCGACCCAAACGACATAGTCGACGCAATAAAAATATCCATGCTTTATGCCTAAATTATTCCTTATATATGTTACCATATTCCACCGAAAGAGACCTCTACAGTTGAAGTCGAGACGCCTCGGTGGCCAAAGGGACGCATGCGTCAGACAGTCAGTCAGTGGGCAGCGAAGCGAGAGTCGCGATATAAGTACACTTAACTCTGTAGCCGTAAAATAAAAGTTAAAAAGGGGATTATTAGCTTTCTTTTATTCATTTAAACACCCTTAAGTTAACATCAGAAGTGGGATCGCTCCTGTGCATTTAAAATTAGTGATTTAGTGATTTCTCCACCAAATAAAGATGACGGACGATAGTAGATCCCGCCGCCATAGCGTCGAATCTGAACAGGATATTGAGGCTGTCAATGTTGAAGAGGATGTAGAGGAAGGACCTTCAGGGTCAAAGCGTGCGAAAGTGCAGTGGCAAGAGACACTAATTAGTTTAATAGCAGTGCAACAACAACAATTGACCGAGTTAACTCGCCAAGCCAAGATGGCGCCGTCTTTAGCATCTACATCAACGCCACCGCCCAATATCGGCGAAGGAAGCACGGATGCGCTTGTGCCGACAACCACACATGCGCAATCATCTTTCTCGGTGACCAATTACGACCCGAGTAGGAGCACATACTCCATTGAAGAATGGTTGGAAGATGTGACGAAACTGAAAAATGAATTACATGTAAGCGACCTACTCATGAGTGCGAAAGCCGGTGAGGCATTAAGAGGTAGAGCCCATCGATACTTCTGTGATTGGAGACCACTATGTCGTAATTGGGAGAATTTCTGTAGTGACCTCATCATTGCTTTCCCCGATTCCGAAACACCAGGCGCGCGCGCATATGCAGCTGCCACGTTAACAAGCGGCGATTGTGAGACATTGTGCGATTATGGACACAGGAAACTGCGCATGATCCACAGGTTTCATAAGAACTTGCCATGGACAACAATTATTAGCATGGTAGAGTATGGCTTGGAGCACGATGAAGCACGTTCAGCAATTCAAATTCAGAAACCTCAAACAGAACGTGACTTATTAAAAATGCTCAGCGAATTTGATGCTCGCCGCATTAGATCAACGGGTAGAGTTTCAAGGACGGCCGATCGCCGGGAGAAAGACTATCGGAATTCAGGCCACGAGAAACCAAGAAAAAGTATTAAGAGACTCTGTTTCAACTGTGGTCGTCAAGGGCATCAAAAAGCTACGTGCCCAGATCTGCGTAAAGAGGGGGCGACAAAGGGAGATGCTCCCAACAGAACAGAGGTTTCAAACCTCCCTTCATGTACTCATTGTAAAAAGTTTGGTCATACTGAGACAACTTGCTTCTACAAACACGGAAGGCCGAAAAAAGCTTTTGTTCTTAAAAAATGACGCCATCTCAGCACAACACCAATAGCCACCTCATTAAACAATGGTACAGCTCTTTCATTTACATACCTTATTGACAGTGGCGCAGACAAATCAATAATCAGACAATCGATTGTAAAATTAATAGGTGGCATAATATCTCGAGATATCAGTGTACGTGCTTTTACTGGACTTATTATAGAAGCCAAATTATAGAAGCTATCGGCACTTGTGAATGCGTCGTGTTTTACCAGCTGTGACTTTAGAAATAAACTTTACGGTTGTTCCCGATAGTGCTGTACCAAGCGAAATTGATATTATTGTCGGATGGGATGTTAAGTCGACCTTGTTTACATATCGAGAAGAGTGCTGACGGAATTGAACTGTACCATGACCAGGACAATATTATGAAAGTGCTCACTATAAAAAATACAGGGAAGATAAAAATAAACCAAAGTGGACTAAGTGATACGTTAAAAACGCAATTAGAACTATTACTGACGAACTATAGAGACAAAACGCCAGATTGTATCACTACAGGAATAGTGTCGATTAAGTTAAAAGATACCACCCCTGTTGCTTATTCCCCTAGAAGACTGGCTTATCAGGAAAGAGAGCAAGTTAAGAAAATAGTGGATGATTTATTGCGTGACGGTATCATTCGTGAAAGTGAGTCGGACTATGCTAGTCCAATTGTACTCGGTCGAAAAAAACATGGCATATTGATCATGCAGGACCATTGACGAAATCCAACGGGTGTACTCAAATCTTAATAATAATCGATGCCTTCTCCAAATTCTGTCAACTACAACCTATCCCAAAGAAAACATCCGAAGACACTATTCGTGCCCTGGTGCCTGTATTCAAAGAATTGGGAAAACCCCGACGTATTGTAGCTGACAGAGCAGCTGCTTTCACGTCAACAGTATTTCAGAACTTCCTAAGCGAACAAGGCGTGGAGCTTCATCATATTGCGACTGGTGTGCCGAGAGGTAACGGACAGGTCGAACGAATGATGCGAACCATCTTTAATTTATTGCGAGCTACCTGATACCGGGGAAGGAAAATACCTGTACAACTGCCTTGGTTGCAGTTGAAGACAATTTGAACTCAACAGTGCACTCAGTCACGGGCTATGCACCCGCAGTACTACACTTGGGCACAAATCCGAGACTCGCCGCAACCACAAAGTTCCTAGGAGATGCATTGACGTCTGACAACTTTATCGATGCAGACAAGGCTATCGCTGAAGCTCGTATTCGACTAAGGAATCGTGCCAGTAAGCGAGCTCAGGAATTCGATGCAACACGCTATCAGACCACTTTGTTCGCTCCAGGTGATTTAGTAGCCATTGAAGATTCACAACTAGCCGTTGGAGAAAAGCTTAAGCCGAAGTTTAAAGGTCCTTACACTGTTCAAAAAGTCCTTCTAAATGAGAGGTACGTGTTAGGCAAGAAAGGACACCGAGCTACAGTGGCTGCCCATGAGCAACTAAGACCTTGGCCTATCTGTGAATAAACAAAAAGTAAGTTGACTTACGTTTTACACTAATTTGATCCTTTAAAATGTTCATTTAATCATAAGTACAGCGAAAGTAAGAAAATAGCGCGACAGTATCATAGTTGGGTAAAATACAGGAGTACTGTATTGTATTGTATTGACAGTAAAAACACACATATCCACACATAGTGAACGTCAGAGTCAACACCAGCGAAAGTAAATACCAACGAAAGTAAACACCAGCGAAAGTAAACACCAACGACAGTAAAGACCAGCGAAAGTAAACACCAGCGAAAGTAAACACCAGCGAAAGTAAACAACAACGGAAGTAAACACCAACGGAAGTAAACACCAGCGAAAGTAAACACCAGCGAAAGTAAACATCAGCGGAAGTAGTAAACGCCAGCGAAAGTAGAAGACCAGTATGACTGTACCATAGGTACTTGGGTAAAGTACGGCAGTACCATACTCACCGATGATAATCAACAATGTCAAACATACACACACACATACACTTACACATCATTCAGTTTTGAAACAAAAATAAAAATTTAATACTGTCCTGGTTCTTAATGTTATGTTAACAGAAATGTTATTGTTGTAGAACAGCTCGCGTGTAAAATAAAGATCACCAGTTGGAATGCTTACACTGCAACTATTGCTATTACATTAGGTTGTAAGGTCAATGTTGCGGTAGTCCAGATTGATCTAATATTTGTTTAGATAAGAAATAAAAACAACAAATCTATGATCACCGCTGTTCCAACGGTTGCTTTAAAGTCAAATGCTTCGCTGACTTATGTTATTTGATACTTGTTGTTTATGTTGCAACGGTGAAGTCTGTGCGTCTACATGATTTCAGGTAATCATCGAGACCCCTGACAAGGAGCGAGGGCGCTCCAATTGCAGGATGGCCGTGTTACCATATTCCACCGAAAGAGACCTCTACAGTTGAAGTCGAGACGCCTCGGTGGCCAAAGGGACGCATGCGTCAGACAGTCAGTCAGTGGGCAGCGAAGCGAGAGTCGCGATATAAGTACACTTAACTCTGTAGCCGTAAAATAAAAGTTAAAAAGGGGATTATTAGCTTTCTTTTATTCATTTAAACACCCTTAAGTTAACATATATATACTTTACGACACATGGGCCTTATTGAGTAGAATAAAGTATATAATATGGCGTTTTAGTAACCGCTAATTTACAAAAATTATAGAATAAATGTGCTAAGCAATGATAACTGCACGCCTTAGACCATGTCTGACGTCGCCGTACATACAAAATATTCTCGAGCTATTTAAAGTTCATCATCAAGATATCATCTCGAGTTACCCCCACCTCTTTCACACACCTTATAGGTGTCGCCTGCACCGGGTGTTTCAGTTACGTTCAGGTGCTTGAGGTGTATGCAATGACGGGAGTTACTAAATTCTTTTTTAAATCAAAAGCCTTGAGCGAAATAAAGAAACTAAAACTATGCGATATGTTCGTTGCCAATGGTATGTAGATAAGCAACCCTCATGTTACATAATCTACGTGGATTGCAAACCTGTGTCGTTTGCCCTGCTGTCAAAGATGGACTATGACCCTTTCGACCAACATTCGAGACCAAAGACGTTGAATTACATCTATACACTACCATAACATCCTAGAAAAGGATATGCGGCACAGCTGGTGGAACATATATCAAGGAACGCGAGCAGTTTTCGGCATTTACCTCGAACGAAGCATCAGAAAATTTATTTAAAAAAAGCAAATATATAGATTATGATGAAATGTTCAGATATCCTTATTAATGTTGTTTTTCTGTTTTATTTCCTATCATAGACAATCACCGGTAAAATCAGATTATCAAAAACGAAGGGTAAATTAATAATGGCCGTATGTTTCACTATTGATTTACTCAACTTCAAAGCCAGATACTTTTTTCTGATTACCTTTGCGAACTCCTTTATTGTTTTCTTGCGCTTGGTAGGATTTATTATATCATTAAGTGATGAACTCATGTTGATTAATGATGTATGTTAGCAGAGCTATACCATTACATACTTGTCGAATCCTTTTCTATATCGGCCATTATGTAGATCGAAATTCTGTACAATAACCAAAGTACCATAATTATCGGTCCAGCATTCGCTACACATTTGTTTGAAATAGTCGAAGGAAACATCTGGTGATACATGTTCATCGTAGATGTGTTTGAGATTAAGGTCGTCTTGTCTAAAGAGAACAATGATATTACAATTGTCCCTAATCAACTGTTTCGGTATTTTCGAATAAGTTTGACAGAGATAGGTAGTATCGATGTTTTTTTGCCTGCACATAGCAGGCATATATGATATTCGCGTATCTCATTATGTTTATCGCATCCAACATGAATATGGAGTTTGGTTTGGCTTTCATTGTACTAATAATTTCATCGCTGTCTTTATATGGGAAATAGC
Organism: Pogonocherus hispidulus; assembly: GCA_963924545.1. NCBI lineage: Eukaryota > Metazoa > Arthropoda > Insecta > Coleoptera > Cerambycidae > Pogonocherus > Pogonocherus hispidulus. The sequence continues at coordinate 45,726,380 of OZ004692.1, read as the reverse complement.
CAACACCTTTCACTTTGCTTAAAATTTCGCTGAGTAACTGATATTTGGGCTGATATAACGATTTCGAGTATACGTAAACATTTTCAAATTTTATCCCATTATGATGGTATAAGAGTGATAACATGGCGTTGGTCTTGCCACAGCCACTGGGTCCATATACTATAGCTCTAAAAGAATTTGGCAATAGTTTACTATGTTTTACCACCGCGCCGCTGTTTTTACTACATTCAATTAAATCTAAATTTTCAATCGGTAATGTCTGTTCTTGTTGAAAGATCTTCATCTTTTGGCTACATCACTAACCAACTAGTGTATAAATATATGAGATTCAATAATACTACTTTCTTCATGCCGCTCTGCTACGGTGAGGGTGTACTAAATTCTCTAATTGATAAACTGCCGTTCGAATTACACATTCCTGGTGGCTATCAATTCTGCGGACCTGATATGTCATACTTCTATAATCTAATTTATTATTACTATGTTCTGCTGCTTACACAACGTTTACATAACGTTTTACGTCAAGTTAACATGACGTTTTCATAACGTTTTTATACGACGTTTTTACGTGTTGCAAACGTGACGTAGTACGTCACGTTTACAACACGTTTTTGTGTCGGATTTTTCGGACATTTTTACGTGTCGCAAACGCCACGTTTACGTGACGTTTTATACCACGTTTTTACATGTTATATGGAAAATGCGGGATATTTTAGGTTACGATTTTACATCGAGAAAACGTGACGTTTTACGTCACGTTTACATCACGTTTTTACGTCGGATTTTTTGAACCTTTTCACGTGTCACAAACGTGACACGTGACGTTTACGTCGCGTTTACAGCAAGTTTTTGTGAAATTTTAACATTAACTCTGTATTATATCCAAAATCTAAATATTAATATTTCTTTAAAAGGTACCAAACTTAAACCTCGCTTAGCCCAGGACCAAAGGGGCATTAATCCTTTGGATTCAGTCTGTTGTAAACAGGACATTTCCTATTCACAAAACAAGTCCCTGGAAGATAGACATAAAGCTGACTACGAACTTGGGAACTAGGTTAAAAAGCAGCCGCTTGGCTGGTAACTACGACGATGAAAGCGAAACATAATCTTGGCATGAGATTGTCTCGATTTTTGGTAAAACCGACTGATAACCTTTTCTCGTTTCACTTTTAAGATACATCAAAATGGACTGAACATTTTGCAGGCACTTTTTAGACATCACAACATAAGATGAGCACAATACAGCACAACCTCAATTTTTTCAAAATTAAAACAAGTGGGGGTTAACTATCAAACCGAATTTTTCTCCTGAACTTGCAGAATGAGATTATTATGAGGTGTCATAAAAAATTATAGATAGAGAAGCTTCGGTTCCTCCTAACACTAATCTAAATCAATTTAATAATGATTTTGATAACATATTTTTTTTTTGTGTCCAACTGTTGATGACATTGTATGCTTGGGAGACTTTAATGTTGACTTTTTAAAAATTAATAATCCTTTAATGGCTTGTCTTGAATCATACAATTTTTCTCAATTACTAAATGAACCCACTAGAATAACTTGTACTTCTAGTACACTTCTTGATCCTGTTTTCATAATTAATAGCAATATTGTCATTGTTTTTTGTACTTTATAGACTAATACAATATCTGATCATAGAATGATTTATTGTGATTTATTTTCAAAAACTAAAACTCCTCGAAAGTGTACCTATTGAATACCGTTGTTTTAATAACTTTAACTCAAATCTTTTCTTGATAATTTATATAATGTACCTTGGTACAATGTTATTGGAGAAAGTGAGATTGATATCAAAATTGATATTGATAAGATATAATAATAATATTGATATATTGATAATTGATAAGTTTATTTTAACATTGTTTGATAAGCATGCTCCTATAAAAAAATTTCGAGTTACAAAACCAGCTGTTCCATGGCTTACACCTAATGTGAGAGTTTTTATGAAACAAAGAAATATGGCATTGCAAAAGTACAAGAGAACAAGACATCCTAAAGATTGGCAACAATATAAACACCTACGAAATTTTACACTTTCAGTTATACGCCGTGAAAAGAAAGAATATCTAAATAATATTTTTTCTGAAAAGAATCCACGGAAATTGTGGTCAACTGCTTAAGGAATTTTAATATAAGTTCACAAAATAATGAATAATGCCTATGTTATTCCTGATGAGTTATCAAATGTCAACGATATCAATAATTATTTTGCATCAGTTTTACAAAATACTTACGGGTAATCAATGTGACCATGCTATATCTTTTTATAAAAATAACATTTATAATCCATATATTCTTTTAATTTTAAATTAACTTCAACTGAGGAGGTCAATAAAATTTTACATGTTCTTAAGTCAAATGCTTGTGGTGTGGACCGAATCTGTCTTAGTATGCTTAAGTATTGCAGTCCTTTTATTAATCAATATATAGTTCACATAATTAACTGTTGTATTGAAAAGAGTTATTTTCCTAGTTTATGGAAATTCTATTGGTAAGCCTCTGGTAAAAAACCGAAACCTGATACGTTTTCAGATTTAAGGATTATTAGTTTATTCCTACCTACAATTTCTAAAATGTTTGAAAAAATTTTACATACTCAGATTTATGATTATTTTGTCTCCTGTAAAACTCTTCCTGATTGTCAAAATGGTTTTAGGAAAAATTTCAGTACAGCGACAGCACTAACCAAAGTTACTAACATATTTACGGCCACTGATACTTGATACTGTATTGGTATTATTAGACTTTTAGAAGGCCTTTGACACTATTAATTATGTTCTTCTGTGTGAGAAATTAAAATGTTACGGATTTAATGTAACATCTTTTCGTGTAATAGCCTCTTATTTGGCTGGTAGGTCACAGAGGATCCTATATAATAATACTTTTTCGTCTCCTTGAGATTTAACTTGTGGAGCACCACAAGGGTCCGTTCTTGGCCCTCTTCTTTTTATTATTTATACCGCTGATATTTTAAAATCCATTAAAAAAATTTCTGTGGAAGCATATGCGGATGATACACAAATTTATCATCATTTTCATCATTCTGAATATCATTTAGCATCTAATGTCATAAATGCAGAATGGGATAAATTAAAGAAAAAATCTGATGAACATAACGTAAAACTGAATTCTTCAAAATCGTGTGTAATGTTTTTTGAGAAAAAAATAATGTGGCATTTCTTGAAGTAAATTTTATTGTGTATATAGAAGGTGAGTCGTTACCATGTGTCAAGTTAATAACAAATTTAGGTTTAATTATTGATAAAGATCTTCGTTTTAGAGAACATGTAAAAAAGTCAATACAAAAATCATTTTCATCTTTACAATTAATATATGCAAATCATCACTATTTAAATTTTAAGTTTAGGAAAAATCTTTGTGAATGGCTTGTTCTCTCTAATTTTAATTAAGGTGATTTTTTATATGGTCCATGTTTAGATGCACTTAATAAAAATAGAATTCCAAAGATACAAAACACTTGTGCTCGATTAATTTTCAATTTGCGTAAATTTGATCATGTGACGGCTAGCAGAATTAGTTTAAACTGGTTAATAATGGGAGATCGTAGGCAGCTTCATCTTGCAATTTTCTGCTTAAAATCTTTAGACAATCAAAACAGAGCTCTGCTATTGGAATATTTTCACTTTTAGATTACAGGTTCATCATGTCAATTTCTGTAATGTCTCTAAGTTAACCATGCCTCAGCATTGCACTGCTCTTTTTAGGAGGTTTTCATTTTAATGCAGTAATATTATATAACTTGTAATGAAGCACATTTTATTTCACTTTAAAAATTAATATTCAGAGCCTGCAAATATATTTTCCTAAAAGCCAATACGCACGCATTCACGCCTTCGCCGTCCGCACTGACTAGAGAAATATAACTACAAATTTAGTTCATGTTCAGCCGCACGGCGACATTGCTGTGCAAGTCAGAGCTCCGCGAGACCCCAGAAGCCTACTCTAGCCAGTAAGTAAGTGAGAATATTTTATAAGTCCGTAAAAATCAACATCGCGGAATTTTCATATATATATTTTATATGTTTTTAGTAGTTTGTCTACTTGGTAGAATATTTGCTAAGTCCGTAAAATAGATAGGGGATAATTTCTTAAGTCCCTGTTTCCACTACTGCGCCGGTCCAAGTACTCACTGACAGTCCACCTAGCTGAGACCGATTTCAAAAGCCAGTCTCTGGCCGCCACCCCTATTCCAGCAGAGTAAGTGAGAAATATTTTCCTAAGTCCGAAAAATCGTCATAGTGGATTTTTTATAAGTATCAAAAGATATTGATATCTTAATAGTTTGATATCGATATTTTTAGTAGTTTGTCTACCTGCTAGGATATTTTCCGTGCCATAGTAGTAGTGCCATAGGTAGTGGACTACCTATGGCACTACTACAGACCCAAAGAGGGCACTACGGTGTATTTCTCACCACTACTAACATTCACGATGCTCATTAGGCAATCATGTCGCAACATCGTTCATCGAGTGCACTACCTATGGCACTCTGATGAGCGCAAAATAAGCGCGAAACCGGTCAGTGTCTGTATTTGGTCTCGATGAACGATGTGGCGACTCCTATGGAGATGCCGATGTAATGCAACGCCAGTCGGGGCATATTGCCCGTGGAGTAGTTGTTCTCGGCATCTCCTTCAAATAAACACTTCAAATAGTGTTCCACTGATTTTTTATTACCTTTATTTGTAAATGTTATAACAGTTATAAAGTTAATTATTTAAATAGTTAATGTCTTTCGGTCGATAACTTCTTCGGGTATTTATTTTTATTAAAGTTTTTCTATGAATTTCTACTTGCTGCATTTTGGTTGAGTAGAGTAGCTACTTAGCTAGACTTCGCCCCAAGTTGCAAGCAAGGTTAAATTTATTTACTTCCTAATGTATATTTTTTTAGTACCTAATTGGGATAAATAAAGTTGATTTATTATTATTATTATTATTAATAATTTGGATTTAGCTGAACACCTAAGAAGCCAATCTCTTCTCCCTTCGGAAGAAGAGCAGAGACTGAAAGAGTTAGTAGACAGGAATGTCTCGCTTATAGGAGATGAATTAAGGTGTATGAGATGGGTACAGCACATTATTAAAATCAGCGCAGCACTAATTAAACAAAGGTACTACCCAGTTTCCCCTATTATTCAGCGACTGTCGAAATCGAATGGATAGAAATGGATGAGATGGTAAGTAAGGGAATACTGAAGCCGTTCACTAGCGCATGGTCATTATCCATTCTCCTTATCAAACAGACCAAATGATCAGTCCGTCAGGATGACGGATACAAATTTTGCGTTGATTATATGAAACTCAACGCAGTGACCGAACGTGATGTATACCCACTTCCTTATGTATCTCATATCTTCGACAAACCAAGAGAAGCACACTACCTGTGTACACTTGACATAAAAAGCGCATTTTGGCTAAATAGAGGAAAAGTCCAGAAAACATGCAGCGCTTACCGTACCAGGCAAAGGCTTATTTCAATTTATGCGCATGCCTTTTGGCTTGTATAATAGTTCGGCAACTTGGCAGCGCCTGATAGACTGCGTACTAGGTCCCGATTTAGAACCATTCGTCTTCGTATATCTGGACGACGTAGTAATTGTGACACAGTCATTCGAGAAACATCTCCAAATTTTGGAAAAGATTTTTAGGCGGCTCTAACTATTAGCGTGGAAAAATGTAAATTCTGCTACTCGAATATGCGTTATTTGAGGTATGTGCGAGCCACAGATGGTCTCCACGTAGATCCTGAGAAAATCGAAGCAATGTTAAAAATTCCGATCCCTAGGACGGTGAAGGAAGTCAGGCGAGTGATTGGGACGTTTTTGTGGTGCAAAAGGTTTGTTTCAAAATTTGTTACAATAATATCACCCCTGACCGCCCTATTGACGAAATTCCGAAAATTAGTCTAAACCGAGGCATGTGACGGCTCATTTAGAGGAATAAAGGAGTGCTTAATCTCTGCTCCAGTGTTGTGCTGTCCCAATTGTGGCCTACCTTTTATAGTGGAATCTGACGCTTCTGTATTTGGTATAGGTGCAGTTCTACTTCAACCGCATCCTGATGGTGATAAAGTAATAAGTTACTAAAGTCGATCACTAACAAAACAGGAAAGAAACTTCACAACCACGGAAAGAGAATGTCCTGCGGTACTTTGGGCAGTAGGTAACCTAAAACCTTACCTTGAGACAGATCCTTTAAAAATTGTCACCGACCATTACTCCTTGGTGTGGCTTCAGAACTAAAGGACCCAACGGGGAGGCTGGCCCATTGGAGCTTGAAACTGAGCAATTACGATTGTAAAATAGTTCACCGACAAAGGAAATACTTAGTTGTACCTGATATGTTGAGCCGAAGTGTAACTGTCATTCATTAAGTACAACCCTTCGACATCGAAACAGCAATTACGGATAAATGGTACCTGGGCATGGTGAAAAAAACTCGAGAGAAGACGGCCAAATTCACCAACTGGAGAGTGGATAATGGACGACTTTATAAGTACGTGAAACCGAAGTATGCCAACTTACCAGATCCTCAAAGCCAGTGGAAAAAAGTTATCCCAAAGGAACATAAGAAAAAAATAATAGCAAACTACTAGTAGCCACCGACAGCTGATCATAAGGAAGTGACCAAGACAAATGCCCGCCTTACAGTACAATTCTTTTGGCCTAAGATGAAACCAATATACTGACTAATTGTCGCGGTAAAAATGCTTCAGCTCTCCTTCTAAGATTGTACGTCTTCTCTGCCTTCGTTACCGCGTCAATTAATCTGGAGAATAAACTTTGTACAGTCTGACGCGTCAAAATATTTTACTAAAAAAACTAGCTCCTCAGTATAATGGTCCCTTCTTCGTGAAAAAGAAGCTATCTCCATGGATTTATGAGCTTAAGAAGAAAGATGGAAAGCCAACAGGAACATCGAACGCAAAGGACCTTAAGTCTGCCTCTAGCGTGGATGAAAATTTTCACGGGTAAATTTTCTTTTGGGAAGAGAGAGTGTGACGTGTTGAGTATAGATAATATGTATAATAATACTTAGACATCACATTCAGTTACTTTTATTACCCAGATGTGATACATTTTACGATAAATAACACTACTTCCGGTAGGTCTCGACATAAGATCTTGGTTTAGGTAGCCGTATCGTAGAAGTCTTCCGTTACACTAAAATAATAAATTTCCTTAGTCTTAGTTCCTCTTGTAGACTTGACAGTTTAGTATTACCTACCTGTTGAATTATTTCCCTCAATATAGTCTGGTTCATATACATTATATAACTGTGGCTAGTAAAATATCTATGTGTATTAATCCCATTATCTTGAATTCTGGACCTATCTTTTTAGTATCTTTTATTTTATCTAAAATAAATAAGAAAACTGATCATTTGGAAGCTAATACAAACATATTATATTTTAGGTTATATATTGTTCATTTAAAAATTTTAAGAAATTATATAGTATATATGAGAAAACATGTACCAATTACTTGTTCTTATCTTTAGTTATGTGATATTTGTAATACCGATTATTAATATTTTCCTTATTGTTGTTCTGGACTTCTGTCAATCCAATTGATTTTCTTGGCTCGTTAAATGTAGTCAGGTATTTGTATTGTCCTCTCAAAGTTAGTATTCCTCATTCATTAATATAAATTACAAGTTACTTGTTATCTTTCAGATAAATTTCCGTATGTATTAGATAGTTATGATTTTCCCAACTGATGGTGCTAGGCAGTCCGTTCTCGAATTAGATTGAATTCGAACAAACGAAATTCCAAGCGGTTTTTTTGGAATGTTTTTTTAAATTGAAAAAAAAGGAATTTGGTAGATTCTGAAAAGTATAAGTGGTGAAATTATTTAAGGTGTTTAATTAACGTTTATGTGAGTGATTTTAATTTATTGTTGTTGTACTCAGCCTTTTAATAAGGGAGAATGGGCCCATATGCGTATATTGAAGTTTCCAGTTTGGTTTCTATGGATTTTTTCTGGAAAAAAAGGTAATAATTTGGGTGCTCTCGAACTTCGAGTAGCTTCAGCGGGATTATTTTACTGCATTTTTTCATCATATTCCCAGCAAACATTGAAAATTACAGATATATAACTCCAGAGTAACAGATTATAATCCCAAATGTACATACATATTATATAAATGTTATTATTTGTTATATAGTATAATTATATATGTTGTTACAATTGGTTGGTACGTTCTATTTATATATCATTCTTGTAACATCCATTGTTTCATTGATATAACAGTGTTATATAAAATCCTATCCCAGATAGCACAAACCTATTCCTAGAATATACCTAAATTATTCTGAAGGAAGATTGGAATATTATATAGATAAATTTTGGGAATATTTGTAGAATATCGAAAAGTACACACTTTTCTATATCTAGAGAATATTCCTAAACTTATTCCAAGAATAATCCACAAGATAATACAAGAATAATTATAAAATATTCAAATAATAATCGCAGAATAGTCCCAGAATAAGGGAACAAATATTCCGAGATCACCAAAAATGACACAAAGAATAATCTATAAATATATTATATAGATAATTATAGATTATAAATATATTACATACATTAGTAGTATAGCTGGCGGGGTTCTGTGACACTTCGATGGCATGTCCATCCGAAGGTGTCCAAAGATCGAGGGGGTTCTGTCAAGGTCGCCGAAGAGTTCTTGGAATTGATCTGAAGAAGTGGTCGTCAATGACCAGAGGGTGTAGTTCAGGTTTCTGCCGCGCGGCAGATATAGGGGTCGCTGTGTGCGATATCTAGATGAAGAGATAAGCGGTGCGGTCTTTTGGTGACATTTTTTTGGCTTTATCTGAAGAAGTGGTCGACAATGACCAGAGGGTTGGCGAAGAGCGGATTTTTACCTTTGCTTACCTGTTAGCCTGTTGGTGACACACCTGATGGTTACCTTTGCTTACCTGTTAGTTTAGCCTGATCTGTACCTGTTGGTGACACACATGATGGAAAAAATGATGCATTTTTGTGGTCAAGTAATGTAAATCTTCCAGTGTGTATATTTTTAATCAGCATGATAACCTTTGCCCTTGTTATCTTGTTATTCTCGGTTTTAATGACGTAATTGATTTTTATAAAGATGTATGTGTGTAACTTCTCTAATTAAGCGTTGTAAACATTAGCAGATAATTATTGATCTCTGACCTTGTTATTTTATTCGGTTTTAACGGCGTAATTGATTTAAATAAGATTTAACTTCTTTCGTAGTAAAAAACAGGTTCAGATTATTTAAATTATAAAATGTTCAAGATTTAAGATCTGCTATTGAGTATGGAAAGATTCTATAGTTTAACTTTGAATCGATTGTATATGGAGGGGTTTTTCATTGAAATTTTTAATATCATGATCGTTTCACAAGAGGATATTATGTAGAAATTAGTTTAGATGAAATAAAATGTTATATACTTATTTTATTGTTAAAATAAAAAAAGATGTAGAAATTTATTTTAAGTTTTATTTGTAGTATAGATTAGTGTTCAAGCAGATATCTAAAAAACAGTTCTGCTTTTAAAGAGGATACCTGTTAGTTTAGATGAATTCAAATAAACTATAATACATTTTTTAAATAGCTTTATTATTTAATATTTTTCCATTTATACCATATATTTAATAAAATAACATTTTCATAAGCACAAGTTAGATCGTTAAAAGAATGATTTTTACAATGATAAGTTTTAATATTACAATTACAAGGTAAAGGATTATAAACTTGTTTTCTTAACGTTTTTAAATTTGGACAACCAAGTTCATCCGTATTAATTATTTTGTTGGAAATAAATTTACTTAATACAGTTTTTTTGTTCAGTCCTTTAACTATAACATCTTTATCACTTACTATATTTTTTACAAAATCACTAATATCTTCCAAGTGTAGAATAGGGTCGAACTGTTGAAATTCATCGCACCAACTTAGTCCATGTATATTTCTTGTAGTCCAAGTAACATGATTTTGAAAATCTTGATCGAAAGAGGAAATGCATGGTAGTCGTATTGTTTTATGAACCATGCAACCATTTGTCATGTTTAAAATAGCTATTTCTCTAATATAAAAATCACTGTTTTTATATTGGAATCCTTGAAAGTCAACAACAAACATTTTTGTTCTTTTCGATTCTGACAACACTACACACAGCACTTTCTGAGAAGTATATGTTGGATTGGATGTACCATTCAGAATTTATACTGTAGATAATAAAAAAAGCACTTGACGTCAATAAAATAATTAATCAATATGCATGATAACCTTTTGCCCTTGTTATTTTGTTCCATGTTCATCACTACAAAATAAAAAAAAAAAAAAAAATGATAGTGTTTTTTGCATAGAAAAGTAAATAAATATAAAAAGAAAAATAAACAGTGACATAACACTTACATCTAACAATAAATCAAATTTCCACCTTCCATCCTCATCAAGTCCTTCCAGTATCTCTTTTATTAACTCAAAAGAATTATTTTTTTCAATTAATATATACGCAATACGTATATCAGTATCCCGATAATCAGTCTTAAAAATGGAAACACACTTAAAAACACTCCTTATTGATTTCAACACATCATTTGCATAATACGGATGACTTGGAATATAAGTAATAACGTAATACATGGTAACAGCTCAACAGACACGTTAAGAGTAATCAGTGGAATTGAAAATTTGTTTGCATTTATACATAAATTATTTTTATTATTCACTCTCATGTTTGACGTAAATAAAATTTATTATTTGTTAATGATCAGCAAATGATGCAACATGCACCCATTTTCCTAGTCGAAGTGTGCAAGCTCTTATCATAGTTGTTTGTGCAGATTTGAATATTGGATGATGCAATAAAGTTGTTTATATATTAATGCACTGTGATAATTCAATAACATGCATCAATAAATGTGTATCACGTTTTAAAACATGAGTTTATTTCATTACAAAGAACTATTTACGTCAATATGTTGATTAATCAATATGTATGCAAATTCATGTACTAAAACGTAACAAGTGCATCTAACTCTGAAACTATGTTATTAAAAGTTGTTTCTTATTATTGACTACTCATTGCCTGATCGCTATCTGTTACAAATAAAACTATAAAAAATACGTACTTGGTTTCATTTTATTAAAATATTTATTTTTGTTATATAAATTATCTTAACATTTTTATAGTGAACAATAATTAATATTTCATTTCTTAAAATAAACACTAGGTATATGTTTTGCTTTATCCTTGTCTTTGAAAACCTCTGCAGCTAAACATGCTAAACATTTTATATTTGGTATGGGGGTTTCTCCTTGGCATTTTGAACATTTATATTTTGCTGGAACGGGCATCTTGCAGCTACTGAGCTGTTAATATACTATTCCTTTTCTTTTATGCTACATTATTACTAGAAATCCAACTATTATGCTTGTTGCTGAAGCCCAACCATTTAACAAAGACTTTATCTTTTCTACGTTTTAAAATTTTTTCAACCAAGTAGACCTCTGAATATTTCACTTTTTGTAATTGTTCTTGATAGAAACCACCTTGAATATCTTGTTTATTGGTGTCTTGTAATAGATATGTCACAGGATTAGTTAGTTTTACTTTTTTAATAATAAAAATTTCAGTTGTCCAATTAGCCAGATATTTTTTATCAAATACCCCTCTTACTTTGGATATTCGAACATGGTCTCCAACTTGAAATTTTACGTTTTTAGGTAAAATTTTTATATGATTGTATACTGTCTTTAAAAGTCTTTTCTCATTCTTTTCCGACACATTTATTGGTTTCATCTTAATTGTGTGATGCTTTGTATTATTATACTCTTCAACTACTTTAGGTAACAATTCTATCCACCTATAATGTCCGTTGATATTAAATTCCTTCCACATCATATTTTTTAACGTTCGGTTAACTCTTTCCACAATTGACGCCTTTTTTTCACTAAATACACTATAATGGCTTATATTATACTTTTTCATTAGTTCCTTAAAGTATTTATTGTAATATTCAGTCCCGTTATCAGTTTGCAGATTTTTCATTTTTTCAGTCCTTAAAACGTTCTCCATTGTCTTACTTACTTCTTGTCCAGTTTTTGTTTTTAGTGGAAAAGCCCAAACAAACTTTGAAAAACAATTAATTACAACTAATATATATCTATATCCTTTATTTTCTTTGGAAAATTGTTGCATTTCCACAAGGTCGGCTTGAAACAAATCATTTAAAGATTTTAGTATAACCCTTCGCCGTTTAAAGTTAATTCTAGCAGGTTTGTGTAATTCCTCAACAACTTGTCTTTTAATATCAGTTGCAAATTTAGTTTTAGATGGCATAATAGATAATTTATTCAATAATATTTGCTTCACGTAGTTCTTCTATTATAGAATTAATTTCATTTATATGTCCAGTATGTCCAGCCTCTTGGGAGGCAAGCAATAAACGTAATCTCTCCACTAATTCGTTGGGATCATCCCAGTGTACATAGTCTATTTTATTTTCTGTTGATTCCATTAACATTCCATAACCGGAGGTGGTGGCCACCATAGGAGCTATAATTTTTTTATATTTCGCTAACTTGCTACCATCGATTTGTTTCGAAGACTGGTAGTGGCGTCTGTGAGCATTTGTTTCGAGAATAATGTCTTTATACATTTTTGCATCATTGTCAGAGAAATCTTTTGGAAGTTTTTTAAAGAGTAATTCATATAAACCTTCAGTACCTTTATATTTTCTATTTTTCACTATAATATCTGAGCCATCTATTTTTAATTCTGAATCACCTATATAAAATTTTTCTAACGTTGGATTATGTCTAATACCATATTTATGATCGAATTCACCATTGTCATTAGTAGCAATCATCTCACGTACGTATTTTCTAGGTAATTCATCATATTGATTTAAATAATCTGTAAATGATTCTTGAAACATTTGTTCTTGTCTATTTATTAAAGGTTCATCATCCTCATCAGAATCAATGTGTTCTATCAGTTTTCGTTTCAAATTACCTCGTGATAAATTTGACACATTTCTTTTAAATGTAGAGGTTTTTGGTGTAGATGTACTTGGTAGTATATCATAATCCATTTTATATTCATCTTTTATTTTTTCCGTTTTAGACATTTTTTTCTCTCTCCTTTCTTGCTTCTCCTGTTGATCATCATAATCATCATCATCATCATCATCTTTTACTTTTGTTAAATAATGGTGATAATTTTTTGTTTCTAGTTTATTTTCAATATTTCGTAGATGATTTGTTATAGGGGAAAATACACTGTTTTGTTGAAGTTCATTTAATTTTAATAATTCTAGCTTTTGTTTGATAATATTACGTTTAGCTATAAGTTCTTTTTTTAATTTTTTATCCATAACACTTTAGTTTCTTGAACAGGTTTAACAGGTTTTGAAAAGATTTTAGCAGGTGGTTTTTAACAGACCTGTTCTAGATTTTATCATAAACTGATTTATTTTCTACAGAATGTATCATTTTATTTAATAATTCTAGCTTTTGTTTGATAATATCACGTTTAGCTATAAGTTCTTTTAATTTTTATCCATAACACTTTAGTTTCTTGAACAGGTTTTAACAGGTTTTGAACAGGTTTTGAACAGGTTTTAGCAGGTGGTTTTTAACAGACCTGTTCTAGATAAACTGATTTATTTTCTACAGAATTTATCATTTTATCAGAAATAGTATCAGGACTTATAAAGTCATGAAATCCAATCCTATATCCTCCTTTGTTAACATCAAAATCTTTGAAAATAGTCAAAAATCCATAGGGATGTTTCCAGCATAGTGAACAAATATATTTAAATTTTGGAAAACTCATATCTGAACTCACATGATCCATATAAATATGTTTTAAATTTAAATCATCTACTTTGAAAACAATTAGCGCATTCGAATTGTCCCTTATCAAATGTTTTGAAATTTTTGCATACGATTGATGTAAATAAAAACAATCGATTGAATTATGTCTTCCCATACAGAAATATTCTCTAATTATATTTTGTTTGGAACAGGCAACATCATCAAATATAAATACAGAGTTTTGATTAGCCTTTGATGGTTCTAATATGTCTTCACTATTATCAAAATGAAAACAACGTATACCTTTTATAGGACCTAATAATATATCTCTTAGGTACACATATTTATCTTGATTCAAATATTTTGAATAGACATATACGTTTTCAAATTTCAATCCATTCTCATGTTCTAATAAGGTGATTATTACATTGGTTTTACCACAATTTGATGGACCAGTAATTATGCATCTTACTGTGTTAGGTAATAAAACGCTATGTTTCGTTTGTGGTTTTTTTCGAAACAGTAAATCATGGTTGTCAACTTGAAGCTTAACTTTTTGTCTGTTTATCTTCACTTCATTTTTGTCTTTTTTTTCACTCCTCATAGTTTTTTTATTTCATATTACTATCACAACAACTATCATTTGAAAAATAAATATAAAATTAGTGTTACAAACTATTTATATTCAGTCAATGTATAACCTTGAAATGAAATACTATCTGGAGAATATTAAATCTGGACGAGGTCTCATAAATTCGGCAATAAATAAATTACCTTTTGAGCTTCATATTCCATCATACAACTTTTGTGGTCCGGGTACAAAATTGGAGAAGAGGTTAGCACGAGGTGATAAGGGCATAAACCCATTAGATGACGCATGCAAGGAACATGATGTAAGCTATTCCAAAAATGCAGATCTTAAAAGTCGTCATGCTGCTGATAAAATTTTGGCGCAAAATGCTTTGACTAGATTTAAAGCAAAAGATGCATCTTGGAAGGAGAAATTGGCAGCACTAGGAGTTGCGGGGGCTATGAAAGCTAAAGTAAAACTTGGTATGGGATATGATAATAGAGAAAACTCAAACATTATGAATAATTGTGTAAAATCAATGGAAAAAGTTAAGAAATCGACTGAAAAATCTTTAGAAAATATTAACGAGTGTCTACAACAATTTCAACAAACAAAACGAAAACCAAGTAAAACAAAAAGAATAAAAAGAGATAAATATTTAACCAATAGTAGTAGTAGTAGTAGTAGTAGTAGAATTGCAAATTTGGATACATTTTCACATTTTAATACACAACAGCCTTCATTGTTATATAGCAAGATAGAATCTAATGACAAACATAATGATAATAACGATAACAGAAGCACCAGCAGCAGCAACAGCAGCAACAACAACAACAACAACAACAACATTAAAATTTCTAGAAAAAGAAAAGTAGATGTTGAAAATTATAGTCCTTTTAAAAAAGCACGTATAACAAATATCAGAAGAAAACGAAATATTAATGTAGTGAGAAAGAAAAAGTTGAATAAAAAGAAAATAATGACGACTACTACGATGAAGGGAAAAAAGAGAAAATTAAATATTGAAGAAGAAGGTGATGATAGTCCTTTAAACAAAGTACGTAAGCTGTTGAATATTAAACCTTTTAGAAAGAGAAAATTAAATAATATTAAAGGTGATATAGATGATGAGAACCCTGTTGAAAAAAGGTCAAAATTAAATCATTATGAACCTCTACCGCTGCATCGAAAACGTAAAAGTAATTACGATGGTGAAGATAATTTTAAGGAAAAAATATCAAAGTTAAATCATTATGAGACTCTACCGCTGCACCGAAAACGTAAAAGTAATTACGATGGTGAAGATAATTTTAAGGAAAAAATACCAAAGTTAAATCATTATGAGAGTCTACCGATGGTTCGAAAACGTAAATATATCAACGGTAAAGATAACTTGCAGCTGGAACCAGTCATCAAAAAACCTAAAATTATTTAAATAGTAATATTTACCAGTAATAACTTCAGTTTTAAAAAGACGTTGAACAGTAAATATCTAAAAGAAAAATGTGTAGAACCAGAAGGAAAACACAATGCAACAGAAGAAAAAAGGGGAAAAGAAATTTCAAAAGTGTAGCTTTAAAAGATGCAATTAAACAAATTGGAAAAAGTATAGACCGTCATAAACCTAAAACTATGGCTGGTGCAATTTTAGTGGCTATGAAGACATCAAAAAAGATTAAGAAAAAGATCAGACCTTCTCCTCGTATTGTAAACATACCGAAAAGAGGGGGGATATTACCCTTAATACCGATATTTGCTGGACTTAGCGCCTTAGGTGCTTTAAGTGGAGGTGCTGCTGGTATTGCAAAGGCTGTAAATGATGCTAGGGAAGCCAAACAACAATTAGATGAATCTCAACGGCATAATAAAAGAATGGAAGCTATAGCTATGGGTAAAGGTGTCTACTTGAAACCTTATAAAAGTGGTTTGGGGCTTTTTTTAGGCCCACCTCATCAAATTTCAAACAGCTTCCACTAACACTTCCTCGTCGACCTTTAACAAATATCGATATTGATCAAATTGCTAAATCATTAAAAATTCCCCATTTCAGAGGTGTATTTATGAGAAATAAATTACCTCGAAAAATACATGTATATGAAAGCGGAGTAATCAACTTGGATGATAGTGACGGTCCTGGAACACATTGGACTGCTTATAAAAAATATAAAGATCGCATAATTTATTTCGATAGTTTTGGAAATGTTCGCCCTCCTACAGAAACAATAAAATATTTTAATTCTAATGGTCAATGTCATGTATTATATAATCATAAGATATATCAAACCTATAATAGCTATAATTGTGGACATTTATGTTTATTATTTTTATTCAATAAATAACTGAACATTAAAAATATGTACTAATTTGATTATAATCTTTAACAAGTCAACATGTCATATACGTTTACCATATCGAGTAGGACCTCAACACTTTCCTCAAGAATTTATCCTCCTATAGTTTTAAATAAAAGTAATTATGTCTTGGGTCTTATCGATTTTGTTAGTTACAATTCTATTCCAAATGTGGATAATTCTAATAATATATTCTATTATGATGATGATAAGGAAATTGTAATACCTGAGGGGTCCTATGAAGTAAGGGATCTGGAAAAATACATAATTAATCACATATCAGATAAGGAAGAGGAAGAAGCTACAGTTTTGAGTTTGACAGCCAACAGAAATACATTAAAGTGTGAAATAAAATGTAATAAAACTATTGATTTTACCAAAGGAAACAGCATAGGGAAGTTATTAGGGTTTAAACCTCGTGTACTTGTTGCAGATATGAAACATACATCAGATTTTCCCATAGACATTTTTAAGGTGAATTCAATTTGTGTTGAGTGTAATTTAGTGACAAATTCATTCAACAATGAAAACGCCGTACACATCTTACACATGTTTTATCCTAATGTTGCACCAGGTTACAAAATTATTGAAAATCCTTCAAATGTTATTTACTTACCAATTAACACGCAATACATTGATGAAATAGTACTTAAAATCTCTGATCAAGATGGTAATCTAATCAATTTTAAAGAGTTGATCACGGTAAGATTGCATTTGAAAGAAGTTGTGTAACAAATTTAAGATGGTATTTAGATATATGGATGATGCATTTCCACCTGTTTTCACGCCTCCAAATACAATAATAACAAATGCAGGAAGAAAACCAATTAGTATGAAACGACAAGTGAAACGATTAATACCTCAGAACAAAAAATTTTTACGATTATTAGGATTTACTTTAAGAAAACATTAGTAAATTATTTAGAAAATCTTTTTGGTACAATTTTAAGTTAAGGATAAGTTTAAATATAAAAAAGTTTATCGTATTTTTAAAGTGCAACTGCCAATATAAAAACGAAGAACAATATGAGTTTTAATATTTTAAATATTCAAGAGCATGTCAAAGTAGATAACTCCATTAGCAAATTAGAATATCATACCCATCAACCCTATGCATCAACAAGTTACAATAACAATGACGAAATACGAATACCCATCCAGACTCAGGATATTTACACTTTACCATCACAAAGTTTTCTATACATTGAAGGAAAACTGTTGGATCAAACCGGAGCACCCAGTCCAACTTTAAGTTTCATTAACTGTGGAATCCCCTTCCTGTTTGATGAAATTCGATATGAATTAGGAGGCGTTGTCATAGATCGTGTTCGAAATCCAGGTATAACTACATTAATGAAGAGATATGTTTCCTTTACCGCAAATGAAACTTCAAAACTTAATAATTCAGGATGGGATCACCTACAGAATCCGAAAATAGTAGATGCAAATGGAAATTTTTCTGTATGCTTACCTTTAAGAATGATTTTTGGGTTTGCTGAAGATTTCAATAAAATTATAATTAATACACGACAGGAATTGATATTAATAAGGAGTACCTCTGATGTGAATGCTATTCATACAAACAAGGTAGATGAAACCCCTAAAATAGTATTACAAAAAATATTATGGAAAGTTCCACATGTATCTGTGTCTGATATGGAAAAATTACGATTACTAAAATACTTTGAAGCCGGTATAGATCTTGATATACCTTTTAGACGTTGGGAGTTACAAGAGTATCCTCTACTGCAAGAAACAATGACACATTCATGGCCAGTAAAAACCAGCGCTCAATTGGAGAAACCTCGATACATTATCTTTGGATTTCAAACTAATAGAAAAAATATACCAGGAAGATTTATGAGTCAGTTTGATCACTGTAACTTAACGAATATTTCAGTTTACTTAAATTCTGAAGTTTATCCCTATGACAACTTAAATACCAATTTTGATAACAAACAGTGGGCTATTTTATATGAAATGTACACGCAGTTCCAGCATTCATATTATTATAAAAATCAAAGCGAACCTTGTTTATCACCAGATACATATCTACAGCTAGCTCCACTCGTTGTTATCGATTGCAGTCATCAAAATGATGATGATGTAATAAAGGGGGGTGCAGTCGATATAAGAATTGTATTTGAAACCAACAAGAATATACCAGCCAACACATCCGCATACTGTTTAATACTACATGATCGTTTGGTGAAGTACAATCCTCTAGGTAGTGTTGTCAGAATCGTTTAAAAGAACAAAAAATGTTTGTTGTTGACTTTCAAGGATTCCAATATAAAAACAGTGATTTTTATATTAGAGAAATAGCTATTTTAAACATGACAAATGGTTGCATGGTTCATAAAACAATACGACTGCCATGTATTTCCTTTTTCAATCAAGATTTTCAAAATCATGTTCCTTGGACTACAAGAAATATACATGGACTAAGTTGGGGCGATGAATTTCAACAGTTCGACTCTGTTCTACACTTGGAAGATATTAGTGATTTTGTAAAAAGTATAGTAAGTGATAAAGATGTTATAGTTAAAGGACTGAACAAAAAAACTGTATTAAGTAAATTTATTTCCAACAAAATAATTAATACGGATGAACTTGGTTGTCCAAATTTAAAAACGTTAAGAAAACAAGTTTATAATCCTTTACCTTGTAATTGTAATATTAAAACTTATCATTGTAAAAATCATTCTTTTAACGATCTAACTTGTGCTTATGAAAATGCTATTTTATTAAATATATGGTATAAATGGAAAATATTAAATAATAAAGCTATTTAAAAATGTATTATATTTTATTTTATTTGAAAACTATTATCACCTAATACTTAGAGAATATAAGGCAATTGGTAGAGCACTTGCTTTGCATGCTTGTGGTTCCAGGATCGAGACCTGATGTTGACAATTTTTCCTATAAATAAAAAATAGGAGGAGGGGATACTTGAAAATATATAAAAAGTGTTGCTTCTTTGAGATATTCATATACAGACAAACATTAGCTTGGTAAACAACAAAAAAAAACAACTATAAACATGTTTTTACTACTCACTTCACTTTTATGCGTAGTAAGTTGCAGTGTCTCCAGAACATTGTATATACGAGATGATATAGATATAGGGAATTACAATTTTCCCCTTGAAATAAATTTGACCATCAATGGCCCCACTTATTTACGAAATGCTATAAAAGTTGAAAATTATACTATTCCAATAGAAAATGGAATTTTTTATTTGTTTGAAAAATCTGAAGAGAATCTGGTCTTGCAAGAGTACCCCGCAGTTTATTTCCCCGCTACTTCAGAAAATGTATGGAAAGAATTTGCTGTTAATACTACAGTGAAAAATTTAAACGATCAAGTGATTGGTTTTATAGTGGGACATGATGTGTATTATTATCCCATAGTGCCAAGAAGAAACACTAAGATGTACTGTGGAAGATATAATTTAGATTCGTTACTTCAAAATAGCACATCCATTACTTTTCATGATTTACAATTTAGTCTCCAAGATTTCACACAAAACTTTATAGAGCTTTCAAGTAGAGAAAAGATATGTTTCATATATGTATAGAAATATATTAGGAATATTGTAAAATAATAAAAAGAAACTGAATTATGTTCAAATCATACATGTAAATTGAATAAAAGTGACCTATTATAATTAAAGAAACACTAATATGTAATATATTTTTATGGAATCAATGTTTTTTGTTTTCTTTTACACCTCATATATATCAATTGCAATACGAATAAGTTGATCATTATAATAATTCGCTTGTTCTGCAATGGATGTTAAAGAATTTTTAAAAAAATACGGTCAGATAATACTGAGGGAAGACTATTTAGAGCTTCTTCATTATCAAACCCAAGTAGAAAAATTTGCTCATGTTAAAATGAGAAATTCTATATATGGGAATCATTATGTTAGCTGCCCCTGGTCATGGGGTATACCAATAAGTGGACCAGATACATGTGAATGTACTTCCAAAGCATTTCTCGATGAAAAAATAAGAAAGAAGATTTATAGCTATTTAAGAATGTTTTGTAAGGATGAGAATTAAATATATATTGTATAGTACAACAGTAAATTAAGTAAACAACTTGTTCTAAATACCTCATTGTTTATTATTTGAGATCCTAAATTTTAAAATGTTACATATATCTTATTTTATAAAATCAATTACACCATTAAAACCGAGAATAACAAAATAACAAGAGCAAAAGGTTATCATGCATATTGAAGTGCAATAAACAGCATGACGTGTATATATTTTTTTATTATCACATTTAAATTAATATGGAAACAACATTTGCGAACATGAAACAAAATAACAAGGGCAAAAGGTTATCATGCATATTGATTAATTATTTTATTGACGTCAAGTGCTTTTTTTATTATCTACAGTATAAATTCTGAATGGTACATCCAATCCAACATATACTTCTCAGAAAGTGCTGTGTGTAGTGTTGTCAGAATCGAAAAGAACAAAAATGTTTGTTGTTGACTTTCAAGGATTCCAATATAAAAACAGTGATTTTTATATTAGAGAAATAGCTATTTTAAACATGACAAATGGTTGCATGGTTCATAAAACAATACGACTACCATGCATTTCCTCTTTCGATCAAGATTTTCAAAATCATGTTACTTGGACTACAAGAAATATACATGGACTAAGTTGGTGCGATGAATTTCAACAGTTCGACCCTATTCTACACTTGGAAGATATTAGTGATTTTGTAAAAAATATAGTAAGTGATAAAGATGTTATAGTTAAAGGACTGAACAAAAAAACTGTATTAAGTAAATTTATTTCCAACAAAATAATTAATACGGATGAACTTGGTTGTCCAAATTTAAAAACGTTAAGAAAACAAGTTTATAATCCTTTACCTTGTAATTGTAATATTAAAACTTATCATTGTAAAAATCATTCTTTTAACGATCTAACTTGTGCTTATGAAAATGTTATTTTATTAAATATATGGTATAAATGGAAAAATATTAAATAATAAAGCTATTTAAAAAATGTATTATAGTTTATTTGAATTCATCTAAACTAACAGGTATCCTCTTTAAAAGCAGAACTGTTTTTTAGATATCTGCTTGAACACTAATCTATACTACAAATAAAACTTAAAATAAATTTCTACATCTTTTTTTATTTTAACAATAAAATAAGTATATAACATTTTATTTCATCTAAACTAATTTCTACATAATATCCTCTTGTGAAACGATCATGATATTAAAAATTTCAATGAAAAACCCCTCCATATACAATCGATTCAAAGTTAAACTATAGAATCTTTCCATACTCAATAGCAGATCTTAAATCTTGAACATTTTATAATTTAAATAATCTGAACCTGTTTTTTACTACGAAAGAAGTTAAATCTTATTTAAATCAATTACGCCGTTAAAACCGAATAAAATAACAAGGTCAGAGATCAATAATTATCTGCTAATGTTTACAACGCTTAATTAGAGAAGTTACACACATACATTTTTATAAAAATCAATTACGTCATTAAAACCGAGAATAACAAGATAACAAGGGCAAAGGTTATCATGCTGATTAAAAATATACACACTGGAAGATTTACATTACTTGACCACAAAAATGCATCATTTTTTCCATCATGTGTGTCACCAACAGGTACAGATCAGGCTAAACTAACAGGTAAGCAAAGGTAACCATCAGGTGTGTCACCAACAGGCTAACAGGTAAGCAAAGGTAAAAATCCGCTCTTCGCCAACCCTCTGGTCATTGTCGACCACTTCTTCAGATAAAGCCAAAAAAATGTCACCAAAAGACCGCACCGCTTATCTCTTCATCTAGATATCGCACACAGCGACCCCTATATCTGCCGCGCGGCAGAAACCTGAACTACACCCTCTGGTCATTGACGACCACTTCTTCAGATCAATTCCAAGAACTCTTCGGCGACCTTGACAGAACCCCCTCGATCTTTGGACACCTTCGGATGGACATGCCATCGAAGTGTCACAGAACCCCGCCAGCTATACTACTTACATTATTTTTTTTAGATTCATTTTTGGTTAGGACGTATTTAATCCTGGAATATTTTTTTTGGCGGAAGATATTCAAAAAGAAAAACTTCGCCGAAACCTCCATTTAACCAGACAATTTTTTGTCTGGGTCGTGGCTCGCGGCTTGAGGTGTATTGCCACCTCAACCTGACCTGCCTATTAAGCTTCGTCAATACGAGATAAGCACAATGACACACAGGCAGCAAAGACACTTAGAGAAGTACGGCAGCATTCTGCTGGCAGGACATAAGTGTCTCCATCCAGCGGCATAATCACAAACTATAAAAGCCCGGCTAGGATGCTCTACTTGAAAACAAGTGTGTTTCTGAAGGCGGAACATATTCAAAAAGAAAAACTTCGCCGAAACCTCCATTTAACCAGACAACAATTTTTTGTCTGGGTCGTGCTTGAGGTGGTGAGTAGCATGATGACACCGGGGGCAGCACCGCTGTCCAGTGGTAGAGTCGCAAACGACAGTGCTTTTCGTAGGTGACAATACACCTCAATACACCTTGCTACGTTTCATAATATTTTACAAAAAATATTACAAAAATCAAACGCATAATATATTCTCCTAGAAATATTAAACGCATGTTTCTTCTGTATATATTGCTGGTTAGCTGCAATAGACATTACTCGAATATTATTTTCAGAATGTTTTATAATACAACCGCAAGTCTTGGTGCAATTTCACAAAAAAATATTTTGCGAGAATATTTAATGCATATTTTTTGTGCATATTACTAGTGCCAGCTTTAATATATATTACTCGAATATTTTTCTCATAATATTTTATAACGAATATTACGAGAATATTCTATAAAAGAACGCAATATATTAACTCTATAGTAAATATTACTGGAATATTAGATTCATAATATTCTATAACTAATATTACAAGAATATTCTTTAAAGAATACAATATATTAACTCTATAATAAATATTACTGGAATATTAGATTCATAATATTCTATAACTAATATTACAAGAATATTCTTTAAAGAATACAATATATTAACTCTATAATAAATATTACTGGAATATTATATTCATAATATTCTACAACTAATATTACAAGAATATTCTATATAATAATGTAATATATTAAACTATAATAAATATTACTGGAATATTCTATTCATAATATTCTAAAATGAATATTTTAAGAATATTATATAAAGTGTATATTTATTATAAGCATATTACTGGAATATTGACAATGAATAATCATTTTAGAAGATTTACAGATTATTCCATAAATAATTTGTGCTATCTGGGATGTTGTTAATATATAACAGTTATATTGCATTTAAGCAACGTGTAAGCATGCGCATTTCAACATGTTTCAGCTTCAGCGTATACGCTCCATTAGTGATGACGTGGCACCAGCCATTTTGTTCTGGTAGGTCATGGTTCATTATCCAAACAAAGCTCGATTAACAAGGCAAATTTACAGAAAAGTGCTATTTTGACGTTATTTGAAGATTTTAAGGGGAAAAAACATCGAAAACGGGAAGAGTAGTACGGCAGTAAATGTACCCTATAAACGCATTCATGCAAGACAGATGGGTAATAATAACTGAAATATTAATACAATCTAAATTTAACATAACCTCACTTTATATAGTTTATTGTAAAAATAACTTTATTTAATGATTTTTACAGTACTAATCTTTCATTCGCCATGGTTCTGTGCTGGGCTCCGGATTGCAAGCACTACAATCAACGAGAAACTAGCAGATTTTTTATATTTTCGAAGGACACTAAGAAACGCAACCGTTGGAAAAACTTGTGAGGTAGGTTTGAAATATACCTTTTAATTTTGGATAGATAACTGTTTAAATGTTTAATATAAATATATTGTATATTATGACAGACGTAGCGACAAACCTGAACCTGGTGCATTTTTATGCAGTTGTCATTTCCGTGATGGTAAAAGGGAAAATGGCCCTGAAATCTTCTTGCACAATGTGACAAAGAAATTCACTTATACAAGTCCTGAAAAGAGAAAAAGAAGAGAGCAGAGAGTGGTAGTTCAGGAGCATCTGGAAGGCCTACCAGCAAAGCGTCGACAAGAAAGTTATTTTGAACCAGATGTGTCATCTCCACCATTTGAAATGGAAATGTGAGTGATATTTATGTCAAAAATGTATACGTTAACAGATTTCATTGCGTTGACTGCTAAATAAATACAGTGCAATAATAATTACTTGTCATAACGAATGATTAAAAACTAGATTGGTCGATTAAATCGAGTTTTAACCTGGATTAAGAAACCTGGATTCACTTGTAAATGAAACGAAAATAAAATAAAAATTCAACTGGTATATATTTGTTTATTTGTGAATGTACCTGACCATCAGAAATATGATATTCTAAGAAATTCTGCTTGCTACATATTTGCTAATCTCATTCTTGCATATCTTTTGTTAAACTACAGCAGTTAATTACGTAAGCATACCGCAAAGTAATTCTTTGCTGGTAATTTCTGAAAGCCTATAAGTACCAGGATCTGGACCATCCAAATGTTTAAAATTTAGTTCTTAACTATCCGTTCCGTTCCAATCAGGAGAAGTATATTGAACAACAATGTTCATTCATTGCTTCTCCCGATTGGTTTAACGCATTAACTTATAGCTGTGAACAAAGTATATTTTGCTTTTATGATACTGGTTAACGCTGCTATCCGGGTTGATTTTGTTGGTATCTTATTATAATAGCGATATTGGTCTGACTGAATTTAAAGTTTATTGAATTAATCTACTTATTTTCCCTAGATTCATTGTGTCTACATACAGCAGAAATTTAATTGATCTGGAGAAAATAAGTAGGATGGTGCAATAAATTTCGAATTTCATGTCTACAAATATTGCTATCGTAACAAGATACAAGCAGAAACGACCTAGTAATCTGATTTATATATTAGTAATGCAACATTTACCAAAAAATGTTATACTTATGTTATATAACACTAATAAAATGTTATATATCTGCTACGATACTTCTATTATAACTTGTTATATAAATGTTACATAAGACCTCAGTTACTCTGAGTAGGAAATAGTAACATTAAGGTTATAACACTGTTATGTTGACACTGCATATTCTGTTACCTCAGAAATTAGCAAATTGCATAACAGATATATAACATCAATAGAACAATGTTTGCTGGGTTACTACTCCATATCATCTATAGGTACCTATACTTACCAGCAGAATCGAGGAAGTTGAAGGAGGAAGACATAAAAAGAAGTTCTCTTATAAATTATGAGGTAATATAGTTATTTGTTTAACTAGTACAAAATTATTTTTTTGTACGAGTTTAACATAATTTTTTTTCCAACCGCTTCTAATTAGCACCTCCAGGAGTGCGTTCGGATGAAGTTGTTTTACCCAGCTGAATCGTTCACCCGGGTGAATGACGTCACAGAAATGTTACCCATAAAATACGAACGATTGTGGTAAGTATAATATGGCGGCAAACTTTAAAAATGCAATCCAGGTTACGTGTAGTTTACTTCGAGTGATTTTTGAGTAGGTACAATAAGATTTTATCTGTTTTATCGTCAATGGATCAAAATCGTATTCATATTTACCAGGCTGTTGTTTCAACATGCACTATTTATATGAATAACTTTATGATGGAAGACAGTAGTTCAAGTGAAGATGATGATGAACAGGTACAATTTTATTTCGATCACGGCCTCATTTGGATAGATTACGGAACTGTTTGTTAGTGGAGTATGAAGTGTCTTCAAGAATAAAACAATTTTTGTTGAAGTTACAATTGCAAATTGCAGTGCAAATGAATTTCAAAGCAATTTTCGCATGAAAAGAGCAACTTCTCTGTCCTTGTAGTGATGTTTATTATACACACAAATACACAAAATATCTAATTATACAAAATCTCTGACAATGTTAATAACTGATAAAATGTCAAAATTCAATTTACTCACATCTGCGCATGTCGTGTGATTATCGTCCCAGTTTTAACAAGGGCGAAAAGTTGTTGTCCTAACGATTCACCTCAAATAACCGAACGGCACGCTCGTACAAAACGCCTGTTAAAACCGAACGACTTTTGGGCGAAAAGTTTCATCTGGACGTCGCCCGGGCGTTATATCCGAACGGCCCCCAGTTTACCGATTCATCGCAGTCACTATCTGTGTGACATACAATGTCAATGTCAAATTACTTTTCGGTACCTACTGTACAAAAATCTCTTTTTTTTCCAACCATACGAATAAGACACTATAACATTAAATTATTTTGTATAAAAAGAGGGCCATTTCGGGACTGTTTGAGATCGCCGTAGCAACTGTACAAAAAAGAGATTATTGTACAGTTATACAGTATAGTGATGTGTCGAACCCGCTATTTTTAAATAGCAGCCACTCCTGCTACTGCTAATCTTATTTAGCAGTTAAAAATAGCTGCTATTTTATTAGCAGCTATTTATTTTTTAGTACGTTTGCGTAGTTGTCTGTTTATTAGCAGCTAACAGTTGACATTTTACCTTAGCTCAAATAAATGAACATATTCACTGTGGCTGATAGCAGCCATAAATATAATTTGATATTTATATTTCATGTTTTGGATGAAAATAAATGTGATTTATGACTCCTTTTTTGTAAGGACCGTTTCCCGATCAATGGAGGTAGGTATTTGGTATTCCGATTACGGAGCGGGTTAATTGACAAAAAAAATAGAACAAAAACAGCGTGCCACGTGCACATAAGTTTATAGGGGCAAGTTGAGCAATACTTCTTAAGAATTGAAACTACTAAGTCTTAATTTCCCGGTGTTCTCTTTACATTTCAAGTTCAGAGAAGGTTTTTGAATTATAAATTATAACAACAATATTAATTCGTGTATGAAAAATAAGCATGTCCTTCCTCTCAAATGACATGTAAAAAATAATTTTTACGTTCTATTTATTATTCAGTAGGTACTCCGATCACCCCTAAAATGTCTTGCTGAAGGTAATAAAAACACTTTTCTATAATACCACAGCACATATCAAACCACAGTATAATCACAAGTATAAGATATATATCTTATACTTGTGGTATAATGCTAAATACTGTGATAATACCAAGTATTTTTTTAGATATTTATTAAACACCAATATAAACAAACACCCCCTCCCAATTTCATAAGACAGTAGGAAGGTCTCAGTTTACTGTTTATTGACAGGTTCAGTTGTAATAGTAAATTCCTGCTATTAAATATTAATTATTATTATTATTAAAAATATTTTTGTTTACGTTATTTATATAAATAACTTTTATAATTTATAAATATAATAAATAATTTGTATGTATAACCATTTATTCAGCTGTGATAGGTACAAATCTTTGTATAGCCTCTTAAATTATGCCGCTGAAATAAGCGAGCAGAACGAACAAAAAATATTGTTAAAAAATAATGTTGTAGGAATTAGGTACATATTCCTTCCCTAAATTTAACTTCGTCTGCCGTGTGGTCTACCGCTTCTATGTCGATTGTTAAATTAAATGCTGCTGCGTTACCGAAGCCGGCCGGTCTGTGTGGGGCGGCCGCCAGACCTAACTGCTACTGACTGCTAACTGCTAAGGTAAACTGCTTCACGCTACACTGCTACACTGCTACACTGCTAATTTACCTTACTTGCTCTGAAATCGCAGTCTTCGGTTGGCGACCAGGCGTAGCGCGTGGGCATTTAGCAGCAGCAAAGTGAATAACATACAACCACAACCTGCTAAATAATTAGCAGCTATTTTTCTTAAGCTGATAGCAGTTGTTACTGCTACTACCATTTAGCAGTTAAAAAATAGCAGACTGCTATTTAGCAACCCATCACTAATACAGTACCGAAAAGTAATTTGACATTGACATTGCATGTCACATAATAATATATTGAAGTTTAATTAAATAGCAAAATAGAAACAGATAGTGGCTCCGATGGATCGGTAAACTGGAGGTGCTAATTATTAGAAGCGGTTGCATAAAAGTATTATGTTAAACACGTACAAAAAATACGTTTTCGAGACTCGTAAAATTGCCGGACTCCGCTACACGTCGTCCGGCAACCCTTTCCCTCGTCCCGAAAACGTGTATTTTTTGTACTAGTTAAACAAATAACTATTTTTGTACAGTTGCTATAGCGATATCAAATTGTCCCGAAATGGCCCTCTTTTTATACAAATAGTTAGTTGTTTAACTAGTACAAAAATACACGTTTTTACGAGTCTCGATTTTTTATCTCGACGAGTCTTATTTTTTGTACGAGTTTAACATAATAATTTTTTCCAACCGCTTTTAATTAGCACCTCTAGTTTATTCATCGAAGTCACTATCTGTTTCTATTTTTCTATTTAATTAAACTTCAATATATTATGTGACATGCAATGTCAATGTCAAATTACTTTTCGGTAGTGTACAATAATCTCTTTTTTGTACAGTTGCTATGGCGATCTCAAACAGTCCCGAAATGGTCCTCTTTCTATACAAAGTAATTTAATGTTATAGTGTCTTATTCGTATGGTTTGGAAAAAAATAATTTTATTTATTTTTACTATATAACCAAAATCAATTGTATGATAGTTTTTTGTACAAGTTTTGTACCAGAAAGACACTTATACAGGATGTCCTATTTTAGGGTTTTTTTATTATTGAAAAATTGTTATGTCTATCCTGGATCAGGGACATATATAGAGAGCAGGTTGTCTTTAATTTGTTCTAATTACTCCAAGTGCTCTTTCTTGGATTTTATTGCAAGATACCTGCTTAAACCTACATCGATTGCTTGCTGCTACTGCCACCAATTTAAACTGCATCCAACAGTCACGATTTGCTTGTGTAAAGCTAAGTTGGATGTCAATTACCATATTTAATTATACTGCGTTATTACCTATGATATGAACTTTTTAACCATATATTTTACCTGGTACTCATTTTGTAACTCACAAACTCTACTGTACGCTGCGCATGTATACACGACCGGCAATAGAGGCTAAATTGCTAATAGTAAAGTAGTTTTTTAAGTTTATATACGGCCAGTCTAGTAAGCGTATATTTTGCTTGCTTGTATGTTACTGATTTTTTTTAATTGAATATTTTCTTGTGATCATACGTGGATGGTTATTGATGATAATAAACGGTTTTGCTTAGTTAGTAATAATATTTTGAGTTGATTTATATTTCGGATACTTACATACTCACTCTGTTTGAGTGGTCACGTAAAGTAGACGTTTTAAAACCTATAACATATTTACCTGGGTTCTCTTGGTTTCAACTTGAATTGGAGTGGTGGTAGCGTTAAAACCAAGTGGCGGTCTCAATTTTTATACATTTTTACCCAGCGCGTCTCCTCTATAGGTGGCAAGGTTGCTACCTCCACTATTACGAAATAGGGTAGGTACATTGTTTTGGTAATAAGTATTCTGGTGAGAACGTCACAATGTATCTTCGAGGAAGAGAGCTTAGGATGAAGGTAGACACGGTGCCCTATCGGCGTAACGTTCGTTAGAGGCCAAAGTCCCCCAAGGCGTCGTCTTGTCGCCCCATTTGATCGACATTTTACATTGGACCTGCCTAAGACGCACAATACCTCGCTCGCCCTGTACGCAGACGCCACGGCGTTCATTGTACGGTCTCCTGAAGCCAGAATGGTAACGAGGTATCTCCAACAGGCGGTGTTCCTTCTTGAGAACTGGTGCAACAACTGGAAGGTAAGTATAAATCCAGACTAATGTCTAGATTTGTCCAGACTAATGTCTAGATTTGTCCAGACTAATGTCTGACAACTGGAAGGTAAGTATAAATCCAGACTAATGTCTAGTGCTATTCTCTTTTCTCGCAGATACAGACAGATGCCAGCTGGACACGTCAACATGAACGGGGCCGACATCGAGTGGAGAGACTCCGTCACTTATCTAGGGGTACATCTGGATAAGAGGCTGCGGTGGAAACACCACATCGAGAAAGTCGTAACGAAGGCGGAGCTGGTCAGGGCCAAGCTATACCCGATGTTGTGCCGCACTAGCGAGCTCAGACAACCCTCTGTAATCTATGGCTCAGACTAAGGAATAAGCGAACCCTGATCAAGACAGTTGACATATTATTATGGAACGATTATCAAAGCTGCGCGAGTATTCCACTTTTGGATCCGCCATTTTGATGTCTGAAAATTGATGGGAAATTTAAAGCAGCACTAACACAGTCTCTTCAGCTAGAAAGCAATAAAAACAACTGATACAAACAATTTAAACTTTTGAGGCAATGAATAATTCTAAATAGATATAAAAGAAATGTTCAATATTTTATAATTTAATTGAAATTGCGATGACTTAAATTTAGATTTGTACTATTTTTATTTAAGAGATATAAATACAAGCAAGATATATATCATAAATCAAAATATATTGTAACAATGATTGAACAAACAAGATATTTTATATATCTATATAGATATAGGTAATATTGTTCTCTTTATTTCTTTAAAATATAGGTACTATTCGCCGCTTGAAACATAGCTATTTAAAATTAATTATGCTCTTCCTTAAAATTTTGAAGAAGACTTTTGTATTATATGTATGTTCGCAGTTATCGTAACATAATATATAAGCTAGACGCTATTATGATTGTATGTCTCATAAGTCTTTAAATTATTAAGTTTGTGATATTCAAGTTTTAATAATTTACTTTAATGATGCGTTCATCTAAACACTGTTGGATAACATTTTTATAATGAATGTAATTAAATTTTTTTAAGTTTATATAGTTCCTTATAGTTTTATATAATTGAAATACTTTAGGTTTTGTAAATGAATATTATACTTAATAAATTGAATTCAAAGTAAAGAAGTACATTAAAAAATTAATATCCTTACATAGCAATTTTCTTTTTATCAGACGTTAAAAACCTTTCCATAGTTCCTCGTTGGTGTTGATCACAATAAAATAAATCACTAAGAAACTAAAAATATACTACTGTTGCTCATAGACAAAAAGGTAGTTATGTATTTTTTAAATAAGTTGTTTTACGTTCTTTATATTGTTGCCGTCATTAGGAAGATCCTGAATTTTTAGTTCAAGTGGGGTTAGAAAGTAAATGACACTACAAGAGAACCACCACATAAATGAATAAAACACTTAATATTTCCTTAGAATTATAGGGTCTTGGCCAGGTGTAACAATAAGTTGGGAGCAGTGTGACATCAAAATGGCGACTTCTACATTTTCTCATGAAAATTGGATGCGCAGTCTATAATCGTTCCATATAAGGTTTGTTCCTGCATAGAATCTCTGATAAATCCCTGACAGTCAGGGATTGTGATTTAATGCGCATGTCTGATCTTAGATTTGTTTATGATTTTTGTTGGAACACCTGATTTTTAGAGAACTTGATAGCAGAAGAAGAAGAGTACAATAAACAATAACCAAATAATTTTTTAACCTATAAATTATGGAGGAATATCCATATATATAATACTACTATATCGCGTATTTCCTACGTTAGCCCATAAGCGGTTTCTCCGAAAACATTAAAGGACAAAAGATATAGTGCTATACTGTTCCAGAGACCCTTTGTTCGATTTGCGCATGCGCAATCTCCATGGTTACGGAAGCTGACACACTGTTTATAGGCTGACAGACTTCCCAACTTTCAACTTTTTTTAAAAGAAGTCGGTAGACAGAGACGCAGTATTTATGCTGTATGCTTATTGGATGTCGCGAAATTCGTGCGCATGCGCATATTTGACTAAGGTACTCTCGATAAGGATAGAGATTGTATGTCGGCGCCGTGTTGTTTTCGGAATTTTTGGGCCTCTACCCGCGATATAGTAGTATTATAAATATGGGAATATCATCCGTTTCTGACAAATAATTATTGTTTGTTGAGTTATAATATTAATAATAGACAACGAACAATAATTGAGGTTTAAGTTGGTAAATGGTTTTGGTTAATGCGCATTGCGCATGCACCGGACTATGAGTTTCCGAAGAATCAGTGAACTTTTCAAACTATCAGCAAACTGCCCTGACTCAAGCTGGAACAGAGGATAAGAAATCCTAGACTGTCGTTCGACTCTTGTTGGAACGCTTAGATTTGTAATGCGCATGCTTCTGACAGTTACTGACAGTTTTGGACTCCTGCAGGAACAAACCTATAATATAAATTCCTTGACAGTAACCCGCTAATCCGGGAAGCTGTGGACTACGAGCCCTATGCGGCCGCTGTACGGGTGTCCAATATAAGATCCTCTATCCCCTTATCTCAGAAAGTATAAAAGGTACAGATAAAAGTTAAATGTGAAAGTTTTTTGATATTACCTGAATTTTTCATTTTTACAGTTTTCTTGAATACAGGTTGTTCAGTTTCTCTGATCCAGGCATCAACTTTATTTTTTTAAATGGGACACCCTATATTCAATTACGTTTTTGAACTATTCTTAAAATTCTAGGTCGACATTGTTAAGAGTACTCTATACCTATCATTTACCGTTACGAAGATATTAGCATTCAAAGAAAAAAATCTTCAAAAAACATCTGCTCAAAAAATCTCGGCAAAACAAATAAGGCAACCAAACAAAATGTAAACCGGGTTTATTTCGTAGACAAGTAGACTCAGAAATTACTTCAATGAATCGATATTACCTTATTATTATACAGAGTGTTTTTGAGAGATGGCTCAAACATGTATATAAATGGCCTCCCTAATGTAAACATCAGAGAGGCCATGAAGAGAGCTTTTCAAAAATATAATATAGTTGGTATCTGCTTTCATCCATTTTTGAAATATAGCTACTTAAATTTTGAAAAATTAGCCATGCTATTCATGTTTTTCGGACAAGTTATGAGTGAGCTATGAAATAAGTGGCATGAATTTATACGAAGTATAAACGTATTTGAACCAAGTGAACTCTCAACTAGTGCATTTGCAATCAATAATAATAATAATATCACCATGAAAAATACGAATAACACAGCTTAAACTTTAATAATTTTTCAAAATTTAAGTACCTATATTTAAAAAACGGTTGGAAGCAGATACCAACTATATTATATTTTTGGAAAGCTCTCTTCATGGCCTCTCTGATAATTAAAAAAACACTATACATTTCCATTTAAACAAAATGGCGACTTTAATGGTAGCAGAAATTAGAACACCCTGTATATAAATTAATGAGTCTAAATTTTAGCCAATAACAAACCATTTGTTCATTTCGTGTCCATATGTTCATTTTTTCTAAAATAAAAATAAGACGGTGAAAATTGGGTGAGCTGCCTTGGTGACTCAGACTGTACACAAGCAACCAAGACTCCAACTGGTTGATCCAGGATGAGAATAAAATCTTCTTATGTTTCAGATTCCACCCAGAACAAGCGTAGAGGGCTACGAAGCGACTAAAAAACGACTCCCAGACCGCCCCTCGAAGCCGCGACCGCCGACAGCAGTCGCGGGCTCACTTGGAAAACCCTTCCCTTACCTGGCACAAAGCTAAAGAGCCGATTGGCTCCTTTAGGTGCATACTCGGGTGCGCAACCACTCCTGACCTACCCCAAAACATCACCCAGGACGAGAGAGGCACTTGCCGCCCCCACCCAAGACAGACTACCCCCGGCAGGTGAAGAAAGAAGACAAGACAGAAGGGCGCCAGAAGATCCTACCCAGCCTGCAGGGTAGAGCCAGGACAGGAGACCCCAGGAATCGCCCACACCTATCACTTTTGTGACCGGGTTTGGTGAAAGATGGAGTCCACCTCTACGAGGCAGTCCAGGCATACAGCGATGGGGAGGGTAAAGAGCGATAATCCTGCTCGGTCCCAAAACCATCCCAGGTCATGAACACGGTCAATAGATATGGGCGACGTGTGATCGGAGGTATTATAATATTATTTATGAATGTAGTGTCAACTTGAACTTCACTTATGTTACTTCTTACAGGCTGTTTTTTCATTAATTGGTTTTTTATATAAATTGGAATTTTTGATGTTGGAGTTATAAATAGTCCTTTGTTGAAATCAGTAATTGCTTTTAAAGTAATCATCAAATCGGTTCCTATTAATCCATTATAGTTTGGGTTGCAGTTCAATTAAATATATAAGTGTTTATGATGCATTTCA
This sequence comes from Pogonocherus hispidulus, assembly GCA_963924545.1. Lineage (NCBI taxonomy): Eukaryota > Metazoa > Arthropoda > Insecta > Coleoptera > Cerambycidae > Pogonocherus > Pogonocherus hispidulus. The sequence goes on along the minus strand of OZ004692.1, from coordinate 45,691,411 downwards.
TTTCTGGCATATTAAAAATTTTTGATAAAGGGATATTTGCGGTGTAGTTCTATGGTAGTTATGGACTGATGTGTCATGGGGGTGTAGTTATTAAAAATGGGTCATCTTCAATAAAATTTTGAAAATGATGCAGTGCAATTTCTTCGTTTATGAAGGTTTTAGTTGAACCAGTGTCTAACATGAATTTGGCATTTAATTAGGGTATTATTTGTAACGTACTTTTTGAGTCGTTCCATGAGGTTCACTATTATTATGCACCCCGTAAAACACCCAACCTAATTGTTGGTGGCTTAAGTTCTCCGTTTTTCAATTCTGCGTTGGAGAACGCTCATTGGCTAGAAAAACGGTGGCCTCAAGCGAGAACGCCGGTGTGATTTAGGAATGAGGATAGACAGTCCCCGTCTTCGTGGATAGGCACATGTGAGTTATTTATCTATTTGATATATATAATTTATTCACTTTCATTATTGGTTGCGATTATAATTATTAGTACAGAAATACGATCATAGCGATTTGTTGTTATTATTAAGTAATTATATTTCATATATAATCAGGATTTACCTGGATTTTAGGTAAATTATTTAGGCGTGGTCAGGGAGATTTTTTTGTCACCCTATATGGTGATCAGGAATACGATTCAAACATTAGAATACTGTTTCAATATTACATTATAAATTTGTGAAGCTGTGCTCTAGTCAGGAGATTATAGAAAACATTGTTTTTTTAAAACCAATAAATTTGAGTTTTCTTGCCTCCATTTTGTTTGAATCGGATTGCGACTATCCACCACGTGTTGTGCCCTTTGGGAATTAAGTTCATTTATCTTATCTTTATCTTATCTTCTCTTATCTTAGCGTTATCATATATTGTATGTAAGCTATAGAAAATTGCTAATATCGTACTTTCTGCACTACATTAATTAATTTGTTTCTTTGTAATTACCTACATTTGTTTAGAGGTAGTGTGGTATTGCTTTGCCTACCTGAGTAAATATTTGATTTTAATAACTCACATGCACGCCGATTAGAAGACTGGAACAGTTCCTAATATCTGTAAATTCATTGATTATTGTTCTTTGGTAACAAATTTGTACAATCAATCAATACGAATTTTTACAACTTGTCACTCAGTATTTGAAATATTAATGAAATAATTTTTCTCTTTTACCTAATTAGAGTGGTAATATTTCCTTGTTTAACCGGTTATGAAACCGTTGTTTTTGGAATTTTGGGTCAGATAATAGAGGTTTTTTTTTTAATTTATTTTTGTTCCTTCTGAACTATAGTAAGTTTAAATATTAACGATTAAAGTTTTTATTAAGAAATTGTCGAGTGCTGAACTGTAATCAGTTCTTTTGAATGCAATTTTTTGGGTAATTTTATTTGCTTCATTCTGGGTCGGGTCACTAAAGGTTGACACCTTCCAGGTTTTGTTTTCATTTGTTTATAATTTTCCCTGTGATAATTCACAGAGTATTTGACAACAACCATATTTTATGGTACATTCCCTTCAGGAATTTATTTATAATTTTTAATCTTGGCTACACTAGCCGTCAACGTTCATCTATATATTTGTAAATTTTGGGGCACTCTTAACACAAACAATTCTTTGTATGTACTCTTCTGAGACGAGGCTGCTGTAACCTGACTGCAAGATCCATAACCTGCTAAAGAACCCTGGACGCTGATCATCTACAAATCCATTATTACATTAAGAGGATTGGACTTAGCAGTACGTGACCGTCATCTGGACTAGAGCTCTAGCTTCCCCACTTTGCCACGGCAAGTCCACCTGGATCCAATCATCAGCACAGGTTAAGGGTGAGAGTACTGCACGGATTTCTTAAAATAAACTGGATCGCTAATACATACTGGTGGGGGTAGCTAAAAATAACAACTGATAGGCGGCCGCCATACTGTGCTAACTTCTAGGTATTTTATGAACTAAATGATGGTAACACTGTTGAGTTACATCACTGCTTTTATATTTTCTTTTTGTTTTGTGGTTTATAAATGACATTCTGTGTGCAAGGTGAAAGTTATTTATTTCTTAATCTGAAGAAAAAACATGCAATTTCATCATTTCATCCATTTGGTCGAAGTATTCAATGTTGAAGGTTGCGATAAAAGTCTAAAAACGTAGATATCTGTTATCTGAAGAGTCAATCGAAAAGATACAAGGTGAAAAAGGCTGCAGTTTTGGAAAGAGTGCAAATTGAAGAATTTTTGACTAAATCTTGTGATAAAGAATATTTTATGATTAAGGTAATAACTCTTAACTTTTTAGACAATATGTATTAATAATACTTTGAATCATTTTAGGTTGCGCTAGTAATAGTAATAGTCTCTGGTGCTTGTCGATGCTACGAATTGACGAATTTGAAAATCACTAATGTATAGGACACTGGCGCGTATCTAGTTGTTTCGATACTAGATACCAAGACCGGCATTTCACGAAAGTTTAAAATTATAAATGAAGGATTTTCTATCAACGACGTAGAGATGTGTAGAAAATGTATTTCCCTAAGACCAAAGAACTTATCACAAAACAGATTCTTTTTACATTATAAGAATCAAAAATGTACTGCTCAGCCTGTTGGAATCAACACATTGGCAAAAGTTCCATCAAAAGTTGCATCGTTTCTGAACTTGGCAAACGCGGAAGCTTATATTGGCCACTATATGAGGGTGCACTTCAATAACTTTATTGGGAAATAAAGGTGCCAACTTTACACCCATCAAGCGGCATGGTGGGTGGAAGAGCCCTGCTGTGGCAGAGAGCTATATTGAAGACTCCCTATCTAACAAACTTGGTATTGCAAGGAAAATCCAAGGTTCTTCTCGTTCAAGTCATTCCTCAGGAGAAGGAGACATCCAAAATTTGTTGCAAGAAGCAACTACAAACTTCCTATTAACGGAAACGAAGTGAAATATGAAAAAGCGAAGAACGAAATGTCTATTAATATAAATGTTAATGTTAATTTTAATAAGTAAATTAAATTTGGTTGATTTAAGTTTATATTTTTTTATTATTTCAGTAGTGAATAATAGGTTACTTTATATGCTTTATAAGTGTGGATAAAACTCCTATTATAATGTGATTGTGTGTATAAATTATATTTTAAATGTGTTTTTATTAAATTCCTACTATAATCATAATGATTTTGAGTTTTGAAGTTGTTAATGTTATCTTCTAGAAAAGCAGTTATTACCATATTGTGTATTATAAACTTCATGTAATTTTATAACAAAATAACTGATTAACCTATCCCAATTCATTCACAATATTTAATATATCTTAACAGTGTAAAGTATAAATTTGACTAATAACTACTTGACATTACTAATTGTATGATGTCATTCAGTTAAAAAATATTTTTTTAGTGCCGTTTTTACTGATAAGACGTGCAGCTACTTTCATCGTGGCTTTTTATATAAGCAGCTCCTGCCACAATTAAAATAACTACAAACATATGTCTAATTCTTCGATAAATACCTACCTTATATCGATACCTTTTTGCCAAACTATCGTAAGTGACATTTTCCATGAAAATGACTATAGATCTATCGTAAGTATAATATGCAAATACACATCTTGGCAGAGGTGGATAGATCCATAAATATGTAAGCGTATTTAAATGTTTCACGGTTAAATAACTGCATACATTTTATCGTAAGTAACAGAACTGTAATAGGCAGAGTGGCAGAATTGTCGTAAGTAGCCTAAGGTAAAATTTAGAGAGTGACTTACGATATTTTGGCAAAAAGGTATCGATATTAGAATTTCTCAAAACAATATACAAAACTGATCCTAACTAATTTTTATACTGCAATCAGACAAGGTTCAAATACTTGGTTGACAAACCATGTTACTTTAAAGTTTTTTGGGTTAGTTACTAAATTATGTTTAGACAAGTAACTATTATGAACCAGTTATAATTTCGGCTAATGTAAAATTTATTTAAAAAATGAAGTTGTAACAGGAGAAATAAAGAGTGTCGTCAATGAATTTAATATACATTGGTACCTACCAGACATACCATTGGAGGATTTGTACATGTAGGGAGTGTCTTTACAAGCACATAAATTTCGACTTTGTCGAAAATCATTTCAAGTTAAATTAAAAAGAGATGATTCCAATTATTTGAAATGCACTATAAATAGAAAAAAATTATGTGTACCTTTGCTGCACAAATATAACTCTTGAGTCCAGTCCTGTCAATTACTCGTCATATCTAATGCACAAATAAAACAATTTAATTTTTGATATAACCCTATATTAAGTTAACTTTTTAGACCCGCTGCTAAAGTATTTTTATTACAACAGTGTACATATTTTATACCCATATCCATCCATATAAGTAATATTTAGTTAGTCATATGCCCATATCTCACCAAACTATTTTCAAAATTTCCCTCTGTAAATACCTCAACATCATTAGCTGAAAACTAGCCAATGGAATGTTAGCACAGTGTGGCGACCACCTTACAACTGACAAAATGATAGTTAGGAATCAGCGATCCAGTTTATTTTAAGAAATCCGTGGAGTACTGACATCATAGAAGGAACGAGATTGTAAGAGTGTCACCGAACCTCATAAATTTTGTAAAGTTAGCCGATTTTAAAATTTCATTTGTCATTTTTTTTTCCATTTTTTAGTCAATATTACATCATTTTTTGAATTATTGTTAAATAGTAACTTTAATATTCCATTGTAATTTCAAGTCAATTTGCTTATTTGATTATAGTGTATTCAACTAACTTTTATATAGTTTTCTTTTATCTTATATCTAAAAATTATCCTGGTGCCCAAATAAATAATTGTCAACATTCAAAGCAGCCCTACGAATACTACGCCCTAGTGTCATAAATCTCCCTGAGCTACCGGAGCTAATGTCAATGAACTTAAGCTAGTGGAATTGCACATCCCTAGCTTATCTGTGTTTATTGTGACATATTACATATGGAAGACCATGATACAACTACACTGATATGCTCATAACTTGACCAAATTTCGTTTGTTCTGCGCACGACGTCATTCTTGATACAAAAATGGGGAAAATTCAAATACCTTACTGTTAACATGACTGTCAGTGATATAATTATTTTCATGTTTGTCAATTGTATTCCCGTATTATTATAATTGTGAGGCCCGAGGGTTATCAAGTTGTCATTTTTATATTATAGGGTGTATTTATTTACAGTAGTGCTTCTTATTATCTCTTCAAATTGTAAAGTTTAAGTTAGAATTATATTCGGTAGGTAGATCGGTACAAAGAATGCGGTTTGAATTAATATAAGAAAGATTGATATTAATCAACTATTACTTTAGTTTTCATGTATGAATCGTGTATTATAATTCCATAATCGACGTTTATTTTATTTTGTTATCTTTGTTTACAAGTATTTTATTTAATTTTGTATCAAAACTGACGTCACGCTCATCGATAGACCACGCCCCCATGCGCATAGGCATATCAGTGTAGTTGTATCATAATGGAAGACGATTGTTGCTAGCAGGGTTGCCAGATTAATAATTACCAATGTGGCCATCTTCAGAATTAAAAGTAGCCAATTGAAGGGGTATGCTGGGGATACTATGAAATCAAGGAATTTATATACATGGAACGATTATCAAAGCTGCGTCAGTATTCCAATTTTGAATCCGTCATTTTGATGTCTGAAAATTGGTGGGAAATTTAATAGTAATAACCTAGCCTCTTCAATTAGATAGCAATAACAAATAAAAACCACAGAAAGCAGCAAGTAAAACTTTTGAGTAAGAAAAATTCTAAATAGGTATAAGAAATGTTCAATATTTTATAGTTTAATTACAATTATTTGTGAAAAATAAAATAAGTCGTCACCAAACTTTCTTGTAAAATTGATGAAGGTACAAACGAAATATTTTGTGTACTTACCTATGTATCTTTTGTTCACATTATTTATGTAAAATACACCATTAGTCGTTTAGAAAAGTAAATGTTTAAAATGCATTATGCATATAAAATTTAACTATCCTAGCTTATTTTTTGTATTGTTTATGTTCGCAGTTTTCATAATTTATTATTATATTAGCTATAGGAACTATGATTGCATGTCTCTTAAGACCTTCAATTCTTGTTATAAAATCCGAATTTACCTGGGATAATTACGAAAGTCCAATACACAAATATTGTCACTCAAAGTCTATAAATCAAAGGAACACAATAATAAACATACAAACCAAGAGAATCACAATAAAATAAACCAACAAGACGCCAAAAATACAAAACAAACACTATTTACTACATTTACCCATACCACTGTTGCTGTGGTAAGAAGATTTGAACCATTGAATTTTTAGATTAGAAAGAAAAAGACACTAGAATTCTATGGTCTTGGTCAGGTGTACCAATATAAAATGTAGAAGTTGGGAGAAGTGTGACATCAAAATGGCGGCTCCCATGTTTCCACACAAAATTGGATGCGCAGTCGTCTATAAACGTTCCATGTATATAAATTCCTTGTATGAAATAGTCTCTAAAGATATGGCATTACTTTTATTATATTAATTATAATTTTAAAATTTAATTAACTCATAATTATAGATTTTATTTATCTTGGCCCATTAGTATGGATTCAGCAATGAATAAATGTTACTTTTCCCTGCAAACCCTGCATAATGGAAAACATATTTTTTAAATTTTTTATAAAAAAAAATACAACAGTAATGAAAGTATTTTATTTAGGTACAATAAAAAAAAATAAGGTACAATAAAATAAATTTAAAACAGTATAACAATATTTTAAATCAGAATAACCGAGTGCTTGACTTAGTATTAGCCAATAAAACTCACAGTACAGTTATCAGAGCGATTGATATTCTTATTAATGAAGATGTGTACCACCCTTCAATCATTATTTCATATAACATTAATAGTTTACAAATGAATCGCAATGTCAATACAACGAAGTGCTCGTATGATTACAATTTCAAGAAAGCAAATTTTCCTTTACTATATCAAACGTTTCTTGAAACTGACTGGAACTTTTTATGTGATTGTAATAATGTCGCTACAGCTATAGAAAAATTTTATTTAAAGTTGGATTCAGTTTTTTGTATGTATGTTCCAGGTGTGTTCCTAAGTTTAGTAACCATAAGCGTACCTATCCTCCATGGTTTAATAATAATTTAATCAAAGATATAAAAAAGAAACATCGATTGTGGAAAAAATACAAAAATACGCATAACACTATTCTTTTAAATGAATTTAAACAGCTTAGGCGGGATAAAAAGATCGTGAGTGATAGGCTGTATAAGCAATATAACTTAAACTTGGAACAGAGCATATTGGAGGATCCATCACGTTTTTGGGGATTTATAAAATCGTTTCGTAATAACTTTTCTCTACCTAATAGTTTTACCGTTAATAATGAATGTACCTCTGATCCTTTACTAATTGCAAATGCCTTTGCAACATTTTTTCAACACTCTTACTGTGTTCTACCCTGAATACACCTGTTGATCCGGTTTCTAACTTAAGTTGCAATGCACAATTATCCCCCCCCCTCTCTTTACTGATGATGAGGTGATGTCCTGTTTGAAAAAATTTAAATCTAAACTTACTAGTGGGGTAGATGGAGTTCCTGCATTTTTATTGCGTGATTGTGCACCAATATTTGCCAAGCCTCTTTCCATTTTATTTAATTTATCCTTAAGTATGAATACTTTTCCTACACAATGGAAATTTTCTAAACTTACGCCAGTCTTTAAAAAGGGCGACAGATCAGAAATCTCAAATTACCGCCCCATTGTTATTGTTTGTAACTTCTCTAAATGCTTTGAAATGTTGTTACATGAATACATATTCCACCATTGCAAGCATTTAATTTCTGAGTCACAGCACGGTTTTTTTAAAGGAAGGTCAACGGTTACTAATTTATTTTGTGTTACAGAATTTATTTCCAACACTATTGATGATGGATTACAAGAGGATATTGTATATACGGACTTTACAAAAGTCTTTGACAAAGTTGATCATAGCTTGATGTTGAGTAAATTAAGTAAGTTTGGTTTATCAGAAAATTTTCTTTTTTCTGATAAACCAAACGAAGTACGAGTCAAATCTTTTTTTGACTCGTACTTCTCAAATAGACTTCAGCACTAAGTTATCAGGGTTTTAGTTCTATTGAAATATTAGCCAAGTCAGGTGTTCTTCAGGGGTCAAACCTAGGGCCACTTCTTTTCACCCTTTTTATTAATGACATTACTGACCATTTAACTTTGCCTGTTCTTTTATACGCTGATGATCTAAAACTTTTTTGTAAAATTAACTCTACTGCCGATTGCCTAAATCTTCAAAACAATTTAAATATAGTTAGCAATAATTGGTGTTTAAAAAATAATTTATCCCTTAATATTACCAAATGCAATGTTATGTCTTTTTCAACAAAACGAGAGTTAATCTATTTTAATTATAAAATTGATGATAATATTTTAGTCAGGCCAGACACTTTCTTGGATCTTGGTGTTTTGTTTGACAGAAAATTGTCTTTCAGCAATCATGTAGCCTATGTTTCAAGAAAAGCTTAAGTTTTAGGGTCTATTATTAGAAACAGCCGTAATTTTCTGAATGTTAATACTCTGAAACTTCTTTATAATGTATATGTCCGGTCTAATTTGGAGTATGCTTCAATTATTTGGCACCCGCACTATAACATTGGTGGACTGGAATGGGTTCAACGCCGATTTTTAAAATTTATTCATTTTAGAACAGTTGGTTTAGAACAGAACCCCTATTGGTTTTTCGCAGCATGATCTTCTGGTAAGATATGAACTTGATACCCTTGTCAGTAGGCGCATTAAAGCATCTCTGATCTTCTTGTATAAGATCATCCATGGTGTTATAAACTGTAGTGAAATTTTGAACATGTTGAGTTTTCACATTCCTAGAAGTGAATCTAGGCAAACGACCCTGTTTTACTTACCCGCTGCAAGAACCAATATAAAAATGTATTCTCCTCTACATAATATATGTTCCAATTTTAACAACGTTAGTGCTCCAATCGATATCTTCGCTTGTAGTTTATCCTCTGTTAAGAAATTACATACTTAATGGTTTCTATTCTGATTCTCTTCATTCATGTTAGCTGTAATTAGTTAATCTGCTTTGTTTTTGTTTTTCTATATTTAGTACTGATTTGTTCTTTTAGTATGTATTATTTCTGAATGTGTTCATATTTTGTCTTGTGTGCCCATTCAGTAATTGGTTCATTGACCTGTTGTTTGGTGTAGATGTAAATAAATAAAGAAATAAATAAATAAATAAATATATACATAAAATACATAACTCTCATAAATAAGAGGTATAACAAGACAAATACCTAATCAGATAACCAAAACAGTCCATGAAATAAATTTAAAGTCATGTCAATTATGACAAAACAAAGTAATGTGCTTATCAAGCTCATGAAGTATAAAGAAGAGTCCGAATTCTGTGTATATTGAAAATGGTCACAAATAATAACGTACAAAAAACAAATGAAATTAGTACAAATTTATCCCAACCGGTCGCGTTGTTTACTATTAGATCCTCTTTATATAGGACTCTATTAGATCCCCCCTCATATATTTTACCTATGTATTAGATATAGGTAGGCCGAATTATGTATATATTAATCAATGGAACGGAACAGTGCATATATCAATAATAAGTTCAAGAATGATCGTGCCAATACCAATACTATCAACAGAACCAACCCACAATAATGGAATTTCATTTTTTGTTACCAGTTAATTATCTTAATGAGGATCCAGGTCACTATAAAAAGTAGCCAATTTTTAGCAAGACCGTAAACAAAGTTAGCCAAATGTGTTCCTAGCCAACCGCCAAAGGCGATTTTCTTGTGCCATAACAATTTGAAAGATAGCCAAATTGGCGTAAAGTAGCCAAATCTGGCAACACTGGCTAAAAGTATGAACCTCTATTGATTCGTATTCTGGAAATTCAAGGCTGTCCGAAAATTTTCGTCATCGGCATTGGTCTTCTTGGATTTCGTAGTTCTCGTAATATTTGGGTCCATAATATTCGGGTCCATCTGCGTAGTCATTTTCGGCCGGGAACCGACTTGATATCCCGATGTTCCACTTCCTGTGTTGTCAACTCTTCAACTCTATATTTCGATTGATTACGACGGTATGATTGTCTCGTAAGTTGAGTGTGATTTGAATCTACCTCCATAGGTGTGGGTTGGTAATGTCTTGATCATAGATAAAATATATCTTGATTGTTGAGACGTTACAGACCGTTGACGAAAACTTTGTTGCTGGAAAGATTGATGTTTATTGGGGAATGGCTTTGGTGTCCATTTTTGCTGTCCATGTGATGTAAATTTATTAGTCTTATGTTGAGATGCATGTGTGAAATCTATTTGTCTTGTTCGGGGTGTATTCACCCTAAGTTGGAAGGATGGTTTATTCTGACAGCTCCAATTTTTGTGCGGTGATAGTTCATATCTTGTTCCTCTATTACCATTTCTATTGCATCTTCGATAGTAACTAGATTTCTACATCTTAATAGATGTGATAGTTGCGGGTTTACTCCAGTGATGAAGGCTCTAAGTGTAAAACTATTATACATATTAGATTTTGTATCCTTAACCATTTCTGGGACATCTTGGCAAGATAATTTTGATAAAGGTAAACACCTAATATCTATGCATCTATCTGCAAATTGATGTGGCGTTTCGTTACATTTTTGTCTTAAAGTATTTAGTTCTAATAGTAGCGATTCCTAGTTTCCTTGGTCACCAAAGAAACTGATTAAAATTATTTTTAGCTCTGGGAAGGTAGGTACTAAAGTTACGGGCTAACATTAGGGCTGCTGCTTTTCCTCTAAATTTAGTCCGTATGTGAAACAGTAAAGGATATTCTTGCGGCCTCATTATTTGGTGTCATTAATGGAAGTATTTGTCCGCAATCTTTATAGTTGACAATTAGGTATGTTGGATTTCTATCAAAAGGTGGTATTAATTCCAAATAGTCCTTAACAGATATTTGTGATAGTGCCATATTTGCAAGGTTACTATTTGGTTAGATATTTATTCTCGGCTCAATAGGAATATTGGCGAATTCTCGTATTAATTCATATATTAACGACATATAATTTATGAAAATTTAATACCTACACTTTTCGGAACTTTATTTTTTGTTATTATTATATCACTTTTGTTTAATTTTTTTTTATTTTATGGTGTGATGCATAAAACGTGTTTAATTTAAAACAAGCGATGTAAGCTGTGTTGAAAACAGTACGTTTTAATTATCAGCAGGAAGGGTAATTTAATATTATAGGTACAAGAAATGGCCATCGCGATTTTCGTTCTTATTTGTAACCCTACCAAGGGTTCAGGCTTGTGGGCTGGGTCACCCTTCAGGTGACAAAAGCATATAGAATATTATTTTTAAGAAAATACATATTAAAGAAATTTGAGATAATCCCTTGTATATGAAATAATAAATTTAGAGACAGAAAGTTGCAATTTTGTATCTGGAATGATGATGTAATTATACTAAATGATTTTTCTTAATATTTTGATGAATTATAAGAGTACTCTATTCTTGATGGTAAGACATCATCATTTTTTAAGTGCTGAAAGTAGAATTCATTTTTTAGTAAACATTTTTACCAATTTTATCAATGGGGCCCTCCGCTACGGTTCGGAGCCCCGCCCGCCTTTCGAAAAGATGTAACCATAGATTAGGTTAGGGATAGATAGGAATCTGCAATGTTGATAAAAAACGACGCGGAAAACGACATCTGTAGAGATGTAGTGGAACTTTTTTAAAAATTTTGTACAAAATCGCCCTACCTTTGTAACATATTTAACTTTTTTAATGAAGATAGAAACAAATAAAACTACAATAAGTATATTTTTGCATATTTTGTATTACAATATTTACAATATATTCGCAAATTATCAAATTTATCAATTTGATAAAAATTCCTCTATAATGATAGAAGACCATAATATATTTGCCCAATTTTGTAGTTTCAATTAAACAACAATCGCTAACTACACTTGATATCTATTCGATTTTCTCTTCCTGTTTTATTCAGACATCTAGAAAAATTATTTGTTTTCACACAATACAGACTCCATACCTTTGAAAGTGTATATTATCCTACGAAATTCAAAATTAATAAAACACATCACATTAACTAATTTTTCTTTTACCTTCTTAAACCATGAGAACAATTATTTATCTTCATACAATCTGCACACTTAACTGCATTTTACTGTTAATCTGTTTTCTTTGAATTCCGAAGAAATGTCACTAAATATACTGAGACACAATTCACTACAATTCAAGCTAATACACATACCTAATTCAGGATAAATAAAAAATAAAATTTGAGATTCCCCTTCATAATTTTTAAACATAAACAAAGACAGTTGTCTTTGACATTTAGGTATATGATTATTAGCATATTTTATTTTCTTATGATTGGCAGATGCTCAAATTTTTTGTGAAACGCTCTCTGGTGAGATGTAGTGAAACTAATCAATTTGTCTACAAAACTCCCATAAGAGTTCCCAGGCCCTGGATGTAACGGCGGCGTTAAAAAATATATTGCTGTCATAATTGTTGCAGCAAATTAATATCGTAGATATTTACTTTTGTAAGCTAAAATGATGAATTTTATAGACTGCCAAAATGAACTAATCAATTCTAAACTTTACCTCCAGAAAGAATAAAAAACACGGACAACGAAACAGAATAACTAAACACTAAGGTTGTGTTCCGATATTATCCGCGACCAACCAGGATTTCGGTTAACCGAAATATTGGTAAACCTGAAAAATGTGTAATTAAGGAACTGGCTGGTTAATCAACATGGATGATGAATTGTTTTTATTGGGATTGATTCAACCTTAAATACCTTCATATTCCGTGCTTAACTATTACTCTAGTCTTCAGTCAAAAAATAAATGAAACAGCAGATAATTTGGTATATTATAGTAAGATATAAGTAGTTTATAAGTAGATATAAGTGTAGCTTTCAGTCGACTTGGTCAAGTGGACTACAGAATCCAATACAGAAAAGTAGAATTTATAAATATTTATTATAACTCTTAACGCAAGAACACCACCCCATCTGCCTTCACTATCTAAACAAAATATAATTAAAATCGCTGAGAGAATGGATTTTGCTTCTCTCAACGCTAAAACCTAACCCACTAACTCTTCGGTTGACCAACTGACCGCTCTCAGAGCACGGTCAATATTTTGACGTTTGGTTAACCTTTTTCAGGTGACCACAGTTCCAAAATTAAACAATTTTCAGGAATTTTTATTTAATGGAACGCTTAACCGGGATTTTGGTTAACCAAGTTTAATATCGGAACACAACCTAATACTAATAAATAATTGGAATTAAAAAGTAAGATAAAAAAAAGTTGGAAAGTTGTAAAAGTATACCATTACGGCACCGCGTCACTCGTTATTGTTTGACGCTGAGATAAATATGTAAACTGTATAAGTGTTAACCTAATTTTAACCTAATTTTTACCGATATTCTAATTGGAAAAGCATTTCGTTTCAGTATTTTGGTAATCAGAAGTAGTTGGCAGTCAGTACTATCGATTTCGTTAGAGTAATAAATATTTCTCATAGGATTCTCTGAAATTAATTTGAGTTTTTGTAGGAGGTGCTTGTCGTTAGTGCAATCTCACATCGGCAGATAAAATGAAAAAGACGTTGAGACGGATGTGCCTCGCGATTTTCAAAGACAAAATAGACGTAGGAGTGGTCATACGGTCTCGAAAAAAAAAAAAAATCTCAAAGGGCTAGAAAAAGGACGGAACTTTCGTGTGAAACGGTTCACAAAACCGTAAAAATTAGAAAAGGGGCCGAGAAGGTCGCGCGAAAAGTCGGGATTTCGATAGGCGTGACGGGGCATAAAGGTGGAGTGCCAATCTGGCGGCTGCAGCGGCTAGAGCCGCGCAGCTGGAGACGCGCGGCTCTCCACAGTCGCTGCAGACGCTTCTGTCGTCACGCTGAAGTCGCTTAAGGTTGGGTTCCGATATTAAACTTGGTTAACCAAAATCCCGGTTAAGCGTTCCATTAAATAAAAATTCCTGAAAATTGTTTAATTTTGGAACTGTGGTCACCTGAAAATGGTTAACCAAACGTCAAAATATTGACCGTGCTCTGGGAGCGGTACATTGGTCAACCGAAGAGTTAGCAGGTTAGGTTTTAGCGTTGAGAGAAGAAAAATCAATTCTCTCAACGATTTTAATTATATTTTGTTTACCTATATGGTGAAGGCAGATGGGGTGGTGTTCTGCGTTAAGAGTTATAATAAATATTTATAAATTCTACTTTTCTGTATTGTATTCTGTAGTCCACTTGACCAAGTCTACTGAAAGCTACACTTATATCTACTTATAAACTACTTATATCTTACTATAATATACCAAATTATCTGCTGTTTCATTTATTTTTTGACTGAAGACTAGAGTAATAGTTAAGCACGGAATATGAAGGTATTTAAGGTTGAATGAATCCCAATAAAAACAATTCATCATCCATGTTGATTAACCAGCCAGTTCCTTAATTACAAATTTTTCAGGTTTACCAATATTTCGGTTAACCGAAATCCTGGTTGGTCGCGGATAATATCGGAACACAACCTTAATTGACAACGCGTTCATATATTTACACGTAAACCAGTAACCGATGCAGTCGCCAGAGCCGCGCGTCTCTAGCCGCTGCAGCCGCCTGATTGGCACCACGGGCTGGGATCTTATATGGGAATAGCTGGAGTCAAGTTGTAAGACAGAGATAGAATATTAGTATTTTGACTACATCTCAGAAGATGGCGCTAATGTATAAATAGAGTTGCAATCACATTGTGGCAGAAACCACAGAACACACTTCAGATTATATATTTGCTACATTGATCGCATTGAACATTGAAACTGAACTACTAACTCAATACTCAATACCCAATTTATTCTGTGATTGTGATTTTATACATGATACAAGATTTTATATTTGTTTTGTTTTTGAGGTTTGTTAATGCACTTTGAGTTTTGTGAATAATATTTGTGTTTTGAGCTTTTTCTATACTTTTTAATTGACCTGAGAAAACTATCAAGGTAAGTCAAGAAAATTAGATTTTTACATTTTATGAGCATTTAGATATTAATTATAAGTTTAAGTTTGTTTACACTTATCAGTACACCAGTATTATTTTTGTTTTTGAGTAAAAATTATATCAAAGTGCTGCATAATTAGTCAGAGGACCATGATCCTTAAAGTTTAATTTCATATTCGAATTACCGAGCATATCACATTTCTAAAAAAATTTTTAGATGGCAATTACATGTGCTGTTCCCGATTGTGAGGATAGGACATCTACAAGACTTCGCTTCCCAAATCCAAATAAGTTTTTAGTAAAATTTAATAACTGGCTGGAGATTATTGGAAATGACCATCTAAATAGCTTGGAACCCTCAAAAGTATTTGGTAATTACAGAATATGTCACTGACATTTTGCAACAGAAGATTTAAGTACAAATATGTATCTGAATTCCGAAGCAAGCCCTACATTATGCCCTATTCCAAATAAAATTACAGATGCAACGTCAGCAGCTACTTTGAATTATTGCAGAAGTTGAGGAAATGCTACAAACAAATATATGATAAGTTTGCAGCAACGAAAACAATAACTGAAGATGTCATTTTGGCTTATTTTGCAAAAAAGTCAAAAATGTTGAAACTATTAAAAATTGTAATGTATTTTTTTAAAATAAGTGACGGTTGCAGGAAAAATAGTGTATGTAACTTACCCCGAAAGTGTTTTCACTGGACTCGCAGGCTTGCCCACTCGTCCAGTAAAACATTCCTTTCGGGACTAGTATGTAAATATCTATTTTCTTCAAGCATATAGTAATACTTACATTATTTTATATAAGACGTATTATAGAAAATACCTATTGTTTTACTACTAAAGAAATATTCTAATTTTCTTAAAAGTACAAAAAAGTAAAAGTGTAACCATAACAACTGATTAAAAAAGAGAGTCATGTAGCCATGATTTCTCAGAACTGTCAGTTTGAAATTAAACGTTACGTCAGATCACTTTTTATACAATCATGAATGTCTGAAGAAATACAATTTTAACTTTGATGCTTGAAGAAAAAATAGTGTGTCACTCGGGAGTATAGAGCTCTTTATGTGTTTCGCCCCAGTTTACACAGCCTTGGCTAACTCCTATATGCTTCTGATCTCAACAAATAATGTTCGCCTTCTACTCCTAGTAACATAATATAATATCGTTACGATCGTTACGATTGCGGGATATTTTTTAACTGCATATCATATTTTAGTGATAAGGTAACAAAACTAAATCTTTCTTGTCTCTTAATCCTACCATACAGTAATTTGGTAGTCCGTGGGTATTTCCGATTTTATATTCAAATTTATTTTATCTTTTTGAAACTTGCGTCTTTTAAGTTTTTTTTTTTTTATTTTATGTTCACAATAGTTAATACTAAGTAGTGTTCGAATAAATGTCTAGACATTAACCAACCCTATTATTAGAACATATATATATTTGAAGTATAATTACATGATAATTTAACTAATATTTTCATCATGTGCACCAAACCCGTTATTAAAATATGTGACTCCCAGCAATGTCCAGTATCTTAAAAAAGGTTGGTCACTTAACAATCCCTGAAATATTGACACAGAAATAAGCAACATTTTATATTATCACTTTCATTATTGCTTTATATTTTTCTATTTGTCATGTAGCATGTAATTAAAATAAATCTCCAGTATACTGATTTGATGTTTATAAATTTTTAATATTTTGGGTGAGATAGGTTTTAAATAATTTAGTCTACAAATGAAAAATTTGTAGTTCTCATACTTCAAATTTTAGATTTATAGACTAATTTATTTAAAATTAAATCTTATCCGGAATATATTTTCCCTCCCCTCCATTTTGAGAATGAAAATATATAAAGTTGTTACATCAACACTGTGGGAAGAAGAGATAGTTCAACTACATCTCTGCAGATGTCGCTTTCCGCGTCGCCTTGTCGGTAATGGAAGATTCCTATCTAAATCTATGTAATCTATGATTGGCACTCCACCTTTAGGCGCGAGAACAAACGCCGGTGCTAGGTGCTAGTCACCAGTCTCGATCTTCTCTCCCAGAGTTTAGGTCTAGGTACACTATGAGAACCTGCTAGTAACTTTACTAAGAAAAAATGTATTATGGCCAAACCAGATACCAGCTAAAATAAATACAAAATCTGTATTCATCTTGAGAATTAAAGATCTTGAAGGTTAAAATTAGCTTGTTAATTAAAACTAAAGCTTATGAAGGTATAATCAAAGAGGTATTCATAAAACCAATATAAATACTTTGGTAAAATTGTATTATAAATAATTATAAATGTACATCAAACATATAAATAACAATAAAGTATATATTATCCTATCCTTATTTCTTACATTAAGTGTTCATCAATAACATCAGTAAAACTAAAGTACAGCGTCCAGTTTCCTCCCATGTCTTTTTCAAGCATAGCGAGTATTAAAACATATTTTGGAATATATTGACTATGACAATTTAAAAATTAGCACCAAGGAGTTTTTGGAGATTGGGCTAAAAAATACTTTGTAGTTTGCTTCACATCCAATATTATATGTAGAATTATTGGTGAAAATAATAAATGCCAAATGAACGGGCCTTCAATATCCCCTGATATTACCACCTTAAATTTATATGTTTGGGTAAGCAATGTTGAATTCCCTTCTCGAGACTTCAAAAGTTTTTATTTCAACATAAAATTTCATGTAAAACTCCGGGATTTTGCTAATACTCCCAGGAATTTTGGAATAACTAAGTAACTATAAATAAACAATGAAATAAAAACAAAATCTTGCAATTTATTAAATAGCAATTTAAATAACAGTATACATTTAATATAAATAATAGATGCCTAATGTGATCAATTTATTGTGTATAATTTTGAACCGAAACAACTATGACTTTTAGCAGAACTGTCAAATTATTAGATATATCATGGCTTGAAACGACAAAGTTGTAACTGCATTTTTTTAAGAAAAATAGATAATTGCATCACAAGGTTCTATCTTTCGCGTCAGTAATTAGAAATTCACTCTGTGTCCCTACAAGTTTATTATTTCACAAGGTTCTAACTGCAGCTTAAAATATAGACATAGAATAAAATTTAGAATATGCGGCTTTTCATATAGACAAAGTTGTAACTGCTCGGTTGGCAGATAGTACCCAATACCGCATATAGGTTATGTGCAGTTGGGACTTCGTCCTCACGTTATTACAGATAGGACTCAGTACTTTGTGATAAAACATGCAGATAGACTATGACTTTTAGCAAAACTGTCAAATTATTAGATATATCATGGCTTGAAACGACAAAGTTGTAACTGCATTTTTTTAAGAAAAATAGATAATTGCATCACAAGGTTCTATCTGCATTGCTCTTTCACGTCAGTAATTAGAAATTCACTCTGTGTCCCTACAAGTTTAATATTTCACAAGGTTCTAACTGCAGCTTAAAATATAGACATAGAATAAAATTCAGAATATGCGGCTTTTCATATAGACAAAGTTGTAACTGCTCGGTTGGCAGATAGTACCCAATACCGCGTATAGGTTATGTGCAGTTGGGACTTCGTCCTCACGTTATTACAGATAGGACTCAGTACTTTGTGATAAAACATGCAGATAGGCCTATATCCTTCCTAAATATCAACAGAAAGTAAGGTTAGTTCAATATTAAACTTAATTGGCTTAGTGTTATTGAAATTTAGTGAAAATATTAAATTTTGAAGTAATAATATTTACTGTTTATACAATACCTACTTAGGTACAACATACCTTGATCTATACTATACCAAAATTGAAAATAGAAAATATGTATGGGTTGTACCCATCCGATAGGTACATAAATTAAGTTATAGGGTTTATAATAAAATCAATTAAATTTGGTCTATTCTAATAGTATTGAACCCTTAGAACCTGTTTCCAAAACTATAGAATGGGCTGAAGGAAATAATGACACTGATAGTAGTAGTGATAGTCTGGAGTCAATTAATTTATTATTTTTTTAAAGAAATTATAGCAGCAGAAAAAGTATTGAATGAAGAAGTCGAGCATCTGAAGATGTTATGAATAACTATAATGTGAAGAATACTAACAGTAAAGATGAAAACATTTATATTGACTCTTCTGTAGATATACATACACAAGGAACATATAAGCAACAATAAGCTGGTGGAGGAAATATAAAACGAAGATTATATTGGGAACATAAGGTAGCTTACAATAATTTTATATTCGAACAAACTTTCAAATTCATGCTTATTTTCCAGTGAATGCAACAAATAAATCAGGTGGAGAGAAAATTAAAAACGTAGCAGGATAAGAAAACAAAATATGCCAAATTGGAAATGCGGAGAATGTGTGGGGAAATGTGGAATCAAAGTGGAGAATCATATCAATCAATTTCAGTTCAAGTGGAGAACCAATTCATATCGAAAAACACCAAAAGATATTTAAAAAATCATACATATCCTCTTAAAGAAATTTTAAGAAGAGTTTATAGTTTCAAGTATTATTTTTTTGTGATAAATTAAAAGATACAAGTTAGTAAAACATTTTATTTTTCAACACTTTTAATATCCCAAAAACCTGTGTATACATGCATAAATAAAACAAAACAGTAACTGGTGTTCTAAAAAGAGATGAAAGGGGGAAAATAAAAATTTGTCACATAAAACAAAGAATGCAGTGAAAGAAATTGTTATACTACATATGAATAAATTTCACTAAGCCGTCACTACTGCCATAGTGACACCAAAAAGGAATACCTTGATGCAAATTCATCCAGACATAAAATGTATGATTGGTACTTACAATATTGTGTGGACAACGGCATTGAAAACCCTTTAAGGAGTCCATGTATAGAAAAATATTCTGTGAAGAATTTCATTTCAACTTCCATACCAAAAAATTATTAGTGTATTGTTTGCAAAGAAAAAGAAATAAGAAGTCATAGTGAATTTTCAACGGAAAAGATACAGATTTATAATAAACACATCAAATTGAAAAGCAGCATAAGAGTAGAGAAAACCATAGATAAACTGAATACTGATATTCCAGTATTGTTTTGATCTATAAAATGTAATAATTGTGCCAAAGAGTAATATAAGGCCTTTTTTTACCTATCTATCTAAATTAACATGTTATGATTTAACAGCTACATTGTCCAGCACAAATAAAGTATGCAGTGCTATATGGCCCAATATACCGGAGGCCGATCAGGAAACGACCTGACTTCAGCTTTCAGCCAAATAAAATTTAATTATAAAGTAATTAATTACCTTACTCCAAAGCTATTGTCATTAAATATACTCAGAATAATCCGTTCCAGGTTGAGTATAAGACAGAATATGATATGCCTTTTGTGTGGACAAATATTAAACATATTGAAAAAAGAACTAGTGCCAAACGAGGACATATTAGTGGCATAGATCTCATGAATTATATTATCAAAGTTATAAAAAAAACTGAGCTGATACCAAAAGACAAGAAAAATGCATTGATATCCATGTTTAATATAATGAACAAAACAGAATATTTGAAAGTGGAACCTAAAAGTATAAGCTTTTTTCTTAATGTAGGATGATTTTGTTTCTGTTTCTCGGTTTTTTGATAAAATAAACTAACATTTTGATTATTTGCCATATTTTTGTTACAATACAATACAATACCTATTAACTCTTTCGCTCCCAATACTATACGTATACGACATGAAATAAGTGTCTCTTATTCCCACTGCCGAATATATATGTTCAACATTGAAATTGTCTTAAACCAACTGCTGCATATTATAATTAATTTATTTTTGCACTTTTGCCTGCAACACAGTCGCATGTATACAACACTTCGATCGCACCTTAGACCCCACTGCCTTTTTAATACTTTTGATGAAACATGTACCGGGTGGCCAAATTTGCTTGCTATTATAGGACAACTCGAGAACTAAGAGAGATACAAAAAAATTAACCCCCCTTTCTCGAGCTCATTTTCTGAGATAAACTTAACACCGAAATGCAAAATGGCCCATCTTCTTTTGTTTTTGAGATATTAGCGAAAACTCGATTTTTCCAATTTTTGGTGCCTGCCCATATCTCGATTATTTTAGATATTAGAAAAAAACAATTTATATGTTCTTCAGACACTTTTTTAAAAGGAATGCAGTGGCATAGCCAATATTTTAATAAGTTGATAAAATTTCGAGTTATGACAAACTTGTATTTTTTTAAATGAAAATCATAGTCGGCTATGATTTAGTTAGAAAGATAATTTTTTTCTCTTTTCAGCGATATATAAGATGTGTGGTTAATTTATTCGACTTAACTATTTTTCATAGAATCTTTGACTTTTTAAGGTTATTAATAGCTCCCATTTCGTTTTAGCGTAGTAGGCGTATGTCTTTTATTTGAAATTTAAGTATTGAGAGTTCTAACTGCATTTTTTATCACTTAGAGTCTGTAATTTATACCGCTTATAATTGATCTGCGAATAGTTGTTTCCTAGAAATTTTAGAATACTTTTAAATTTCATGAATGGCATTTTAAAATTATGAAAAATTCGACATGCTGGAATGTTACATAAGAAACAATTATTACTATGAAGTTACGCCCACTATGCCAAAACACAATGGCAGTTATTAATAACCTTAAAAATTCTAAGATTCCTTAAAAAATAGTCAAGCCGAATAAATTAACCACACATATTATATATCGCTGAAAAGAGAAAAAAATTATCTTTTTAACTAAATCATAGCCGACTATGATTTTCATTAAAAAAATACAAGTTTATGTCATAACTCGAAATTTTATCAACTTATTAAAATATTGGCTACGCCACTGCATTCCTTTTAAAAAGTGTCTGAAGAACATATAAGTTGTTTTTTCTAATATCTAAAATAATCGAGATATGGGCAGGCACCGAAAATTGGAAAACCCGAGTTTTCGCTAATATATCAAAAACAAAAGAAGATGGGCCATTTTGCATTTCGGCATTAAGTTTATCTCAGAAAATGAGCTCGAGAAAGGGGGGGTTAATTTTTTTGTATCTCTCTTAGTTCTGGAGTTGTCCTATAATAGCAAGCAAATTTGGCCACCCGGTACATGGAACCACCGCCGCATTGTTACGGCACTACCTTATAAATATGGCATATCGGCATTTTTTGCCATAAATCGGTTTGTTAGGTGCAGCCAACCATGCTGCGTATATTCTTGCTTCGGTATTTTTCATGGGAAGGAAATATACTGATGTGTAAATATTATGTTATCTTATTCAATAAAAAATATTTTTTAGAATTTATTTTATTATTTTGAAGAATATGCCGTATGTATATATGTCAGTGGTGCTCATGGCAAATAAAAAAGGATGGGATTGATGGTAGGCTTGGTAAAGAAAGGGTTAGTAGTTACAGCCTTATGTCACAAACGAAATCATTAAGTTTCTGAAACAGAGGACCAACTGCAAATTATTCATAGATTATTTACCAAACTGACTATTATAAATGTATATAGAGGTGTAGAAATAGAAATTATGTTTCAATAATAATAGGATGTCAGGAATTAAATAAAAAGAAATGTTTGTAAACTGTCAAAGTTTGACCTGAATTTACTCATAAACAGCTCATGTGCAGTCATGACCTTGTCATTCCAAGCCCACGATATCCTAGAAAATTTGAGAATACACCCACTGGATCAAGTCTTGGCCCCCGGAATATTCTCATTTAGGAAAATTTACAGCCAAACCATCTCTAAATATCATTATTTCTCCTTTTAAATTTACTTAATACCTAATTGACATTTGAGAGTGACATCAAATCTTAAAGTGATATCTATGGTCGTTATTTCCTTAATTGCACCAGATAGAGTAGTGCTTGTCTTGACATGCCACTTTTAGTAATTATGATCTGATGAAAGTAGTCATGAGAATTGTTTTACTATTTAGTAATATCCCATTAATAGTTTTACCAAGTATTTAGAGGGCAGTAATAATCAGCTATTCTCCAGTGTGCTAGGTAAATACTCTCTCACTCATTATCAGCTTTTTCTAGCAAAGTTGGTATTTTGCAAGATATTCGGTTTGCACTACCTTGTTCTTTCTACTGACTTATCGATTAGCTCTTCCTGCTAAAGTTCTTTAATAGACATTCGTTTTCATACCACCGCTGTTCCTGTCTATTTGCTAAAGCATATAGCTCGTTTGGCTTGTGGATTCAAATCTATCCACATTGCTATCCGATTGAGTGTCAACTTTTTCAACTCAGCTCCTTGAATTTCTTGTCTCATCAGACTGCCAAAATGTTGTATTTTCCTACTTTGGTTGTTCAAACAACCTGACAGCATCCTACAACCAGAAAGCGGTGGAACCTCTGTTGAAAACTATTAGGAGTAAAAGTACATTACAAAAATTAAATTATTTTCATTCTCTATTTCTTTTGCATCTCATGCCTTTTACTCACATAAAATCATTTATATATCCATATTCATGATCCATGGTCTTATTAAAACTTTTTTCTAATTTTGAGAAAAGGTGCTTAACCATACATTTTTCTAATGTTATTCCACACTTGCTATATATTTCAACAAAAAAATTAATTTCGTAATATTAAGTAAAGTTTAACACTAATTATAACATTTGGAGGCATTGCCAATATGAAAAGCATAGGTTTTTGTTAGTTTCTGACAAGCACTACTTAATTTCAATGTATTGGGAAATTTTGTTCTTAATGCATAACTTTTCTCATTTTGATTTGTTTCTCCATCCACATTTATAACATCTTTTTTATTTATAACGGTTGTAGGTGGTATATTGGAATGCAAGAAAAAATTATTTGTTAAACATCTACAGGATTGCGCCTGATGTAGTGGTTTCCTATTAAATAATTCAGGTAGAGCTATACATATTTTCTTTTTAACATGGAAATATTTATTTAAAATCCCATTTTTTTTTAAATTACTTTGCTTCTGTAACATATTCATATGTGTTCCATCAAAATATTTTTTGTGACATTTTGTGGAAAAGTCCTCAAACTGTAGATAGTTTTGGTTTCTAAAGTATTTTTCAGGGTCATTACAGCCTCGTACAAATATTTCTTCTATAGCTTTGTCTCCCACAAGTACAGGCAAAGAACTATGTATACTAAAAATTGTAGATATTAAAACTGAGGATGAGCCATCTTCTTGGACCTCATTAATTCTATTTAAAGACTGATTTTCTTTAAGATGTGTTTTCCCATTTTTTTTCTTAACAAATTTATGTTTTCGTGCAACCATTAAATTTGTGCTTGAGGAATTTTTTTTGCCACTGTTATTGTTACTTTTAATTTTATGTTTTTGATAATCAGTATTTTTATTAGAGTGAAGTGAAACTTTATTAGAACCAATTTTTTTATTTTCATTAGATCCAGCACTTGCACCCGCTTCCTGAGAATCACTGCTGTCATCATGGCTATCCCTTCTACCTTGAAAAGATTTGGATGAGGAGTTTAATTTTTCAGCTTGTTTTTTCCGCTTTTCACTATCATCGTCACTAGCATCGGAGGAACTACAAGATGCTGTTCTGTTTTTATGAAATTTTAATTTTCTCTTTTCATATAGTTGATTTCGGTTTAAAAATTTTCTAGGAGTAGTTTCCAAAACATTAAACATTTCTGATTCTTCAAAAATTTCATTTAATTGCAAATATGAGCAAGTATCAATTTGCGGCTGTGGAGGAATCTCATTATTGTATTTTGGTGGTTCACCTTCTTTATCAGCTTTAACTGTTACCCTGGGGATATCAGAATTCAGGCTGCTCTTTAATAATCTTATTTTGGTATTTGAATCAGTTATCTTTATATCTCCATTTTTTTTGTTTTCCTTTCTCTTTTTATCTGCTGGTTTTCTTCCTTCTGATTCTGCTATTCGTTCTTGGAGGGCTAAATTTAAACGCCCTTCAGAACGAGATCCTCTACGAATTAAAGGTTCACCCAAATTTTCTTGACGTGAACAAGGAGAAATATCCTCTCCTTCTTCTTCATCTTCTTGTACAATGCTACACTTTCTAGACCTCTGAAACATAAAAATATTTATTAATCATTTTATAGTGATGATATTAAAGTCTTTCTTTAGCCAAAGCTAAAAATACTAAATATTAGTTCTGGCTAAAAAATGGCTAATTTTTGTTGTAAATTTTCCATATAACATTTAAGATTATATTATTTTGATTATAAGTTATAAATTAAAATATGAAACAAAATGAGAAGAGATGCTGTTCTGAGAAAACAATTACTGTAAAATGGTTATCAATATAATGGGTGGTTTAGTGTTACAGTTGTGGATGCAATTAAAAGAAGGGATGACTCTTATAAACAATATAAATTAATAAATAATCAAAACGAGTGGGAAATGTATAAAAAACAGAAATAAGGTGGTTAATGTAATACGAATGGAAAACTTTAAAGCAGATAACAGGGCAAAGTATTAGGGTTAATAATAATAATAATAATAATAATAATAAATGTCTTTATTTTTGATTGTTTAACATACAATTTGGATAGAGTTACATAAGAAGGTGGCGATATCCAACAAAGTTGCTCATATATAACCACCTTGATTACAATATATAGGAATTAAATAATATTCACATAAAATTTGCATAAGAAACCGGTCAGAAAAATTGATAATACGGAAAAAAAATACTTAAAAAGTACGTGATAATAGGTAAGTTTTCTAAATCTGTAATTAATTATACAATCTTAATATAAAAGAATCAAACAGAATCTCTTTTGCTTAAAGTGTATAATTTGATTTTCCTGTTAAATGTTGCTAAGTTCGGGGCGTTTCGTATGCTGTGGGGTAATGCATTGAAAACTTTGACAGAGGTGTACCTAAAAGTTCTTTGAAAAGTGCTAGTTCTATGCTTAGGTACCGTAAACCGCTGTTGATGGCGTGTGGTACGGTCATGTCTGTCAGTACCTTTAACAAGTTTCTCATACAAATATTTTGGTTGCTTAGTCTCATTTATTTTATAAACTATCCGTGACATGTGCATATTAAACTTTTGCTCAAGTGTAAACCAATTCGACTCTCGAAATTTTTCAGTAACGTGATCAAACTTACGAAGACCAAAACAATATCTGATGCAAGCATTTTGAATTTTCTCAAGGCTATATTTATCTTTATGTAAAAGAGCAGGCCAGTAGACAATGTTACAATAATTTAAATGCGATAAAATTAAGGAATCTGTCACTCTCAGTTTAGTCTGTTTAGTTAAGTTGTCGTTGTGCATATATAAAACTCTTAAAAGCCCAATAGTTTTCTGTGTTAAATAAGCGACGTGACTTGAAAAACGCATATCACATTCAATGTGCAAACCTAAATTTCTACAGTTATTTGTGGGTGTGAGAGCAACATTATTTATAGTTATTTTAAATTGAGAATTATCTAGCAAGGAATTCCTATCTTTACCAAATATAAGTAACTGAGTTTTGTTTTCATTGAGAACAAGTCCATGTGCAATAGAATATTTTCCAATCATGTCTAAGTCTTTGTTTACATTATGCGCTGCTAATTTCAACTCATTAATATGAAAACTGTAATAAATTTGAGTATCGTCTGCATATTGATGGGACGAACAGTAATTTATATATTTACTCAAGTCAGAGGTATACAGTGAAAAAAGCAAAGGTGCTAATACACTGCCTTGGGGCACACCTCTATTCAAAAATATTAAATTCGAGTATACATTACTCAAAACAACCCTTTGGCACCTACTTTGTAAATAATTAATAAAAAAATTTATAGCGGTGTTCCCAAGCCCAAAGTACCGCAGTTTAATAATTAGAGTAGAATGCGAAATAGTGTCAAAGGCCTTGCTATAATCTAACAAGATCAGGCACGAATTATTTTTATCATCGTAAGCTTTGAATAAATCATCAGTAATGCTAAGCAAGGCTGACGTTGTGCTATGATGCTGACGGAAACCAGACTGTGTAGCGGGTAAAATATTATTTTGTTCTAAAAAATTGGATAGTTGTTCCGCTACAATTTTTTCCAGAATTTTTGACAATACTGGCAAGATGCTTATCGGACGAAAATCTGACATTTGCGAGGGATTTTTCTTTTTTGGAATTGGTACCACATTTGCTTGCTTCCATAGTGTTGGTATATCACCTTCTTCTAGACACTTATTTATAATGAACGTAATATGGTCACTAAGATAAGGAATAACATAAAGTAATAGTTTAAGATTAAGTCCATCCGGCCCTGTGGCATTCGATTTGAGTTTATGTATTATTTTTTCGACTTGCAGTGTATTAACCAATGTAAATTGTAACCTATTAGTGAGGTTTTCCGTGAAATATTTATTAACATATTCATTAGTAATAAAGTCAATATCATTATTAACTTGTGGCAAACTATCTTGAAAAAAATTATTATAATCATCAGGACTAGCAAAATCTTGAGAATGTGTACTGTTATTTTTGTTCTGAGTTATATTTAAATATTTTAAAGTGCGCCAGAACTCTTTCGAATTGGTTTTGAATACATGTTGTACGTAGGCCTTTTTCTCCGCTTTTACTGCCACATTGACCATATTTCTCAAAGTTTTATATTCGTTCCATGAATTATCAGTTTTGTTCTTCTTATATTTTGTCAAGGCTTTATTACGAAGGCTTTATTTCGAAGCTAATAGTTATGGTAGTTAATTTTAATAGTAAGTTAGTAGACAATTTGATTGATATTTTAAAAAAAATTTGATTAATTTTTTATCAACAGTGTAGGAGCCATTATTCGAGCTATACCCATTAATGATAGGGAATTTCTAATTGGTAACAGTAAGAGCAGTTTCTGTGATTTTAAACTATTAGATAGATGCAAGCTGAAAGAAATTATTAGGTCGATGGCTACAAAAGTAGTCCTGATGATATTAGTATGGGCATCTATAAAGAGCATTTTGATGTCTTAGGTGACCCACTACTTAACATAATTAATTGTTCGTTGTTAACTAGACAAGTTCCAGATTCTTTGAAGGTATCTACAATTATTCTATTACGAAAAGTTGCCAAAACTATTAAAGTTGAAGAATTCCGACCAATTAATATGTTACCTGCATTTAAGAAAATATTGTAGAAAGTTGTTTGCTTACAAATATTAGAATATATTTCAGATATCCGGTTAATATGTGACTACCAATCTGCATTCAGGGATAATCATAGCTGTGAAAGTGCCTTACAATATGTTATAAATAATTGGAAAGAATTCCTCGATGAAGGGAGAGTAACAGTTGTTATTTTTTTGGATTTGAAATGGGCATTCGAAACTATTGATAGAAGTAAGCTATTTCAAAAACTGGAATCATTAGTTTTATGGGGAGGGTTTTAAACTGGTTGAAGGATTATATGATCAATGGAAGACAAAAAGTTAAGGATGAAGAGTATGTGTCTGGAGACTCATATATGAATGTTAGGTTGGTGATCCGTTGCGGCGGTTCACTGATCAGTTGCGATGGTTCACTAAGCAGTCGCGACGGTTCACTGAACCGTAGAAATAATTTAGGTATAAATAGGACACAATGTTAGCATAGGTTTAGTTTTAATCATCTCCAGATGATGCCAACTTGGTTGGCGAAACGCGTGTTG
The DNA here is from genome assembly GCA_963924545.1 of Pogonocherus hispidulus. NCBI lineage: Eukaryota > Metazoa > Arthropoda > Insecta > Coleoptera > Cerambycidae > Pogonocherus > Pogonocherus hispidulus. The sequence goes on along the minus strand of OZ004692.1, from coordinate 45,662,644 downwards.
AGTGCAGTATAGTCTTTTGGTGTTATGTGGAAAACTACGTCAGTGTTGGCTTGGAAAACAAATTTTCTGTCAGTTTCATAATACTTGTTAAATAACATGTTGCATGCTAGTAGGTATTTTTATAAAATGAATTACAATTTTAAAGAACGAAAAGACATGATGTATGTTCTTGGTGAGACATCCAAAAATTCATTTTTGGCACCACGTTTGTATACACATCTGGATCGCAGGCATCCACATGGTGAAGCATTTCAAAAGCTTAAAACCAGACTCGATGAAACTGGCAGTATATCATATCCTAAAAAGTGACAACCAAAAAGAAAACTCACTCAAGACAGGGAATTAGAAATTTTAATGTCTGTTGAGGAGGATCCCCATTCTTCTTCGAGAGGCATCAGTAAACGCCTAGACATTAGTCAAACACAGGCTAGTAAGTTATTTGAAGGAGATGCCGAAAAAAACTACTCCACGGGCAATATGCCCAGACTGGCGTTGCATTACATCGGCATCTCCAGAGGAGTCGTAATATCGTTCATATAGATAGTAACACAGACCCAAAGAAGACACTACAGTGTGTTTCTCACCACTACTAGCAGGCTAGTAAGTGTTTAAAAAATAACCAAATTTTTTGAGAGCTGTCTGTAATCAAGGCTAATGGACTATAAATTGCTGGGCAGCAATTTTAGGAGACCACATAATAGCTCCATATTTTTTTGAAAATCCACTTACAGGAGATACATATTTAGATTTTTTACAAAATCACCTTTTGAGATATCTATTGGATGATTTCCTTTAAATATTTTACCAAGATTATGGCTTGAGCAGGATGGTGCCTCCGCGCACTATAGCGTTAATGTAAGGAATTTTTTGAATGGATATTTTCCAAATAGATGAATTGGTTGAGGGGGGGTCCATTCTCCAGACCTTATATGTCTGGATTTTTTTCTATGGGGATATGTCAAAGATACAGTATACAGTATGCCTCCGACAACAGGAGACGATATGAAAGAAAGAATTAGACATTGCTTCCGAAACATTATACCAGATATCCTAAGAAATGTGCAAGTTTCATTTTGAACAAGACTTGAACTGTACAGGGTGAGTCAACCATAGAGTAAATTTCATTTGTTTCGAGAATTACGGAAAAACGTTGAATACAAAAGTTTTATAAAATATTAAGGTGCACAGTTTAAAATTATTTTTGAGTATACAGGGTGGTTCAAATATAACATATGTTTTTTTAAACGGATCACCCTATTTTTGAATTTATTTTTAGATTTTACTTGAAATTTTATAACTTTTTTGTTAATGTCATATACCTACACCCAGTAGTTTTTCTAATACTTACATTTTTTTAGAAAAATATTAATTTTTACTCTTATAAAAAATTAACAGTACCGCCATTGTTTCTGAGGGTGGAACACTCAAATTCAGTACAAACGTTCTATAAGGATGACAAAAAAGGTATATGTAAATAAATTTGAGTTAGATGCTACAGGGCATTCAAAATAAATTTATACATTTCAACTATTTTAACTTAAAAAATTTCGACTTTCTTAAATAGCACACCCTGTATATCATTATTTTTTCCTGATAGATTTTACAAAACCCTTCAACTTTTATTGAGTATGTCATATAGGTACCTAGTTTTAATAATTTGCGAGTTATTTTGATTTTATTCATTTTTACACTTACGTTACTGTGGAAACATAAACAAATATAAATAATTATAATTTCCCCACTAACTAACTTAGTTTTAATTTATGGCATAATAAATGTTCAAAAATATGACCGTCTACTTAGATACACATGTTTAGTCTTGTTACTATATTTTCTTGCATGTTCTTTAGCATAAAGTGTGTTATTGTCATGCGGGTATCTCTTATCCTATTTTCCATATCTTCTGGTGTTGTAGGGGAATTCACATAAACACGATCCTTAATGTAGCCCCACAAAAAGACATCTAAAGATGTTAAGTCACATAATAAGGGGGCCATCCAATGAATCCATTCCTACCGATCCATTTTATGGGTAGATTGTTTAAAAATTTCCGAACTTCCCGATGGTAATGGGCAGTAGCTCCATCTTGTTGAATCCACATTTGTTCCCTTTCAATGTTATCAACTTCTTCAAGAAGCTGTGGTAATTCATTTTGTAAGAAGTTTAAATATCTAGGCCCGTTAAGCGGTTCACCGAAAAAATAAGGACCAACAGCTCTAAGATTTTTGATACCACACCAATCATTAAGCGATCAATGGTTTTGGTTTTGAACTTTCTGGACCGAGAATGGATTAACTGTCGAATAATAGTGTATATTATGTCGGTTAACTGCTCCATTACTGCGAAAAGTAGCTTCATCGGAAAACATTATTTTAGACCAAAAATTCGGATCGGCCTCTATAGCTTCATTTATGATAGTACAAAAGCTTACTCGTTGTTCAAAATCACAATCTAGAAGTTCTTGGTGTAGTTCCATATGGAAGGGATGATATTTGTATTTTCTCGTGGTGTGATTAGCGGCAGATTGGGATGTGTCACATAAGTTAGCTAATGGACGGCTACTGACCTGTGGATTATCTTGAAGATAAAGTAAAATCTCCATTTATTTTTCCTCATTGGTAGCATTCCGATTTACCACTTGCCGTTTCTCATATTTAACGCTATCACTAGCATCAAACCGTTCCATTAAACATTGAAAAGACTGTCTAGATGATATGCGTCTATTAGGATACTTTGCTCTGTAAAGCCTTACTGCCATAAGACAATTTTTTCCTCCTCGCCCAGTATATAAAGCATATCAATTAATTCGTTTTTAGGAAAATCCATAATGTTTTTATTTTTATACGTCACTTACATCAATAACTATTTTTACTTGCTTAATTGATATGTCAAAATTTAACAATGCCTACATTTTTGTTTTGTCATAGCAAACTTATTTTATAGCGTTAGTCCCGTTAGTGTAATAGAAACAAGTGTAAAAATTAATAAAATCAAAATAACTCGCAAATTATTAAAACTAGGTATATGACATACTCAATAAAAGTTGAAAGGTTTTGTAAAATATATCAGAAAAAACAATAATATACAGGATATGCCATTTAAAAAAAAATGAAATTTTTTAAGTTAAAATAGTCTAAATGTATAAATTTATTTTGAAGGCCATGTAGCATCGAACTCAAATTTATTTACATATACCTTTTTTGTCATCCTTATAGAACGTTTGTACCGAATTTGAGTTTTCCACCCGCAGAAACAATGGCGGTACTGTCAATTTTTTATAAGAGTAAAAACTAATATTTTTCTAAAAAAAATAAAGTATTAAAAAACTACTGGTGTAGGTATATGACATTAACAAAAAAGTTATAGAATTTCAAGTAAATTCTAAAAATAAATTCAAAAATAGGGTGTTCCGTTTAAAAAACCATATGTTATATTCGCCACTTTTTGAACCACCCTGTAAACTCAAAAATAATTTTAAACTGTGCACCTTAATAGTCTATAAAACTTTTGTATTTAACGTTTTTTCGTAATTCTCGAAACAAATGAGATAATGAACTTTACTCTATGATTGACTCACCCTGTACATTCAGCAACAGCGTGGACTGTTTGAACATGAAATAAATTAAAATTTACCGAGACTGTTATTGTTTAAGCTTAGGTTAATCTTTAGAAAGGTTGAGTAACATCTCATTTATATTCAAAAAATCTAAAATTTATTTTAATTACATTGTATTGATAGTAGCTTCGAAGAAATTATTCAGGAGTTGGCCGAAAGGCAAAAAAGGAAGAAAAATCTCATGATTTTTAGGTTACCGGAGCAACAGAATGGCAATAGAGGAGAGCGCCTGAAAGCCGATTACGATTTTGCTACAGACTTAGTAAAAACTGCCCTGAACTCGATAAATGTAGTAAAAATATTTAGGATTGGTAAATACGACTCAAATCGTAGTGCCCCTTAAAGGTAGTCCTGCAATCAGAAGAGGATGTATTTCATATAATCAAGAAGGCTAAAGAATTCAGAGGTAAGTGATACCTACAAGGATATTGGAATATCCCCTGACCGAACACCAAAACAAATTGAATCCTACCGAAAAATTAAAAAACATATGATGACCGAGTCAGGAATGGCGAGAAGAATATAAAAATTACATACATGCATGATATTCCCAAAATTATTTCTTTAAACTAACTTCACCCAACTGTAGAGAACTTGAATGCTATTATTACAATGCTAGAGGTGTCAATACCAAGATAATCGAGTTCTACAATTCTGTGTTGGCAAGTGACTTTGATGTCATAAGTGTTACTGAGACTTGGTTATCTAATAATGTCAATGACAATGAACTTTTTCCTGCATCATACTCAGTATTTCGTAGCGACCGAAACTTTGCCGCTACAGGAATTACTGCTGGAGGCAGAGTATTATTGGCCGTGAAATCTACATTCAAAGTTTCGTGTGTTAATATTGACAATATAAGAAATTCTTTTCCGGGAATTGATCTTATAGGCTGTAAGTTACTGTTTTCCAATACAGTTTTATTTTTATTCACCTTGTATATTCCTCCTGCTACAACAGTTGAAGACTATGAAATGTTTTTAACACATTCGAGTTGCTCGGATGTTTTCACTCTGGCTGTAAAACTTTGGTTTTAGGTGACTTTAATGCACCTTTGTTTCATGTTGATGCCAATAACTCGAAATTCAGAGCAGTAAACAATTTTATTAATTTTTTAAATGGTAGTCAATATAATTATGTTCTGAATCAACATGATAGGCTATTGGATTTAGTTATTGCAAATTTTACATGTTCAGCGTATAGAGATACTTATCCCTTTACTAAAGAGGATGGCGTACATCATCCGTCTCTTAATATTTGTCTTCAACTGAATGCCGTAAAATCAAATAATTTTTTATTTCATTCTAATTGCGTCAAATACAATTTTAGACGCGCCAACTATCCACTATTATATAACTTGTTACAAGAAACTGATTGGAGCAATATAAAAAATTATAATAATATCAATGAAGCCTGCGACATTTTTATGTAACCCTTGATAGCATATTTAATGCATGTGTTCCTATATATAAAAGACCTTATCTGATAAAAGATAAAAGAATTCTGTAGTATCTGAGCCATTGAAAATATACAGGGTGTTCCATTTAAAATAAATCAGATATTAGTTCTAAAGGTATGATTCCGCTGGCGAAGGCAGACCGCAGATGGCAGCGGCAGACAGCGACGGCAGACGGCATAACTTTACAGCATTAATTTGTATGAGACCGATTCCGACATACTGCAACTGCTGCGCGAAGTTAGTTAGGTCTCATACAAATTAATGCTGTAAAGTTATGCCTTCTGCCGCTGCCGTCTGCCGTCACCAGCGGAATCATACCTTTACAGTTTTTTAACTCTAAGTTAGTCATGCCATGTGGTCAAGGAGTCTAGCACCTAACCACTGACTCCAAGGGAATAGCTGAGTGGGAAGTTGGCAATCCCATGAGGAAGCTTTTCTCAAGACCGTCTGTGCGTGGTGAAGAGTCACATCCTGCTCAAGGTGGCCCTGCATATGACTAAACACAGCAGATCTAGACGAGGAAGGTCGATAAATTCCTCCGGCACAGGGTGATAGGTGTCCCTAACGGGGCCTCTAAAATATGGGGAACCTTCCAGAGTATGCTTGCTTTGCCACAGTAATGCGTGGCTCTGCTGTGGTGGACTTGCATCTCTTGCTACTGATGGGACTTTTATGGGAAACCAACCAGTAAAAAAACCAACCTGACGAGGGAGGTCAAACCCTCGATCCCCAGGCAACTGGGGAATTCATGAAGATTGGGGTCAATCCAACTCCTAATAAAAGCCTCATCCTATAAGATCAGGAGAAGAGGTTGCTAAAGTCTCCGACACCTGAGACTGGAGGAGGAGGCAATATTGGCCATATACTGGTCACTGCCGTTTAAAATATGCAGAAGATGCCGAGTACCGCTTGTGCTTAGAAGATGATGAAACGGCAGAACACATATTATGCACCTGTCTTGCTGCGGATCAAATACTCATTAGTTGGCAAAGGACAGCTTCTGCCAGAGGATCTGAATAAGTTCTCACTCAACAAGGTGATCAGCTTCATTAAGAGGCTGGACCTGTTGAGTGAAATATAAGTAGGTGTGAGCCACAATAGACCACATGGTCATGGTGGAGGGTCTGGTTTTCAGCCCACTCACTTTTGAACCTAACCTAACCTAGTCATGTCATTTACACGTTTTTGTTTTTTTATTATTGGTATTCCTAATTTAATTTTGCCCTGTCACCCTATTCTGTAATTGGGTTTATAATCCATTGGATACTGTAATGAAAAATAAATAAATAAATAAATAAATAAAAACTGTAAGAAATACAAGTTGATTAAATGGGGAAAGTTTTGCAGTATTATGAGACCAATTCGATGGGTCTTTTGTTGTGTTGTGCTTGATATTTTGAAAAAGTGAATTTTATAGATATTTGATCATGATGATATAGTTATTTTTAAAAATAATGGAGTTGTGAACAATTTTCTTAATTAAGAGTTTCCATCATTCTAAAGATGCTCATATATCCCACCATTATTATTTATGCATAAATTACACCTTTGGAAAACTAAATTCGATGTTCTTTTAATAGAATGCCTATCAATATTGTTAATTGTTTGTATCACTCATTCTTTTAGATCTTGCATCGTTTGAAAGGACTCTCGTACACTTTGTTCTTTACTACTCCCCACAAAAAAATCTAAAATGAATAAATCAGGGGACCGTACAATCGGTCTATTTTCTACTATCAACGAGTTTGGAAAAGTTTCATTTATATAATTTCATACTTGCACCTGATTAAGTGGCGGTGCCCCGTCCTGTTGAAACCAAGTCATCATTGTATGAGTCACCAAATTTAAATCATCTAGAATAACCTCAAAATCGTGTTGTAATAAATTACGGGGGTGGTTACCGGTTAAGGTTTCTTCACCAATATATGGTCCAATAATTGTGGACTTTATAATACCGCACCAAACATGAAAACCAAACTTAATTTGCAGCGTTTTTTGTTCTACATGAAGAGGGTTTTCTTGTATCCAAATATGCTTATTATATCTGTTAAATATATCGCAATTTGTAAATTTTGTTTCATCCGTCTACAATATTTTAAGCTGAAACTGAGAATCACCTTCACACATGTTTCTCAACAAAGTTCAAGATTGAAAAAGACAATCTTCATCACCAGCATGCAATACTTGAAAAACAATAATTTATATTGGTATGTATTGGTTCATTGGTATGTACCAACTGCAATTTCACGACTTGATAATGATGAATTTTCATTTACGTAGGCTATGCCATGCATATGGCATGCCGTATGCCGTCATTAACTTCACCAGGTTGAATAAATGAACCACATTCTCCCAAATTTTCATAGTTGCTTCAATGTTAGCAGGGAAGGCTGCCAACCCTGGCAGCTTATTGGGGTAACTTAGAAAATATTTGTCTGCAGTTCGCACAGCATATTTATTGCATAAAATATAACACTCTACCATGTTATGCTTTTCTTAGTTGGAAAACCCAGTATTTAACAATTAAAGTCTTCAATAAATCCAACAGTAGTTACTGGAAAACTAATGTTTCTACTACTACAACTACTACCTCTAATCTAAAACTAATATATCATCATGACAAATATAATTTCACGGCTTAGTAAACCATTAAATGATTATGATATATCACTATTTATAACTCTGGAATAGTTAAAAAGATACATACACCATTTTGAATAAACCATAGCCTACTATGACTCTGATTTAAAAATATAAGTTTATGTCATAATTATGACAATTCTTGTATTTATGCTTTTTTTGTGTCTCTAATAATAATGGAGCTATGTAGATTGAAAGAAATCTGAAAAATTCACATTATTCAAAATATCATATAGCCATATTTTATTTTAACACAACAAAGGTCCCATCAAATTGGTCTCATAAAACTCCAAAACTTTCCCCCATTTAACTCACTTCATATCTCTTACAGTTTCCGAGACCATGTATTAAACATCGAAAAAACCTCACTCTGTATAATCGTGTTTTAAACAATTTTTATTAATATATGCATTTTATAACATTTATATAGAGCAAAATTTTTAATACCTCTATAATTTTTGATGATTCTTGACACCTTTGACTTAAGTTATTTATATTGTTTAAGCACTCTTAAGATTTTTTTAAGAACATTTTAAATTAAAAACATTTACAGTATACGCCAGGAATAAACTGGGAGACCTGTTTGGGAAAGAGGATTCAGAATAAGTTTTTCATAACTAATTTTTGTTGATGTGATTATTTTGGAATGTATATTTAATTTACCTTGATAATTAAATTATTTGATTATAATTTATTATGGAAGTTCTTTTCAAATCTAAGTCAAGTATAAATACTTTATTCTTATTATTGTATATTTGCAATACGTATAGGTGAGCAAATCACTCACATATGTGCAATGGCGTTATAAATAAAGGCGCTTGTAACGGCAAGTTGAGCTACATTAATACTGTGCACCTTTCTAGTATATTATAAATCCTTACTAGAGTTTAAAAGTGGTTATTTAGTTCCAAAACATGCAGAAGAATTGTGACGAAATTTTTTTGAAAATTTTGAATAAAAATATTTGCTATACAGGGTGTCCCACGGAGACGGCCCATTAGAAGCATCTGGAGAACGAATAAAGCTATTAATTTGAAATTTTAGGTGAAGTCAAAGTGGGCCATGATCTTGAAAATATTTTGAAGTTTCTACCACATCCGGTTATACCGGAAGTCGACATTAACTTCGTTATTTTAAATGAGACACTTATCCAATCTGGGTCCCATCCAATTCTGGGCAACATTCATTAAGAATAGTATATACCTATTTTAAACGGTTTACGAGATATCACTTATTTCATAAAAAAATGGCTGTTTGGCACTATGTGATATATCGTATTACTACTTCTTTCATCTTGGACTTGCAAGTCTAAAATTATGGTGCAATTATGTGAAGGTACTCCGGCATTATATAATTAACAGAAATCGAATATACAATATACAGGGTGGTCAGAAAATAAATTCAAATTAATAATAATGCACTTTATTTCAAACAACTACGAACATCTGCAAAGCGAAGTAAAGTAGGTTGAAACAGGTCACTAACATAGTATAAATATACCTATAAAATTCATTTGTTACATTTTTACCCCTTCCATGCGGAAAACTTTGAAAAATACCCCACTTAACAACTAAATTAAAAAAAAAAATATAATTTAAAAACAGCATAGGAACCATCCAGAAACAAGGTAATACACGCTATAAAGTAATAATTTCAGCTTTAATTTTCAAAAAAATTCATTTATTGAATACGGTTCAATTTCAACCAAATAATTGAAAAGTTCTCTTTTAAAACATTTAATATTTGTAATACACTTTATACTATTTGGCAATTTATTAAAAAATTTCATGCTTGTGTAGAAAGGTCCTTTTTGATACATGCTTAACCTGTGGATGGGAAAACAATAGTCATTGAAGCACCTAGTATTATACCTATGGTTTATTTGTTGTGTGTTATATTTTGCTTTATATTTAAAATTAAACATCAAACATTCATAAATGTATATTCCAGTAACCGTAAGATATCTATTTTCCCTGAATTTTCCTCTGCAACTGTTACTAATTGACATATTACTAATAATTCTGATAGCTTGCTTTTAAATGACAAATAATTTATTAATATCAGATGCTCCGCCCCAAAATATAATGCCATATTTTAATCTTGAGATAAAGGAAGCATAATAGACCGTTCTCATTACTGCTTTATCAACATATTTATTTAAAACTCTCATACTGTAACAAAGGCCATTTAATTTTTTCATCAATTCTGTAACATGTCGAGACCAACTTAAATTTTCATCTACATAAATACCTAAAAATTTTGTTGACACGCTCAACTCTATTTTCCGATTATTTATATTTAAATTCTTTTCATCTATACTTAAATGTGATCTATTTGTTCTAAATATTACGTGACGAGTTTTTTCTTTATTTAAGACTAGCTTATTTTGTAGTAACCAATTTTCTACTGTTTTCATGGTGGTATCAGCTTGAGTTAGTAAGGTGTTAATATTTTTTGCTTGGATTAGCAGTGAGGTATCATCAGCAAAATTTATAATGCGGTGCTCACTTTGATCCAGAATATTACATAAATCGTTTATATAAATATTAAAAACCACAGGGCCTATTATGCTCCCCTGCGGAATGCCTAATAGTACTGGTTTTATTTCCGACTTTATTGCTTTATTGTTTGAAATGATACTAACAAATTGGACTCTGTTTTTCTAAATAAGACATTATCCAATTTAACATTGATTCTCTTACTCCATAATTTGATAGTTTTTGTCGTAATATATTATGATCCACTGAGTCGTATGCTTTGGACAAATCCAAAAAAATTCCCATGGGCGCTTCATTTTGTTCTATAGCATTTAATATACCATTTATATAATCAAATAAGGCAGTATTTATTGATTTGCCTTTCAAAAACCCATGTTGGTTTTCACTAAATAATTTATTGGTTTCAAAAAACCCTACTATTCTATTACATACCGCTTTTTCAAAGATTTTTGAAAAAGATGACAGTAAGCTGATTGGCCGAAAGTTTGTTAAGTTCTTGGGGTCACCTTTCTTGTACAGCGGGATTACTTTTGCTGTTTTTAATAGAGTCGGAAATACACCATGAATTATAGAATTTTCAATAATAAAACATATTGGCTGTAAAATTTCATTTATCACTTTTTTCAGAAGTGATGTGGAAACTTTATCTACTCCAGAACTGTTTTTTAAAGATTTAGTTATTTGTAAAACTTCTTCTTCATTTACTCTGCCGCAAAAAATGTTGTTTGGATTTTCTGAAATTTTATTTACAAAAGGTATGGTCGGTAATTTTTTTACTATATCTACTGCTGAGTTTATAAAAAATGAGTTTATCATATTTACCTTTTCCACAGGGTCTTCAAGGAATACGGAGTCCTTGTTTCTAGATCCTTTTATATTGCCTGATACATCGTCAACAATATTCCAGATAGTTTTGGATACATTATCTGAGTTTACAATTTTATCTTTATAGTATTTTTCCCTAGCCTCGATTAGTAAATTTTTCAATTTAGCCTTTTCCAAGTTGTACAAGTCTTTATAATTTTTATCATGCCTTAAAATGGTGCATAACGTACTTAGCCTACTCTGACACAACACAATTTCAGGAGACTCTTTCCACGGATCATAATAACCATTTTTTATGGGTACCTTCCTTAACGGAAAACAATTTTTAAAAGCTGTGATGAACGTGGATATAAACATATCCCATTGTAAATTTATTTCATTTTCTTTTATTTCCAACAGAGTAGACCAGTCTGTATCTTTTAGCAAATTTCTAAAATTTAATGTATTTGATTCGTTAAAGCAACGATAAAATTTAAAGTCTTGTTTCAAGTTACTACATATATTTAAAGTTAACAATTGGGCCCTATGGTCTGACACATGAGTTTCTAAAACCTTTGTACAATAATCCCAAGAATTTACATTTGTAAGAAAATTATCCACACACGATCTCGATGTATTTGTAACTCTTGTATAATCATCAATTAATACATTTACATTAAAAGAGTTTAAAATAGACAGCATTTTTTGAGTATTTAAATTTCCTATACTTTTAAAATCTATGTTAAAATCCCCTGTAATAATAAACACGTCATCATTTACAAATAATAGTTCCAATAGCTGGAAAAATTTTTTGAAAAATATATCTATCCAAGAGTCCGGTGTTCGATATACCGTAATTATTACAAAATTATGATTATGGTACCTAACATTTACCGCAGCGCATTCAAAAATCTTTGGTTCACACAGCCCACTGAACTCATTTTTTTCCCGCGTGTTCAATTTTTCATCACAATAAACAGCAACCCCACCATGCTGACCTGATTCACGGCAGTAGCTGGATACCAGTTTAAAACCTCTTAATTTGTAAGATTTTAACTCCTCTAAAGACTTCCAGTGTTCTGACAGTGTTAAGACTTTCCATTTATATTTATGGATAAGCATACCTATTTTTTCTACACTATTTCCAATTGATTGTATATTTTGATTTAGTATGTTGAAGTTTGCAGCTTTCCCATTTATATCTAGTTTTCCTTGTTTTTTGTTGGTATCTTGTGTAAAAAATGATTAATCACACAGTACTCTGGCCATATATTCGGGTCTCTAAATGACTTTTCTTGCTTTAATGATACAGATATTTTAAATGAAGAGTATTCTTCCGGGTATCTAGATTGCATTTTTTCACATTTAACTTCATTTATGTCTTTCTGCAGCAAATAATCTAAAATATCACTTTCACTCAGCTTTGGGGGTAACCTGTATACATGATAGTCTGTATACTTCACCACTCCTTTGAAGGGTATCTCATCCTCACTAGCTTTGCCATAAATAGGTCCTGATCTTTTATTCCTAATGTTTCGTCTCCACTGTCTTATTCTAGGGAAATTCCACTTTTCGTCGCTGGGTTCCTGTTGTTTATTTACATATTTCTTTTGGTTTAGCGTTTTTTGTTCTTCTATTTTTTCTTCTCCTACCTGCCTTATCTCTTTACCTTTTTTACTTCCTCCTTGCGGTCTTATCTCCTCTACTTTATTATGGGAATTAAACAATTTTCTTGGTTGATTTAAATTTACGCAATCATCCAGTTGTAATCCTTCTTGTTGGTTTTTGTTTTCTGTTAATAATTTTACCAAATCTATATTACTTTCCCTCAAATTCTTCACTTCATTTTCTAACTTCTCAATTTTCTGATGCAAAATCTGTGTTTCTTCTTTCACAACACTTTTTAAAATTTTAGTAAACTCCTGACTTTTCAGAAAATTTATTATAGTATCACTATTTGTTCTTATTTCAGGTGGCATTTCACACAAGTTTAATCACACTTTTCTTTCCAAACTTTCTTGTTCACTACAGAGCGAAAGCGAGCGTCTCGTTCAATGTGCTGCCATAATACAAATGATAAAAACTAGCTTATCTTAAATGAAACAATCTGTATTTTATTACATGATCGGATAGTCCAATAAATTATCTATCAAATAATATCACGTTTCCCTATCTCTAAATCTTATAGTTTTCGAGTTATTTGTAATCATTTACGAAATGCATTATGAACACTATTTTGTTCGTTGATGAAAAGAGGGCCAACGAAAACAAAATTTTTGTTGATTTCGTAGTTAACGATTTAAACTGACATTTCTTGTTAATTGTTAGACATTGTTGACGAAATGGAAAATAATCGTTACTGAAACAAAGATATCTTAAATTTATTTATTATACATGGGGAATGTAACAAAGTATTAAGTAGAACCAGTAAAATGTTAAATTTGTTTTTCATGGCACACTCTGCCATCTTTTGTTGCAATCTTTTCTGCCATCTTTTGTTGCAATGAGCAACAAATAGCGAGCGAATTTGAATAAATCGGTCATTATTTTCTAAACTACGCCATATGGGTATATAACATGTGGATGTCAAAAGACACAAAATAAGATGCCAAAGACAATCAGATAAAAAATGTGAGTTGTTATTTGAAAAAACTAAGTTTTGGTCAATTGAAATATATGAAATTTGAAAATTCGCAAAAAATGCATCTGAGAAGATAAGGAACCTTTGGCCCAACAAAAGAAAACCTATTTCTTCCTCTAGGAGTCTGAGAAAACTGCAACTTGCTATCTCTTACCATTTCTGAGTAATTAATTTTTAAAATACCTCTTGCAAGTGACATTTTTGGCATTAAAATTAAAATCGTGGGCCAACATTTAGAGCAAAGGGTCGACTATGGGGTATCAGACGATTCCAAATTTAATAAAGAATTCTAAAATGAAGAGAAGGTTGTGGGGTCCCATTTAAAAAACATAGTGGTTGTCGGTAGCGCTTTTATAGGACACCCTGTATCCTTTAAAATATTTTTAGGAGATACAGCTCAAAAAATAAACGCAACATGGTATTTTCGTTTTTCGTCTACCTCTAACCGTTTAGATGTAATCAAACTATTTCACACTAATGGGACACCCTGTATAATGGACGTGGACGTTAATAATAAAAAAATATTTGCTTTTTTATAAATCTACTTAATCAGTTACCTACCTGTGGTAAGTCACCTGGAGTACGTGGAACGCTTAAATAAGGTCTGGTTGTAGTGCTTTTATTCTTTTCTGATGCCTGTATTGTTTGAGAAACAGATAGCTGATCTGGTCTTTTATTCTTGTTTAGTTGTTCTTGTGCTTTAGATTTTAACTTCCTTTCAGCAAGTAAATAATACGTAGCAGTTACGTGATTATATTCATTTTTTTCTAAGCACCTGAAAAAATTCAAATTACATAATATACATGTAGGGTTATTACTCATATTACATCTTGGAAATAATAAGAGAATACCATGAAGAACAAACTGAGGTAAAACTGACAACTTAATGAATTATGATGACAATTTAATTTATATATAAAAAATCGTATATGCCACAGTGCAATTGTCACTTTGACAGCGACAAAAGTTACATGTAACTTTTACAGTGACAAATGCACTAGTGTTTTTTTCACTTATTCATTTTTTAATCAATTATCGCAGTGTCCGCTGCCAAAATAAATAGTTTGACATTTCTGTCAACAAGTTATTGAATTATTAAACACTAACAATGAATCGATTCGGTGATGCTTAAGTAAAAATGTGTTTATTTTTAGTGTTTCATAGATAAAGTTTGCATTCATATGTTTCTAAATTTCTTATTCATTAAATTGTCCTGCCGAATTACACTCGATGTTTGTACTGATACCGGATAAATTTGTGTTGTTTAAATTCTAAACTGTTTCCTTTAGCAATTTGACTCGAAAAACTGTCAACCTAAAAACGCTCCACCTTCGGTGTCGCGTTTTTAATAGTTGACAGTTTTTCTCGTCTAATTGCTTGGCAACAGTTTCTCATTAAACAATCCGAATTTATCCGGTAAAATACAAACCTCTTGTGCAATTATAAGTGAAAAGAATTCCAAATCAGATTTTGATTGCAAGATTTTTTCGTTATAGGTAGATAAGGCCCGTTTTTTAAAGTTGTAGGATATGAGGGTGATGTCACATTAATTCATATTTGCATGCCAGCACATGCACAGTGGTTGATTGAAACTGATCGATAGATTGCCATCCCTATTTAATGAAAATATTTTTAAAAAAGCTACACTTCACGGAATATGGGGTACCCCAAATAAGCTTTACTGTTACCTCATATAGGTAACACCAGTAGAGTTACCACTTCTACAGGTTTACTAACCGTTATTGAGGATTGAGGATTATTATAGAATCTGTATATATTAGATGACCCCTCAACATCAACTCAGCCAAGGAAAAGAAGAAAACTTTCTATTTATCATATAGTTCATTGTTTTTTTTAGGAATTTTGATTTTATCCTTTTGTCGTAGTTTCATAAAGAAAATTGGTGTACAAATTAAAATTATGAAAATTAATGATTCATTAATATTAATAAAAAATTCAGTTGGAAATTCCTTGCACAAAAATAAAAAAACAAGTTCCTATTAACATGTGTCTGGAAAAGCTGCATTTTCGAGATACAAGGTGTTGATAAAGATAAAAAAAATCAATTTTTATTACTATCAAAAAAATTATTTTTCTAAAATTCAAGTATTCAAATAAATTTGTTCCAAGTTTCCAAAAAGCTTTCATGGCCATTTCCAGTTATACACTGGAAAGCACAGACAGAACTTTTGGCTACTCTAAAGTGAATCAAACACTATCTTATGATAATGTAACCTACGTGTTACAATCTCTGGGAGGCTTTATTAATTAAAACTTATTTAAAAAAGGCTATTAAACTTGATTATGGTGAGAAACCCACTTAAGAGTAATATAAATTGAAACTTAATGAACCTGGACTCCTCAATGTTGAGGTTCGTACATGAAAATAAAGAAGTATTCCTAAAAGAAAAAAGTTTCACGTAATTTTTTTGCTCTTATTATAACCTATGTTGGAAATCAGAAAATTTGCTTACAGCTTTTAAAGCAGTTGCACTCTAACCAAAATTCATCAGACACCCAAGGTTTTTGTAGACTCATTAACAGTTGACAGTTAACACATTGTGCAAATATGTTAAGTTCATGAAAGGTTTTTTATAAGTGCCCTGTTTTATATAATTTAGATACTATACCAATTAGGATACCCTATTTGCAATAAATTTATTTATAAATATAGATCTTGTAGAACAAATCTTTATGTTGACTTTATGAATGTTTAATGTTGACCACATACCTTTACCATATTTTTTTCTTGGAGACTTAAAGTAATGTTGTATGTATAAAAAATACAAAAACGTGTAGTGGTTAATATTAGGTGAATTCAGTTCCGAAATGCTAATAATGGGCTTGACGGTATCTTAATCATATTTTGAAACATATGAACACAACATAGTAATTATTTCCTAAATATATTAATTTTTGAGGTTAAAGAGTAAATATAATTAAATGATACTTACTCCAGAATCTCCTCTTTTGTTGCTATATTCCCATTAACAATTTTTTGTACAATAAAGTTATGATCTTCTTCTGATAACTGTTCCTTAGATACAAGCGGAAACATATCGGGAATATCCTGTTTTCCATCATTTAACCAAGGATGGGTAGTTATTTCTAATAATGTAGCTCTTTTATCTGGGTTTTTTACTAACATTCTTGATATTAACCTAAAAGTATTCAATTGGCATTAATTAAATATCAGATTATTTCATAGACAATTTTGTATTATATATTGTTTGTTTCATGTTGATCTTGTAAAAAGATCAACTGGACCAAGACCAAATAAAACGAGTAATTTGATTGACTCAAGATAGCTGGAACGAATTACAAGTTGAAAGGGAGTGACTGTGTGAACACGGTATAAGCAGTACATAAATGCCAAAGTGCATAATTCTTAAATAGGTACTGTTTATTAAATGACATATCAGTGATGAATGTTCTATTCATTCTATTCAGTCATTCTATTTTCTACTGTGAATTGTAGATTTATGAATAGTGTAATAAATCTTTAGTTGTTAGTGCTAAAGATATGTTCTTTTATAAAAATTTTACTACTGTATTACCTTACCTACATCTTACAATTTTAGAGTACAATTTTCATTAAAATATAAAAAATAATATTAATTAATAAATTAACCCATGTTTAATAAAGAAACTTTTTCAGCTAACAATAACAATACATCTTACTATAAATTAAGAAAATACTGGCCCAACTATTTGCATTAAAGCAACTTTACATTTACGCATTGCAATGAAAAGAATAGCATGCAAAACTTTGCATGATAATTTTTACACTACTATTACTGTTTAGAAATTGTAACTATTATTTTATATTATTTTCATTAGGGTTGTTTTCTAAAATAGAAATATATATTTTTGGTTATTCTATTTCTTTAGAGTTTATTTTTGTATACATTGTAAAGGCTTTATTTGAGTTAGCACAACTCCGCATGCGCGAATCTCAACAGGTGGACGGCAGTAGAAAGAAGGCAGCAATCGGCCGTGTACCTACCAAATTTTGCTCGAAACAAAATTACCAAACCGACTCAATATATTAGAAAAACCTACCCGGCGCCGGTCCCTAGGTGCAGTGAAGTGTCATTCAGCGCAGAGAAACGCAGTGGTAAGTGCCTACTCATTAAATCTAGTTAATTGCATTTTATTTCGCATCGCATCGCATTCGAACCAGCGCATAACGCTCTAATGTGATACTTTTCAAAACAATTACACTACTGTAATATTTTGTAAAATCTTTGGGACTACCAATCAAACGAAAAGAAAAACTTTTATGAGGTTATGTTTATTAATTATTTATTTACGATATATTGCATATTTCCTGTAAAGCTTCTTGCCTTACATTTTATTGTGATAACTTTTTAGCCTCACACTATACAAAACAGGGTGTTGCTCGTACAGTAAAATTAATTGCACTGTCGCATCCATGTAAAAGTCGATCTTAGAAAAATATAAGATGATTACAAGAGAAAAAATTGTAATAAACCAATTTTACTCGCAGCGTTTTCCATACTTTCGTTACTCAGCAGCAATTTCTACAATTAATAATAACACTCTAAAATATAGGTTATTTGTTGGTTTAGTTTCGCGGGCCGCAAATGCGGCCCGCGAAATAATAATATGCCGCCCCCTCTCCCACACAAGTCTCAGACTTTCGGGCTAATCCTTGTGATTAGAATGAGGGGTAGAGATATTATTATTATTATTATTATTATTAGTTCCTTTAATGCTCAGTTGGTAGCCCAAATAAAGTAACTATATTGCATCTGCCATGTAATCCCATTAGAACACGCGCTAATTCAATGCAATGAAAAATACTGCCATCAGCTGATACTGCAATATTGCATTAATGTAAAGTGGCTTTTAATTATATAAAAATTCTATTATGATAAATACCAATGCATCACTCACATCAAAAAATTTGTTTAACCATACAGGTTTTTAAATCTAAAATTATATTGATGCTGAGAAGGTTAATGAGATAGTAGGTAGGTACTTAATCAGAGTAAGTTGCTGCATATTTTAATAAAGTTTGAGTAACATAATTATGTATATATGTTCTTATTATATTTATAATATAATAGCTTTTATCTCATACACCAATTGCTATATTCCTCAGTATTGTAGCAAAATTGATTGGGTTGCTTAAAAATGTACGCAATTTTGTAACATTGCTTACATTTTCTTAACATTGCTTTAGATTGCTTTTAAAGCATACCTACAAATTAACAGGCAACTTAAATTGGACATTCACTATCAAAAATGTGATTTAATGTGAATTTTTTTTTTTAGCTAAACAAAAATAGTTCAGTAAATTTGTGAAAATTAATGATATAACTGAAATATATACAGGGTGTCCCACGACGAACTGCGGCGATCGATCTCTCAAAAAGTAACTGTTGGAAAATTTTGAAATTTTGGTAGTATACTAATGTCGATGGGTGCAATATGGCTAAAATATTTTCAAAATGGTGGTACTTCCGGTTATACCAGAAGTATATGTCAACTTGCTTATCTTAAATAGGATACCCTATATATTATTTAGTTTTTAGACTCTACGTCCAATTCTACACACATTCCAGGTATAATATCCTGTACTTAAGTCTAACTGTTTCTAACATATTTCAAATTTTATGTAAAAAATAATGTTTGCAGACAGAAAAATATTTACCAATTTTTCCTATAAGGAAACCTTTATTATTTAATTTGGGTAGGTTTCTTTGTAAAAGAGGACCTGTAGACTTTGTATGACATTTAGATAATTATTAAAACAGGCTGCTCAAAAAAGAACAAAAATTAAATTGAAAAAATTGTCAAAAGTAATTTTTTGTAACCTTTTGTAAATTTTACAAAATATTTTGTAAATGTAAACTCCCTGTTTTTATAATTTTATCTTATTCGCGGTTAAAAATAAGGCTAACTTTGTATAGGATTGTCTATTCTGAAAATTTGTAATTTTCTAAATATTGGTAATTTAATAATAATTCCTGACATGATTGTTGATAATTTTAAGCAAGTAGATGACAGTAACATTTAGTGAGCATTTTTTAACACCATCAAGGCCAACTAAAAGTAACTGAATTTAAAAGCCATAACATTTTTGCAACAGAAAAATGTTATATTGCTAATATTTCGAAATCTACAAATTTTCGGAATAGACAACCTCATGCAAAGTTGTCCTTATTTTTAATGCTCAATAAGATAACATTATAAAAACCGGGAATTTCCATTTGAAAAAATTGATTTTTAACAGTTTTTTCAATTTCATTTTTATTTTTCTTTTTAGAGCACCCTGTGTTAATAATTACTAAAATATTATAAGAAGTCTGTTAAAGTAGGTCCCTTTCTACATAGAAACCAATGGAAATTAAATAATAAAGGTTCTCGTACAGTCAAAATTGGTAAATATTTTTCGGTCTGCAAACGTCATTTTTTACATAAAATTTTAAATGTCAAAATTAGCTTTTCCAAAGTAACGGATAAATTTTATAAAACCGTTTGGAAAAATATTTCAAATAAATGCTTGGACAATTGGACATGTCGATTTTTATATTTAAATTATCATTTACAGATGCAATTTTGAACACCCCCAGCTTTAATTAGATGTCCTCAAATATATATAATCATTGTATCTTTCACAGAAACCAATAAGTCAAAGAAAAGCTATAAATTTATTAATATAGTTAATAAAAAATGGAAAAAATATATTTATGTTACTTACTTTCGACAATTTTCTGAAATGTGTGCTGGAATATCATATTTGCAATCCATTATCATTGTAAGTGTTTCAGAATCATTAGCTTCTTGGAATGGGGGTTGACCACAAACTAACATATAGAGAATTACTCCTAAAGACCAAACATCTGTAAAAATGATTATGAAATCACTATCTGTTTATGAAATGATTTATTATGATAGGTATCATCTATAATGCAAAGCAGATACATCATCTTTGGTGAAAAGATTTTTAGAATTTCGAAGTAGTCTAACTAACCTTTAAAATAACTTTAAAAAAACTTATTTATTAAGTATATTAGTGATGTCATGTGTAAATTTAGTTTTGATACACAATTCAAAATATACTGATTAAATACTTCAAAGTAGACCTGGGAAAAACAGATCTTTTCATATAACCTGTTTGAAAGGACCAGATTTAAACTTAAATATGATTAGAGCTGTTATACGTAATAATGTATTAGTTATGAATAAGGCATTAAAAACTATTCCAAATTTTTTTCTTAATTTGGCTAAAATTTGTCTGAAACATTTTTGAAAATATCTACATTACAAAAGATACAGCGAATATTATCCTTAGTTGACTGTCGTAATGCAGATAAAATATTTCCTAACTATATCCTATTTTCAAGGCACTCTTATTTAATGTTGAACCTGTCAGATGATATTAATGTATATACTGTAAATCTCCAAAATGTCCTTTTCAGGCGCCTCTTACGCACATCAAACCAGAATTTCAATTAAAATTAAGTATGCACCACAGCTTGACATTCAGTCTTCGCTTTGCATTGCTTCAAAATTTTGGCACAAAATTGGTTTGTCGTTATAAATAATGTAGGTTGTTAAATTGAACTGAAGGAATGATGGTACCAAGTTTCAAATACCAACACTGGGGTTATGTGTATTACTCGCAAATTCCTACATGTGTTAGTTGCTTAATAGATCAAGAAATATTATTTTTACTATCATAATTTTGTTAAAATAAGTATTATAAAATGCTACATCGACCAGAATCTTTGTCATTTGCACAAGAAATTAATAAATCTCAAAACATTTTCCTGAACTATGCTATGAAGTGCATTATTCACAGGACAAATTAAATGGGCTGAAATTCCAGGTTTGGTGCTAGATGGCCCACATACCTAAACCATTACTATATATTTTTTGATCCACAGTGTCACCCTACATATGTATTATATTGAGCAACTGTTCCTCCTGAACCTGTTCTGGCACTTTTATGTAATATGCACTTGGAAGATTATATATTAAGTGCACTTAGTACTAGTACTTAGTATAGTAGTACTAAGTGCAGCGATTTTTGATGAAAATTATGAATTTACATTTTTTTTTTTTCGAGCGTATAACTAAATGAAACTAACACAGTTTTGTAAAGTATGTTTTTTTTGCATCAGAAATAGCTATTTATGACATTTACATTTGTGCCGACCTTTTCATTGTATTATATTGAGCAATTGTTGCTCCTGAACCTGTTCTGGCATTTTTATGTAATATGCACTAGAAAGATTATATATTAAGTCCACTTAGTACTAGTATTTAGTATAGTAGTACTTAGTGCAGCGATTTTTGATGAAAATTATGAATTTACATTTTTTTTTTCGTGCGTATAACTAAATGAAACTAACACAGTTTTGTAAAGTATGTTTTTTTTGCATCAGAAATAGCTATTTATGACATTTACATTTGTGCCGACCTTTTCATTGTATTATATTGAGCAATTGTTGCTCCTGAACCTATTCTGGCACTTTTATGTAATATGCACTAGAAAGATTATATATTAAGTCCACTTATACCCCGATTCAGAATTAAGCAAAGTGGAATGACCTCGCCGATCTGGTAAAATGCGGTGAAGCATGGGCGTGCGTATTCTGTTTTACCATTGGGCACATTTCAGTTAATATATACTCGTATACTATTCTATAGAATACTTCTAGTATATGCACTTCCACTTTTTTAACTAACACAAATAAGTATAAACACTGACACAAAGAATAAATACACTGATAATTTTACCACAAATTTTTACCGTTAAGAAACGCGCGCGAAATAACCCAACATCACGCCACTGTTTCGAGCGCAGTCGCTTGTTGGTTCCCATTGGTTCCTAATTCGACCAATCAACGTCGTTGAGGCTCAGAAAAAAGAAAGGGAAAATGCAAGAATATGTATGTTAAATAAGGATAAACAGCTTGTCGTCAACTTTACGGCTTTCATAGTTGTCAGATATTCCGAAATTCCTTGATATTATCACAAGTATAAAGATATATTATGTCTTTATACTTGTGATATTATTAAGTAAAAGCAAATTAAACATTGTGTTTGCTTTAATAAAGTACAATAGGAATAAGGGACGTTAAAGACAAGTAAAAAAATGGGTAAATAAGGTAATTAATACGTTTCCTGTTTTAAATAAGAATACTTTAGAAATAAATGTGACAACACAGATCTACTCTTTTTCCGGTCATTGCACTTTGCTTAATTCTGAATCGGGGTTTAGTACTAGTATTTAGTATAGTAGTACTTAGTGCAGCGATTTTTGAAGAAAATTATGAATTTACATTTTTTTTTTTTTCGTGCGTATAACTAAATGAAACTAACACAGTTTTGTAAAGTATGTTTTTTTTGCATCAGAAATAGCTATTTATGACATTTACATTTGTGCCGACCTTTTCATTGTATTATATTGAGCAATTGTTGCTCCTGAACCTGGTCTGGCACTTTTATGTAATATGCACTAGAAAGATTATATATTAAGTCCACTTAGTACTAGTATTTAGTATAGTAGTACTTAGTGCAGCGATTTTTGATGAAAATTATGAATTTACATTTTTTTTTTGTGCGTATAACTAAATGAAACTAACACAGTTTTGTA
The DNA here is from genome assembly GCA_963924545.1 of Pogonocherus hispidulus. NCBI lineage: Eukaryota > Metazoa > Arthropoda > Insecta > Coleoptera > Cerambycidae > Pogonocherus > Pogonocherus hispidulus. Next base: position 45,639,352 of record OZ004692.1, on the reverse strand, counting down.
AAGTATGTTTTTTTTTGCATCAGAAATAGCTATTTATGACATTTACATTTGTGCCGACCTTTTCATTGTATTAAATTGAGCAATTGTTGCTCCTGAACCTGTTCTGGCACTTTTATGTAATATGCACTAGAAAGATTATATATTAAGTCCACTTAGTACTAGTATTTAGTATAGTAGTACTTAGTGCAGCGATTTTTGATGAAAATTATGAATTTACATTTTTTTTTTCGTGCGTATAACTAAATGAAACTAACACAGTTTTGTAAAGTATGATTTTTTGCATCAGAAATAGCTATTTATGACATTTTTCATTTGTGCCGACCTTTTCATTAAAGAAAAATACGTATAATTCCCAAGATCTGTACAATTTTTTTATAAATATACAATACATATATATACCGGATGTTCCACATAAAAGTCCTCAGCCTCGTATCTCGGCAATGGAAAGATATATCTTCATTTTGAAAAAAAAAACAGATAGAGCTCATCTATGGCTTCGTCACGGAGTTCAACTTGATTTTTTTCAGAGCAAATTGGAGATGGCGCTGAAGTTGAAAGAAATTTTTCGTTGGCAGGAACTTTAAAACGAGATTTATCCGATACTTTGTTCAATTCTAAACAATTTTTGTCAAATGACTATATTTCAAAAACTTAATAGTTTCAGAGATAGGGAAAGGTAATACAGGCTGATGTTGAATTTACTCCTGCATTCATCAGTGCATTTATATACAGGGTGTCCCATTTAACTGTATAAAAAAACTTTTTGAACTTCTACGAAGTCTCTAGCGTATACATGCTCTGATAAAAAAAATCACAGGTTTTGGTTTAAAAATATCAGAGATACACAATACTGAATATCTATTAATTGAAAATTAAAAAAAAAATTGGGCAAACTAAAAATGGTTAATTTTAAGTAAGTATACGTTAAGTAAGTTTTAAGACCATTTTTCTTTCAAATGTCAAATGCGGCATACAATTTCAAACTTGTGAGCTCTATTCAACCATATGAAAATCTAATGAGGTGCCCATAAGAACAAAAAAACTTAACAAATTTTCAAAATGGCAACTTCTTTTCAATGGAAGGTCGCAGGGTTGGACATAATAGACCTTAGAAAATGTCACCAAGATTTCCTAATTTTACTTCTATTCATTTTTTCTTATGGGACTACATAAAAATTCAAGTTTATAAGCACAAGATTATATACAGAAACAATCAGGATCGGGTCAATCGGAATATTCTTAGAAAAGTTACAATTGAAGAAACATATAAAAGAAATTAAAAGTACCTACAACAGGATGAGCACCATTTATAGAACATCTATAATTATTCTATTATTTTGGTTTAGCCGTTTATACAAATTGGGTATAGATTATTTAATATTACAACTTTGTTTAATAATGTTCCTCACATTAGTACCTAAATACATGCTCATAGAAGAAAAATAGAAACCCTTACAATATGCCTAATGAAAATGCAATGTTAAACAAGACATCTGCTTGCATTTCATTATTTTATCAGTCATCTTGCATGATTGCCAGTTACTATTCATCTAGCTTCGCAAATGATAAGGCACAGAATTTTCAGATTATTAATAATACAAAGGAAAATCTATACACAGATATTCTATTGGATTCAACAGTTCCACACCTACAATTATTGTATTTAATGTTGATATCACTATTACTGATAATCAATTTAACCTCTTACATGAAAAAGTAAACTAAAGTGATGAAACATTACAAATAAGTTACAAGATCTATTTCAACAATACAAAACAGGTCATGTTTTTATTGCCCAAGCAATCACACCACAAATGTCAACACTGCCCGAGCTCTATATAGATGTATATACTTACCGACTGCTGGTGCATCATATGAATCACCCAAAAGTATTTCAGGAGCAGAATATGCTAAACTACCACAAGAGGTTTCTAATTTTTGGCCAGGGTAAAATTTATTACTAAAACCAAAATCAGTAAGCTTAACGATTCCTCGATTCTTAAAGAATACCACATTTTCTGGCTTAAGATCTCTATGAACTACATGTAATTGATGACAGTAAGAGATAGCTCGTACTATTTGTGTAAAATATTCCTTTGCAATCTTTTCTGGAAGTCCTGTTTCATGTTTCAGAATATACTCGTATAAATCTCCTCCATCTCCAAGTTCCAATACTAAATAAAGTTTTGTAGCAGTATCAATCACTTCATATAGTCTTACTACATTTGGATGTTGTACAAGTTTCATACAACGGACCTAAAAAAAAATGTTATTTCACAGCTTATATAACTGGGTAATGTTTTACGGAATTAATTTAACTGGAAAACATCCATGTCCGTGTACTGAGTGTGTACATATAAATAGTAAAAGCACATATTTCCTGTTGCCATCTTATATTTTTTATGCAATAAGCCGTAGAGACAAAGGGCATATATCCATATATTGAAAATTTTTAATTAATCAACAAGCAGCAAAAAATGTTGCCAATAAATATATATCAAGTACTGGAAAATCACAAATAAATTAATAAAACAATTGAATTTATTTAAGTAAGTGGGTACAGTGGGAGTAATAATATACATCAAATTTTCCCAGTAGGCGATCAAATTAGGTTAGAAATAAATTAAAAAATTGAAGGTCCCATCCTACCCACTTTGCTTCAAATCACTTATTCCAAAAATCACTCTTTTAGTTTTTGATGAATAAATATTATGAAATAATGAGTTTTATGAAAAATAACATTAAAAAATTATTCGATCGAAACATGTTCCTTATTATATTCCCAACAGAATATGCTCTATCCCCATAAAAACTAAAAATTAGCAGGATCTGAACGGATGAGTAAAAAATCAAAGTAGGTGTGCGTATTTTGTTAGATAAAACTATAATATAATTTAAATTAACCTTTCACTCTTAACGTATTAAATAATCTATTTATACTCACTGACTAATTTGGATGGATCACTTTATATGTGAACATCATAAACATCATGAACTTTTTGATTTTATTGACATAAACTCAGTTAATGAGATAGCTATGAGTCTTACAACTCATGGCTATCTCGGTCGATATAGTTTTTGTAGTTTATAAGGCAGGAATTTAGTAGGGCTTCAGATCAAATCATTGACTTAGTCTTAAACTTTTCTCAAGACGGGCCATATCTTGCTCGAAACGACCCTGCTTACAACTAAACACAGTGGATCTAGACAAGGAAAGTTGAAAAAGTCCCCCCAAACCAGTGTCTAAGGCATCAGACTTCCAATTGGTCTATTACTTCTAGTGGGATTTGTATGGAAAATACAGTACAAAGCCAACCAATTAAGGGAGGTCAAATCCATGATCACCAGATAACTGAAGAACCCTTGGAGACTGGGGTCAATCCAATTACTATTGAAGCAATTGAGTCCATCTTAGTAGATCAGGAAAGGATGTTGCTAAAAAATCTTCCAACAACTGAAAATAGAGGCGGTAAGAAAACATCTATAGCTTTATAGAAGTCCCTTAAAGGCAGAAGACTAGAAGGAACTAGAAAACGGTGTCTAATTAGTTTGCTTAATGGTGGCGTATTTTATGAAACCGCCGTAAGGGTAATGTTGACCTCGCCTCAGATGAGAGATAACCAAACCTTCTATATGCCAGTGTCAACTAGCAAACACATGCATTCAGATGATTGCCCACCAAATCTGAGGAAGAAGTCTCGAGAAGGTGAATAAACTAAATCTTATAAGTCTTGTCACAAAGGAAATTAGGATGAGGATTATCCAGCCTGTATACACTGGTCCAAGAGAGCCTTGACTAATGATAAAAGGGAAACTCTGCAGAGAGTTATAATGTCAGCTGTAGATGAACTCCCAGACTAAGGATCTTAGTTGAGATTCCAGAGGTACACACCAACCTAAATAGCCTCTCATCGCCTATGTGAATCAGACGGGTATCTCGTTGGAGGAAGAATAAAATACACAATATTTGACCCAGGACAACTTCTGCCAGAGAATCTGGACAAACTCTCATATAATAAGGTAATCAACTTCATTAAGAGGTTGGATCTGTTGTGTGAAATATAATTAAGTGTAAGCCACAATAGACCACATAGTCGTGGTGGAGGATTTGGTTTTTGGCACACTCAATTTTTAATCTAACCTAGTCTGGTAATCAAATGCATGACTTTAATGTACTTTATAATCCAGATTAAAAATGTTACTGTTACTAAATTAATAAACGCTACTAAAATGTGTTTTAAGCCATTTACTGCTGCTCCTGGTTTGACATGTTTCATTATTGTCATATACTCTACTGGAAATTCTAGAAGTATTTTTTTTATTTTGTATAAATGTCCAAAAAAGTAATGACTGAGGACTGAACATTTGTAAGGTAAACTCTATATGGAACACTGATTCGACTCTTTACATTTGATCTAGTTTCCTTGAATTTTTATAAGTAATAATCAGTTTTATAACTTATATTTTTGATGATACATTTCCTTTACAGTATAAGTCTTATGTCTTTGGTATACCATGTAGGATATGTGTACTTTTTTGACCAAAATATTGCAATATGTGAATCAGAATAGAGATTGTAGTAGAATACAGTACAAGCTTCATCAACATTTAAAAACTGATGCAAAAAATTCCAATCAGTATTCCTGGTAATGCTCAGTAAAATTTAGCCAACGGAAATTATAAATCTTGTTTACTTCATTTAAAGGAAACCTTGATTGAGATTTAGCATTAACTTTAAAGTGTAAATTAAGTGCTGGATGATATACATCAATTTCAATAAGAGCAATCTGATCACAAGTAACCTCACGATTCACATTAGATAATACAAGATCAAGGAGTTGTCCATTTACATTAACAATATTATTCACTTCTATCTATTCAAGTAGTCCATAATATTCTAATAAATTACTAATTGACCTACATTGTGTGTCATTAATTGAGGGATTGTTGAAACTAGTGATATTAAAATCTCCAATAATACAAATATTGTCGTTTTGATGTTGCTCGACGTTAACAAACTTTTAACTTGGGCCGCTACCAGTGCCGCATATACAGCGGCCAGCCAATCATGTCGAGGCCAGCGAGTATTTTACGAGACATACTATAATATATGTTATATTAATAAACATCTAATATGAGTTTTTCTTTGCACATATCCAAATTGCTCACAATAAATAACTAATGCAAATTTAATTGTGACAATAGACAGTGGCAGTACTATTAATCAAAAATTTTGCGCACATGCAATAAGTGAAATGTTGGCTTCTATAAATTGACAAATTTCTATAAACCACTACCATTACCTCTACTGCTACCTCAGCCTTAGCTGATCAATCTATAAATCCAACTTTAATGTTTGCACTCCTGTGCAGTGAATATACGTAGTAAGCAGTGCTATAGAAGGTTAATGCTATAGACATTAAAAATATAAAGAAAAGTTGCGGATACTCAGAAAGCACGTATTTGGAGGATAAAAATAGTGATAATTTAAATGATGCAGACAACCTATTTTATCAATTCTTCACAACAGTATATTCAGTAAATGATAGACCATCAATTCGGCAGATCAGTTTTGACAAATGTACTTTTAAACTGATTTGACATATTTAATGGATTTATTAAATTAAGGGCTGGTCTTTCCATCTCCTTATAAACATCGTCTTAAATTTATCTTCCTTGTAACTACAAAATGGGTCTTTTCACTGTGTTTTAAATTAAATCCTGTCTTTAAAGTTCTCTATCTGTTCTGTAACTTATCGGTCACTTTTACTGGCCTATAAGTTGTTACACAGGGATTTCTAACCTCAGAAATTTTACAATTTGAGTGTTAGTAAATAATTTGATTAATAAAACGTAAAAAAATATATTTTTATAATGGAAAACATTATTGATTTTGAAGAAGAAATATTATTAGAACATGAAATTATAGACATGGTAAATATTGCAAATCGCAAACAAAAAATATATACTGTAAGGCGTCATATAGACAATTTAAACATCTGAGATGATGAAGAACTTATGAGGAGATTTCGTGTATCAAAAATAACGGTGTTAAATATTCTAGAAGAAATCGAGCAACATTTACGGCATCACAGTAACAGGTTAATAATAAAAAAGAAATGACCTATACGTATTTGTTTAGATTTTATGACATGTTTTATTGAATCATATTTTCAACGAAAGACTGAACTTCTACCATTTGTACTAGTAAGGGCCTCAAATTCTTGGACAATTTGGTTCCAAATTTTTTACTGTATCATCCTGGGAAGACATTTTTACACTTCTGAATATTAATAGAGATCTTATTTAAACTAGAAATCCCAGAAATGACTAGAACTTAAAAAAAGTTATAGTTGGTTATAGCCACAGTATGTTATAGCTAGGTAATGTTGTCATAATTGACATATCTGGTTGATTATGGTTGACACATTTCATCTGTCTCACTTTATTATATAGACTTTCTTATTTAATCAGTATTGCCAATATCATTAAACAGTCTTTTTACAAAAGAGCAGTTAAATTGTGTTGAAAAGGCGCAATTTTTTAACTGCCAGATAAATTCACTTGTTAACTTTAAGTTTCTTTTAGTTAAAAACAACTTTATAAAGAGATGGAAAGTCTTTTTACAAAAGAGCAGTTAAATTGTGTTGAAAAGGCGCAATTTTTTAACTGCCAGATAAATTCACTTGTTAACTTTAAGTTTCTTTTAGTTAAAAACAACTTTATAAAGAGATGGAAAGACCAGCCCTAAATCAAATCTCTTGTGGTCCAAAAGCTATTCTCTCTATTTTAAAAATACATAAGTATAGATTTAGCATACCTTTACATATAATTTTTAATAAATAACTAAAAACATGTGATTTTCCAGATTACTGGGTAAATCGGGCAACAAAGGTAATACCAAAAACTATTACATTATGGGTATCCAGTCTACAGTCTCTAATTTTGTATGTAAATATCCTCATTTTTCTTGGGAAAGTAAACAATTAGTAAATAATAAATAGATCCTGAAAAATTAACCATGAAAGATCTATTAATTCATCAGCAAGATCTAATAAATTTTTTTGGAAAACAAATATCAAGTAGACTACTGTATTTATGCAGATTTGACCAAGGCTTTTGACTGAGTGGATGACCACATTTTAATTGAACATTTTATAAGATGACTGGGAATAAATGACCATATACTTGAATGTACATGTCGTAGAATGTAGCGTCAAATACAGTTTTAAAAACTAAGAATATATCCGCAAGTATGGTGAACTCAGGGCTAGTCATTTTAGTCCTGTTTTGTTCACTTTATTTATAAATGATTTAAAAAAATCAATCGTAAAGAGTATCAAGGTAGAAGAGCAATTAAAAATTCAAGAATATTTTGGCAGGCTTTATGACTCAAGTGTAAAAAATAAGTGAGTTTAAATATTAATAAATGATATTCATTCAGACTCAGAATAACACAGCCTGCTAATCCTTTAACATGCCCATATAATATTAAATAGACACTGCAGTTCTCTTTGTGAGGTTAGGGATTTCAGTGTAGTATACGACATATCATTTAACAAACATTGATAATATTGTAAGTAATACATTCACAGTTCTAAGTTTCATAAACAGATTTAGTGAGGACCCCTCAATAAATATTTTAAAACTTATTAGTAATACTCATTGGTCAGATTCATCAGATACAATTCATATAGATCACATTAAAAGAGTACAAAAAATATTTACAAGACATTGAGCAGTTTAGAACTAAGTTAGGTTCAAAAGTGAACGAACCGAAGATCAGATCCTCCATCGCAACTATGTGGACTATTGTGACTCATACCAAATTATATTTCACTCAAGAGGTTCAGCCTCTTGACGAAGCTGATTACCTTATTGGGTCAGAACTTATTCAGAGCTTCTGGCAGTTGTCCTTTGTCAAATATAGATTCTGTATTCTGATTCTTTCCCCAGCAAGGGAACATAAAATGTATTCTGCCATTTCATCATCTCGTAAGCACAAATGGAATTCAGCATCTTCTGAGTGTGCAGGTTAGTTGGGCATGAGAAATAATTACCATTATATGAACTTGTTATAATAATTTAATTATACAAATGAATGCTAACCATCCTCTAGTAAGAATGATGAAAAATTGTAATATTTCATCTCACAGTAATATTGATATTTTTAATGCAGCTCCTAAATTTAGAAATTGTGTTCAAAGCAAACTGAAAGTAAAGATACCAAACCTTATATAATTAAACAGCTAATGACAATCTTTATCTAAATCGAAGAGAATATACAAGGCCTCTCATTTACAAAAAGTGTCTGTATGTATTTTTGGTAAAGTGTTAAGTCAGAAGTTGGTCAGTGATGTGAGTATACTCATTATATTCATTATATGTTAAAGTCATCTTCATCCTAGTTTACTATACAGGGATAGGCAAAAATATAGAAAGTTTTCAAAACTTATACTGAGTTCGTTAAGTCATTCAAATAAAAATTCATATTCGGGAAGGTTAAATACTTGATAAACATAATCAATAAAGTTTTATATCAAATGGGACATCCTATATATTTTTACACATTTAAATGAAAAATTTCTAATTTTAATTTTTCTTATTTTGATAACTACTATGGTAGTTAACTAGTGATAACTAGTTGCAAATGAATTAAAAAAGCATGCTCTTCAATTCAACATTTTGATGTGGTGAATCCAAGAAACGAGTTCCGATTGTTATGAAAAATTCTGCACTCTGATTAGTCCCACAGAATCCACCACAGCAAAATGTTGAACTAGAAAACACACGCAACCTTCTAATTAAAGTAAAATGTTTTAAACACTAGAATGAATACAAATGGTATGAGTTATCAGGTGAAGTAGGATCTTCAATATAAAAGTGGTATTCATAATATGATTCAATCAAAATGCCATTTTATTAACTTTCTTATCTGGTTCAATCCACAGTATCATTGTACAGGTTTTATGTAACCTATTAATTAAAAATTCTTAAACTTCTCATAAAAAGAAATTTTCCAGTTAGGTACAATGAATTTTATGCAAATAATACAAAAAAATCCATTATATTTCTAGTAGATTAGGTTTTATGTTCCATGTGCTATCTTTGAAAGGAAGTTTAATAACTTTTAAAGAACGGGTTATGTGCAAATCTCTGTATAACAAATTTAATTCACAACTTAAAATAATTTAAATTTATTTAATTTATTTTATTAATTTAATTTATTTTAAAACTAAACTGTACTTATAAATGTACTAAAATTTAAAAATATTCAAAGAGGTTTGTTTCATCTTACTTTTGCATTACTAGTAAATGAACTGTAGATGCGTAATAAATAAATATATGAATTAAATTACTAACCTCTTGGAACAAATGTGCCCTCGAAACTTCATCAAGTTTACTTTTATCTATTACTTTAACTGCAACCTTTTCTCCAGTAAATACATGTCTAGCAAGTTTCACAACAGCAAAATGTCCACGTCCTAATGTTTCTTCTAAATCATATAGTCCTGCTATTTTTCCATCATAGGGTCTAGAACGTACACTAACTAAAGGAGCTGTCTCTTTCAAATCTGTTCTTTTTATTTCTGGTCGAAAGCTACGTTGCATGTTATCTAAAATAAGCACAATACACACATAACATAATATTTATAACATACATAACATAAATAACGTCTATGCTACAAAACTGACCAAAGTTTTCACAATGATTTATTACTTCTTCGGTCACTAAAATTATATATAAGTATTAAATTTTTAAAATAGTACATTAATATTAATGTTCTTACAAGAAATTAGGTTCTTGATATCTAAGTTTTTTTGGAAAGGCTTCCGAACAAGATCGTGGGTATAAGAGAATCTAGGTTCCCAAGTTGAAGAGCGCTGGAGATTGTTAATGTTTCAACTCCTGTTTTAGAGCGATTTTCAAGAGAAAAAAGTAATGGAAGTAGAAATCCTCAATTTGTCTACTCAGAGAAAAAAATGGATTAGGATATTGTGGTTTGATTCCAGGGTCAATTTACCTACTCCCCAGACTCACTACCAATCGTTTCTGAACCTCAATCTGCTTACTCCTCACAGAGATCTCTCTGGTATGAGGTGGGGGTGCGGTATTTATTATAGTGGTACGTAGCGTAGGTTAGGTTAGGTTCAGAAGTGAGCGGGCCGAAAACCAGACCCTCCACCACGACCATGTGGTCTATTGTGGCTTACACCTACTTATATTTCACCCAACAGGTCCAGCCTCTTAATGAAGCTGATCTCCTTATTGGGTGAGAACTTATTTAGATCCTCTGGCAGAAGTTGTCCTTGCCAAACAATGAGCATCTTATCTTTTCCCCAGTAGGCCAGGTGCATATGTGTTCTGCCGTTTCATCATCTTCTAAGCACAAGCGGGACTCAGCATCTTCTGCTTGGCCGAATTTGTACAGATAATATTTTAAATGGCAGTGACCAGTAGGCCAATTAAAGTTCATAGGTGCAACCTGCTTAAGTCTGAGTTTTTTAGTTCTTATTTTTGAAGGGTTTATTATGAACGCCTTCGAATGAACTAATCTTGGCAATTCTTGCCAGTACTGGAGAATTTGCCCCTCAGCCCAAGTCAAGAGCGTTGTTGCAGGCAGTACTTGAGGATATGCCAAGCACCGGTTCTAGTCCGACAAATTCAGAAGCAGCACCCTTCCTGACTAGAGAGTCGGCCGATTCATTCCCTTCATGGGCAGAATGGCCTGGGACCCAGACCAGAGTTACTCTATTTTTCCTGCTCAATTGAGCGAGCGCTTGCTGGCAGCTCCATACCGTTTTTGAGTTGGAACGGTAGGAACCAAGAGCTTTAAGAGGTGCTTGGCTGTCTGAGAAGATTTTTATGGATCTGCGTGTAAGTTGCGTTTGTTGCAGCCTCTGTATACGCAATTGGATGGCATAGATTTCTGCCTGAAATATAGTTGCATAACTACCAAGGGAAGAGGATATTTTTACAGTTGGGTTGCAACTATACACTCCGGCGCCAACACCTATGGGTGTTTAGGAGCCATCTAAAAAACCAACAACTATCTGCTCTCAATAGGTCAGCTTTATTCCGATCCCATTCATCTCTTCCTGGGAAGAGAATGTTAAAGGGCAGTTCATAGTTGGTAGTTGCAGGCATGACATCTGAAATCATCTCCAGGATGCTGTCCAGCATCCTGGACATGTCATCAGCAGCCTATTGTGCTCCATAATGTCAGACTCTGGCATGTTAATAACTGCCTGATTATGTCTGTATGTTGCCCACCTGGCCTCTCTCTCCAAATATATGTGAAGAGGAGGAAGGTCCAGTAGGATTTCCAGAGCTGTTGACGGTGTAGAGCTAATTGCTCCAGTTATAGCCAGGCAGGCTTGTCTCTGTAAACCAGAAAGTTTGATTTTGGTCCTTTGTTGTAGCACTTTGGACCACCAAACTATGGAGCCGTACGCTGTCGTAAATCGTATGACCGTCACATAGTCGATATATTTGTTTGGGACCAATGCCCCCAAGATTTCCCACAGATTCGTCGACATGTCCATAAGGACAGTCGTGCCTCGTGGATCATTTTCTTCAGATGGGAGTTCCAATTAAGCGACTTATCCAGTACTACACCCAGATACTTCACTTCCTATGCAAATGGAATTATTTCACCAAGTAAGGAGGGTGGTCTTAGATTGTCCAGCTTCCTTTTCTTGGTAATAGGTAGGGTAAGGGAAGAGAAAGGTCCTGTGCTGTGGTCACAGGACTTTGAATGCTGGTTGAGTGTGACTACTACAGAATTATTAGTAGGGTTGAGGGAGTGTTTTTAGGGTAGATATAGATTTTCAGATTTTCTTGGAAAGATAACTCATAGTTTGTGTTCGTATATATCCTGTTGCGAATGCATTTGGTTGGATTTGAGGGTTTGACTTATTTTGTCAGTGATGTTTTTCTAATAGAGTGCCCGTATTTCGAGCTTAAGCATGGGGATCTCGGTTATTATAAAAGATACGAACTCGATTAAATTGGGGTAAAGTTGTGGTATATAGTGCACATTTATACTCTAAAACAAAATCCGAGGTACCTATAGATAGGTTTTCAAGATTTTTGAAAAAAAAAATTAAATTTTGTATTTTCTTTTTTCTTAAATAGGTATTTCATTTGTTATTACAACCACTGTTCTAATATTTAACATCATTAGGGCAACTTTTTACGTAGAATCTGAATCTGCTGGCCGTTTTTTCATAAGAGTCGCCATTTTGAAAATTCGACTGTCAACTTTATTCTTATGTGCGCCATATTGGATTTTCTATATGGTCGGATAGATATCTTAAGTCTAAAATCAGCGATATGCCGCATTTAACATTTGAACGAAAAATGGCGATTTTAGAACAAAAAAATTGTTTTATCAAGGGTATAGAGTATAGGCAGAAAAAATGTACAAAGTATACACTTTCTTCAGGTTAGGTAATTAGGATATAAATCAGAAACAGCAGGATTTTTTTGTATTGTTAACACAATTAAAAAAGATAATAATAACTTAATAAATAATTTACTTAAGTGTAGTAAGTGAAGACACAATCCTATTCATTTCCTGAAATTCTGCAATGCAGATATAATGCCCCTTCTTCTTATTTTTGATATCAGGGTCGTAATAATATTTCTCTATAGATCATCAACATCAGCTCATCATTTCATAGCATCATTTCAGGAAACATTTTTTTTTTCAAAATCTCGAATACCAATCTGATTGTGGAGTGGGAGTTGAGTTTTTTTAATGTTTCATATAGTTCGGAGTATATGATTTCTTTCATAACCATTTTGTTGCAGTTTCTGTGTTACGGAGTCTAGTTCTTTTTGTTTCTTGTTACTGTCAGTCCTGTCCATTGAAGGGGTCTTGTTATTACAGTGCATATCACGGTGTTTAGTTGAGATGAATGGTGATGGGATTTAGCATTTAGGTAGCGGTTTGTTTGGGTGGGTTGATTTTCGATAGATGGTATAGAAGAAACTTCGGTCTGGAGTTTTCGTGATATGGATATCTAGGCAAAGCAAAAGACAAAACAAAGACAAAAAGTTGTTTTCTATTTCCACTGTGAATTGGATATAAGAATTTACATTGAGATGAAAGAGGGAGGTATCAGGGAATCTTTCCATGTGGTCAGATAACGAAAGTGTGATTGCCATATCTAAGCCAACATGTAGGTTTGAGTTCGGCCAAATTTAAGGTGGGTTTCGAAGTTCTGAAGTATGAAAATTTTAGCTAGGATGAGAAATAGTGGTGATCCCATTGGGGCTCCTTGAATTTGTTAATTGAAATGATTTTGAAACAAGAAATAAATATTAGACAAGGAATATTGTAATAGTGATACGGTGTTCGAGGAGATATGATGAATGTTTTGAGAACATCTAATGTTTCTGGTAAGGGGATATTGGTGAACAGGGACATAATGTAAATAGAATAATTTTTAAGAAGATCGATGAAATGGAAAGTCTTCGACATATAAAATGGATTGTTTGGTTAAGGGTTGGAGTGTTTTGGAGTTTATTGTAATAGTTATTGTGTTGTAAACTTGAAGGCACCTAGATATATATAAGTGCCACAACGGGACATAAAAGGATTCCAGGTTTATGATTTTGGCGAGACTGTATATTCTAGGTGTTCGAGAAGACTTTTCAAAGGGAATTAGGTCTTTCTTCTGCTTGGGGTTCTTTCCCCCCTACTGTGGTCACTACTTGTGGATGACCTGCTGGCCATACTTTCTGTGTGAGAGGTTGAGGTTCAAGCAAATGCGGACGATCTAGTCATGTTAGTCAGAGAAATCTCTGAAGAGGAAATTTCCCTCAGCCCCCAAGAGGTACTAGAGATAGTACTGAGTTGGTGTGAGAGGAAGCAGATGTCTGTAAACCCCCACAAAACGGTACTCGTACCATTTACCAAGAAAAGGAAGCTGGACAATATAAGACATCCCTCCTTACTTGGTGAAATAATTCCATTTGCAGAGGAAGCGAAGTATTTGGGTGTAGTACTGGATAACTCCCTTAATTGAAACTCCCATCTGGAGAAAATGATCCACAAGGCACGACTGTCCTTATGGGCATGTCGACGAATCTGTGGGAAATCTTAGGGCATTAGTCCCAAACAAATATATTGGCTGTATGTGATGGTCATATGACCTATGATAGCGTACGGCTCCATAGTTCGGTGGTCCAAAGGACTACAACAACGAACCAAAATCAAACTTTCTGGTTTACAGAGACAAGCCTGCCTAGCCATAACTGGAGCAATTAGCTCTACACCGTCAGCAGCTCTAGAAATCCTACTGGACCTACCTCCACTTCACATATATTTGGAGAGAGAGGGTCAGATGGGCAACATACAGACTAAAACAGGCAGCTATTAACATGCCGCAGTCTGACATTATGGAGCACAATAGGTTGCTGGATGACATGGAAAGTCACAGCATCCTGAAGATGATTTCAGATGTCATGCCTGCAATGACCAACCATGAACTGCCCTTTAATATTCTCTTCCCAGGAAGAGATGAATGGGATCGGAATAAAGCTGATCTATTGAGGGCAGATAGTTGTTGGTTTACAGATGGCTCCAAAACACCCATGGGTGTTGGAGCCAGAGTATATAGTTGCAACCTAACGGTAAAAATATCCTCATCACTTGGCAGTTATGCAACTATATTTCAGGCAGAAATCTATGCCATCGAATTGTCTGTACAATGGCTGGAACAAACGCAACTTACACATAAATCGATAAAAATCTTCTCAGACAGCCAAGCAACTCTTAAAGCTCTTGGTCCCTACCGTTGCAACTCAAAACGGTATGGAGTTGTCAGCAGGCGCTCGCTCATTTTAGCAGGAAAAATAGAGGAACTCTGGTCTGGGTCCCAGGCCATTCTGGCCATAAAGTGAATGAGGGAGTCGAATTTGTCGGACCAGAACCGGTGCTTAGCATATCCTCGAGTACTGCCAAAGCAATGCTCTTGAACTGGGCTGAGGGGCAAATCCTCCAGTACTGGCAAGAACTACCAAGATTAGTTCATTCGAAGGCGTTCATAATAAACACTTCCAAAACAAAAACTAAAAAACTTAAGTTAAGCAGGTTCCACCTACGAACTTTAATTGGCCTATATACTGGTCATTGCCATTTAAAATATCATCTGTGCAAATTCGGCCTAGCAGAAGATGGTGAGTGCCGCTTGTGCTTAGAAGATAATGAAACGACAGAACACATATTATGCACCTTCCCTGCTGGGGGAAGGATCAGATACTCATTATTTGGCAAAGGACAACTTCTGTCAGAAGATCTGAATAAGCTCTCACCCAATAAGATGATCAGTTTCATTAAGAAGCTGGACCTGTTGGGTGAAATATAAATAGGTGAGAGCCACAATAGACCACATGGTCGTGGTGGAGGGTCTGGTTTTCCACTCACTTTTGAACTTAACCTAGGTCTTTCTTGGCGTCAAGATGTAAATTGGAGTTATTGGAGTTGGTACGAACAGTATTTTGCAACAAGGAAATGTTAGCCGGGCGGTAAAAGCAAAAACGTTAGACTCCTAAAGTGTTATATATTTGCATCAGCAGGACTCCCGTAACCTATCATAAAAAACGAGTTAAAAAGAAACGAAAAATAGATCCAGGTATACTTCCACGTGGACCGCCAAGGAAAAGGTAAGACAATGACGATAACAATGACAATCATAATATTTCTTTCCTTTTCCATGACCTTCTGTTAAATTAAAATCACCCCAATTGAAAACGGACTACTAACACTAAAATCAGGAAATATGCGATCACAGTCAAGGAATATAATAAAACAATTACCATTTTATCCCAAAATCAGATGACAATCCAAAATTTTTTAAATTGAACTATTGTTAATTTCAATGGACGAATGACACACTTAAGAGAACGCTATAACATTTACCAAAACAAAGTCTAGCATGTATTTCAGATAAAGCAAAAGAATTGTATGATAGTCAGAGTATTCTAGAGTTAGATCACTTTCAAAATTATTATTCATATTTAGGAGCAAGTTTATTTCACGGACGAATTAATTATATTTGTAATCAATTTGCCAATAATAACAGCAGAGATTTACTCCTATTATCACCTACTTCCTGTTCCTATTCAAAACCTAACTATTCTACCTCTTTATATCAAAAAGGCTTATATACAATGGCTGCAAATTATTCAATTTCCTAACTGATGAGATTAAGGGGTTGTCAAATCAGTATACTTTTAAGAAAAAACTTAAGGAGTATTTATTGCACAAAAACTGTTATACTATGAATGAGTTTTTTGTATAATTTTAAAATGTAGTGTGTAATCAATTAATTTATGTATTGTAGATGTTTTATCCAGTGGCGGCTATTCAGGTGAAGTAAGTGAAGTGCCTCTTCACCAAAAATATTCAATGCTATTTTTTAAACTCAGTATGAATAGCGAAGATATTACCAAAATACATTTTCTTTATTACTAACGTAATGTAATAATAATAATAAGTAAATATATTTAATAGTAATATATTTATCATACGCTACACACACGTAAACGTTACAAAATATAAAAAGAATAGGCAAAATATAAAAAGAATAGGTACGTAGCTGTTTGTGGTGAAGAGGCGTTGACTCAAAATCGCAAAACCTGCATAATTACACTGCGTTGCCATGGGAACGCTTTTACAGCTGACGTCATTATAAGGGACGAGCCAAGACGAACTCCCACTCCTTAGGGTGCAAGTGAAGAGTTCGGCCATCACGTGGGAGTGTGCTTCGCGCTTCGCGTCATCTTTTCCTAACTTGTCTTGTCAGTATGTCGTGAAGTAGATGCAATTTTGATTTCGCAAACGCCGTTAGCCATTTTTTTTTGCATTATTGCATTGTGCATGTTAAAGATCGTACATTTTTATTATTGTATTAGTTTACGTATTTTATTATTAGTTTACGTATATATAAAAACTAGGTGAGTGTTTAAAAATATAAAAATATTTTTGAACCCGCGAGCCGCAACTGGTTTTATCTCGTTCTCTTTCTTTGTGCCATCATATGTGAGCACACACTATTAATGGGCGCATTCAGGGAAACATAGCACTCCAGCGCTTTACTGCTTCACGTTCGCTGAATCGACATTTTAAAAGCAAGTTTAACGTAACATATTTTCAGTAATTCATATTTTGTAATTAATATTAATAATAATTAGTATTATCCATAGATATTTTGTGCGTAAACCCATAGACATAAACCTAAACTATATTAGTTTTATCGCTTGAGGAACTATTCAGCGATCCAGCAGGAAAAATATATGCTTTACCGCTTTAATAAAGCGCTGCAGCGCTTTAATACAGCGCTGAAACGCTGCGGTTCCCTGAATGCGCCCATTAATGCTGTATTGTTTTTATCTGTATTTTTTTATTTTTATTCATACTTCATTATGCTTGACAATAGTTGACATGTGAATTATGTAAGTACTATCAGTGAGTATAGAAATTCTATAGTCACTGGTACTATGTACATTATCACGAATAAATATATCTATTTATCATTCCAACTACCCTATACCAGTGACTATAGAAAGAATAAGACGGTCAATGAAGCCTACTTCCACATACCCGCACAAAATCGACAAGTTTCAAAACTTGCTTCAAAACTAACTCAGGAAGTGCTGCGCCCTATTGAATTTTCACACAACTCGCGCTAAGCTAAAGCAATTTACTGTAAGGCGCGTGTTGACACTGAACGTCATATGGACGAAATAAATTGAGACAACGCTGTGTTGCCACTACGTGCACGGCACGGCAGAACAAATTTAAAAAATTAATAGTGGAGTATGCTACATTTTCTATGTGGAGCAATAAACTTGCGAACAGTCGCTTGAGTATAACCAAATCAGACAAATAGTATTATTATTCTATAAGTTATTGGCTATACAGAATGGTTAATTACGAGTTTTTTTATTGGACAGATCTTTTTATTAACAAAAATAGACCTAACTGATGCATTTGCTTTCACCACAAATATATACTTGTGCTTTCACTGTATTTTTTTACATATATCACTTAATATATCGTCAACCATTTGAAGTAGCGACATGATTTTTTTTAATTTTAAAGCAGAAACGTAAGCGATCATTATGATGTAATACACGTCTCCAAAAATAGATTAGTTTTTTCGTAAAAAGGATATTAATATAAAAAATTACCTGTTAGGCAGCCTAATTTTGACAAAGCGAGAAACTTTTTTAAGAAATTTTTATATACATGCAGCGAGTAAAATTAACGTAAGACATTAAAAAGTTTTTGGAAAAAAAAAAGGTTGTATAGACCCTGAATTCAAAATAAATCATTTTTACAAAAAAATTTGGTATTTTTTGGCAATATATTATTTTTAATGTTGTATGTCAAGTCAAGTATCCACTTTCAAACAAAAATAAATATGTTTCGATTTGCCAAGTGGCAGTGACTAATATAGTCACTGCAAGTAGTTATCTAGATATCGAATGATATTTATAAAGAAACCATGTACGCAGATTTCCTGAATTATACATATTTTTTTTAATACAAAATGTCGGTCCTAATTAAAAATATGGTAAATCGCCATTTCTGATGCAAACTATGTTGGTTTCATTTGGTTATAACTCTCAAAAAAAAAAAGTCGATTTCCATGAAAAATTGCTCCGCTATAAGAAAATATATACACGGTGTCCCACCGGGAACCGCCTCGATCTATATATAGCAAACTATAATTAGGAAAAAATTGAAAATTGGGCAGTATACCAAAGTCACTGGGGGCAAGCGATCTCAAATATTTTCAAGATGGCCGCACTTCCGGTTATACCGGAAGTAGGTGTCAACTTGCTTATTTCAAATAGAACATCCTGTACATTATTAGATTTTTGAATTCTACTCAAAATTTTAAATATATTTCATGTAGGATGTCCTATGTTTCTTAAGCTATCGTTTGATACTAATTTCAGATTTTCTAGAAATTAAAAATTTTCGATTAAATTTAATCTCTTGGTTAAATCTGAAATTAGTATCAAACGATAGCTTATGAAAAGTTAAGATAGGAATGTGCAAACCGTTTTGTTCGATCTCAAACCGTTTAGATTTTACAGGGTGTCAAAGTTGAAAAATGTCAATATTCACCTGTCAATATTTCATAAAGGGTTTAAGATAGGTATAGGACATCCTACATGAAATATATTTAAAATTTTAAGTAGAATTCAAAAATCTAATAATATACAGGGTGTTCCATTTGAAATAAGCAAGTTGACACCTACTTCCGGTATAACCGGAAGTGCGGCCATCTTGAAAATATTTTATATCGCTTGCCCCCAGTGACTTTGGTACACTGCCCAATTTTCAATTTTTTCCTAATTATAGTTTGCCATATATGTAGATCGAGGCGGTTCCCGGTGGGACACCGTGTATAAGTATCATTATTTTGTATTTAAGACAAAATGTTTAGAAAATAAAGTTGTTTATAATCCAAATTACAATTCTGTAAATTCAAGTTTTGAATTTTAAAATAAATAATTATTTACGTTCTCGAGAATTATCATTATTTTTTATTTTAAACCAAATGTTTATAAAATCAAGTTGTTTGTAATCAAAAATGCCTAATTATAATTTTTGAAATTGAATTGAAATTGATCTAAAAAATCGGAAGGTCAAGTAATAACTTGTTTCAAGACATCCATTAGACAAATTCTTATTTTTATGCATACTAATTGTAAGCCCTAATTAATATCGCGGTAATTACTCATTTTAGCAAAGTCTAAGGGCCCGTTTTCACGCTCATGCTATTTGTGCAAATTGATTTGTGCATGCAATTTGCGCAAATAGAACTGAAATGCTGTGGTTCGTTTACACGTTCATGCAAATTGCGCAAAATGATTTGTACATGTAATTTAATAAACTGAACTGTTCCATACTGGTCAGGTCTATACAAATTTGTCCCTCAACCTCCAAATTCCCCTAAATTCTATCCCCAAATCTCTTTGTCCCCAAATTCTATCATGAATTCTTTTTCTTTTTTTAGACATATTTTTTGTCAAACAAACTACACTACTAAGTACTAACACCGAAGTATATGAAAGGCACGTGGAGGGTGCACGTAAGAACAAGAATTCGCCACTACTAAGCATACGCCGAGTTGGAGTGTCGTTTACACGTTCATGCATTTGTGCCAACCACATGCAAATTATCTGTCCGATCATATTTTACTCAAGCCAAATTTTCTGGCTTGTGCAAGTTAACGATTTTGGTTTTCACGCTACAATTTACTTGTACAAACTGGCATGCACAAATCAATTTGTGCAAATTGCATGAGCGTGAAAACGGGCCTTAACAAGAATACATTATTTACGTATAAAACACTGGCGAACATAAAAACATAGGAAAAACTAGGATTTATTAATTAGGCAATATAAGAGTTATGGGAAACATAATTTATTATTTTTAAACTTCAACGCTAGGTTTATTGCTTTTGAGGTTACAGATTTGGTTTTCTCTGAAACCTCAAAGGCAATAAAGTTGCGCCTTCTATGTATAATGATTTTGTTGTCACTCGGTATATTATTTATGTGGACAAAATTCTAATTTTTCTGTTTGGTTTACTGTTTTGTTTGTTGGTTTTTTGGTATTTTTCCTCGGATTTTGCTCCTGGCCTCGGAAAACCATTTCATAAAACAGAAAATTTTTATTTTAATTAGATAATCTATTAGAATTCCAAAATGGTAATGGCAATTCTTAAACAATTCGTTTCTATATTTGTCCGCCGTCGTTGCTAATAATTCTTCCCTAATTTTATGTACCTACTACGCCGTATTAATATTTATGTCTATTAATTCCATCATCAAAAGTATTTATTAAAATAGAAACCAATTCAAGTAACTTTCTAGATTATTCCTATGAACCATAGGTCCGTAAATATTTTATTTCCTATATTTCCTGTTTATTTTTATATATAATTAATATTTCAATCTAAATTACTTTTTTATTCATTCCTTAATCCTTACCCATAACACCATTCCTCAGCAACTAACAATCATTTTAAATTTAATATTTGGCATGCAAAATAATATAAAAATAATACCTATATTTAATAATATTTGTCAATCTATACATAAATATCAAAAAATTTTAAGTGTACCTAATAACATGCAGTTATTGCAGCTTACTCTAGGATGGTTAAAAAAATGTCCGGGAATTTTTTAAATTACGATGGCTACGAAAGAAAATATAAGCTTCTAATTCGTTAGAAGACGTTGCTGTGAAATTGTTATTAGAATCCCACGCACGGGGGTGTATCCACGTCCAAATTTAAATTCGACTTCAAAATTCGGCAACGTTGCGATCTCCGGTTCAACGATCTGTTTACCGATACACTGAATTATTAGCATTAACCTACATAACTGCCGCATCTCCCTAGCGGAGACAACAATCTAAGAGCTTCCCATTATAATTTTCTGTTTCAGAGATGTCGCACCCTGAGCGGACATTAATTTTATTAAGCTCATAATTTATTTAGGGGCTGACCGTCTTATTCTTTCTATAGTCACTGCCTATACCTTGGGGTCAAAATACGT
Organism: Pogonocherus hispidulus; assembly: GCA_963924545.1. Taxonomy (NCBI): domain Eukaryota; kingdom Metazoa; phylum Arthropoda; class Insecta; order Coleoptera; family Cerambycidae; genus Pogonocherus; species Pogonocherus hispidulus. The sequence goes on along the minus strand of OZ004692.1, from coordinate 45,617,757 downwards.
CACAACTTAACTATGCTCCAAGATTGAGAGCACCTACATCTGTAGCACACCTAGTCACCTCCAAGATGACAGCTGCTTAGTCCAATTGTTGTCCAAACCTGACCACAGGAATTTCTATATCCATTACCTGTCAATTACCAAACCAATTATCACTATGTTAAAAGAGAATCATTTGCTTATTGTTCCAGTTGACACATCCAAATAACAAATTGCCAAAATGGAATTGAATTATGGAATGGAATTACAATTGGAAATGTATTAAAAATAAATGCCGAGCTTAGATAAAATTATAGTATAAATTGAATTACAATTGTAAAGAAAGGCAGATTCAAGTAATACACGCTTTAGTGAACATCAACGTGTTGAGTTTTATTGTGTTCCAAAACATTCCCAACCATTTCTCATGTACCCAATATGGAGAATGTTCAAATCTTTCCAGAACTGTTCAAACTTCAAGAGTGATACGAAAATGTTTTAAAAAATCACTGTCACTATAAGCTTGCACAGTTTCAATATAGCTGATTTTTTCTTTTTGGTACCCTAATTAATTGTTACAGTTCTTCGTCACTATCTGATGTAGATAATTTTCTATTCTCAAGAACATTGATATCCTCACTGGAAGTTGAATCACTTGAAGTTGAGGTAGATATTATTTAAAAAAACATGTTTAGAAGACATTTGTGGTAAAATAAATAAAATATCAATTAAGTACATAATTGGTTCGTTTCACAGTACCTGTCACGAATTCAGATTATAACAAGAGGATAATTTGAAAAAAAAGGAAGTAATATATTTTCTTGAAGATGCAACTGACCACAAATTGACCAGTAACAAAATTGTTGTAGATCTGCTAAAAAACATTAAATAAAGCAATCGCAATCACTCACATCATTTGTCAGAGGGGATAAGGTGCTCAAAAAGGGATGATTAAAGAAAAATGTGAAAATCTTATGAACTAGCAGTTGACTGGAGACAAAATTTGTATAGATCTGTTAAAAATTATGAGGTGGTCAAAAGGGGACGATTACATGAAAATAGAAAAATGTCATGAACCGGTGATAAAATTGGTATAGATCTGTTAAAAATTATAATAAAGCAATCCTGACCACTCACTTCATTTGTCAGAGGGAATGTGGTTAAAAGGATATGATTACATAAAAACATAAAAAAGTCAAAATTTCATGAAGTAGCAGCAATAGCAGCTAGCTATTGACTGGTGACAAAATTGGTACACATCTGTTAAAAATGATAAAATAAAGCAATCCTGAGCACTTACTTCATTTGTCACAGGGGATCATTACATATAAATTGAAAAATGTGAAAATCTCGCAGTTGACAAAATTGGTATAGATATTATTGGAAGGAGATGCCGAAAACAACTACTCCACGGGCAATATGCCCCGACTGGCGTTGCATTACATCAACATCTCCATGGATGTCGCCACATCCATACATAATATCCACAACCATGGATAATTCCAATAATTAAGTAGGATTGTCTTCCTCAAAGACAATAGAGGTCGCTGTAATGGCATCTGCTTTCTGCAGATCGTTATCTGTCTGTCAATTAGACAATAATTGTCAGACAGGTAGTAGCAAAGACCCAAAGAGGGCACTGCAGTGTATTTCACTGTATCTCGCCACTACAAACATTGGTATAGATATGTTTAAAATAATAAAACAATCGTAATAACACACTTAATTGGTTATTTGGGCTTCAATTCAATTTCTGAATACCATTCTATAAAAAAAAGTCCCTGTTAAAGTTACAGAAAAAATTTAAACTTAAAGGTTGTGTATCCTCTGGAGGATACACAACAATCAATTTTCAAGAATTTTTCGAAAAGTTCTTGAAAATTTGACATAACTTTGAAAGTTGCAACTTTAACCCCTACAATGCCTACATCAAGAAAAAGGGAATTTAATTTTACATGATATGGAGTAAAAAAATACAGGGTGTTCAATTTGAATTAAAAGTTTTCGTGGTGTAAAATTATCAAAATGTAACTTGAAAAATGGAATGTTTAGTATATTCTTTATTTTAATTGTGGAAATTACTCCACCTTATGTTCTTTCAACATGACAAAGGGCGAATGAAAATCTCCTATAAGAAAAAAGTTACTTACATATTGCAGCTGTCAAATTTTTTATAAAATGTCAAATATCTCCCAAACGGCTAAATTTAGGTATAGGGTATGCTAGTATAAGGTTCTCAACCTAAAATCTTTTGGTCTTTCCAAAAAAATGTAATATACAGGGCGTCTCACTTAAAATAAAGCTGTTACTTGCCATACAGAATAATCTGAACACTCTGTATATTGCTCAATATACATATTTAAAGTGTTATTTCTATCTTCACAGATAACTTCACTATGGAATGCCACACTCTGTATATAGAGTGTACCACTTAAGCGTATGCGGAGCATAGCGGCTAAACCGTAAGAGCTAGAAAAAATATTTTAGATAAAAGTTACTTTCATTCAAGTGTTTTATGACTTAAAATCATTTTCAATTATACAGGGTGTTTAAGTAGGCTGGGCGCAACACAACTTCGTTATTTTAAATGAAACGCCCTATATATTATTGCATATTTGGATAGAACGTTATCTGACGAATACAGTGATATAAGATTTGATGGGTCTATCTCTAATAACAAGGAAGATATGGCCAAAATAGTGTACCATAAGAGTAGTGTGTTAGACAGAGATTGTCAATTCTTTCCTAGGGTATCAAGTATTCGTCTTAACACATTACTCTTATGGTACACTCTTTTGGCCATATCTTCCTTATTATTAGAGATAGACCCATCAAACCGTATATCACTGTATTCGTCAGATAACGTTCTATCCAAATATGCAATAATATAGGGGGCGTTCCATTTAAAATAACGAAGTTGTGTTCCGCCCAGCCTACACTAAACACCCTGTATAATCGAAAATAATTTTAAGTCATAGAACACTTGATTGAAAATAACTTTTATTTGAAACATTTTTTCTAGCCCCTACGGTTTAGCCACTATGCTCCGCATACGATTAAGTGGTACACCCTGTATATATATATATGTATCTATGTATGTATGTTTGCGCAGAATTTATGTATGTTTTCCTTTTATTCTTTTATTCATTTTAAATTTTTTCTCAATTTGATAATTATTTGTAATAAAGCAGAAAATATTCATTTGTTATTTCAAGACAACTATGATTTACTCAATCAAAGGTGCAAAAATCCAGTTGCCTTCGAAAATATGGAGATCTAGTAGGCCGCCTGGTTTTTTTATAATTCCACTACATTCAGGATATCAATTTATGTGAATATTCCAAATTTCACTGCGTTTGTTTGAGTAATAAAAAAGATGGAAGAAATAAGAAAACTCAAGTTTTTCAATTTAAGCATCTCTGGTTCTCTGTATCTCTTTTAGTTCACGATATTTTATTTTATTTTTTTTTTTATTTTTCATTTTTAGTATACACCATCCAACAGTACTTAAACCAATTATAGGATGGGAAAAATATCACAAAATACATTACTTATCAATAAAATTACCATTAAAATCATATATAAAAGAAAATAACTGAATTTACAAAATCACAAATATATAATGGACTAAGGAAACACTTTTTTCAGAGAATTGTAGGAACAGTTGGAAATATCAACGCTGTTTTGCAAGCTGTTACAATTGTTCCACATAAAATATAACGGCGAATATTTAAGAATATTAGTGCTTGGCGTAGGAAGGTAAAAAGTATCATAGGAGCGCGTTGCTAGCGTAGGAACGTGAAATCTAATATTTACAAGTATCTGAGGACAATCAATTTGGTTATTTAAGATTTTATTCCAAAAAATTAATAATTGAGATTTCCTGCGATTTTCATGATTCAGAAAATCTATTCAACAGATCATTTTGAGGTGTTCCAATTGGGGGGTATTGACCATCCAGTTTAAAAGAAACAAACTTTAAAAAACGCCTCTGAATATTTTCCAGACTTACTGTATACATGTTGTATCCAGGTCGCCGTACTAAAGAGGAATATTCTGGTTTGGATTTAACAAGTGCATTAAATAACAACATCAAAGTAGATATATCACTGAACCCCTTAGCATTACGAATAACAAAGTCCAAACTCTTATAAGAAGTTTTGACAACTTCATTCACGTGCAAATTAAAAGTCAATTTACTGTCAAATATTACTCCCAAATCTTTAATAAAGTTGGGGCGACTCAATGTTGTTCTGTCAATAGTGTAATTGTAAAGAATCGGATAGACTTTTTTCGTAAATGTCATAACATTACATTTAGCAATATTCAAGGGCAGATTGTTTAGAGTGCACCAGATATTAATTTTATCAAGGTATTTTTGAAGTGTAACACAGTCTGAACTAGTGTGTATGGCACTGTAAATTTTGACATCATCAGCATGCAACAGGTAAGATACATTGATATCCCCGATTATGTCATTCAAAAACACTACAAAAAAATAGTGGGCCAAGAATCGAACCCTGGGGCACTCCAGATGTTACTAGAAATTCATCAGATACAAAACCACGACATTCAACATACTGTCTTCTATCAGACAAATAAGATTGGAAAAACTCCACAAGTGGCGTGGATACTCCTCCCTGTTCAAGTTTTTTAAGAAAAATACAATGATCCAGCCGGTCGAACGCTTTCGAAAAATCTGTATATATAACATCCACCCGAGTGTTATTGTCCATACATTCAGCAATGAACGAACTGAGTGATACAAAATAAATTCGTTGTTGTTGACCTAGTTGCCATGAAACCATGTTGATGAGTAGATATTTGTCCTTGAAAGTGTGGATATAATCTATCGTGCAATGCAATTCCATAACCTTCGTAAAGTTATTTATTATGGTAATCGGCCAATAGTTTTCAATATTGCCTCTATCTCCTTTCTTAAATACGGGGCAAATTCGAGAGCTCTTCCAAACATTTGGAAGCAAACAAGTACGTAGCAACAGTAAGAAGCACAGCCAGAGCATGAGCACAATCACAAATAATAAAAGCAGGAATATTATCAGGACCTTTGGTATGTTTGGGGTTTAATTTCAAGAAAGCATGAATAACATCATTATCATTAAATTGTGAAAAGTGAAATACTTACCAATCACTGATCCGTTTGATATGTGAATTGATACCGTTGGCTTCATAAAAGTTGAATTGAAATAGTTACCAAAACCATTAACAACATCCTGCATCGTATGTAAAGTTTCCCCATTATACGTTATACTATTGGGAATATCAGAAGTAGAACTTTTTGATTTAATATAGCCCCAAAAGCCTGCAGTGACCCGTTAAAACTCCCACCAACTGGTTTAGAGCCTTCCGACTCAGACTTAACACCCAGGCCGTCTTGATCTTGCTTGGCTCCACTATAAAGTTGTGAGCTTGTCTACAACTTCCACTTCTTCATTTTTTACTTAGTGTTTCATGAGCCCAATCATTAAGAGCCATGTTGACCTGCCTTCGTGTAATGCCTAAAATCGGTTCTAGTCCTTGGCTGGGTCCTTGAGATCCGAGTCGAGAGAGTTCATCGGCCTTTTAGTTCCCTGGGATTCCACTATGACCTGGTAGGTACCCATACCAATTTAACCTCTTTTCCTCTGGCCAGCTCCTCCAGGGTATCTCCGCATTCTTGGACAAGAGCGGATCTTGTCCTTGGAGATGCTAAAGCCTTTAAGGCCGCCTGACTCTCGGAGCAGAAATAAATATTTTGCTCCGTACAAGTTCCTTACTTCTTCCTTGTTTGCTGCCATTAGGATAGCGAAGACTTCAGCCTGGAAGACTGTGGCATACGAACCCAGTGCAAAGCTTTGCTGCTCGGCTCTGTTCTCCACATAACTTCCTGCCCCTGAGAACCTGTTCGCCACACAAGAGCCATCTGTGTAGCAGACCAGAGAATCAGGGGGGAATTTAAACTGGTCCTGCTTCCATTCCTCCCTCTCTGGAAATATGACAACATATAGGTCAACTTGCTATCTAGGGTCACCCCTAGGTATTTCACCTCCCCCACAAGTGTCAGAGGTTCTTAGTACATAGTGGGTGCCCTGAATTCCTCTAGTTTTCTTCTTTTTGTGAAAAGGATCATCTCAGTCTTCCTAGGGTTGACTGACAGACCCATCTCAGTCTCTGGACTATTCTAGGACTAGTCCGTCATCTGCATAGGCCTGCGTATAGAATCCTTGGGAGGTAAGGCACCGCAAGAGACCATCCATCACAAGACACCATCTCGGACACCATAGGTGTGGCGATAGACAGCTGTCTTGTGGGCAGCCCCCCTCTCACCCCCATGTCCAGGTGGGTGGCATTCCTCTAAGGCTGCGCTAACCCTCCTCTCTTCCATCGCGGATCTTACCCATCTGACCATTGTTACTCGTGTATATTATCCTGTAAATATTGCCAATAGTTTTTCTGAGCAAGGCTAATGTCTTTGTTTAGTTGGTCTCTGATACCTTTAAATTCATTATATACATATATCATGTGATGAAAGTTGGGTATGAGAGATAGAGTGGATTGGTTTTACAGTTTTTTACAAGTTTTAATTAAGTTAGATTATATTTATTTTGGTGAATAAAAAACTCGGTAGTAAAACATGGCTTGTGAAAGTGATGGAAAAATAAAAACTCGTATAAAAGGAATATTAGACAATAACCAAAAACCAAGAAGTTATTCTCAGGGATCTATTAGTCTGACAAAGCAAGAAATAAACAAAATTATCACAGGCTTTGAGATTACAAAAAATTCGGCAGGGACAAAAACACAAGCTGACAAAGAAATTCTGCAAAAAAACACAATATGCACAAATAAAGAGGATCAGAGTATACAGGGGCGTTCAAAAAACTATGAACAACAAATTGGCAATAAGGAAGAAAATAAAGACCAGGATGACAGTGAATTCAATGTTAAATTATCAAATGACTTGCACATAAATTCGGATGATATTTTTAAACCTAAAAATTCATACTCCCCCAAAGATAAATGAAAACAACAAGAATCAAGAGATGGATGTGACGGAAATCAAATCAATGGATACAAATCCTCAAAAGAGACCTAGATCAGGTTCTAGCCCCGGAGATGTCGACTGTCAGAAATTGAAAAAACAGAACAAAACAGAAGATGGAAACAAGGGAAACCTAGAAACTGTAAATCTTACGACCCAGATGGAAGATCAGAAACAGACAGAAAATAATTGCAGGGAATATTGCACAAAAGAGCTTTTAAATAGTATCTTAAAATCTCTAGAGACAATTCAGGAAGCAACTTTAAGCGAAGCAGAATCAATCACCAAGAACGACTTGAGAGAGATAAGGTTGGCCAGTTTTAATATCAACAAGATGGTGACCAAAATGGCATATAACATTGGACAAGTTGAGAAAGAAAACACTAGGCTACGGTATATGTCAGAACAAAAAACTGACATTCAATCAAAAAATATTAAACTCTAAAAGACATATGCAGGAGTAGCTCATACATCAAAGGTAACCAGAACCAAGTCAGTTGAGGCAGATCCATCAGTTCTACCACAGAGGGAAGAGTGGAAAACACCAATAGCGGTAAAGAAGCATGAATCAATTATAAGAATTGAAAATATTAATGACTCAAAAAAAGTAATGCAGCAACTTAAAATTGAAATAAACTCAAAAGAAACAGGGGGAGCTTTCAAAAATGTGAGACAACTAAGGAATGGAGTAGTTATAGTAGAAAGTTATAACAAAACGCAACAAGAAAAACTAAATGTGGCATTAAAAAATAAAAATCATATAAAAATTAAGGAAACTGAAAATACTAATCCAATGTTCATAATAACTGGAATTGAAAAGGGATACTCGAATGAAGACTTTGTAGAAGAATTAATTAGAATGAATGAAGAACTTGAACATGTGCTGGGATATAAAGTTAAAGATAAAATTAAAGTCATAACAAAAAGAAGGTGCCGAAATCCCAATAAAGAAAACTGGTTTTTGCAAGCGTCTCCTGACGTTGCAAAATGGTTTCTAAAGAAGCAGCAAATAAATTTTGATCTAGTAAAAGTCTATGTTCAAGAACATTTTAATCTGGCAATATGTTTCAAATGCTGTGGTTTTGGTCATGTGGCAAAATATTGTAGAGAACCGGAATGCTGTCACAAATGCGGAGGGGCACACTATGGAAAGGATTGTGACGACGAACTTGAATTAAAATGCCCAAACTGCACAAAAATGAAATATATTGAAAAGCGACACTCTGCTAGGGATATAAACTGTCCAGTATACATAGAAAGATTAAAGAGATTTAAAAACAACATAAACTATGGACCATCTTTTTTATAAATGATAAACAGCTAAACAAAACCAAAAATTTACAAGCCGATAATAATAATAAATCTCATAAACAAAGAGCTATCAGTATTATCCACCAAAACGTCCAGTCATTGGGAAACTCTATAGACAAATTAAACGACATGCTAAAAGACCATATGGATTGTAAAGTGATGTGTGTATCTGAACATTGGAAATCGAAAGATCAAATACGTTTTTTTACAATTGAGGATTTTAAACTAGTAACAATGTTTTGTCGTGAAGAAGGCCAACATGGAGGTGCAGCTGTATATGTAAGAAGATGTGTAAAGAGTAAAGTCAGGACTAAATTAAATGAGCTATTTGTGCGCGGTGTATTTGAGTGTGCAGCAATAGAATGTAAGTTAGGAAAAACTGATGTCATAATTGTATGCGTGTATAGACCTCCCTCTGGGGATAAGAACATATTTTTCGAAAGGCTTGAACAACTGTTAATAAATGTTTTTGAGGAGAACAAATTGATATTTATAGCAGGAGATTTTAATATAGAATTGTTAAAAGAAAATAAAACAAAAACAGAATTAATGTCAATTATGGACTCCTTTAATTTTATACAAACAGTATTAGAAAACACACGAAAAACGCAAAATACATCTAGTTGCATTGATAATATTTTTACAAATTCGGAATTTGTAGAAACTCTGATAATAGAAAATTTTGTATCTGACCACGCCGCACAGAAAATAATTTTTAAAACAGAAAAAATAGAGGGGAATAAATTTAAATATAAACGCTTTTATTCAGAACAAAATAAAAATGATTTTCTAAGTGGCTTAAGAGACCAAGATTGGTTAACTGTGTACAATATTGATCCTTCAGATATAAACATGCAATGGAATAGCTTTATGAACACTTTTTTAAATATTTTTAATCAGCATTTCCCTTTAAAATTAATGGGGAATAAAAAACAACTTGATAACTCAAGAGATAATGAACTTAGTGAATGTAAACATAGGTTAGATATTTTATTGGTCATGTCAAGACATGACGCTCGATATAAGGAGAGTTATAATAATGAAAAACGAGAATATGACAATATGTTGAAGAGTACTAGGGCAAAGAAATACGAAACTAGAATGAAAAACTCTGATAACAAAACTAAATGCATGTGGGCTATATGTAATGAAATAACTGGAAAATATAACGGAACTGCTGATTTTGGAATAAAGGGAAATGCTGATGAAATACCAAATGAATATAATGAATATCTATTATCTGTGATTCCTGAACTACTGGAAAACTTAGAAAAGTGTTCCTTCAGCAGTAATATAGTAGAGAATAACCAATCTATTTATTTGGTACCAGTAACAGAGTCAGAAATTTGTGAACTGGCAAAACAAATAAAAAACAAACACAGCGGTGGAATTGATGAAATTCCCACAAGCATAGTAAAACTTTCAGTAAATGAAATAAGGAGTGTTCTGTGTTATGTGATAAATAACTCTCTTAAACAAGGAATATTTCCTGATCTTTTAAAAATAGCGTTGATAAAACCACTGTATAAAAAGGGCAACCCGGAGAGCATGGAAAATTATAGGCCAATTAGTTTACTTTCGGGGTTCTCAAAGCTGTTTGAACTAGCAATGAGTACTCGCCTAATGAATTTTATGACATATTGCAATTTATTTAATAAAAATCAACACGGTTATCTAAAGGGTAAATCCACTCAAACAGCAATTTTTCAATTCACACAAGCAGTTTTGAGACACCTGGAAAATGGAAATTTAGCTCTTGGAATGTTCCTGGATCTGTCAAAGGCCTATGATTGTTTGGATAAAGAGTTGCTTATCAAAAAGCTAGAAATGTATGGGGTAAGGGGAATGCGCTAAGATGGTTTAATTCTTATTTAAGTGGCAGACAACAAAGAGTCACTCTAACAAAAGACGGCAAAAATTATGACTCTAGGATTATGCCAAACAGATTTGGAATCGCACAAGGCAGTATTTTAGGGCCAATACTATTCATTGTGTTTGTAAATGATTTGCGACCTGTAGTAGATGAATTAAATCAAAACATAGTAATGTACGCCGATGACACAAACTTGGTATTAGGGCACAAAGATCCATCAAATCTTCTAATAAATGGCGAAGTTTTTCTTAAAAATGTAAACAATTGGTTCATGAAAAACAGACTAATTTTAAACAAAGAGAAAACAAATATTACTTTATTTAGAACCAAAAGGAGTACAGTAGATCGACCAACTTATTTAAACGATAAAGGTGAACAACTGGATATCACGGAAAATGTCAAGTTTTTAGGAGTGTATATAAATGAATTTTTAGATTGGTCATGTCATATAACGTATTTGTCAAAAAAATTGAGCTCGATATGTTATGGAATTCGATATGTTAGCAAGTACATGAACAAGAAAACACTTAAAATAATGTACTTTGCAAACTTTGAATCGGTTATGAGGTATGGCATCATTTTTTGGGGAAAAGATAGTAAAATGCAGAGTATCTTTGTAATTCAAAAACGCTTAATGCGAATTATTAAAAAAATGAATTATAATGAAACATGCAGAACAGTTTTTAAATCAGAAGGGATAATGACGGTTTACGCATTATACATTTATGAATGTTTAATGTTTTTGTTCTTAAATAGAGGAAATTTTGATATGACAATACACCATCAATACAGTACAAGAGCAACAGCTATAAATTACCCCATACATCGCCTTACACTGACAGAGAAAAGCCCTCAATACATGTGCATAAGATTTTTTAACAAGTTGCCTGATAATATTAAAATAACACAAAGTAAAAAATTGTTTAAATCACACATAAGAAAAATGTTAATTGAATTGGAGCCATACAGTTTAAATGACTTTTTTACTGGAAGTACATGTTGAATATGTAAATTTTGTGTAGGACGCCTTTTCATTTTGTGTTTGTTTGTATTGTATTATAAATGTAACATAATGTGAAATAAAGATATATTATTATTATTATTATTATTATACAGCCAACTCACCTGTTATTTTGTATCGTCTTAGCAGCGAAGATTTTTTTTTTTAATATTTTTTATTATGGCACCGGTAAACCATAGAGGATATTTATTTTTAATAATGCGAGGAATATATTTAGGTACATACAAATCAAGTATATCATAAAATTTAGTATAAAATGCATCACATGCTATGCTGATTTATATCATCAAAATTACTTATGATGGACCAATCACAGTTTAAAATTGCTTCATATAGTAAAGAATAGTTTGCCTTATCAAAATTGTAATGCTGCTTATCTGATGATAACGAATCAGTAATAGTTTCATTCAGTTTGGGGAACGATATTATTAATGCAGGATGACGCGCATCTTCTTTTAGGAGGACATCGATGGATTTACTAACTCGGCTCTGATGGTTAGTGAATACTAAATCAAGAAGCTTGTCTTTACTATTTACTACATTATTTATTTGAGTTATATATAAAAAGTTAGAAAATTATTCAATAGCCAGAGTACGAGCAGTGGAGAGTCATTACTATCCAGATTTTGCTTATATTCTGACACATCAAATCTCCAATTATAAATACCATGCTATCAATAATATCATTAATATCCAGAAACAATTCAAAGAAACGCAAATAGTAAAGTGCATTAAGTGAATCCGGTATATATGTATACAACAAAAAATAAAAGAGAATTATGTCACGTCAACTTTAACGCCAACTATAGCAATTTTAGGAATTTGTTTGCATATAGAATGTAAGTTAATTTCAGTACAATGATATATTTTGCCAAGTGCTATTAAGACACCACTGCCTCGTTTAGTAGCAGTCTCGATAAAATTCCTATCTGATTTAAAAACGCTAAACCTATTACAAATAATTTCGGAGTTGCTGGTGCGCTCATCTAGCCAAGTCTCAGTTAGAGCGATAGCATCAAAATTACAGGCATACATAGAGTTCAGAATTGTATGTTTTGGTGTTCAGTCCGCGAACAGTCTGATAGAAAACAGTAAAAGAATGTAAAGGTTTGTCATTAGGACTGATAGATAAAGGCAAAGCAGGTTGGGCGCCCGACACACCAACAGTCAAGGCGTTGCTAGACTTTAATTGCTAAATCTAGAGATTACATTTAAAATCGTTAATATGTTGACAGTAAAGCGAACATTCATTGCTCCATGCCGCATGATTAAAATCAATAGTGGAGTCTTTATTTTTTTCTTTAAATTTAATGCAATTAATGCACTTAAGGTTTACGGCTGTGGCTTCGCAGTCCTCGAGTTGATGTTGTTACGCGCATCGAGGACAAAAATAGTTTCCAACATTGCACTTATCGGCATGATGGTTAAACCCACTCATTTGAAACACCTCCTCAAATTAATCGAGTCACATACATTACACATATCAAACCCAATGAACAATTTACCATTGCCTTTAGCCATTATATTGTTATAAGAGATAGCATCGACCTGCAGGACAGCCTGATAAACATATTTATTTTTCTTAGTCTGCCATATTCTCAACACCCTGCAGTCAGAATTAGAAGCCTTAAAAAATGTTTTATTTTGCAACTTAATATAGTTCACCAAAACATCCTCCGTCAACTCTTCAGACATACCGACCACCCGAATCCTGGGACGAATACTTTTGACATCTTTAACCTCATATTTATCATTAAGTTTTTTATTTGCCAGAGTTTTAAATTTTGACAATTCAGCCACGTTACTGCACCCGATGACTATTCCACCATCTTTTATGTGCTTGACACTAGAAATATCTATATCTGCTTGTATTTATATTGTCACAACTGCCCTTTGGCCTGTGTCGAACTAGAGACGTAGCAAAACACATAATTAAAAAATGACTTATTTCGTAACATAAAATACAAAAATACAGTTTCCAGTATCATACTAATAATTACTCGGTGTACATATAATTTATTAATCACAATCTAGAGGGGATTTGCTACTAATAAAAATATAAATTCAACTCTATTTTTAATTTTAATTAATTAACATTACTTTTAATTTTAGCTCCATCATTTTGAGAGATATGTCTTCACTCTTTGACACTCAGAAATCAGAATACTTCACTCCCGGCCGTTCACATCAATTGCTAATCAAAATTGATTACATAGCGATTTCATATTGTAACGTTTGTCTAACCTCCAAACTGATTAAACCAGCTTGTTCGACAAAACAACGCAAATCTTTATTGTCACTAGATACAAACTTCAACTCTTTTTCACAACTGTCAACACAAATTCCTTAGTTTGACGTTTCGACTTAACGCGCTCACGCTTTCGACTAAAAAACTCCCCGTCCTCTTGAAATCGCGAGTATTTATATATTTTTCAAGCTTCTGGAATATTCGGGAGCTTCTTTTTGGATTCCGGAACATAATGGAACGATTCTATGACTTAAATGAAAATTCTAGATTAGAAACGTCAACCTAAAGATTTTACAAATATTAATTTATAAACAATAAGAAATGAATTAACAAAACAGACATTCACTAGCAAGGTAGGTGAGCTTCCGTAACACTGCTCCCCTCTCAGAACTGATCGTCTCGATCAGGTTACTCCATTGTCCGCATGGTGTTCTTGATAAGGCGTCAGTCGATCTATGTGAACAATCTTCATTTTGGATTGAGGATTTCTTTGGATCCTATACACGACATCGTTTAACCTGGTCACAATCGAATAAGGGCCTTCCCAAGATCTCTGTAATTTAGGTGATTTGCCCTTAGTCCTCTTTGGGTTGTACAGCCAAACTTTATCATTTTCATGAAACCCACTACTGTTGGCACGTAAGTCGTAACGGGTCTTCATTCTGTCACTTTCTATTCTCAGCTTTTCTCGTACCTCCTCATGTACCAACTTTATTCGATCTTTCAGGTGGCGGAGATAGTCACTGATATTTTCCTGATGTTCTGGTCTATTTGCAATGAGGTCTATTGGTAGACGTAATTCGTTGCCAAAAATCACACTGGCTGGTGTTTTACCAGTGGTTTCGTGAACTGCCGCTCTATATGCTAAGAGAAATGGAGGAAGGCAGGTGTCCCAGTTGGTCTGCTTCTCATTCACGGCAGTTTTCAGGAAATTTTCAATGGTTCGATTGAATCTCTCGACCATTCCATCTGATTGTGGATGAAGAGGTGTTGTTCTAGTTTTCGAGATACCTAGTAGTTGGCAAACATTCTGAAATACCTCAGATTCGAAGTTCCGTCCTTGGTCAGAATGGATTTCCCTCGGAACTCCATAACGGCATATCCAGTTTTCAAATAGGACCTCTGCTACGGTGACTGCTTCCTGATTAGGTATAGGATATATTTCTGGCCACTTGCTAAAGTAGTCCATAGCTACCAAGATATAACGATTGCCAGAGTCACTTCGAGGAAATGGGCCAGCTATGTCAATAGCTATTCTTTCAAATGGAGCACCGACATTGTACTGCTTCATCTGTCCGCGACTTCGAGTCATTGGTCCCTTACTAGAGGCGCAGGTTTCACAACGCCGGCACCATTCTTCCACATCGGAACGACTCCCAAGCCAGTAGAATCGCTCTCTGACTTTGTTCAAAGTCTTATTGATTCCAAAATGTCCACCACCAACGCCACTATGAACCGCTTGGAGAACTTCTGGAACTCTTGTCCTGGGTAATACAGTCTGGTAGTTCCTTTCTTTGCCGTCCGGACTCTCCCATACTCTTTTTAGTAGGCCATTTTCTACAACTAGGGAGTCCCATAATGCCCAGTAACTTTTCAGAGATGGAGATTTATTGGAAATATCCTGCCAATCAGGTCTATCCATTTTATTTATTTTCCATTGGAAAATTGGGCCAAACTCTGGATCTTCACTCTGTTCTTTAGCAAGGCTTCCACTATCCCAATGTTCTGGGCCTTGGATGCTAATTCTTCGGCAATGAAAATTGTCCTGTTCCCTTGCTTCCTGTCGCAAGCAATATCTACAATCAGGAAGGCATGGCCTTCTGGATAAAGCGTCAGCGTTGCGATGGCTCTGTCCTCTTCGGTGTTCAATTTTGAAGTCGTACTCTTGCAAACGTTGAAGCCATCTCGCCACTTGGCCTTCCGGGTTCTTGAATTGCAAGAGCCACTTCAATGAAGCATGGTCGGTTCTCAAAATGAACGGCTGACCATAGAGATACTTGTGAAAATGCTCCACTGTTTTGACAATGGCAAGTAACTCTCTCCTAGTCACACAGTAGTTCATCTCTTGCTTGGAAAGGACTTTGCTAAAGTAGGCAATCACTTTCTCTTGTCCTTCCTCTACTTGCGATAGTACCCCTCCAATTCCAGTATTGCTGGCGTCAGTGTCTACGATGAACTTCTTTCCAGGAATTGGATATGACAGGATCGGGGGAGAACACAGGGCGCCTTTAAGCTTCTGAAAAGCTTCCTGACACTGTTCCGTCCACATAAATGGTTGGCTGTTTTCGGTAAGTCGATGCAGAGGTTTGGCGATATCGGCAAAATTTTTCACAAACTTCCGATAGTATGTGCAAAGTCCCAGAAAACTCCTTAATTCATGTTTGTCTCTCGGCACTGGCCATTTCCAAATGGTTTCAGTTTTCTCCGGATCAGTCTTGACTCCATCTGTAGAAATAATGTGTCCTAAATACCGGACTTTCTTTTGGAAGAGCATGCATTTCTTGGGACTTAGCTTCAGTTGGGCTTCTCTTAACTTTTGCAAGACTTCCTGGACATTCTTTAAATGATCTTCAAAGTTTTTGCCAAGTATTATCACATCGTCAAGATAGACTAGACAGGTTTTCCACGTCATTCCACGGAGAATTGTTTCCATCAGTCTTTCAAACGTGGCTGGCGCATTACAAAGCCCAAACGGCATAACGTTGAATTGCCACAAACCTGTCCCAATGGAAAAAGCTGTCTTTTCTTTGTCGTCCGCATGAAGTTGGACTTGCCAGTAGCCACTTTTCAGGTCTAAAGTAGAAAACCATTGAGATCCAGATAGTGTGTCCAGAGTGTCGTCTATTCTTGGCAACGGATAACTGTCCTTCTTGGTGACATCATTTAATCTTCGGTAGTCAACACAAAATCTAGTAGAGCCGTCTTTCTTCCTCACCAAAACTACTGGAGAGGTCCATGGACTTTGCGATGGTTCAATGACTCCCTGTTGTTGCATCTCGCTCAACAATTTCGATACTTCTTCTTGTTTGGCCAATGGAATTCTTCGTGGGGCTTGCTTAATTGGAGCGGTGCCGCCGGTATTTATGCGGTGTTGAACTAGGTCAGTTCTTCCTACATCGTTCTCAGTTAGTGAGAATACATCTTGGTACTGTCTTAATAATTCTTCTACTTTATGAACGTCCTCCGATGGCAATGATGACGTGGATCGGTTAACAAGGTTTTGCAGAATTTCCGGCAGTATTCGAGGATCACAGCGTGCTGTTGATGATTCTACATTCTTGAAAACCACATCGACTATCTGACAAACTCCCAAGGATTCTCCTTTCTTCACTTCTTGTGGGTAGTCTTTCAGATTTAATATTCTCACCAACACTGAGTCGTTCTTCTTTTGTGTTAGAGTCTTTCCTATTAAAATTCCTCTTTTGAAAAGATTGCTCTCCGGATCTGGTTCCACAATTACTGTTTCTTCAAAAGCCGCTGAACTGTTACAAATTGCCTTAATAGTTACTTCTGATGCCGCGGGTAGAATAATGTCTTCTAATGCTTTAACGGCTTTAATCGGTAGATTTCTCACTTCAGGATAATGCATTAAAATTTCTTCACCTTTGGTCTTTAGTAGTCTCTGAGGAAGATCCAGGATAAAATTATGCTCAGTCATGATATTCAGACCAAGAATGACGTCATCGGTGATGTCGGCTACAAGGATGTCTTGTTGGAATGTATTTGTTCCTAAACAGATGTTTGCCACATGGATGCCTTTTACTGGTATGACTTCCCCATTTGCTGTTTCCAAAATGAAGTTTCTGTCTGGCTTCTGAATTCTACAATGGGCTACGATGTTTGGCCTTACTATGGTGTGACTTGAGCCAGTATCAAGGACCATTTCGCATTCCCGGCCGCATATTCGCCCTGGTACTACCAAGCTATTGCCGTTGTTGTGCAGCCGGGTAACCTTGATCTTCATGGTTGGTGGGGCTTGGTAGCACCTCACCAGCTTTCGCCCCTCAAAGCTGGCTAGTTGGCGTTTCCCTGGTCCTGTTCCGATGTGTTTTTAGGGCATCGATTCCTGAGATGCCCTTCGTCCCCGCAATTCCAGCATCGTACGGGTCTACGTCTGCTAAATGTAGCAGAGTCGGTATGATTCCGTTCGGTTTGGAAATTGTTCAATAAATCTTGAAAATTTTTCAGCAATACCTCCACATTTTTGTCATTACTTTGATAGTCGGCTGGCTGATATTTAATTAGCCTTGCTCTGCCTTGACCCCGTCTGGATGCTTGTTGAGCAGCTTCAATTTCTAACGCCTGCGCCAAAGCTTCGGAAATGGTTTTGTTTCTGGCTAACCTCAACGCCTGACTGATTTCAGGGTCTCGCAGTCCATCTATGAAGCTACTTACAGCTAATTGCTCTTGGAACTCTACAGGGGCAGTGGGGTAAGCTAGCTTCACCATCCGGGCTATATCGGCCTCATATTGCTGAATATTTTCTTCGAATCGTTGTCTTCTACCCTTTAATTGAGCCTGGTAAACATGTTGCATGTGGGCTTCACCATACCTCATTTCGAGAGCACTTTTCAGCATTTCATAATCGGTTTTGTTCTGCTCAGGCATCGTTCTTAAGATTTCCATAGCCTCACCTCTTAGAGCTACAGTTAACGATATCGCCTTTTCACCTTCGGACCAGTTATTTGCCATGGCAGCCGCCTCAAATTGCTTTAAGTATGTGCTCCATGGTACCTTTCCATCAAATGTTGGTGGCTTGACCCTCGAAGATGCAGAATTACCTTCAACTTTAATAACTCCTGTCGTGGACAGCTGTGTGAATTTTCGGTTGACTTCTTTCTGCATTTCGTTGACTCTCTCTTCGACTTCACACCTCAGCGTACTCACACTTTCTTTTACAATTTGGACTTCGTCTTGCATACTATTTCTCAATTGATTTATTTCTTCTTCTACAGTTTCTTCAAAATCTTTGAATCTTTCTTTCATGAGCTCTTCTAACTTTTTATTACTTTCTTCTAAACTGTTCTTTAGTTCTTCTTGGCTGTTCTTCAGTTCTTCTTGGTTATTCTTCATTTCGTTTTTTAATTCATCTTGACTGTTCTTCACTTCAACTTTTAATTCTTCTTGGTTATTCTTGATTTCCTTCATCATTTCCATTAATTGTGTCAAGGTCTCATCCATTTTTATCGATTTCGATCTGGTAACTGGCATACACTTACTATTTGATCCCTTTTTTTTTTTTTTTTTAATCTTCGAACGTTTCACGTCGTGGAACGTCGCACTTCTGACACCAAATGTAACGTTTGTCTAACCTCCAAACTGATTAAACCAGCTTGTTCGACAAAACAACGCAAATCTTTATTGTCACTAGATACAAACTTCAACTCTTTTTCACAACTGTCAACACAAATTCCTTAGTTTGACGTTTCGACTTAACGCGCTCACGCTTTCGACTAAAAAACTCCCCGTCCTCTTGAAATCGCGAGTATTTATATATTTTTCAAGCTTCTGGAATATTCGGGAGCTTCTTTTTGGATTCCGGAACATAATGGAACGATTCTATGACTTAAATGAAAATTCTAGATTAGAAACGTCAACCTAAAGATTTTACAAATATTAATTTATAAACAATAAGAAATGAATTAACAAAACAGACATTCACTAGCAAGGTAGGTGAGCTTCCGTAACAATATATTGACTGTCCGGAAATGAAGTTTATTATCCATCTGTTATTTGTTAACTTTGATGATTCAATGGTTCAGGAATAAACTTTGGATAATGAAATATTTGCTTTCCATTTTATATATGAATCAATTAATACATTTTATAATAAAATAAATATAGTTTTCTGACTTCTACCTTTCTGAAATAACATGATTTTCTGAATTTCAAATAGATATTCTGAATGTGACAATACTGAAAAGATAATTCAATTCTCTACTTTCTCGTTTTTGAAAAATGACAATCGAGTTAGCCGTTCTCTAGTTACAAGCGTTTGTAATAACGATATTTACAAAATTTTGCTTTTATCAAGTCTCCTTGCCTTGCTTGCCACTGTCACTAAAACGTCAATAAGGTTCGAGAAAGTAGTTTAGCGTTTAATTTAAGAGTGTTTGAAAGTGTCTACAGGTTTTTTTCTTAATTTTTTAAGTTATTCGATTTGATAGATTTGATAGATTTAAGAGAAAATTTAAGAGGAGAGCGGTACTTATAAGAACCATGCGGGTGGAAATTTTTACAAAGATAGAAAGAATAGCAGACAATAACATTCAAAGTATTCATAGGCGGTTCTAGGTGGGGGCTTGGGGGGGCTAAGCTCCCCCAAATCTTGAATTAGCACCCCCAAATTTACCCAGTCCGTCCCTGAATAAAAAAATTATAACTACATTAATTTCAATAATTTCACTAATTTATTAGCTTTATTAAATTATATCATAAAAAGCTTTCTTTTCTTCGCTACCAAACCGCTACTAACACAACTTAGAACGATTATTATTCTTAATTTAGCACCCAATATGATTTATGCATAATTTGCAATTTTGCAAGCTGTTTATGGAAATTTTTGATATCTAAATATGAATTACCTATTTAAATATTGTTTTAAACAATTTTTGTCGAGATTTCCGTCAATCGTATTAAAAAGGAGGATATTAATTTGTCCAGCAAAAGTTATTTTTTCAGGCAAATATTTTTCTCTGCGAATTTCTAATTTATAATTTTAAGGGGTTTGACCTTGAAATATGCAAAATTTTCGCCTGCGGCGCATTTTTTATTTCTCCGCCCTCCTCCATATACAAATCTCACCAACAGCCACTGCTTTTCAGTACACTGTATATAGGGAGAGCATCTGCTATATATCAGTTTTTATATGCTATATCTGCCAAGGGCTTAGGCCCCCCCAAAACAAAAAGGTCTAGAACCGCCTATGAAAGTATTGTATTTCAACAATGGGGGGGGGGGGGCACCTCATTTCTATGGACCTGTTACCGATTTTTTAAATAACCATTTCCCAGGCAGATAGATTAGCAGAAAGGGCCCGATAGGATGGTCGGCTCGTTCCCCGGACTTAACTCCTCTTGATTTTTTCTTATGGGGATATTTGAAGTCTAAAGCCTACAGAACTCCTCCAGTAAATATCGACGAACTACAGCAACGTCTAACACATATGTGTAAAAATATCCCTGCAGAAATTTTAGGAAATATCAGGCCAGAATTTTAAAGTAGACTTTTTATGTGCCAAGAGGTCATTGGACAACATTTTGAATAACTTATTTAATTCTTTTATTTTTTATTTTAATAAATATTTGTTCAAAATTTGTTTGTAGAAACAGAAACGCTTGTAACTAGAGAACGGCTAACTCGATTGTCATTTTTCAAAAACGAGAATGTAGAGAATTGAATTACCTTTTAAATGAGGTGTAACGCGGCACCACCATCTTTGAATTTGAAGAATCGAATTTATCGTCACAATCAACTTCATTTTACGTGATTCACCCTGTATTTTGTTAGAACTCTCTAACTCGATTCGTTCAAAAGTTAGCAGGGGGGGGTACTTTATGGACAGACTGTATATATATATATACAGGGTCATCCAACCAAAACTTGTGACCCCCCCCCCGATCTTGGGAAGTAAGGATTTCCTGGAAAATTCCCAAAATACGTCAAAACAGATTTTGAGGGGAAGAATTTAAATTTAAAAAAACAACCCCCAAACGTCACCCCTGTGGGCGTCACATCAACCCTCTTAAGAATTTTAAAGGGCACGAGGGGTCATGTAATACATCAAATGAAAGGTATTTTTATCCTGTAAACAACCATATTTTTGTTTTTGATGTGCCGATCAATGTAAAAGAAAAAATTAAGTTTGAAATAAAAAAGCTGAAATTAAACAAAATCAATTTTTATTTAATGAATTGCTCAAAATGGCCCTCATTAACTTGCAAACAATAATAAATCCTATCATTAAATGCTCTTCTGACATTACTGAATAGTTCAGGTGTTATTAATCGGCATTCTTCTACAATTCTTTCGCGCATTTTTTCTTCTTCTAATGTCTCAAGTTGCATAGCGTACACTCGCGATTTGAAATGGCCCCACAGAACAAAATTCAAAGGAGTTAGATTAGGTGATCTGGGTGCCCATTCAACGGGACCTCATCTACCAATCCAATGCCCTGGAAAACGCTCATCCAAAAATCGCCGCACAGCAATAGCATAGTGAGGGGGTGCACCATCTTGTTGACAAGTTAATTCATTTTCTATTAAATTATAAAATCATTTTGTAAAATTTCAGTTATCATCAGATCAATTGAGTCTTCCAATAATTGTAAATAATTGTTCCCATTAAGAGTGCCCAGAATAAAAAATGGTCCAACAAGATGATTGCCCAAAATTCCGGCACAAACATTCAATTCTTGAGGAGCCTGTGTATGACATTCTCTGAATAAATGAGGATTAGTATCACCCCAATACCAACAATTGTGTCTGTTTACTTCACCATTTAACATAAATGTACATTCGTCCGAGAAACAAATGTTGTAGAGGAGATTTGGGTTCAGATGGAGTTGCTCACTAAAATATTCGCAAAATTCAATGCGACGATCAAAATTATCTTCATTCAACTCCTGAACCAAAGTCATCTTAATGGGATGAAACGTGTTTTTTCAAAATTCTCTGGACACTGGAAGTAGATAGACCAGGAGCTTGAGACACTGCTTTGATTGATTGTGTGTATTATCCATTTGCAAATGACCCAAAACTGCCACTTCAATTGCTTCATTTCGTACTGAGCGGTTCACTTCGCGTTTCTTATTTAGAAATGAACCAGTTGTAACAAACTTATCCATCAGTTGGTTAACATACTTAGGTTAGGTTAGGTTCAAAAGTGAGTGGGCCGAAAACCAGACCCTCCACCGCGACCATGTGGTCTATTGTGGCTCACACCTACTTATATTTCACCCAACAGGTCCAGCTTCTTAATGTAGCTGATCACCTTATTGGGTGAGAGTTTGTTCAGATCCTCTGGCAGAAGTTGTCCTTTGCCAAATAATGAGTATCTGATCCTTTCCCCAGCAGGGCAGGTGCACAATATGTGTTCTGCCGTTTCATCATCTTCTAAGCATAGGCGGCACTCAGCATCTTCTGCTAGGCCGAATTTGCACAGATGATATTTTAAACGGCAGTGGCCCGTATATAGGCCAATTAGAGTTCGTAGGTGAAACCTGCTTAACTCTAGAAGTTTTTTAGTTCTTGTTTTTGAAGGGTTTATTATAAACGCCTTCGAATGAACTAATCGTGGTAGTTCCTGCCAGTACTGGAGGATTTGCTCCTCAGCCCGGGTCAAGAGCGTTGCTTTGGCAGTACTCGAGGATATGCCAAGCACCGGTTCTGGTCCGACAAATTCAGAAGCAGCACCCTCCCTAGCTAGAGAGTCGGCTGTCGGAGCTTGAGACACTGCTTTGATTGATTGTGTGTATTATCCATTTGCAAATGACCCAAAACTGCCACTTCAATTGCTTCATTTCGTACTGAGCGGTTCACTTCGCGTTTCTTATTTAGAAATGAACCAGTTGTAACAAACTTATCCATCAGTTGGTTAACATACTTATGGCTTACATTTCTTTCCGGGTGGTTTGCATTGAAAATTCGTGCTGTAGCTTTAGTGCAATCATTATTTCGATACCACAATGCAACAAATTCCACTCTTCCTTCGATAGAATACATTATTTCGAGAACACTTTTAAGCAGCCTTTCAACAACAAACTACTACAACAAGTTGGTGGTCATAAGTGAAAAATAGCAGTAAATTTATTGTGTTCTAGAAAGAAATAAAACTGCAATTTTTTGCCTTCATACAATTTTTTAATCAAAAAAATTCCAGTTTTATTAGCATTAAAAAAAAAATTGTTTCTTTATCTTCAGCATTTTTATTTTAAACTGAGTTTTTTCTTATGCTTTAATCGGTGCATCAAAAACAAAGAGCATTTAATGATAGGATTTATGTTTACAAGTTAATGGGGCCATTTTGAGCAATTCATTAAATAAAAATTGATTTTGTTTAATTTCAGCTTTTTTATTTCAAACTGAATTTTTTCTTTTACATTGATCAGGACATCAAAAACAAAAATGTGGTTGTTTACAAGATAAAAATACCTTTAATTTGACGTATTCCATGACCCCTCGTGCCCTTTAAAATTCTTAAGAGGGTTGATGTGACGCGCATAGGGGTGACGTTTGGGGGTTGTTTTTTACATTAAAATTCTTCCCCCTCAAAATCCGTTTCGACGTATTTTGGGAATTTTCCGGGAAATCCTTACTTCCCAAGATCGGGCTGAGGGTCAAGTTTTGGTTGGATAACCCTGTATATATACAGGGTGTCCACCTAATGCGCGGAAGTCCAATATCTAGGTGTACAGGCACTCACTTTGTTATTTTAAATAGCAACCCATGTCTTTTATTATTTTATCGAATTGTACGTGATAAGTTAAGGACAGTTTGTCTAATGCACTAAATGGTTTCCATTTAAATTTATGAATACGTTGCCAGTTTTATGTACAACCGGCAACACCGCACTCTCGAAAATATTTTAAGCCGATAGATGTCTAGCTACCTTGGTAACCAAATTTTTTAAACAATTGATTGACCCGTTCTTCATATACTTCTAATTCTCCATCCACCATGTATCACCCTGTATATACAACTCTTCTAAATCTGTGTCGTCTAATAGGTAAATCGGGATAATATTATTTATTTTAATTTAATTGTTGGTTTTGGTTTATATTTAATATAGATAAGATTGGTCTTGTCATAGGGTTGGTGTTTTCACCAACCAAGGCAAATTTTTTGTTTCATTTCTTATTTATATCCTGTTGATATTGTTTTTAGATATGTAGATAATGAGGGTGATAAATAATAATAAATAATGATAACCTGCCTGAGGTGTTGTCTCATGTATCCCGCCTTGGTGGTTGTGGTTCCGCCTTTGTAGTTCCAACAAAACACGTCGGGCAGGTTTTGGGATTAATTTTTCATTAGTACCGACATAGTCAGATTTTCATTGCCTTCATTGTTAATATCTTTTTTTGGTGTAAACTCAAAGTGACCTATCCGCTGTGTCATCTGTAAGTTGTAAAGAGCCTTCATGTAAATTCTGGTGTTGATCTTGGTTTCCATATAAGCTAATACATCTAAAAAGGCAACTCCTGTTGCCAACTATATCAAACCTAATGAAAGTGCTACTGATGGAACTGAAATCGGCTGTAACAATCTCGTCAGCAAATATCAGCCGCCAGTTCAACACTCTGCCACCACAGTCCCATATGCTATCACCATTAGCAGTAGCGGTAGTGTTATGGGTCATGGGTTTAACAACATGATCATTATTATTATTCTTATTAAATTATAAGGTAGATGTCATTTTCAGTACTGATAGATTTTACTTAAATTTTGATTACTTATAGGAAGTTAGACATAGTATACTGGCAATAAATTCTTGTGGAAAATTCATACCGATACTTCTCCCGGGTAAGAAATGTTTGTATGCTTTATGAATTTTCTGAAGAATATATTACTGTACACATCTCGGATGCATTTTAATGTCTATTAGAATTTACGACACCTCTTTGGGGTAGTTTTGACCCCTTGAATATCACGGTAGAGTATTTTAACTGCATGGAGTCGAATGCAATTTATTTGTAATAAATTCCAACGAAAGAACCATTCTAATATTTCATTTAATTCATTACAATGTGTATATGGGGGCGATTATATTGAATTTCGTCTATTTGCAATCGGTTCCCATGCCTAGGTGACGATCTGCTAACTCATCAACCTTGATCGACAGACGTGATCCATATGACATCAACCACGATGCTGTGAGGTTCACAGGTCCGATTCTTAATACCCTTATTTTATTTCAATATAGGTACACCTTTAGTGGTACATCTTTTACAATAAACATTTGCAATGTTACTGTTTATTATACCTACTTTACATAATGTTGCTAAAAACTCATATTTACGGTCATATTATTGTAATGCATCAGTCACAAAATTTATTATTTTTTTTTATTATTATTACTAAAAATGATGCGATTTTAACAAAAATACTTTGCTATATTACTTACCAACTCATTAGTACCTACTTACTTATACTTAGAACTACTTTTAGTTAAAGTATTTTATGTTTAGGTATATGAAAATAATTTTATTAATAAATTATTAATTTGATGTGAGCATATAGGTATTTTCCTTTAGGTACTGCATAAGTCTTAAAGCTCGAGTATTAAGTAATAGAAATTAATTTTAAGGTACCCATTTTGTCATTTGTTTATTTTGAATCACACTGTTTACATTGAATACTTTTTTATATTCAGCCTATATAGCATTTATACCAACTCTTAAGCTGATTTAGATTTATTTTTTATTATTATTTTGAATATCTTGAGGAAATTATTGAGGACAGGGGGAATTTTGCTTTATAATATGGGGCTCATCATTTCAAAAAGTTACCATTGCTCGTTAAGTTGATTGACTTTCTATCCCATCTTTATTAACAGGGTATAGGTATATAACTTACAGCTAATCCTGGCAATTTGAATAAATCCTTATTAGTGTTATTATTTATTTATATTTATTAAGTAGGTACTTTCATTAGGTATTGTTCTTATAGTGCTTTAAAGTACTTAAATAAATGAATTTGAAAGATATTAACTCTCAGACCCAAGTAGATTAAAAAGATTTAATTTAATTCTCTACAAAGAACTTCACTTTCAGCTACAATTTGATATAAAAATAAATATATATGGATCTAACTAGATAACCTACAACCTACCTGCCTCAATTTGGTTTACGAGCCACAAATTGCATTTTATTATATTTCTCGCCTTAATTTATGTTATTAATTGATACTGGTTAGTTTTAAATGAAAAATTGGTACAAAAAGTTTTAGTGTTTGCCATATAAAAATATAAATAAGTAATATGTTAATGACACTTACTTAATTCAAAAAAGTTATATTTCGTTTGTAAAACAGCTACAAGTACGAGACAGAATAAGAAGAAATGATATACATACCTAATTTTAAGGTAAATTATGTTAGATACAAAAACTCCTGAAAACGGGGAAACTGCAGTAGTATATTACAATAAATCACTTAAAAGTTTAGCTTATTACAGTACGATAAATTACCTACATGATTTCTGTTTACAATACACATTTACCTTATATTAATACAAAAATTTGTTTTTTAAACCCGAGATATCCGAAAACGAAAGCACATTAAGTAACATTTTGACATTTAAAAAAGTATCGAAAATGCAGAAACCACAGAATAGTAAAAAGACAAAACACATGAACCTGGAATCTGAAGTCACAAAATAAAAGAAGCTAAGTGAAGAAGAAACTTGGACTAAGAGAGTTGGAATCTTGGACTTACTCCACAGAATAGATTTAGTTTATTTTGGAAGCATAGACTTAGTATCTAAAGTAGATCGAGAAGAAAAAAGAGCAGTGTCACCAACCTTTCAAATAGTGTCCTCCCTAATTTAATTTAAAAACTCCCTAATTAGACAGCAAACATCCCTAAATTTGAAATAACCATAAATAAAATCCAAAAATAGCTAGCAGGAATTGCAATCTTGCTTACAACAGCCTTTCGCCCTTCTCGCGTCACCCTGAAAAAGGCCAGTTGCCTGATTCCGCCACAGCGCCACTTTACAGGTGCTAGCCAAGGAATTCATATACATGGAACAGTGATGTGCCGGATAATTATTCGCTTATAATTAACCGGATAATTATCGATAATTATCCATCGGCTAAAAATCCTTAAAAAATTAGCAGGCTAAATATTATAGTGCCAGTGGCAATAATTGCCTCATAGGGAGATGTATTGGAACTTTTATTTATTTTTTAATTTAATTTAGTTTGTTTAATTTTTATGTTAATTTTTATTTTTGATGTACTTAATTAAATGATGAAGATTGCGGTATTACAAAACAAAACAGAATAATCGCTACCTCCAGATTTAATTTCTCCTTATCTATGACTTAGTAATATGATGACCTAATAATACCTATTATAATAGGTAGGTGTATGAATATATATTTCATTGGTAATTGCGAAAAAGTTATTCTGATGTTTCAAAAATTAAAAACAATGTATATTTTTAAAACGGCTAATTATACTATTTTTAGCCGGCTAAATGCTAGTTATATAATTAGCATTGGCTAAATATATAATTAGCGGCTAAAAACCCATCACTGACATGGAACGATTATAGACGACTGCGCATCCAATTTTCTGTGGAAACATGGGAGCCGCCATTTTGATGTCACACTGCTCCCAACTTCTACATTTTGTATTAGTACACCTGACCCAAGGATTGTTAACTGTTTACAGGATTGCTCGATCCCTATACTACAATGTAATCCATAATTGTGACGTCATCAAAGATCCAAAGATCTCGAACTTATAGAAATAGGTACACTTTATACTGTTATTACAAACTTTAATAAATAATAATATTAATAATCATTCAAATACGAAAATTCTCTTGCAAACGTGAAATATAACAAACACAAAATAGGTATATTTTGACAATTCGATTACATTATATCTTCGATGACGTCACGAAGGCGGATGACAAAATTGAGCGATCGAGCAATCCTGTAAACAGTTAACAATCCTTGCACCTGACCAAGACTCTAGAATTCGTGTGTCTTTTTCTTTCTAATCTAAAAATTCAATGGTTCAAATCTTCCTAACACGGCAACAGTGGTATGGGTAAATTTGGTAAATAGTGTTTGTCTTGTATTTTTGGCGTCTTGTTAGTTTATTTTATTGTGATTCTCTCGATTTGATTCTGTTTGTGTGTTTATTATTGTGTTCCTTTGATTTATAGACTTTAAGTGACAATATTTGAGTATTGGACTTTCGTAATTATTCCAGATAAATTCGGATTTTGAATGTCAAACTTAACAAGAATTGAAAGTCTTAAGAGACATGCAATCCTAGCTAATATAATAGTATATTATGAAAACTGCGAACATATAAACAATATAAAAGATAAGCTAGGATAGTTAAAGTAGGATAGTTAAATTTTATATGCATAATGCATTTTAATTATTTACTTTTCTAAACGGCTAATGGTGTATTTTACATAAATAATGTGAACAAAAGGTACGTAGGTAAATACACAAAATATTTCGTTTGTACCTTCATCGATTTTACAAGAAATTTTGGTGACGATATATTTGATTTTTCACAAATAATTGTAATTAAACTGTAAAATATTGTACATTTCTTATACCTATTTAGAATTTTTCTTAACCTCAAATGTCTTACTTGCTGTTTTCTGTGGTTTTTATTTGTTATTGCTATCTAATTGAAGAGGCTAGGTTACTACTGTTAAATTTCCCACAAATTTTCAGACATCAAAATGGTGGATTCAAAATTGGAATACTCGCGCAGCTTTGATAATCGTTCCATGTATATAAATTCCTTGGTGCTAGTATGTTTTAGCAACGGGCCTATGAGATAGTGATAAGAAAAACGGTTGCTCATCAGTAACGTTCCTGGCGCTACCGTTCCACAATTGGAAAGTTCCAAAATAACCGTTACTTTGGAACGAATTGTCGCCTGGCACTGTTTTCTGTTCCAAAAAGCATAGCCCGAGAGTTCCCGCTGTCTCGCGTTTGATGTTCTACCTATGTAATATTAATAAATCAATGCGATAAAAAAATCGTCTGCCATAGTATCACTTTTCGGAACTCATGATCATGATGAAAAAGTGCCGACCTTTATGGTTTCTTGCTAAAAGGAATAATTAAAACACAACATATACCGCCTCTATATGCATGTTGCAGATAGATATAAATATTACACGTGCCCTTGTTTGTTATTTTACCGGAAATTTTGTGACACTTTTTTTAATCATGGTTATTATTATACCCTATTCCATTACCTCAATTAATTTTTCTAAGATTTAAATAAATCATATTCCGCTTTCGCATCCGTAAACAGTAAAATGTAGTAATGTAACAGTAAAATAGTTTTTAAGTTAAAATTCGAAAAGCTTACTAATAAGTAACTACCTATACCTTACCTATTATTAGCTCATTTAATAGTTTAGGATAAGTAAAGGTATTGATTTTTATTACGAACTGGTAGGTAGAGTTCATTCATAGACAGTTTTTGAGTTTTATCATAATTCATTAATTAATCATTAGTCAGTCCGTTGCTCGCTCCAATTTTGTATTTTCTCAGGATCAAGTTCCTATATATTCAGAGTTGGAATAGAACTTGGTCCGTTCTCGGCACGATAGCGAGTAATGGTACTTATATCATTGCTTTATCAACCACTGCGCCATTCGTTCTTTTGTAACGCGTTACTGCTAGAACGAGCAACGTTCCAAACCGTTCCAGCAAAGAAATGTTCCAAAGTAACGGTTCCAGAAAGAATGACCACATACATAAAAGAACATAAGAAGTATTTACAAAGACCATATAAATACTAATATATTTAGCCAATGCTAATTATATAATTAGCATTTAGCCGGCTAAAAATATTTAAATTAGCCGTTATCAGAATAACGACTATATACATTGTTTTTTAATTTTTGACACATCAGATCAGAATACCTATTATACCTATTCATATACCTTTCTCAAAGCACTGCCAATAAATTCCTGACTTATATAGTTAACTATTATATGCTAATTAATTACTACACTGACCAATATCGGGAGACTAATTTACTTTAATTCGATCATTACAAGATTAGATTAATTAATTTACTAATTACTAATTTTGATTTCCTAACAAAAAGGCCAACAAAGAGGTTATCCCTCTACATAGCCTGCATGGTCTTGTTGAATATTTAGCCTGCTAATTTTGAGTGTTTTAGCCGGCGGCTAATTATCGATAATTATCCGGTTAATTATAACCGGATAATTATCCGGCACACTGTACTAATTTTGGTATGTGGGAATGACACATCACTACTACTATGAGAGCGGTTAAATATGTTAAGTGACATCATTAAATCGATTTTAGCTTCTTAAATCATCAAATTAACTTGTTGCAATAAGTGAAAAGTCAAAAAATAAAGTTCATATATTTTAATTATCTTTAAGGTTTATTAGAAATTAAGTCTTTCCGTGCCTAACCAACTACTTGTGTTCCGGTTAAAACAAACGACGTATAAAATGCCATGATAAGTCAAAAGTGTCAAAATTGAAAATTGACCGTAACCCACATACCCAAGGATTGTTAACTGTTTACAGGATTGCTCGATCCCTATACTACAATGTAATCCATAATTGTGACGTCATCAAAGATCCAAAGATCTCGAACTTGTAGAAATAGGTACACTTTATACTATTATTACAAACTTTAATAAATAATAATACTAATAATCATTCAAATACGAAAATTCTTTTGCAAATGTGAAATATAACAAACCCAAAATAGGTATATTTCGACAATTCGATTACATAGATCTTCGATGACGTCAGAAAGGCGGATGACAAAATTGGGCGATCGAGCAATCCTGTAAACAGTTAACAATCCTTGCCACATACCTACATAAAAGAAAGTATACCGCGCAAGAGAGACATCTGACACGTAAATATACATATATGTGAATAATGTGCGTCGCCATTTTGACGTACTGACCGTGCATCATCCACATACATAGCATCATCTGAACCTTGTTGCAACATAATATACACCAATGTGTAATGGTGGTTACATATCCTACACTGATAATGATAAATTATTTTCGCGTTTTAATTGAATAATTTATTTCAAAATAGTGCTCAAAGTTTTTGAATACTTTAAATTTCTTGTGATTGATACAAGAACATTATGGTTTTACATTTGCTGTACGTACGTATGTACAAACCCACTAAACATGAAACATACTTGCGATATTTTGTAACGTTGCAAGCAAGCACCAGGAAGAATGTTTTTTAATAAAATACTTGGTGGGTTTATAAAACGTTGACAGCGATGTAAAATATTTTACCGCTTTATGACATTTCTGCATCACATCACTGCTATTTCTAATTTTTAACATTTTTAAAAACGTCTCGGTTACGTAAAAAAGTTGTACGTAATGAATGTTTCAGTGTGAACTTTCTTCTGAGTTTTTTATATTTCCAGTAAGACGATAATCTAATTGGCAAAATAGCGTCATAATAACTTCACAAGTACTGAAAAATTGACTACCTATTTAATTTTGTGGAACTGAGGTAATAACGTATCCCAGATAACACAAACCTATTCCTAGAATATACCTAAATTATTCTGAAGGAAGATTGGAATATTATATAGATAAATTTTGGGAATATTTGTAGAATATCGAAAAGTACACACTTTTTTATATCTAGAGAATATTCCAAGAATAATCCACAAGATAATATAAGAATAATTATAAAATATTCAAATAATAATCGCAGAATAGTCCCAGAATAAGGCAACAAATAATTCCGGGATCACCAAGAATGACGCAAAGAATAATCTATAAATATATTATATAGATTATTCTTAGATTCATTTTTGATTAGGACGTATTTAATCCTGGAATATTTTTTTAGGCGGTAGATATTCAAAAAGAAAAACTTCGCCGAAACCTCCATTAGAGATGGGCAATGAGTCGATGATTCGAAACACTGTTTCGAAACATTAGAATGATTCAGTGAATCGATACTTCAAAACGCGATGTATCGAAACATCGACTCATCGACACGCAAAATTTCTGACACGATGAGTTGATAGTTGATGAGTCACGACGACAAAACCAAGACAACAAAACATTGAGACAGGAGTTATATACAAACGCATTACACCTGCGTCAGTTTACTCATAGGTCTCATTGTTTTGTTTAAGTTTTGTTATCATTTTATTTATATATTTAGTTAAAATATATATATATTTTGTTTTATAAACTTGACTATCCTTATTTAATAAACCTATTAGGACATATATTTATGTTACAAAATTTTGCCTTATTCTTATTATTTACTTAGGGATTTATACATATACACACTGAACATCCACACCACACATGAAACACCATAAGCATCAGTAAGCACAAGCACAGCACAACCAATGAACCAATAACCAATAACTCTATACACTATATAAACAAAAGCTTATCTCAACATTCGCATCTCGACAACTACGATTCACAATTGACATCAGCATTCTGTCAGATTCGATTGCCAATCTAAATCATTCATTCATTGATTCACCATTCATCGTCTCATTTTAACCTTACGAAACAAACAACATTTTAATGAGTCACTGTTTCGACTCACTGTATTGATACATTTTAGTGAGTTGATTTGTTTGTTTCGATGCACTCAAATGAGTTGATTTGCCCATCTCTAACCTCCATTTAACCAGACAATTTTTTGTCTGGGTCGTGGCTTGAGGTGTATTGCCACCAATGCCACCTACGAAAAGGCACTGTAATTTGCGACTCGACCACTGGACACTGGACAGCGGTGTTGCCCCCGGCCCGGTGTCATCATGCTACTTGCAGACTATGTAGTTTCTGCCTACTAGGCTTCGTCAGTACGAGATAAGCACAATGACGCCACAGGCAGCAAAGACACTTAGAGAAGTCCGTCAGCATTCTGCTGGTAGGACATAAGTGTCTCCACCCAGCGGCAGAATAGGAAACTATCAAAGCCCGGCTAGGCTGCACTACTTGAAAACAAGTGTGTTTCTGGAGGCGGAAGATATTCAAGAAGAAAAACTTCGCCGAAACCTCCATTTAACCAGACAACAATTTTTTGTCTAGGTCGTGCTTGAGGTGGCGAGTATCATGATGACACCGGGGGCAGCACCGCTGTCCAGTGGTAGAGTAGCAAACGACAGTGCTTTTCGTAGGTGGCAATACACCTCAATACACCTTGCTACGTTTCATAATATTTTACAAAAAATATTACAAAAATTAAACGCATAATATATTCTCCTAGAAATATTAAACGCATGTTTCTTCTGTATATATTGCTGGTTAGCTGTAATAGACATTAGGTACTCGAATATTATTTTCAGAATGTTTTATAACACAACCGCAAGTCTTGGTGCAATTTCACAAAAAAATATTTTGTGAGAATATTAAATGCATATTTTTTGTGCATATTACTAGTGCCAGCTTTAATAGATATTACACGAATATTTTTCTCATAATATTTTATAACGAATATTACGAAAATATTCTATAAAAGAACGCAATATATTAACTCTATATAGTAAATATTACTGGAATATTAAATTCATAATATTCTATAACTAATATTACAAGAATATTCTTTAAAGAATACAATATATTAACTCTATAATAAATATTACGTACTGGAATATTAGATTCATAATATTCTATAACTAATATTACAAGAATATTATTTAAAGAATACAATATATTAACTCTATAATAAATATTACTTCAATATTCTATTCATAATATTCTAAAATGAATATTTTAAGAATATTATATAAAGTGTATATTTATTATAAGCATATTACTGGAATATTGACAATGAATAATCATTTTAGAAGATTTACAGATTATTCCATAAATAATTTGTGCTATCTGGGTAACGATATCATCCTTTAGACGACTTTTCACATCTTTCATAAAATCGATATAATGACCTGCAATGTGTGAGGATAAGGTTATTAGTAGGTACTTTTCATAAAACTATTTCTAATGGCTTGTAAAAAAGTATGACTATTAAGAAGATAACTTTCAATTTGGAAAATAATTTGTAAAAGATTAGAATACAATGAATTGTGTCTAAATGTTACCGACAGAAATATTTTACTTCCAAAGCACAGTCACAAATTCAAATTCTGTGACAAAGTGATGGGGAAGTATTGCTACCTATCGAAAAAACAAAATTTTGTTTGCGCTTAATCGACCTAAAGTCCCAAAAACGCAAAAAAAACATCATTTTTGCGAAAAAAAAATCTGTACCTATGTTAGTTCCCGCGCTAACTTTCGAAAGTATTAACTCTTTGAATTTAAATTTGGTTCACGGGTAGCTACCCGAACGGGTTGAATTGTTTTTGAGCAAAGTTGTTCACTGGTAGGGGGTGCAAGGGGGGTAAATTGGAATTTTTGTTCGTAAAAAAATCGAGTGATGTCATTTTAGGGGTTTTGGTTATGCAGATTTTGGTTTTACAACCCCCGAACATTTTAATATAATGGGAGGGGATGGTACTTTATCATAATGATGTTTTATGTGGTTTTTTAGATTTTTGGAGTAAATGAATCCAGTTTTTACTATTTGTTTCACGCAAATAGGTTTTCCAACATCAAAAATCCAGGATATACACTCAAAAATCCAATATCAGTGTTTTTTTAGAGAAAGGGGGATGAAACTTAAAATTTTATATGGTGAAACTTAATAATGTTGTGCTGTTTTCTAGGTAGGTATTTAGGGTCAAAGTATCTGATTTTAGCCAATTTGCAGCGATTTTATACATTATTATAATGTAATTAATATAATAATAATAATAAAAGTCTATAATCTATGCAAAACACCAAAAAACTACATATGCATTCTACTGCGTTTCCCTGGTAATTTAGTTTAGGGTAGGGTTAAGAGTAAGAATAGTGGAGTGGGAGCAAAGATTGTTAACTGTTTACGTTAACAATCCTTGGAGTGGGAGGACATGACAACAATCGAATCGGCTAGGTTCGGTTGTCGGGATCATTTGTTAGGGGTGGCGCGCCAAGCGCAAGTCATGAAATACAAATAAAAATACAATATTGTAGAAGATAATGAGAAAAAGGACAACTACATTTTTAAAATCACCGAAAACATCATGTGCAGAACAAACGAAAATTATGAGCATATCAGTGTAGTTGTATCATGATTGTAATGAATATCATTAATGGACGCGTTCAGCAGACACCAAACGGTTTGTAACATGTTTACGCTTTAAACACAAAACGTTTATTCAGCGGTTACAGTCTGCTGAACGATCTTATTTTATTTTCCGTTGGTTTGAAATTCGAATGTGGTGGTTTGCGAAATTCTACACCATTTTGGATATATTTGGCTTCAAAATATTCTTTCTCCATATTATTTTCGTTTTACGACAGCTCATAACCGTCAACAAAATCTGTAAACATAACCTTTTTATCCTCCTTTCTATGCTTTCAACATGTTGAGAAAATTAAGCGTTAATATTTTACATTTGCAAAAATGGCTACCGCTCATAAAACATGTTGACATTCAACATAATTTTCAACTATCGTTCAGCAGAACAGTCACAAATTGTTTGTCAACGTTTGTGTCTGCTGAACGCGGCCATTGTTTCAAACCAGCGATGTTTTTTTATTTAGTGGGAATGTACGTCAAAATGGCGATTATTTTTATCTGCTTTTATTGCAAGCAATTGACTTTAAGCAGATGTGCCATAACCTCTAATTCTAATAACCTATGAATATTTTGTTTGTGCATAAGAATGATATACAGGGTCATCCAACCAAAACTTGACCCCACCCCCTGATCTTGGGAGGTAAGGATTTCCCGGAAAATTCCCAAAATAGGTACGTCAAAACAGATTTTGAGGGGGAAGAATTTTAATGTAAGAAACAACCCCCAAACGTCACCCATATATGCGCGTCACATCAACCCTCTTAAGAATTTTAAAGAGCACGAGGGGTCATGTAATACATCAAATTAAAGGTGTTTTTATTCTGTAAACAACCATATTTGTTTTTAATGTGCTGAGCAATGTAAAAGAAAAAAATCAGTTTGAAATAAAAAAGCTGAAATTAAACAAAATCAATTTTTATTTAATGAATTGCTCAAAATGGCCCTCATTAACTTGCAAACATTATATCCTATCATTTAATGCGTTTTGTTTTTGATGCGCCGATTAAAGTATAAGAAAAAACTCCAGTTTAAAATAAATAAATGCCGAGGATAAAGAAACAAGTTTTTTTTTATTTAATGCTAACAAAATTGGCATTTTTTTTGATTAAAAAAGTGTATGAAGGCAAAAATTTGCAATTTAATCTCTTTTTAGAACACAATAAATTTAGGTACTGATATTTTTCACTTGTGACCACCAACTTGTAGTAGTTTATTTTTGAAGGGGTGCCTAAAATAAGTGTTCTCAAAATGGTGTATTCTATCGAAGAAATAGTGGAAATTGTCACGTTGTGGTATCGAAATAATGATTCCGCTAAAGCTACAGCACGAATTTTCAATCAATCAATACACAATTAATCAAAGCAGTGTCTCAAGCTTCTGGTGTATCTACTTCCAGTGTCCAGAGAAATTTGAAAAACACAAGTTTCGTCCCTTTAACAAGACGCTGGTTCAGGAGTTGAATGAAGCGAGATGATTTTGATCGTCGCATTGAATTTTGGGAGTATTTTAGTGAGCAACTCCGTCTGAACCCAAATCTTCTCTAAAACACTTGTTTTTTGGACAAATGCACATTTATGCTAAATGGTGAAGTAAACAGACACAATTGTCGGTATTGGAGTGATACTAATCCTCATTTAATCAGAGAATGTCATACACAGGCTCCTCAAAAATTGAATGTTTGGGCCGGAATTTTGGGCAATCATCTTATTGGACCATTTTTTATTCAGGGCAATCTTAATGGAAACAGTATAAATGGTAAGGAGCAAGAACTAAAAGATGAGTTTGTGCAAACAGGGTTGGATATATTTTAATATATAGCGGAATAAAGAAATAAAAGAGCAGCAGCGGGAGTTGGCTGCATAATACATAAGAAAATAATGTAGATAGTTGGGAAGCAATGTCAGAGAGAATATTGAAAATTGAAATGAAAGAAGAAAATGGAAAACGAAGATCAATGAAGATGAAAAAACTGAAATAAAAAAATGCATTTTGGGAAGAATTAAGAAAGGTAACACAGGGGACTTGTATGATGATGTACGTTAGATTATTGTCAAATAACTAATCTCATTGTAACAAATACATTCTATGAGCATAAAAATATTCACAAATACATCAGAGTAGAGAATAATAGAAATGAAAAATCTATTAAAGATTACATTGTAGTAGAAAGAAAATCCAGCAAGCAAATACTAGATGTCAGGGTAAGTAGGGGGCCGGGGCCAAAAATAAATTAGGCGACCACTATTATTTACTACAAGCAAAAATAAATGAAGAAATAGAAGTAAATAAGAGCAATAGAAACATTGAAAACAAAATAGTAGATTTGGAATCTATAAGAACATACAAGCCAAAAGACAATAGGATATCGACAAAATATAAAGAAGAAATTAAAAACAAAATAGAGAAAATTTCTAAAGAGGCTAGAAGATGAAACAATTTTAAAGGGATCATTATTGGGGCTGCTAGAAAAGTTTATGGAGTTTGCAAGAATACCAACAAGGAAAAACAAACAGGGTGGTGAACTAAAGAAATACAAAAACAAGTCAAGATTAAGGAGAAAAAATGGAAAATGTATTTAACAAATAGAATAAATGAAAATTATAATATTTATAAGGAACAAAGAAAATTAGAAAAAGAAATGCTAACAATTTCAAAAGGAAATTCATGGAAAGAATTTGGTAAAAAATTAGAGAGAGGGCAATAAAAAATTATTTTATAAAGTTTTAAAAAATCAAAGAACAGAGAAAGCAAATCAAAAGGTAGCAAAAAAAGCAGAAAAGATGGAAGGAATATTTTGAACAACTAGGTATTAAGCATAAACGAAAACGAAACAGATATAGAAATAGAAATGATTGACCGAATTCTAAATGAATTTTGTCCAAATTGCTATCAAAACTAGTTTCTGTTTGCTAAAATTACTTTCTTTCCTATTGTTAGTTGTCCAATTTTGAAAATCGATCAATCGACAATAGAAAATAAAGTAGTGTTAACAAACTGCCAGTTTCAATAGGAATTGGGACAAAAAAATGGTCACCATGACATGAATTTGTAGGATTTCTCATTTAGTTTCTATATGCCTTATATAACTTTCTATTTTTCACTAAAAGTGTAAAGGAAATACAGGGTTATTCACGCAAAGCGGGTATTAGTCGTTTTTGGGGTTCGGTTGACGATAAAAATCCGATTTTTTTTATGGGGGGGTTTTCGATTAGTTCCGATCCAATGAAAATATTTTCAGGTCTACATCACTTCCGGTTATACCGGAAGTAAACCACAACTTCATTATTTCAAATGGAACACCCTGTATATTATTGCATATTTGATTTAGCCGTTTTCGAGATATTTATTGTTTTTACGAAAAATAACGAGAAATCAGGTAATCTTTGAAAAGTAATATATCACTCTGTATAAAACAAACTTTATTGAAATTTTAACAGATGAATAAGGAAGCCTTCAGCTCCCGAACGATGGGTTAAGTGTTTCGCTAAAATTGTACCAAGTGTGTAAAATATGCTGTTCAATAAATATAATTTCAATGCCCAATATTTCGCCAATTTCAAATGGAACACCCTGTATTTTATTTCACCATAAGATGTAGAAATGAATTCTGAGTCGATTGGTATTAACATTCCCTATAGCTGGAATTCATAATTTTGAAGTTTAAGACGTTCCTCAAAATATTATCTAAAAGTACACAAATCTGCATAGATAGCCGTGAATACACAGCTTATAATGATTAATAAACAATAATATATTTACTGTTCTTTGTACCTGGTAACTGGTTGTTAAGTTTTATAGGATTTTATCGAAAATTGTTTTGTTTTGAATTAAAACAATTATAGCATTACAGCTGCACATTTTCTACTTATATCACTGTTAAAAGAATTAAAAAAACCTTAAATTTTAAAAATTGTCTAATATACTGAGTAATGAACAATAAAAAAGCAGCAAAAATATATTAAAAAATTTTACAAAACATTAAGAACATTTAATATAAAAAATTGTAAATATTAAGTGGTAAATTATCAGTAAAGTTGGCAATAACCCTTCTCAAAATTTCCACATACTTTTGACTAGTTAAATTCTCCTCGTAAATATAATACGCGATTTGATCGTCCATTAATATTGATCTTGAAGAGGGTTGGGGAACCTTTGGTGTGAAGATAATACTTTGTATAAGCAGCCATAACTTTATAAACACAATGCGTAAAAAATGGAAAAATTTATTGACATTTGTAATGTTAGAATGTCAAAGATCAGAAACTATCGCTTGAAAATCTCAACTTTTAAAAAGTATTATTTCGTATAGGGAATGCTAAGTACATACAAAGAACAGTAAATATATTATTGTTTATTAATCATTATAAGTTCTGTATTCACGGCTATCTATGCAGATTTGTGTAATTTTAGATAATATTTTGAGGAACGTCGTATAATTTCAAAATTATGAATTTTAGCTATAGGGAATGCTAGTAGCAATCGACTCAAAATTCATTTTTACATCTTATGGTGAAATAAAATACAGGGTGTTCCATTTGAAATTGACGAAATATTGGCCATTGAAATTTTATTTATTGAACAGCATATTTTACACACTCGGTACAATTTTAGCGAAACACTTAACCCATCGTTCGGGAGCTGAGGACTTCCTTATTCATCAGTTAAAATTTCAATAATGTTTGTTTTATACAGAGCGAGATATTACTTTTCAAAGATTACCCGATTTCCCGTCATTTTTTATAAAAACTATAAATATCTCGAAAACGGCTAAGTTTTCAAATAAGAGCATGTAATGAAACTCTATCGGAAATTGACCGTAGAATTCAAATATGCAATAATATACCTACAGGGTGTTCCACTTGAAATAACGAAGTTGTGGTCTACTTCCGGTATAACTGGAAGTGATGCAGACCTGAAAATATTTTCATTTGATCAGAAATAATCAAAAATCTCCCCCATAAAAGAATCAGATTTTTATCGTTAACCGAATCCCAAAATCGTCTAATACCCGCTTTGCGTGAATAACCCTGTATATGGCAATTATTATGTTCCTAAGTTTATAGTAGCATATTGTATATTTGATTGTAAATAAATTGTAAATTCAGTGTCAAACAAGTGTCAATTCACTTAGCGAATAACATTTATTTACTTATATTTATTTGTATTTGTTGTAATTGTAAACCCTACTTACTTGTAAATAAATATTATGTTGCAATGTTATGTAGTACCATCCTGATGCATCTCTTAGAACCCATTTATCTCTTTTGTACAGGTGTATTATAAAAGTTGTACACCAAATATTGGAAATGTTGTTTATTGTTAATGCCAACTTGCTCAAAAGTTACAAACAATTTTTTTGTTTGAGTCAGTTTTCTCTAACTGATAATTTCAAGTTCACTTCAATTCATAAAACTTTTAAAAATAAAAAATTAATAAGTTTATCAGTACAGTGTATTACACGTAGTGAAAAATAAAACAATATTGTAAAAAGTAAAAATATATGTATATATAAATATATATAAATAAATATACATTATATATAATATATATATATATATATATATATATATATATATATATATATTCAGGTAATTACAAACAAGCAAATAAAAATATATTATTATATATAATAATCCAAAACATAAATATACTATACAAAAAACATAATACAAATTTGCAACTTAAAATACTATGACAATGACTTGTAAATAAATAAAATGTTATGGTTTTTGGACAATTGATAATGCTTAATAAATTAGCTGTAAGCTTTATTTTTAAGACCATTAAGTAAATTTTCAATATTAGGATTTTGATATTTTATTTAATACATCCCAATTTACATATGTATAACATTCATTAATTAATGTATAATTAGTTTTTGATCATAGTTAATTCCTTATAATTCTTATATCAATAATTGGAATCGTTGTATGGTAAATACTGTTGGAAGCAATTAAATCATTAACACTTTTATTACAAAATTCTTAATGTTTGAAAATAGGTAATAGCAATGATTAACCCTGTGTTAATATTATAAATACACACAGTATGTCTTACATCTCGCCTACACACCACAGTATTTTCCTGAGTTATTTTAAAATTAATTTCAAATTTTGGTCAGTTGTGCACGCTACTGAAATTAATAATATTTCATATTATTTAAAGTAGTTAAACTAGCATTTATTAATTTTTACAAATATGCTAGATGTACACTCAGTTCCAAAAAAAGTGACCCACCCGATTTTTTTGGTTAAGTTTGAGGTCCTGTAGTTTTTATCCTGGTAAACCGATTAGAATAATTTTTTTGTGTGTGTAGCGTAACTCATTATCATGTTAAAAGTTCATTATTTTTTCTCATCCAGCATGGAAAATAATGGAGAAATTCAGCTACATGCTTTTTATCATTTTTTGAAACACCCTGTGAATTGCACTGGTACTTGAAAAAAAAAATGTATACGGTCCTGCTAAAATTTTGTTTTTTGACGAAAATTGGCGAAACTACAGCATATTTACTGGAACCGTATTTAGCAAAAAAATTACCTTTACATTACCTTGACTGCAATCCCTCATTGAGTAGGCTTTGAAAACAGCTCCAAGCAACCATACTTAATCAAGAATAATACAAAATCAAGAAAACAAATAATCTTAGTATCTGGTGTTGCCACCTCTAGCAACTCTTAAGAGCTTCTAATCTGCGTGGGATACTGGAAATTAAATTGGTTATCCTCTGCTGTAGCATGTTATCCCATTTTTCCGATAATGCATCAGCCATTTCTTGTAGTCACTCGAGGCTTTTCGCGAGAATGTACTTTGCGTCCTAATTCATCCCATAAATGCGCGATTGGATTCATATCTGACCTTTGAGCAGACCACTGTAATTGGTGATACCAGCAGTATCTAAAAAATCTTGCACTATTTGTGGTACATGGGGTCGGGCATAGGGATTGCAAATTTACCGATTTTTGTAATTACCGGTAAACGGTAATTATTTTAAGAAATTACCGGTTTTCCGGTAAATACCGGATTTTTACATAGAATGACAAATACCAATTAATAACAAAATTAAACGTTCAGAATTTGTATTTAAAATAAACTTTCAAAACACAATTAAACTAAAAACGTAAGTATTATCAAAATTTAAACATAAATGGAGATAATAAATCAACCAACATCTTGGCTAAAACATATCATTTAACCGTGACCTAATTTTAGTGCAAATTGTTCCTGCTGCAGAAAAGACTCTTTCAGACTCTATACTTGTAGGCCAAATTGTCATGACAGAATCGGAAGCCATTTTCA
This sequence comes from Pogonocherus hispidulus, assembly GCA_963924545.1. NCBI lineage: Eukaryota > Metazoa > Arthropoda > Insecta > Coleoptera > Cerambycidae > Pogonocherus > Pogonocherus hispidulus. The sequence goes on along the minus strand of OZ004692.1, from coordinate 45,575,089 downwards.
AATATTTCCCCTGAATTCCCTCTTCCTGAAAATAATAATTTATTTCTTTTTTTACAACATGTGCAAAATCTTTAGAAGTTCTTTGCTTCTTTCTATTAGGCTGGGTACTGGTTTTATCAGTCATAGGCAGCGAACATCAGCTCTTCGTAATTTAATATTTTTATCGAAACTACCGGTAAAAGTTGGCCGATTTACCGGTAAATTTTTAAGGGAATTTTGGTCCATTTACCGGTAAACCGGTTAATCGGTAAACCGGTATTGCAATCCCTAGTCGGGCATTATCATGCATTAGTACAAAATTTTGACCAGCTAACTCAGCAAAAGATCGAACATCTTACTGCTGTAAGTTGTCATCGATATAAATTCGCGCTATCATTGATTCCCTAATAGAAAAATGTGAAGAGGTGTACGTCTATTCAAAGAAATTCCAAAATTCGACACCATACCATGACCGAGCTCCCATTAAAATTATCGCATTCCATAATTAACTCTTGATTAAACCTTTCTCCCGTTCTTCACCATACTTGATTTCACTCCCATTCGTCAGTAAATAAGACGTCAGAGCATTCTTGATTATTCCTTTGCCCATAATTTTGAACAAAATTCCTTCGTGCCGCACGGTGCGCTTGTAATAATTTAGGACCTTTTGCAGGTCTTCTTGCTTTCAAATTTGTTTCCCGCATCCGTCTGCAGTCTATTTGCTAACTATAGTATCTCGAACTTGTCGGAGGTCTTGCTGTGCATTCACAGCTGTGTTAGACCGATTTCATAAAATCTGCAACCTTAGAAAATTATCATCTCCATGGGATGTCTTTCGAGGACGACCAGAACCCATTTTTTGAACAATGCTTCCAGTTTTTTCGTACTTTTGAATGGCTTACGAGCTATTTCAAGAATTCTTACTGCACGAGCAGTCTATCTTGTATTACGACCATCACTCACTAAAACAACCAATCTTGCATTCTGTTCGGGTGTAATAGGCATTTTGATTTCAAACACAAATACATTACATTTTGATGACAATCACAATGTCAACAAAATGTTGTTAGGTATTAAATATGGTTGCTTGGAGATGTTACTGTTTTTTTTTTCTCAAAACCTACTCAATGAGGAGTTGCAGTCAAGCATATATATAATACTACTATATCGCGGGTAGAGGCCCAAAAATTCCGAAAACAACACGGCGCCCACATACAATCTCTATCCTTATCGAGAGTACCTTAGTCAAATATGCGCATGCGCACGAATTTCGCGACATCCAATAAGCATGCAGCATAAATACTGCATCTCTGTCTACCGACTTCTTTTAAAAAAAGTTGAAAGTTGGGAAGTCTGTCAGCCTATAAACAGTGTATCAGCTTCCGTAACCATGGAGATTGCGCATGCGCAAATCGAACAAAGGGTCTCTGGAACAGTATAGCACTATATCTTTTGTCCTTTAATGTTTTCGGAGACACCGCTTATGGGCTAACATAGGAAATACGCGATATAGTAGTATTATATATATGCAGTCAAGGTAATGTAAAGATGATTTTTTTGCTAAATACGGTTCCAGTAAATATGGTATAATTTCGCCAATTTTTAAGATAAAACAATGAACAAAAATTAATTTGTATACTTCTGGTTTTCTGCTTTTTGTTATTTTACAGGTGGTGTAATCCCAAAAGAAACCAACTATGAACAATGAACAAAAGTTCATCGTAACAAAATGTTCATTAAGGGCAGCAATTTCAACAGGATTGTACAGATTTTTTATTCAAGTACTAGTGTAATGCACAGGGTGTTTCAAAAAAATGATAAAAATTATGTGGCTGAATTTCTTCATTATTTTCTATGTTGGATGGGAAAAAATAATTTCTTACCTTTCTACACACAAACAAATGTTTCTAATCGGTTTACCAGTATAAAAGTTACAGGACCTTGGAGTTAACGAAAAAAATCGGGTGCGCCACTTTTTTTGGAACTGATTGTATTATAAATAATAATATTCAAAATATTATTGATTTTTATTGATTTATGAATATTATTGACAAAAATTTTAACTTCATTCCATTAATAATTCCAAATATTAATAAATAAATAAGGAAAATACGGGAGTGTGTAGGTGAGAGGCGAACAGGTGATATATATTATATATCATATATATTACCCTCTATATATATATATTGAGGGTAATTAGCAACTGAAGCATTATAATTACAATAGAAGTCGAGATATCTATTTGATATCTAACGATTATTTGTTTGTAAAATAAAACTGATACTTTTTGAAGAAAAAAAATAAAAAATTCTTTGTGAACCACATTAACCAGCCTGTGATGTCAAATAGCAGTACCTAAACAATATCAGCGAGAGTTTGGTCATTTCTATTATGGAGTGACTTAAATTAGTAACTAAACTGAACTATGTAATTTCACCACTCTGCATGAGGCGCAGAGTGATTGCGTTATTTTTGACAAGACATTTTAGTTTACACATTGGTAGATTTTTTTATGTTAATGTGGCTGCCAAAATAATATGCCGCCCTCTCTTCCACATAAGTCTTAGACTTTCAGCCAAACTTTGTGATTAGAATAAGGGATAGAGATATTATTATTACTATCAGCATAACTGCATACTTTGTAAACTGATGTAAAATATGTTATTTAACTACATTAGTAACTTCATTAAATAATCAATATTTCTGAACATGTAATTAAAAGCAAACTAAACAGGCCAAAGAATGTAAAAAAAAATGTATTTGCCCAAAGTCAATTTCCAGCAACATTGTAATGTATTTATACATTATACATTCAGCGATTCATAAATTTCGATATAAAAACATTATAGTACTGTCCAATATTAACACGTTAGGTAACCAATTTTGCTTTTCAGTACTTTGTTACGGAAATATGTTAAAAATGTAACAACTAGTTTGCTTTATTTGAATTTGTGCAATAACTTTGTTTATGTCTAATAAGACTAAAAATATGTTTTTACATTTATAAATACAAATTAAAACATAAAATAACGGTCACTATTACTAAATACAATATTTAATATTCAGAGTATTCGGTCTTAACCGGAGATGTCGATCACAGGATTATACATCACTGAGGGATCCCCCATCATCTTAATGTGTGCTTTACCCATACTATATTTACAAATACAAACACACACACTCATTCATACACACAGACACACAAATATATAATATATATGTATATATATATATATATATATATATATATATATATATATATATATACATATAATTCCGGTAACTGGCAGTGATGTGGAAGAAAAGAGGTAGGCCATCTACGCATGTCGTTTCATATGGAGGGCTAAATGATCCGACCTACTGAAACAACGATCACAATGACGACATTTAAAAGGTTTAGCTCCCGTATGTTTACGATAGTGTCGAGTTAATTCATCAGAACGGGCAAATCGCCACTGGCAACCTTCCCAAGAGCACTTATATGGTTTTTCTCCTGAAAAAAAAAAAATAAATAAATAATAATTACTACATCCAAATAGATTCTAAAGAATGTTATAATACTTGAGCAGTTATTATTGAATATGACAAAAGGCGCGTACCCTATATTTAAGATTTTAACCAGGATTCTAGTTCTTTGTAAATCAAGGTCACTCATTGGAAAGCTAAAGCTAAACAACTAGTTGCAATCAGTGAACTGTATGTAACCATGGTTAAAATACTCGATTTACAGTATGCAAATAAAGAATCAGTTAACATTTTTTTTTTCCAAAACAGTCAAGACCCCCATTACAGTCAAACATCCAGGTTTATCAAAGTTACTGATTTCAATATGTTAAGTACGAAATAAAAATGTAAACATTTAGTTATATTTTCACCAAGTATCAAATACAAAATAGATATATATTTTTTAAATAATCTTCCTTTTTATTTGTTATTGTAAGCTAGTATGCTAAAATGAAGTAACATAATGCTAGATGAGCATTTATTGCTAAAGTATGAGAATAGTAAGTTATATGTTCAGAAATTATGGATGCACATTCAAATAGGACGCTGCCATTCAAAAAATCAATACAGATGATGTCCCATATAAATTAGGTTTTCATACACCACTCGAAATATAAGTACTGAGAAATAATTTAAAATTAATACTCCAAAAAAGCATTATGCAAATAATTTAGATAGTCTACATCCAATTTTAAAATAACATCCAAATAAAAATAAAATAGGTACCTACTCCATTATGTTGAAACAACAATCAATTTTAAAATTAATATAAATATTATAATGGAAAAATTAATGTATAATGGACTAATTTAATGTTTTGGTTTTGTAATTATATTGACAAAACCTTTACTTTTGCCAACGAGTTTTTAAAATTTAACAATCACTTATAAATTCACAGTAATATGCTTTAGCTATCAGTCTCCATAAAGACGCAACCTCGGGTGCAACGCAACTGTGTAAAACTATAATCACAGAGGGTATGATATAGTAATTATGTAGGATATTATTAGAAACTGGTGGATGACTCATTTTAAAACTCCCCTTACAGGCCTCTTATATTCTAAGAGAAATTGACTGATTTAAAGGTATTCATCTAGCACTAGGACACTTAAAGCTCGTATTAACATGAGAAATATCCATGTGTTATGTCAAAAAAATGTTTCCCTTCTTACGACTAAATACGGCAGATCTAGCAAGGAAAGTTGATAAATTCCCCCAAGCCAGGATGTTATGCAACATGTGTCCATGGCCGAATGGCACCAGGGTAACAGGTGTCCCTAACGGAGCCTCTGGAGTACCAGGCAACCTTGCAGAGTATGCCTGCTTTGCCACGGTAATGCAGGGTTCTACTGTAATGAATTTGAATCCCTTGCTACTCGTGGGACTTTTATGGAAGAAAACACAGTAAAAAATCAACCTGACAAGGGAGGTCAAACCCTCGATCCGCAGGCAACTGGGAAACCCATGGAGATTGGGATCAATCCTACACCTATTGAAAATCCGGTCCCATTGGATTAGGAGAGGAGGCTGCTGAAGCCTCTGACACTTGTGGCTGGAGGAGTAGGCAATTTAGGGAATCAGGTATCTACATGTTTAGACCTCTCCTTTAAAAGGAGACGACTATGAGGAGCTGCAAGGAAGCGCCTAACTCGTTTGCTTAAGAACGGGGTACCCCCAGCAGGAGAGGCAACCAATCCTCCTCTTTGCCAACAGGAACGAGCAAACTCATACTTCAGATGGAGTTCACTTGATCTGGGAGCAGAGAGCCCAGGAAAGTGACGATACTAAACCTTCATTCAAGGCTATCCACCCTAATTCCCGAGTATCCCAAGACAGCCTTGACCAACAACCAACTTGGAACTCTGCAGAGGGCGATACTGTCAGCTGTAGATGAACTTCCAGTTGAAGGACCTCAGTTGAGATTCCAGAGATGCACACATCAGCCTGGATGGCTTCTTATCACCTGTGTGGATCAGATGAGCGTCTCGTAGTTGGAGAGTGCAATAAAGCACCTTCAACTGTGAGGAGTTTGTCTTCAATATGTACAAGGTGAGGACTTACGTAAACCACATATACAGGGTTTCTCATTAGTGTAGTAAGGTCCAATATGGGTCCTATTAAGGGTACTGGAAAAAAAAACTTTCAAAGAAGGGAGAAATACTATCAAAAGGTGCACATTTTAAATATTTTTAAATATAGAGGGTGACTCACTACAGAGGTCCTTGAGGCCTTGGGTGACGCACCTTCAAGGTCATTTTTTTAAAATGGATTCCTATAAATATTTTAATATTTTTTCAATGATGTATCCATTTTCGGTTTTTGATGCTGCATTGCCGAGTTATTCAAAAAAATGTGAAAATTTTGGTCGGGACCAAGTTTAACAAATAAACCCGCTGTGTGAAAATTACGGTCAATTAAGAATAAAGATTTACCTACTCAAATATTGCAACCGCCGAATAATGATTATTCGGTGGTTGCAACATTAAGTAGATATCTTGGCTCCATAATTACAAAATATTTATTCTTAATTGACCGTAATTTTCACAAAGCGGGTTTATTTAATAAACCTTTTCTCGACCAACATTTTCACATTTTTTTTTTAAGTAACTCGGCAATGCCGCATTAAAAACCGAAACTGGACACACGAAAAGAGAATGTTTCTGTGATTTCAAAAATATTAAAATATTTATAACAATCCATTTAAAAAAAAATGACCTTGAAGGTGCTCCTTTGTAGTGAGTCATCATGTATATTTCAAAATATTTTTAAAATGTGCGTCTTTTGACCCTAAATCTCACTCCTTTGAAAGTTTTATCCAGTACTCTTAATAGGGTTGATATTAGACTTTACCGTGCTAATGAGCAATCCTGTATATGTGGCCTTATCCTGTATAAGTCGATAAACGGCTAACATCCGACTTAGTTCTTAGCAGGCTAAGAAAAATGAACCACGGCTTGAATACCCGGGAGTGGAAAGTACTACACCGGGAAGAGTCTGGCCCAGGGCAGGTCTAGACATTCTCTATTGGCGAGATGTCTAAGGCAGCTCTGAAGGGGCTGAACAATCGGCTCTACTTTGGTTTTGGGCAGGTGCAATGCCGCCCAACAATCAAAGGGGTAAAGAACCTGCCCCAACAACAAAAAGTTAGGAGGCTAAACCACCAACCTCGATAGGCAAATCCAAAATGACCTCGACTGGGGGAAAATTCCCTCGAACTAAACCTCTTAGGAAAGGAAAATCCTTCCCAAATAAAACTCCTCTTTGGTAGAGATCAAAACCGCCTTCTGGAAAGAAGAATACACTGAAAGGATAAACAGAAGGGTGATAGGGATGCTGGTCAACCTCCTGTATCTGCAGTGTGTGATCTAGAGGCGAGTCACTATTTGATTATATATTAGGTGAAGGGCTAATGTAAACAACATTGGTTCCGAACCAACCTTTATCACTAGAAATAGGAGAGAGGTACTAGATCTAATCATCAGCTCAAACTTTTTGAGCAATAACATAACTGACTGGAAGGTATCTTCTGAGGCATCATGTTCAGATCATAAACATATTCTATTTAATATACAGTCTGTCCATAAAGTAACCCCCCCCTGCTAACTTTGGAATGAATCGAGTTAGAGAGTTTTAACAAAATACAGGGTGAATCACGTAAAATGAGGTTGATTCTGACGATAAATGACGGGCGCTGTCAATTAAATTTTTTTAAATAGCAAAGTGTGCCGTGTTGCATCTCATTTAAAAGGTAATTCAATTCTCTACATTCTCGTTTTTGAAAAATGACAATCGAGTCATCCGTTCTCTAGTTACAAGTTTTTCTATTAACGATATTTAAAAATGTTGTTTTTATCAAGTCTGCTTACCTTTGCTTGCTACTATCAGTAAGGTTGGAGAAAGTAGTTTAGTGTTCAATTTAAGACTGCTTGAAAGTTTCTACAGGTTTTTTTTCTTATTTTTTAAGTTATTCCATTTGATACAATGCGCACCGTTGAAGAACGTGTTTTTGCAATTAAAGTTTTTTATCAAAGTGAAAGTAATGCCCATGAAGCTGTTTGTTTATTAAATATTAGATATCCAGATAACCCAATTGACAGAAAGTACATTAGGGAATTTATAAGAAAATTTGAAGCAACTGGAAACCTAGGTAATATCAGAAGAAGTGGAAGCCCTTCTATTTCACAGGATAAACAAATTGATATTCTGAAATCTGACACTCTTAAAGGAACTTTCTGAAGATGACCCAGATCGAAGATTACAATTCTGTGAACTAATGACAGAAAGATTGCAGCAGAATCAAATTTTATTAACTAACATTTGCTTCAGTGATGAATGTACGTTTTTCTTAAACGGCCATGTAAATAGGCATAATCACCATTACTGGAGTACTGAAAATCCCCATCAGTTCCGGGAAACCCATACACAGCACATCGAAAAAGTTTATGTTTGGGGTGGCATTTTGGGCAACGACGTTATTGGACCGATATTTTTAAGATAAAATGTAAGAGGAGAGCGGTACTTAAGAATGCTGCGGGAGGAAATTTTACCAGAAATAGAAAGAATAGCTGGCAATGACATTCAAAATATTGTATTTCAGCAAGATGGGGCTCCGCCTCATTTCTATGGACTTGTTACCGATTTTTTAAATAACCATTTCCCGGGCAGATGGATCGGCATAAGGGTAGAATGGCTGGCTCGTTCCCCGAACTTAACTTCTCTTGATTTTAAATCCTCCTCAGTAAATATCGACGAACTACAGCAACGTCTAACATATGTGTAGAAATATCCCTGAAGAAATTTTAGGAAATGTCAGGCAAGAATGTCAAAATAGACTTTTTATTTGCCAAGAAGTCAATGGACACCATTTTGAACAACTTTTTTATTCTTTTATTTTTTGTTTTAATAAATATTTGTTCAAAATTTGTTGTATTAAAATATTAATTATTAATATTTTATTCATGGATCAGATTAGAAATAGAAACGCTTGTAACTAGAGAACGGATAACTCGATGGTCATTTTTCAAAAACGAGAATGTAGAGAATTGAATTACCTTTTAAATGAGGTGCAATACCGCACACTTTTCCATTTAAAAAAATTGAGTTGACAGCGCTCGTGGCGCCATCTTTGAATCTGAAGAATCGAATTTATCGTCAGAATCAACTTCATTTTACGTGATTCACCCCGCATCTTGTTAAAACTCCGTAACTCGATTCGTTCAAAAGTTAGCAGGGAGGGGGTACTTTGTGGACAGACTGTAGAAGCCGGACCTAGGCCTATGGTGAAATATAGGGACCCGAGAAGCACAAACTGGAGTGGGTATAAACGATTGGTCCAGTTGCAGCTTCAACACACCCTTACCACCATAAATAACCATGATGAGATAGAGATTGTGACAGAACAAATTCGGAATATTCTCATAGCAGTTTATGACGAAAATTGTCCACTTAAGACGAAGAAAGATAATAGAGGCATGTCTTGGTGGAACAAAAAACTGTAAAAAATGAGGGATGAAGTTCGATGCCTCTGTAATCAAGCTAAAGTTTCGGGCAACTGGCCTCTATATAGATCCGCAATAACGGACTATAATAAAGAAATTAGAAGAGCAAAAAGGGAATCTTGGAGGAAGTTCTGTGAGAGTATATTCAGCATACCTATACTATAAGCACTAGAATCCACACTAGATCCTTTCTAGAGATCTGATAAGGGAATTTGGGTCGGTAAAACGACCTGAGGGTACCTTTACGGACTCTGAAAGGGAAACCTTGGAGCTTTTGTTACAAAACCACTTCCCACGCATTCGATTTTGGATAACCAACAACTACCATCAGGAGGCCGATCTAAATGGCCTAACAAAAATAACTGGTTGGTGGCTAGGAGACTATATCACAATACCAGCTTTTGAGAATGCTATTAAATCCTTCCAGTCATTCAAATCACCCGGTGAGGATGGTGTGTTTCCAGGACTGCTCCAAAATGGACAGAAAATTATCATACTGTTTCTCATGAGATTGTTCAAAGCTGGCCTGGCATGGAGTTATATATCAACCAGTTGATCAGCAGTTAGGGTGATATAAAATACTAGAAATAGGTCTAATATACCTATGCCCTAAATCGCTTAGACCTATTAGCCGACAGCATTACTGTTGAAAAGTCTGGAAAAGGTACTGCAAGGGTACATTAGAAGGAGTGTGTTAAACTGTATTTTCATGCTGGAAATGATTCACCCTCTTAATATCCATCAGTATGCCTATCAAACTGGCAAACCAACAGAATTAGCGCTCAATACCCTAGTCGGGAAAATCACCCAATCTCTGCAAAGTAGACAAATTGCCATGGCGGTTTTGCTTGATACTGAAGGAGTCTTTAACAATGCACTGCCTGACTCCCTATACATGGCTGCTGCTGCTGGGGGAGTCGACCCAACCATAAGTGACTGGATTCGGGCTATGTTAGAAAACAGAACTATAATGATGTCCCTTCAGGAAGAGATGGCCAGATATAGGGCTGCATGACGGTGTCCACAAGGTCGGGCTCTTTCCCCCCTACTTTGGTCACTGCTTGTGGATGACCTGCTGGCCATACTTTCTATTAGGGAGGTTGAAGTTCATGCATATGCGGACGACTTAAATATTATAGTAAGAGAAAACTCTGAAGAGGGAATTTCCCTCACCCTGCAAGAGGTACTAGACATAGTACTGAGCTGGTGTGAGAGGGAGCAGATGTCTGTGAACTCCCACAAAACGATAATTATATCATTCCCTAAGAAAAGGAAGCTAATCTAACTACCTCCCTCCTTACTTGATGAAATAATTCTATTTGGGGAGGAAGCGAAGTATTGGGAGTAGTACTGGATGAGTCTCTTAATTGGGACTGCCATCTGCAGAAAATGATCCATAAAGCACGACTGTCCTTACGGACATGGCATCTGTGGGAAATCTTGGGGCATTGGTCCCAAACAAATATATTGGCTGTACGTGATGGTTATATGCCCACCTATGATACTATAATAATATGATACGATATGATATGATACTATAATGGTTTGGTGGTCGAAAGGACTACAACAAAGGACCAAATTCAAACTTAGGCAATTTCAAACAACACAATAGGATGCTGGATGAGATGAAGTCACAGCATGCTGGAAATGATTTTAGATGTTATGCCTGCAAAGACCAATCTTTGAACTGCCCTTTAACATTCTCTTCCCAGGAAGAGATGAATGGGATCAGAGTAAAGCTAACCTATTGAGGGCAGATAGTTGTTGCTTTACTCTCCAAAAAAACACCTTTAGGTGTTGAAGTTAAAGTACAATTGTAGCCAAATGGTAAAAATATCCTCAAGCCTGGGTAGTTATGCAACTATATTTCAGGCAGAAATCTATGCCATCGAATTGTGTGTACAGAGGCTAGAACACACGCAACTTACACGCAAATCAATAAAAATCTCAGACAGCCAAGCAGCTCTTAAAGCTCTTGGATCCTACCATTGTAATTCAAGAACGGTATGGAGCTATTAGCAGGCGTTCACTTATTTGGGCAGAAAAAATAGAGTAGCTCTGATCTGGGTCCCAGGCAATTCTGACCATGAATAGAATGAAGCAGCCAACTCTCTAGCCAGAGAGGGTACTGTTTCTGAATTCGTCAGACCAGAACCAGTGCTTGGCATATTCTCGAGTACTGCCAAAACAACTCTCTTAACCTGGCTGAGGGGCTAATCCTCAAGTACTGGCAAGAACTAGTAAGGTTAGTTCATCCGAAGGCTTATAATAAACCCTTCAAAAACAAGACCTAAAAAACTTTTAGAGTTAAACAGATTGCACCTATGAACTTTAACTGGCCTATGTACACTGCCGTTTAAAATATCACCTGCACAAATTCGGCCTAGCAGAAAATGCTGAGTGCCGCTTGTGCTTAGATGATGATGAAACGGCAGAACACATATAATGTATCTGCCCCTCTGAGGAAAGGATCAGATACTCAATATTTGGCAAAGGACAACTTCTGCCAGAGGATCTGAATAAGTTCTCACCCGATAAGGTAATCAGATTCATTAAGAGCCACAATAGACCTTATGGTCATTCTACTACAGCTTCACACACACACGCACGCACGCACGCACGCACGCAACCGTTTAGTTTATATGTTGTTAATATGCTTTTTAAAGTGAGATTTCTTTATTAGATAAACATATCTTTCAAAAAACCAACCTTTGACTGATCCGTCGGCGCAAAGGTTGATTATTAATTTTTTATATTTTTCAGTGGTGGCATAATACCCAAATAAACAAGAGTAGGTATATAACTGCTGGGTTAAATACTTAACTTATGATTTTACAGAATAATAGAGGTGATTTTTTCTATGCCTTTTTGAATATCGTGAGAGCATATAATAATACATTCCTAAGATCTATTCATTTCCTTATTGAGGAACGATGAGAACAATTTCAGGCTGATAGCTCTCAAGAAAAGACTAGTAAACACAGAACTGATAAGTATGAAAATATTGGAAGAAACAGTAGGTCGTGATGAACGATACTGTCAGCAGGGATCTGGGCAGGAATGCATTAGTTTTGAACCACTCTGAACCTTGTAGTGGGCGATATTATTAAATTGACTGGACGGTAATGGATATCACAAACCTGGGATATGCAAATAATTTGGTCATATTACTTAATACAGGTTAAACTTAACAGCATAGTGAGGGAGCATATATGCAGATATTCTGAATATTGTAAAAAGACAAACGAGACAGGTAAAGAGGGATTAAACTTAAAATTAAATAAATTTAAAAATGTATTGTAAATGATGTGTATACAATAATAAATATTTAAGATACATAGTTAGGTTAAAAACACAAGAGCATGTTTTTGTTTTGGCATGTAACATTGTTTTGAAAAGCCATGAGTAATAAAGAGACTTTTTACAAGAGTGTCTTACAACGTTTTATCTTCGATCATGCCAATAAGAAATGGGTAATTTTTCATGGCCTATGGTGGGTGGACCTCATGCGTGATACTATGTTAGGAATATAAGGCAATCTGTTGAATGGTGAAAACGAAAGTAATCTCTCAATATCTTCCGAAATTAATTGCCACATTTTTTTCAGATTTGGAATTTGCTGGGTTACAACTTTATTCCGATATTTCTTATATAAATCTACCAATAAAAGTGTGACATTATGTGTTCTCTGTGCCTCATGCGATTAGAGTAAATTTTCAACTTATTACTTGTTATTATATGTTACCTGAGATTTTTTTTGAGGTTAACTCGTAGAAAATCAAAATCAACAAAACAAAGCATTGCTGCTGGCGCTTCTACCTGATATTATGTGAACAAAAGATTGTGTTTCAACAACGACAATTTAAATTAGTTTCGTGCCTACATAGTTGTAAGAGTAAAGAATCCTGAACAGTTAGTACATACAAGGTGCTCCAGAATATTCATTGATCTTGGGAAGCAAATTTGCTGGGATGACAAAGGACTTATTTATGTTTATGGAATTGTTCAGGATCCTATACTTCTCGTAGATAACCACACATCTCTTGTGTCTGTTGAAACTGTGAAATTTTGTAAGGATTTTGGAATTAAGTACTTTTGTCATTTCTACTCCACATAACGCATCAAATGCAACCCCTCGATATTGAAATATTTGAACCATTTAAGACTGCTATTGCTACTATTTCTGATGACTGGCTAATGTAAAATCCTAGGACTTTACTGTAGAATTTACAAATATGGTTTGGGACATTTACGAGACAATATAATAAACTCATTAAAAAACCAGGCATTTACTTGCAAATCGTCTAGCCTTTTCAGAGAATGATTTTATATCAATTTCCAAATTTGACTCATAATGGCAACAATGAAGAACCAACTAGAATACAACTTGGTACTATTGACAATTCATGCGTGAATAATATTGAACCATCAACTTTGACATGATCTCAAAATAATGAAAATAAATGTAGGATAGGTAAGGAAAAAACTGCTAATAAAGTGGAGTCGACTGAGAAACTGGTTATCTAGAAACGTGAAATATCTAATGTAAACAAAGAAAATATAAAAAAAAATTACAGCTTTTAGGCCATATCCAAAAACAGAGATAGAAACAAATAACTAAAAGCTGAAAGAGAGGATCTAAATAAAAATCTGCCTTTCTACTCCAGTTTTAAATGAGTTCATAGAAAATGAAAAAAATAAAAAATTAAGGAAAATTTTTCAACGTGTCGAAATCTAGAAAAAAAGAAGTTTTCGAAGAGAAGTCAAGCGATAGTCCTAAATCTGAAAACGAGAGCTGGTTGATTCCGATAAGGAATTTTTTGTTTCGGAAGGAGAATGTAATAACAAAGTGTACCACAAAGAGTAGGTATATTACGATATTACATTGAACAAGTGTCTTACAAAAATGGCAATGAAAACGGAATTTACTTTTTTTTAATATCATATATTTTTAAATAAATATCCCTATGATCTAATCAATTTATAGAAATTTAAAATTGGTTGAATCATAAAACCACATAGTGGTTCAAACTACCCTAATGTGAGAATGTTTCAACAGAATCGCATATTCTTCTAAAAAGCATTTGTACATCTAACTGATTAGCAACCGAGCTGTTTTAAGTATAGATCTCAGTCAACAAAGCTATGTGCATGTTGAGAAAACAAGATATCTTTCTTGTAGTAAAAGTCACATCCCTTAGAACTATAAGTGGTTTAATCTTTAAAACAAAACTTTAAATAAAGCACTTTAATAACGTTCTATTGAAAACATTTTTATAAGCAATGTATAATAATGACATTATGTTACGTTAAAAATTTTTATACATTTTAAATACGTCATATTCAAACATTGAAATTACTTTTAAAAGTTAATGTAACAAAAATGTATCTAGAATGGAATTTATTACAGTGTTGTTGCCATGACATAAGAAGTACGTTATATTATACACGTAAATAAGTAGTTAAAACTCTAGATCGTATGAACGTATGTACTTCGTACTTCTAATGCAGCCTATTTTATAGTACATTAATCCACGTGACAGACCTGCAACAGCAATTGGGTTATGGTGGAATGATGGAGAAATGCGACCGCGACTGGCATCATCTCGAGTACTCATGCATGTTTCCGGCATTCGTCATGTTTATTATGTGAATAGGTATCTATGTGGTGTAGTCTGGTGCTTTTCATGGACAATAGAAGCTTAAATACATGCATATTTATCTTCTTAATTTTGAGTCACTTCGACAGCATTATTTCCTAAGCCTGAACAGACACTCCTCTGATTATCTTAACAATCATTTTGCTTGTACAGTTCATAGTAGTTGACTAATTAATAACCCAATGTAGCATAAGCAAGATGATAAATAAGCAAGACTGTGTGTGTGCTGACGTAAAGGTTAGGGATTGACCGATACCAATATTTGTCAGTATATCGGCAATAACGTCGATTATTGCTATAGGCCGATATAGCCAGCCGATATGACTGATACTAAAAAAAAATTTGAAAACCAGTTATTTTATATTTTTAATTTGAAATAATTATAAGAAAATAAAAATTTCTCTAAAAAAATATATAAAATACACACGTAATGCCCTCTTTAGGTCTTTGCTTCTTCGCATCTGACAATAATTGTCTAATTAAGAGACAGATAGCGACTGCTTTTCTACAGGTGCCAATATAGCAGTGACCTCTATTGTCTTTGAAGAAGACAATCCTACTTATTTATTTGAAAATGCCGAAAACAACTACTCCACAGGCAATGTGTACCGACTGGCATTGCATTACTCCGGTATTTCCATGGAAGTCATCACATTCGTCATAGAGACCAGCCAGCAGACACTGACCGGTTTCATGGTTATTATGCGCTCATCCGAGTGGAAGTGGTAGTAGAAGTGGACTCGATGAACGATGTTGCGACATGATTGCTTAAGGGGCATCGTGAATGTTACTAGTGGTGAGAAAGACACCGTAGTGTCCTCTTTGGGTCTTTGCTACTACCCGTCTGATAGTTATTGTCTAATTGACACACAGATAGCGACCTGCTTTTCCGCAGGTGCCATTATAGCAGTGACCTCTATTGTCTTTGAGGAAGACAATCCTACTTATTTATTTGAAGATGCCGAAAACAACTGCCCTGACTGGCATTGCATTACTCTGGGATCTCCATGGAAGTCACTACATCTAACATTCACGATGCCCCTTAGGCAATCATTTCGCAACATCGTTCATCGATTCCACTACCTATGGCACTCTGAGGAGCGCATAATATGCGTGAAACTAATCAGTGACTTCCATGAAGATGCCGGAGTAATGCTACGGCAGTAGGGGCACACTGCCCGTGGAGTAGTTGTTTTCGGCATCTATTTCAAATAAACTAAGTATAGGTTACACAATAAAATTAGTCTTATATTTCTAATTTAATTTTGGTTATTATGATTTTATATGAATTTTATTCATACATTTTTTGAAACTTTAAACAAAATCCTTATAGGTAATTATTTTTAGTTTATTAAACCTATAACAGAACCGGTGGTCCTCTACCTATAGTATCTTCATTTGTAAAATTTTTATTTTATTAGGTAGGTATATTGTAATTACTTAATTTAATAAATTTAGTGAAGACATTGTTTTTTCCTTGGCCAGTTGCTTTACCTTCCAAAAATATATTGTAGAATATGTAGACATGTGCCTCGAACAAGTCCATTGGATATGTCATGAATTTGTTGCGTTCATAACATTCATAATTTCCGCAAAAATTTCTGTGTTCATTTTAAAGATAGGTGTACATGTAAAATTAAAGAGATTTTAGTGATTTTCTTGTAATTTTGTTGGTAACTGTTTAACTAAAAGCTGATGCTGAAACTCTCATATATTTTATGGCTAAAACTAACATTTTGAAAATATAACCTCTTTTGAAAGTACCTATTTATATCTCCACATTTTTGGCAAAGTTAATCAAATAAGTAATTAGTTAATTTAATAGACAAATATTTTATAAATGAACAATTATGACGGCAAAATCAAAAGTTTAAGTTTGTTCATATTTTTCGGCCTTGAGCGTAAATCTTGCTCAAAAACAGTTTTTAAGAATTCCAGTAGGATGGAGAAACATTTAAATAAGTATATTAGCTGTCCGGGGAATATTAAAAAAACAGTTTCTAAAGTTAAAGTATAAAGCTAATAAGGAAAATATATTGAGAAAGTTATTGAAACATTTGACTTGTGAATAATACATATAGCACAATATATTGTACAATATTTAATATTTCAAAGGCAAATAAAAAAATATATTACTAGAAAGCAAAGCACGTTTTTTGATAAATTTAAAATTAACTAAGTAACAAAAACAAACCAAGTTTGTAAATCGAACATGTTCATTTCACATGAATGAGGCATTTTAATGAAAAATTAATCAAAAATAAAAAATAACATTTAATAAAACACATATTCATTAGAATAAAAGTAATATTTTGCTTTGTGTACCCCCAAGCAGCGACTTTTGAAAACATGTCACGCGCAGGTGCCTTATCAGATTCAAGGTCAAAAGTACTTTTGCCGACATGTCCGGAAATTTCACCATGTCCGTAACACAGTTTTCAGAAAAATGCCTATCTCTATAAATATATGTAGGTACCTTACCTACACTACCTACTGTCCTTGCTTTTATTTATTTTTTTTTTGGAACTTTTCCCTGGATGAATATTTTTGGATATAGTATTTTAAATTTGTAGTATTTGTCGATTTTCGTTTTGCCCCAAGAGAAATTACTGCGGAACACAAGTTACAATAATTAACCATAGCTGTTTTGGATATAACTGACACAGTATTTTTCATAAAATAGTTCTATATGGCAGTTTTCGGTAAAGGCATTTTGTAAAATAAACAATACCTACATTAAAACTGATGTATAAACTTGTTAGAGTTTGAAAATCTGCCGATCTGTTATGTTTACCGCCCAGTTGTAGTAAATGAAACGAGATAACCCGGGGTATGCCAGCAGCGGCCGATAAATTATATCATAGACGACTACCGTAGGTCACAAGTTCATCACCATTAAGACATGGACACTCTAACGCAGCCCTTATCATAGGATGCCGCCGCCTATTAAACTGATAAACAAATATATAAAAACCCATGTAAAAAAACAAATATTATTCATTTCTAGACGAATCTATGTCCGTTTAAATATAGTTGTTATTTAGTAAAATCTTTGTAATTAGTAAAATAAAACTTTTAAAAAAAAGTAAATTTGAAATCAAGTTATTTAACTGGCGCTGCGAACAGGATAGCGGCACGAGTACCAAGAAGAAATTTCAACAGTTTGGGCTGTGGAGAAATTACATTTATTTGTAATCGCTGTATCCACCCTAACAGAAGCAAAGAAAATTTCATCAGTTTGGGCTGTGGAGAAATTGCATTTATTTGTAATCGCTGTATCCACCCTAACAGAAGCAAAGAAAATTTCATCAGTCTGGGCTGTGGAGAAATTGCATTTATTTGTAATCGCTGTATCCACCCCGACAGAAGCAAAGAAAATCTTCGAACGTATCTTGGCGTGTCTTAACACCTTAGTCGCTATCCACGAACCCCGAAGACACTATACTAGGACATCGATTCGAGAATCAACCCCGATTCACCGAGAATCAGCACCTGGAGACAACTTAGAAGTTCATCCCCAGAGGCACGGCTCCACCTCGAGTACAGGGCGAGAAAATAAAAACTATCAGAAGGCAAGAACCTTGTAATGTACATCGGTCTCACCTTCCTGTAAGTACCTTTCTCTTTCCCTATAGTTAAGTAATTTTCTGAATCAATTTTGCAAATAAATGCCAAAGGATTTTAAATATATAGAAATAGTTCCTAATATGCAACCTACTAAAATTAGCAAACATAAAAATCAATTGAACTCCATTGAACCCGAATTGCAATCAATACATTTAGAATTATTACCCGATAGTATACAGAGAATTAACAGTGAATTAAACAATACAGAAATGGCGAACATTTCCATCCAAGAATTAGATTCACTTATTCAAGGCATCCCTTGTTTCACACCCTCAGACAATCTACCGCATTTTATTCAATCAATAGAAAACGCTCTAGCTGTTCTAGCCGAATTTAATTTAACCAAATTTCAGAAAGCTAATTTAAGATTAAAATTAATAAACAAAATAAAAGGGCAAGCAATTGATGACATTTCTCAAGAACCTCTAACCGAATGGGCAGATATTAAAACTGCTCTATTAAAATATTATGGTAATCATCAAAACGAGAACTTACTATACGCGCAATTAAAATCATGTAAACAGGGTATGAATGAGGAGATTAATCATTTCTACCACCGCGTGATCACATGCAAAAATGCATTAAATAACCACGCTCAACTCTACTCAAGTAACGAAGCCGAAATTAATTGGAAACGCTCATTCATTACAAAAATTACATTAGAGCAATTTACACTAGGTGTTAGAGAACCGTATTTCTCTGTTTTCACTTATTTGCCTGCAGATTCGATAGAAAACGCACTTACTAAATGTCACGAATATGATAACAGACAATTAGCTCACAAACAAATTTTTAATAATTCTAGCAATCCAGGCAATACGATAACTAATCATATTGTAAAAAGTCCACCACCTAACTTTAAAACACCCAACTTTAGTGAAAATTTAAATGACTTTAACCGACCGATAAACAATAACCACCAACAAAATGTTTTTGCTCCTAAACCAAATTACAGACCACATCAAAATTTCAAACCGACTCCAATGGACACTAACTCAAAAAATACCACTTTAGTGTCAAGAAAAAACTTTAATCAAAACCAACCCTGGAATTTCCCTCAAAATTGGTCTCGTTTTCCCCCTCCTAAACCTGTAGCAGTACAAGAACTGCATAATCAGAATACGTTTACTGACGAGGAACTCGAAGCCGAAGAATTTTTATTCAATCCCTATACAGGAGAACCTCTTTATGAGGCTAGTTCATACGAAGACGCACAAACCAATTTACAGACTAACGATAACGAAAATTTTCAATCGGAAGCCTCGACTTCGGACCTAAACACATAGAAATAGACATGAATAACGTTAATTACTCTCCCAAATTACCTTTCTTCTACTTACCTGAGATAAACCTAAAAATATTGATTGACACAGGCGCAACTGATTCCGTAATGAACCCCAACCAGCTATTTAGATTTAAAAAACACATATTTCATGAACCTTTTACAATGACTGGACTACATAAGACGATTAAATCCGATAAAAACATTAAAATCAAGCTACTTGAAGAACTCGGTATAAAGGCAGAAATTAAAATACGCGTATGCCCCTGGCACGACCGCTTTGACATGCTTATAGGCTCCGGTGACCTAAAGAAACTAAAGGTCAATATTAATTACGAAGACCAAACATTAAATTTCAATAAACAAATATCAATACCATTCTATTTTGAATATAACCCTAAAAACGAAATAAATTTCCTTTCCAAATTTCAACCCGATAAAATTCAAATACCTGTATCTATCGAAAAAGGACCTATATTAGTATCCGAAATTGCAGATCTAGAGATCCCCCCTTTTATTGCAATTGCCGATGATGGACTAGTAGAAATACCTTATGGACCAATTAATGACAAAGACATTTACTTCACGCATCGTATTCCCGCTATACCGTGCGAATACTTCAATATAGAAAGTCAATATATGGAACAAACCGAACAAAAACTAAATTTTTCTAAATTGATTCGCACCGAACATTTAAACGACGAAGAGAAAGAACAAATAATATCTCTTTGTTACAAATACAAAGACGTTTTTTATTACGAGGACTGCGACCTTACGTTCACCTCTCATGTCAAACATCACATACGCACCTCCGACGAACACCCAATTTTCACTAAATCATTTCGACATCCGCAATCTATGCGCGAAGAAATTGATAGACAAATATTGAAACTTTTAAAAAACAAAATTATACGCCCTAGTATTTCTCCCTACAGTTCACCTGTATGGATAGTACCGGAAAAGGCAGACGCGTCCGGTAAGAAAAAATATAGGATGGTGATAGATTACCGGAAACTAAATGAAAAAACTACGGAAGATAAATATCCTCTACCCCAGATAGAGGAAATTCTTGACAATTTAGGCAAATATACCTATTTCACTACTCTCGATTTAGCACAAGGATTTCATCAAATCGAGATGGATCTCGAATCTATAGAAAAAACTGCTTTTAGCGTCAATAACGGTCACTACGAATACCTGCGCATACCCTTCGGTTTAAAAAACGCCCCTGCCACATTTCAAAGAATGATGGACCAGGTATTAAAAGAATTCCAGTATAAAACCTGTTTTGTGTATATGGACGACATAGTAATTTTTTCTAAATCGTTACAAGACCATCTTATACACCTTAAACAAATATTCGACAAATTAAAATCCGTTAACCTTAAAATTCAATTAGATAAAAGCGAATTTCTCCACAAGGAAGTCGCTTTTCTTGGACATATAATTACCAGAGACGGCATAGTTCCTAACCCTCTAAAAATAGAAGCAATAAATAAATTCCCAATACCTAAGACAACCAAAGAAATCAAAAGCTTTCTTGGACTCGTAGGCTACTATAGAAAATTCATAAAAGATTTTGCCAAAATGACCCAACCAATGACTAAGTGCTTACGTAAAAACGAAAAAATTGACATAGGAGACCCGCAGTACAAAGAAGCATTCAAGAACGCAAAAGAGGCGATTTGCAATACGCCTGTACTCTGTTACCCAGATTTCAGTCAACCATTTGTACTCACTACCGATGCTTCCAATTTCGCACTTGGATCAGTATTAAGCCAAAACAATAAACCTGTCGCATTTTATTCACGTACTCTAAACTCCGCAGAACGTAATTATAGTACTATAGAAAAAGAATTATTGTCAATAATAGAATCTTGCAGACATTTTCGTCCTTACGTATTTGGCCGGAAGTTCACAGTTGAAACAGATCACAATCCTCTTGTTTGGTTATCCAAACTTAAAGAACCCAACTCGAGTCTTACCCGCTGGCGTATCAAATTAGAAGAGTATGATTTTGATATTAAATTCCGGAAAGGTAAGGAAAATTATGTTGCCGACGCGTTGTCGCGTATCGAAATTAACGCTAATGAGACTGAGTCACTAAGTCCCAATATCCTCGAACCTCCACCTACACTTTCTGATCAGGAACTAGAACAATTTATTAACTCCAATAACTTACCTGAATTTGATCCTAATGAAGTACAAGACCTGTTAGGGAACGAGGAAGACAACGAAATTAGCTCCGTACACGCCGAAGAAAACACCTTAACGATACCAATAACAGATAAACCGGTAAATGCTTTCAAATATCAAATAATTATAAACACTATACATTCTAATAAAATATTTCGCCACCACTCTAAACCTTTTGATAATAATAGAACATATATATCCATAAACGAAATTAATGACCAAATAATGGATAAACTGATATCAGCAATTAATCCAAACAACCTCACATGTTTTTTCGTAAACAATCTTAAATTAAAAAACGAGCTAATTCCAAAATTACAACAATTGCTAAACAGTCGAACAAAGATCACGATTTCATCAAGTATGTTAGAAGATATCGAAGATGAAGGTAGGCAACAAAAATTAATATCGGATTACCATAACTTAAACCACAACGGAATTTGCGAAACTTATAACTACTTCAAAACTAGATATTATTTTCCCCGAATGAAAACAGAAATTGAGAAATTTATTAATAAATGTGACCTATGTCAACAATGCAAATACGAAAGACATCCTTATCAACCACCACTATCAGGGCCTTCAGTACACAATAAACCTTTCGAATGTCTCTATATAGACACCTTTACCTATCTACTATCTAAACACAAAATTTCTAACAATAATTGACTCTTTCTCTAAATACGGTCAAGCTTATGCCCTCAACTCCAGCGAAGGCATATCAATCGTTAACAAGCTAAGACACTATTTTAATCACCACAATTTGCCGAAACGAATCGTATGCGACAATGCCCAGGAATTTGCTAGTCAAAAATTGCAGGAATATTTAAAATTAATGAATGTCGAAGTTCACTATATTACCAAAAGAAATCCCAACTCAAATTCTCTAATTGAGAGATTACACTCCACCCTCATTGAGAAATTAAGAATTATAAATTTAAAAGACCAAAAGCAATCACCCGCAAATCAAATGATAACTGCCATATTTATATATAATAACTCGTTACACTCTACCACAGGTTATACACCTTTCTCTATTATCTATGGACCCTATAGATATGAAGTAGACTTAAATCTATCACAAGATATTTTTGAAGATTACACACGTAAAAGACAAGCCGAATTAGCCCCCTTCTATGACTCAATTAAAATGCGGACTACCGACAAAAATACTCGAGCAATCGAGAAAAGAAACGAGACTAGAGACAAAGAAATACCTGAAATTCAAACGGAACATGTATATTTCACATCAGATCCTAACCAAAGTAAACACAAACCGCCATATCAAAAAAGGCGAACTAATCAAACAAAAAGGAAAGCAAATAACTATCAAAGGTAAACAAAAAATAACCAATCGAGATCTCTCAAAGATTAAACAGATAAGAAAACACACTGTTTTGTTACAGGACAGTCCTCGCGACATGCCACTCCTTGACCAAGACACCCCTACAGACGAACGGTTACTACCAGGAACCTCTAGGGACAGCTAAGACGCTAGATTACTATCATAAGTTTTACTTTTCATACAACATTAGTCAACTAGAAGAGAATTTAAAAATTCTACAAAATTCGACTGTTACACTAATTGAACTTAGACTTACTGACGGCAAAAATGAACCTTTATTAATTACTCGCATTAAAAATAATGTAGCTAATAAACTAAAGTATCTTAAGGATTCACTAAATAAAATAACAAATAGACGCGTAAAAAGAGGACTTATTAACGGAGTGGGATCTATTGTTAAATTTATATCTGGAAATTTGGATCAAGACGATCTAGAACAATAAAAATTTAAAAACACTTGAGAATAATCAAATAAAAATAAATACTAAGGTATCTAAAACAGCTACGGTGCTTTCACAATTGAATAACGCGTTACAAAAATCGTTTGAGGACGTTTACCTGAACCAAAAACAATTAGAACGCTACATACGTAATTACTCTTCCTATATAGATGGCCTGTTCGTCCTTTCTGTTCAAGAAAAACTCATTGACAACTTTCAAATTCAAATTGACAAAATAATAAGAACTATTATTCTTACTAATGCTGAAATACCTAATTTAGAAACAATAGACGCTAATGAATTATCACAAATAGTGGTATAAATGAAGACTTTGAAAAAAGCGAAATAGAAAAGCTACTCAAGTCCCAAAATGGTTCTAAAATTAAGGAGGATGGGGAATGTAGAATTGTTAGATTATGGAGCACGAAGAAGAGATCGGATGTTTATCAGGCTATCATCGAACTCGACTACAACTCTTATAATAATGTTATGAATTGTGAACACCGTTTTCTAATGATTGGGCTGGATAGTTGTCAGGTGTTTGATGGAGTCGACCTTAAGCGTTGCTTTAAATGTTGTGGTTATAATCATTCATTCTCTGCTTGTGGATCTAAACTCTGTTGTCCTCGATGTTCTGAGAGCCATGAGCTGAAGGATTGTAAGTCTGAGTCCGTAAAGTGCATTAACTGTATTAATTATAAGAATTTAATTATCAGGGCAAACACCAACGTTGATGTTGATATAAATCACACTGTGTGGGATACAAATTGTACTGTCTATAAACAAAAATTAAACTCTTTAAGAAATGCAATATTTGGAAATCAATAGCAATCACAATCTAATAACGGTCCATCTCAGACCTTGCTTCCATTAGCTAATAGGCCTACTCCCGTTTCGGTTACGGTCACCCCTCCACTGGACAATATTAAACTGTTATATCAGAATGTTCGTGGGCTCAATAGTAAGACTATCTCGTTGTACAACTTATCAACTTTGTTGGATTATCATGTAATAGCATTTAGTGAGACGTGGCTGAGTTCAAGTGTTCATGATTCTGAGCTTTTTTGTGACAAATTCAATATTTTCAGAGCAGATAGAAAGTTTAGTGAACTTAATGTTAATAGAGGAGGTGGGGTATTGGTTGCTGTTCTTAGATCCTTCCCAGTTACCGTTCTAAATCTTGATTTTATTTACAAGAACTTACCGCAGATTGACATTGTTGCTCTAAGATTACCACTCAAAAAAAGGCAATTCTTAATCTTGCTCTGTATATATATTCCTCCTAATACAAATATTGACACTTATGAATCTCTTTTTGAGGAACTTACAAACTTGCATTCTATATATGGTAATAACATCATCATAGTGGGCGATTTTAATATTACTGACTACTTTGAAAATTTAAATCGGTTAGATAAGTCACCTAAAGTCTTACAATTGGAACTGTTTTGTAGCTTTCTTGATTTAAATCAGTATAATTTTGTTACTAACATCAATAATAGGGTATTAGATTTGGTTTTAAGTAATTTTAATTGTTCAGTCGTTAAATCGGTCTCAGTTGATTTAAAGGAAGATTCACACCACCCGGCATTAGATATAGATCTGGATGTGAACGTGAACAGTAAGGAATTCGTAAGTAATGATACGCCTAGTTTCAATTTCAGGAAAGCTGATTGGATGTCACTTTATACAAATTTCTGCAATATTAATTGGGACTCTATTCTTGGCTCAACAAATGTTGATGATGCTTTACAATTATTTTACAATCTTATATATGACAACATATCTTCACATGTTCCAAAAACCCTCCCGAGGAAGAATAAATATCCTCCATGGTTCTCAAAAAATATTATTTGTAACCTTAAGCAAAAAGATAGGGTCTGGAACGAGTTTAAGAAAACTAAGAGCTTGATTCTTCATGATGAGTACAAGAGTATCAGGGCCAATATAAAAAAAGATATTGATTTAGCGCATAAAAATTACTTAAGGGAAATTGAAAATAATATTAAAATCGATCCAAAAAAGTTTTGGTCATATATAAAGTCTAAATCTATGTCTGCTTCAATACCTAACACATTGAGCTATGAGAATGTTTCACTTGACGATCCTCAACTTATTGTGGATAAGTTTGCAGAATATTTTAAATCAGCATATACCTCATCAGATGGATTTGACAGTGACACTTCCAGTGTGAATGATTCTTTGTGCATGCAAAACATTTTTATACCTAATATATCTGAAGCAGAAATAATACGGGCAAGTAAAAAGTTGAAATCTAAATTTACTGCCGGTCCGGATGGTATACCGGCATTTTTGTTATAAGATTGTTGTTCAGTGTTTGCTAAACCTTTGGCGCATATTTTTAATTTGTCCTTGAATACTGGTAATTTTCCCCGCACGTGGAAAATATCTAAGATTTGCCCTGTGCATAAAAAGGATAGTAAGGGAGATATAATAAACTACCGCCCTATAGCAATTATAAATAATTTAGCGAAACTATTTGAATTCACACTACACGAATATATCTTTCCTAACATAAAAAGAAAAATTACACCTTACCAACATGGTTTTATGGCAGGCAGATCTACTACATCAAATCTGATGTGTGTAACACAGTATTTATGTGAGGTGTTGGATGGGGGTGGCCAAGTTGATGTCATTTACACGGATTTTTCTAAGGCGTTTGACAGACTTGACCATGGTATTATACTTAAAAAGTTAATTAATATAGGTCTATCTCAAGAATTTATATATTTCTTTAAATCATATTTAAGTAATAGATTGCAATATGTTTACTACCATGGTCACAAGTCTGTCGAATTTATGGCTGAATCAGGTGTTCCACAAGGCTCCGTTCTTGGTCCGCTTCTGTTCAACATTTTCATTAATGACATAGTCAGTCAGCTACATTGTCAACATTTACTATATGCTGATGATTTAAAAATTTATAATGCTATTGATTGCGTTGAAGATGCAGAAGA
The DNA here is from genome assembly GCA_963924545.1 of Pogonocherus hispidulus. NCBI lineage: Eukaryota > Metazoa > Arthropoda > Insecta > Coleoptera > Cerambycidae > Pogonocherus > Pogonocherus hispidulus. The sequence continues at coordinate 45,548,577 of OZ004692.1, read as the reverse complement.
ACTTAATTCTGATTTGCAAAAAGTTTACAGGTGGTGCTGCGAAAATAAACTTCCGTTAAACGTTCAGAAATGTTACACTGTTACTTACTCGCGTCGACGAGATTTACTTTTATATGAATATCTTTTAAATGATTGTATTGTTAGGAGGGTTGATAGTTTCAGGGACTTGGGTGTGACATTTGATTCCAAAATGACATTTATTTCTCATATAAATGCAGTTTCATCTTCAGCATATAGATCTTTGGGTTTCATCATGAGAAATTCCAAGGGCTTTAGAAGTGTCAGCACTTTAATGATTTTATTTAATTCTCTGGTTAGAAGCAAGTTTGATTATGCAGATACAGTTTGGAGCCCACACTATATGGTGCATGTCAACCAATTAGAAAAAATTCAAAGAAAATTTTTAAAATATTTGTGTTATGTGCAGGATAATGTTTATCCACCTATAGGGGTTGATCACAATACGCTACTCGGGCGATTTTCTATTGGCTCATTGGAAACAAGAAGGGAGATGCATGGAGTTGTTTTTCTGCATAAGATTTTAAATAATTTCATTGACTGTCCGGATCTTCAGAAACTTATATTAATACATGTCCCATCTAAATCAACTCGACTCCATCAAACCTTTCACATTCAGGCCTCACGTACCAATCTATTAATGTACTCTCCTATCAATGTTATTTGTAATAATTTTAACAAGATACAAGATTCCATAGATATTTTTTGTTGTAAAGTCAAGGATTTAAAGTCTGTATTTAATTAACATTTGTATTGTTTATGTCATAATTGTATACTTCCGACTCTGTAATTGGGACACTATTGTCTTGTTGAGTTGTGTAAAATAAAATAAAATAAAAATAAAATAAAATAAAATAGAAGATGAATTATTAAAACAGTATCCCAAGGATACTTTACTAATGCTAGATAAAAATCATCCATTTGAAATATTACAGAACGCTAAACTAGGAGTTATTTCTATTTCTCAATCAATTGTAATGATTCTGAAAATACCTATACTAAGTCCTACCCAATACAATATTTCTAACATCTATCCAATCTCTAACCAACATCAACAAATAATAATTCCCCCTGCCAAATATTTCCTGACGTCACCCCTCGAGAACCGATGGACCAATAAATGTCAAAAGACAATGAAATTATACATTTGCACCCGTCTCCTTATGAACAATTGCACTCTACAAAGGATCGAAGATTGCACTTGGGCCTCAACCTCAAACGTTACCGCAATTAAAGAATTAAATAGTGGACTTTTAATTACGTCCCAGAGCCAAATAGAAATAATAGAAAAATGTCAAAATATAATCAAAAGAGTGAACTTGAAGGGAACTTATATATTAAACAGTAAATGTCCTTTAATAATCCAAAACCAAGAATTTACCACTGGTACTTCTTTAATTACACACATCATCCCCACCTTAATAGAAGCACCTGTTAATAAACCTACATATCATATTAATTTAAATACAGATCACCTAAATGACTTGTATGCCCTTGCAAAAGACCTGAGAACGATCGACCAGCCATTACAGTTACAGACTCTCCAAGTGGGACATGCCGCAATTACGGCCATCATTTTCATTTTCATTGTCTGTGTTCTAACTATGTTGCTATGTTACAGAAAGCAGATATCTTCCTTGATATGCTCTCAAAAAACAATACTTAGAATACCTTTAAATAAACTCCCTACAGAACAACCCCAAGACGAAAAACTTGAAGTTGAAGAGGACACCAACAACTAGGGATGGAGGAATTATATCATAGACGACTACCGTAGGTCACAAGTTCATCACCATTAAGACATGGACCGTCTAACGCAGCCTTTATCATAGGATGCCGCCGCCTATTAAACTGATAAACAAATATATAAAAACCCATGTAAAAAAACAAATATTATTCATTCCTAGACGAATCTATGTCCGTTTAAATATAGTTGTTATTTAGTAAAATCTTTGTAATTAGTAAAATATAACTTTAAAAAAAAAGTAAATTTGAAATCAAGTTATTTAACTGATAGGTCGATATATATCATTATTGGCCTTTAATATCGGTATCAGCTAAAAATTTCATATCGGTTGTCACTACTAAAGGCCCAATAATTATTCAAACATGGTCAATGGGTCAAACATGGTATTAATTTTCTAATTTTCAGGACAAACCCGGAGTTTATACAGCCACTAACAATTAACTCCAATAATTAAGAATTAGGAATATAAGTATGTTGCTTTACATTGAGTCATGTATACATATAAAAGAATAATAACTAACTACCTAATGTCAGTTGTGAATTGTTCATTCTTAGTTATTAGTTGCTGTCTAAACCCAGACAAAGATGTTAAATTTGAACTACAGTAATTACTTTATATTCCACTCAAAAGGAATGGTTTTTAAATTCGCAGTTGGATAATCCATCTGTTCAATGTTCTCTCACTTCTACCCTTTTTTTAAAGTAATAATAAGTTTAAGTTATATAAGTACCCTATGAATATTAGAATTTTAGATATTCTACTTTGATTTGTTTACATATGAATTTCGAATTCGAATGAGAGTGTACTTATTGAAAGACACATGATTTTGTGCCGCTAACATAAAGGTTTAAAATTCGAATTGTGCCTCTTTAACCCTTTTGAGCAAGTACCCACCTAGATGTCCATTGTGACTGCCGCTAAACACATACAGTCCACTGAAGAAGATATCAAGAGGCATTAATTGAAAAGGAAACACTAAGGAAGTGCATTTCCAACTTATTTATTGTCTTAATTAAATTAATTTCTTGATAAAATTAGCCCTTATTCGTACACCACCGGTGAATTTAAAAAGCTGCTCTAACTGAGGTGAAGTACCCCTTGTATCTCAGTTATTTTACCATAACTTACGGAAAAGAGAAAATAGTGTTTTCATAGTTTTTTTTTACTTACAATCTAGTGGTATATTTCGACTGTTTCCTAGATATATACTGAACTTGTGTTATTTTTTAAACTGAACACCCTATATATTTTAACATTTTTTGAAAACTACTCAAATTTGCATTCTAACGATATTATTTCAAGTCAGCCATCTATCTTAGATCCATTGAGCAAATTACTATCTAGTAAAAGCAGCAAGATTTAATTGGAGCTCCCCTAAAGACTGATGTAATTTTAAATATTCCATTGTATTTAAAACCGATGTGAAAAAAGTTGAAAAGTTCGGGTAAACGAGTTGGGCGACTTGAAATACAGTATCCTTGAAATGCAAATTTTAGGCAATTTTCAAAAACTGAAAAATATATAAAATGTGACATTTAAAAAACATATGCACACTCCACATCTTGCTAATTGAACATATCAGTAAAATTATACTTTAAAAACTGAACTTCTTAAAAAACTCTATACAAACTCATTTTTTTCTTTCCCGTTAAGTTATCAGGTAACTAATAACTTACTGAAATTTTATAATTTTCAATTTCAGAAACCAAGAGAGCTACGGAAATTCTGTTTGTGACATGTCTTTGCTGACTTAATAATAATAATAATAATAATAATATATGTGTTTTATTTACCAAAACGGTGATACAATGAAATAATACAGAGAATATATTATTTTACTAAATTAATTATAATAACATTTACACAAATAATTAAGCGTAAGGCAAATTTAACACAAAGAAAGCCCACAAAGGAAGACCTGCACGTGGGCATATCATTTATGTGAATTCTTTAATACCTTTTAAATAATTTTTGGTGTACAAAAGCTAGTTATGAAAAGAAATCAAGAAGAAAGAAAGAAAGGAGGCAACTAAACAATACTGAGTGTGTCTATGAAGATATTACGTTATTACTTGATGAATTGCATGTCTAGGCATCTGGATGATCCATTGCTTTATTTTAACTTTAAAAAGTGCTAATGAGTGTAGACTTTTCATTTGTCTTGGCACTATATTATATATTTTTGGAGCAAGGTAAGTATATGATTTTTGGCCAATTGTTTTGACCATTCTAGGAACAAGGTTAGATTCAGCTTTATGCCTTGTTTCATGAACATGATCTATCCTAGTCGTTCTATTATTAATAATATTTTTACGTTGGTGTAAGACCAATGCTAAACCGAAAATTTGTCGGGCGTCCATTAATCCAGATTCCACAAATAATGCATCGCTCGAGTAGGTATAGCACTTGTTGAATATTATTTTTAGAATCCATTTTTGAGCCGTATCTAGTTTTTTGTAATAACAATTCGCTACACCCCCCCAGGCAATGATACCATAACTTATATGAGTCTGAACCAGCGCATAATACATTAGTTTTAGGTGGTATATTCCAAAGAATCTTTTCAGGTATTTGAATTTATATAGCATATATCTCAATTTACCGACTAATTTATTAATATGTTCATCCCATTTTAGGTGACTGTCAATGGTAATGCCCAGATATTTAACACTGGGGCTAGAGGATATTGAGAATACTTGATTATTAAAATGTATTTGCATTGTAGTGAAGTCAGGAAGATTTGACTTGTAACTACTATAAGGTGAGTACACAGTTTTTTCAAAATTAATAGTCAGCAGTTTATTATTAAAAAAATTTAATATAACAGGTAACTCATTTTGTATTTTTTGTTTCAGGGCTGTCCAGCTAACGTCTTTATAGAAAATAACGGTATCATCAGCAAAACTGGTTATATTTCCAGATACAGGTAATTGAAAAAGATCATTTACATACAATGTGAACAGAATCGGTCCAAGTACAGTTCCTTGTGGAACCCCATAACTCACATTTCTTTTGGAACTTATGTTACCATTAATATTGACACATTGCTCTCTATTAGTTAAATAGCTTTTTAATAAACTGTGTACTTTACCTCTAATTCCATTTATTTCTAAAGTTCGCAATAAGTCCGGGTGGCTGACCGTATCAAATGCTTTTGCTAGATCTATGTAAATGCAAATTGCAGGTTTCGATTCGTCTAAACTTTTGTATATTTTTGCAGTTAGATCAGCAATCGCATCATGCGCTGACCGGCCTTCCTGAAATCCGAACTGATTTTGAGATATCAAATTATACTTTTGAATAAAACTGTTTAACCTTTTTTTTATTATTTTTTCCACGATCTTAGATAAGTTTGATACCAAGGATATTGGTCGATAATTTGCTACCTGCAATCTATCTCCAGACTTGTAGATCGGTTTTATTATAGCTATTTTTAACGATTGTGGATAGACTCCGTTTTCTAGAATTAGATTCACGACATATGTTATAGGTTCCACTAAATTTTCAATACATGCTTTTATTGTTTTTACACCAATCTCATCCATACCAGGTGCTTTGTTGGAGCTTAACTCTCTAATTATATCCTCAACTTCCTTTCTCTCTGCCCTCTCCAAGAATATAGAGTTTTCCACCCTCCTACCTTTATTTTCCTTGTTGGTCTTTGTAATTTTTTCTGCAAGTGTTGAACCTACACCACAGAAATAATTATTAAATCTCTCAGCGATATCAACTCCATTTGTGACTATTTCATTGTCAAATCTAATTTTTTTTTATATCTGTAACATTCCCTTTCCCCTCGATACTTTTAACACATTGCCACATATGCTTAGGGCAATTTTTTGTTTTACTAATTTCTTGTTTAAAATATTCCGACTTTGCATTTTTTATTAAGTCACTAACTACATTTCTGTAAGTTCGGAACTCTGCACAGAGTGTTAGATTGTTTGGATTCTTTTGTAAATTTTTATACATTAAATTCTTTTTATTAATAGCATTCACTAAGCCTTTAGTTATCCAAGGATTTCGTTTAATATTATATCTCTTAATTTTAACTTTAGTGGTGCACAGATTAATTTTGCTTTTTAAATTATTAATGAAACTATCAGTGACATAGTCGACATCTCTGCTAGAATACATATCAATCCAGCTTTCTCTACTTAATTCAACATTTAATTTTACATGATCAATATATGATTTATATATATTATGCTGATGACTTTCAATTTTTTCATTTTGTAGATCGAACCTAAGAAGAGTTGAAAAGTGGTCAGTAAGAGATGTTTGCCAAATCAGTGGAGTGAAGTTATCTAACGGTTCCTTTGTTCGCAGAAAAATATGATCTAAGCAAGTTCTACTTGCCCCTTGAACCCGAGTTTCTTTGTTTATGAGTGATATGTAACCATGTTCTTGTAGTATATTGAGATATTCTTGCTGCTCGTCATCGCTGTCATGAAGTATATTAATATTGATATCACCTAATATAATATTTATGTCACTATTACCCTTATTGTTACGTAAGTAATTATATAAGTCCATATTAAAAGTTGAGGGTCTCGTTGCTGGCGACCTGTATATTGAGAGTATGGTTATACTTTTTTTTGCATAGCTGATATTCAGCTCAACCGCATTAATGTTTACCCAACCCATTAATAAAATGGATATTTACTACATTTGGGTTTATCACTATTTAACCGTATATGACATATCTTTATCACCCAGAAAACGCTAGCCCCAGTATTACTATATTTGCAAAGTTGACCTTATACGTTCGTTTGGTCATACTCTGACAATGCTTTCTCAACTAAAGTAAACAGAATGATTCGTTCTTGCAACGATGCCCAATTGAGTTTCTGTGTGGATATGTCCCAACTTATTATACGAGCTACTATATTATCTGGTTAGCTCAAAATGTACATAGTTATTCTTATATGGTTACAATCAATATTTTTATTTATAATTATAAACTCCATGCTGGTAGTTTCAGTCCACAGTAAACACATAGAATTATCTGATTTTCTTGGTATATAGTTAACTATTATTTAATGTTTGTTTCACACTTTGTCATTGTTCGGCACCTGCATTGCACATTGGTGAACATTCCCCATGTACATACGCACACACAGTTAATATCTCCACTGGAAAACAAGGGGTGTCAAAGAAGAACAGTTTGTATTTTCACCTCAGCCACTACTGACAGTAATGTTTTCTTCCTAACCATGTGCTTGACTCCCCTTTGCTGAATGAACATCGTTTTTCGCTACATAGACAAAAATAGATAATATGCTAGGGATAGTAACAGTCATGAAGCATAGTCACAGTTTTCACATATTCCGCTAAATCTCTAATTTTAGAGGTTTGGTATCCGAATCGAAGATTATAGTTCCTTACAATATCGATTATTCAACAGGTGTTGTGTTGGGTTAGCACCGTGAACTTGACTGATTATTTGTATCCTTGACTTTATGCTTAGGTCATGAGAGATAGTACTGTAAATAGCTATTTTGCTGTTCTGCATTTTTTTAGATCAGTACACTATAAGTCCACCCTACAATTTATCTACCTATGTAAATTGTTAATTGTAGCTTGTTGAACCCCATGTCACTAGGAACTACTTTATTGGATGTTCATCTGCCAATGATGTCTATGGACTCGTTAGATGCCTTTACTTTTATGTGGCAGACTTCTGTTTGGAAGCTGTATATTTGTTTGGTGTTTGCCAGTTGTGTTGACAGTGGTTTGGTCACCATTCTGCCTCCCAGGGATATGTGGTGTATGAGGCAGTGGAATGGTCAATATAATTGTGCCTGTGCTGGTAACTTGTTAAAAAAGCGCCTCTAGTGTTGTCTGCTCCTGTAGACAGCTTAGTGTGTTTACCCCTTGTTAAAAGAACATGAAAAATTAATGACATTTATGACATATATTTATGCCTCACATATGGCAGGTTTAGGATTTTACCTATACCTAACCTAAGGTATACGCTTACTTTGTATATTTCAATGTTTATTTAAAAAAAAATCAACTAATTTGTTGGTTGAGGGAGTAGGTGTTATACATACATATGTATACAGTGTATACATATGGTGTATACTATATACCTTTAGGCACATATATATTTTTTTTCATCTGCAGACTTTCTTATACATTCACACCCTTAAACTTATCTCTCTGAATATATTTCCAAGAAATATTGGCTGGTAGCTTAGAAATCATTTAGTTGCCTATCCTGTGGTATTGCTACTGAATTTTCATTAGTACATCCCATTCTAGGTGCTTGAACAGATGGCCTTCTCTGGTTCCACAGATTTTTAAAATACCTAAATATATGAAAAGGATAAACAGTATTAGCTGTACAAAATGAAATAAACAGGATGTCATTCATGTTCCCTTGTCTCCATAGGCCGGATTAACTGCACCTGCTGTACCTCTCATATTCTTTGAATGATTTAGAATCTTGTGAAATTTCTAATAGATGTTAGGTGAGCCCTCTATTTAATTGAAATATTTGTCTTACCGCTTTGTAAATGAGTCCAGTTTGTGCTGCGTTGCAAACTCACAGCACCAAAATAAACATTCCTCTAAGAAATCTAAGAACTACGTTTTATTTCTGCTTTAGTCTTGAGTAGATGATGCAAAATTTGTAAGTATTAGATATTCCGACTTTGTTCTAAAGATGCAGCCTCTGCATAGTAAGCTTTTCTTAATAAATCCACGTTTTCAAGGACAGCCTACTCCATTTTTTTGTGTCATTACTGCAACTGCTCCGTAACTGGTCTGGTTCCGTCTCCTTTTTTTGATATCAGGCTGCCTCATATATCAAAGGAATACTTGCTCCATAGCCTACTATGGATGGCAGGCTTCTCCAGAAGGCTCCCGCTGAGACTTCCTCCTAATCTCTCTAGGTCCTGTCCAAGCAACCACTTCCCTTCCCTTCCTTCCTCAACCCTCTTAAATTAACTTTCGAAGTGCTGACTCAGTAAAACTCATCTTCTGAGTGGTGGAAATTTCTCTATCATTAGAGGGAGATGAAATCGAGGTCGGTTGAGCGAGTTGTAAAATGGCACACTTTACATTTTTCAAAATCGGTGTTAAATAGGTGAGTGTTATATAGTGTTTGCCCTTTTTCCGTATTTTGAATAAATAAAATTGTAAAGTTGAAATTGATGTTTATTTTTAACCTCAGACCTAGGCGAGAAATCAAATTAAGTGGGCATTCAGAAATACCCTGAGTTACGTTTGTAACATATGATATGGAGGCGTCTTGCTTCTTTCCCAGGATTAATTCTTCATAATTAATCTGAAAATAAGAATTAATGACGATGATTGAGTATACCATATATTTTACAGAGTAAGTAACTAATTTTATATTATTGAAAGTGCCGAATTTTGTATCCTAATATTTTTATAAGAAATCCATCATGCCCACTGGCTGCTGATATATCAGGCTGGGGAAATTATAGCAGATGCTTTGTACAAAGTATATATTATAGTTAACCCAGTTTTCTGGTTAACAAAGAATGAATGTTTTTCGATCTATATATTAACACGTACAATCTCATCAGAATAGAAAACTATGTTTTTCTCACTGCCTGTTGCTTGATCGGACTGGAAAAATCAGGAGTTTTGAAAAAATAACTTGTATTTGTTGCCTATGCCAATTTTCTGGCTAGTCGATGTAAATGAGTATTTACCCTATCAGCATTCAAATCAGAATTGTGAATGCTCACGATCAGTTTATCCCAGGATGCTACAGACCTCACCTACAGCTACAGTAGCTACAGTCTACTCATTATTTGGCAAAGGACAACTTCTGCCGAGGATCTGAATAAATTCTCACCCAATAAGGTGATCAGCTTTATTGAGGATGGACCTGTTCGGTAAAAAATAAGGTGTCCTACCTACCTACCCTATCAATCCATCCTGATGTTAACAAATGAATAAGTAGGTATATGTGTATACGAATATATAGTACCTTACTTATAAAGGCTCTGAGGAAAAAATAATAATTAACTTTTTAAATAAATACATAAATAAATTCATTATTCTCATTTTCTCTATATTTTTCTCAAATACAATGGAAAGAACGTGGCACATGAGAACCAACAGCGATGACTGATTATACTTTCTATTCATATACCAGATGTAATAGGCTCATCTTAGAGCCACATCAGGAAAAACAGGAAAAAATCTATTTAGAACCTCTTAGGATTTTAGTTAGAAAATAAGCTATTTAGCAAATAAATAAAGTTTTTTATTATATATCCTTAACATTTCTATTTTTTTATGAAAACACTTAAGAGCCTCTCGACAATCTAGGCTATTATATAAAATTTCCTGACTCATATTTATACGTGACACGATAAGTGAATTTTACCTCGGTCGGTCAATTACACACTTTTAGTAATTATTAAATACAAAGAAATTCCAGAGCTTCACATCCAATAGTATCTTAATCTATTCTCTTGCCTTTTCTTTCTGTGAAACAAGATCGACTGGAGCAACTAAATGGTAAGCGGTTTTTTCAGTATTTAATAAGTTAATAGATACAGTCCATTATAATTTAGTTAACAGTACCAATACTAATTCATTGATTCAGACCTCTCTGCTGTATCAAGACAAAGTATCAATTGCACTTTGCATTTTATCGTGTACGATGGCTATACTGGATCATAACAAACATGACAGTTGAAGTCATTTTGATAGACGGGATTATTTCTCATAAGATTCATAAGCGGAGCAGCAGATTTTTTTTACATTTTATTGTTTGAGTAACTGTTTTTAAAAATGGGATCAATCGCGAGTGTAGTGACTGATCTTATAAAAAGTAGGCTATTCGTAAACGACCAAATTTAACAGATCAAGAATATTGTATGATAAAAAACGTGTATGACCGAATTCGAGTGCGAAACGCAGATATGTCTGTCAGTGATCTTGTAAAAATGTACAATTCTTCTAACACAAGCATGTGTTAGAAGTGTATATCGTGCAATTAAAAGTAGTGAAAATATAAAGAAGCGTATATTGAAAAATGTGGAAGGAAAAAAATTGTATTTGACCCCGATGTTAAATATGCGATTTATTGATTTGTAGGAAGATTCATTTACTTTATTTTAAAAATGAAATTTTAACGTTAATGAAAATTAAAACTGAATCCGAAGGCGAAGATTTGATTAGATTGTCCCGAAGAGTTTGAATGCGTACTATGTAGGAAATTAATTTTCGTTACTTAAAACGAAATCGAAAAAGTATGTTAATAGAGAAGGAACAAATTTTATTATGGCGAATAGAGTATTTAGAAAAAATAAAAAAGGAGTATCGTACATTGAAAACGAAAATTTATAATCGATGAGACAGATAAATAAAGAACAGTTTCCAAGGTTTGGCAAGATTTAAATATCAATAGGAGAAGAGAAGCATTTTTACAAGGATTTTCTACAGGATTAAAGGCACTGACTGGAAAAGGACGTCAATAATAATTACATATGTATATCTGTAGCTGTGCTTTAAAGTATCTTATCGGCGATGCATGTCATTTTTCAGTGATGTTTGAATTTTTAGTAGTTTTAGTGATTTTACCAAATTTGTGCCACTTAAGTGTTAACTCACTTCATAAAGACATTTTGCAGGGGCCACTTGTCCAGTTAGCAAAAGCGCTGGCTACGTCCATAAAAAAAAGAAAAAAGTTTGAGCGGGTGGTGGTGGACCATCTTTACCAAAGAGAGGAAAGCAAAATTGCTGAATTCTACATAATAATTTAGTACAAAAAAAGTACATACCTACCTACCTAAGTGTTGGATATTTTCACATACTTAGGCGAGTATAAGAATATATAGAGATAATGTTGTTTTTACCAAATATGTCTGTTTATTGTTCTACATTTACCTAATAATTTTTTGAACTCTCCAAAAATGATACGCCCATGGAATCGCCTGCACCGTACATCTTACCCATCGCAAGGATCTACATATTGTAAATGGTTTACTGCCTACTATTTTGGGACTCCGGTATAATTGACCTATTTGTTTTTTTTTCATGTCAAGAAAAAAAATATGAATTTTGTTCAATCATGGACACATTGTATGTACCGGGTTTTCCAACGAAATGACTCACCCCCTATATCTTTTTTATTTGTGGTGCTAACAAAAAAAGTTTTATACAAAAGTTTTATAATTTTTTACGAGCTTTCCAGATATGTAATTGAACAGCCAAAATGAGTGCAGCTTAAAGAAATATGAACCTAGATTCAATTTTTTTAAATGGAATACCCTGTATATTTTTTGATTATTGCATTCTACGGGTTTTTCTGATTTCAAAAATATATATATATGTGTTATAATCGATGCAACACTTGTCATTTTATGGAGCTTTTTTATAACACAGAAGCTGCAGCTGCCTTAGACATTGTTCATTTATCAAATTAGCCTTGGATAGAAACAAGGCCTCAAATAGGAGTAATTGCTTCCAAAACGTGTTATAAAAAAGCTCCATAAAATGACAACCGTTGCAGCGATTATAGCATATATATATTTTTTTGAAATTAGAAAAACCCATAGAATGCAGTAATCAAAAAATATACAAGGTATTCCATTTAAAAAAATTGGACCTAGGTTCATATTTGTTTAAGCTGCACCACTCATTTTGGCTGTTCAACTACATATCTGGAAAGCTTGTAAAAAATTATAAAACTTTTGTATAAAACATTTTTTTTTACTCTACCACAAATAAAAAAGATATAGGGGGTGAATCATTTTGTTGGAAAACACGGTACAGGGTATCCCAAATATGATTCCCCCCCCCCCCGTATCTGGGGGCTTATGAAAGATAGAGAAAAAGTGTAAATACGAAGGTTAATTGTTTTTTTTTATAATTTTTTTTAATTAACTAATCTCATATACACAGGATGTTCAGTTTTTCAGATACAGATATCAACTTTGGTTTTTCAAATGAAATGCCCTATATATTATGACATTTTTGGATTTTGCATAAAATTCTAGATCAGTTTAAAATAAGGTATTAACTGTCAAAAATTTATAGTTTTCGAGATATTTCCGATTTTTGTAAAAAATTGACAGATGTAGACATTTTTGAACCAGATTTATTACGTAACAATACCTTACATATTTTTGAAATTTGGTGATAGTGAACATAAAACAGTGCAATTTGATCTGCTGCATACATCAAATTTAAAATTATTTTATACAGGGTGTCCAGAATCCTAGAACCAATATCAGACGTTTGAATTACATTTTTCACAAAAATTTCAAATGGTATCCTTTATATTTTTATACTAATCAATGCAGAAATATGTTTACTTTCAAAAGTTATTAAGGTTTACTATACGTAAAATCAATACTTTTTGCATCTTTCACAAGTTCCAAGATAAGGCGGTGGTGAATTATATTTGGGATACCTTGTACATATCCACTGTGTTCATTTGAAAAACGAACAGTATAGGTATAAGGAATTTAAGTTCTTTACCCAATATAACCTTTACATTCCTACTAAAATAGCTTTGCTATAAGAGTGCAATTAAAACACAACCACATTGAAATATTAATGAGAATCATTAACATTTAAGACTAAATATACACCTAGGTACATATTACTTATATATTATGTAGGTACCTACCTACCTACTTCGTTTTTAAAGATTAATTTGAGAGGCCTAGATAGAGTCTATTATAATGTCAACAATATGAGTATCCATATTTAAGAAATTAATATTCAAATAATTATTCAAAACTTATATTAGAAAATATTATTTCTGTTGGTAAGGTTAATTACACCCCGTATATAGAAGTATTAAACATTCAGTACAAAACTACTTAAACCATTTATTTCTCATTCTAACAGGAAAATAATTCATACACATTTCTGTTGACTAATGATTTTAAAGGATGTAACAGGTCCAATTACAAAATGCATGATTCAATGAACAGCAGATATATATGCATCTCAATCTAAAGTGAGATTTTAACATGCATTGAACTTCCACCACTCCCAATATGACTTCTGAAGTGCAAGCATCTATTGGCATAAAAATTAAAATTGTGGATGGTGGAAGGGGAGTTGTAGTTGGACTCTGAAGGGAGTCACTAATTGACTGGAAGATAATCAGGCTGTGCAACAGCCCCTCTAGGAATGTTGTCTTTTGAGTAAGTTTTATTTTATTATTCTGTATTTTTATGCTTGGCATTTAGCCACATTTATTTGGGTGTTCTGAATAAAGAATAAAGTTGTTGTATTGTTCTCAGTCGCATTATTTTAAAGTAGTATAAAACCCTCTTGCAGCCAAGCAAAGGGCTAGGTAGTTAGCCCTCTAGTCACAGATGTGACAATAACTTTATTAAAATGATTAAGTATGTACTTTTTAAAATTACTAACCTGTATGAGTTCTCTGATGAGCTTTTAAATGGGAGCTTTTAGTGTAGACTTTTTTACATCCGAGAAATTGGCACTTATGTATTCTTCTCTTAGAATCTGGTGAATGATCCAAGCGATTATGATGCTTTGTAGGTGTTGAAGTGGTTGAAGATGATGAAACATGAGTAGATGAAGGTCTAGGAACTACAGATATGTACCTAGTTACACCAGAGGCTCGCACTCTAACTATTGTATTTCTATGTCCATGTGTATTACTAATGCGAAGCCCACAAACATCCAAATCACTAGCAGCAGAACTTCCATTACTGTGTCCAAGTTCTGACTCAGGACTTGATGGAGGAGTTAAAGTCTCTGCATTTCTTGTAATTAACCGTAACTGCAAAGCATCTCTTACATCAGAATGTACTCGATTTTCATAACTATCATTCTCTTCATCATCATCAGTGTCATCTTCATCGTCATCATCATCATCTACCGGTTCTTGTTTCACTAAAACCGCACAAGATAATGCACCATCCCACGAACATGTTGAACTTGCAGAACTTAAAGCATCAAAATGACTATCTTCTACTAAATCTTCTATACAATTTACTTTATACCAAATTCTACTTATGTCTGATGGTAAAGTCTTATACGTTTTAATTTTTGGTTCATCTTTCAAATACCATTCCATTTCATAACACGTCTGCAACAAAGTAAGTAAAGTTTAGAATATGTATTCGGAGTACTTTTAAAATACACACAAAATTTATACTTTCTAAATTATTATAAACTATTAAATGACTCTGAATCAGGTTAAGACTATATATTTGCTATATTTAGTTTTGTATATTTGTCACAAAGTTACATCTTGACCATATCAGCTCATATTGTGGTCTTATCATTAAGATTCATTCCACTAAATTGTGGTCCCAACACATTTATAATTGGAAAATTAAAAATATAACTTTTTTTATCCAAATTTTGTAAACTTTAAAATCACTTGTACCGCAACTCAACGAAGAGTTGCGGTACATCCGATCCTTTAAGCTAGCTTAAGAGGTTGATTTAGCACGTGTTCTTTAATTCAACATTTTGGTATGGTGGATTCTGTAGGACCAATCAGAATGGCGAATTTTTTAAATCAACCAATAAGAACCTGTTGAATTCATCACATCGAAATATAGAATTAAAGAACACAGCATCACTTTGAAACAGTGGCGGAAACAGTAACTTGGATTTTTGCTATTTAGTTTCTCGCTATCTTATATCTAATTTAATTACATTCTAAAATTATTATTTAACTGGAATTGATATAGCATATTATAATGTACTAAATGTGTAAATTCATTTAACTAAATAGTACAGCTTTGAAGCAGGTATTATTATTACTGGCAACACTGTCCAGGAATTCGCAGCCCTGCAACTGCCTGTGCGGAAGATTCGAGCATTCGTGGAGGCTTGTCTCCTTCCCAGCCCTCAGCGCTATTTGAATGTTCGACATCGGCCCAGTAGGGTTCTAACGTTGAGTGATAAATATCACTCAACGGTTCTAATAAACTTGGTAGACTATTTTTAGAACTGGTTGTACAATGTCAATTAACATTATACAACATGTCGAAAACTTGTAAAACTATTTTGAAAGGGGTAAGTAGTGATATAAAATTAAAATAGATTTCAATATTTTTCGAGCGTTCAATCTGAAAATGAAATTTAACTCAAAATATGTCAAATTCTTTATTGGGCATACGGCATACATGCCTTTATGGAAATAGTCATCCTTAGAGAAAGATAAAGAGCAGACTCTCAACTCTGCGTTCTTTAGCTTCTTTATCCATACTTGTCTCCTGCAACTCTGTAATGCTCAACTTATAGTTTCCGCGATAGCTCCAGATTTTCCCGCTTTTGGAAAAGTATGAAACTGATCTCAGGGTTTTTCTTTGTACAAGAGGAACAATGACGCTCACAACAATAATGATTCATATCTAATCAAAGCAATTAACTAATATAACAACGGATATTTCAAAATTCACAATAGACATACATACGCAAAACTGAACCAATACCACATGCGTTAGTTCTGCGTGCCGCCAGTAGGTAGCGTATTGCTTAGCAAGAATCGCGGATTGAGGCACAGCACAATGAGTTGAGGCGTTCGTTCCATAGCTTGTTAATATTTCAGGGACAAATAAAAAAATTGTTACACGACGGAGTTGCACGAATTTGGACAGCACTGGATCACCAATATCACCATTTAAAGTGGAATGCTTGTCTTGTACACGTACACAAGCTGGTACGTGATAACGTTCGTGACGGGCTTGTATTGCAAGCGTGTCGCGGGCTTAAGATTAGAAGATACAATAGTTAATGAAGTAAACTGTTATTTATCCGTTATATTTTGTGTGTTATCCATATACATATATACACCATAATTTGTTGTTATTTTGTTCTACAAAAATCAATTTTGTCAATCAATTATGCCGATCTTGACAAAAATGCTAATTGCAGACGTAAATTTACACTAGCACGCCAATTTCTTACTCGTCAGCTAAAAACGAGCAATATAATTTTTGAGATATATTTTGTTGCTTTTCAAGTACTTTCGAACAACGTATCTGTTTAAAAAAATAAATAAGTATGCCCATTGCCTTCCTTTATGGAATATCCGAAATTTCTTATAGTTGTGCCAAATATATATTCTTTATTAACAAAAGTTATATCCGATCCTATGTAATATTAAAAACATCTACTAATGTAAAGCGTCCAAAAATTTCGTAAAAAGACAGTAAATGAAATGAGTAAATATTTTTCCGCTCCTTCTCTTATGAAATTTGTTTCCACAGTGCAGTATTCAGAAATGTTTGCAGTTACATTTAATCACTAAATATATCTAATCAGAATCTATTTGTTCAAAATATCTATGGTTATGTAAACTAACGAAACATCGCATAAACAGATAAACACTTATGGGATTTGTTACCACTGTACACTATTCGAAAATTTAAAGCTTTTGTCATAGCATAACCATAATCAGAGACGTATAGAATCTATAAGTCTCGGTACTGTACAGGGTGTCCAAAATAAGATCCTCTATCCCCTTATCTCGGAAAGTATAAAGGGTAGAGGAAAAAGTTAAATACGAAAGTTTTTTGTTTTTACCTGAATTTTTAATTTTTATAACTTTCTTGAATACAGGTTGTTCAGTTTCTCTGATCCAGGCATCAACTTTCTTTTTTTAAATGAGACACCCTATATTCAATTACGTTTTTTAACTCTCCTTAAAATTCTAGGGCGACATTGTTAAGAGTACCCTATACCTATCATTTACCGTTACAAAGATATTAACATTTAAAGAAAAAAAATCTTTAAAAAACACCTGCTCAAAAAATCTCGGAAAAACAAATAAGACATCTAAAAAAAAAGGTAAATAGGGTTTATTTCGTAGACAATTAGACTCAGAAATTACTTCTATGAATCGATATTACCTGATTAACATACAGGGTGTTTTTGACAGATAGCTCAAACATGTATATGTTAAAACTCCAGAAAATCGAAAATTTCTTACGGAACACCCTGTGTATTATTATATTTTTGGATTCTCTATTAAATTTTAACCTTACTCTATATAACGTTCCCTATTCTTATTTTGCTTAGTTTTCAAGATATTGACGAAAATGTTTGGTGTGCTATTTATAAGAGACGCATTTTAGGCCCTGTCTTTTTTGGCCAATATTTAAATGGTCCCAGGTACCTTAGGTAAAATATCAGGAAATGGCATTCATTACAAACTTGCATTTTACCTTTATTGGATGCCGAAGAAGATGCCAATCAGATTATCTATCAGATGGATGGAGTTCCATGCCACAATACTGCAGTTGTAAAGAATTTTATTAAGAACTATTTTGTGGAATGGATAGGGCCAAACGGGAATATCCCATAGCCGCCGAGGATCCCAGATTTAACTCCACTTGATAACTTTTTATGGGGTACATTGAAAGCCTGAGTTTATCAAATTCGGAGTAATAATGTTGATGATTTAAAGATTAAAATCAGGATGGAAATTGAAGCGCTCAATCAAAGTGATTGCGCTGTAAGAAAACTAGCAGTTATATACAGGGTGGTCCACCGGAAATCAACTCGATCTATATATGGAAAACTATTCATAGGAAAATTTTGAAAATTTGACAGTATACTAATGTCGGTGGGAACAACTCGCCTAAAATATTCTCAAGATGGTGGCACTTCCGGTTATACCGGAAGTAGGTGCAAACTTGCTTGTTTTAAATGGAACACCCTATATATTACCTCATTTTTAGATTCTACGTAAAATTCTAGGTAGATTTCATGTATCATGTCCTATACCTAAGTCTAAGCGTTTTTACATTATTTAAGTTTTTATGAGAGAAATGACGTTTGCAGGCCCGAAAGCAGTTATCCATTTTTCTTAAGGGTCCATTCTCTGTAGATTTGACAGGCATGAATGCGGGGTCGAATTGAGAGGATGGGTAGCCGATGGGTGAAGACTTACATATTTCCACTATCGAATTATTAAGATTTCGAAGGTGCACGTAAAGCCGATGTAAAAAGGCACATGGAAATAAAGTTAGCCCTCATTGCAAGGGTACCGGATTTGTCTTATAATTGCAACAAAATTTCTTTTTAGTGTTATAAATTATATATCACCGGAAAGATCAAAAGATAAACTAGATCCCTATAGTAGCAAATTTTTGTTTAATAGGTACATGTATTTTAGAGAAAATAATTTTTGAAAATACGCTATTTTAGTACAAAATTGTTTGCCTGGCATTTTAAAAATAAAAAGAAATACCAAAAATTAAGTACTACTATAGGGACTTAGATTAAAGTCTTATCTTTCAATACTTTTTTACTAAAAGTCGCTATCTTTTATAGTTTTTTTATAATTAAACACGAGACGAACGCCGATTTAGGGCTTATTTCGACCTAGTGAATGGACTCTTAAAAGGAAGCCTTTATTATTCAATTTGGGGTGGGTTCCTTGTTGGAAAGAGCCTATTTTAATAGAATTTTTATAATATTTCAATAACTATGAATACAGGGTGTTCAAAAAAATAGGTTAAAAAGAAAATTGGGAAAACTGCAAAAAATCTATTTTTTCAAATGGGAACCCCCAAATTTTATGGTTTTATCTTATTTAGCATTAAAAATAAGGGTAAGTTTGTGTATAGTTATCTATCCTGAAAATTCTTAGTTTTCGAAATATTGCCCGTTTAATATTTTTATTTGGTAATTTTGCTTCGTATTTTAAGTTCAGTTACTCTTAGTTGGCTGTGACAGCGTTAAAACACAATCAAAATAAATGCTAAACAATGTATTAAGCTGTCATTCGCCATTTGCAAATTATTAATAATCATGCCGGGCGCTTAAATTATACAAATGAAGATTATTTAAACTTATTTATTAGGTATTTATGGAGAATGTGATAAAGTTATATCAAGAACATGTGACACATTTGCCCTTCGATATCCACAAAAACAGAAACCATCACGATTTGCTGTTAAACAAATTATAGAAAATTTCAAGAACTTTGGATCCGTCAAGAAAATAGTGGAAAGAAATAAACCTCTCCTTAATAATGAGAATATTGAAATAGCTATTTTGGGATATTTCGCCGCTAATCCGACAATGTCTCTAAGACAAGCTGCGTTAGAGTCAGCATTATCCAAATCAACAGTTCATAGAATATTACGAAAACATAAATAAATTCCATCCATACGCATTTTCCATAGTTCAACATCTGAGAGATAGGGTGATTGCGCCGGTAGTCGGCCAGTTTAGATAATATTCGACTTTAAAAAATCATAACTGTTCTATTCTTTATCATATTTTAATGAAAGTATATGAAGTTACAGCTTGAATATTTTTTGTAAAATACCTTACCATTACACTGATTAAATCCTTTTATATATTTATTGCATTATTTTTTTAACAAAAAATATACATTTTTGTTAGTACTCGGCCATTAAAAGTTACTGTTCGGCCACCTACAAATCAGTATTCGGCCGTGAAATTTTATACATAATTTAAATAGGACCGTAATAGGATAAAAAGGCCCGAACTAAAGATATGCGAGAAGATAATAATATGCATTAAATAGGATAAACAGGATCAAGTCACAGTATACTATGAGGTCCAGATAAAAAAAATTTTATTCAAACGAAATAATTTATTGTGAGTACTAATAATAACTGTAAGTATATTGGTAAAAACACTAAGTAAAATAAACCATAAATAAAAAAAAATTCAAAAACAAAAGAAAATCTGAAATAACAACAAATAAAAAAACAAAATCAAAAAAATTTTCAGTGGTATACGTATCACATATATGTTTCTAATTAATTAATTAATTAATTAACGACAAAGATCACATTTGAAATTCTCTTCTACAGCAACTTCATCATACTTGCGCCCTCGAAATCTTGTACATCTGAGGTGAAACCATAGAGGGCAAAAGTCACATCCCACATTTTTTTCACTCTCGTCTTCTGCATCACTATACATCCCATTTGCCGTGATTTATTTAAGACTCTACCTTTGAGACGGTCCTGTACCGTAGCTCTAGGAACTCCATGTTTCCGGCACATCTCTCGAATTTTACCACCATTATGGATTTCCTGAATGGCTGCTTGTAAATTATCATCTGTATATTGATGTATTTTTCTTTTTTTAATAGTTTCCATGTTCTGAAATTGTTAATAATGAAAGAAATGAGTCTTAAACTTCAACAATAAGATAAAAAATTTACACGGCCGACCACTAAAAAATAATACACATCCATGTATTTCAATAGTCGGCCCCCAGATTTGAACTCACAAATTTTTTCCATAATGAATATATTAAGTGGCCGACTACTAAAAATAAGACAAACATGATACAAACCAAGCTCCATGTAAGACGAAGACAAACATATCTCTATCGTTAAATTAGAAAAGAGACAAGAATTATAAATTTAAAGTGGTTAGTAGTCGGCCATGAGGGCCGACTACTAAATTTAGGTAAAAATTTTATGCCAGTAACCGGCCATAGAATTTTTAACATATAAAAACAAAATATAATATTTTTAATGGATTAATTCATTAATTTAAAGCATCTTCTAAGTAAGCAAATCATTAAAGTTGTATTTTAGTTAGTCTTAACATTGCTACTTACCTTCAAAAAGTTGGCTGCATGAACGTTTTTCAAATTACAACACGTACTAGCTTTGTAACCGTCACTGGTCCTAAATTTGAATTAAAACTGACTAGTTATCAGGAATACCAACTGCTGCAAAATTTGGTACTAGCTGGTATTGGTTATAAACTACCACTAACTACCAACAGATGGCATGAATTAATTTTAGGTTTTAAATAATCTTAGTTAAAATTGATCTGTGGCCGACTACCAAAGGTGGCCGGCTTACCGGCACAATCACCCTACTGATTTTCAAAGACGAGTGGCATTCTGTGAATTTATGATAACTTGGGCGCAAGGAAACAATTTTCTCCATAGATCTGCGGAGAGCTGGACCTATGGAGACCTATTTTAGTCCACTAAAATTGTAGTAAATTTTGTCTACTTTAAAATTGTACAGGGCGACTTTTCCCGTAGGATGCACCATTTAGAAGTTATAAGCCAAAAACTGAAAAAAGTCCGAAAAAAAAAGATTTTTCGAGCACCACGCAGTTAGCACAGGTCTTTCGAAGCTGCAAACTTGGTTTTACACTATTGGTACCTATCCTAACAACATTCCAAAAAATCAGAACTCTGCAATTTTTTGCGACCTACGATGTCTTAAATGACTGGCCTATTGTTATTAACCAGGAATAGTGCAGTCGCAACAAATTTTATATACGAAGATAACGAAATAGTTATTTGTTTAACTAGTACAGAAAATACACGTTTTCGAGAAGAGGGAAAGGGTTGCCAGACGACACGTAGCGGAGTCCGGCAATTTTACGAGTCTCGAAAAACATATTTTTTGTACGAGTTTAACATAATATTTTTTTTCCAATGGCTTCTAATTAGCACCTCCAGTTTACCGATTCATCGGATTCACTATCTGTATCTGTTTCTATTTTTCTATTTAATTAAACTTCAATATATTATGTGACATGCAATGCCAATGTCAAATTACTTTTTGGTACTATACAACTGTACAATAATCTCTTTCTTGTACAGTTGCTATGGCGATCTCAAACAGTCCCGAAATGGCCTTCTTTTTATACAAAATACCTAATTTAATGTTATAGTGTCTTATTCATATGGTTGGAAAAAAAAATAGATTTTTGACAGTTTTTTTCATTTTGTACTTATGTTGATATTTGAAAATGTTAGGTCCTGATTATTATGCAAGCCATTAGGTCATGCCTTGTTAGTATATCTTATTTGGGTATCTTGCGCGTCTGCAAACATTTGTAAAATAATAGATATTATAATGAAAATTTCCAAAAGCCAACATTTCTTTAGCCTTTTAAAAGCCGGGTTTGAGATTTTGCTTATCTGTGCATATTTGTCTTGTGCATTAGACTATTTTATTAGATAATTATTAGATAATTGAAAGTACAATTCATTGGCGTAACCAATTTTTTTATTGGGTCATGTTTTTTAGATACAAACCAAACTTGAGGTTTTTTAATTCAACACCATGTATATTTCTGATTAATTTGAAAGGCCTTTTGATTCTGGTAACAGTAATATATATTATATAGAGGTTTATTTGAATTTAAGTACCTTTATTCAACATTTGTATGAATAAATGAGGGGAAACATATATATCCATTGATTTATTTCTTTATAAACTACATTAAACTAGAAAAGTTATAGGGCCCTGACGAAAATGGCAAAATTTGACAAATGCCCTGTACCTCAAAACCTAAACAGGGTAGACTCGATCTGATTTCACCATAAAGTCAAACTAGAAAAAATGGCTCGAGGATGCGTATGCGATATTTGATGTGCATCTTGTAGTTTCCGAGATACCCTGGATTCTCATCAAAAGTGGACTGCTCTGTACATGTCTATAAAACATCCATGCACCAACATTTGGTTTAAATGTTTAGGCCGGACTTTTTGGTACACGAATAATAAGGTCTTCTTTTACAATACTTCTTACGTTACTTAGATTTACTTCAGAATGATTTAGAAAATTCCTTAGATAATCTACCAATTGCAGTTGTTGACTACTACTAGTTGATGAACTGTTGGTTTTAACAGGATGGCGCTACAGCGCATAATTTCAGAGAAGTTTGTGGTTATTTGTCCAAACGTATTCCCAGGAAAACGGATAAGATCTTCGCAAGATTCCGCAATACCGTAGCCAGAGCGATCTCGGGACATTATCCCTTTAGATTTATTTCTTTAATACTACGGGACAAAGTCTGTACATAAAAAACTTTATGTACAGACATTCGATAATGAACAGCAATTACGAAGATGTGTTACTGAAGAATTTAATAGTGTCTATCTATAAATAATGCTTTCCAGTGTGCTTGAATTCACTATGACAAGATGTTTCCATTCAAATAGTTCTTACTTCGAGCATTTATTATAATAACTTTGATTTAGTTAAACTTTCTTATATGTATTTATTTGTTTTGTTTTTCATTGAAGAAATAAATTGTATATAAATGGTGAAATTCTCCCAGTCGGTGCCTTTCCCTGTTTATGGGATGCACATGATACTTTCTTAATTTTTGTTTCCTTTTGGTGAAAATGTAATATTTCGTTCCTGCCGAGCAAAAGTAATCTTCTTCGCTAGATATTTTGAAATGTACTAGCTGTTAAAAGCGTTTATGCACATCTCCGTTGTGAACGCCTATCATGGCTTATATTTTTCACTATTATTCTATCATCATTCATCTATCATCTATATCCTATCATCCAAGCTCCGTACTGAACGCACCTTACGTATTTTATTCAAATGAAATATAAGGTAGTAGGTACTATAACCAATGAAATAACAAAAACATTTAGTACATATACGTTTTATCAAAATTATGAAAATGTGTATTGGAAATTACACAAAACCAATGTTCTTTTCTATTTTGGATAATTCTTTCATAATATGGGTTGTTCGGCGTAAGTTTAATTACGGAAATTTCAATCAATTGTTTGGTATGTAGTGTGTAGATATGCTTTTTCTAGCCTCTTTACGTAAACAGCTAGTTTAGTCGGAGTATGTAGATCTTGTGGAATTTTTACAAACATGTGTAGGGCACGAATCCAGTGTCCCAATAAAGGGCATAATGATTGGATTAGTCCGGGAGATAAGGACTTTGAACAGTGTTTTCATGCCGCTTAATTATTAACTTTACTCATCGATAAGCTTTAGTTGACTAGAAAAGTGAATGCTAACGTAGCCGAGGTGGGGGTTGCTGTGAAAGTCGTTAAAAAAAATATTTTTACAGTAATTTTAGACCAACTGATTTTGTTTTTTATAAATTTTCAGGTAGTCGAAAAAAAATAGTCAGCTGTGTCGTGGAAGGAGGATTGAACGCCAATTGGTCGTGTGAACTTGCAAAAAAGTTAATATGTTAATGATGATGCTTATTTCTAATTTCACAGGGACGATGTTGAATGGAAAAGGTGGTTTAAGCGCATAGTGTCATATTCTACTTCAAATCAGCATTTCCACGTTTTTATATTTACTGGCTTTCGCATCACAAACGAGGTTGCACAATTTAGTTGTTTGCCTAATTCTTTTAGGTTTTTCTGGTGTTCTCTTAATGGTTTTCTATACTGAGAGTTCATTATCAATAGAATTTGTGTACGAGGCTTTAGCTAAGGACTATTATATTCACACCGTTGGCATTAAACAACTATTTTACACCCTTGATGCAAACTGCATGAAAATTTAACAAAATGTTAAATATGAAAAATTTCAATTGTAAGGTATAATTAGCCGTTTTTATCTGTATATTCAAAGAGATCTTCTAAAGGTTCTAGCTACCTAAAGGAATATTTTAGTATCGTGTATGGGATGATAGCCTGTCTTAGAACAATTTTGTATAAATTAGTCCGGAATACCCAGTAAGTATATTAGTATACAATAGATGGTGGGTGGATGTTTGTGTTATAGATGTTGATAGGTTCTCTTTATAGAAAGCACGTGATAATCAAGGAGCATCATTTATTAAGATCTCCAACATGGTAGCATCATATATTATTATAGTTGTATGAAAGCAAGCAAAGTTCCGTAATAGTGCCTAATAATATGCCTTGAAAAAGTCCAGATTATTTTAAATTGTTTTTCACATATAAACAAAACAAAAATGTTTGGTTTTTATTGGTCCTAGCTTTTTTAGAGGTGGTATCAAAAACATAAAAATCCTTTTTTATTGTCATTTTTAACGTTCTATGACATAGTAACATTATTTTTATTACATTTTGTCAGATTGCCATATGCATCTTGATATTTTCAAATAAGGATATATAGTTTTTTTACTGAATTCGATACTTTTTTTTTCAATCTTCAAAAATGTGGGTAGCTTTATGATTTCAGTAATATTTTAAGCTCAAAATCGGATCCAGTATACTTTGGCTGTTATAGTATGGTAAACGGTAACCACACTTTATAATACGTTACAATTAGTATTTATGCTCGTATTTATGCGAGATTCAATACCATTTGGATTATTTACATTCTAAATCTGTTCATATTTCATATAGGTACAAATTATAAGTTGAGGAAATCCTGCACATAAACTAGTTTCTGAGTTTGCAGTGTCACACTATTAGTATAATTCAGAAAATATAGGGGAAATAGGGATTCAAACCTATAGGGAAATAGAGGGATGAAACCTGCCATCGCAAATTTAGAATTTTTAAATGAGAAAGTTTTTTGTCATAACACGGAACTCTGCAGATGTGAAATTACTCTACATTTATGTCAATTTCAATTTAATAAAAAACTCGTAAACACGTAAAACGGTTGTTTAACTAACTTTAAGAATATCCGCTGTTATCTATATACAATCTCTTATCAACATTACCACATCACATGGGTATTTATTAAATATATGATTTATTGTAATATAAATCTATTTTAAAAATTCTTTCTAAACTGGTGATGTCCTTTTATATGCGTAGAATTTGAATTCAATTGTTCTCATTACCTACTGAATTCGTACCTACTTACAGTACAGTTATAGTATTATTAGTTAAGTTAGTAGGTATATTATTTATAATAATATTGCATATTATTTAAAATATTTTATAAAACCGAATAGCATCAAAATTTTCAACCTTGAATAAGTAAAGGGGTAAAGGCTTTTTATGTAAAATTTTATATGATGATAACTATAACCAAAATTCCATAACTTTTAAAGTTTTCGGGATACCTATAACCTTTTTTATAGGTAATTTTCGATATTTTTCGAAAATTAATATTATCGATTTTTTTTGTAGAAAATCTGACAAAACATCGTAGTGCAGCGCCCCCTGTAAAACCCAAATACCTCGAGTTACAGATATAATCATTTTCAGATTACAGATTATTAAATGCAAAATGCTATTACAGATAATACAGATAATTCGTACAGATAATTAAATGCAAAAGAATATATATATTCTTTTAGATTTAGTTTACCGCACACCATCAACCACACGAGAAAACATGATGAACGGAATTCGTTGTGCTTTTGAGAGCATTTTGGAATAATGCATCTTGCATATAAAATGTACAAATTACACAAAATCGAATATTTATTTGACAGTTAAATAATTTCCACAACAAAATTGTTGTGGAAAACAACTTCCACAACAAAATAAATTGTTTTCATAACTTGCTTGACTATAATTTGTAATTATCAGTAATAGAAGCTATAAATTTTCAAAAAATCGTGAATATCTCGAAACCGATCAACTTTTCGTATAGGACATCCTCATACCATTTGAAAGATAATTAAATTCTGCATCTAATGCCATAAAACAATTCAGGGTGTTCCATTTAAAAAAAATGAGATTTAGGCAATTTAACATTGTGAAATATAAATCACGATAAAAATCACCCTGTATAAAATGGCCAAATAATTTAAGTGCAATATTTAAAGTATCCCTTGTGCTAACTGACACTACATTTTTTTCCTTTTCAGATTGTGTCATAGAGGAAATTTTATTTATTTTCCAATGCAGTGTTACGAGGTTTTTTTCCATTAACTCTTAAATATCTCGAAAACGAAAAGAGATAGCTATAGGGAACCTTAATACAAATATGTTCCTAGTGATCCCTAGATTTCAAAAATATAATAATATATAGGGTGTTACATTTAAAATAACCAACTTGCACCTTGTCCCGATTTTTGGGAACACCCTGTGTAATTGAAAATATTTTTACAATATGCACTTTTAGTGCCAAAAAACTTTCATAGAAAAAGTTTTTTGATGTAATGTACTGTTTGTGAGTAATCGAACAATTGCCAACTAATGACACACCCTGTATATCCTTCTTGACCAAAATTTATAATTCCACATAAAAAACAGTATAAAATGTGTATAATCCATATAATATATTAAAGCGCGTCGATTCTGTCTCACTCTAAATTCCGTCGCCGAATCAACAAAGTTTCTAAACTATCTCCTCCGAGGGGCGATCGTGAAGTGATTCCCGCGGGCGACCGAAGGGCGCCCCCAACCTTTCTCCTATGCGTAGGGGTATTTTCGTCCCGTTTCCTACGCGTCTTATTGGAAACGTCCCAAGCATCCCAATTTAAATGCCTTTTCAAAAAGCCTCTGTAAAATTTTCGTCGATCGCCGTTCGGCAAGAGAGATGTGGATAGCACCGTCGTTTGTCCTCGCGTCTAATGGCCTCGTCACGCCTGCCGAAATCCCGACTTTTAGCGGGACTCCCTAGACCCTTTTTCTAATTTTACGGCTTCGAGAACCGCTTCACGCGAAAGTTCCATCCTTTCTCTAGTCCTTTGAGATTTTTTTTGAGACCGTACGTCCAGTCCTTCTACGTCTATTTCGTCTTGATTATCTTCATATTTATACATTTAACAGTATGTAGGGTCATTTTATACTATTTCTCCATTATAAAATTTAAAAATGAAGTATATAGTATATCTCGATAGCCCTGATTCTAGCAGATATTTACTTCCAAAACAAACCACCAGTTGAGTCCCCCCACAACTGAGAATAATTCTTAGTTGGAGAATCTGAGAATCTGCATATAATATATATAACACTGACGTAGTTTTCAACATAACGCCAAACACTATATTGCACTCGACGCCCGTTTCGCCAACCAAGTTGGCATCATCTGGAGATGATTAAAACTGTTTTTGCCTGTTTTGCCAAAGTAAAAACTTACTTTGTTTGACGTAAGAAATCCATTTTTTGTCAGGTGTTCTTGAATGCCTAATAGTACCATTATTTTCTATTTTGAATGTCAAAATTTTAACCTTTTAAGATTATTCTTATTATAACACTTTGATAGTTTGCAACAAATGTTATGGAATGTATTTCCTTCAGGGTCCTATTGTTGGTATCAATAATAATTGGATTGGCTTTTTTTATACCGAGGGAGCCATTAATTCTACAAAATTCTGTTTTCCCATAATTAGCATTTGCCTTCTTTCAAATATCTTCTTTAGTTTCTGAAAACAGTCAGTACGAGGAAATCTTTGTTATTTGCTTCTTAATATAAACTGCTAATGAAGAATTGCCATGAGATTCCCCTAGGCAATACACTATATTTACTGATTCCTAATTAGAATAATTCATTTTACTCTAAGTTTTACTGCTTAACTTTAGCTGAGGATTAAAATGTGACAAATCCTCATTTGATTGACGCCGACTATGTTTATTTATCCGACTGGATCAAACTACGGACTTTAGGTATAGGGAAAGCTTTATGAAAGTTGTAGAGAATTTAATACTAAATATGATGGTATACAAATGCACAGGGCGTTACATTTAATTTTTTTTTCTTTTCACCCTGCAGAACACAGGTCAATTTTTGGCTAAGGGTTTAAAAGAGTCACTCTTGCTCAAAGTTTGGCTTACATTAGAATTTAGTAGTTGTTAACATAACGTGAAAATTTCAAACTTCACAAGTAGTTATCTATCCTATATATAGACGAAAAAATTTTAAAGCTAAATATCTAAAAGTATGACGTTTGTTTATTATAAAATACCGTTTATTTTATTCGTAGAATATAAAATAAGCATAAAAATGTGGTTACATTTAAAAGACTGAAGTTGGTATTTGCCTAGAAAAAGTGAAACACCCTGTATAAGTCAAAATAACTTAATTTGTAGATCTTCAGAAATCTGGCATCATCGTAAAAAGAAAAATCCATATATTCCTCGTTTTAGCCTAGATATTCGACTTCTGTGCACTAGTGGGACAACTTGTATATACCTCATGTTTTTTTAAACGGCACATCCTGTATATTTCCCATTTAAAAGATTTAAGCCAACTTGATCATTTTAAAACACGGATGAAAGAATAGGCCTATTGCCAGTAGTTTAGGAAAAAAACAATGTTTTTTTAATTACATTCTTCCAGTGCCATTTTTAGAAATCATCAAAACAAATGTATGAGAATTATTGTAGTCACGTAATACCTACTACAGTGTACTATGATATACCATGACAGTATAACGGATATCAGTTCAATACCCTATACCTGACTGTTACAAAAGATGGTCGCGATACGCCAAACTAATTTTTTTTAAATGAAACACTATTTAAAGATACGATATATTATACAACACAGAGTGGCTCAAAGTAACATTTTTTAAATATAAGATAATATTCTGTTATGGATCCAGGAAATTTTATATGAAAAAATTATCCATTTTAGTCAGTACCTAGTGAGAAAAGTAGAACTTAAAGACAAATAAATGTCAAAGGAAAAATTAATTTTGACCTTTTTCACTAAAGGCAAAAATTCCGGCAGGTGTTTTAATTTAGAGTCACAGTTAAATGAATTACATATTTCATTTAAGTGTGGCCGCGGCACACTTTTAATCTGGAAATGTCAAAGGCCCGACAGCCACTGCGGCAACTGATATGTATAGAGTGATCCCATTTCACAAAATAATATAACCATCACTCTAGATTATATATCTAGATTTGGAAAATATACTTTCTGATAACGTCTGTTGATAAACAATACGTTAAGGGGTGTGGGTGTTCATTTTTGTAGCAACTACAGACATTGGGTCCAGACGAATGTTTCAATCTCAATAAGAAATAAAACGTTTCTTCGGGAGTTATTTGAAAAACTCTTTTATATTACACATCGTCAACAAATTATATCTATTAAATATTCTGATATTTGCACTGACGTTTTTTTTTTCATAATTTTTAAAATGAATTATTCTTTTTTATTATTAAATAGTGAATATCTGGACAACGATGGAGAGGTTGCCTCGGTAGTTATATCTTATATCAGGAATGTTGTCTCATTTGAAAGCTCATTAAGTGCATATTTTAATAGACCTAATAATATACAAAGTATTCCATTTAAAAACATTAAGAAAATATTAATTTGGCATATCCTGGTTAGCCTCAATAACAGTAAGGTATATAGTATCGAACTGATACCTATTCTATACAGTACAGGATGGACCAAATTCGAATGAATTTGAAGTTATCTCGGAAACTGTGCAGGGTAGATAAAACCGATACATAAGCTTCCTGGTATTAATTTTCGAGAACAAAGCGATGACGCAAATCGCAGCTTTCTATTACCATTCGTAACAGAGATACAGAGCGTTTCTCAAAAATGTGCACTTTTACCTTTATCTCAATATCTCAGTGCCGGTTCAATAAATGTAAAAAACATTGATAAACAATTTTTTTAAGTAGAATTCAATAGTGCTAAAATAAAAGTGACACATGTTTCATTTTTACGCGTTGCGATGAAACATAATATAATTTATATTTTTTCCATAACAGCATACATATTAATAATAATATGTATAGGTAATATTATTAATAGAATTAAGTTGATTGAGGAGGCCATGGAAATTAATAAGTGAGATAAGTTAATTAATAAGTGTAGGAGATAATGATACATATCAAAACATATAATATTAGTACTAAAAAAATGAATAGACAAGATGTAACGTTAAATGTTCTTTTTACAGCATTCGTTGCATTTCTCACCATAATCGGAGTTATTCCGCGAAACGCAGCTAATGTCCTAGCGAGTGTCCTAGTTTCTAACTCCTCGATATATTTACACGTTCTCTGTAACTGACGTTTTTTTAAATGTTCTCAAAGCCAAACCAAAGAATAATTAGTATATTGTCTTTGGCCAAACTATGGAGACCTGGTTGGCTAAAGCCCGGTACATACATACCGTTTTACCTTACGTCTCGCCTGTCAGGTAAAAGTTTAGACGATCTGAAAACCAGCGTATAGGTTTTAGGCACGTATAAACTAGACAGTTTAAACGAGCATTTTGAATTTTAGTGGTCGACCATGGAGAAAACGCTGCTTTTGTCAGTAATTTTATTGTGTTTATAACGAAAAGTTATTTTTTTAGTTACAGTACCTTGTCGCTGTGTGATCCACCTCCTGGCATTTTTTACTCAAAATGGCAAATGCCTGATTTTTCTCTGTCGCTGTAATCTTTTGATTTAACTTGTCATAGGCAAGGATACCTTCGGTATAGTTTAATAAATTTCGTAAAAAAATTACGACCACTATCGTAAATACAATATGTTATTTAAAACGAAATAAATTTCATACAGTATTTACTCCCAATCTCAAATAATACACTGACCTAAATAACATTAGTTAAGTCGAAAGTCTATAATATGGTACAACTTTTACGATAAAACGGTCTTTTTATTGGAAAACAATGCCCCAGCTCTTCAGTTTTCTAGACGGTCGTCAGTTTCGATTCAGTTCAAGTAAAACGTCCGTTTTTCTGTCTACACATAATGTTTTAACTGATACGTTTTAACTGAACAGGTAAGACGTACCGTACAACGGTGTGTATACCGGGCTTAAAATAGGACCACTGTTTCATCTTACCTGTCGAAGTAAAATTCTGAAGCTAAATTTGAATCTTTCTCACATTCTATAACACTTAATCATATCATATTTGTCTTTATTACCAAAACGGACCATTTTAAAGAATATTATTATTATGATTATTATTTTAGCAAATATTGCACACACAAAGATACTACTCTATAATAAAGGAAGCAGTTTTTTTTTCAAAATAAAGTCGATACTCGAAGCGGATGGTTCTTTATGAACATCATGAAAATAATTGTTTTGAAAAAACATTGATCTCATTTAGATGTTCCAAGAAATATATAGAAAACACTCTACTTATATACTAGGTATTTCGGTTTATTAGGCCTTTTTCAATAGAGTAGACAGTAATAGACATTTACCCTATTGAAGAAGGCCTAATAAGCCGAAATACTAGTATATAGAGTGTTTTCTATATATTTCTTGGAACATCTAAATGAGATCAATGTTTTTTTTTTAAACAATTACAATTAAAATAAAATTATTATTTGACAGTGTTGCTATTGTAGGTTTTTTGCAAAATTGATTACAATATTAAAAAAAATGTATTATGTATATTATCGCAAGGCATATTTAAATTGCAGTCGGATGGTGTAATAAGATACAGGGTAATGTCTGTAACTTATTTGTGGTGTATTTTGACGATTCATAAAGTTCATTCACGTTAAGTTTAAAGTGACGTCTTCAAGTTTTAAGTTAAGTTTATATAAATAAATAAAAACTTGACAACGCAGAGAAGGGTTGCCAAATATAAAACTCTTTGTAAGTGGCAAATGTTATGCTAATTTATTGGTCATTTGTTTATCGAATATTGAAAACAATTAACTACTGAAAATGACGTCACTTTAAACTTAACGTGAGTGAAGTTTAGTTTGTTTCTTTTGGGATTACACCACCTGTAAATATATCAAATATTATTTTATCACACACGTTATACAGTGGTTTTTTGGGGCAAACTTTAGAAGTTTGCCTTGTTACTACACTTTGAATATTTAATTTGTATACTTCTGGTTTTCTGCTTTTTGTTATTTTACAGGTGGTGTAATCCCAAAAGAAACAAACTATGAAGATACAGGCTGTTCCATATAAAAATCTCAAGTTGTACCTAATATTTAAGTATCTGAAAAAATTATGTACCTAAATTTTTTTAGCACTATTGAATTCTACTTAAAAAAGTGCCTTAACAATGTTTTTTCATTTACTAATCCAACACTTGGATTTTGATCTCAATATGGGCATTTTTGAGAAAAGCACCTCCTGAATTCCTAGCTCGCATAGTTTCCAAGATAACCGCAATTCCCATAAAATTTGCTCCACCCTCTACACTGTATCAGATATTTATTATGTGACAATATTAATTCTCATCCATTTGTTTTTGGTGATTGTGAGATTTTTGAACCTCACTGAAATTGAACAATTTCTTTATTAAAAAAATTGCTGGCAATGGCAATAGACCTATAGAACTCTATATCGGAATTTTCATTAACTAATTTTTATTTATGGTATACATTTTTTAAAAGCAAAATATATGTGGGTCATTTGAAAAAATATGTTTGTTCGTAACTTTGTTTTGGACTCCACTGTATAATTCAGAATATTTACAAAATGTGTTTCTCATTGATCTTGACCACACCGAACCGCACTCGCTAATAAAATACCGTAGTAGGTACTATACTTTTAGCATTTTAATTGTAATCTTTTTTTTTTCGATATCTGAAGGGTCCATTCACTGTAGACTTGGCAGACATGAATTCGGGGTCGGGTTCAGAGTTTGGGTAGCCGATGGGTGAAGACTTACCTACATATTTCCACTAGCGAATTATTTAGATTTCGGAGGCGCACGTAAAGCCGAAGTAAAAAGGCACATGGAAATAAAGTTAGCCCTTATTGCAAGGGTACCGGATTTGTCTTATAATTGCAACAAAATTTCTTTTTAATGTTATAAATTATATATCACCGGAAAGATCAAAAGATAAACTAGATCCCTGTAGTAGCAAATTTTTATTTAATACATGTATTTTAGAGAAAATAGTTTTTGAAGATACGCCATTTTAGTACAAGATTGTTTGCCTGGAATTTTAAAAATAAAAAGAATTACCAAAAATTACTACTATAGGGATTTAGATTAAAGTCTTATCTTTTAATACTTTTTTTACTGAAAGTCGCTACCTTTTATAGTTTTTTTTTTATATTTAGACACGAGACGAACTCCGATTTTGGGCTTATTTCGAACTAGTGAATGGACTCTTAAGATCTTACATTCTTTTACATTACAATTCTCCCCGCCCACATCTTGTACAGTTTTTAAGATATTTTAGCGATCGTAGTATCATTTTGTAGGTCTCTTTAAATGGTAGTTAGTACATTTTTTAAAATAAATTATTTTAACAAAATGGTCGCAGTTGCAAATGAAATTTCCCGGGCGGATTTTTTATTTAACGCTCTGTATTAAAAAAGCTTTCGTCGTCGAATAGGCCAGGAAAAGAGCTCTCATTTGATATACGAGAAAATATTTTACTCATAAAAGGTTCTCATTTGATATTTTATTGTAGTTTTTCTGAGAAAACAACTAGAACATACTTACCTGATGCAACGCGACGCTTCACAACGCGACGCGACGCAATGCGTATATTTTTTTGGGTGTACGTAAATATTTGGTTGACGCTGACAAGAATAGTGAAAGGTACTATAGTTAGTTTATGTTCTGCGCAATAGAGGAATACATTATGTTAAAATAATGGAAAGTTCTGACGAATACAAGGAGGAAGTGGAAGAAAAAAGAAATAGCAGCTGCTGTGTGTTTGCCACAACATGTAAACAGAACAGTATGGGTACATGAAATTAACTCAAGAAGACGCGAGAGGGAATTTTATTTTTTTTATATTTCTGTATATTTTTAACATTTAATACTGGAAATGTTCTGGGGTAAAGAGAAAAAGTTCGTTCTCAATAGATACAGATATTATTTGAGCGTAGTTAAAATCGAGGTTAAAATAACTAGATATCTAAAAAAAATTGATTTAAAATTTTCATATTTTCCGCCCCACAAACCTTGTAGGTTTGAATATAACTAGAATTTGTAGTATCTGAAATAGTTCTTAGAAATTAATTTACAAACAA
Organism: Pogonocherus hispidulus; assembly: GCA_963924545.1. NCBI lineage: Eukaryota > Metazoa > Arthropoda > Insecta > Coleoptera > Cerambycidae > Pogonocherus > Pogonocherus hispidulus. The sequence goes on along the minus strand of OZ004692.1, from coordinate 45,513,316 downwards.
AGTTAAATGCATTTATGGTGGACTACCCCGTGGATATTAAATTTATTTATATTTCATGAACCGATAAGACTTCATTTTATAGTAAATAGGGAAAACTCCTATCTGTTACTTAATTGCTATGGGTGTAGTTATTTATAGAATACATTTTTAACCTAATAAGTATTTAAAAAATTTATATTTATTTTAAATGTCTTACCCAATTAAGAACAAGTTGTAATACTTCATGTTACTCATGCAGTCAATTCCTTTAAATTTTGTTTACGTAGTAGCTTAACAATGTTGAATGAGTCATAAGAAGTTAATTCACATCATCTGCCACGTTAATATTATTCATTATTAATACTAAGTTGATTAGAAAACTAGTCCGTGGCCGTTGAATTACCGTAAAAACAGTTTAATAGGTGACAGTAATTTCCACAATTTATGTATGTTTCAATTAGTCATCATATGTCAGAAATATCTTTTTGAAATTATTAGAATTAATTAGATTTAATTTATGTTTAAATTTCATTTATCAGTATTATAGCACAGATTCTCTGTGATTATAGTATGTAGGTAGGTGTATAATATACGTAAGTACTTCATAGATGAAATTTATGGAGTTCATTAACCACATGAATGTCAACCCTCATACACCCTTATAATTAAATGACATCACATAGCTAATGACTATGTACAGTGCGTTGATAGACGCCGTCCTTAAAAGACCGAAACAAATATGTGTGATCCGATTATTTTATGGTTTTTTCTATACATAATACCTAACTCTTTAAATTCTACGTTGTGCGTTAAAGATAATCAGAAGGTACACAGTACACAGAGGGCATCATGCACATAATGACGTCCCCAGTACAATGAGTTGATTGTAACCTTCCTTAAAAGACCGAAAAATTTTATATACTAAAACTCGTCAACCCTTCGTTGTGCGTTCATGAAAATCTTTACTGAGACATTATCCTAATAAATACTATGTATAGCCTGTTGATACAAAATTTGGCGGAATTATTTAAAAAGATCGTGAGCACGTCCTCTGCATGAGGAACAAAAATGTATTATTCGTAAAAAGAAGTGTACGTCTACAATGAAAGATGCTAATGAGGATAGTTCGAAAGAAGGACTTTATATCACGAGCAATGGAATAAAAGGCGAAAGTAGAATACTTCTTCAAATTTTCAGATTTGCTCTTCAAAAAAATATTAGGAGAGAAACAAAAAACTAGCGGGTAAATGACTAAAGAAGTACATTTGATGACGTTTGCTTGTAGGTACTGCAAAGAAACCGAAAGTGACAGCAGCACTGATGTAAAATGCCAGAGAATTTATTTTTGCCAATTTTCGTCAAGCGCGAACGAGAATAAACGAGCATAAATGAGAATTCAAAAAATTCTCATATTTGATGAAAATGCTTATAAAAGATATACTTTTTTTAAGTAAACACAACTACAAGAAAAATACTACAATCTTATTTCGTTTCCTCTTTTATAAATTCTAATATTCACTTGAATTTAGACAAATTTTAGTTTTTAAGTTTTAGGGCAGTCTAACATCAAAACAAGGCAAGCTGTTTAGTCTATTCCAATAACTACAATTTTGTGAACAGAGTAAGTTCAAGCAGTATTCAAATAAAGTATAGTGCGCGACAGTATTAAAGAGATTTTTGAAGAGATCTGAAGAAACAAAGTTTCTTCAGAACGGTAATTTCAGTAGAGGAAACAAAGCTTTCATTCCGTACAGATTCCAAATACATTTCGTATTTGTACCGATTTATATACCTACCTCCCAATACACCTCCAATATTAAAAGAAAATGGTTTCGTGTACCCAACGTATTTGCAATAGAAGAGGCGGTATTGATAAAAAGAAATTATGCGGATAACGTTTAAAAAGTTTGTAATACAATATGTAGGGCTGTATTTGGGATATTACAATGATTCAATGTATTATTTATAACTAATTGCTTAAATAGTATCTAATAGTATAATAATTCGTTTTCTACATTTGCTAAAGATTCGGCACGCCTGAAAGTCTGGATACGGTTTGTTAACAGCAGTGCTTGAAAGGCTACAAAATACACCATTCTATATTCCAAGCATTTTCCTATTATTTACATCGACTGAACCTCAAAAGGCTACGTTCAGTTAAAAAATAATGCCATCCTTACACGTAATCTCATTAAGGTAATTAAGCATATTTATTTTATAACTGATTAAAACTTCTGTACGCAATTGAGTATCCGGCGTGTGGAACTTGCTACTTAATTGCATAATTTCTTTAAGAAAATTTGGATATTGAGAGAACATTTGATAATATTAATAAGATTTATCCTGAAAACACCTCTAGATGGATAAGTGTATCTATACTGGAATAAACATTAGTGTCACGGGTTAATCAGGGTGTGTGGGTGTCCGCAGCAAGACGTTAATCGGTGTCTATTGCTGTGAACCTTGCGTGGTGGACGATGTTACTAAGTTTACAGGACAGTAAAATATATCAAGCCCTGGTCTATGTAAATAACTTAGTCATACTAGCTTAGGGTAAATTAAGCAGCACAGCGATGGAGCATATAACAATAATAAAATAATAATAATAATAATAATAATAATAATAATAATAATAATAATAATAATAATATTGCATAATGCATTTATTGCCCAACACAATAAACATTCCAATTACAGGGCAAAACAAGTAATAACACACCAGTAAATAGAGTAATGCAATACAAAAGCATTACAGTAATATAATACAAAACTTTAAACCTAAACTTACCTCTATACAATGAAAAAGAAAATTATGTCGTTATCATTAAATCATTAAAACAGTCACCTGCAATACGCAGTAAGTCATTGAGACGACAGCAGTTTATGTCACAATGAAGAGATATTTGATTATAATTGTTTGACATTACGTGAACTGGAGACATGAGTAATAATTATCTAGTATCTAGTATCATAGTAGTCATTAATTCTAGCATTCCGACGATAAAACATGTATTCATCACGAGAACTAGGTCTAGGTACTCGTATATTGAACATTTCCAATAATGTTGATGAATCCACACTACCGCGAAACAGTTTAAATAAAAATGACAGGCTAGCAAGCACTCTTCCAGTATTTAACGACTGAATATGAAATCTATGTAAAAGTAATTCATGGCCACAACCTCTGGCTGGATACTGGTTGTCAACGCGAAATGACAAAAATTTAAGAAAGCGACGTTGAATCCTCTCCAGGTGATTAATACAAATCAGATATTGTGGATACCAAATAAGACTACACCATTCACTAACCCTACTTACAAGTTCTTGTAATTTTGCACAAGCTTCAATACACGATACATTCAAAAATAGCTTAAGTCGTCTGCAAAAAAAAAGATGATTAGAGTTCAGAGATACAGATAAATCGTTAATAAACAGGATAAAAAGAAGTGGTCCCAAGTTGGATCCTTGGCCACAAAATTCCTGACTTAAAACCAATATAAGAAACATATAAATTGCGCTGATGAAGATGTGACTCAATAAGGAGAAGCAAGTTGTCACTAAAACCAAACAACTCTAATTTGCACAGTAGAATGCTATGGTTCAACTTATCAAAGGCCTTAGAGCAATCAGTAGGTATATACCACATCGAATTGCCCCTTATTATCAACACAATCAGCAGCATACTGAGTAAACTCAGCTAGGGTAGAATTAGTTAGAGTAGAACGATTCGAAACAAATCCATGTTGATTAGGAGATATGCAACTCTTAACACTATTAAAGATCTGAGTATACAAAGCATTTCTTTGCAAAGTTAGATAAAATTGCTATGGGGCGATAATTTTTACTATCCGAATGATTACCATTTTTTAACATGGGGCGCACTCTCGTAAGTTTCCAAGCATCAGGAAAAGTACCCGTAGTCAATGCAAGATTAAACAAAATCAGCAAAGGTCCAGACAGAACCCCAGAACAACCTTTATTAGGAAGCTTGGAATCTGATCATCTCCACTAGTCAACTTATTTTTTAATTTAGTAATGCACAAATCTCATTCTCGGTAAATTTAACTAGATTAATACAAGACTGTCCACTACCACATGTTATATTTGAATGGTGAGAATAATCAGTGCCAAAAACACTAGAAAAGTACTTTGCAAAGCTATTAACTATTTCAGTAGGAGCGTTAAAATAATCATCATCTAAGAAAACATTTTTTGGGATACGAATGGAACACTTTTTGCTTTGAATATATTAGCAAAAACTTTTCGGATCAGTCTTATAATTAACCTGAACACTAGTTAAGTAACTATTGTATGCAACAGATATCTGGTTTTTAATGACACCTCTTAATGGCTTGAATACATTAAGTTGAAAGTTACTTTGACATTTTTTATGTTTAATATATCTTTATGCTTAATACTAGGTACTTATGATTTCAGGCGTGTACTACCGAGGAATTTTGCGTTTAAATTTTTTATATAGAGGAATAAATTGGTAAATAAAGTATATTATATTTTATCATATAAAGCGTCACATGCAGAATTAATATGTAATTTTTTTAAAATTCCGAATTTGTATGACGAAAAGCATTATAAATCCAGGAAAATCTGTTTTTTTTTAAATTATATGCCTTATAGACAAGATTGGCGAAAAAGTTACAATAACTAGTGTTCCGTACATTTACAACATGTTTACAGCCATGGTCAGAGAAGGATGATGGTTATCCTCACTAACTAACGGGCACCTACCTATATCTAAAAACAACACAATCCATGTCAGAAATGCATAGATCCAGCATACGACCATTAGCGTTAAGGATGATGCTAAATTGTTGTATATTATTAAACTGAAGAAAATTCAATATTAAACTTGTTTTAAAATCATTCAAATCTGAAGACATAAACTGTGTAACAATAAAATCATATAAAATTAACAAATTTTTAACATCTACATCACTGAATATGTACAAGGTATGGCCCTGAATATGTAAAGTGGATAGAAGCAGAAGTGTGTCCAATATACTTTTGATTGCAGTCTTTACAGCTAATTTCGTAAATCCCCGACTTTTCCTTAGTTTCTATTTAGTCTTTTGGATTGCCTAAAAGTTGTATTTTATTTCCCGATGAATACACCACTGATATACCTATATCCTTAAAAATCTTACCAAAACCACGGGTGAAACGAGGATATGGGATAGATATGAATTTTGGATTTGGAAAAGTCGAGGAACTTCGAGTGTCTCTTTAAATTTACGTTTCCTAATAATTTTATCAATTAAACTTACAGAATATCCATTACTCGCAGCTCTGTCCCTAATCAATGCCTTTTCTTTTTCAAACCTCTCCTTATTTAGAAGGAAGTTTAATAGGCGATAAATTCAAAATTGAAACTCGGCATTTTTTGTTGAACACAATGGTAGTCCTTGGGGATATGTCTTAGATCAAAACTTTACCTTGCAACTGGATATTTTTCACCTTATTAATGAAATCAATGGAATTAATCACAGAAAAACTAGGTGGTGCAATAGGTAAACCTTCGAAATTTTCTGTTAACCATTTTGGTCGGTGGTAAGTCGGTGATCCAATGGGATGCACCCACTTTCCTGGTTTATGAATCTTAGGCAAGCAGTACAATCTAGGTACACCTGGGTTAGATACATGTAACCTCCTATTTAAAGCCGGAGTAATAAGGTTGTTGCAGGATTTAAGTACATTCCTTACTTCAGTAATCATTTTTGATAATGGATTTCTAAAAAGTTTATTATAAGGACCATTATTAATTAGGTTGTCTACCCATTCATAATAGTCCTCTTTACCTAAAATGACAACCTTATTACCCTTATCAGCTTTTAGGTAAAAACAATCTTTTTCACGCAGCCGTCTGATTATTTTTCTATCCTTAGTGTATTTTGGCTTACTATTAACTTTAGTGACAATATTTGTCGAGAGGTTATAGGCTTAGTCGAGAGCGTTTATAACATAAAATATATTTTTTAAAACTAAATTTATTACTATGATATTTACAATGGTTGAATTTTTGAGAAATTTTTCTAAATTTTAAAAATAATACTCCGTTTTGTATTCCCGCTAAAAATACAAATTACTGGATTTCCACAGTTCTGTTGAAATATATGAATTATATTTTTTCCAAGAAATGTTATACGGGAAGCATGTGCCGCTAATCAAGATATTATTATCAGAAGATTTTTAAAACTTCATTATCATATCAACCGCCATGTCCTGAGATAAGTTTTCCCTATAAAACTATGTTTATCTACATTATAAACCTACTAAATAAATTAAAAGTAGTTCTAGCTATTAAAATAAGAAAGTTTGAATATTTGCCAATGAGAAAACAATACACCGGTAATACCTGCCTACAGCTACCTGACAAATTACCTGCAAAGGGCATTTTACATTATGCCCCACTAAAGCTGACTACTTAAAATATAATGAGAATTAGATAGGTAATTAGATAGGTATAATACATTCATAATAATGTCTGTCTATTAGTCCACAAATATCACGGAATTCTTGAATTCTTCTTATGATACACTCACGGTCATAGCACGGTAAGACAGTGGCGTAACTACGCTGGGCCGACAGTGTGCGACGCACAAGGGCCCAAGAGCTTGAGGCGCCCAGTCCGAGTGCGAAATAAAGAAGTTATAGTTTTTTTTTTTGTTTTTTGTTTTTGTTGATTTTTTAGAGAAATGTTATTAGTTATACCTACTTGTTTGTTTGAGTTTGAGGTTACAAAATAAATTTTAAACATATTAAATTCAGTTGTATTATTTTATTTCGATAATTTGCCCGACAGACAGGAATGTTTCGATACTTTTAAAGCAATAATTAATTAAGGGGGAGGGGGCCCGAGAAGATTTCTGCACAAGGGCCCAAAAACTCTAGTTACGCTACTGCGGTTTAAGGTACCGTTCTATTCTATCCAAATCTACAGAAACATACCTAACTAATGGCCCCCAGGAGATAAGGAATAAATAATACTAATATTAATGTTTTATATACAGCGTGTCCCACGGTGACGAGACATTAGACATATTTCAGAGACTACTACGATTTTAATTTTGAAAATTTGGGCAAGTTGATGTCATCTTCGTTATTTTAAATGGAACACCCATAGCAATTTTGGATGCTACGTCAATTTTTAGGTGAACTTTCATAAAGCTTTCCTATTCTTAAAGTTAACCGTTTTTGATATATTTAATTAAAAAAAAAAATTAAACACGTAAATGATTTTGCGTAAATCTCTGGATCTTCATCATTTCACAGAATTGGGTTCGTCTTTCAGCATCCCCGGGATGAAGTACAGGTACAAAATTGAATCTAAATGGATGCTGACCATTAGTTTTCAAAATCTTTAGGATGGAAGTTTTTGAAATGCCTAAGTCCTGTTCAGCAGCACGAACTGATTCAGGGTAAGCATGAAAATGTGCCAAAACATTGACGATGTTACGTTGTTACCTTCATCTAAAGTTACCGACTTTGGCAAAATTCGACCATTTGCATTCGAAACTGTGCAGAAATTCGACCATGTTCTAATTGATTTCTTATATTCTTCTTAAAATGTGTCTACTCATTGGTGGTAAATGAGTAGAGGGGAGTAATAAATCTCTCATTAAATACCCTGCAAGTCGTTAAATCGTTAAGTTGACTAAATTTGGCGTTAAATTTCTACCACCCTGTATGAAATTAAGTCATTTTGAAACTATGGGGAGGTTAGAGTTTTAGTTATGTCCCTTATAAATTTCATCGCTCTAACTTTATTATTGTAAAATACACATGTTTTTGAATTAGGCAGTGCTTTTTTAATTTTTTTTTTTATTAAATATATCAAAAACGGTTAACTTCAAGAATAGGAAACCTTTATGAAAGTTCACCTAAAAATTGACGAAGAATCCAAAATTGCAATAATATACAGGGTGTTCCATTTAAAATAACGAAGATGCGACCAACTTCCGGTATAACCGGAAGCCTTAGGTGGACGCCATTATTTTAGTTGAGAAGGGCATTCCCGAAAACATTATTGCCCAAATTTTCAGAACGGCTCGATTACAGCCGAACGAAACGTTCAAGGATATAAGGTTTATATGGATTATGTCTTGTAATTTTGTCATAATAACGTAAAATGAAAGTAAAAAAATCTTCTGATTCAGATGTTAGAAACTTCCTTAACAACGTTTTCTCAGAGAGATGAATAGATCGAAGGAATCATATCTAATGGACGACCCGATTACCTGACCCTACGCCTCTTGACTTTTTTTCAGGAGTTATTTGAAGTTTGTAGTGTACCGCACAAAACCTCTCACGCTCCCTGAACTTGAATATAGAATTCGAGCTAATATTATAACTAACTTCTTCAACAATTTTCAACTGGAATTTGTGAAGATACTAGGCCATTGTCAGGAGGAGTTTCATTTTGGACATTTAATTAAAAATTTTATTCAATTTTAAATTAAAAATGAAATACTAAGGTAGGTCATTAGATGAAAATTCTGTTTATTTTAATTTTTATTATGACAAAATTACATGACAGAATCCATATAAACCTTACATCTTTGAACTCAGAACTGCTGAAGTATCAAAATATGAAAAAATATATAGGGTGTTTCATAAAAAAATCTGAGGTTTACACCACACCTCTGCAAACGATTACGCCACGGACCTAAAGTATACGTCATAAAGTTCTAAAATTTTTGTTGATTACAATGCGGAAAACACAAGTCCAAACCCTTTTCTGATGTCAAGTCTGAAAATATAGTGCCCGCTAATGATTACTTAGCTAAACAGAACTCAACGAAAAATAATGAAAGCAAACAATCTTTTCTCCACTCTGAGACAGCGTCCTCTAAACCTAACCTTTGCTCTAAACGTTCTGTCATTATTAAGCCAAAGAATGTCAGTCAATCCAATACTCAAACGAAGTAAGACATTGCCAGCAACATTAGTCCCGCAGAATCCAGTATTCGCGTAGAGTCAAAAATGTGTATAACGGAGGTGTTCTTGTAGCTTGTAATAGCAATGAAACTATATCAAATAATTATGACATTAATATAAAGAATGCCAGACAGACATTACAGAATAAATTAAGAAATAATCCAAGTCCAAGGGTGAAAATTGTGGGTATATCTATCTAATCTGTATTCCGAAGAGCAACTTTTGCGTTTCATTAGGGACCAAAACAACGTCGTCACCGATCAAAGCGGTTGAAAGGTGATTAAAATCTGGACGACGAAAAAGAATAGTGTACTTTTATCAATTTTAGAAACTGACGGTGAAAGTAATTGCAATATTATGAATGGTGGGAACATAATGTCTGGGTGTGTTCATGATTCATAGTTTCTTTTGGGATTACACCACCTGTAAAATAACTAAAAGCAGGAAACCGGAAACATATAAATTAAATATTCAAAGTGCAGTATCAAGGAAAACTTCTAAAGTTTGCCCCAAAAAACCACTGTATAATATGTAATAAAATAATATTTGATAAATCAACTAAATTTCATCAGTGGTTTTTCAGTTTTGGGAGTATATTTATTAACTTTCACAGATGTATTGTTTATGATGCAGTGGAACTGAAAGTTTGCTGTAAAGTTTACATCTCCAGAAAAAAAAAGCAACTCAGTTCTCTTGTCCTAAATGTTCTCTCAATCATTGTTTGATTCTGCTTCTACTGCCATTAAAGTGCATTAGCGCTAAGCTTGTTGGACGTTACGCTAGCACCCTATTTTGTTGTTCGTCATCTGAAAACTATACGAAAAAACGACACGTCGAAAAAATTGCGATATAGGTATTGTATTAAATACCTATAAATTGACGTCACAGCTCATTAAAATATGGTCGAATGAAATAACGCGATATTCCAAGGTGTGCACAAAAGCAAGTAAAAATTGACCTGTCTGAGGATTTTTTTCGCCAACAATCAGGCCAATTTATATTTCCCTGTTTCCATATTAAACGACCGCACTATTTATTATCTGATACACTTCATTTGTTGTAATGGTATCATCTAGGGGTGACGAATATAAAAAAAATGTGTTGACAAAAATTTCTTCAGGATAAATAATCTCAAAATATGATTCCGAAACATGAGAATACAATGTTAATTATTGATTACCTTTCAGGCGAAACTTTCGGATATTTGCCCAAAATGTCTTCGAATCTTTGCTGTTTGATAAGGCCAACTTACCAAGGCCAAGTGATAAACATGCTTTCTGTTTTCTAAAATATTTTTATATTTCCGCTTGCATCAACATATGCAATTCTAGATTCAGATGAGAAATGTAGATGTTTACCCAGTTTAACCGAAGGCTATTTTTAACTCCAAACATTAATGTTTTACATTCCTGATCGAACCACGGTTGATTATTTTCGGTAATGCTTCTATGTCGTGATAATGTGTTTTACAAGTTTTCTGCGGCATCAAAGACTGCACTACAAACATTTTCGTACCAGTGCTGAGTATCCTGATTAAATGTCATCTTTCTCGAATGCATTATTGATACTTCGTATTCTAAGCTTTTAGTGGATTTTGAGCTAAAAATTTGATATTCATGAGCAATATTGCCGATGTGCTAGAAAGAGAATATCGATTGAGTCTGTCCAACACATCGCTCTTCCAAAGATATCGCAGTAGTTATTTCCAAATACCTATGTAAGAAAATGCAGAATGTCCCATTTAAAATATTAAAGTTTATATCGACGTAGTTTTATTGAGTCACTATGTAAAAAATTTAAATATATATAAAATAAGGGCAAAAATAAAAGAAAATCTACGGGTCCGGCCGATTTTTAAACAAATTGGATATTTATAAAATAATGAATTTATTCACTACTTTACGAAAGCACTATATACTCGTACAGGGTGATTCAGCTAACCCGTTCATTAAAAGTTTAAGGACTTTCCATTGGAATATTTTTTGAAAATTTGGATACGGGAGTTTTCGAGAAAGTTCCATTCATCTGAAGTGCTTCTATATGTCTGGTAATTCCGGTTATACCGGAAATGACTATAAACTTTTTCTTTTAAATGGAATACCCTAATTTTTTACATTTTTTTTTCTACGCTAAAATCTACGTTTTTTAATGTGGGACAACCTATATGAGAAATTAATAGTTTTTAGATATTTTAATTTTTTTGATTTTGTAGTACCTACCTTATTGAAATGCTTGTCATCGACTGACAAGGAAAGTTACGTTAACAAGTTTTGGGCTATGGTTAGGCGGACCATCAACCCTTCAGATTATGTAAAATTTCACATTTTATTATTTACAGGGTGTTCAAAAAAATAATTTAATTCTGAATAATTTCAACTATCCAAAAGTATTTTTTTTTAATGGAATACCCTGTATTTTACTGCTCTATGTGATGGAGATACTGCTCTATGTCTCTATCCTAGACTTATCTAAAAAAGAGATAAATCAAGGAATAAACAAAACATCGAAAGTTATCGACCTATAACAATTCTTTGTAACTTCGAGGCAAATTATTTGAAACGGTTCTGAAAAGTTTTTCAAAACGAATTTATATTGACAAGATCCACAACTACTAATCTAATTGAGATCACAAATTTTATTGCACACGTTGTAGATCCTGGCAGTCAAGTTGGCGTAATATATACTGACATGTCAAAGGCCTTAGTAGATCATGGATTAGTATTGCACAAGTTGTCATTTTTCGGACTAACATAGAATTGTTTTAATCTTACCTTGCAAATCGAATTCTTACTGTTCAAATCAGAGGTTATACTTCTTCTGACATAACTACTACGTCAAGAATGCCTCAGGGATCTGTCCTAGGGCCTTTCTTGAAACTGACTATTGCAAAAATCTTGGGCTAAACTACTACTTTGTTATATGCTGATGATCTCAAATTATTTGTAACTATCGACTTTAATGAGATTACAATATTCTGCAGGAATATAAAATAAAACAAGTGTACCTAATGTCTTATTAAAAAAATGTCGGTCCAATAAGTTTTGACTATCACATTGATGAAAGCATACTAACTAGATGTAGGCACTGTATTTAAGAACCTCAGTGTTACTTTCGATCCTAACATACCTTTGGTCTCGCACATTACTTCGATTATTTTGGGAGCCTATAAAAATTTGGGTTTTATCTTTCGGAATTTTAGCCTTTTTAATGATGTACAGTTGTCTGGAGTACACAGTATGATATTCATATCTCAAAGTCGGAGGGAGTTTCACAGGAAATACGTTAAATATCTTGGTTATAAAGTCAACGGCGTATACCCAACCCAAGGCATCCTGAGTTGCGGTTGTTGAGCAGATTTCATCAAAATGATCTTACAACGCGTCGTATTTATTTTCCACTGATGTTCTTAAACATATAAATTCTTATTACTTATATAATATTGACTGCCTAAACATTTTCAATTCTATTCCGTTTTATATTCCTTCAGTGCAGACTCGCTTTTTGGAGCAAATTGTTATTAATACCTTAAAAAATAATAAGTGATCAGTTATTTTAGCTATATGAGGGATACAGCTGGATAGCTGTGTTACGAGAAATAAAATTAGATTAGATACAAAGATGAATGAAATTTTAATTTTTATAACTTCAGTCAGTTTTAAAATGTAAATCATTTCATCGCTCGCTCAGTTGTGAAAAAATTTTATTTGCAACTAATTAATTTGTAAATAAAATTTATATCCGTATAACATTACAAAATTGCAGGGTTTGAACTACTGCATAAATTTACTATTTCGGAGCTTACAACAACAATAATTAAAGAGTTACGTTGGGACACTTTCGAGGGTATTTGTTTCTAACGAAGACGAGGTATCTTCGGAAATTTATCTCGGATGGTGATTTGCTAAACGCATATTATGCTAGCAGACCGACTATAGCATTCGCCAAAAAAAAAAACTATACCACAATTTGTTGGTATTTTGTGACAAAAAAATAAATTGTGGAACTTGTGCCGTTCTTAAGAAAAATGCTGATCGCTGGCGTAAGTTTACGCCCCCTAAAGATGTTAGGCCAAAAATTCTTGCGCCTGATTTTGTTGCTCTTCAAGTATTTTCGAATAGTATATTGATTTAAAATTATGACCTAATAATTTCAACTATCTACTGAGCTGCAAAATGAAAAATATGTTTTAAAAATGCTAAAACGACTATTTTTTCATTTTTTTCGGTTATAAATTGTTGCGCCACCGTGAACGAATTGAAAACTTGAGCTACTACTTTCTAATAACAAGGTAAAATCAAGACGTAATATTTTCAAGTATCTAACAAGTAGGTATCTATAGAGGTGTAAAATGGAAAACATGGCTTGAAAAGGTTAAAAAGACAATTTTATAATTTTTTCGCTTAATATATTTTTTTAATTTTTATACTTTCATCTAATAACAAAATATATACCTACAAAACTTGACATTTTGTAATAGCGGCACAGTGGCAACTAATTCTATAAGTGAAAAAAAAAATGAAAATATTATTTTTAACCTTTTTATAAGGCCATTTTTTCATTTTCCACATCTGTAGATATGTTAGATCATTATTTTACCTTGTTATTAATAGGCACTAGCTTAAGTTTTCCGGTAAAAAAAGAGAAAAATTTATTTTTAGCACTTTTAATGTTATAATAGTATAATAATAACAAAAACAATATTATATGTGAGAGGGGATATTATTTCGCACGACTTACGGTAGGCCCTAACCACCATTCAGTTCTGGAATGGGGGAAACCTGGAAACCCTCAGTAGTTAGGGAGACTGTCAAACATCCACTGATTTTAATTTCTCACATTAACACCAAGCTAACATTCTTCTCATCCTACGCCGTTGCCATGATGGTTGCCAACCCATTACCGCGAACAAGTTTTAATCTACGAGTAGACAATTTAATTAAAAATTGTCTGGTGGAATGGGGATTCGAACCCACGGTCTGGGTTGAACAATCGAGACACTGAACCCTGAGCTACTGGCTCGCCACATGTTTTCCATTTTTGCAGTATAGTTGAAAATGTTAGATCATGATTTTACCTTGTTTTTTAGACGGTAATAGCTCCAGTTTCCAGGTAAGTAAGTAAGGGTAGTTAGTTTCCAGGTGGTGCACGGTGGTAACAAATTCTGTAAGTGAAAAAACAAAGAAATTATACTATTTTTCCTCTTTTTAAGTCCGGTTTTCCATTTTGCACCTATGTAGATATTGGAAAATGTTAGGTCGTGACTTTTCCTTGTTATTAAAACTCTTTTAAAGAAAATTTAACTTATTAAAATCATTACCCTGTTTCAAATTACTGGGTAAGTGATTATAAATCTTAGTCCCTAAATAATTTGGTTGTCTACTAACAATGCAACCTAATAAGTTTATAAAATGCAAACAAATTTAATTTTTACCACTAGTATTGAAGTCGTGGACATCACTATACACAGACTGAAACAATGAAAGTTCTTCTAAGCGAGACAGAATACGCTTCCGCAAAATGAACCGCCCTGAGGTAAAATTTCCCTAAAAGCATACCCCATACCTCAAATGGCTTTCAAGTTGTGCATAGTATAAATTAATCAGATGAGTTAAACTTTCCTTCGCATGTTTAAACAAATAGGAAGTAGAGGAACTCCTTACTTTGTACATCTCTATCGTTACCAGAAACCTTTATATTACTACAATTTCTTTGTGGAGGATGGAATCTAATTAACTGAGTTTTCTGAACATGAAAATGAAAATTATTACTGTTAGATAAAAACCAGTTAGATACAAAAATTATAGTTTCATTACAATAACTTTTTAGACTATCATCTGATTTATCTGAGCAACTAAAGACAAGTCGTCAGCGTACATTGTAAAAAATGTATCGTCTATGACGACCTCTATTTCATTAACGTATAAAATAAAAAGAACGGAACCCAGTACTGAACCCTGTGGAATACCCATTTCTATATATGTTTTGTCAGAATTTATTCTTTCAACAGATTCTTTACTAGGATGTAAAAGAGAAACATACTGCTGGCGATGTTTTAAAAAGCCATAAACCCAATTTAGTGGTTGGCCTCTAATTCCATAGTCATGTAAGTAATCTACTAAATAACAAGTCGGGGTTGAGGCAGCCAAACGCCCTGCTTAGATCGCAAAAGATCCCAGCAGGACATTCGCCTGCCTCAACTTACGTTACCACCTCTTTATAGAAAGATTGTACAAAATCGAATGCAGACAATCCAGAACGGAAGCCACATTGTTTCTTATTTACAATTTAATAGGAACAAAATCAGGCGCAAGAATTTTTGGCCTCGCGTTTTTAGGTGAAGAATAACAAAATGGGGTGGTAGCGTGTAAACTAACGCATTTTTAACGTTACAAAATTTACTTTTGTGGCACAAAATCGCAATAAATTGTGATATAGTTTTTTTTTGCGGGTGCTACATTTGGTGTGCTAACGTAATATACGTATTTGATAGGATAATAGATAATACTGCACTATCGGTACTGTCCTTTTGGTGTTTAAATCTAAATAATCATAACGAGAGTAAGTAACACACGTTCAATAATAACGAAATTATGTACCTAATAAAATCTCCATAAAGCTATTATCGACTTCGAAGGGCCTTTACTTAAGTTCTACGAGTCTTGGTAAATCTACGTTGAGGTTATTGACCTAGAATTTAAGTAAGACTCCACTGCTTAATTGTTGGAGGCGTCAAATTCCAATCTTAATACAGAAAACAGTCTCTTCGACAGTTTACAATATTCATACTAGAAAAATATTTAAATGGTCCACACCCAAGCTCACACTTATTTAGAAAAACATAATCACCATTGTCAAAATTTTAATATACATATATACACATCCGAGTCACATCAATTATTGCTAACATACGTTAACAATTTGACACGACAAATAAATAACATCTTACTTTCTTAAAATGACGCAATGAGCCATAATAGTAATGTTAATATTGTTTGTTCTTCGTAAAGAGGGCGTGGACTGTATGAAGTAAAATATGACTAGTTATCTGTTATCTATTATAATTTGTAATCTCGGTTATAAAATACAACTCTGTGATAAGAATGGCGTGGACATTATGCAATGTAGGTACATATTTTCTTATAGTTTTATGTATCTATACAGCGTGACTCACCAAAAATGAAACAAACAAGCGTGTTTTTGCATTTTAGTATTTTTTTTTCTATTTCAAAAAACGTCCAGGCTATTTTAATTTTGAGGGAACATTTTGACTCGCTTTAATTTCGAACCTACTGTCAGATTATTAAATATCGGAAATGGTGACCACCAGCATCCAAACAATCACAAAGATTGTTTTGTTTAAATTTTTCTTACTAAATTTAAAAAATGGAACAATTTGATATTATTAAATCAAGACCCATTCAGTTTTCTATTTTGCAGATCTATAGACACTTGACAATGTTTGGTCAAGATTTTGCTTCGTTATTAAGTTATGTTTTCCAACTGTAGATATTTGAAACTGGTAAGTCATCATTTTACCTAATTATTAAAAGGTGCTAACTTAAGTTTTCCGGTAGTGCACAATGGCAACAATGTTTAGAACAAAAAAAAATTTTTTCCATCACTGTAGATATTTAAAAATATTAGTCATGATTTTGCCTTGTTATTAAAAGGTAGTAGCTCAAACTTCCGGGTAGTGCACGAGGACGAAAAATTTTATAAGCGAAACCACTCGCTTGTAGAGGGTCGCCCACTCCTGACCGACCCCAAACCACCACCCTGGACGAGAGCGGCAGTTGCCGCCACTGCCCGAGACAGACTACCCCCGGTGGTTTAAGGCATACAGGCGAAGAAAGAAGAGCGCCAGAAGATCCTACCCAACCTGCAGGGTAGAGCCAGGACAGGAGAAGACCCCACGAATCGCTCACACCTATCACTTTTTATGATCGGGTTGATGAAGGATGGGCTCCACCTCTACGAGGCAGTCCAGGCCTACAGCAAAGGGGATGGTAAAGAGCGATAATCCCGTTCAGCCCCAAACCATCCCAGGTATAAAACCACGGTCAATAGATATTGGCGGCGGATTCCATCTCCACTAAGGTGTCTTCGAATCGAAAAATCCTCAGAGAAAATTCTAGTGTGTGGATGTTTTTTAAAAAAATAAGTTAAATCCCAAAAATTATACTTGGGTGCATACAAGTTCCTTACTTACATTTTAAATTATAAATGTAATAGAAAAATAATATAGTTAATACTTTACTTGGGTAACTTCGTACGAAAAAAAATTAATATCTATTAGTAGATATGTCAGTTTCTGCGATCTAAAGAATTATGGCCACAAAAAACCTGTTTCTAGGTGTTATACTATTCTTGCTACCTACGACGTTATACGTTTGATGATTAGCTATTTGTTCCTCAAAAAAGCAAAGTTAGCAAATCTATTGTCGATTAAGAATACTGTTGCGGACATGTCAGCGGAATGCGGCAATCTTTTGAACTCTGCTTGACTTTGCGTTTGAAATACAAAATATTTAATATCTAAAATGATCAAAAATGATTATGAAAAATAAAAATTCAAGTGCATTTTTATTTTTGCTGATACTTGTGTTGTCAACACAAAGCGGAAACATTGATGTTGTAGACAAACTTGAGGCAGAAATACTTTTAGCAGCATCTACAGAAAAGTAGCATTTTTTGTTGTTTTTTTTTTTTTTGTAAACTCAAAGTCGAAATTTTCTAAGGAGAGAGAGGCAAAATGTTTTGCCGCTTGTTCCTTTAGCATCAGAAGAAGCATCTTTTCTCAAAGACAAACATTGATGGGGCGAAAAACTGTAAATTCCATTTAAAAAATATGTTTCGTAAACCTTTTTTTTTATAAAACAATGTATAAATGTCAATAATATCAAATTCATATAAAAAGCGACCTATCTCTCGAATTTGTTAGAAAACAAAGTGCATATTAGTTATTTAAGGTGGAACTTTTAAAAGTAAGTATTACCTTCTATGTTTCAGAATATATAAAGTAAATATGTTTATGTAAACAGTACTTCCCTCGGTCCGTTATAATTAGGTACCCTTAATCTCATCTTCACCAAAGACCCCACTTATCATTTTGTTAATTTTACAGTGTTTTTACTTACCCATTTTTTTGACAGCTTTATCCCGTGTTTATAAAAAAATTAAGTTGCAACCCACTATAAAAAATTAGAGCAATTGTTTTATTTTCACAAAAAATCAGTGGAAAGTACCTACTTTTTTCAGAGTATTTATGTTTTCTTCCAATTTCGTCTCTCGGATACGACAGCACAACTCAATCTGTTTCGAAAAACACGTGTATCTTTTGACCATTCACGTCAATAAAAATCGGCAGTGCCTTTCACTTGAGTGAAGTTAGCCCCCAATATCTGATTTAAAAAAAAATGTTTTAAACACGTGTAAAGGTACCCACTGTTATTCCATAATTGATTTTCACCACCAATACAACTTGTCCGACCCTAGGGTGGAAGTGGCGGCGTATTAAGACTAGCTGCCAATTTACCTTGAAACGGCCATTTCACCTGCCCAAGAGAAACTAATTATATGAATCGGTTAAGGAGGCGTTGTTTAATATATTTCTATCATCAAACTGATTTGTCCGACTCTACGGTGGAAGCGGCGGCGTATTAGTACTTAGCTACCCTAGGGTCGGACAATTGATTTTGATGGTGGAAATACGTTAAACAATGCCTCCGTAACCGATTCCTATAATTAGTTTCTCTTGGGCAGGTGAAATGGCCGTTTTAAGGTAAATTGGCAGCTAGTCTTAATACGCCGCCACTTCCACCCTAGAGTCGGACAAGTTATATTGGTGGTGAAAATCAATAACAGTGGGTACCTTTACGCGTGTTTAAAATAATTTTTTTTTAATCAGATATTGGGGACTGACTTTGGGAGCTAACTTCACTCAAGTAGTGCTTTCGGCTATAAAAAATATTATGTAATAATTACTCACTTCTAAACAAATGGTCCAAGGTAAATTTTTTTAAAAGCCGTTTTAAACTAAATTTATTTTAATACATTAAAACTCGCATTAAAATATACCGATTATAGCCTCTTTTCGAAAACACTAACATTTTTATTTGTTCAGTACTTTTACAGTATCGAAAGTTTATCGTTGTTTGCTGTGCAGGATAATCGGTTACAAATGTCACACAGTTAATATTTTTAGAAACAACATGTACGTAATATAAAATAATTGTTTTGAAAAAACATTGATCTCATTTAGATGTTCCAAGAAATATATAGAAACCACTCTATATACTAGTATTTCGGCTTATTAGGATATTTCTTGGAACATCTAAATGAGATCAATGTTTTTTTCAAAACAATTATTTTCACGATGTTTCATAAAGAACCATCCGCTTCGATTATCCACTTTAGTAATATAAAAGTTGTAGAAACTGAGTTTTCTATGATCATATTGAAGTTTATACAGGGCGCTTGAATACTCGCGACCAACCAAACTGGTTGTATTAACTGAAACACACTGAATGTTGTTTAATTTTTGAATAGGCTGTTCTCTCACGAGTCCATTAATATAAGATTTGGTGAATTGATCTCTAATAATACGGGAGATATGCTCAAAAAAGTGTCATAAGAACTATGAGTTGAACTAAATAATAAAAATAACCACGTGTTCTCTCGCCAGACCTCCATCTTGATTAAATTAAATAATAACAATATCATAACTTTAACTTTATACTTGTTTTATATAGCTACAGCTACAAAAAATTTTGGAACAGGGAGCCAACAACATTTTTGTTGATTTTTTGTCTCGAAAGGGATAATGATTCTGGGTGGTCATGGCCAAAAGGTTCTTTAGAAAATGGCGTCATCAAAGATATGCATAAATTCTATCACTTACCGTAGGTAGCTTACTTTGGGGATCTCGCCAGCTGGTATTCCGGGGAGGGTAGGTGAGTGTTGCAAAATTACACCGTAGGTAGCTTACTCTGGGGATCTCGGCAGCTGGTATTTCAGGGAGGATACGTGAGTGCTGCAAAATTACACCTACACTCATAGGATATCGCGAACAAACAGAGATGGAATAAAACACTAGATTCGGGACGAAGGCTTTAATAATTCCGAAGTCGTAGCGAAGAATTCAACTTACAATGTTTTGCCTGATTTTAACTATATCCTACCTAGCTAATCCATCTAAATAATCTAATAACCAAGATACTAATTTACCCGTGGCTGAAAGTGGCTTTCAGCTCTAGTCAAGGATACCAAAGACTCTGAGAACTGGGTCGGGGTATATGTATGACTAAAAGATCTTCTATCTTCAAAATTTAGAATAAATTTTGTGCTTGGTGTTTAAAATATTCTAAGTCAAAATTCCTCCTAACGGATTATCAAATATGCACTAAATTCGCGAACCCGAGAGCTGAACCGAACGACTCCAAGAGCAGAAAAGAAAACTGTATTTTGGATGCTACTGATTTTCCTCAACACCTCGGTTGCCTTAGGTGACTTAAGATTTCAAAATAGGATTTCAGGTCATGTTGTATGTGCTACGAACGCATTTTGACCCCTAATAGCAACTAAAAATGGTGTTGATGTCGGAGGGCGGTTCTTCTTGGTCTTGGCGTCGCCTGTTACCCCACTTTACTCTCTGTGTCTTGTGCTGATATTTCCTTAACTGCCTACTCTATGCTAATTATGGACGTACATTTCGCAAATTTCTCTACCGATATCTAGTCATTTACCTATAGCTAAATATATTCAATTACTTATACTTATACTATGTTGAATGAATCCTCGGTACGAACTAATAACTTTAGTCTATATCGCCAAGGGAGAACTGCGATGTCAATTTAGTTCTTAATTTATACTATCAGAGGAAAGTTCCCCTGAAAACATCTGATATTCATAGATATCACCTGTTCCATTCATTCGGCATCATGATACAACTAAACTGATATGTTCATAACTTGACCAAATTTCATTTGTTCTGCGGGTGACGTCATTCGTGAAAGAAAAATGGCGAAAATTCAAATACCTTACAATCAGTGATATAATTATTTTCGTGTTTGTCAATTGTATTCCCGTATTATTTAATTATTGTGAGGCCCGAGAGTTATCAAGTTGTTATTTTTATATTATAGGGTGGTATTTATTTACAGTAGTGCTTCTTATTATCTTCAAATTGTAAAATTTAGGTTAGAGTTATATTCGGTAGGTAGGTAGGGACACAGAATGAGGTTTAAATTAAAATAAGAAAATATTGATATTTAATCAACTATTATTTTAGTTTTCCTGTACGAATCGTGTATTATAATTCCGTAATCAACGTTTATTTTATTTTGTTATCTTTACAAGTATTTTATTTAATTTTACTCGTAACTGACGTCACGCTCAATCGATAGACCACGCCCCCATGCGCATTGGCATATCAGTGTAGTTGTATCATGATTCGGCATAACATCAGGTATTCATAGGGATCCCTACGTCTCTATACGCTAATCAATCCCCGAGCAATATGATTCCTTCCCGCGTTTCGCGTTACCAAAATTACATAGTCCGGTCCTGAAGGGGCCTAACGGACGACGATGCATTGTATGACACTTCAAGTACCCCCTGAGATGTGTGTAGAAGAAGTCAAGTCAAATTACAATTTTTGGAGAGATCACTGACAAATGAATAGTCAGGCAGACTTGAACTATAGAGAACAGATCTGACTGTAGTTGTAGTTATGTGGCAGTTGTGATTTAAAACTGTCTTTAGAATTATACGAGGAATTATATTTATGATTGGCTACAGGGTAAAAGGACGATTCTCGGGACAATCGTTTTATCAACCTTTAACAAAAAAAAAATCTTTTACTGCAACAAATTATTATTGTCTACTTAGACTTCCTATTATCCAGCATACATACGTATGCTTTGATATTGGTATCCAATCTCTTTCCTTCTCGGATAATGTAGTCTCCTTTTCGTCTCGGATAATGTAGTTAGTACTACTTTCCAAATTTTTATTTGTTTTTATTAAAGGGAGTTAGAACCTTTGATGTGAAGATAACACTGACGTAGTTTTCTACATAACACTAAAACACTATACTGCACTCGTCGCGCGTTTCACCAACCATGTTGGCATCATCTGAAGATGATTAAAACTAAACTTATGTTAACACTAATAATCACGCGAAAAAATCACTACTTATCTAATTTCAGCAGTTTTTTCTTTGATCGTATATAAGATTTAGTTGCAACGAAACAGCTATGATCAAAAATGACGCCCAGTAATTTGAATATAGATAAAAGCATCAACCCATCAACTTTCTCATTTGTTATTTGATTTTTTACATCGGGCGCAAAAACGAGCTACCTATTAGAGTTTTTCCAGTGGTTCCAGTAAAAGTGTCCCATTTTTGCGACCCATTTTGACCACTTCAAATAACTTTTTAGTTCAAATGAGTATTTTTTACTCTTACATAGTTAGGTACGTTAAATTAAATTATCTTTCTGCTAGTAAAGGGATTATTATAGAGGTTCTGGGCTTAGGTATGAGATATTTGCAATTTTCCTCGATGTTTAGGAATTTCTCTTAAAAATAGCTATCGAATGACAGGAACCAGTAATAATAAAAAAACTTAAATGTTTATTGACTATTTTTTTTTCACTCCAATTATTTATGGGCAATGAATTAAAGAGGCTTTGTATTATTACTGGTTCACATTCATATAATTTATGGTACCTTTACTACACTCGAAAGTTATATACACAAGTTAATTGAGTATTTAATTTCTTGGTAAGTACATAATGTGTGAATAATACTTGTAATGAACAATGATTGACAGAATAACAGTTTATATTGGGGCTATCAATATAAAGCTACAGCTATTAGATCCACAAAATGTTATGGTGTAATTTTACAGATAGAATCACTTTATCCCTAGAAATTTAAATTATAATTCTTCATACCTACCATATTTATTTTATTATGAAGTATATTAAAAATTTTCGCATTTATTATTATCCATATTATTCGTAACTAAAAATGATTCCTTGGCAATCCTCTTTAAAAAATATGGTGTATGAAGTTCGTATTCGAATGTATAACAATCCTTTTAACGATATTAAATATAGTCGTTAAAACTAAACTTCTCGCTAAACTCCAGTTAAAGCTAAAGTACAGTTTAAGTTACAGTCTACTACTTATAAAAACCGTTTAGAACCCTCTCTAATAAAAGACAATGCCGAGATACATTGACTAAACTAAATTATATTTTATTTTAGATGATGATTTATATTTTACCGTCGTATATATAAATTTTAGATAAACGCAAAATAAAAGTATAAAGATACACAGGAAGATAAGATAATAGTTCTGAGGAATTAAGGAAATACCCACCTATATTGCGTTATGTTCATACGGTGTCTTTGTATAAAAACGTATGTATAAAAAAATAATGAAAAAAGATAATGAAAGTCAGACACCGGCACAACACAGCAAAAGTTGAGCACAACACAGCACAACCTTCATTTTTTCCAAATTCGAAAAAGTGGGAGCTAACTACCACACCGAATTTCTATTATCAGTTATAAAAAAATAATGAAGCAAGATAATGAAAGTCAGGCAACGGCACAATACAGCACAAATTGATCACAACACAGCACAACCTTAATTTTTTTCCAAATTCGAAAAATTGGGGCTAACTCTCGCTCCAAATCCTATTATCAGTTATAAAAAAATAATTTTATAAAAAAGATAATGAGAGTCAGACACCGGCACACAACATAGCACAAGTTGAGCACAACACAGCAAAACCTTCATTTTTTCCGAATTCGAAAACGTGGGGGCTAACTCGAATTCCTATTATCAATTATAAAAAAATAATGAAAGTCAGACACCGGCACAATATAGCACAAGTTGAGCACAATACAGCACAACCTTCATTTTTTCCAAATTCGGAAAAGTAGGGACTAACTCTCGCCCCGAATTATATTATGTTATAAAAAATAATGATAAAAGATTATTAAAGTCAGACAGCGGCACAACACAGCACAACAATCATTTTTCCAAAATTCGAAAAAATGGGGGCTAACTTCCTGTACATTTGAGTTATTAGTATTACCATCTAAGTTTTATGTAGATTGACTAGAGTTTTGCTACTTTCCTATAAACACCTATAATACCTACTAAATACCAAATAATATTGACTGAGATCGGAATCACGATTCAGGGTAACATAAATGCCCCTGGGAGGTATGTGTACGATTTTTATTACAAATCCCTGTTACTCTTAAAATATACAAAGTGAGGTAAAATAACCTCCCTAATTTTGAGAGTTTATAAAAAAAACATGTGATGTGAATTGTGAAACCACAACATGGTTTTACAACCACTTTTAAATTTTAAAAAGTTTAGAGTTTTAAAAAGAATGTCTCGCAGTGGTGGCCATCATTGTCAATACACTGCTGCAGGCTGATTCCGAAATTTCGCTCGACTCTGTCGAGTATATGCGGATTGCTTCCAGGCGCATTGCATCCTTTAGGGTTTGTAGGTTTAAACATTTCAGCCTTCAGATAAATACATGACACACGGCCTACAATAAATAATCGAAGGGAGGTCGTCCTCCTCTTAGACATATTTCCCGATCCCTTGAAGTTGTCAACCCACAATAAAATCGATTTTCGAGTCCCGTGCAGAAATTTTGTAACGAGAACGCCCAGCACGCTGCACCGCTATGATACAGTAATTTTGCGAAAAGTAGGTTTCGATGGCAAAAACATGCTACACGCTGACCAATTTACCAATTTTGGACTACGGCATATTTGCAATTGAGAGTGGCTGTAACTAGTGATGGGGTTCTCGAGAACTAAAAATCTAAAAGTATTCGAATCTTCAAAGTTCTCACTGACGACAAGTAACATTTCCAAGTACTTGAATACTTTTCGGTTCTCATATCATTGCCACGCGGTGAGCCTGAGCAAAGACAATAATAAACTAATAAGACTTTTCACTTAAGGGTCCATTCTTTGTAGATTTGACAGGCATGAATGTTGGGTCGGATTGAGAGGATGGGTGGCCGATGGGTGGAGACTTATATATTCCAACTATCGAATTATTAAGATTTCGGAGGTGCACGTAAAGCCGAAGTAAAAAGGCACATGGAAATAAAGTTAGCCCTCATTGCAAGGGTACCGGATTTGTCTAATAATTGCAACAAAATTTCTTTTTAATGTTATAAATTATATATCACCGGAAAGATCAAAAGATAAACTAGATCTCTATAGTAGCAAATTTTTGTTTAATACATGTATTTTAGAGAAAATAATTTTTGAAAATACGCTATTTTAGTACAAGATTCTTTGCCTGGAATTTTAAAAATAAAAAGAAATACCAAAAATTATTACTATAGGGACTTAGATTAAAGTCTTATCTTTCAATACTTTTTTACTAAAAGTCGCTATCTTTTATAGTTTTTTTTATAATTAGACACGGGACGAACGCCGATTTAGGGCTTATTTCGACCTAGTGAATGGACTCTTAATGTAATTTCCTATCTTCTGAGTTTCGTTTTCTTCGATGATTTCTGATACACCTGGAGCATGCGTAGATTCTACGAAATTCATTAATTGAAATGAACATTTGACATTGCCTTTCGGATAGGATGAGAGTTCAGGACCGGCTACGCCATGTCTAGCACTGATACAATATTTTTATAAATTTTACAACACAATGATAAACACTGTTATAATATAATTAACACTAAGCATTAAAACACCGAGGCACGCGAAGCTTCCAAATGATTCAATCAAACAGATAAAACAACAAAAACGAAATGCAAGTAACGAAATATCACGAAAGTCACGAAAGACGAATCCCTGACTTGGCAGCCACACGTGCAACAAGTGTTAGATGTGTCTTTTTCTATTTCACTTATTTGCGCGTCACTGACAAAGATAACTAGATCTGCGATTTGACGATGATTAAACCAGTCTTATAAATGTACTCGTAAATTTACTATAACCTGCGCCGAGTGCATTATTTTTCACTCAAATTTGATGCATCTGGCGCATACTGACAAAGATGGTACTTGGCATACTTCATAGCATACTTGGTCGACGGCATGAATGAATGTGAAAATTCTGATTAGTTTATATTCTTTGGCCTGAGCATTCAAAGGACGAAGTTCTCCATCTCAGTGCTCGGTAAGCTTGCGTCCATTCTATATATATTCCATTACCTATTAAGCCATTACATCACTTTGCCAATGTCACAAGACCATAATAAACAACTTCGCGGAAGCTAGCGCCACCACAAAATAACCCATTAGGAGGCGAGCGGAAAAACTTATAATAGGGTAGGTACCATAATAGCCTAAAAATTACTCTCTGGGATTACTCTGATTCTCTGAATCATATCAATTAGAAGGAAGACTTATGTAGACAAGTTTTTATAGTCTCTTATGGAAATAAAGTGGGATTTACACTGTATCACTTTTGATGTACATCCAAAGTGAATCATCCAGAGTGAAATCATCCGGAGTGATCATCCTTGTTCACATATTTTCATCCAGTTTTGTGGTTTCACCTCTGTCACTATTCACTGTTCCTAAGATTTTTGTCATTTCGTGTTTGGTGCAACAACTTGTGGTACCAGGCGGCAGGATGTCTCGTTCCAGAAAAAATAAAAGTCTTATACGCGATGGCATTGACTTAATTTCAAGCAGACTGATAAATGAATTGAACTCAATTATATCAACTGGCCGCGCTAAAAGACGTTGGAAATGCCGTTGTATAACACGTTTATAATATAATATAATTGATTTAAATATTTATTTATAATGCCCACAAACAAACAATCGCACTGGCGGCTGTACTAAAACTAAAAAGTGAAGTAGCGGCGAAAATGAACTCATCGTATTTACATTTTTCACTGAGCCTTCACTTTGGATGAATCATCGGTTCAGGGCACATCTCTTTCATCAAAAATAGGTAGAGGGTCGATTTGTTTCATCGTTCATTTTTAATGTAGGTACACTTTGGATCCAACACAAATGGAAGGCAATCTACACTTATCACTTTGGATGAATCCTCCAAGATGAACATCCAAAGTGATAAATGTAAATGAGCCTTTCAACAATCTGATCTTTTCCCGTCATCGTATCTCAAATATAAACCGAGATAAGAGAGACCCACTTGCTTAGTTTTTTATAGTTTCTATGCTTGCTTGTTTCTTTTCTTGTTGTCATTTTATCTATATTGTATTTGTTGTGATTGTTAAATGAGAAATGTGCAAAACTAAAATACCTACCTAATTAATTATGCGTGGTTTTTGAGTCTCCGACATGAATGCATAAATCAGAATTTCCTTTTAGTTTCCTCGGTGCTACCAACACATCAGTTTTCAGTTCCATCAGTGACCACTTTTTCCTAAAATTGCGGAAGACCGAGGAATGCTGCAAAAACCATCGAAAATGCCCCATCCTGTACAACATGCTTACCTTACTATTACATCAGATTTACTTATTAGTAGTATACTATGTCTACATTTTTTCACGCGTGCAGAAATGAAGTAGAGACAATCAATTCAGGTATCTGGAACGCAGTGACCCACTATACCTCGAGCAGTAGGTATATCACACTGAGATATATTATAAATGAATATACGTCCAGCAATACTTATATCCCTAGACATAATTTCTTTCATTCGTACTTTCACAATTTATTATTCTAAGGAATCTAATGAGGCATTTTCAAATTGGTTTCTGGATTTGAGCGAAGTCAGAATTTTAATTACCTACTGCATCATTGTCACAAAAATCCTATATAATGAACATTATATTACCTCTATTTTACCATCTTACCCCATGAATTAAGTAGTATGCTTCGCGCAGCAAAAGACTATACGCAATGAAAGAAAAAGGAAGAGCAAAAAACCTTAATCGAACCGAGTCGTAATTCGATTATTATTGTTATTGCTCGCTTACATATTAAGTATTATAGTTTAATACTAAACAGCCGTTTGGTCACCTCATCTTAGAATTTTTATATATATAATTTATGTTTAAAATTAATTCAAGAAAGTTTAGAAAAATTTCATGAGAGAAACGGTTCGAACACGGAATCAAATCGATCTAAATTTGGTATAAGTAAGGTAGGTATTATAGAGTCTGCACCATTTGATTATGGCGATGTTCAGGAAGAAACAGGGGTATAGACATTTTTTGGAGCAGTACTTCTACGCCACTGAAATTTTCGCAAAAATAATATCATTTTCTGAAAGAGCAGGGTAAATTACATAAAAAAAGGCCGGTATCTTTTTACTATAGGATGCACAGTTTTGGAAGAGAAAACTAATTACAAACGTGATTTCAAGCACTTAGGTATTGATTATATGATCCTGATTATATGTTCTTCATTTAATTCCGAGTTTAACTCTATCTTTTTTAGTTTTCACGGTATTTGGGAAAAACCAAAAATTGCCGATTTCATTTTTCTTCGATAACACAGCAGGCGTTCATTTGACAAGTTTTAGACATGCACATTATGAAGACACTTTTTTACAGGGAAACTTTTGTGGTCAATATCAACTCACGATCGTGTTCTGTTTTTCAGTTATATGTGTGTTGTTAAAAACTTTTGTTTTTCTTATGGCAGCCATCTTGGATTTTTATTTCGTGTGATCGCTTTTGTGATCGCCCTTGAAATAAGCTTTTCAACGATGTCATATGTTTGATTTATCTTTTATTTCAGGGATACTATTCGAGAAAAATTGTAATTTGAATAAAAAGATAGCTGTGAATAATGTTACTCTAATGAAAAGAAAAGAAAGAAGGTATAAAGTTATTCGTGTAATGTGGTACAAATTAAGATATCAACTAATAAGCAATGGTAGCTGTAAACGATGTGAATAATAGAATCTGGTAAATAACATATTTAGAAAATTTTCCCGAATGACGTGAACTAGATTCGAGAATATTGCGAAGATTAGTTTGGAATTTATCGAATCATGGTAGTTTTACTGCAAATATACCTGCAGCAGTGACTTAGAATGAAGAAAGAAGGAACTATATTATCCATGTAGCAAACCAGAATCCGTCAGGTCCTATCCATGTATTTGCTAGACAAACAGGAATCGCAAAGACTATAGTGCACCAAATTTTGAAGAAAAGTCATTACCATATTTATAAACCTATAATAATGCACAGCTTCAATGAAAATGATTACCTATCCTAGAAGATATCAGTTCTGTAGGTAGTGTGAACAATGCGTGGCAGATAAAAATTTCTATTTGAAGATAATATGGACAAATGAAACAAGATTTCCCAATTGTGTAGTTTTCAATCCACATAACAGACATTATTGATCACAATAAAATCCTAGGTTAAAAGAACAAAGACGGTTCCAACAAAAGTTTGTGATAAATGTTTGGTGTGGTTTAATAGGTAAACTTACTGTGCGGTAAAACAATTATTGTTATATGTTTTTAGGCAAACAAATTATCGGATCATTTTTTTTATTATTATAATTTAACGAGAGGGAACAACTTAAATTTATTGAGGAAAGAAAATACATGGGATAAGGGGAACTGTGTATCATATGCATGAAGTATGATACCAGCAAGGTGGTTGTCCAGCGCACATAGTTAGAGCGGTAACTGAATTTTTGGCCCAAAATTTTGGCAATCGCGTTATTTCTAATGGCCTAGTTCAGTGGAGTGCTCGAAGTCCCGACTTATGGACTTTTATTTCTGGGGGTTCCAATTTCAGTGAATCGACTCTGAATCGAGTTTCTCGACGTTTCAAAACGACGGTGTAAGTAAGACGGTGCCCACATTGAGTAGTTTAATATCTAGTTTTATTTTCGTTTTTTTGTTATTTTCTTTTCTCATATTCAGCATGGTTTCATACATGTATAATATTGTTCATTCTTTCTTCATTCTGAGCCACTACTGCAGGTTTATTTGCAGTAAAACTACCATTATTCAATAAATTCAAAAGTAATCTTCGAAACATTCTCGAATCTGGCTGACGTTGTTCGGGAAAATTTTCTAAGTATGTTACTTATCACATTCTATTGTTCACCTCGTTTACAGCTATCATTGTTTATTAGTTGATAACTTAATTTCTACCACATTGCATGAATAACTATACCTCCTTTCTTTTCATTAGAATAAAATTATACACAGCCTACCTTTGTATCCAAGTTACAGTTTTTCTCGAACAGTGTCCCTTAAATTTAACACTCGATTTAACATAAATCAAAGATGTGACATATCGTTGGAAAGCTTATTTTAAGGGCGATCATACGAAATAAAAATCCAAGATGGCTGTCATAACAAAAACAAAAGTTAACATACATAACTGAAAAACAAAAGACGATGGAGAATTTATATTGACCTTAAAAGTTTCCCTGTAAAAAATGTTTTTATAATGAGCAGGTCTAAAACTTGTCAAATGAACGACTACTGTGTTATTGAAGAAAAAAGAAATAGGCAGTTTTTGGTTTTCCAAATATCGTGAAAACTAAAAATGATGCAATAAAAATGAATAACATATTTGTAATCAGCATAAAATTCTTCAAAACTTCTCTAGTTATATCTAAGGACTTGAAAATATTACGTTGTTAAGTGTTAAGGTGGTAGCTCATGTTTTCTGGTAGTGCACGATTGCAACAAATTCTATAAGTGAGAAAAATGAGAAAATAGTCGTTTTAGTATTTTTAAGACATGTTTCCCATTTTGCACCTCACCAGATACAGAGGTTAGGTCATGATTTTATCTTGTTATGAAAAGGTAGTAGCCCAAGTTTCTGTGTAGTACACGATGGCAAAAAAAATTATAATTGAAAAAAATTTTATTTTACACAACTGTAACAAATTTCGGATCTTCCGTAAAGGAAAAAAACTCGGAAAATTTTTTTTTAAACCAGTATACCATTCTTGTACTTGAAAGTACTTGAAAGGCAACTAAATTGGGGTGCTAACGTAAACTTACACCAGCAATCACCATTTTTCTCAAGAACGGCACAAGTTACAAATTTTTTTGCGGTACAAAATGGCAATAAATTCTGGTATAGTTTTTTTTGCGAGTGCTACAGTCGGTGTGCTAGCGTAATATAGGTACCTAAGTTAAAAAACCATCCTCCGCAGTAAATTCTGTTATCAGCTTCCTCCAACACAAACATGTAAACCGAGATGTAAACACAGACCAGATATATAAACATAACACAGTTATACCTATAGCACTATCCCTAATTTGTTACTAGTTTGTGATATGTATTTGTAATGTACCTAGTTAATAATAATAATCACTTAGATTACCTAAATCGATTTTAATATTAGGTACCTACTTATTTTGTACCGAATTTTGTTCTTAAGGTACAACCTATTTCGAGGCCTATTTAATGCAATTCCAATTATCGATTGTTAACAAACTAGACTTAACTTTCAAAAGAATTGTTTTTATTTCCGCAAAACACAGGAAAGGGAAATTAGGTGATCAGTAAAATTCGATACTTTATAAAACATCCTTCGTAACGCTCCGAGGGATCTAAAAACGTCTGAAACTCGGTTTGAACGTTTCATTTGCTCTGGATCAATTAATTCGGTATTGTTTGTATTTTTTATTGTTAACTTCAGTTCGTTTACTTAATCCCTGACCTGAACAGCCAAAGACCTAAGTAATCGGTGAAGGTAATAGGCTCGGTAATAAGTAGGTAGGTACCTATATTAATTAATTCATTTCGCATACCTACCTACCCGATTGAAATTATATAAATAATGTGGATGGTTTCATGTGGCTTTGTTTCAATAACAACAATTAAGTAGGACCTACTTAGTACGAACTTATTTTTGAAAATTTGTATTTAGTTTAGGTAAGTAGGTATCTACTAATGTTATCAAGATGTTAATTAGTGAAGTAGGCAGTACTTAATTCTACTTTTTCCATAAGATACAGCATATTTAAAAACTACTAAAAAAGGTATTTCATAAAAAAACTCGCCAAAGTTTAAAAACTGTTAAAAAAAGTTTTGCTTTCAATTCGAGTTTAAATCGGTATAACGATATCTTAAAAACTACCAGAGAAATGTAGGTACTTGGTACTTACTTATAAATATGTACAGTCCATAAAGTCCCCCATAAATTCATTATTTTGAAAATTGTAAAATTTTTGAAAAATCGCTCGGACCCGTCAATTTTCTTATCTTTTTATACCTATACTTGTTTTTCGTAAGTATATTAAATTTTTTACAGGGCCACTCAATGAAGCTTCGTCAATATAAACTTTAATAGGTATTTTAAATGGAACACCCAGTACTGTTTTATATAATTGGATGGAACACCCAGTACTGTTTTATATAATTGGAAAGAACTCTGTTTTACGAATACAGTCATATAAGATTTTTAGTGATAGACCCATGTCTATCACTAATAATAAGGGAGATATGCTCAAAAAAGTGTATCATAAAAGCGATGTGTTGGAGAAACACTGTGCCTAGCAAGAATCAATATTGTTTTTCTAGCACATTGCTCTTATGACACTTCTTTGGGCATATCTTCCTTCTTATTATTAGAAATAGACCCATAAAACCTTATACCGTATTCGTAAAAAAGAGTTCTTTCCAAATATGTAAAACAGTACCTATACTGTGTGTTCCATTTAAAATATTAAAGTTTAAAATATCGACGTAGCTTCATTAAGGGGCCAGACTACCTCCTCGATTCAAAGCGGAAAAAGTGATTAAGCAGAAAAATTCTCACGCCGTTATTTATGAAAATTAAGAAACAAAATTTTATGGTTTGGTAGATAAAATATAAATCGATGCTTCTATGGAATTAGTTTTTTTTGTTTTTTACGTTGTTTTTTTTTATTATACACTACATATGTACGAAAATCAGCAAGTTGCTCAAAGATTACCGGAGCCGTAGTCGAAAATTTAACTCCATAGAATCATCTACTCATTATTTTTCTTTCCTCGCACGTTTACAAAATATGAATAAAACCACAAACAACATTTTGACAATGTTTCTACTGAACGCTTACAAGGCGAATTTCTCGAAAAATCGGTCCTCGATTTGTGGCGCCCTCAAGCGAATCGAGACTGCATATTGTGTGAAGGCGTGTTTTACATACTGCACGTACTTAAACTTTTTGTGGGCCCTTTTATTTATATATTTGGTATTTGATGTTTTACAATTTTCGTAATTCTGATGAAAGAATATATTGAGACAAAAACTTTCAATTATTATTGCTTATAGTCGGGGGTCCAGGCGTTCAAAATCCCTCAAAATCGGCAAGTAACCCATGACGGCAGGGTAAATGATTTTTGACTTCACCCAGGGATAGAGGGTCCCTAGGGGCATAAGAAATGACTTGTTGGACTTTTGTTGGCTCTTGCACAACTTCTTAAATAGCAAAAAAAGAGCGCGGGGCTTCGCGCTGTTTAAAAAATAAGTGATTTTGAGCGTTTACACCTTTCTAAAAAAATAACTATTTGAGATATTTATATGATTTTTTATATGTGAATACTTGAGACATGAGCGCTTCTGCCTGTGCTAATAGAATTTGAAAATATTTCGCTGTTTTTTTTTTTAACAATGGCTAAAGTCGTAGTTACGAAATTTATGTATCGAAAATTTCAACATGCGGGCAACTATATTAAATTTTCAAAATTTGCACATACTATATGTGAACAAAATGTGGTCTAAGGCTTGAAAAAGTTTTTAGAAAAAAAATCAGTTCCTTATCTTATCTAGTTTTCGAGTTAATCATTTTTAAAACCGAGCGTTGTTTACACTCGCGTCTGACCCGTGCCATTCAATTTAGTGTGGTGCGCCCTACCATCCAATCCAATATATCGGAATATTAGGACAGACTATAAAATTGCGAAATAATTACATTCTTATAGTTTGTGACTATTGTTATTATATTGTTGTTTATCAGTGTTCTATCTATTAGTGTATTGTTATTTATTTTAATTGAAAGTTACCTTTAACAAAAATTACAACGTGTCGGCTTGTTGGATATCGCATTACTGCCGTATTTTACCCCTTAAAACAATTGTTAGGAAAAGCTGTATACACATTTTTTATCACATTTTACTTTGCAATTGCACTTTTTTATTTTTATAAGATCCGGCAATGGTTTTTTTGATATAATTTTTGGGATTATTTGATGATTAATGTCCACACATATCCAAAGTTTTTGGGTAAATTGAGAACCGGATCAGTAGACTGTTTGTAGACTAACATTTGCTATATAACGTGCGTTTTACATGGAGTAAAAAAGTATCTCCAGTAAGAGGTAGAGACCGTAAATCACCCCGAGTAATTGAAAATAAATATTAAGCATCCACCTCCAGCATGTTGTGACGTTAAAAAAATTAAGCATAATGTGTGGTACCTGAAATCCGCAGCTATCATATCAGTGGGACGATCTTCAAAACCCTGAATTTTCTTCAGTAACTGAAAATCTTGAATTTCTTTGGTTTTAGCATAAATGGCATTCTGCTTTTCTTAGGTGGAAATCAAGAAAACCTCACGTTTTCCTATTTTATCTCTATCTTTAAGGCATAGAAAACATACTTTTTTAAAATCCAGTAGCTGACTGTTACTTGATTTTTGTTCATTAGGGAAACTTTTATCGCCGGATTTCGCATCAATTAGTGCAAGACTCTTTTTTGAGTATATTCAGACCAACACTTCCGATTATACAATAGTCTTTTATTAATAAAATTGTTGCGAATGTGTTGTGTTGAAATTTGTGAATTTCAGCACGTTTTTTATAAATTGAAAGGGCTGAGGCTTTAGATCTAAAAGAAATGTATCATATGCTAAAAGTGTCTTCTCAATCTTTAAATGAACTTAGCGAACGGGGACTTGCAACTTTAAAAATGCTACTTTTATTAGAAAAGACAATGCTTATAGACTATTAGAAAATATTATTCACAACAATTTTATTAATAAAAGACTACTAGACTAGTATCATCGGAAGTGTTGGTCTGAATATACTCACAAAAAAAGTCTTGCATTAATTGATACGAAATCCGGCGATAAAAATTTCCCTAATGAACAAAAATCAAGTCGTAGTAACAGTCAGCTACTGGATTTTAAAAAAGTATGATTTATATGCCTTAAAGATAGAGATAAAACAAGAAAACGTGAGGTTTTCTTGATTTCCACCCAAGAAAAGCAGAATGCTATTTATGCTAAAACCAAAGAAATTCAAGTTTTCAGTTACTGAAGAAAATTCAGGGTTTTGAAGATCGTGTCACTGATATGATAGCTGCGGATTTCAGGTACCACACATTATACTCAATTTTTTTAACGTCACAACATGCTGGAGGTGGATGCTTAACATTTATTTTAAATTACTCGGGGTGACTTACGTTCTCTACCTCTTACTGGAGGTACTTTTTTTCTCCATGTAAAACGCACGTTGTATAGCAAATGTTTAGTCTACAAATAGTCTACTGATCCGGTTCTCAATTTAACCAAAAACTTTGGATTTGTGTGGATATTAATCATAAAATAATCCCAAAAATGATGTCAAAAAAACCATTGCCGGATCATAAAAAAATTAAAAAGTGCAATTACAAAGTAAAATGTGATAAAAAATGTGCTTATATGTGCCTAAATGTGTTCTGTTGCTTGCACATGTATACAGCTTTTCCTAACAATTGTTTTAAGGGCTAAATCAGTGATGTGCCGGATAATTATCCATTTATAAATAACCGGCTAATTATCGATAATTATCCGTCGGCTAAAAATCCTTTCAAAATTAGCAGGCTAAATATTATAGTGCAAGTGGAAAAAATGGCCTCATAGGGGGAGATATATTGGAACTTTTATTAATTTTTTAATTTAATTTAGTTTGTTTCATATTTTTATTTTTTAATTTGTACGATTATTTTTATTTTTTTGCACTTAATTAAATGATGAAGATTACGGTATTTTAAAATAAAATACAAAATAATCGCTATCTCTAGATTTAATTTCTTCTTATCTATGACTTATAATATGATGACCTAATAATACCTTATTATGCTTACCTACCTAAAATGGTAGGTAAGAATAAATAGATATTTTATTGGTAATTGCGCAAAAGTTATTCTGATGTGTGAAAAATTAAAAAACTGTATATTCTGCTAACGGCTAATTATAATATTTTTAGCCGGCTAAATGCTAATTATATAATTAGCATTGGCTAAATATATAATTAGTGGCTAAAAACCCATCACTGGCTAAAATACGGCAGTAATGCGATATCCGACAAGTCGACACGTTGTAATTCCTGTTAAAGGTGACTTTCAATTAAAATAAATAACAATACACTAATAGATAAAACACTGATAAACTAATATATAATAACAATAGTCACAAACTATAAGAATGTAATTATTTCGCAATTTTATAGTCTGGCCTAATATTCCCATATATTGGATTGGATGGTAGGGCGCACCGCAGTAAATTGAATGGCACGGGTCAAACGCGAGTGTAAACAACGCTCGGCTTTAAAAATGATTAACTCGAAAACTAGATAAGATAAGGAACTGATTTTTTTTCTAAAAACTTTTTCAAGCCTTAGACCACATTTTGTTCACATATAGTATGTGCAAATTTTGAAAATTTAATATAGTTGCCCGCATGTTGAAATTTTCGATACATAAATTTCGTAACTACGACTTTAGCCATTGTTAAAAAAAAAAACAGCGAAATATTTTCAAATTCTATTAGCACACGCAGAAGCGCTCATGTCTCAAGTATTCACATATAAAAAATCATATGAATATCTCAAATAGTTATTTTTTTAGAAAGGTGTAAACGCTCAAAATCACTTATTTTTTAAACGCTGCCCCGCGCTCTTTTTTTGCTATTTAAGAAGTTGTGCAAGAGCCAACAAAAGTCCAACAAGTCATTTCTTATGCCCCTAGGGACCCTCTATCCCTGGGTGAAGTCAAAAATCATTTACCTTGCCGTCATGGGTTACTTGCCGATTTTGAGGGATTTTGAACGCCTGGACCCCCGACTATTCTGTTTAAAGTAATCAAACGTAACACAGTTCAGTTCACAAATAAGAAATAACACAGTTTAAGCACACACAAATACACAATTTGTCTACAATTTGTTTAAAATACCTACACAATTTATCAAATAAAATAGGAGACAGCTTGGTAATAAAACATAGAAATGAGTCCAACCCTGTGCAATATTGCAAGTAAATAAAAATTGTTGGAGTCTGCGCAGTGCGTTCAGTGATTTAAAATGCACACGCCCACCGGTCGGTCGGTCCCCTTCCCGCTGGACCCCGCGACATGATCCACATTCAGTCTACGGGAGCCTTAAGTCGCCCTGTAAATAATTGAATATAATGTATAACAAGTGTAGAAAGAAAACAAAATCGACAGGCCCCACCAATTTATCAAAAACTTTAACCATTTTCAAAATAATGAATTTATGAGGGACTCACTGTATGTATAATTGGTATAAAATAAACGTATGTGGAGCTGCTCACCAAAGAAAAAAATTCGTACCTATCTCATAATTTAGTGCCACTTAATTATATGCTAATTTATTGCTCTGTTCCTGATTTCGTTGCTCGAATCGTTTAGCAGAAATTTAAAAACTTAATTAGAGGGCTAGATTAAGATTAAGTGCCCCCTCCCATGATGATACAGTGTCTTTAAGAATGTTGTAATCTATATTCTTGAAATAATAATCGGTTTTGACAAAATGTAAAAAATACAATGGTCCAAAAACCGTATTTGTTGCTACATTTAAGGTAATGTACCTAATTTAATTATTAATAACGAGGCAAAATTCCGCGCAAAACTTCACTTCAGCAACAATATTTGAAACATTTGTTGCTATTATGATTTTTACCTTAAAATATTCTTAAGACATTGGACTATTGAAAAATATGATGAACCAAATTTGCTGCTATTTTTAAGATGACAAAATTTATATTTTAACCTGCAAGACTTTACGCCTGTTAGAATGTTTACAAAATGTGTTGGTAAGTAAGTAGGTTGTGTTCCGATATTAAACTTGGTTAACCAAAATCCCGGTTAAGCGTTCCATTAAATAAAAATTCCTGAAAATTGTTTAATTTTGGAACTGTCGTCACCTGAAAAAGGTTAACCAAACGTCAAAATATTGACCGTGCTCTGGGAGCGGTGCATTGGTTAACCGAAGAGTTAGCAGGTTAGGTTTTAGCGTTGAGAGAAGAAAAATCAATTCTCTCAACGATTTTAATTATATTTTGTTTAGATGGTGAAGGCAGCTGGGGTGGTGTTCTTGCGTTAAGTGTTATAATAAATATTTATAAATTCTACTTTTCTGTATTGTATTCTGTAGTCCACTTGACCAAGTCGACTGAAAGCTACACTTATATCTACTTATAAACTACTTATATCTTACTATAATATACCAAATTATCTGCTGTTTCATTTATTTTTTGACTGAAGACTAGAGTAATAGTTAAGCACGGAATATGAAGGTATTTAAGGTTGAATGAATCCCAATAAAAACAATTCATCATCCATGTTGATTAACCAGCCAGTTCCTTAATTACACATTGTTCAGGTTTACCAATATTTCGGTTAACCGAAATCCTGGTTGGTCGCGGATAATATCGGAACACAACCTAAGTACTGATTTTATCATGAAATATTCATAAGACTCCAGATTTAAAACAATAAAAACCAAAATGTTTAAAAAACTTATTGCTCCTACGATTTTTGTTTTAAAATATTCTTGATACCTCAGACCATTGAAAAAATCAAAAACCGAATTTGCTGCGCTTTTTCAAACTTAAGTATACAGTAGTAAGGTACACATTTATAAGGAGGCGCGAGTCCTCCCAAAAGTTCACGCCAGCTAAAATATTTAAAAAATTTGTTGCTACTGCAATTTTTACCGAATATTTATAAGCTCGTTTGTAAGACTCAACGCTGATGTAATATACACTTTAATGAGGCACTAATGAAATGAATATTTGAAGATAAAAATAATAGTAGGAACAAATTTTGAAACATTCTATCAGGTGTAAAGTTTGCGTGGTAGGCGCGCCTAGTTAAAATGTAAATTTTATAATCTTAAAAATAGCAGTAGCACATTTTTTTTATAGTTAGATGTTTCCGAGGATGTTTTAAGAATATTTTAAGGCAAAAACCCTCACAAAAACTTCAGCAAAAACCATAATAACAACAGATGTTTTAAAAATTGTAGCTGGAGTGAAGTCTTGGACGGAATTGCGCCTGCCTAATTATAACCAATTAAATTATATTGCCTTAAAAGGAGCAACTACGCGGTTTTTGCACCTAAAATTTTTTCGACAGCTTATAGGTAATACCAGGGTTATTTAAAGTCACATGCACCTTACATGCATTTTGATGACGCACGACAATGTATTTTTTCGAGTATTTTTTACATTTTATTATTATTTCAAAAATATATTACTTTAGTAGGTACATTATTCTAAAGCAAATTCTAGTGCAACGTGCGTCGCGACATGTAACTTTATCACTTGCTTTATTATTATGGGGGGAGGGGCACCTTAATACTAAACTAGACCCCCCAAGCCCACCATTATGTTTTTAAATTCCTGCTGAACGGTTCAAGCATCAAATTAGCACTAAATTATAAGAACTACCAAATCATATGGTACCTAGGTACCTACTTTAAAATAAGTATCACAACATATCACAGGTACTTTTGAGTACTTATTGAAAAAATGCAGTGTTTTTCATTTGCAAATGTCATTAAAAAAATACCTACTGCCACTGCGTCAGTGGCAGTATTTTAAAATTAGTGGCACGTGCAGAAAAAAGAAATTTTATAGTTTCTTATATATTCCTATTTATTTAATATACTTAGATAGGTAGTTCATTCACGTTAAGTTGAAAGTGACGTTTTTAAGTTTTAAGTTAAGTTTATATAAATAAATAAAAACTTGACAACGCAGAGAAGGGTTGCCAAATATAAAACTCTTTGTAAGCGGCAAATGCTATGCTAATTTATTGGTCATTTGTTTATCGAATATTGAAAACAATTAATTACTGAAAATGACGTCACTTTTCCTATACTTGGTCTTCTATTATTTTTTTTGTATCTTTCAGTAATAGGCTCGGTAATAGGCAAGATCCCTAAACAAGTTTCTAAACTTATCCCTAAACTTGTTTAGGGATAAAAGATCCCTAAACTTGTTTAGGGATCTTGGGTAATAGGTACCCAAGGATTGTTAACTGTTTACAGGATTGCTCGATCGCTCAATTTTGTCATCCGCCTTTCTGACGTCATCGAAGATCTATGTAATCGAATTGTCGAAATATACCTATTTTATGTTTGTTATATTTCACATTTGCAAAAGAATTTTCGTACTTGAATGATTATTAATATTATTATTTATTAAAGTTTGTAATAACAGTATAAAGTGTACCTATTTCTACAAGTTCGAGATCTTTGGATCTTTGACGACGTCACAATTATGGATTACATTGTAGTATAGGGAACAGTTAACAATCCTTGATAGGTACCGGGATATCAAAAATTATCTTGGTCAAGGGTGGTTGTGGAATGTAAAACGTGTGTCGTACTTTAAATTTTTGAATATGTTTTGTTGTGTCAGAATCTGTCAAGTCATTGTGCTGAAATTTTCTAATCCAGTTTTTGAATCATGCCTCTTACCACACAGTACAAAATTTTCATGATTGAAGCCTATTTTCGAACGGGTGCGCTAGTTAATGGAAATTGGCAATACAGTCAACGTTTGTGTTTGGACAATTTTCGAGAGCACTTCCCAAACGTGGCATGGCAATATTACCGGACAATTTTTGTGCGTGCCTTACAAATTGCGTTGAAGTGTTTCGCGAAACTGGTTGTGTGACTCATAAAAAAGGTGCTGGTAGACCAAGAGTTCGTACAGAAGAAGTTGTCAATGACGTTCGTCAACGTATGGAAGAGGAGCCTGCAAAACCTTTGAAACGTCTTTCTCAGGAAATTGGACTTTCTTATGGAACATGTCATAAGATTTTAAGGAAGACTTGAACATGCATCCATATAAGATGCAAGCACATCAAGCTCTTCTGCCTGCAGACCACCCCAGACGCCTTGCTTACTGTCATTGGTTTGTCAATAATTTAATGAATGACGATCTTCTGGACTTAACTTTTTTTTTCTGACGAAGCGTGGTTCCACCTTTCGGGATACATCAATTCTCAAAATATGCGAATGTAGAGCAATGATAACCCTCATGTTTTTACTGAATCGCCACTACATGCTCAAAAAATTGGTGTTTGGATGGCAGTTTCTCGCAGAAAAATAATTAGGCCAATTTTTTTCGATTTCACCGTCAACGCAGAAAGGTACAGACACAACTTTTTGGCTGAATTTGTGCAACAGTTAAACGATGATGAACTTCGGTACGGTTATTTCCAGCATGACGGTGCAACAGCACATACTACACGAGAAAATATTGCTTTCCTCCGCTAGTTTTTTGATGACCGGCTGATAAGTTTGCATACAGAAAGAAGTTGAGTTTCCTCCGAGATCACCTTGTTTGACAATTATGGACTATTTTATATTTCCTTACTTAAAAAACAAGATTTTCGCAACTCCGGTAAATAATTTGCAAGAACTGCAACAAAGAATTGTTCAGCAATGTGCAACCATAACGCCAGAAATGCTGCAAAACGCTTTTCACAGCATGAGGAGGCGCGTCAACTTGTGCATCGAACAAAACGGGGGACATTTCCAACAATTACTGTAATTTAGTTTTTCTTGTTACTAAAACCGTTATTTCATAATTTGTAGTTCATTATTGTTTTACAACTGAAATAAATAGGTATGAAATTTGTAGGTTATTGATGATGTCAGTGTGACAGTGACATAATTATTTCAAATTTAAAGTAAGACACACGTTTTACATTCCACAACCACCCTTGACCAAGAT
Source organism: Pogonocherus hispidulus (assembly GCA_963924545.1). Classification (NCBI taxonomy): domain Eukaryota; kingdom Metazoa; phylum Arthropoda; class Insecta; order Coleoptera; family Cerambycidae; genus Pogonocherus; species Pogonocherus hispidulus. The sequence continues at coordinate 45,471,448 of OZ004692.1, read as the reverse complement.
AATTTTTGATATCCCGGTATTTCAATAATGATAAATGATAAGTAGGGGTTTATTTTGGTTTTAGTCTAATTGTAGGCTCGATTGTAGGTACAAGAGTAAGTAGTATTGAGGTAGGTATGTGCCTACTGATATGAATGGAACAAAATTACTTATATGTTATCTACGTATTTATTTATAGATATTTAGCTCATTATTTTGAAAAAAAAAATAGGATAGATATATTATCATCCAGGTTAATGAAATTACTCGTGAAATTATTCAAATATTATGATCAATTTTTTTTTTATTTTCGTGTCTAATCTAAGTATGTAAATTAATGTAATTACTTAATAAAATAAAAAATTTTAATATATGCATAAAAAATAAGAACTTGGGGTTACTTATTTCAAGATATGCCATCATAATTCAGGAGTTGCAAACGATGGTGCAAATAGGACACTTTATAACATAATTAGGTAACATAGGTACCTACTTACGTAGGTATTATTTTAAATAACGAGGTTATTCCTTTGCATACCTACATAAGTTACAGATAACAAGGAAAATAAAAACTTCATTTGATCATACCTACCTAATATTTGGATAATTTCCATAATACCTAATATATTACTGTAAGTAGGTATCTCCAAGGGTATCTCCGAGTTTAATTTTTAATACCTAGTATTAAAAATAATTTAAATATTATACCTAATAGGTATATAAAAAATAATAGCTTGGGGAACTATTTCAATATACCTACCTATGCCATCATAATTCAGGGGTTGCAAACGGTGGTGTAAATAGGACACATGGTAGTTGTTTATAACATGGGTACATAAGTATTACTTTTAAATAGGTACCTACTGAGATTATTCCTTTTCATACATAAGTTACCGAGTAAGTTACAGATAACAAGGAAAGTAAAAACCTGATTTGATCCTCGATTTGATCATACCAAAGAAGTATTATAGTCTTTGATCATACCTAGCTAATATTTAGATAATTTCCATAATACCTACCTAAATATATTATTGTAAGTAAGTAGATATCTCTTAGTTTATTTTTTTGTCTGAATATCTATGAATAGTTATGTCCTAAGTACTTAAACCGAGACATAAACAGTTAAAAAACCTGGAAAAAAACAATAGGTAGGTACCCGGTAGGTACCTACTTAAATATAAAATATATAGGCAGGTACCTACCTATCACTTCAAATTATATAATTTTGTTCATATAGGTACCTATGTTATTGTTGTTTATACCTACGTACACGGCATTTTAAAAAATAATTCTTAATCTCAATATTACCATTATTCTTGGAAAACTGTAATTTTAAAAATCCCATATTCTAGCACTTGAATCCGATAGATGAGATGATTGATTACTGGGAACAGGGCTACAGACGATGCTACAGTGCAGTAGGTATCTACAGAATTGGTGTACCCTACCCTACCTACCTACTGTTGTACAAGTAATAAGTAGTTATGCAATGAGTAATAGAAATGAAATGACTCACGTGCTGCTGTACAATAATTTGTTTTTATTAGGTATAGGTTTATAGGTATTATTTAGGCTCTACTATGGCTCTTTGAAAACATCATCATTATTTTTTGTTCATTTTTCCATAATGGCAAGGATTATAACTATCTCTTCAAGCCAATTATTATTAAGGCTGGTAAGTAATATAAGTAGGTACTTAGTTTAGATATTTGATAGAAAGATAGATAATACAAATACATACTTTATGATAGGCAACATTTAACATTTTTTATTGTACACAACATATAAGTAAGTGCAGTAAGTAGGTACCGAGATACCCCTACTTACATTTTTTACTTTTTGTTATGAAAATGTTTTCAATTCACCTTTATAATAATATTTTTATAACATTCTATTAGGGCTGTTGTAGTACAAATTCATTATATGTGTATTACCTACATCAGTAGTTGTAACTTAATTTCTGTAATGCATAATGTAGTTATACCTAAATACCTAGGTATCTACTGAAGTTATTAACCCATATTTTAATCATTAATTTACCTGTTGCCAGTGGTCATCCAGTGATACTTGAGCTGAAAAATATCCAGTGTCATGTATATCTTGTAGCTCCCTGAAGATACTAACGCTAGGAAGTATATCCATGTTTATATTCACTGGTCACAAATTAAACACAAAAACACACACCACACACATTAAGAAGACAGTAAGTACTCAGATCAATATACACATGATCACGTTGCCGGCATGTCTATTACCTATACTTATAACCTAACACTAAATAGGTAGGTAACTAGTAACGAACAGATGAATAAACTAATGTGCTTTAACTCTCGACACAATAACAACTATTCAACTACAAATATTTGAAATATTTACAGATGCACTTAACGAAATACATCATAAACTCGGAGCATTTTGAAACGGAGGTGTCAATAATAAATACATCTTAATGCATTAATAAACTGCTGTCATAAGTCCAACTTTACGTAAACAAAAATACTATAACGGGTTTTTGAAGTGTTTTGAATTGTAGAATTTAGTAATATAGGACAATAATTGAAGAACAAGAGTTAAAATTCTATGCTCTTTAACAGAGCCTCACGGCACGACTAATCCGTCACCACTCGTTTGTTTTCGTTGTAATGCCCGAACAGTGCAGTCCTATCCTCCGCTCCGTCGCTACTGATTGATAACTTCGATCGTATGCGCACTAATGTTGCGTTATAATCATACACTACTACAGTCTTCCAAATCAAATAAACTTAATTATTTGATATCTTCCTTCAAATTATTAAGTACAGTATGCCTGGCAAATAAAAAAATACCCATAATCTTCACAATATTTTTCTTTTCAACGGTATACCTACCTAGGTACCTACTATCACTGATCCGGTGTCCAAATAATATGAATGAAAATAAATCGGCCTAGCTTAAAGCTACGTTTACATCAGAGATTTATTATTTCATTAAATACATTTTTCTCAGTAATAGTTAAACCTGCGAGACAGAAGCTATCGGAGTTTTATTCATGTAACGGAGATATAGTATGTCCCACCGGAAATCGACGCGATCGATATCGGCAAAAGTACTTGTCAAAAAAAATTTGAAAATTTGGCGACAAGGCAAATTCCGTTCAGTGCGGAATACAACTAAAATATTTACAGGCTTGTAGCGCCATAAATGTCGACGTAAACTTCGTTATTTCAAATGAAACAACCTGTATATTTTTGGATTCTGCGTTAATATTTAGGGTCACTTTATACAGGGTGTTTCATAATATATGCGCAGGACTTCAGGATGTTATAGCAGAGAACTCCCACCACAAGTTCTCTGGTTATAGCTCGTACAAAAATAAGAAAAAAAGTTTCTATTAACTTACCCTCTAAAATGTCCATTTTAGAGATACAGGGTGTTGAAATTGAATCGTTTTTTGCGAATATCTCCGGAATCATTTATCGTACAGAAAACAGCTTTTGTAAGCATTTTCTATTCATAATAAACTATGTTTTGTGCGGATTTTTTTTTAAGTCATTATTGGTGAAGGTTTTGAAAGGGTAGTGGGTGTTTTTCTCCCCAACTTCTACGCTACTGGAAAAAGTATGATTTTGAGACGCCCATTTGAACCGCCAATGTTTTCTACACAAAAAAGGTACGTGGTCATAAGCTCTAAAGTCGATCGTTTTCGAGAAAATCAACTTTTATGTTAAAAAACATGGTCAATTTTTTGAAATAAAATTTTTTTCTTACTAATTAAACAAAATTTGTTTAAACATTAGAACAAGTAACAAAACCAAACGTTAATTTCATAATATTACAGTACGCGCACAAGCGATTATCGCAAAATAAAACACAATACATGATTTTATACGAAGAATCACGCATAGTTTACATGATCGTACACCCTATAGTTTAGTATTTGAACTGTAAACATGTCGAAGCCCGTGTTACCTGCTTCTTCGCATAATAGCGATACAATAGAAGATATCGAAAGGATGATAATTGAAATACAAGATAGAGCAAATATATGGGATAAATTTTCTACTGATTACTGCAACCGAAAGTATCCTTTAATCAGTATTTGTGCGGTTAAAGGGTGACTCCAATATCGTTTCTTTTTCGTTTTCTTTTTTAGGTAATAGAAGCAATAAGAATACAGAAACAGTTGTTTTCAAATCTATTTCAAAAATCACACTGGTAATTCAATCGTAGTGCGTGTATATAAAAGTTTGCAATTTTCAACAGCTCGATTTTTTAAATCGTGCTGTAAAAAATCGCATCGCAGTGCGCGCTCGCCTTTTACATGGTAGAAAATTTTAAGAACTTTGCGTTCTATCAAGGCAAAAATCAAATAAACCTATTGTTGAAGACAAAAATGTCAACAGAACAATATTGGGTTACTTTAAGGTATTTCCAAGGAAATGGATGAGACAAGCAGTACGGGAATGTGTACTGTCCAAAAGTTCGATTCAAAAGATACTCCAAAAACATAAATTTCACCTAATACTCGGTCCATATAGTGCAGCATTTAAATGAAGCAGATTTCCTATAAAAAGAGTGCAATTTGGTGAATTTGTATAAACTTCGCTTCATTGCTCCATAAAATATTGCTCAAAAAAGAAACATCATTTTGATGTCCAACATTGTACTCTTTTTAGAAAATTGTAATTATTTCTAAAAATTGTAACCACAAGCCTAGCAACCTCTATATCTTTTGTTCTTTTGAAAGAGAATTTATAGCTACACCGATGAACCGGAAAAATACACGATACACGGTGTTCTATTTACATTAAAAAAGTTTTCGCCGTTTTCAAGTTAGAAAAATGTAACGGTGTGACTGAAACACACTACAATATTTTGAAATTTATTATAGTTGTGTAAGGTAGTACCCTCATGTTTCAAATGATCATTTCGTCCATGAAAAAAGTTACATAGAGACCTCTGTAGCTACCTGCATCTGTCAATTTTTTTTTTAAAACCTGTAACTCCTAGTCCTATAGAATGTTACATAAAGTGATCCTTAAATTACAAAAAAAATACAAAAATATACAGGGTGTTTCAGTTGAAATAACGAATTTGGTGTCGACCTCTGGTAAAACCGGAAGCTCTAGTAGCCTGTAAATATTTTAGTTGTGTTTGCCCTACCAATTTTGCATGTTACCAAATTTTTAAGACTAGTACTTTTTCTACACTCCTGCTTTACCTGAGATAAAATGTCGTTATGTGTACTTAAATACTACTGAAACAAATTTCAACAAGTTCTTGAGAGAGATGTCAAAAGTCGTCTACTTTTCGGCACACTCTCAAAATATTTCGGGCTTGTTTAGCTGTTACTTAAATATGTTAACATGACAAGCACTCCTTCGGAAACTGAAATTACTTCTCTTATTTCGGCATCATTTTTCCACTTAGTGATTCAAGACGCAACAAATTCACTGATCGTGGATATCTTTGAAGACATTCTTGCGAAATTTTGTAATTATATGAGATCTTCAATTTTCAGTTCATTCACCAACAATGAGTAAGCTCCTAGGGCACTTCTTCTCAATAACCAGTTCCATACTAGAGTTGCGACTTTTTAAAAAAATTCAGGCCAGGCCAGGCCCGGCCCGACAGAGTATAGGCCAGGCCAGATAAACCCACCGAACGTTTGGCCCAATTAAAGCCAGACCTCTTGACAATTATGGCCCGGCCAGGCCAGATTTGAGCCAGGCCCGACCAAGCCAGATTGAATTCGGCCCGGTCCGGCCAGACCAGGCCAGGCCAGACCAGACCGGGCCAGGCGCGACTCGGCTACGTCAGACCAGGCCAGACCCGACCAAGCCTGTCGAATCGAAGCTCAAATCGAATCTGATCCGGCCCGGCTCTATCAAGGCAAGTTTAGCCAGAATCGGTCCGCCCAAATTCAACCCAGTCTGCCTAAGCCACATTCGGCGATACCAGAAATCCTGCCTACTTGACATTGACAATAGGTATGACAATTCATAAATTTATTAACTCTTTTATGTCTCAATGAAACGTTCAAATGTCTCACAAAATAGAACAAAACAACCTTAATAGAATAATTTTTTATTTCATTATCAAATAAAATACAAACTCCGAAAACAAATTTGTTCAACAACTTAAACACAAACATAATGTTTTATATTTAACACTTGTAATATATATATATATATATATATATATATATATATATATATATATATATATATATATATATATATATATATATATATATATATGTAGTAGTATAAGATATTATATGTATGTACAGTGAGTCCCAGAAGTGATGTCTAAATTCATTTAAAATTCAGCGGTGTGTTTTTTTGGAAAACTTGTGGATTTTTATTTTTTAATGCGATTTTTTTATGCTCAATTCATGTATACAGGGTAGTCCAAAAAGAAGTTACGACCATCAACTTTATTTTTTCAAATATTTCATTTTTAAATTCTGCATCGAATTCTAACTCTGTGTAAGAATTTTTAGATGTGCTTAAATATCAGAGTAATACTTATTGCTAAGTATGATTTTTCCATTTTGGGACACCTTAAATTTTAAGTAGTATGAGTGAGATTGGCTGTAAGTGGTAGTGGTCAGATAAATGGGTGAAACACCTCAAGTTATTATGAAATCAAATTCCTCATAGGAAGAACAAGATATAGTATTTTAAAATTGTTATGCAGCAAACCGGTTAGCCTATGTTAAGTTGAAATCGGTCCAATCCGGCCCGAAACGGCCAGGCCAGCCCAGGCCCGATTCAGTTAGGCCAGGCCCGAACCGGCCCGGCCAGGCCTGGCCAATTAAATTTCAGCCCGGCTCGGCCAGGTATTACAAAGCATCCGGCCAGGTCCAGCCCGGCCAGTAAAATATGCAGATTTTCCCGGCCCGGCCAGACCCGATTTCGGGCCGGGCCTGGCCTGGCCGGGCTTCTGGCCTCAAATCCCAACTCTATTCCGTACTCAAATTTTGCTTTTTTTATCATTCAGTAATAAAATTATTTTGTAGCCGCCTGATGCTTATAAAAGGTATTATGGAATCTTGAATGAAGTCACACAAAATATGAAGAGTGTTACAAATGTAGTCGAGGAAAAGTTTCTATCTTTGCTTCTGAAGGGCATAATAAAATATTAAGTAAAAATATTTAGAGTTTCGAAGTACCTGTTAATTTTAAGTTGGTTACATTTGGGAAATTGTACATTTTCCTAATAATCATTGTCTTATATGATCGAAAATGTTTTAATATCTCTGTATATTTAACGACAGAACTGTCTATTATAACTTTTCATAGTAGATGACGCAAACATTTCCCGTATATTATAACACGGATGTGCCAAACATTATAGATTCAACACGGTCCTCCACAAATTATTTTTTACACTAAACTTACTAAGCATGACAACTCTAATATGTATACCTACATTAAACAATGTTTTCAATATATCCTTGTATTTCATGATGAATCAATTCATTATCATCAATTTCTTTAACATCATCAAGTATAACATTTAAAAATACAATTTCTTATCTAACAAATTTTTTGTTTACAAATTCTAAAATAAATTTGAACGTTTATATATTTCTGCTGTTTATTTCTATTCTTCTAATAAACCATACATTTATTTTTGGCTTGCTCCTTACAAATGCACCATTACAAATTGTACAGATTTCTGTAAAACATTTAGGTACCTCATACTCATAGGTTATTTCACAAATGAATGCATCATCTACTTTACATGATAACATTTGAACTTATTAAAAAGCTTGTGGTTAGACGCTGATTACTAATAAACGACAGACGATATACGAATTAGGGCCAAAAACTTGGCATTTTAAAGATATTTCTAATTCGATTCAAAATTAGAAAATAAAAATTAGAACTGCCCGCTCAATGCAACGCTACTTTATTACAAATAAATATAAAAACACGTAGGTACATGGGAATTCACTGCATAAGTGGAGCGACATAAATCGACTGTTAGTGGTACGCTGTTTGTGTTTATTTGAAATATTGGCAGTTTGTTACAATACCTATATATTTATTTGAAGGAGATACCGAAAACAACTACTGCACGGGTAATATGCCCCGATTGGCGTTGCATTACATCGGCATTTCCATAGGAGTCGCCACATCGTTCATCGAGACCAAATACCAGACACTGACCGGTTTCGCGCTTATTTTGCGCTCATCAGAATGCCATAGGTAGTGGGCTCGATGAGCACAAAATAAGCGCGAAACCGGTCAGTGTCTGGTATTTGGTCTCGATGAACGATGTGGCGACTCCTATGGAGATGCCGATGTAATGCAACGCCAGTCGGGGCATATTGCTCGTGGAGTAGTTGTTTTCGACATTTCCTTCAAATAAATAAGTAGGGTGTCTTCCTTAAAGACAATAGAGGTCACTGCTGGAATGGCACCTGCGGAAAAGCAGGTCGTTATCTGTCTGTCAATTTGACAATAATTGTCAGACAAATAGTAGCACAGACCCAAAGAGGGCACTACGATGTGTTTCTCATCACTACTAACCTATACATTTATACCTTCTTATTATCACATTACACTTTGTAAGTGTTATAATGTGCCTATTATTTAGTAATATAAACCCAAATTATAACAGAATATACTTTAAGCTAAAAATAACAATTATTTAATAAAAAAAAAAACACAAATACTATTATGGCATTACCTTACACTTATTCTACAGTATAACAATTTTTTTAGTCCAAAATGTAAGTAAAACAAACGACTATAAATGTTTCATGCGGCTCCTCCTTAGGCCGCATGGCCGCGCGCCCCTCCTCCAAAAATACCAAAGAAATTCTTATTATTATCATTACTGTAAATTAAATGTAAATGTTAAAACATGTATTGTGGTACAAAACTATTATTAGGAAAGGCTCGAGCGCTTGAGCTATCGTACTCATAATGCCAGAGTCCACATTATTACTGGATCACCACAGCACACCACTGCACAGTGAGCAAACCATCACAGCTTCGTGGCCGCACTTTGAGTCGCGGCCCAGGTAACTATGGCAACCGACCCGATCTCCTTTTCGACTAAACTCGTTAGATACTTTCCGTATGCTTATATTATGCAGATTTGGCCACAATTATTTCGCGACCCTACGCCAACATTATTAAACATTATAACATAATTTAACACATTACATATTTTTAACATTATTAAATTACTTATTCAATTTTTGTGAAAACACAATTTTATATATTACTTAACATGAATACTGTTAGTAGTATAATTAGAGCTAATTTTGCAAATCTTCCACTGGGAAATAAAGTAGGTATAAATAAAAGAATTGGGCGTTGCCTGCCCAATAAATAATTTCGATGAAAAAGTTATGGAAAAATTTATTTCTATGAAAGACCGTAGAGCCGATTTCAATTTTAGAAAGTGAGTGCACCCGTGTAATAAATAACTGTATGAAGTTTTGCTTACCTTCGTAATTATTTAATGTGTCGTTTAATAACTATAAATTGAATAACTAAAATACTTTTGAGTTTGTGATTGTGCCATATCGTTTTTAATTAACGGATGGATACCTATCTAAAAACTAAAAATAGTTATGTTCCTGCTTCCTGAATTCTCATTTTCAGCTTTTTGAAGGTAACGTCGTATATGTAAATTTTTGATATCTAAATATTAATTACCTACTACCTACCTATTTAAATATTATTTTAAACAATTTTTGTCGAGATTTCCGTCAATCGTATTGAAAAGGAGGATATTTGTGTAACGAAAGTTATTTTTTCAAGCAAATATTTTTGCTCTGCGAATTTCTAATTTATAATTTTAAGGGGTTTGACCTTGAAATATGCAAAATTTTCGCCTGCGGAGCATTTTTTTATTTCTGCGCCCCCCCATATCCAAATGTCACCAGCCGCCACTGTTCAACCTACAAAATTCATGTGATACTGATAAATACCAAAGAAGCAATTATAAAATGGGATATTACGGCGTTTACCAATCTTTACTTGTTTATTTCATCTTAACTAGCAAATAAAGTCACTATATTTGATCTAATCACTGGAGAAGTATTAAAACAACTTCCAAAGAAAGCTATAATCAAACTAACGCATCTCATTAATGCTTCATTCAGATTAAGATATGTTCCTAAAATGTGGAAAGTGGCAGAAGTCATTATGACACCCAAATCAGGGAAATACCCCCATGAAGTTTCGTCTTATAGGCCGATTTCTCTGCTACCTGTAATATCAAAATTGTTCGAAAAAATTCTTCTGAAAAGATTGAAACCAATCATGGATGAAGGTAATTTAATCCCAACTTACCAGTTTGGATTCAGAGAAAGCCACTCCACCCTAGATCAAGTACACAGAATTACTGACGTAATAGAAAAGTCGGTAGAAAACAAAGAAGTCTGTTCAGCGATATTCCTTGATGTTGCGCAGGCTTTTGATAAAGTGTGGCATGATGGGTTAAAATATAAACTAAATAAGTTACTTCCATATAAATACTCAGAATTATTGGAATCATATATCTCAGATAGACTCTTCAGAGTCAAACAAGATGAAGCATACACTGAACTAAAAGAAATCAGAGCAGAAGTATCACAAGGAAGCGTCCTAGGCCCTATCTTATACCTGATCTACACCAGTGATATACCACAGTTAGAGCAAAACACAATAGCCACGTTTGCAGATGATACTGCCATTCTTGCGACAGGGAAGGGCTATGAAGAAGCTGCAAACAAACTGAAAACATCAGTTAACCAAATCAATAACTGGACCAGAATATGGCGTATCAAGCTGAATGAAACCAAATCAGTGCAGATTAATTTCACAAATAAAAGAGAACAACAAATACCTATTAACATGAACAATGCCCAGATTCCATATGCAAACTCAGCAAAATATCTAGGCATCACATTAGACGCAAGACTTCGCTGGAAAGTCCATGTTAAAAAGAAAAGAGAAGAGCTAGACATCAGATATAAGAAAATGTACTGGCTACTTGGTAGACACTCCTGCTTATCAACTTACAACAAAATACTGTTGTATAAACAAATTCTCAAGCCAGTATGGACCTATGGAATACAGTTCTGGGGCTGTGCCAGTAAGAGTAATATATTAATCATTCAAAGATTTCAGAACACAGTACTGCGGAACATCGTCAAAGCGCCTTGGTACATCAGAAACAGCGACCTTCATCGAGATCTTCAGATGGACACTGTAGAGCAGACAATTACTCAATTTGCAAGAAATCACGAACAACGACTGCATCAGCATGTGAACATCGAGGCCATCCAGCTCCTCGACTACACTAACATAGTAAGAAGGCTCAAGAGGGTTAAGCCCTTTGAGTTAGTGAACTGATTAGATCAGTATAAAGCAGAGTATTGTGCGGTTAGTGTTACACGTTAGTGTTATTAAGTTACTAGACTCTAAGGTACACTAGTGAGTAAGATCTTAGCTCTAAGATTCTCAACTTTAGTTAAATTAGGATAGAACTAAATTACTCATTGATCTCCCTTTAATCAGATTGTAATAGTAGCAAAATACTCTTCAAAGAGTATTTTCTATATATAATAAAAAAAAAAACCTATATTTGTTTACGGATAAACTCATTAACGCTCCTTTAGCTTCAGCTTTTACGTGGTAGCTGAATTTCGGAAATTTGAATCGGCAACTCTACAGTTTGAAAATCGACACTGAAGTCGATCCATGTGTTGTACGCTGTTATACGTACTACCAAATGTGATGTCGCCCTTTATGTATACAGTGTGTCAATTTAGTACTCCCTTCTTCTGCTATGATTTTATCATAATCCAGGCAAAACATCTGATTGGGGGAACGTCAATGAAGTTGAGGGAGGCGCATTTTAAAATTAGTGACACATGTACAGGGTGTCTAAAAAAAGTGCGGTGTATACAGTATATATTTTTTAAATGCAACTACCTGTATTTTTCTGTGGCACTCCTTAGGTTCTCTCGTCAACCTTAAATTTTTGCGTTTGATTGCAGCGTTGCCGAGTTATCATATTTTAATATTTTTTTTTAAATCAACCGTCTATTTAAGGTTGCATATTTACTCCTTCGTTTCTTTGTTTTTAGTTAAAATTTAGGTGGAGCCTAGCTAGGTCCACTTTATACCACGCCAGTGTTAGAATGGAGATTTATTATACAGTGTGTTCACAATTGCTTTCTGAAGTTCTACAATTTCAAATGAATTTTTTACAATTTTTTTAAATACGACACCCTTATTTTATGAAAGATCTCTGTAGTGTTTTCAATTATCTTTATTTTGATTACCTTTATCTCTGGTAGATTTTAAGATATAGCGAATTACAGGCGATATAGGTACTGACAATTTTTTACCCTTTACCTGACCAGAAGTTTGATTTAAATTTTATGGGATATTTTTTAAAATTTGTTCTTCAGGAAGGGGTAGTCTGCACTTAAAACGAAGTAATTTACATATCAGTTATGTTAGTAAATGAAAAAAAAAATTAGAAGTAGGTAGATGAAAAATATTTTTTTTATTGAAACAGATTTAGTAATATTAGCCGTAATTCTTTGTATATTTGCACATAAATGAACTGAATTAATTCTATTCATGCATGGTACTTTGTTGGAGATTTATTAAATCATTACTTATTTATTTTTACCTGTACTGAGGTTGATATTATACAACATTTATCTCTATCTCATTTTTCTTACCAAAACCAGATTTAAAATTCAAGTTTTTAGACTTTTTTCTGGATACCTATAAGTTAGGCATTTGTTTCTAGTTTTGACATTTAATCAATTATTTATCTTATCCATTCATATATTAAAAAAAACGCGTCGATTCTGTCTGGCTCTAAATTCCGTTGCCGAATTGACAAGTTTATAATCTATCTCTTCCGAGGGGGAAACGCGGAGCGATCCCCGCGAGCGACCGGAGGTCGCTCCGAGCGTTTCTCCTATGCGTTGGCGCATTTTCGTCCCGTTTCCTACGCCTTTTCCCAATTTAAACGCCTTTCAAAAAAATGCCTCTGCAAAATTTTCGTCGATCGCCGTTCGGCGAGAGAGATGAGGCTAGCACCGGCGTTTGCTCTCGCGCCTAATGGCCCCGCCACGCCTGCCGAAATCCCGATTTTTTGCGGGAGCCCCTCGACCTTTTTTCTATTTTTTACGACTCGAGAACTGCTTCACAGGAAAGTTCCGTTCTTTCTCTAACCCTTTAAGATTTGTTTTCGAGCCCGTACATCGAGTCCTAACGTCTATTTCGTCTTTGAAAATCTCGAGTCGCGTCCATTTCAACTTCTTTCTCATTTTATCCGCCGATGTGAGATTGAACTAACAACAAGCCCCTCCTAGACCATGCAGGGAAGACCGGCGGTGCTTGCCCGCACCTTCTAGTGTAATTTCTTCTCTAATCTCTAAATTCTTCTCTGTACGTCGGTGAATTCACAGAAGCTATGCAAATTTAGGCGATGTTTGCATAGAAGACGTACCATCCCTTGGATAGGATGTAAAGACGGAGATCCCTTGTCTATGAAGTGATAGACAAGTAAAAGATCCTTACTCTGCTATAAAAAGTGGGGGTTCGGCCGACGTTAAATAAACGAAAAAAGGAAGGAAGGAAGCCCCTCCTATCTACGAAAGCTGTCAAATCAATTCAACTTCAGATAGATTATTTTCCTATGAGAAATATTGCTAACGGAATCGATAGTACCTACTGCCAAACACTTTTCTGATTACCAAAATACTGAAGCGAAATGCTTTTCCATTTAGAATATCGGTAAAAATTAATTTTTCAGGTTAACACGTACAGTTTACATTCTAAACTGTCTTAGCGGCAAAAGTTTAATAGTGACGCGGTAGCGCAATGGTATAGTCGTAGGAGGAGTAATCACGTTGGAGGCAAATTTTTTTACTTTTTAATTCCAATTATTTCTTAGTATTAGTGTTTAGTTATTCTGTTTCATTGTCCGTAGTTTTTATTGTTTCTGCAGGTAAAGTTTGGAATTAATTCGTTAATTAATCAAAATTAATTAATTAATTTTGACAGTCTGTAAAATTCATCATTTTGGCTTACAAAAATAAATATCTACAATATTAATTTTCTGAAACAATGATAACAGCAATATATTTTTTACCGCCGTCGTTACACCTTTTCTATGGGCGGGCGGTGCTCCGAACCATAGCCTAGTGCCGCATTGATAAAATTGATAAAAATGTTTACTAAAAAATGAATTACTTTCAGCACTAAAAAAATGATTATTCTTTACCATCAAGAATAGAGTACACTTAGAATTCATCAAAATATTATTAAGAAAAATAGTTTAGTATAATTACAACATCATTCCAGATACAAAATTTCAGCTTTCCGTCTCTAAATTTATTATTTCCTATACAAGGGATTGTCCCAAATTTCTTTAATAGGTATATATTTTTTCTAAATAATATTACTCAAGATGCTTTTGTCACCCGAAGAGTGACCCCAGGTCGCAGGTCTGGATCCCCGGTAGGGCTAGAAATGGGAACGAAAATCGCGATAGCGATTTTCTCCCATTTGTAGTTAGTACTGTAAAAGTTGTCATACAAGATTCAAAATGAATGACTCTACCAAAATTAATAAGTATGATTTATGTAATTGGTGTGTGTGTGAAGAAAACTGTTTTTTCGGCATCACGTGAGTATGTTCAAAAATTTCCCGAGAGGCGATATCTTGACGCCAGGTCGTTGGAAAGTTTAAAAGAACGCATTGATCGCACTGGAAGCGTGGCATATGAAAAGAAAATGAATTAACAATAACCCTAACAATTGTGGAAAATTCAAGAGCTAGCGTACGAGATATAAGAGAGGTTGAGGAATACAAAAATCCTCAGTATCAAAATGCAAATTTCATCCCTACCATTTTCAGTTACACCAAGAACTAACTGAAAATGATTTTAAGAGAAGAATCATATTTTGTCAGTGGGCACAAGTAGGTACGCTAAACCATTCCTGACGCACTTCAAGGTCTCCGAGCTTTGGATGGCATGTAATCCATCAGCAGCGACCATCATGTTGGCGTGGTCTTCGGCTAAAGGGGATGATCTTCAGCATGGGGGACAATAATCAAAGGCTGTAGTTCTGAGTTCTGCCGCGCGGAAATCACAGATGGCGTTGTTTAGGGGAGGTGGGGTGTAAGGACCTGTAGTACGTGGGGATGATCTTCAGCGTGGTCGACAATGACCAGAAGGTGTAGTTCTGAGTTCTGCCGGCCGAAAATTATAGAGGGGGCTGGTGTGCGGACGATTTATTACCTTATCAGAGAGAAGTGACTTTAATGTAAACAAAGTTCTTTGTCGGTGGAATTCTTGGAAAGAAATCTAATAAATCTGTCAAGTTAATGTAAACAACGCCTGATACGTTCAAGGTGTTGAGTCAACAACAATAAATAATTGAAAGTAGTAATTAATAATTAAGAATATTAAGTATGATAGGTAGGTACACGCTTCTCGAGGGGGGGGGGTGTTGATTTCGGATTGGGATTTATGATATGACATTAATATATCTGAATTAATATGATTGATGTAAATTATATAGAAAGTATGGAAAAAATAAAGCTGAACGCTGATTAGATGAATTTTTATTTATAAAAAGAAAATGGCGGTCTTCGGGGAACTGTAGGGAGATGGTGCACTCTGATTTGTGATAAAAAATTGGTTACTTGATATATTTGGTGTGCGAGGAAATAAATAAATGTGAGTTGCTTTAGCACACACAGGTATAATCTATAATATAGATTGTACCTGTGTGTGCTAATATATAATGTAAATTTAAACTGAAAAAAAAATCCGACAAAAGAAATACCTGCACTTCGATGGCGGCCTCTTTGCTTAGGCACGTGTGTCGTTTGTCGGAATTTTTTATACAGTTTTAAATTAGATTATAAAGACTATTATACCTACCGACTTGTCCTAACAAGTTTGTATGAATTACATACATAAATACGGTTACTCATATTATTTTAAAACATACTGAACATTTCTTTCTATTGAACTTAACTTAAGTACATAATATCAGTTTGCATCGAATATCAGACTCTAAAATTAATAGATACATAGGTACATATTGGCATATTAACTTATATATTGTCCTAGGTCGGAAATTATAAAATACCATGTTAGTTTTTATAAATAAATATACTAATTTCTGTTGATTAAAGCGCTATTTGCATTCAATGCTGATATCTGCAGAGATAAAATTACATTTGTATTAACAAGGTCTACAGATCACATATCAATATAGTAAATTAAAAATAACTTTTTACATACAGAGTGATATAATTTGCGTGGATAGTTTTTCATATGAAGTTTTTATTATTTGTATTTCGTTTTGTATGGTTTTATATGGGCAAGTATACAACAAGAACAAGTCGAGACAAGTCGGTATGACTCATCGAACACCTGGCGTCGAGAGTCACGTGATCCGCTGCTGCACAATCTCAGCTCGAGGTTAGATGACATCATCACAGTCGCAGTATAAAAAAATACAGGGTCTCGCTCCTCGCTTCAATAGCCAGTTGTTACAGATGTTCAGTGTGTTGAAGAAAGTGAATAATTGTGATATATTAAATTGAATGTAAGTTGCGTTAATTGTTTCTTTAGTGTAAATTAAAATTTAAAACTCGAATAATTTTTTTAGATGGATATTAAGGTGGATATTAAGAAACTAAAGAAATGCTCGCTTTTGGAGGAGGTCATAAGCTGTTGACAACATTACCGCAGCTGCCCATAAATACACCGATACCTATATACTAGAGGTAAAAATCGTAAAAACTAAATTCGGGCAGACTGTTTTTAGAATTTGAAGAAACGAAAGTCTATTTACCCAAACGAGTGCTTCCGCTAATGAAATACTATATACATCAGTTTGTGGATGCTAAATATAGTATAATATACGAAGGTTTAAAAGAAGTGGGTCGACCTTCCATAGGAGTGAAGTTTAAATTTATGGAAAATCCTAACAACCATTGTAAGTAAATTTCATGCTTTCTTAAAAATATATTTTAAAATTTTCAATTTTAATTTTAGCTGAAGTTGGTAAGACCTTTGCCAGTAGCAGCCGCAGCAGTACAATCGAATCACGGATTAAGATATCCGTGAATCGAATACATCTAACATTTTAACAAAAGTATGGCCGCATATTCAGCAGATACAAACGTTGACAAACAATTTGTGATTGTCTGCTGAACGATAGTTGAAAATTATGTGGAATGTCAACATGTTTTATGAGTGGTAGCCATTTTTGAAAGCGTAAAATATTAACGCTTAATTTTCATGTTGATGTTGATGTTGAACATGTTGAAAGCATAGAAAAGAGTATAAAAAAGTTATGTTTACAGATTTTGTTGACGGTTATGAGCTGTCGTACAACGAAAATAATATGGAGAAAGAATATTTTGAAGCCAAATATATCCATATAATAGTGTAGAATTTCAAACCACCACATTCGAATTTCAAACTAACGGAAAATAAAATAAGATCGTTCAGCAGACTGTAACCGGTGAATAAACCTTTTGCGTTTAAAGCGCAAACATGTTACAAACCGTTTGCTGTCTGCTGAACGCGGCCTATGTAAAGATGGAGTTGTGTAATTTATTAATTTTTTGTAACTAAGTAATAAATATGTATGATATTTAAGCTAGAAATGATATCTAAGCTAGAAATAAAAAAACAGCTAGATTATATTAACACTTTATTTAAGTACTTGTTACAAGCATAAATATATTATAATAGGAGTCTTAGTCTATATTTACGTATAATTAAATGAGAATCTGTTTCAAAGGAGTTACTTAAATTAACATAGATTGTTAAGGAAAAAACCAACAGTGTTTATAGGGGTCTTTCGGTAGATGCGCCATGAGCCAGACACTTATTAGAACCATGAGCTGGTATGGAACAGAAACACCTGTGTAAACAATAATAATAAATCTGTCAGTTAATATAAACAGATGACTATTGTAATTTGATACCTATGACCTATAAGCACATGACTAACTAAATAATAACTAAATAAGACGCGTTGAAAGGATAAGACGGGAAGGATCAAGGATTGTTAATTGTTCACAGGATTGCTCGATCGCTCAATTTTGTCATCCGCCTTTGTGACGTCATCGAAGATATATGTAATCGAATTGTCAAAATATACCTATTTTGTGTTTGTTATATTTCACATTTGCAAGAGAATTTTCGTATTTGAATGATTATTAATATTATTATTTATTAAACTTTGTAATAACAGTATAAAGTGTACCTATTTCTACAAGTTCGAGATCTTTGGATCTTTGATGACGTCACAATTATGGATTACATTGTAGTATAGGGATCGAGCAATCCTGTAAACAATTAACAATCCTTGGGGACGGATCACGTGCATGAGCGCCACCTAACGAGGGGCTGTTTAAATACTGCTTTCGGTAGAAAATGGCTACAATTAGCACACAGAAAACTGTGACACATCACTTAAAAGAAATGCAAAGTTGATAGTACAACCTGTAGAGGTGGCTGTTGACTGTGTAAAATTAGAGTCCTATATAAAGAGAGTAAAACCATAAGCCGCCATTTTTCCTGCAAATCATGGCGGCAAATTTAAAATACAATAACAAGTTTGTTCTCTGTGATAACGACCAAATGTGGAAAATATTTTTTAAATAAAAACTTAAATAATTTGGAGTGAACGCATTTCTATATCTTGTTCTATGACTAACTGTTATTGTTTATTGTTTGTTACGCTTTGTGTGAATGTGAATACTTCTTGGGTAGTATTTATTTAATATTTACTTATGAAGAATAACCAAACAAAAGTAATCTTTGGATTATATTTTATATTACATTTTAACCTTAATCTTTTGGTACAAGGCGAAGAGACAGAGATACAGCTGGTACAGAGAAGCAGTTATATAATCTGTCAAGAACGGTTATGTTTATATCAGGTAGACCTTAGATATTAACGAAGTAATTATATATAACATAGGTTGATGACAAAATTTGGTGCACATTGGTGTCTAATGTTACCGAAGTATACCTTGGTTTACAGAATCAAATAGGTACTTTATATAACAGGTTTAATTTAATAAGCAATATCTAAGTTTCAAAACATAACGTAAATAATATAATAGGTACAATAGCTACCTCACAAGTAACAATTAATCAAATGTTTTCGAATTTCGAATAAAACACTTTTAATAATCTCTGAAATAAAATTACAGGAAAAAAACACAGAATTCACACAAAGCGTCACTAACTACGTATATCTCGTAAAAAGTCAAGCGCAAATCTCCGAGACACTTAGATCCAGATCCGTCAAAATCTTTGTTTGGAGGATTAATGGCGGACGCAAGCAATTTTCGACCTTATATCCGTTGAGCCAATCAAAAACGATCACCATCATGTCTTTACTCTCTTTATATAGGACTCTATTCATTTTAAGATCGATGCGCCACAGCGGCTGTAACCGATACTAACCTATAGTAAGTAATTTCTTCTATAATCTGTGGTAAGTAAGTAAGTAAGTAAAGATTTATTTAGCAAAGCTAATATACACAGAATGGAAGAGAATACACATAAATAAATAAGTTATTATAGCAAATTCTGAATTAGATCATTGAAATTTGAAATTTTATTCATTTGTGAAGTTAAAACAGGTAAAAAGCTTGTAAGACAATTTTTAAAAGGGTAAGTAATTACATAAACCTAAAGTTAAAATTCATTGCAAAATAGATTTTGTTAAGCTCTTTTTTACTTACACCTTGGAAAATTTGTATGTTTTAGGTTAAATAAGTGTCAACCGAAAGTTATTAAAACAAAGTATTTATTTTTCTTTTAGTAAATAATCCTAATACTCAAACATGAGATTAAGCATTTTTGAGGTAGCTTTTTTGTAGGGATAGCAATACTTATATTTCAATATTTTTCGAGCGTTCTATCTGAAAATTAAACTTAACCTCAAAATATGTCAAATTTTTATTAGGCATTACGGCATACATACCTTTATGGAAATACTAATTCTCAGAGGAAGGTAAAGAATACACTCATATACTCTGCGTTCTTTAGCTTTTTTATCCATACTTGTCTCCTGTAACTCTTTAATGCCTAACTTAGTTTCCACGATAGCTTCTAGATTTTCCCGCTTTTGGAAAAGTATGAAACTGAGCTTGGTGTTTCTCTTTGTCCAAGAGGAACAATGAGGCTAACAATAATGATCAGTGATGGGTATTTAGCCGCTAATTATATATTTAGCAAATGCTAATTATATAATTAGCATTTAGCCGGCTAAAAATATTATAATTAGCCGTTATCAGAATAACGACAATATACATTGTTTTCCAATTTTTGACACATCAGGATCAGAACACCTATTATACCTTATACCTTATATACCTTATAATTCATATACCTTTCTCAAAGCACTGCCAAATTCCTGATTTATATGTTTAACTATATTATATGCTAATTAATTACTACACTGACCAATATCGGGAGTCTAATTTACTTTAATTCGATCATTACAAGATTAGATTAATTAATTTACTAATTACTAATTTGGATTTCCTAACAAAAAGGCCAACAAAGAGGTTATCCCTCTACATAGTCTGCATGGTCTTGTTAGATATTTAGCCTGCTAATTTTGAGAGTGTTTTTAGCAGACGGCTAATTATCGATAATTATCCAGTTAATTATAACCAGATAATTATCCAGCACATCACTGATAATGATGCATATCTAATCAGAGGAATTAACCAAATATAACAACGGAAATGTCAAAATTCACTATAGAAATACGTACATACGCAAAACTAAACCAAAGGCTTATGCGTTAGTTGTGCGTACCGCCAGTAGGTGGCGTAGTACTTAGCAAAAATCATCTATACTATTTGATATATGTTGATCTGACCTTATCATATATATAATACTACATATAATATATGGACCTTATCTTATCTATGGTTATGGTTCTTGACCGTGTTCTTAGATCTTGTATCTAGGTTAGGTTGTGTTTATGTTGTATTATTTAACCACAAAAGTGTTTTGTGTATTTAACTTAAAGTTATAATTTTAAGATGGTTTATATACATTTTCCAGCAAATTTTACAGAAGAGGAATTAATGTTGCAAGCAAAATATCAGAAACTGAAGAAAAAGGTAACAATTAAATTTAGAAACCAATAGAGTATCAATTTTGATTATTGATATCAAGAATATTGTTTGTAACTTTACTGTTTAAGTTTACATATTTACAAGTAAATATTTTTCATGTCTCATGATTTTTCAAGAAAACAATTATAACATTTATTTGCTACATTTCAAAACCATTAAAGATAAGTCCTAATTTTAAATCACTTTGCCCATATATATTTTATAGACAAATATATCAATATTACAGATGGACCCAGTTCAGAGGAACAGAATAATTACTTATGTGAATAAAAGAATAACATAATTTCATAATAAATATCCTAAAATATATTTAACTTCATCTTGTAATTTTTATCTCAAATAATCCAAATGAGAAAGAATCAATATACGTGATTTGTAAAATTACCGTATATAAGTATCTACTTAGGTACCTATATATTTTATTATAAATTAGGATTGAATGCAGCCCTCTGGAATTAAAACCCTGTAGAGTTAAGGTAATTATTTTTTGTTTAAATAAATTAATAGCATATATACCTAGGTTGAGAAGTGAGCTATTATTGACTGAGAAATTTATATCCTGAGGCACGTAGCGCCGAAGGATATAATTTTCGAGGTAAATAATGGCCTTCTCAACCGAAGTATATATAGTATTTTTTTTACTACTAATAGCCGAATTACCTAACACCAGAAGATCTTATTTTTATTTTAAAATCAGACATTTCCCCTATTACTCAAACATATCGAAATATCAAGTAGGTGAAATGTCAAACTGATGCGTGAAATGTCAAACTGATGGGTTTCAATATAATTTATTATTAACCTAGGTAAATAATGAATTACTTCTCATTACACAAATGAGGTAAATAATAAGGTTTTCTCATGTTAGTAGTAAAAAATAGTATATTATGATGCAAGTTCTTTAAAGGCACTTTAAACGTGGATTATATGCTATTTTTTATTATACCAGATGTTGGGCTAAATAAAGCTACAAATTAAAATAAAATCAATAAAATTTTCGTCAAATTTAATACATTTATTTATACAAAGTAGGCTACCTGATGTTTTCAATTAAGTATTGTCAACGTTTGTATGACAGCTCACTGAATTTAATTATCACCTATAATGGCCCAAGAGCATTGATAACTACGAGATCATTTTTTCACAGATTTCATAAGCACGTTACTTGACAACAGCCCGACGCCGTAGACGGAGAGATGGAGGGCTGTTGTCAAAAAGTAACGCGCTTGAGAATGTTGTGAAAAATTTTGAGTTAAGTATTTATCAATGCTCGAGGGATATTCGGCAATTTTAATTAAAATCTCATTCAAAATTATTTATTAAAAATACAATTATTCTTGTAATAATTTACTGGTTACATTCCACATAGTTTTAACTGTAGCCTCCTTAAACTCGTGCCATCCCTTTTTCTCATATTAGCCACCCAATCTTTAAGTATCAACATCTTCAGTTCTTCAACTGTACGATTTCCATCTAATGTATATTTCCGCTTGCTGCAAAAGTTCATAAATATTTTCCAAGTATACTTTTTACTGTTAACAGTACTTTTTGGTGTATTTTCTTCTATAATTTTGTCGATTGAAGCACTAATTTGTTCACCAAATCGTGACAAAAGTGATAGAGATTTTATATTGTTAGGTGCAATAATTATAGAAGTGTCAAAAAAATTTTGTTCGCTGTCAACGTATGATGACATAAGTGATAACTACCCATGGGCTGTTATTAGTGTAATGTGACCTTTATTGGTTGCTTTTGCACACGTGATTACAAATAGACGAAATCCAATTGGATTGTTTGTAGTGGCGAGATACAGTGAAATACACTGCAGTGCCCTCTTTGGGTCTTTGCTACTACCTGTCTGACAATTATTGTCTAATTGACAGACAGATAACGATCTGCAGAAAAGCAGATGCCATTACAGCGACCTCTATTGTCTTTGAGGAAGACAATCCTACTTTAATTATTTGGCTACATCCATGGAGATGTTGATGTAATGCAACGCCAGTCGGGGCATATATATTAGATCTCTCTGAGGAGTAGGCAGATTGAGGCTTCAGAGACGATCGGTGGTGAGATCTGGGGAGTAGGCAGATTGAGGCCCCGGAATCGAACCACAACATCTTAACCCTTTCCCTTTCTCTGAAGAGTAGGCAGATTGAGGCTTCAGAGAACTCCACTATTAATACTTCATCTCTTGAAAATGGCTCCAAAACGGAAGCCGAAACGCCGAGACACTAATCATCTCCAACGCGGTTCAACCCGAAAACCTAGTTTCTCTCATATATATATATACATATACATATTCATAAACACGCGTAAAACAACCAAGTGACACCAAATAATAACAACCTTCTCACACCCAATTTTTTTCTAAATTATGCAATTAAGTGACTCCCTATTTGACTTTCTCTATATATGGGTTTTGGCACCACCATATACAGTGTGTCCCACTTAAGCTCTATCCACCCCCGTAACATTTTTATTTATGAACCGATTTCCATGAACTTTTTTTTGTTGGGTAGGTCCCAAAAAAGTACATAGCGGGCATGCTTCATTTGTTTGGTAAGTCGGCGTCATGGCCAACTACGTCCTATTTTTTTTTATGCAAAAAAACGAGATGTAGGGGAGATTGGGGGAATGGCGGTCACTTAAGCCAAATTACATATATAACAGAAAATATTGCTTTCTTGTCAAATGTAAATAGTATAGGAGATAGCCTCATTTATCATCCATTAGACTGTGGAATACCACTTAAACTAAAATAACAAACTGCAAAAGAGAAGTTAGATTCTGACCAATGTCATAACATTGACCAGTATTCCCCCACTCTGCGGTTAATACCGGTCAACCAATTTTTAATGCTTTTTATAATTAGAATGACATTTCTTCAGAAAATAATGAAACAATATTGACTAGAAAAGTGTAATCAAATATTTTATTATACGTAATAATGAAAAAACAAGTCACAACTTAATAAACGACATGAACAATAATAAAAATAATAAAAAATAATAATAATATAAACAATAAAAAAGAAATGGAAAGTTTTATTTTTTTAAACAAATATCGCATCTGTAGTTTTCCATAGTGTCCCAACCACTACACAACTCGTGAACCCAATGGCCGCACCCTATACAGCGGTACCACAACTCACCATCTCTCCCAAATTCCTCGCAAATAAGACATATTTCGTTGCTTTGTTCGCTCTCCATAGTCTCCATGTCATCCAATTCTTCATCCTGACATAGAGTTTTTTCGTCTATATTTTCTTCATCTGATGAATCGCTTTGCAATAGTTTCCTCAAATTTTTCTTAAACCCCTTCTTCTTTTTAAACATCACCTTTGGTTTCTTTCCTTTTTCTGCTTTCTTTTTTTTGTCTTTTTTGTTTCCTTTCTCTATCTTTTCTTCGCTTGTTCTTCTAATTGCGTCTTTAAAGGACTCTCGGTTAATATCTGTGAATGTTGTTTAGCTCGACTAACTGATCTTCTATTAGTAGGACTGGCAAAAGATTGTCAAATTGTGAAGCAGATATAGATTTCAGACTATTCACTGGTTGCTTGAACTCTTTGGAGGTGGAAGGTTGCGCCTCAATAAGGTTACTTATGGGAATAGCGAATGGTTTTGGAGATCTGATTATTGAAGGACCAGAAGAAGCTGAATCAGTAGTGTTTTTTGGCTCCAATGGTGTTAGTTCTCTATTAGATGGACCTGCATCTAAACTTGATGTTGATGGGCCTGCATTGATGGAATGATCATTAGAACTGTTAAGATCATTAACCATCACTACTTCTGCATTATCGTTTCGGTTGTGAAAAGTATCTGCTGCTAGGAAGTCTTCATCGGTAAATATATTGCGATTTACTGGGTGTATTCCAGTTGCTTGAAAGCCGGAAATTCCAACAGCCATCGTGGCGATTCTGGAATAGGCTTTATTGAAAAGTTCTGCTAAATCATAAGGTGTTATTTTTACCAATGCCTTTGACTTTATATAAAGATCACATTCTCTGCGGAAAGCAGCTTTTAGTGGCCCGTATAGAGTGACATCAAGGAGCTGCATTCTGTGTGATGCATGAGGTGGCAAGGACAATATGCAGATTCCATTTTCTCTGTACAAATTGTAAGTTTGCAATGTGATATGGCTACTATGATTATGTAATACTAATGGACCAGGGTTTTCTTTGCTGCATTTCGAATATATTATGAAGTGTTCAATCCACTCGTAAAATAACTTCATTTGAGTAGCCATTGTGCGAACATTTATAAGCAGCACACGGAGGTCCACCTTTCGATAAAAGAGGAGACATCCTCTTTCTAGGAAAGTTAAAAAATGGAGGTATGTATCCCCCAGCTGCATTCATGCAGCAGATAACTGTGACGGTCTTGCCTCTTTCCTAGCTCGTTACAAAGCCAATACGTTTTTTTCCTTTAGTCGCAACAATGGTTCCAGGATCTTGAACGGTCGATATTCCAGTTTCGTCGACATTGTAAATTTGGTTTGGCAGATATTGAGTTTTAGACATTACTGTTGGTGTAGACAAAATTGGTGTAGAATTTTGCTACCTCTTCTCGATTAAAAGCGGTTATCCTGTTAATGCTGGTTGCTTCCGGCTTCCGAACACTTATCGTAGGATTTCTTCTTAAAAATGCATAAAACTAGTCCCTTCCTGCCATTTTAGATTCATGGCTAAAATCGTGCTTTATATTGTTACTGGTTACATATTCATAAGCAATTCGTCGAACCTGCTGGGGGCTAACACCATAAAATAATAGATCTGACAGATATTTTATTCAGTTAGCTAGAACAGCTTCTCCTCTAAAGATAATTTAGTTTGTCTTCCCATACGTGGAGCGGTTGTCTTATTTTTTGATTTCTTTTCCTGCAGTGTGCTAAACGGAATCTGGTATTTTTTGCTTGCCGATCGGATTGAGTGTCCTTCGATAAATTGCAAAGCATTTTGAAGTTGCTCGGGGGTCCACTTAGCTTTGTTTCCTTTTTTGATATAAGTCCTAGGCATCTGTAACAAAGAAAACACATTGATTTAAAATTTTAAAAAATATAAAGTATACCTACACCCCACTTAGTCATATGAAGGCCTGTGGGGTAATACCGACTGGTATTACCCCATCTATTTTGACTGGCATTTCCCGAAAGCAATCTGGCAACCTAAACTTAACCTAAAATTATTCCTCTTTATTTAAGCGCCTGTAAAAGCAGGATCTAAACGGAAAGTTACTCCTTAAGATATTCCTTTTAATAACGTGCAAAAAAATAAAAGGTACCCAACCTACGCTCTACTGTACAGGGTGTTTGTGTGTCCCACTTGAGGTCTAGCCACCCCCGTAAAATCGTTATTTATGAATGAATTTCAATGAACTTTTTTTTGTTGGGTAAGTCGGAAAAAAGTATATAGTGGACACGCTCCATTTGATTGGTAAGTCGGCGTCATGGCCAACTACGACCTATTTTTTGGTGCAAAAAAAACGGGATGCATTATTAGCGAATTTTTCACAAAAATTTTAATGTCAGATTCTTAATCAGGACCACCTATAACCCAACTGTACCAAATTTCATGAGGCTACTGTACAGGGTGTTCCAGAGAATAAGTTTTTTTTAAATGATGCATTATTTTTTCAATTTTAAAATATTTTAATGTTTTAGGAAAATAACTTTTTTGGAGAGGGTTTTATTAACATTTGCTTCAGGGCGGTCCCGGAAAGACATTATTTAATGTGTGCTGAACTATTTTGTTGGGTTAATCTCAAAACGAGTGGGAAATACATTTCAGAGTCTATATAACTTTTAAATAGGTCATAATCAGTACTGCTAGTATATTAAACTTTTTAACAAAATAAAATAATTTATCAACCGATCGTAAAAATTTTTATCAATTTTAATGGTACATATTAGGCCACAACAATTAAATTGTTTTATAAAACCTTTTCTCAGTATTTTTAATTTTTAAACTTATTTGTATCTAAACGAATCATATAAATACATAAGTTTAATTAAATTAAATATTGGTCATTTATTTATGCACTTTCAAAAAACCACTTTTCAAAATATTAGTTTTTTCAAACCATCAATAAACTCTCAGTTAAATTGAAATGGAATTAGTTTCACAAATAAGTAATATTTAATTTATGTACTTCAATAGGTATGTTATAATTTGCTTAAATACAAAAAGTTTAAAAAATATCCAAACTACTTTAGTATTCCAGCATGTTCATTTTATGTCAGAATTATAGGAAGTTTTAATAAAATTTAATTGTTGTACTTCAATAAATATAATTAAAATTGTATTCAATTGCTATTATTAATAAAACTAAATTTAATATCCTAGCAGTACTGATCATGACTTATTTAGTAGTTATTTAGGGTCTAAAAGAATCTTCCAACTGGTTCTGAGATTTACCAACAAACTAGTCAAGCACACATTAAATAATGTCTCTCTGGGACCTCCCTGTAGCAAATTTTAATAAAACCTTTCCAAAAAACTGATAAAATAAATGGATTATGCCCGCAATGTACTATTTTAGGACCGACCCAACAAAAAAAAGTTCATGGAAATCGGTTCATGCTCCTGATTAAGAATCTGGCATTAAAATTTTTGTGAAAAATTCGCTAATAGTACATCTCGTTCCATTGCACCAAAAAATAGGTCGTAGTTGGCCATGACCCCGAGTTATCAAACAAATGGAGCATGCCCGCTATGTACTTTTTTGGGACTTACCTAACCAAAAAAAAGTTCATGGAAATCGGTTCATAAATAAAAATTGTAGGGTAGGTGGCTAGACCTTAAGTGGAGCACACGAACACCCTGTACAGTAGCGCCATGAATTTTGGTACAATTGGGTTTTAAGTGCTCCTAATTAAAATCTGGCATTAAAATTTTTGTGAAAAATTCGCTAATAGCACATCTCGTTTTTTTGCATAAAAAAATAGGACATAGTTGGCCATGACGCCGACTCACCAATCAAATAGAGCATGTCCACATTGTACTTTTTTGCGACTTACCCAACAAAAAAAAGTTCATTGAAATCAGTTCATAAATAACGATTTTACAGGGGTGGCTAGACCTTAAGTGGGACACATGAACACCCTGTACAGTAGCGCCATGAAATTTGGTACAGTTGGGTTTTAGGTGCTTCTGATTAAGAATCTGGCATTAAAATTTTTCTGAAAAATTCGCTAATAGTACATCTCGTTTTTTTGCATAAAAAAATAGGACGTAGTTGGCCATGACGCCGACTCACCAATCAAATAGAGCATGTCCACATTGTACTTTTTTGCGACTTACCCAACAAAAAAAAGTTCATTGAAATCAGTTCATAAATAACGATTTTACAGGGGTGGCTAGACCTTAAGTGGGACACATGAACACCCTGTACAGTAGCGCCATGAAATTTGGTACAGTTGGGTTTTAGGTGCTTCTGATTAAGAATCTGGCATTAAAATTTTTCTGAAAAATTCGCTAATAGTACATCTCGTTTTTTTGCATAAAAAAATAGGACGTAGTTGGCCATGACGCCGACTCACCAATCAAATAGAGCATGTCCACATTGTACTTTTTTGCGACTTACCCAACAAAAAAAAGTTCATTGAAATCAGTTCATAAATAACGATTTTACGGGGATGGCTAGACCTTAAGTGGGACACACGAACACCCTGTACAGTAGCGCCATGAAATTTGGTACAGTTGGGTTTTAGGTGCTTCTGATTAAGAATCTGGCATTAAAATTTTTCTGAAAAATTCGCTAATAGTACATTTCGTTTTTTTTGCATAAAAAAATAGGACTTAGTTGGCTATGACGCCGACTTACCAAACAAATGAAGCATGCCCGCTATGTACTTTTTTGGAACCTACCCAACAAAAAAAAGTTCATGGAAATCGGTTCATAAATAAAAATGTTACGGGGGTGGATAGACCTTAAGTGGGACACACTGTATATATTATATATAGGTATAGCAAAAAATATTTCTAACGAGATAGAACAATAAAGGACCAGCGAGGCGAAGTACTGATAACACCGTTCTCTCACTGCAATCCATTGCCGCGTTGTGTTCGAGGTTTTTTCGAGACTGTCAAGTAAATACTTTACCAAAGTAATCTGAGAAGCTCTCAGGGCACCATAACGATGGTTAATTGCAGACGTTCTTGTATCTTGATACGAGAAGCACTGAAGATGCCATCTACATATATGGCAAAACGTCTGCAGTAAAGCATCGCCTAAGGCTAAACAGCCCAGAAAGTGTACATCATTCAATTGACATCGGCCGTGAAAACCTACGAACTGCTTGAAGTTAAGCTAATATAAAAATAAATCAAATTAGTCAATGTCATGTCACTTCTTTCAATGATGGTAATATTTTTTAAATACTTTGTCATTTATATCCAATATCTTATCATTGATTCATGACTTAACAGTTAAAAAACCAATTATTTTGCTGATTCAGGGGAAACGGGGAAACTAATCTGGGTAACATTTAATGAAGTAATTCAAAGCATAAAATTTATTTGGCATACTTTTTACACATACATATTTAAATCACTGTAATCACACTGACACACATTACGGCATTCACTAATGCAGTGATGTGTATCACAGTGTTATTACAGTTGTTTAGACATATATTCCTTTCTTTTGATTGATATTTAACATTTAACCATTAATATAATTGTCTTAAAACAACAATAATGCATTGTAAAGGTGAAACAAATGTCATTATTTTCTGCCAGGATTTGCGGTTTCCACTTTAATTTTTTTGTTTTTTTAAATATTGCAATTTACTTTTACAATTTTGGTTGGATACTCGGGAAACTGTCCCCGAACAAGCCTGAAAATATCAGCTTTCCCAAAATTTTTTTTGCACCATCTAGTAAACGGGTATAACTTTCTCGGACTGAAGTAAATACAGGGTGATCTTCGACTAGTGTAACAAAGTTAACTGGTGGGTAGATTATTGAAAAATAATACCATTTAGCCGTATAAACTTGTGTCCTAAATTTTGTCTTTAATCTCATTTTTTTTTTTTAATATTGCAATATATAATTAGTTAGCTCTTTCATATATAATTTCAGAAAAAAGCCCTTCAAGCATTGAAAGCCCCAAAACCAGAGCCGGAAAAACCCGTAGTTCTTAAAAGACCTGCTGAAGCTCGAGATGCCAGAGAAGTCGCAAAAAAATTGATTAAATCTGGCGTAATATCGGCAATATCTAAAAAGCAAAAACAACCAGAACAAGGATTTAAACGTCCAAGAGGATTAGAGAGAAAATTAATATCAGATAAAGTTGTTAGTGGATACCAACCATTTTCAGCTATTCAAATGGATGATGGACCAGACAATCCAGAAAATAAACCACCTAGAATAAAAAATCTTTATGATACATTTGCAAATGCTCGAGACAGAGAAGAACGAGGTCTTACTGAAAAACAACAACAAAAACCAGAAAAACCAAGGCAGGGGAATACAATTTATGTATCCGGCTATAAAATTACTGAGGAATTCTTGAAGAAGCATTTCTCAACTATCGGAAATATAATAAATATATCGATGGAAATTGAAAAAAAGTAAGACATGCTTTTACTATTGTTTTCATACTGGAATTTTCACATAAAGCATTAGAAGTTCTTAAATTTTCACATACAACATAAACATAAAATTTTGAAAAATGAACATTTTCTATTGTAAATTATTTCCACTTATACCGAAGTATACTTACATAAACTTTGTTAATTTAAACAGAGCTTTTTTATATTTTATAGTTGTACTCACTTTTTTAAGAGTGGTAAGAATACTTTGTAATTAGGTACATTGCTTGTTGCACAATATTTTAATTTTTTAAAATTTTTAAAAATCCATATCTTCATCCTTAAAGCTTTAACTATAATTTTTTATCCAAATTTATTTCTAGCACTAGACTGCTCAAAAATATCTTCAAACTCATTGATATTTGAGAAATCTTTAAAATTTATTGGCCAGTTTAACAATATTCAGTTTGTGAAATTGAATTTTGGGTCATCCACATCAAATGGAACACCTACTATATTTCTGAATTAATAAATCACTATAAAATTCAACATTTAAGGTTATCATAATTTTATAAACTTATCTTTAGAGGTTTCCGAGTAATAATACATTTTATGGGAAGGATTTTAAATAAATAATTGTATCTCAAGGCTAATATTTGATGTTTAATAGTATATTAAACCACAGATAGATAGAAACCAAAGAAAAAAATGTTTTTGTAACATATTGTATTCAACAATTGTATTTTAAAAGTAATTTAAGTAATGGATTATTCTTCTTTCTCAAATCAAAAAAACAACTTTATGCTTATATGTAGTATCCAGGTTTTGTAGCTTTTTGAGGGGTATTTCTCTCCCATCATGTATAATATCAAATATATAGGATCAAATATGTATAGATAAGTAATTGCCTATTTGTCAGTATATAAAATGGTCGTTTCCAAGAATAACAAAAGACATAACCTCAATTTCATGAAATTTTCCTGTCACAGCCCAATGGCATGGGCGTCTATGTTTTAAGGGGTGAAAATAATAATTATAAAACTAAAAGTACAAATTAGAATATTTTATTTTAGTAAATACAAAGTTTAAAATTTACATATTCAAGAACAACAATTTACACACAAATTTGTATAATATTTACTACACCATTTACCACGCCCATTGGTGACAGTCCCCCACAATTTAGGCCGTAAATTAAAATGGCATTTTTTTATTGGACCAAATGCTTGTGTTGTTGTTGTTGATAGGCGGCGCGGTTACCCGCAGCACTCAGGTCTTTCGACCCATTGTGCCTGCCGCTAGTTGGGATCTATTGGAAGAGACCCGTGCTGTGCGCATAGGCCAATACCCGTTGTAGGGGAAGCTCCCTAATGTCCTGAGGCAGAAGAAATGCTGCGCCCAGGTGTTTGTGTCTCTTGACCATGAGGCAGGCACAGCGACAGAGGATGTGAATGGAGTCCTCGGACCAAATGCTTGGCCACCAATGTAAACAAAAAGCTATTGTTTTAAATATTGTTGGAAACAAAACTGTGTTGCTATAATTTGTCTATATAATATTTGGTCGGATCTATTTCTCTTATTAATAAAGATACAGAGATGCGATTTTCGCAACACGTAACACATTTTTGGAAAATGACAGATGCCATAAACATCATTTTGTCAGATAATCAATTATTAACAGTTTCTTCAAATTTTGTAAGCATTTATAATTTTTTTTCATTAGAAATATATGTCAAGTATTATATATTTTTGAAAAGCTGTAAGCGACCACAATTGAACTGTCAAAAAATATATAGGGCGTTCCCTTTAAAAAACTTTAAGTTTCCTTTAAAAAGTTTCATCCACCCATAGTCACCGTAAGCTTTGTGGTATAGGTATGTTTAATTGTATTGAATGAATCATATTCATATTGAATATAATTTATTTTACGCACTGTATGTACTTTTGTAAACTAATTATATACAGGGTGGTGAAAATTTGGATGCCTACCATTGGTATCTCAGAAATTAGAAGATATACAGAAAATAAATACGGTTAAATTAGGAAAAAGTGGCACTTTTTTTAATAGAATCGAGTGGCATATATATTTTTTTAATAAAGTTATAAAACTTTTTTTAAGTTTTTCACTTTTTGGACTAAGTAATGAAGTACTTACTCCGAAAAGTGAAAAAATGTTTTATTGAAAATAATTACAATTATTTTGTTATTGAATCTGAAACGTATTTCAATCAAGATCTAGAAAGAAGACAACCAAACAAAAATATTTTCAGGGGATTAAAAGAAACTCTCATTAATTGAGGTACCTTCAACAAGTCAAGACCAAGAACTTACAATATTGAAGATGTTGAAGAGACCACTATAAATTTAATTGGAATCGCTACTACTAATCCACCAATTTTAAGTCTTCAAATCGAGGCAGAATCAGGAATGAATTGATTATAGTTCAGACCTTATACAATAAGGAAACAGAACTGCTTACTACCTATTTATTTTCACCATCTACTGAATTCTTGTAATGGATATATTCAGTTCAGCAATATCCATTCTTTGCCAGAAATGTAATTTAGACAGGTGAGACCTATATTAGTAGTTCTGGAATTTCAACAGACACAACACGCGTTGTTGGTCTCATGTATACCCTCACTGTACCTTTGATGTTCAGTACTGGGAGGGATTGGATTTAGCGTCTTAGCGTATTATATTTATGAAGAAAATCTTACTGAATATAGATAAGTATAATATTTTAAGACAGTATGTTATCAATTAATTCTTGGACAATTTACCATTAATTGAGAAAAGAAATGCATTTTTTACAAATTTTGGAAGACACTAAGGTCACCAGATCTGACGCCACTCGATTTCTTTTGGGGGCACATTAAAAACAATATATGAACGTATGTAATTATCACATATTTAACACTGTTAAGGTAGCCGTTCTCAGAGCATAAAAGTTCCCATTTCAGAGCGGTTTTTTGGTACACAAATATCGTAAACTTCTGATTTACCGTAAAAGCAATACCTAATAATTCAAAAGTCTAAAGTTGGAGTTAGATGTTTTAAATATTTAAATTCCCCTACAATGTAATTTTGACATATACCCAATGGTGAGATTTTTAACGATAAAATATGAATTTTAGATAATTAATTTTATGTTTATCCACTGGTGACATTGTTAATGGTAAATTTGAAACAAATTATTTTGAGAGTACGATTATAGAAAATTAATTATGAAATATTCTTTTGTTTCAAATATTTGTGTACCTAAAGATGCTGTGGTTTTTTAAAAAAAGCAGTTATTTTATTGATTTTTTGTGACTTCAAATTTTTCTGTAAGAAGTATGTCGACTTTAGTTAGTTAAAAGTCTGTTAACTTTTTACTAAAAAATAGATTAATTCATATTTCAGTTACTTTTCGTGAAGAATAATATTTGGCTTTATTTTGGTACGGCACCCTTAATGAGATTGTTTTAATATCTTGAAAATATTTTTATTTGGTTGTCTTGTTCCTGGATACTAATTGAAATAATATCAAAAAAATTACTAATAACCTATTAAAAGTTTTTTTTTTTATAAAATGAGGGGAGACCATAAACACCCAACATAATATATATTATTGGAAATAATTCTACACCACTCAAGAAAGTGCCTGAAGGACATATAAATTTATTTTTCTTTCACTATCCAAATAACCAAAATATCGACATATCGAAAAGATGAAAAATTTTACTGTTGGTTATGACTCGAAAACAAAAAACAATAGCTAATTTTGGGGTTTCCTCAATAAATTTATCTGAAAAGGACATTCAAAATGCATCATCCATTTAAAAAAAATTCTGTAAAAATATCCAAATTTGTCCACAATAATAAAAAAAAAATGTTAAAAAATTAGACTACTCATCCCATAACCTTCGATATGAAATATTTGAAATATTTATGTATTCCACTTCAAAATATAAATTGAACTATCTCAAAATTGCTGTCCTTGAGGGTAGATTAGATTAAAACTTGAGTGGAATCTAAATGTTCTACTATGTGGGCTATATGTAGGGTTGCCACCTTTTGTGTTAGAAAAATCGGGACAGCTTGGCGTCTAGCAGCGTACCCACCATTTTTCTTGACATAAAATTAGATTAGTACGGAATATTTGAATCGACTTAAATTTGAAGAAAAGAGAAGCAACAAAGCAACTGATCAGTATGTCATTCGAGCAACTGGTACATAATATAAACAGATGATAACAAAAACTTCAAATAACACACATATTATCATATAATTAAAAAAGTAGATATATACAAAAGAAACAGAAAAAATACATAAATAAAAATGGGTAAATAAATAACAAACTCTGAAACAAATCTAAAATAAATATTTATACAGGTAAGGAAAGTGCGGATCTTGTGAACTGAAAGAGGAAAATTATCGTTTTTGTTTCAATGAATATTTTTTATTTGATTTTGCTGCTATAAGAAGAGTCTCATCATTTTTAATATGGACTACAAATTCAGCAGAATTCATATTAAAATTAAAAGATATTTAAAGTTCAGTTCTAACCAGTTCAACGGAGCATCTGTTTCTAGTGTCTGTCCACTTTAATTCCATTCGTGAAAATATTCTCTCAACGTAAGCGTTAGAAGGCGGCACACTTAAAACGAAAGAAACAATCTTCAGCAATTCAGGCATTTGACAATTCGATATGTAGACGGTAGACAGAACTGTGAACACTGCGAACTGCAGATTTGCAGCACCAAAAACCGTGTAAATCCCAAGGAATTTATATAAATTCCTTGGTAAATCCCCGTGTCGTTAGAAGTTACCGTTACGTATTGTCGCCAACTGGAAAAATTCAGTTCGTGGCTCATCGCGGCGTGTGACAGTTTGAAATTTGAATTATACACTCTACTCTACTGTCGTGTGTAAATTCCTGAAAATTCTGTTATTACATTTTTCCAGTGGATCCTTATCATAATTTTATTTCAAGAAAAACCAGTTGACAAGAAAATGGCATATAAAATCGGGACGTACGGGCTTATGAAGGGGAAGCGGGACATTAGTGGTTAAAACGGGACTGTCCCGACCAAATCGGGACGGGTGGCAACCCTGGCTATATGGCTTACCCCACAAAGAGGTGTATCACTATTTCAGAACATCCTGAAAATAATATTTATTATTTTTTGTTGCAGTCGAGGATTTATAACCTTTGATAAGGTCGAAGCTGCTGAAAGGGCCATTTCCGAGGTATGTATAGCCAATTGTTCACCATTCGTGATGCTTACCTGTCCTGCTCTATTGATGAGAGAAGAGTGACTTAGGGAAAATGTTTTACCTGATACATTCATTTTTTTCTTAAACACTGCTCTTCTATTAGCAGATCAGGAAAGGTTTGCATAAGATTAATTGAATTGATATATGATATGATTAATTGTTTTCATATAATATGAGCACTGTAGGTGATAGGCTTTAACTTAGTGAAATTGTGCAGCTAATACATTGTTATCAACTGCACTACTGGTAGTCTGGTTTGTGTAGTTGTTAGTTGCTTGTAGGCTACTGATTAACAGTGGCGGTTTCTGTGGGGAGGCAGAGGAGGCCAGGCCTCCCTGGCCTATCTTGAATTTTTGCAGTATGTAATTTAATTACATTATAAAATTATTTAACTGGAATTCATATATCACTTATAATGTCCTAATTGTATAAGTTTGAACTAAACAGTACAACTTTGAAGCAGGAATTATTACTGGCAACACTGTTGAGGAACACCACTGTCTGCATGTGAGACGTAAATATTTGTGGAGGCTTGTCTCCTTTGCTGCTATTTTGAATATTCGAAAACATTGACTTAGTAGTTTCTAATAAACTTGGTAGAATATTTTTAGAGCCAGTTGTACAATGTCAATTTAACATTAATAAAAGTTAAAAACACAATGTTGGCAGATGAATGATTAATATGTGGTTTAAACCAATTTTAAAAATTAAACATACATTATAAAATCTTTCGAACCTCTTCTTAATGCATAGTGCAAATTGAAAACACACACATATCTATTAAAATTTGAAATATTAGGAGCATGACCAATTAATAGCACATCCTTAAAACTTATTTCCTAAATTGCACCGTTTCAGAGATAGAGGGCGTTGAAATAAGAATTTTTTCCCCCTTTTCCCTCATTTACTCATCTGATTGAAGTGAACGTTGATTGATTGAAGTTGATTCGTGTACATGTCAGTTTACACAAATCACTGTGAATTTTGTTTTTCATAGCTTTCTATAACGTTAAATGAAATTTACGTGACTGGAGCACTACAGTGTCATGAATTTCATGGAATATTTCAGAAACAAGGCCAAATGTCAAAAAAAAAAACAAGATACGAAAAAGTTTTAAAATCAACCAGGCAATAACGGTGTGCAGCTGTTTTATTGAAATTATTTTTTTTTGTTGAAGTTTTGAATAAAGTAAGATGAGGGCACACAAAATACACTTCTAAGAGGGGTGGGTAGTTTAAACTTAAGAAGCTTATGTAAGATTTTTAAGGAGTGTTTGTGTTCTGAATTTCACTTAATCGGATGAGTGGTTCAAAGGTTATGAGGGAAAAGCGGGAAAAAATGTCTACTTCAACACCCTCTATCTTCAAAACGATGCGATTTAGGAATTAAGTTTATATCATTAATGTTCATTATTTTAACTTGTTCTATCGATTCCCGAAGTTGTCAGGATTAAACCTGAATCACTTTGTAAACTGCTGTGCAAAATTCAAGAAACACCTGAGATTTTGGTCACACTTTCACACTTTATACCGATTGGGACGAAATTGTTCTGCTCTTAACGTAGAATTTATTGGTAAATCATACAGGTGCTATTAATTACAAAGTAATTTATATCCTATGATGTACAGGGCATTCTTCAACCCCCTTACAATTTTTAAAGAAATTTGACAAGCTTCCAATTCTTTCACAGCCGTTGCGGATTTTCTTACTAAATTTTATGCTTAGGCTCATACCCCCAGATGTTTTTGCCAGTTTTGGACTATCGCTGTTCTTTATGGATTTATGAATTTTTTCGAAAAAATAACGACTAGAATTACCGTATAAATTAAGTGAGACTTGGCACTTTCTTTTCTAAAATTTCTTTTTAATTGCCAGTTACACCTATCGGAGTCCACAGAATCTATAGTTGGAAGATTTTGTATATATTTAATAGTTAGTTGTTCACCTCTATCAGTACCTACTTTGCTGTAGTTCACCTCTTAAAGTTTTCAAATATTCAATTCAATTCAAAGATAGGAAAAACGTTTGTGGGTATAAGCCTGTAGATAAAATAAGAGTGATTAAAATCCATAGGCTAACCGTAACTGTGATAAAATGTGACCAAATTCTCTATTTGTGCAGAAATTCGCATTTTTTGCTGCTTTTTGACGACGTATAGGTGTAACTGGAAATTAAAAATCAATTTTATCCTTACATATCATTACAGGGACTGAACATGGAAACTACCAAGTCTCATTCAATTTATGCATAATTCTAAAGTCGTGTTGTATTTTTTTGAAAAAATTCGTATCTCCATAAAGAACGGCAATAGGTCAAAACTGGCCAAAACATCTGGGGGTATGAGCCTAAGGATAAAATGTAAGGAATAAAAGGAAATCCTCAATGGCTGTGAAATAGTTGGGAGCTTGTCAAATTTTTGTAAAAATGTAAGGGGGTTTAGATTAGATTAGATTAGATTTATATAGGAGTCGGACCCCTGGCCTGGTCCACCGTGACCTAGAAGATCTATTGTGGCACTCCCAACCTATTTAGAGCACTTTGTCCAGCTTTGTCCGTTGCATTAGACTCCACAGCCTTGATAGAGGCTCTTCCA
This sequence comes from Pogonocherus hispidulus, assembly GCA_963924545.1. NCBI lineage: Eukaryota > Metazoa > Arthropoda > Insecta > Coleoptera > Cerambycidae > Pogonocherus > Pogonocherus hispidulus. The sequence goes on along the minus strand of OZ004692.1, from coordinate 45,432,918 downwards.
TGTAGCTATTGGCTCTTGGTCTTCCTTCCCCAAGTATTTGAAATCTCAGTCTTGTCAGGCCTTCGCACTGGCACAGTACGTGTACGGAGGTTTCCTCTTCTTCTTGACAGAAGCTGCAAATTGCATCTTCTGACAGTCCCATAAGATTCATGTGCTTATTTAGCCTACAGTATCCTGTTAGGAGACCTACTATTATTCTGATGACCTTTTTATTCTGGCCTAACAGATCTGCTGTGAATTTAGGCGTCCGTTCTTTAATGAATAGATTTGCCTGTCCCAGTTGTGGCAGATTCCTCCACCATTCTAGGGATTTGTTTCTCATCCATTCCTCCATGGATGCTTTAATGCATAGCTTCACTATACCGCAGAAGGGTTCTGGTCCTATGAGGTCTGCGCCTTGATGCGCCTTCTCGGGCTAGTGCGTCTGCCTCCTCATTACCTTTGTGCCCCTTGTGCCCAGGTACCCAAGCTAGGGTCACCCTATTCTCGCTCCCCAACTCTTTCAGGGTATTCAGACAGTCCCACACGAGTTTTGACGAAACCTGTGGGGACCCTATTGCCTGTATTGCCGCTTGACTATCGGAGAAAATGGCAATCGAACGGTTGTCCGTACCTCGCCTTATCGCCTCCTTAGCGCAGCATTGTATGGCTATTACTTCAGCCTGAAACACAGTTGCCCATTTGCCTAGACTTATTGAGATTCTGGTTATTGGCCTCGTCCCATAAATCCCGGCTCCAACTCCCTACTATTTGAGCTGTTATTGGGGGACCATTGTTCCAGTCTTCCCTGTCTGGTATTTTGATTACAAAGTTTCTTTGGAAGCTATACTTAGGGACCATTATGTCCGAGGGCATTACTAAAACGGGATCTGCCTTCAATTCTGCATAAAGCCTCTGATGCTCCATCTCGTGTCGCAGTGTGATCGGTGTCTGGCCTATGTAAGGGGGTTAAAAAACGCCCTGAACATCATAGGATACAAATTACTTCGAAATTAATAACCCCTGTATAAATCACCAATGAATTCTGCATTAAGACCATACCAATTTCGTCCCAATCAATTAATGGTAACCGAAGACATACAGTGTGAAAGTGTGACCAAAATTTCAGGTGTTCCTTGAATTTTGCACAGCAGTTTATTTAATACTGAAGGGAACGAATAATGATGGCATCTAACCTAAGTACCAATAATAACAGTATTAGTAGCTGTATTAAATCAGATGATATTGTCAATTTCCTTTTAAAAAAATTTTTTAGTCAGTTGGCATATGATGGCAAAGTATTTATTATAAGAACGTTAAAAAGAGCCCAACCAACAGTGTGCGAATCACTGTTTTTCCACACGCATTTGATTCTGAAAGACCAACTTTCCTTCGCACATTTTACAAAAATACATGCGATAAAACGGTGAACCATATATGCTTTTAGAAAAATATGTTGATCCTAATTCATGTGGAAAGACACTTTGATACACTGCTTACCCAAACTCTGCTTCGCATGGTCAGGTAATGGCTGTCGCGTGCTTGAACCTGACCTTCCACACTGGTTAGGGTAATAACTATTAGCTGTTGGTATTGATACATGAATATTGTCTAATATTTCTCATTGTTGTGTGTAACCTTTGGAATTTCCTTTATCTTTGGTATTTCTTTATTCCTTTTGATCTATTTTATCTTTTCTAAAATGAATACTGTGGGATCGTAGATTAACTCCACGTTATTCCTTGTTCCCGGTTCGAATTAAGTACACGAGTACTGGTTATAGATATCAAACTTTATTTTACACCATCAAAAACTACTACAACTTAACTTTCTTACTTGACAGAATAGCTTCTGACACATGCATTAAAAAACCTATTAGACAGAACGCGCCTACTCACATTCACATATAAACACCTGACAAATACCTACATGCATATTTCTCACAACCTAGCAACATTATCCTAGAAAATAGTAAATAATGTAAATAACTAAGTAAATAATCTATTTATTACAGCATATATTTCTGTTATTATAGATGGATGGTAGTATGGTGTCAGGTATTCAGCTGAAAGTCTCATTAGCAAGAAGACAGCCTCAAATTGAACCTATTAATGATGCCACATCTTCTGCAGCTTGGGCAACCTTAGGTATAAATATATATATACAAAATTTATATTTTTTTCTAGTTCAGATAAAAACCGGTGAGGTCTGTAGCATCTTGGGATAAACTGATCGTGAGCATTCACAATTCTGATTTCAAAAATAAAAAAAATAAAATAAAAAAACGCTGAAAAAGGTTAATTATTCTATAGAAATTTCCATTTTTTTGCAATATTTCCTATTTTTTTGAGCCATGTTTGACAGAGCTATAACATTACCGACATTTTTTTAAATAGAACGCTCTATATTAGATACTATAAATAGATTTCCCTTTTAAAGACGAATTCAGCGATATAAGGTTATACCTACTTCTTTTATCATCATAGCCATTAAAACATGTTAAAAATTGTACTACTAATTGTACTGTTAATCTTCTGTACTTTAAAAATGTAACTACTACAGGGTGTCCACCTAGTGCGCGTAAGTCCAATATCTGGGTTAATAAAAGAGATAACTTAATTTTTTTTTCTACAGGGTTGTCTAATATCCCGAGCTGCACAAAATGAAAATATATTTACATATTCAGGGTGTTCAGTTTTTCCTGGACAGGTACCAACTTCGTTTTTCTAAATGGAAATATATATTTTTTATTGCTTTTTCGAACTAAACCCTTGATTTTAGTAGGACTTTCATCAGCCTTCCCTATACCTAACTTAAACTGTTTTTGAAATATTGACGGGTGAATATTGACATTTTTGCAACTTTGACACCCTGTAAAATCTAAACGGTTTGAGATCAAGCAAAACGGTTTGCACATTCCTATCTTAACTTTTGATAAGCTATCGTTTGGTACTAATTTCAGAATTATCCAAAAATTTAAAATTTTCTGAAAATTTTGAAAATTTTTTATTCCTGTATAAATTTGAAATTAGTACCAAACGATAGCTTATGAAAAGTTAAGATAGGAATGTGCAAACCGTTTTGCTTGATCTCAAACCGTTTAGATTTTACAGGGTGTCAAAGTTGCAAAAATGTCAATATTCACCCGTCAATATTTCAAAAACAGTTTAAGTTAGGTATAGGGAAGGCTGATGAAAGTCCTACTAAAATCAAGGGTTTAGTTCGAAAAAGCAATAAAAAATATATATTTCCATTTAGAAAAACGAAGTTGGTACCTGTCCAGGAAAAACTGAACACCCTGAATATGTAAATATATTTTCATTTTGTGCAGCTCGGGATATTAGACAACCCTGTAGAAAAAAAAATTAAGTTATCTCTTTTATTAACCCAGATATTGGACTTACGTGCACTAGGTGGACACCCTGTATATGTATTAATCTTTTTCGCACCATACTTATTTACTTAAAACCTTAAAACTAGATAGTTCTGAATTTCTTGCAGAAACATTATTATAGTAATCAGCCTAAAGAAACTGCTCCATTTGTTTTCATGTATTATTTTGTTAATTTACAGGGTTTGTAAAATTAGTTTTAAAATGAATGAAAGTATTTAATTAGTTATAAAATTAAGGAATTAATGCGTAGGTGAACTTGCTAGAAAGGATCTAACAGCTTCCATAGCATATAATTGTTTTGAAAAAAACATTGATCTCATTTAGATGTTCCAAGAAATATATAGAAAACACTCCATATACTAGTATTTCGGCTTGTTAGGCCTTTTTCAATAGAGTAAATGTCTATTACTGACATTGACATCAGTAATAGACATTTACTCTATTGAAAAAGGCCTAACAAGCCGAAATACTGGTATATAGAGTGTTTTCTATATATTTCTTGGAACATCTAAATGAGATCAATGTTTTTTTCAAAACAATTATTTTCACGATGTTTCATAAAGAACCATCCGCTTCGAGTATCCACTTTATTAGCTTTCATAGCACCCAGAACCAGGTTATGGAGTCACTTATAATGTTGCCATAACGGCTCTGGGAAATTTGGTGAAACTAGAACATAGGTATTACTTGGGTCTTAAAACCAGGACCGAGTTTTGCGAAGGCACTGATGGAAGGTTCTTTGCTGAAAATAATTGTAGATGCGGGGTGTAGTATTATGGAGGTGGTCAAGTAATCCACATTTATTCGGTTTGAAACACTTTATTACTTTAGTGAAACAACTAGGAATGTAAACAGAAAAAACCATGCGAAAAAGGTTAACTTCAGTATGTGACTGTTAAATACGCGAATATACAGGGTGACTCTTAACCTATACGCATAAACTTGGGAAATTATAGCTGAGGACAAATAATGACTAATAATGAAAGAAAATCGTAGTAAAACATGTTTGAAATACCAATTTATCTCAAATACCAATTTATCTCAAATATTCCCAAAGAAATACCAATTTATCTCAAATAAAAAAACATGAATTTCATAAAATGTTCTTCGTTTAAGAAATTATGCGCCATACTTTTATTCTAGTCGCATGAAAATAAACTCGAATACGACCACAACTGATAACAAAGTTGGGTACTGCTAGAAATACCAAATATATCATCCCGAGTTGTTTACTTTTTAGTATTTATAAACAAAAAATTTCACCTGATAAATTTTTGTAAACATTTCTGTTAAATTATTTCCGAAACTAAAAATGTTTTACTACATTTTTTTTTTTCATTATTAATCATTATTTGTCCTCAGCTATAATTTCACAGTTTATGCGTATAGGTTAAGAATCACCCTGTATGTCTATGTCCATATACCCAACTAGAATGTATGAAGAATGTTTGTATTAGCACGACAACCATTAATCACTTCATGTATGGATGTAAGCCGGCGTTGTAGTTGCATGCCTGTACGAGTCCCTGACGTCTTTTATCCGCAAACGCACCAGAGCAACTGCTGTTTTCAAGCGCCGGCGCATGTAGGAAACCAGTGGCCATGTGACATTCAGTGATATTGGATATGTGATAATATGGAGAACCATATTACAATATTCCTCCCCTACGAGAGAAAAACTTAATCCCTGTAACGGATTGGAAGCTTGATCGTACGCGGTGCATTTCTCCTAGGTATTGGAAACTCTTCTACGACCCCAGAGTCGCATAAGAGATCCATATCTTCATTGAAACCTAATGGAGTACTCATTTCTGCGGTAATGAGTAAATCAGCGGGACAATGGATGTTAGTTGTATGGACATTCTTCTGCGACAGGATGTCTAACGTCCTGTGTGAAGCTTCAAATTGGCTATTTTCTAAAGAAGGAGAAACGTCCGAAATACGTTTCGCATCTGGTCGGAGTGTTTACGACGGGGAACGCCCTCAATGTTTACCACATATGACAATGGTTTGATTTGTTTTACTATTTGTCGCGGAAGAGATCCCTTATCTAGACGCTGATTTATCCGTACAGTGTCGCATTTGGCAAAATATTGCTTCTGATTTATTTGTTCGAGCTCCATGTTTTTATTTACGTCGGGCTTTAGTAAGTCGAAACGAGAACGAAGGTGGCGCCCAAACATCAGTTGGCTGGGTGTTCTATTAGTTGATCTTCTAACGGTATTTCTGTAAGAGAATAAGAAATTTTGAAGTCTTAGGGACTGACTTTGATTTTTGTCGCTGGAACGCATCCTTTCTTTCAATGTTCGCACCATGTGTTCTGCCAGACTATTCGATTTAGAGTAATAGGGAGTTGTCTTGATATGGGTTACGCCATTTTCTCTACAAAAAATTTCAAAATCATTCAAGATTAGTTGAACCCGTTGTCTGTAACCAGGAACTTTTGTAATCCAAAACATTCAAATATCGTACGAAGAACATTAACTGTACTGATGGATATAATAGTCTTCATTGGCACTATTTCTAACCAGTGAGTATTTGAATCGATTAGTATCATTCACATCTTTCCTTCGAATGGCCCAGCAAAGTCTAGATGGAGGCAGGGCCAAGGGTCTGGTGATATTCCCCGTGGATGAAGTTGTGCATTTCGGTTATTTTGCCTTGATTTTTATCAATAATTTAACCTTTCTATCTCTCTAATGATATCAACATTTATATTCGGCCAATAGATGTGCCATTGTGCCAATAACTGCATGGCAGTTGCACCCGGATGGCCATCATGTAGCATTGCCAACACTTCCCTTTGTAAAGTGGTAGGGATGCAGACATGCCCCTTCCATAATAATGTATGTTCTTCAAAAGATAGTTCTGGTCTTTTTTCATAGTAGGGTATCAGATCATCCTCAATGATTCTTTTTTTGGGCCAGTAAGACTACATAAGGATAACTTTGGAGAGATTTTATCCTTGAATCTTTTCTTTTTTAATAGTTGCTTTCTCTTCGGAAGTTTTCTTATTCTAAAGTGTAGTAACTGAGCATGGTTTAGTAAACCGGGAAGGTCTGTAGGAATACATAAAGGTAGTCTAGATAATAAATCAGCGGGACAATTCTTTTTCCCTGACATATACTGAAATTATATCTATTTAAGGTCATAGCCCACCCTAACAGTCAGTTACTTGCTATTTTTAGGGTGTGTCTATTTTCGGCAAAAATACGTTCTAAAAGCTTATGGTCAGTGATCAGGATGAACTGTCTGCCGTATAGGTATTGGTGATATTTTGTAACGGCATAGACAAGCCCTAATGCTTCCTTTATCTATAGTTGAGTACCGCTTCTCTACGTCACTAAAAGATCGAGATGCAAAAGCGATTGGTTTCAATGTACCATCGGAAAATTTATAAGACAAAATAGCTTATGTGCCAATATTACTTGCATCACTGGAAACAACCAAAATTTTATTTGATTTGGCTTTTTTAAGTTTGTCAAATATTTCAGTATCTTCATGTGTCTAATCCCATTTTGCTCTCTTTAAATGGCGGTGCAAAGGAACACAGGTTACATGGAGGGTCTCTATAAATCTACCATAGTATGTGATAGTACCTAGAAAAGAGCGCAACTGGGTTGTGTTCTCTGGTACTGGCATTAACTTAATTGCTTCAATTCGATCTTCTGTTAAGTGTAAACCCTCTGCGTTAATTTTGTGTCCTAGGTAGGTAATGCTGCTTCTAAGCCAATCACATTTCGATTTCTGAGTTTTAATTCCGAATGCCTGTACACGACGTAAAACTTCTCTTAATCGTCGTGAATGTAATAGCAAATTCGGTGAAGTAATCAAGATATCATCAAGGTAGCAAACAACACCTATCAATGAAAGTATCTGGTTCATTGTTCGTGGAAATAATGATGGGGCGAAACTAATACCAAATGGTTTGTAGGCGAAATACCCCTTATGATTTGCAATGACTAAATAGTTTCTGTAATCGGGATAGACAGGCGTCTTTGAAGGCTATTTTTGATAAATATTTTCCCCCAGAACATATCGCCACAATATCCTCAAATCGTGGTTAGGTTAGGTGCAAAAGTGAGTGGGCCGAAAACCAGACCCTCCACCGCGACCATGTGGTCTATCGTGGCTCACACCTACTTATATTTCACCCAACAGGTCCAGCTTCTTAATGTAGCTGATTACCTTATTAGGTGAGAATTTGTTCAGATCCTCTGGCAGAAGTTGTCCTTTGCCAAATACTGAGTATCTGATCCTTTCCCCAGCGGGGCAGGTGCACAATATTCACACACAGGTCAAATCGTGGTAGAGGGTAATCGTTAATTTGAATGTATGTATTTATAGTGACCTTAAAATAAGCGCAAATTCTCAGCTTGCTGTTGGATTTCATAGCAACAACTACCAGGACGAGGACTAGGTGGGAACCATATAATTAGAGTGTTGATTATGTCAACAGATTCTAGGACTTTTTCTCGAACTAATCTATCAAACTCTGCTGAAACATGGTCTTGTAATGCCAGGGCTACACTCCTTGGACGAAATCTATTTGGCATAACGTCGTTGACGATGTGAGTTTTCACTTGATTTCCCTTTATAACGCCCAATTTTTCCTCAAACAGGTCAGGAAAACCACGCAATATTTCATCTATCAATGTCTTCTATATAACTTCCTCCCCCTTTTTCTCTAAGCTAGAACTACACTTAACATGGCAAACCTTTGCGCCTGGAGGAAGGGGTAATTGAAAAGCCAAAACCCTATCTAGCCCAAAAAGTTATATATCATCATCATTGGTTGCATATAAGGGCAAAACCAACTGTTTATATTGAAAGCATTTACTTCCACATTCAATTTACCTAATGTTTTAATTTGTGTATTGCAGTACGCAATCAAATTATCTGTGTTTGTTAATGTCGGCTCTCCGAGTTTTTCTCCATGCAGTTTTAGCAACTACATGTAAAGAGCCTGTATCATAAAGCATATCGATATTGTATTTATTTATGCCTACTGATAACATTACTTTACTAGAAGAACCGATTTTCCGAATGTTCATTACCATTGAATCTCGACTTTCATCATTGCTATCAGATTCATCGTCACTCTCCGAGAAATCATCACAGTCATGATCAGTTTGATCTTGTATATAGCATGTAGAACGTTTGGAACTACCCCTGTGGAAAATTTTTGAGGTCTGTCCTATCAACGCGTTTCTAGATGTAAGTGCACACGTGAGAAATGATTTTCTTCTCCGCAACTGCCGCAAGTTTTTCCAAATGCTGGGCAATTCTTTTGACGGTCCTTAGTATTCCCGGAATAAAAGCAGGCTGTGTTGGGATGTAACTCGCGAATTTTTAATTTAATTTTGTTGAAGTTGCTGATCTAGATTCACTACTTTGGGTCACACAGTTTTCTGTTTTTTTAGTTACACGATTTTCCTGACCGTCCGATTGAAAATTTGTATGTAAAAATGTAAGTTGTTTTGTTTGGATAGAGGCTTGTTCTAAAATAATAAAGCTTCATATAGCTTCAACTTTGTCAAGAGTTGATAAAGTTGTTCATTGACAAATCTATTATTATTATTGGGCTGATCAAACCTACACTGGATGCGGGAAATCCATTCATAGTGTCCACAAAAAGTAAATGATTGGTGCTTGCAAATTGGTGATCGAGTAATAGAATCAATATTCTTCAACGATAATCTTAATGGAGCAACATATTTTACATTTTAAATGCTTTTTACACACTTTGGCATTACAAACAGTTAATTCATATTCTATCACTTTTTCCACAAAGAAATTGTGCTGATGAAATGATGATCATTCAATTTTTCATAGTGTCATAAGTTAATTGTTTATGTATAACAAATTTTAACATTAAGGGTTTAATTTTTTATTTATAAAATAAAATTGATCTTGCATTTTGAGGCTCACTGTATTATCTGAACAATCCATATATCATCTATTTTTTGATTTTTTATTAATTTAATTATGTTTTAGCTTCAAGTCATTCTCAAAAAGGAAATCACAGAGATAAAAGAGATCTGGTATTTTACGATGACATATTTGATTAATATATGTGTTTTTGCATTGATGTAGTTTTGAGACATTTTGAAATTTAATTTAAATATAGCATACAAATTATACATTTCATATTATAAAAGTCATATATCATTAAGTCAAGTTGAAATAAAATTTGTTTTTGTTTTATTTTTTTTTTAATACTCCAAAATGATCTTGCACCAGTTTCCTTCTTCTATACTCTGTAGTGTTAAGTAATATGAATTTATTAAGAGTGCAAGACAGTTTAGTTTGTCGATGCAATTTATGTATTTAAGCTGATGAACTTATTTTTGAAGATTTATTGTGATATTAAATTTTACTTTTTGTATTGTTAAATAATAAAACAATAAATGTTTTTTTATTCCTGAATAATGGTATTATTTTATTACTTTTCAAATAACAATAACTATATCTTCTGAACAAAGAAAAATAGAACATATTTATATGAACGTTTTTTCATGAAATTAAATCTAGTTAGTTTCCACTGACAAAGTTTATAAAGAAGATATGGAATCACCCTGTATACAAAACACCTCACTAAGGTACTAGAGGAAGTTTCTATAAAATACTTAATCTCTATAATACAGCTTTTGGCACTACCAATGCAAGTTATAACTTACCAAAAGCACTGACAAAATCTTTCTGAGAATTAAAATTTTAATACTACATAGTACATATACAAATAATTTAAAGAACTTGATAACTTAGGTAGGTAATGATTTCTACAGTATTAATTCAATAGCTAATATTACAGAATTTGTTAAAACTAGTTTAAATTTTTTATAATATTGAACTTTATTTACATGGCGTTCAGGAAATTTGCGGGAAATATCTTATAATTATTTAAAAGGAACATTCTGTTTTATTGTGTTCACGTGAACATTCTATTGTTTTATTTTTGCACAATTAATTTCAAATTAATGAAAAAACATACTGTTTGGTCTTGCACATGAGAAAATTATTTGCTCTTATAGCACCTTCTTTTGGGCATATATCCCATAATATATTATAGATAATACCAGTAGAGATGTCTCCTAATAAATCTTGTCTCGATATGTTTGTGAGGAAACACCTAAAAAACCAGTTTAATTTCCGTAGTTTTTCTTACCATGCCGATTAAAATTTAATATTCAAAAAGTTTAAGTTATAGCTAATTCGACTGATTGCCCTAGTACCTATTAAATAAAAAATGTCCACAAGTTCGAATGTTCGACTGACACATTCTCTCGTCTCTAGTTCTAGTTTGCAATTTCGGAAATATCGGGTTGAAGATATGTCTCCAGTATGAAGATATGGCTGCTTTTATGAAATGGAAGTATTAAAAATCAAACACTGATGTATATCTAGTGGAGAGGATTCTAAGAAAAAGAGGCAACAAGGTATTTGTGAAATGGCTGGGTTTTTCGAAAGATCACAATTCTTGGATTAATAAAAATTATATAGTTTAATATATATTTTTTTTAGACTTAGAGTAATTGCTTTGGTTGTATTATATCCGACCTTGAAGTGTTATAGTATGTACCTATATTATTTGGATTAATGTAAAATGTACAACTTGCTTCAAATGTATCATGTAACCAAATTTCTAATAAAGTATATTATTCAATCTTAACTGAGCATCTTTTATTTATTCGTCAACCAGGACCACCCAAGTGGCCCAAGGTGACTCAGGGACCACCCAGGCAGCCCAAGGGGACTCAAGGTCACCCAGGAACACCCAAGGTGACTTAAGGCTACCCAGGACCACCCAAGTGACTCAAGGTCACTATTGTATTGACTTGATGTAGCATGGGGCCAGTGTAACGTGGCACGTGGCCTGTGTTAGTGAACAGTAGTGCAAAAAGTGAGGTTATCGGGTTGTTGTTGTGGTTGTTCCTCGAAAAAGGATGATGAAGGCTATAATTCACACACACGCAGTAAGTACCTACTAGCTATCTACCTTATTTGCAATTATTTAAGAGCTAAACTGTTGTAACGTTGTACGTCACGTCGTGACGTTGTACCTGTCCTCGTTTGATGTTGTCGACAAGCTGACGCCTTTGGTGTTGCCGACAAGCCGACGCCTTTGGTGTTGCCGACAAGCCGACGCCTTTGGTGTTGCCGACAAGCTGCCGCCTTTGATGCTGCCGACAAAGACCTGCCGACGCCTTTGATGCTGCCGACAACAGCCTGCCGACGCCTTTGATGCTGCCAACGTCTTTTATGCTGCTGACAAGACCTGCCGACGCCTTTGATGCCGCGGTAAAAGTCCCCGGGGTCAATCGCCCCTTCCCCAGGCTGAATCGCCCCTTCCCCAGGCTGAATCGCCCCTATGACTACTACTGTCGTTCCTGGGCGCACTTGCAGCCCGCAAAATAATAATATGTCCCTCCCTCTTCCACACAAGTCTCTGACTTCCGGGCTCATCACTAAGATGAGAAGGATGAGAGGGATAGAGATATTATTATTATTATTATTATTAATGCAGTCAAAATTTTATACTTTTTTTTTCTTAACCAGTTTAATTCACTTACTCTTTATATATCAATACCTAGTGTTTGCATAAAATCAAACAATCTCCAAGTAAAAAGTATCCTTATCTCACCAAAACTTTACGTTTAAAGGATTGGCATTGGATCATCATACTTTCTAATTATGTGTTGTATTTTTATGTATATTGTATAGGTACTTTAAATTGCGTGTTTTGTAAATACCGTCAAGAACGCGGTGTGTAACAATCCAGGAAAATGTTAATAAATTGGTGAACTTGTCTAATATTTAAATTATTTAAAATTAAATATTGGTAAATTTAAGATTATAAGGTTTTTTAAATATAAAAATCCGAATACTATGGACAATATTAAACTAGCATATGTAAATATTTTTTAAAATTTGGGTAAGCCATCATTTTGGCATATTTGATATATTTTATGGTCGTTACTTTCGAATCTTTTAAACATAAGGTTTTGGTTAGATAAGGATTCTTTTTACTTGGAGATTGTTTGATTTTATGCAATCATTAGGTATTGATATATGAAGACTGAATAAATTAAACTGGTTAAGGAAAAAAAGTATAAAATTTTGACTGCATTAATAAAACCCCACATTTTTAATCCTTGTGTTACGTTTATCTTTGTGCATAATATCCTCCCATAGTATTTTTTGTAGTATATTTTGTGCTCTACGAAATAGTATATATGCAATTTTACACTTTCTTGTACTGTTCTCCTGAAATTCGTGGCGAAAACTTTAGAGGAACAAATTTCGCAGTAAAAATAATGTGTTTAACAGTTCAGCTTCGGGAAATTGAAACATTTATATTTTTAAATTATTAAGAAAATGAACCATAATGAACATCTTTTGTTTCAGATTTTTTTGTAACTGTAAAAATAATCACGTTACAATCGAAAAACACACAAAATGCGCATCCTCGTAATGAAAAGTACTCTCTGAGTGACGTCACGCATCATATTAAGGACCGCCCACTTCCACGCAACATCCTATCTGGTGTTTATTGTGGGTAGAATATTGCGAACTTTTATTTTGTTCGAAAAAATTGTATCAGGAACATTCCAAACTGATCAGTTGACAAAACAAGGGGGCCGTTCAGATATAACGCCCGGGTGACGTCTAGAAACTGTCCACCCAAAAGTCGTTCGGAAAATCGAACGACTTTTGTCGTACAAAACGCCTGTTAAAAAACATTCAGACCATGATACAACCACAAGTATAAAGATATATATCTTTATATGTACTTGTGATACAACTACACTGATGATAGTGCTGATGAATCATGAATAAAAATAAATGTCAATATATATATTTTATCTATGAAAATACCAAAACCAAATGGATTGTTTGCCCATACAACCTGAATTGAGTGAATAAGTATAATAAACTACAAGGACAGAGTAGTGGCACAGCATATAAAACAATCAGCAGTCTAGCTCTCGGGCGGCACCTTTGATCTATTGAAATTCAATGTGTGACGTCACGGGCCGCCATTTGAGGAGAGAAGTCAGGGCCTGATTAGGGATATTTGCAATTTTTACTCTCCTCGTCCAGGATGGTATTTATTATCCATATTTATCTAAACATATTTCCTAAAAATTAATGATGTAAGCCGCTTAACAAACATACAATTAAGGAAACGTAATTACATACGAGCATTGTCATTTATTTATCTAATTCCGAATATATACACAGCATATTGGTATGTAGATAAAAGAAAGCAATAAATACACAGAAAATGCCCAAAAAACAAAAGTAATATAATTCAGCCAAAGCTATGCAAAGAATGCATAAAAATATAACAAAAATAAGCAAGCATCTTTTAATGAAATGTCAATTTAACAATAATAACAAGAACATGTAAATATGTTTCCAATACATACAATTTTAAAATTCTAAAAAATTATTTTTAGTAACATTTTTTTATATTAAGTATTAAAAATAAAAGTATGTAGTTAATACTTTTGTACTTTTTATATTTTTGAATATTCTGAACACGTATAATGTTACTATTAAAGTACAATATAGCAATGTATATTTCGGACTTTGTTTTATACCCACCCTTCCTACTTTGAAACGATGCAGTAAAATCATATATAACTCAAGTTTGCCATGAAACGGAGACGGATATTAAAAAATATGAAAAGTAATTTTTTATTGGAAATTAAATTGTAGGGGCTAAACTGTTGTTTCTTTTTGTTATATAGGGGGGTTGATTAATTTTTAAATATATTTTTTTTATTTAACTCTCTCCCATTGGTCGATTTAAAAACCTGATATTGTCACATCTTATAATACCATCAGCTCCTCACAAATAAAACAAAAATATGGTGTTATCTTTTCATAAACTATCATGATTTTTATGTATTTAAAAAACAAAGGCTTTTCACGAAAAAAATGGGTACCTACTACAAAAGACTTAAAACCCTGTGTTAAAAATGAATCAATCCGCCATAAAAACGGAATAATTACACGGTGAATAATTAACTATTACACATTACCTTGTAAAATCTACTGTGTTAAATTACTTTTATATAATGTAATAATACACCGATATGTCTAACACTGCCGAGTGTGGACTATATACACACTGATGAGTGTGGATTCAGTGTTAAAATCAGTCGGATTTTTTACTGTGTAGTACCAGATGTTCACAGACCTAAATAAAATTTCTTATGTACCGTGGGTATGTACAAAATTCCAAGTTTGACTTGCTTAAATAGAGAGTAGATACGTTATAATAAAATGATAAAATACATACCCACAATACAAAATTCAGCATACACAGAATATAACAGTTTAATAGTCTAAAGTTTCAACACACAGGACAAATAAGAGTTTAATAGTAACACACACACACACACACACACACACAATTTATAGTTTTAAGACAGAATAAGTAAGGGTTTAAACAAATATATAAATCACTCGCCGACTATGAACACAGGGAACGTCAAATGATAAAACTTAACACGCCACTGGCGTTTCTGACAGGTTCTCTCCTCAAATGGCGGCCTGCGCGAAGGGATGCGCGTACCGTTCCCGCCAACTAGAGCTAGACTGCTGATTGTTTTATATGTTTTATATGCTGTGGTAGTGGCGTAGGAAAATACTTTAGTACTTAATAATAATAAAAAGTATTTATAAATTTACAACTGTAACTTCGACAAATTATTTTATTCTTGAAGGCACTTGATACTCCACTAACAAATGGTTCCGTAATTCATCTAAATGAAATTGTACCTATTCATCATCATCTTCACTTGACTTGAACTACTACCTTCCATCATAAAGTTATTCATGCAAATATTACATATTAGATGTTGAAACAACAACCGCCTCGTAAACATGAATATGATTTTGATCCATTGATGATAACAAAGATAATAAAATCTTACTGAATCTACTCAAAAATCACTCGAAGTAAACCACACAGAACCTTGATTGCATTTGTTAAAATTTAAAGTTTCGCGCCACAGTATACTTTACAATCGTTCGTATTTCATGAGTAACATTTCTCTAAGGTCATTTACCAGGGTGAACACATATATACACATTAACTAGAAAATCTTTAGCCCAAATCTAAAGAAAGACGAAGCGATGTAAACAAGCACAGCGACGGTGGTGGACAAAATACGGTCGGCCCAGGCAACGCCTTTGTCTTCTGTTGCCTCCGGCGGGCGCGGTGGTCAGCCGGCAGCTAGCAGCTAGTACAACCACAGCTTGACCCTTGACCGACATTCGCTATCGCTCTCGCACTGAGAAGAGAAGTCAGAGTTGGACGTAAATATTTGTAGTTATCGTAAATGAGCGATAACAGTGTCGTATTAAAAACTCTTGAAACATTTTATAAATAACTTTTGAAATAGACATGAATAAAACAGTGATGCCTAATTTAGAAATAAGTATTAATGGGATTCAGGTCTACCTATTTGGCAAAGTTTTAAAAAAGAAATTTGCGATAGTAATTATGTACATTATGTTTATTACACATTAATTATTTACAAAAATAAAAATAGACAATACTTCAATACAGTGATGCCTAATTTAGAAATAAGTATAAAAATGGGATTCAGATCTACCTATTTGGGAAAGTTTTAGAAAAGAAATTTGAGAAAGTAATTATGTACATATGTTTATTATACATTCATTATTTACAAAAATAAAAATAGACGATACTTTACAATGAGGTACATATAATAAATAATAATAAAAAATCTTTATTGTGTTCTTAACGAAACAAGAAACACAAACGGTAAGAATTCGGCGTTGCCGTTCTTCCATTCCACCTATATAAATTTTCAAAATTGAAGCTTTTGGCTTGGCTTTTATGAAGTGTATCCAATTTGTCCAAAAGGTATTCCCTATTGGCTTTCATTAGCCATATCCTTGCCCTTAAAAAAAATTAATATTTTTAAAAATTAGTTAAAATTATTTTTAAACACACCGCAAAACATTAGCAAAAAAAATTTACACTCGACTACTTGCGCAGTACTGTTCTATAATTTTGTTTTTCCTAAAACTAAAATATAACAGCTGGCCATCTTTTAAACGAAATTCATTAAATCTTAAATTGAGTGATTGTATAAACCATATTATTGGCTGTCTATGAATGAATTTCCTAAATTAAGTTAATTTAGATACTAAATTAAGACACATTTTTATCTACTTACTGATGGGGTTGTTTAGGAAAGGTAAAAAAGCTCTTATTACAATTATAGCTTTTATTATTGCAGTTTTTAGTTGCACATACGTTTCCTGTTTTTCTATTAGTCATTATCACTAATGAAAAAAGGAACACTATAGAAAACAAAACCATAAAAAAGCACAATAAATAAACACAAAACATTACACTCAAAATAAATTCGCAAGAATAACTACGTCGCTGGCTTAATCGATAATCAACACGAAGTGATTTCCCTATTTCGGTTCGAAACTCTCGCCACTGTGCTGTTCTCTTCTCAAAGGCGGGCCTAAGAAATGGCGCGCGTGGATCGGCGCAAACCGTTCCTGTCAAGAAAGCGAGCGTACCCTTCCACTTAGCTGGGCGGTGACTCTACGTCTACCGCAACCAAGGATTGTTAACTGTTTACAGGATTGCTCGATCGCTCAATTTTGTCATCCGCCTTTCTGACGTCATCGAAGATCTATGTAATCGAATTGTCGAAATATACCTATTTTGTGTTTGTTATATTTCACATTTGCAAAAGAATTTTCGTATTTGAATGATTATTAATATTATTATTTATTAAAGTTTGTAATAACAGTATAAATTGTACCTATTTCTACAAGTTCGAGATCTTTGGATCTTTGACGACGTCACAATTATGGATTACATTGTAGTATAGGGATCGAGCAATCCTGTAAACAGTTAACAATCCTTGTACCGCAACATGCATGCCTTTCACCCATTCGCTGAGGACTCTCTGTTTATCACATTGTTACCTACATCGCTTCGTCCCTCTTTAGATTTCGGCTAAATATTTTTTAGTTAATCTGTATATTACTACCATAGACATAAATTATATCAGTGACTATAGATTCTTTCTATAGTCACTGATATATGTCTATGATTATTACCGATTCGACTGGGTAAACAACTTCATCCGAACGCACTGCATGCGTTCAGCAGAACGCTTCGGTCAAGGATTGTTAACTGTTTACAGGATTGCTCGATCCCTATACTACAATGTAATCCATAATTGTGACGTCATCAAAGATCCAAAGATCTCGAACTTGTAGAAATAGGTACACTTTATACTGTTATTACAAACTCTAATAAATAATAATACTAATAATCATTCAAATACGAAAATTCTCTTGCAAATGTGAAATATAACAAACACAAAATAGGTATATTTTGACAATTCCATTACATAGATCTTCGATGACGTCACAAAGGCGGATGACAAAATTGAGCGATCGAGCAATCCTGTAAATAGTTAACAATCCTTGCGCTCCGGTAGCTCTACCTTCTGCTTGATGAACGCGACTAATATTCAGAAGATTCTGTTTGTTTTGTGAATAGAATAAATTAATAAATATTTATTTATAAATATAAATTTGTGTAATGTGGTAATTGTGGTATAGATATGTATACCTTATTTTCTCATTTTTATTTATTTAATCATTCCTAATTTTATTCGTGTAGTAATTAATTATACAGAAAAAAAAATATTGAAGTACGTAAATAAAGGTATCCAAAGAGCTTTTAATACCTAAAATAGCGGCTTTTAGTGGCTTTGGTTTTAATAAAAAAATGCAAAGAATGCCCTATATGTCAGATCCTACTATTATACCCCGTGTACAAAAGGTAGGTAAATAAATATAGGTACTATTTTGGTAACACAGAAATAACTTTTTTCTTTAGTATCTGGAATCTAATGTGGATAAAACTTTTGTGGATATAAATGTGATGGCTGATGATTTACAGCAGAAGTATAAAGAGTATTCCAAACGTAAAAGGAGTGCTTTTAGAGCTTCAGTAAATAAAGCATATAACATAGTGCTACAAAATTACAGCTTAGAAGAGCCAGAAAGTTCGGAAGATGACAATGAATTTATAGATGAAAATCATATGTTGTCAACAAATAAATTTACTAATAAGGTAGTTAAGTGCACTCCCCTTTATTTACAATTTAAGTAGTATACCTACTTCACGATTATAGTATTTGGTATTCTAAATCGTTTCGAATAATACAATTCTATAGACAAAAATGTAATGTGAAAGATATTTCAAAGCTATTATTGTGTACCACTTGGGATATATAATGAAGCAGCTTTATGCAGTAAGCGCAAAAATAATTCACTTGGTTGCTTGAGCCCCAATACCTAAACGCTAAACTTTCAATTTGTCCATGCGCGGACATGCCAATGATGGTTTTACTGCAACTTCTAATGTGGTCTCAAAGAATAACTGGATATTGCCTACACACAATATAATTTTTCTGTTTCTAAAATAATAATCCATGCTTTGCAAACTTAGAGGTTATGTTTATTTTCTCTTCCCTAGAGCTATAGACAAACTTTTTTAAACAAAAAAATAAGTGCAGTAGATAAATCAAGCAGTCTGATGTACCACAAGCACTCTCAGAAGATACTGCAACCAAAGTACTTAAAAAGCTTGGTAACTTTAGACAGCAATAATTTTAGTTGTTAGGCTGTGTGAAGTAGAGCAGTTGGTCTGTCGATGGCATTTAACGCCCAGTTTTAACTATCAAATTTATGCCTTGGTGTGACATCAACTTCATAATTGATAATTGATATCAATCGGTTTGGAACACTTTACAGACACACAAATTTGGATTTTTTTGTTAAAAAAATCTGAATATCAAAAAAAAAAAATTCAAATAGTAGGTACTATAGTTAATTGTAGGAAAAAAATCGTGTAATACAGGGTGTCCCACGGTGAAGAGACATTAGACATATTTCAGAGACTACTTCGATTTTAATTTTGAAAATTTGGGCAATAGTGTTTTCGGGCATGCCCTTCTTAACTAAAATAATGGCGTCCACCTAACGCTTCTGGTTATACCGGAAGTTGATGTCATCTTTGTTATTTTAAATGGAACACCATGTATATTATTTCCTTTCTGGATTCTACGTACAATTCTAAACACATTTCATGTAGGATGTCCTATACCTATCTCAACTGTTTTTGAAATATTGACATTTTGCAACTTTGACACCCTGTAAAATCTAAACAGTTTGAGATCAAGCAAAATGGTTTGCACATTCCTATCTTAACTTTTCATAAGCTATCGTTTGACACTAATTTCAGATTTAACCAAGAAAATAAAATTAATTTTTTTATTTCTGAATAAATCTGAAATTAGTGTCAAACGATAGCTTATGAAAAGTTAAGATATATTATATACAGTGCTTGGGTTTTTGCCGAGTTATGTAGCGAGATTCATTGTAAATTGGATTAGAAAGAGATCTGAGGAAGAATGGTTAGACAGGACTGGGTTGTGGCAAGCTAAGCTTTTAATTGAGGAGCACTGGTCAGATGCAACTCGATCAATTCTTGTGTTAAGACAACACCTACAGCTGCCCTGGAAGTCCTGCTAGGGCTGCCAAGCCTATCCACATGGATAATGAGGGAGGCAATGGCGGCCTACTTAAGGATGCGGGACTCAGGAAGCTGGCAGGCGGGAAGAAGAAATAACGGTCACACGGCATTTACACAGATGGCGGAGAGGGAAATACTTATATCTGCCATCAGAGTAACTGAAGCAAAAGATCATCTTAGATTAAAGAGTAAATATGCCCTCATATTTCCAGAGAGGGAGGAATGGAAGCAGGACCAGTTTAAATTCCACCCTGATTCTCTGGTCTGCTACACAGATGGCTTTCATGTGGCGGACAGGTTCTCAGGGGCAGGAATTTATGTGGAGGACAGGGGCGTGCAGCAAAGCTTTGCACTGGGTTCGTATGCCACAGTCCTCCAGGCTGAAGTCTTTGCTATTCTAATGGCAGCAAACAAGGAAGAAGTAAGGAACTGTACGGAGCAAAGTATTTATTTTTGCTGCGACAGTCAGGCGCCCTTAAAGGCTTTAGCATCTCCAAGGACAAGATCCGCTCTTGTCCAAGAGTGCGGAGATACCCTGCAGGAGCTGGCCAGAGGAAAAGAGGTCAAATTGATATGGGTGCCAGGTCATAGTGGAATCCTGAGGAACGAAAGGGCCGATGAACTGGCTCGACTCGGATCTCAGGGACCCAGCCAAGGACTAGAACCGATTTTAGGCATTACAAGAAGGCAGGTCAACATGGCCCTTAATGGTTGGGCTCATGAGACACTAAGTAAACACTGGATAAGGAGTGGGAGCTGTAGACAAGCTTGCAACTTTATAGTGGAGCCAAGCAAGACCAAGACCCTGGCTATTAGTCGTAGCCTGAAGGCTCTAATGGTGGGAGTTTTAACGGGTCACTGCAGGCTTATAAGACATCTATCATTGATTGGTGTTGAGGGAGACCCTATCTGCCCAAAGTGCGGGGAGGGCGACAAAACGCCTTCCCACTTCTTGGCAGCATATGCGGCTTTCGGCAGACTGAGACACGAGTCTGGGGGGCCGGAAAGCTGCAAGGGGAAGAGGTCAGTTCCCTTGAATGGACCGATATTCTGACCTACATTAGAAGGTCAGGAAGGTTCGAGGAGGGAAGAGGCGATGGAGTTAGGTAAGGAATGACAGGGGTAGGTAAAAAGGGCCCGCTTGTGGCCTACTTGCCAGATTTTGACCGCCCCATACCACTACTACTACTACTACTGTGCTAAGACATAACAACATAAGGATTGTCTTAGGACTATTAACAGGTCATGGACATCTCAACAAACATCTGTATACTATTGGTCTTAGTACCACTAGAAGGTGTAGGTTCTGCGAACACTATGGCGAGGTACTCTATCTGTACATATTCTCTGCTGCTGTGCCTGCCTTATGGTCAAGAGACACAAATCCTTGGGCGTGGCATTTCTCCTACTACAGGACATTAGAGAGGTTCCAGCAGAACTGGTGTTGCTGGCTTATGTGCATAGTATTAGCATCTTCTAAATTTCAACACAGTACGCAATGGGTCGAAAGACCTGGGTACTGCGGGTACCCAAGTTGCATTACAATCACAACCTAGGTGTATACTAAGTATATAAAGAGAAGTGTATGCACCATCACCCCATGAGTGTCAGTCACTCTTAATACCAAACAACAGGCAGCTAGTAGTTGCGAGAAACACACCGTAGTGCCCTCTTTGGGTGTTTGTTATTATCCGTCTGACGATTATTGTTGGACAGAGTAATGCAACTCCATTTGGGGCACATTGCCCGTAGAGTAGGTGTTTTCAGCATCTCCTTCAAATAAAACAGGCAGCTGTTTCAGTTTATTGTGCTGTACAGGTCTCGGAGCAAATACAACTCATTGTCGCTAGATGATGGCATTACAGTTTGAGCTATAAATGTGGGACGTAAGTCTGACACTATCTTTACTATTACGAAAAAAAGTAGAAAAGTAGAAAACATGACAAACAGACCTTCAATAGGGAAATAATTATTTTTGTAATTTATTGTTCTATGAATTAAAATAAAATCTGTTGCTGCATGTTTAATCGATAATGTATTCCTATGATAATTTTTACAAATACTACAGTCATGAGAAAGTTCCTGAGCAAAATGCAATGTGATAAATGGTCCTTGGTTAAGAATATATTATATATTTATATTTCCTTTAGTTATTAATTAGAAAGAATAAAATTATATATTATAAAAATGATTTTGTAAAGAATTTCTATTATAGATGGTGAATATTGGTAGTATGCTTGAGACATCCATTATCAATTATATTGCAGGCCTATTGTCTGGTGAATAATTTTTGCCACTGCATTATGTCTATTAGTATATTGCACACCTGCTAGTAGTTTACATCTGGATGTTATATGTTCTATCGTTTCAGGAAATTGGTGGCATTTTCTGCACCTATTTGAAATATCCTTTAAAACACATTTTTTATAGTTTTTTGTCGCTATAACTTGGTCTTGTTTTGCAAGTATAATCCCTCTATTTCTGGATATAATTCGCCTGTTTGTAAAAAACTTATATGAAAGTTTTTTTTTGTTCTTGGTTGACTATCATAATATCTGCCGTGTAATGCTTTATACATTTTGCATTTGTACAAGGGCATTATTTTGTAGGCATTCTACTTCTTGCATTGATATGTTTAAGGGTGTGAAACCGTTGTCAATTTCTATTGCCCTATGTAATGCATGGGGTTTCTTTTAGAAGAATATTTTTAATTAATTAATCTGCTTAGAGTGTATGTCTATCATATCCTTCTCCCATTCTTTTCTATTTATATTGAATCTCTCTTTCCATGAATTTGAATGCAGCATTCTATTCTGTGTTGTTAATTATGTACTTGTTAGAATATTCATGTTTTTTAGATCCATTGGGGTCAATTTATCACACTTATTATTATTATGTGATGTACTTATAACCTTTTCACATCCGTCTTGTTAGGGCAAAAAGCTTAAGCTAAAATGACCTGGGGCAAGTTATTATTATTAATATTATGGTTATTATCAGTATTATTATTATTATTATTATTATCGTTGTTATTATCAGTATTATTTTGTATTTCAGCATAATAATTCCATGAATAATCAACTTGTGAATATGTACACGACACTGCCATCCAAAGTCATAGAAGATAATGAACTTATTGATATCAGTAGTGAAGATTCAGATAAGAGTTCAAATTTTAGTAATTCTAGAGGAAATAATACTTCCCAGAAAAACATAAGCGACTCTGAAAGATATATAAACAGAAAACGAGTTGCTGTACAAGATGCAGAAGCTGATCAACAGAAAGAAGAAAAGAAAAGGAGGAAAACAGAAAATTTAAATGTATCAATAAACAGAGAAACTAAGAAAAAAAAATCTGTAGGAATATTTAAAGAAGCTACTCATTCTTTTAAAGACATTGCTGGCTTGGATAAAACCCTACAAAATGTTTGTAAATTAATTATACATATGAAGCATCCAGAAGTATATAAGGACATTGGAATATCTCCACCTAGAGGATTTTTATTACATGGACCACCAGGTTGTGGAAAGACGTTATTAGCAAATGCTATCGCTGGTGTAAGTATTTAAAAGTAAGATGTTAATTTGATAAATATCACACCAGGTTTTTTCATATAGAAATTTTAGTCAAGTATATTTCAAGTAATAAGTCATGCAAGTTGATAGGTAACTTTGAATCGCTACTAGTCATAAACAAATTGATTGGTTTGAAAAATGTTTTTTGTGCAGTAGGTACTTCATTAGCTTTAATTATATTTAGGTACTAGTCAATGTCAATATTATTGTTCAATATTATTGTCAATATTATTGTATTGTATAGTGAAAAATCCAAACTAGTTTTAAAAGCTTATAACTGATATATTATGCTGTATCAAGAGGATCACAATTAGTTTTTAGTGGATAGTTCTTTTCAACCCCAGTAATTTGTTTTCTAAACGATATATCTTATACACAATGGTTTACTTTGTTTTTAGAGATCTCTGAAGTCAATATTATACGAGAGTAAGCAGAAAACATTTTTTTTTGAGCTTATAAAACTGTTGAACATCAAATTTTATATAGATATAGTTCCGCGGTTTGCCATTGAGGGTGGTCACAAATATTTTGTATATTTAGGTTATAGTCTTTGTTAAATATATGGCATTGACGTTCTCAGACCCTAAATTTGACAACATTGATTTTAAACCTATTCTTAGGAATGGGTATTTTAGTCATTTCTATGAATTTGATAGATATAAATTAGGTGTCTGTATATTTTATTCAATTTTTCTGGACTGAAAATTATACTATTCTGGTGCATTTATATTTTGGAAAATTAATTTTTACAGCATAATTATATCTAGTCAGTATTGCTAGAAACATAAACTATGGAATTAAGTACATCATGCATTTAGCATGATGTAATAAAAAAATCTACACTCTAACTGGTATTTTAGGTCAACCGGCTCCCTTAACGTGATGAAACAATTTTTTTTTCTCTTTGGAATTAACTAGAATATTAAAATTTTATCTACCTGTCTCGAGTCCTTTAATGTAATTTTGACAAAGTCACAATTTGATCATTAATTTGGCTTTTTAAGGAAATAAAAAATATATTAGTTATTATAAAATAAAATAAAATTAAAATATTTTTATATAATAAAAATATATTGATATGCCCAAAGGCAGAGGCTTCATATAAGGAGCAAACAGTGATTATAGGAGCATATACAATGAGGAAAAAAAAGTATTAAATAATCTGTTGGAAGATGCTAAGAAAAAATATTTGAATTAAAAACTTTTAGATACAGATAATGTAACAAAAACGATGTGGGATATTGTAGAATCGGTGTCTGGTAATTTAAAAAAGTCAAAAAAATTTGTAGTCGACATACAAGGTGATCCTGTAAATATTGTAAATGGTTTTAATAATTTTTTTATCAATTCGGCTTGTAATTTATTATCAGTACAGCCCAAGGTAGAGTATATGGATAATATAAATATAAATCCTTATTCAATGTTTTTTTACAATGTTTCTGAAAATGAAATATTAAACTCTGTGAACGCGTTGAAAAATAAAAATAGTTCTGGGGAAGATGAAGTTCCAACATCCTTGATTAAGAAATGTATACAATATGTTTTGGAGCCTATACACTTTATTATAAATAATTCATTATCATATGGAATTTTTCCTGACAACCTGAAACTGTCTTCGGTTAAACCTTTATATAAAAGTGGAGATCCTGCTGCCATGGAGAATTATCGCCCAATAAGTTTGTTACCAGCTTTCTTAAAAATTTTTGAAAAGGTTGTAACAAACAGAGTAACAAATTTTTTCAGGGAGTTTCAACTGTTCAGTGTTTCACAGCATGGGTTTTTGAAAAATAGAAGTGTTGAGACAGCTGGTTTTGAACTGTTGGGTGGGATTTTTAGTGCCATCGAAAATGGGTTTTTGACCTTAGGCATATTTCTAGATTTATCAAAAGCATATGACTGCGTGGATCATGAGATATTGCTTAAAAAAATGTATAATTATGGTATCAGAGGAAACTGTTTGCAGTGGTTTCAAACATATTTAGAAAATCGAACACAAATGGTTAACATTGATTTCGATGGAATAACTGTAAAGTCATCAAAGCAAAGTGTTAGACAGGGAATCCCTCAGGGTAGTATACTGGGCCCTTTGTTGTTTAATATTTATATTAATGACTTGGGTTCCAATTTTGATGACAAACCGCATAAAATTTTAAGTTATGCTGATGATACAACTCTGATTATAACCAGCAAAACTTTACCCGAATTAGAGTATGAGTCAACAGAATGTTTAAAAAATGTTAATAATTGGCTTCAACGAAATAAACTCGTGTTAAATGAAAATAAAACAAAATACGTGCTATTTACTTCAAATAGATCAAATAATAGAGTTTCAACCCTATATATAAACGAGACACATATATATCTCAATTCAGTCACAAAATTTTTGGGCATTTTTGTTGATTCAACACTGAACTGGATAGATCATATAGATGATTTAACGAAAAAACTTAACAGCCGATGTTATAGTATGAGAGTAATAAAGCCATATGTTTCACAATCAGTTTTAAAAACAGTATATTATGCAAGTTTCTTGTCAAGGATGAAATTTGGAATTTTATTTTGGGGAGCAAGCACCAGTATATACAGGGTTTTTGTTATCCAGAAACAAATTATACGTTTGATAATGAATTTGGGGTTTAATAGCTCATGTAGGAATCAATTTCGAGCATTTGGATGTCTGACCACTATAGGGTTATACATATATGAATGTTTATTGTTTAATTTTAAGTATAAAGGAAAATTCAACGATTTTATATCAAAGAAAAAATATAATTTTAGGAACAACAATTATATGTTTCCACACCATAAGTTAAGTAATACTGAAAGGGGCCCTTCTTACGAGGCTTTAAGATTTTTTAACGTCTTGCCTGAGAGTATTAAGAAAATTGTTTACTTTAAAGTTTTTAAACGTGAGATTTTTAAATTGATAGTAGATATAGAACCTTATACAGTTGCCGAATTTTTAGATGCATTTTAGTATTGTCATGGTTTTATATTGTTTCGATTATTTACAACACTTACCTACTAGTTTTATGTACGATTGTATTTTATTTGAATGTCTTTGATTTTATGATGTATTTGTATTTTTGGTTATACCGATTTTCCCGACTTTGTTTCAACCCACTTTTGTATTACACTGTGTGGCAGTTTGAAATAAATATTATTATTATTATTATTATTATTATTATTATTATTATTAAATAAGCAAGTGCATAGTCTTATAAAACAATTTTGATAAATTACACTAATAAATATTATATTTCAATTTACTAATATCTTAATGTCGAAAATAGGGTGTATCATAATTCATAATAAAAACTCATTATTTCTAATACAAGTAGAAAATAAATTAAATGTCCAGAGCCCCTGATATATATGCAATACCTTCTCGTTGCTTCAGTGTGCAACCTATTGGTTGCTTGATTTTTAGCATATATAAAATGTAGGCCCTCAATAAAAGATCTTCCGATCTCGATTTATTTAATTGACCATCTGCATATTTTAAATTATAAATGTGAGACCAGCTTCTGATTTTAATATAAGATGTACGAAAGAAAATATAAGATAAAAGTAATTCAAACTTTGAAATAATAGTTTAGCTACTTATATGAATTAGGAATAAGTGGAAAATGCCAGTTATCGTAATTGAAATTAAAACTTTATAAAGGTACCTAGAAAATATGCAACAGTACTCCAGCGATAATTCATAATTTGCACTTGTCAAAGAATGTAAAAGTCTATATATCTTTACTAAACTGTTATAAATGTTATTGGTTAAAGTTAAAAGTAAGTGTGGTACTAATTTTTTAGGTAGGTCTTCATTACATAAGTATAAGTTACTGTACTTTATGGACAAACACAACTTAACATTCACTATTACCACAACTTAAAACAATGTTTCTTATGCAAAATACTGTCCGAGCCCATTATTACTTCAGGGGGAAAGGGGGAATAACTCATAAACAGTTATCATCTTATGATAACTGTTTGCGATTGCAATTTTTTTGTTTGTTCTAGGAATTAAAGATACCTTTGCTAAAGCTAGCTGCCCCAGAATTAATAGCTGGAGTTTCTGGAGAAAGTGAAGAAAGAATACGTGATTTATTTGATCAAGCAAAAACAACATCTTGTATTTTATTTATAGATGAGATTGATGCCATTACTCCTAACAGACAGAATGCACAGAAGGAAATGGAAAGAAGAATAGTAGCTCAATTGCTGAGTTGCTTAGATGGTAATTTTATATATATTTTCCATTCATATATGGGTATTAAACAATTTAAAACTTATAGAAATTTTAGTAGTTTCACTCAAAGAATATATAGTTGTTCATGTAACCTGTTCATTAAAAGGTCTTGATGGCCAGTAATAATTAAATTCTGGAAATGTGGTATAATTTCTCATAAACTGATTTTAAATGGAATGCTATACTTTTTACCAGGGTGTCTACCAATCTGGGAAGACGGGATTTTAGACTGATTTGGAAAAACCGAGAGAAAAACTGAAATTATGAAAAGTAACAGGGAATTGTACTATTTGTGCACACCTATCTATCATAGTTCCTTATCTAAAGTCATAAGCCATTGGATAGTAAATATAATTTGGTTCTTAAATTTGAACCTGCACCGCTAGCCAGCTGTTGGCAAATTTAAACAATGATATTTTTTATAATCATTAATTTCACGCGTCACATACCATTCTTATTTTTATATAAGATAAGCTGAGACATGTGAGGTATTAAGCACCTATGAGGCGGCCATCTTGGATTTTTATGTCATTCACCCTTAAAATAAACTTTCCAACAATATATCATATATTTTATTTATCTTTTATTTAAGGGATACTATTCGTGGAAAACTATAATTTAAATAAAAAGCTAACCTGTGAAAGATTTTATTGTAATGAAAAGCAAAGCAAGTTATTTTGTTTAATATGATTATTTAATAGGGAAAATAATAAATATGTCACTAAAAATTTAAATGCATAAAATACAAATTAAGTTTTCAACTAATAACCAATGGTGGCGACAATGAACGATATAAACAATAGACTGGCATCTTTTGATGGTTTAACATTCTTGAATTTTAGTCATTAATATTGTGTATTTTTTTAAGAACAAGCACCTAAGTAGGAAGATAATGTTAAATAATGCAGAATATTTTGATATGCTTGATTGTTATATTCGAGCACATTGTATGAAAATTTAAATGTATGAAATACAAATTAAGTTATCGACTAATAACCAATGATGGCGACAATGAACGATATGAACAATAGACTATGGCAACTTTTGACGGTTTAACATTGTTGAATTTTAGTCATTAATATTGTGTATTTTTTTAAGAAAAAGCACCTAAGTAGGAAGATAATGTTAAATAATGAAGAATATTTTGATATGCTTGAATGCAAAATTTCCCACTTCTATAAACTTTTATTTCTGGGGGTTCATAAAGAACATAATTTATGAATTTGGTCCACCAAATAATGTCCAAGGGTTATGTAACAGAATTAATAATGTCATAACTTCAATGAACCAGAATACAGTCAGTAGGGTTTCTCGAAATGTTTTAAAAATGTGTGCCAAATGCATTGAGCAAGACAGGGGCCACATTTAACAGTTTAATATCTAGTTTTATTTTCGGTTATTTGTTCTTTTCTTTTTTCATATTTTGGTTTGTCTATATCTAATATTGTTAATTTTTTTTTCATTCTCATTGCTAAAGGTGTATTTGCAGTAAAACTAGCATTATTCGATTAGTTCAAAACTAATCTCCGAAATATGCTTGGATCTACCTGACGGGTTTCAGGAAAATTTTCTAAATATGTTACCACATTCTATTGTTCATATCATTTGTAGCCACCGTTGTTTATTAATATATTTAAATTTTTAGTGCTATTATGTTTATTATTTTCCGTATTAAATGATCATATTAAACGAATAACTTTGTACGTACTTTCTTTGCTTTGCATTAGAATAAAATCATTAGGATATATTTTTATTTAAATTACAGTTTTTTCTAGTAATGTCCCTTAAATAAAAGATAAATCAAACATGTGACGTATTGTTGGAAAGCTTATTTTAAGGACGATCATATGACTGAACAAAAAAAGTTTACAGATTAATCTATGTAGGCTCTTTACCTTTCAAGAATAATAATAATCTCTTTTTTTATAAGGTTGGTGAGTTGAAAACTCAATATAGTAAAATAATATCTATGGGTAAAACTAATAATTAATAATGATAAAGTATTTAACGAAATATTGTACACTAATAGGCCATAATTGCATAGTTACTTATATTGGACTCATTGGAGAGATTTTATATGTTACCTAATATCTATTGATTCTAACTAAGAATATTATAACCAATTGTTTAACAGAGGTAAAACAAAAATGTGTAGCTCAAAAATATGTAAATTCAAAGGATGAAACAATACATACAGCTTGAGTCAATAAGAACGAATTCTTTAGTAGCTACTTAAATAAAGGAGATAGAAGAAAATGTTGAAAAGGGGACTTGTTCTATCTCTTTTTTTCTATAATCCAAAATTATTTTTAGATATACAGGGTGCTCCGTTGAGCGGTTACAGCATCCAACATTTGTTTTTTATATGGAACACCCTGTATTTTGTATGAGATTTTGATTAAGCTTAAAATTCCCTATACATTGGTGCCCCGCTTGCTGATCTTGTATGCAGGGTTGCCAAGTTATTTCGGTTTTTCAAAAATTTGGGGAATAACATAACCTTGTAAAAAAAATCATAGCAGCGTTGTTTCTGATAATTAAATGTTGAGATTCGGTATTTGGATAACCAAACCCTTATACTATGAGCCGATATCATCGTAATATTATTTGCTTGTATAGGGTGTTTTTTCTAAGCAACTGAAGTGGTCTGAATATATGGTGTAAAAACTCGTTTTTCTTTTATGGAACTCCCTGTATATAATAACACCAGACAAACGAGTATTAAATAAGCTCTCAAATGATATACAGTTTGCTATATCTAACTCTAATAGTTTTCAAGATATTCAAATTTATACAAATATGGCAGCGACTTCTTTGTCATTTAATTATTTATTTATTTATGTAATTAAGTATATCAAGAAAAAAACACATTTTCTAAAATGTTTCTTGTTTTCTTCAAAACTGTAGTTTTTTTAACTTTTCTAACTGCCATGAATTATATTTTATATCTCTTAAACAGCCACCGGTATTTCCGTAATTTCAAAAACACATCTGTTAAAAAAATTTATAGGAACCTGATAAACATTGAAAAATATATAATATGTTTTTTAAATAAATTAAAGAAACCAAATACTAACAAAAAATAATGAGGAATGAATCAACATAATTGTTAACGTATATTTGGTTGTATTATATGAATTCTATGAACATGTTAATGTATATTGGGTTGCATTGTATGAAATCTATGTGGCGCTGCTGTTGCTAAGCCAGAGCGTTCAGTTGACTTGTAGCTGTGAAGCAAGAAACACGTATGTACCACTTAATAAAACCTATGGATCTACCAATCGTTCATTTATTCAAAAATACAGTCCACTAAGTCGTAAACATTGGTCCTACGATCCGCATTAGACAACATCAAGATTTTACAAATCACAGCGTTGTTTTTGCAATTACAAAACAATAAGAAGCAACAGGTCAAACTCATTCATTCGATTAGCCGTCCAGCAACAGCAGAGGTACGGACGGACACGCAGAGGACAGCTGACAAGCCACCGGCAATTTCAAGGTCGAAAAACAGGAGTTTTTCTACAAGTATCGATTTTACGAAAATATTTAACTTGACGAAGTGAGTATTCCTTTCTATTCTTTTCCTTTTTAAGGGAATTACATTGTCTCTATTTGCATTTTATAATTAGGTACTTACTTACCGATAAACAATTTATACCTATTTCCACTATTGAATATTGTTATTTCAATTTACAGTTAACAATTTGCTGAACACATTTATTTAATATTTCATTAGTGACGATTTGATAAATAAAGTCAATTAGTTCTTTGAACATTCAATTTCAATTAAGAGTTTTACAATTTCTATTACTGACGTTGTGCAGAAAGAGTTATTGCTAATATCATTCATCTGTGCACAATTCATTGACAAATTCTTGACAATTAGGTAATTCTTATTTCTACCTATATTATATACCTATATATACTTATTTTTTGCTTCATTACAATGGCAGATCTTACAAAATTAATACGAAAGCGAGGAGCTATAAAACATAAATTAACCAATTTCAGTGCCTTTTTAAAACCTATTCAGGAAGCTTTTGATAATAAAAATGCTATTGATGAAAAAACAATTATTGAATTAAAAAGTAGATGTGATAAATTCGATTTAGTCATCAACGAATTTGAAGATGTTCAATCAGAAATTGAATGTACATGTGAGGATGACAAATTAGCAGATCATTATACAGAGCGTGGTAATGTGACTGACCAATATTCTAGTCTTTTAGCAAGTGCCCAACTTATTTTGCACAAACATAGTGTACCTTTAGTTGATCATACCAGTGACAATGAAAGTGTCGTTCAGTCGAAACCAAGTTCTATTCATGAACGGTCAACAAGTGAGTCCTCTGATATACTCAATAATGTAAAACTTCCTACTATCAATCTTCCTACATTTAATTCAAGCATGAACTCATGGCTAGAGTTTAAAGATACCTATATTTCATTAATACATTCAAACACACAACTCAATGACATTATGAAATTTCATTATTTGAGAGCTTCACTTCAAGGCGATGCATTAAAAGTTATTCATTCTTTGGAATTTTCTGAACAAAATTACAAAGTTGCGTGGGAATTACTATGTAACCGATATGACAATTCGAGATTATTGATATTTAATCATATTAAATCACTATTTAACCTTGATACTTTGCAAAGGGAATCTGCTAGTGGTTTAAGAAACCTAATTGATAGTGTTTTCAAACATTTACGATCGCTTACTGTTTTAAAAGAACCTGTACAGCATTGGGATTCTTTAGTTATTTTCTTAATTTCTACAAAATTAGACAAATTCACAGCTCGCGAATGGGAAAAACATAAAGTTACTAACGATGTACCAAAACTTAGTGATATGCAACAGTTTTTACAAAATAAAGCAGACTTTTTAGAAACACTTGACCTTAATGTTAGTACAAAAAGGGAAAAGGATGTAAAAACAAATTCCAAACATTATTCTTTACACACATCAAACCGAGCATGCAATTTTTGTGGGAAATCAGATCACTATATTTACACTTGCGAGACATTTTTAAATTTATCAATTCCTGAAAGAATAAGTAAGGTTAAAGAGTTAAAACTTTGCAATAATTGCCTATGCAATGGTCACGATATGAAACATTGTAAATCAGGCTCTTGTCGAAAATGTAAAAATCGTCACAATTCATTGTTACATTTAGAAAAAGAAAAGGAAAACATTCCTAATAATCAAATCAATTTACTTAGCAAAGTCAATCAATTTGTTTTGCTTTCTACTGCATCTATTTATGTCCACGATTCAAAAGGTAATAAACATATTGCTAAAGCTATTTTGGACTGCGGTTCTCAAAGCAATTTTATTTCTGCAAAATTGTGCGAATTATTAGAGTTACCAAAATGCACAACAAACATCTCTATTACTGGTATCAACAATATTACCTCAAATATCAATAGAAAATGCGATGTTACGGTTCAATCACGATTAAATGAATTTTCAGTTACAATTTCCTGTTTCATATTGCCAAGATTAACAGACGATTTACCTAATAGCGATATTGATATTTCTCAATGGAACATTCCAAGACATTTGAGTCTAGCTGACCCACTCTTTTATGAAAGTGGCGAGGTCGATCTATTATTAGGCGCAAGCATTTTTTGGACATTATTACAAAATGGTAAAATCAGTTTAGGAAAAACAAAACCAATCTTACAAAATACTTTATTCGGATGGATTGTTGCTGGTCCTGTCAGGGAACCATTATCCAAATCACAATGCTATTTTTCAAAAGAAACCGATTTACAAAACAATTTAAAACACTTTTGGGAACTTGAGGAATGTACAAGTCCTTGTCCATTGTCACCTGATGACATACAGTGTGAACATTTCTTTTTGAACACTCTTTCTCGAAGTAATGATGGTCGATTTATGGTCCGAATTCCTTTTAAACAATGTCCGTCTAAACTTGGTGAATCCAAATCAAATGCAGTCAAACGATTATTACAATTAGAGCGAAGATTTCAGCAGAATCCTTCCATGAAAAGCCAATATGTAGAGTTTCTGAAAACATATGAAGATTTAGGTCATATGTCTCTATTACAGAATGGTGACGAATCCCAATTGTCCTATTTTCTTCCACATCATGCCGTTGTCCGAGAAACCAGCTTGACAACAAAAATGCGCATAGTTTTCAATGGCTCTGCTCCTTCTGACAATGGTACCTCTTTAAATGATTTACAATACATCGGTCCTTCTATTTTAAATGATATTTTCTCTATCCTAGTTCGTTTTAGAAAACATCCAATAGTAGTTTCGTCTGATATTGAGAAAATGTACAGACAGATCTTAGTACATCCAGAAGATCGTTCCTTTCAAAGAATTGTTTGGCGAGATGATTCTGAAAAACCAATTTCTATTTACAATTTAAACACAGTCGTTTATGGAACTACATCAGCTCCATATTTGGCTATACGTTGTATTAAACAATTATCAATCGATTTCAATGATCAATTTCCTATTTCATCCAAGGTAATTGCCCAAGACTTCTATGTGGATGACCTGATCACAGGGTTTGAAACACAGCATGAAGCTATCACCATTTGCAGAGAAATTTCCAACATTTTAGAAACTGCAGGCTTTCATTTGCGAAAATGGACTTCGAATAATGACAATGTTCTAAACCATTTCCAAAATGATACTGATACAATTAGTGTTTTGAGATTTGGAGACAATGAACAAACAAAAACCCTAGGTATCCAATGGTTATGTAAACCAGATTTTCTTACTTATCACATTACCGATGAACTACAATTTCCCATAACAAA
The DNA here is from genome assembly GCA_963924545.1 of Pogonocherus hispidulus. Classification (NCBI taxonomy): domain Eukaryota; kingdom Metazoa; phylum Arthropoda; class Insecta; order Coleoptera; family Cerambycidae; genus Pogonocherus; species Pogonocherus hispidulus. The sequence continues at coordinate 45,398,295 of OZ004692.1, read as the reverse complement.
GAGAAAAATTCTCTCTGATATTGCCAAAATCTATGATCCTCTTGGTCTTCTAAGCCCATGCACCATTTTGGCAAAAATTCTCATTCAGAACCTTTGGGCTCAAAAAATAGATTGGGATGACAAGGTTCCATCTGAAATTGAGAACAAGTGGCTTCATTTCCATCAAAGCTTTCATAAACTCAATGAATTACGTATTACACGGAGAATTATCTGTGACTCTCCTCAAGTAATAGAACTTCACGGGTTCTGTGATTCATCACAATCTGCCTATAGTGCAGCAGTATATTGCAGGTCTATTTCTTCTAATGCAGAAATCCATGTCAATTTAATATGCAGCAAAACTAAGGTGGCCCCATTAAAATCACAAACTATTCCACGTTTGGAACTCTGTGGTGCTGTTGTTTTGGCAAGGCTCACGAATCATGTTTTAAATTCTCTCAAATTAAAGCTAAAATGTTTTTTTTGGTGCGATTCTAAAATTGTACTTTGCTGGCTAAAATTACAACCATCTCAATTAAATACATTTGTCAGCCATCGGATCTCAGAAATTCAGAGCCTTACGAACGTCAATGATTGGCTTCATGTAGGATCCAGGGATAATCCTGCCGACATAGCGTCTAGAGGAGTGTTTCCTGATCTTCTAGTAAGTTCTGACCTATGGTGGAAAGGTCCATACTGGTTGTCAAAACCTAACATGGAATGGCCAGTATCTCTTTCTCTTCCTATATCTGATGAACTTCCTGAAACAAAAAAGGAATGTAGATCACTTAATGTAATACAAAACAGTAACTTATACTTATTTCACAAGTATTCTACGCTTACAAAATTGAAACGTGTTATAGCATATTGTTTCCGATTTATTTGCAATTTAAAGAATGATAAACATACTAGAACAATAGGTTCTTTGAATGCAATAGAGTTAGATAATGCAATGAAACAATTAGTTAAATTGAGTCAATTTGAAACTTTTGGCAATGAGATTAAGTTATTAACTGACAACCATCCAATCCAGTCAAGTAGGTTATTAAGCTTAGCTCCATTTATCGATAATGAAGGTTTATTGAGAGTTGGTGGTCGACTTAAGCATTCTAATCTTCATTTTAATGCAAAGCATCCATTATTGCTACACAATAAGCATCCTTTAACAAAGTTAATTTTTGAACACGAGCACGTCAGACTATTACACGCCGGTCCTCAATTATTATTGAATACCATTCGACAAACTTATTGGCCTATAGCGGGTATGAATTTATCAAAAAAGACTGTTCGATCATGTTTGAAATGCTTTAAATTTAAACCCAAATTCATTTCAAATTTTATGGGAGATCTTCCTGAACATCGTGTCACAGCAATGACACCATTCTATGTTACTGGTATTGATTACGCTGGCCCATTTTTTGTAAAAGATCGAAAAGGACGCGGATGTCAAGTCACTAAAGCATACGTCTGTCTATTTATCTGCTTTGCTGTTAAAGCTATTCATATAGAATTGGTCAGTGATTTGTCCACAGACTGTTTTCTTTCGGCATTACGACGATTCTCTGCTCGACGTGGTTACCCCAGACACATTTGGTCCGATAATGCGACTAATTTTGTTGGAGCTTCAAAATTAATTAACAATTTACACGCATTTTTTGAATCCTCAAAACGAGAAATATTGGATGAATGTTCTAAGAGCAATATTGACTGGCATTTTATCCCTCCTACTTCCCCACATTTTGGAGGATTGTGGGAATCAGGCGTAAAGAGTATTAAAAGTCACTTATTAAAGGTTATTGGTGAAGTAAAATTAACTTACGAAGAATTAAATACTATTCTTGTCCAAATAGAGGCAACCTTAAATTCTCGTCCTATGTATCCTATGTCATCAGATCCAAATGACTTAACCCCATTAACTCCCGCTCACTTTTTGGTAAATAAATCTTTGGTAACAGTACCAGATCCAAACGTATTGGATATTCCGATGAATAAAATGACTCGATACCAATTACTACAAAATATTAATCAAAGTTTTTGGAAAAGATGGTCACATGACTATTTATCATCTCTCCAAATCAGAAATAAATGGAAACAGCATTCACAGCAATTAGACGTTGGAACTCTTGTCCTATTAAAGAATGAAAACTTACCTCCATGTCAATGGCCACTTGGGCGCATCACTGAGCTTCATCCTGGAACCGATGGAGTTGCTAGGGTTGCAACTGTCAAGACATCTCGTGGTCTCTTCAAACGAGCGATCATCAAGATATGTCCTCTCCCTCTACAAGACAATTCGTGAAGTGAAGTGAAGTGAAAATTGTGACAAAATCAACAGATCTTTAACAGTTGTTGTATACTTACCTTTTAATATGTTTGACTATTGTTTATATTATTACCATTCTTGTCCAACATGTATAACACTATTTCTTTTTATTCAATGTTCATAATATTCCGTTGTTTTGAAGGCATAGCCGTTCAAGGTGGGGGGCATGTTAACGTATATTTGGTTGTATTATATGAATTCTATGAACATGTTAATGTATATTGGGTTGCATTGTATGAAATCTATGTGGCGCTGCTGTTGCTAAGCCAGAGCGTTCAGTTGACTTGTAGCTGTGAAGCAAGAAACACGTATGTACCACTTAATAAAACCTATGGATCTACCAATCGTTCATTTATTCAAAAATACAGTCCACTAAGTCGTAAACAATAATTTTAAACGTCTACAAACTGAATACATCAATTTCTAATACAACATTATAAATACTGTTGGAAATGTCCTCCACCTTGAGCAATGCATCGTGTAACACGTGTTACAAAGGAGTCTCCAACGTTTGTGAACATTTGCCTGTTTACATGTGCAAACGAGTTTCTTATTCTTTCTCTCATATCTTGAGGTGTTGTGGGTGGAGTCTGATAGACCATATCTTCTATAAAACCCTAAAGAAAAAATCCAATTTATTAAGATCTGGCGATCTTGCTGGCCACGTGACTGGACCACCGCATACAATCCATTTGTGTGGATATACCTGATCAGATAATGTCTCACTGCAGCAGCATAATCAGGAGGTGCTCCATCTTGCTGAAACCATAATCTGCGGACTGTTGCCAGTGGCACGTTGTTTAACAGATCTTGAAAATAATTTTCTAGAAAATTTAAATAATTTTGCTCATTTGTGTGTCCATCAAAAAAGTATGGGCCCACTAAATGGTTACCAACAATCCCACCCCAAACAGTCACAGTCCAGTTGTGCTGAAAATCAATTTCTCTGATCACATAAGGGTTTTGATCACTATATTTTTTCTTTGGGGTTTTATAAAGGATATGGTCTATCAGACTCCACCCACAACACCTCACGATATGAGAGAAAGAATAAGAAACTCGTTTGCACATGTAAACAGGCAGATGCTCACAAACGTTGGAGACTCCTTTGTAACACGTGTTACACGATGGATAGCTCAAGGTGGCATTTCCAGCACTACTTATAATGTTATATTAGAAATTGATGTATTCAGTTTGTGGATGTTTAAAATTATGTTGTTTCATCCCTCATTATTTTTTGTTAATATTTGGTTTCTTTAATTTATTTAAAAAACATATTTTTCAATGTTTATCAGGTTCCTATAACATTTTTTAACAGATGTGTTTTTGAAATTACGGAAATACCGGTGGCTGTTTAAGAGATATAAAATATTGTTCATGGCAGTTAGAAAAGTTAAAAAAACTACAGTTTTGAACAAAACAAGAAAAATTTTAGAAGAATATAAGATAGAAGAGAAATTTTATCTTGATATACTTAATTACATAAATAAATAAATAATTAAATGACAAAGAAGTCACTGCCATATTTGTATAAATTTGAATATGTTCAAAACTATTAGAGTTAGATATAGCAAACCATATATCATTTGAGAGCTTATTTAGTATTCGTTTGTCTGGTGTTATTATATACAGGGGGTTCCATAAAAGAAAAACGAGTTTTTACACAATATTTTTATTTTATTTTTTTTTTATTTTATTTTGAAAGTACACTGTTCTACAGGCAAAGCCCAACTACAGAACAGGAGGGTAAGAAAAAAAAGAAAAAATATATATACAATATAAGCAACACAATACACAAAGAAAACAAATATGAACAAAAAATGAAAAGCAGCCAATACACAAACAATTATTTTAAATAAACAGACTTAAGGTCACTAATGCTGCACGAGAAAATATCGACCTGATTTTTTACCTTATTATAGTTATTACACATTGCATGCACGGGTGAGAATTTTAGGACATTCGTACGAGGAGTGTTTAAGTAAAATGTCGCATTATCGCGGGAAGAAGTTCTAGGACAATGTAGACATAATTCCTCAAGTATCTGTATGCAATCAATTTTATTATGTAATACGTTAAAAAGAAATAATACAGAGTGATAAGTGCGTCGGTCCAACAGACTAGTTACAGAATGTGCCTTCAGAAGTTCACTCTGCGGATAACCTATCGGAGGGTAAACCCCATCCGATTTGAAAGTAAGTAACTTTAAAAATTTACGTTGTACAGACTCGATGCTGTTAATATGTACGTCGTAATGAGGACACCAAACAGTGGAAGCATATTCCAGCTTCGATCTTACGAAACTGTTAAAGAGCATTTTGATGGTTTTGGTCTCTGTAAAATCTCGACTACAGCGGGCAATAAAACCATATGTTTTAAATGCATCTGAAACAATAGACTCAACATGACTGGTAAATGAAAGCTTTTGATCAAAAATTACTCCAAGGTCACGAAACGTACCAGGCCTCTCTAGCGGAATTTCATCAATATTATAATTAAATGATGTTCTGGAAGTCTTCAGCGTAAAAGACATGATATTACATTTTTTAACATTTAAATGGAGATTGTTCACTTGACACCAACTAACTATTTTATTAAGGTTGTGTTGCAAACGTTCGCAATCGCTGGCACTTTTAACTGCAGCAAATAACTTTAGATCATCCGCATATAAGAGGTAGTTGACATCTAGATCGTCACCAATGTCGTTTACAAATATGTTAAATAATAGAGGGCCAAGAATAGAGCCTTGCGGAACCCCTGAGGTAGCCAGATATTCGACGGACTTGAAACCATTGAAAACAACATATTGTTTTCTATGCCGAAGATATGAATTTAGAAGAACTAGAAGTGGCTCTGACAAGCCAAAACCTTTAAGTTTACTTAGTAAAATGCTATGATCAAGTCTGTCGAACGCCTTGGAAAAGTCTGTATAAACTACATCGGTCTGAATACAATTGTCTATGGATCGCGCAATGAACTGTGTCACCTGTACTAAATTTGATACAGTAGACCTACCCCTCATAAATCCATGCTGAAGCAATGAAATTCTGTTGCCAATGCTCTGATATAAAGTTTTATGAAGCAAATGTTCAAATACTTTGCAAAAGTTGCATATAAGAGAAATAGGACGGAAATTTTCAATATCCAGTTTGTCACCTTTCTTATAAACGGGACAGACTTTCGACATCTTCCAGATACTAGGAAAGTTTGACGTTCTAAGGCACAAATTGAAAAGAGCAGTTAGTGGTGAAGCGAGTACACAGGCACAGTCTTTAAGAAAAAAAGCAGGCACAGAATCAGGTCCAGATGTTAATTTTGACTTTGCAAGCCTCAAAGCTTCAAGAACATCTTCTTCCTCAAACTTATTGATATGCACATACTGACTGTAAAACGTATCAACATAGTCCACCGCACAGTCCGTGGAAGGCGAAAAAGAAGTACTAAAATATTCCGCATATGCGTTTAAGATATTTGAAGGATTATCCAACGTTTTGCCATTAAAATGCATGCGATTTGAGACACTAGTTAAACCAGTCTTACTTTTTATGAAAGCCCAGAATTTATTAGGATCGTTATGAATGTTATTTTCAGCAGACCGAATATAATTCTTGTACGAAACATCAATATCGAACTTAACTTTAGCTCTCAACCTACGGAACTCATCAAGAGCTATTAAATCAGCACTACTTTTATATTTGCGTAACAATATCGATTTTTCCTTAATGTCCCTGATAATATGAGAGTTGAACCATGGAGGATATGTATTTTTATGGATAGATGAGTATTTAGGTAGGTACATACATGTCGAAATAGTTGAAAAGTTTACCATAGAAGTAAGTACAAGCGTCCTCCACATTAGAAAAAGCCGGCAATAAAGACCAATCAATATTAGCGATGCATTCGTAAAGACTTATCAGATCAGCTTTCTTAAAATTGTAGTTACAGTTACTATTAATAGGAAAATTATTTTTTAGATGTATATCTGATGCCACAATCAAAGTAATTTCTAAGGCAGGATGGTGATTATCTTCGTCAGTAATAGGTTCAAACGACCTTTCCACCAAACAATTATTATTATATATGACCAAGTCAAGTATGTTACCTAAGCAATTTCTAACAAGATTGTACTGAGACAAGTTAAATAAACTAAAAAAATTATTAAGAAGCCGTATTTGAGCGTTGGCCTGAAGATCGTCTAAATATGAAGCATATTTATTAATGTTCAAATCGCCTACAATAAAAACTTCACTGCCAAACAAGAAATCTAGTGATTCAAATGCTTCAAACAGACATTCATAATCACCTACTGCTGTATTCGGAGGCACATAAATATTAAAAACATAAATAGAACGTATGTGTGACATAATTTTAACTCCAACTACATCAATCAGAGGTATTCTGTTAAAATAAACGGTGTCTAGATTAACAGCTGCAGAGGAGTAAGCCTCATTCACCGCTAACAAAACTCCACCGCCCCTGCCGCAATTGTGCTGTAGGTAGTCTCTGTCAGCCCGGTAAACGCATGGATATTTAGTCGAGAAAAATTCTTGACTGTGAAATGACGGATCTAACCAAGTTTCAGTCAACGCAATAACTGAATGCTCGACTTGCGATACCTGCTTACAAATATTTGCCGCTTTACTTCTCAATCCACGAGTATTTTGGTAGTACACTACAAATTTGTGAGCATTAGAACAAGACCTATCGTTCACATGGAAACTGGAATAGGTCAGAGAGTGATAGACAGCGGAATGAAGAACGCCCGAGTACGACGAGTCAGTAACATCGAGAACTGTACTAGAGCGGTCTGATTGCTATATACAAAGAATATCGTTTCTAAGTTTATTACGCGCCTGAATGTAAGCCGTATATTTATCCATTTCCCATACGGCATGACTAGTGGACGCAGTCATATTGAGTGTATCGTTCAGCCTGGTACAATTAGAACAGCAGCGCGTCTGCGATTTACAATCTTTTAAGTTGTGACTCTCTCCGCAAAGCGGGCATGACACAGGCTTATTACACCTACCAGAGGAATGATGATATTCATTGCATTTGTAGCAGCGATAAATTTCCACAGCGTCGAAAATCCTACAACTATCATACCCTACAAACAGGTTACCAGCATTAATGGCCTTATCGTAAGAAAAACGATCTAACTGAACAATCGCCTGATAAATATTCACATTTCTTTTAGTAGGACAATATGTTCAGACCACTTCAGTTACTTAGAAAAAACACCCTGTACAAGCAAATAATTTTACGATGATATTGGCTTATAGTATAAGGGTTTGATTATCCAAATACCGAATCTCAACCTTTAATTATCAGAAACAAGGCTGCTATGATTTTTTTTACAAGGTTATGTTTTCTCCCAAATTTTTTGAAAAACCGAAATAACTTGGCAACCTCGCATACAAGACCAGCAAGCGGGGCACCAATGTATAGGGAATTTTAAGCTTAATCAAAATCTCGTATAAAATACAAGGTGTTCCATATAAAAAACAAATGTTGGATGCTGTAACCGCTCAACGGTGCACCCTGTATATCTAAAAATAATTTTGGATTATAGAAAAAAAGAGATAGAACAAGTCCCCTTTTCAACATTTTGCTCTATCTCCTTTATTTAAGGAGCTACTAAAGAATTCGTTCTTATTGACTCACGCTGTATAGCTTTTATTAGATCACATGAAATGATACTTATCAGTGCTCCTAAGGCTGAAGGTGGGTGAAGTTGGATATCTCAGCTCAAATTCTTGAAAATGGATCTCGAAATCTCGAGACAGGCTAATTGTTGTATTTTTATGTCTTCTATTTCTGTTTTTGTACATTTAACACTTTCTCTAAAGTTTGTAGAATTCGACCACAATCTGTTTTAGATTTCTTATATCTGTGCTTTATTTGGTGGTATTAATCTGTTTTGTTGCTGCTTGTTAAATTTCGATAAAACAGTTTTTCTTAATTTGTAAACATTGCGTTTTGCGATTTTCTTTCATTTGATTCTTTATATCTTTTTATATAGGTATAAGTTTTTGTTTTTGCCTGTTAAGTGTGTCTTCAAAAGTTTTTTTTTATTGTTGATTGTGTGGGGTACTTTTTTAATATTGATTTGGTTGGTTTCCTTCGATATATTGGGTTGTTCTACAAATATCTTTTCTAAATCTGAGACATCTAATAGGCAATTCGGGATAATATTGTTGTTAATTACTTATTATGTTGTTTGTTTTGGTTTATAGTTAATACCAGTTAGGATTGGTCTTGTCATAGGGTTGGTGCTTTTCCATTTAATAATATATGTTTCTATTTGATGTATTTACTGAATAGCAGTTTTGTTGTTTTTATTGTGTAATTTTTTATCTTTCTGCGTGAAAATTGGTGTGAATGTTTCCGGGATGGTTTCTAACTGTTTTAGAAGTTCATCTTTTCAAAGGTCATCTACAATTTCCTTAAGTTCCTCAATTTTTAAAAATGTAAACCTGCTATTTTTAGTATAACTCTTTTTTTGATATATTAGTCTTTGTTCTGTTATTATTTCATTGAGTTCAGACTATTCAGCCAACAATTGTTTATGTAAATCATATCTATATCCTGTTGATGTTGTTTCTAGATGTGTGGCTCCATAGTAACAATGCATGATGGTGTAGTTCAACTGTTTTGGTCATATCAGGCATTGTTTGGTGCGTTCCGCCTTGGTGGTTTGTTACGACAAAACATGTCTGGTAGGTTTTAGAGTTAATTTTCCATTGTATCTATCACAGAAGGCGTCTTCGTTGCCTTTGTTGTTAGTATTACTAACTACCTCAGTGACCTGCTGCTGGTTCACCTGTAAGTAGTAAGTATATGGTTTTTAAGTGTCTCCTTTTATTGATTATAGTGGACTCATCTTTTATTATTATTCCTTTTGCTCTTGTCCCATATTATGTTGTAAAAACATGAAAAATAATTATATGTATTTCAGACAGAGAAAATATCTCAAGGTTGAAGGTCATTAATTTCACTGAAATTTCTAATTCAACTGTCTAATTGCAGTATTTTCAAATTTAAATAGAGCTTTTCAAAGTCACCCTTGATAAATTGTTAGAAAGCCTTGAAAGGTATGGCATTAAAGGAATAGCCCTGGATGGTCAAATTCATTTTTAAGGAACATAATCAGAATATTAATTATCAGTTCAATATTTGTCTAGATTTTAATGGGAGTGTACCACAAGCTCTGTTTTGAGCCCTATTTTACTAATTTTGTATAACAATAAGTAATTATGTATTACCATTGTTCAGTACTTTATCTCAATGAAAATTGAATAAATTGACATTTATTTTTATAACCATATGATGTGTACTTACTTAAAATAAAACCAATATTTAATTTACTCCTTAATTATATAAATTTTAGTCGAAACGTCAAAGAATTCAAGTATTCCTTGAAACACTACTTAAGTAATGAAATTTTTTGTTCTCTTTAGAATGCATTTTATAGTTTTATATGTTTTTTTTTGCGTATTTTAAATGTTTTGCTGTAATTTTTATATGGTTTGTTTTGGTTGTTCTGAATGACCTGTTATATACTGTATTTTTTGTCTTAAACGCTGCAGTGCTGCAAAGCTGCAGAACTGCCAAAAATTTCTTATATTTATTTAATTATTTATACATTTAATATATTATTTTTATAATAACAATAATATATTGTTTTACTATCACTATCTCTGAATTAGCGGCGGGACATATTTATTATTATGTAAAGCGAATGCCTCTGACCAGCAATTTTACAACTTCCAATACCGGCGAAGCCAGTACAATAGATCAGACGAATTTTCTAATCGCTGTCGCTTATATTGTTTAACTAGTCTGTATAAGGCAAGGTCTCCTAACAGGACACTGTAGGCTAAATAGGCACATGAATCTTATGGGACTGTCAGAAGATGGAACTTGCAGATTCTGTAAAGAAGAAGAGGAAACCTCAGTACACGTACTGTGCCAGTCCGAGGGCCTGACAAGACTGAGATTTCAAATACTTGGGGAAGGAAGACCAAGAGCCAATAGCTACATGGAAGAGCCTCTATCAAGGCTGTAGAGTCTAATGCAAAGGACAAAGCTGGACAGAGTCCTCTAAATAGGTTGGGAGTGCCACAATAGATCTAGGTCGCGGTGGACAAGGCCAGGGGCCCGACTTCTATATAAATCAATCTATCTGTATAAGGCAGTTCTGCGCACTGCTTTCGACACTCGCGCTCTTTCTCTCACCTCTTCTCTAACAGCCCAGATATTGCAAATTTTACACTGCATAGTGAGCTGCATCGGTCACAGTACTTGCTGTTAATTTGCGTATAATACGAGTGTTTTTGTGCGTGTAGGTAGATAAAATTGTTTGGTATAAACTTATTGTTATATTGACAATGGATTTTGTTTACAATTTGATTTATGCGAAGAGATTTTTTTAAATACACTTACCTACGAGTAAAAAATTTAATTAAAAAACTAGAAATGGGAGAAAAACGCTGTCGCAATTTTCGTTCCCATTTCTAGACCTACCGAGGGTCCAAAATATATTGCTGTCATAATTGTAGCAGCAAATTAATATTCTAGATATTTACTTTTGTAAGCTAAAATGATGAATTTTACAGAATGCCAAAATGAAGGAATTAATTCCAAACTAATACTAATAAATAATTGGAATTAAAAAGTGAAAAAAAAGCTAGCCTCCAGCGTGACTCGAACTTGCGAAATCAGTATTACGATTTTTGGAATCCTACAACTATCCCATTGCGCTACCGAGCCTGTTGTCAGAAATTTAACTTGAGATGTTTAAGTATGTAAACTGTACGTGTTATCCTAAAAAATTTATTGCTACCGATTTTCTAATTGGAAAAGCATTTCGCTTCAGTATTTTGGTAATCAGAAGTGTTTGGCAGTCAGTACTATCGATTCATTTAGCAATATTTCTCATAGGAAAATAATGAAAATTTCGTTTCTAATGAAATAAACTATCTAAGTTTAATTAATTTGACAGTTTTCGTCGGAGGTGCTTGTCTCGTTAGTGCAATCTCACATCGGCATATAAAATGAGAAAGAAGTTGAGACGGATGCGACTCGAGATTTTCGAAGACGAAATAGAGGTAGATGGAATCGACGTACGGTCTCGAAAAAAAATCTCAAAGGATTAGAGAAAGGACTGAACTTTCGCGTGAAGTCCTTCTCGAAGCCGTAAAAATTAGAAAAGGGGCAAGGTGGTCCCGCGAAAAGTCGGGATTTCGGCGGGCGTGACGGGACCATTAGGCGCGAGGACAAACGCCGGTGCTAGCCGCATCTCTCTCGTCGAACGGCGATCGACGAAAATTTTCCAGAGGTTTTTTGAAAAGGCGTTTAGATTGGGAAAACGCTTAGGAAACGGGACGAAAATACCTACGCATTGGAGAAGGGCCGGGGCCGACCTCCGGTCGCCCGCGGCGATCGCTCTGCGATCCCGCCTCGGAGGAGATAGCTTTGAAACTTTGTGGATTCGGCGACGGAATTTAGAGCGAGACAGAATCGACGCGTTTTAATATATTTAAAAAATAAGGGTAGAAATTTGCCGAGCATTATTATTGAAACGTCAGGTGTTAGTCGGGAAAAACACATACAAATGACAGTTGAACAGAGAAATTTATTTAAGAAAAATTGGATTTGTGGGTTTATTACAAAAAATGCATTGTTTTGCATTCCTTGTGTACTTTTTGGCGGCGATAAAGCATATCCGAGGTGACATAGTTAGTACACCTGATTGAAAAAATAAAAAACCTGACAACTCTAAAAGCCATTTTCATAACACAATAGAATTAGCTTTATTGGGAACTACTAATATTATAGCTTAGTTACCCAGATTCAGCTTATTGGATAAATTATGTACAAAAACAATAACAATGTAATAAAAAAAACATGTTTTATCCAAAATTATAAATTGCATAAATTGCAATTGGAGTTGAGAGAACATTACGAATCATATACAACAGAATAGAATCGAATGAACTTTTTAGAAAATAGGTAAAATCAACATGTGGAGAACATCTGCTTTATTTCATCACAGCCGTGCACCATTATTATTATTAAACTGTATATGCACCATAAAACTGATTTCTAATGTTAACGGGGACATGTATATTTATTTCATACCATTGATATTTATAACAAATTTGATATAAATTTGAAAATAGTTGTATTTTTATTTGTATGTATTATTTTATGCTAATGAAAATAAATACCTATTTTCTTACTTTGCTTTTTTCTTGTTACAGAACTGAATGAGAGTGAAAATACTGTTTTAATAATCGGAGCTACAAATAGACCAGATGCTATAGATCCTGCATTAAGAAGAGCTGGTAGATTTGATAAAGAAATATCCCTTGGTATTCCCGATGTACAAAGTAGGGCCGAAATCTTAAAATGTTTAACATCTGCTCTGAAATTGTCTGAAAATTTTAATTTTGAACTTCTTGCTAATTATACTCCAGGCTACGTAGGTGCTGATTTGATGTCATTAACTAGAGAAGCTGCAATGGTGGCTGTCAATAGGTAAGAACAAATTTTGTACACATTGTTTTCTTAAAAGTAACAGTATATAAAAAAAATTATATAATATCAGTAACCTCGATAATCTTATTATAGGCTGACAATCTTAATACCATACATTCATGTATATATGTTGGTAGGAGTGGCAAGCAGTTTTTGCTATATGTCATCAATTTTTATTTTGATTTTCGATTATAATGGTATGTTTGTGTGTGGCTCATTCAGTATATTTTGCTTTATTCACCATGTGAAAGATCCTGGAAATTTTAAGGCAATATACAAAAGCTAAATTTTTCTGGATTCTAGAAGTTAACAAAATAAAACATAAATAATCAATGACATCTCTGAATATTGGATACCAGGAGTGTGATTAGGAGTTGGTGCGGCTGTGCTCACTCGTGCGTCCTACGGCTACCTACCCTATGTGTTGGCAATGAGCACGTTGGGTCTGTAGTTTTTGGGCCTTTCATTAACAGAATAATTATTTGTCACAAAATGTAGGAGAGTCCCAAAAAACTCACCTAAAACTCTATTTTTGCACAGTGTAAAAGCACTATCTTTTTCCAGACTGTCTTCGATTTTTAAGTAGTTACAGTGTGTTTTTGGCAAGCGGTATGAACTCTCGATTTGGAATGATTTATTTCGGAATGGGCTCCGGTAACATTAATAATCCCAATCTCCTGTGGTCTGTTGTAGCCTACTTTTAAAAAAAGAACTTATAAGAACAATTAAATCAATAAAGCTGGCAATTTAATCATCTTTAAAAAAATATTCTATGCACAAAACCTATTTATAGCTACCTATATATTTTTTAAAATATAGGGTTAGAGGTTATGCCTTATATTTCAAAATATAAAAGCTTAAAAAAATACTATGTTATTGCCTACTTACCTGACTTCATGTAAAAAAAATAATATGTATTACCTTCTAGTGGATCGGTCAGTTTCAACGTATTATGTATTTTGAATCCATTGAAAATGGAAGAATATACTGGGTGGAACAGGTATGTGGTGTACCTGTATAACTTGTTTTTTCCAAGATCCGTCAACCAACTTTTTTTGTGTATTTATGGGGCAAAAATTATTGCATTTAGAAATGATGATTTTATGAAAATTACTTTCTTAAATGCCTTGTTAGTAGTACCACTCGATTTGTTAGAAAATCTATATTAATAAGTCTGATTTGAGCACAATTTGAAGACTCTGTTTTTATGAAACTCACTTGACAGATTATTGTCCAATAGACTATACTGTTCATATAGAATTATGGGAATATAAATAAGAGACACTGTCTCTAGTTTCATGGCCTTTACAAAATAAGCCCGCAGGGGTTGTAATGCAGAGCTCACAGCATACCTAGATAAATTTCACAATATTCAGTGATGTAAGCTGTTAACTATTTGAGGTCCGGGTTCAACTAAAATTACATATTTTAGGAATAGCTCGTTGAATTAAGTTGAAATTTTCAGAATAAAAAGAATAGCCATATTCTAAGTACCATACTTTGTGTATAAGTAAATAAGACTGATTATTGGATTACATTGAATGAGCCTATTAGTAGCTTTTACACCAGTTACAGCTTTAGATTTACATGTACAAAACGAATTGGCAGCAGCAGATTTACCATCCATGTTCATGGCACGACCCTACACGACAGTTACCAATATTTTATGTACAACTAGTACCTAAAGCATAATATACTCGTAAACCACTATTTGTGAATAACTCATATGAATATTTCTTTTTATTAAAGTATTAGATATTGAACTATATAATATTGCAGGCTATTTGAGAAAATAAAAGAGTCTCGTAAAGAGATAAAGAAAGTTGAAAGTAATACAGAAGAATCTACTGTAGAAAAACTGCAAAATAATAATGAGGTTCAAGAAGTAATTGTAGACAGTAGTACATCTAATGGCATAATATCCTCGGATAAACTAATTGAAAATTCAGTTGTTGTTATTGATGATGATATTACGGTTAAGACTTCAACTCAAAATTTGTGTCCTGCTCCTACGAGTGAAAATGTTGTAAATATACAGGAATCTTTCCCATGTGCTACAATTAAACAAACAACACCATTGGATGATTTATTGGCTTGGCTACATGACAAATCTCCGTTTTCTGAAAATCAGTTGAAGGATTTATGCATAACCATGAACGATTTTGAAAAAGCATTGAAGTTCGTTCAACCCTCTGCAAAAAGAGAAGGTTTTGCCACAGTACCAGATGTTACATGGGATGACATTGGGTCCCTAAGAGATATAAGGGAAGAATTGCAGATGGCTATAGTAGTGAGTAATTCGCCTTTTTTAACTAATGAACTAGGGTTGCCAGATTTTTTAAATATTAATGCGTGTTATATTGGAAGGCAAAGCCGGTATGAGAGGTAGCACTTGACTCCTACGAGCATGGTTCTGGGAACATTTTAGAAAAACAAATGCTTTGGGAGTAATTTTAAAGCAATTTAACTTTTTTGCCTTATTTTTCTGATTATCATTAAGGATAAACCTAAATATTTATATTCTTATATTTAAATATTATAAAATAAAAATCTTGCAAAAATAAGCACATTCTTAAAATAAATAAAACACATTTTTACAAAATCAAAAGAAGAATCACAAAGACATAGTTAGAAAATAAATGTTAATTATTTCTCTGATGTTTTAATTTGCTCTATAAATTTGCCGTTTAGCTTCTGTAGTTGTTAAAATAATGTTTTTGATTTATCCTCTCCATAATTTTAAACATAATTTTGACAGCTTTTGACAATAATTTTCTTTTTAAGTGGTATGAAAATACAGGGACTTTTTGAAACATGCTCGCAGATAAATTGGGATGTCTGGCAACTTCATGAATGTGTTCATGAAGCCAATAAAACCAATGTGATGTTAAAAAAACTCATTAAATTAAAGATTTTTTTTTCAATATTAAATATAGAGATCTCGGAATTTAGCGGAGGTAGAAGGGTGGTTACATGGGGAAAGATCTGCAGTTTCACGAGTTTACTTTAATACGTTTTTTTAATAACTATATTTGTTTTATGGAAACCAGAATTTTTTTATATTTTTTCTTTGGTCTCATAAAAAGGTATTTTTTGTCCTTTAGTCCTGTTGTTAAATTGGGTTTCATTTGTTTTAATGCATGTAAACTTCAGGTTTATTAAAAGTGTTGCTAAATAAGTGTTTATTAAGCATATGCATATGTTTATTGTGTTTAAGAGATTAGATTTATATTTTTTGATGTTCACAACAAACACAAAAGTTCAGAATTTAATTGGGCTGCTTCTGATATCCGACAATGCAATTAATGACACGATTTAATATTTTTTCGTAGATTATTAAACTCAGTGTATGCATCAAACAAAATCATTGCATTTTTTTACCTTCCATCTTTGTATCATTTGAATTTGTGGTTACTAAGTTTCATAAAGTTAAAATTACACCAAGGAGGATTTTTTTTCAGTCTTCAGGAGTATATTTAGTAACACATTGATCAAATGTATATCATATCAATGTACCATATCAATGTATATATATATAGTTTAGCTTAAAGGTAAACTCAAGCATCCTCTGCGTTTAATCTCAAGACAGGATTAACCAATATTAAATCAGCATATACATTGATATAAAATTTGTCCTTCAAAAGTTGTAATTAAAAGTAATTAAAACAGAGAAATTGTTTTGGTGGTTGCCACTTACTTTAGAATTAACAATAATTATTTTAAGCAGTATCCGGACAATGTTCAACAGGTAGGTACCTGGAAATTTGAACTATTGTAAATATTGTTGAATTGAGTAAGATTTAAGAATTGAGTAGTATACAATGTTTGCAATATGTATTTGTTATGTTTTCCAAGACATTTCTAGCATTTTCAACCTTCCGATGTTGGGCGTTGTATTCTTCTAATTTAAATTATTATATACATTCATTTAATAACAACTAAAGGTATTCAATTTTTAACTATCGTGACATAAGGTCAATATTTTTTGTGTGGTAGAGCTCAGTTTTGGTTTTCTACTTAAAATTTTCTCCTAACATTTCCTTTTGGGTGAAATTGAGCTTAAAGATGAGCACCATTTACAATATATTGTTCTATATTTAAAGTTTAGGTTTTAAGATTTAATAGTTTACTATTGACATTTTTTTTATTTATTTAAATGTAACTAAAGTATGTAAGTATTTTTTAGGCACCTGTTAGATATGTCAAACAGTTTGACTCACTTGGCATTAAATCTCCTACTGGGGTTCTTTTGTGTGGTCCACCAGGTTGTGGAAAAACTCTTTTGGCTAAAGCCATTGCTAATGAAGCTGGTATTAATTTTATATCTGTTAAAGGACCAGAGCTACTTAATATGGTAAGCAAAATTGTACATGTATTAATGGGTGCATGACGCGCCATCCAATTGTCACGACATCCAATTGTCACGACCTCCAATTGACGCCAGATCCAACTTTGTATACTACACTCCGAACGTTGCCGAACAGCTATATTTGCATTTACCGCAGTTTGGCATGCCATCCAATTGTCACGACCTCCAATTGTCACGAGATCCACACGCCACGACCCACAATTGACGCCTGATCCAACTTTAAATATTTCACGCCGAACGTTGCCGAACTCCGTCGCACTGCATCACTCACTGCTTCAGAGAAAACGAGAGCGGACGTTAGTCAACTCGTCCTCAATAATAATGTAAGAGATTTTTATACCTAAAGAACCTTTGTTAATTGAATAAATTATTGCTTTATTTACGTTATGGTAAACTCGACATGGCATATTACGTATCTGTCTGCAATCCTCATTTAGCAGACACATAAAAGTATCACCGCTAGCGGCCGTCGGTCAGCTACCTATTCCTTTTATAAATATTTTTCTGATATATTTAGGTAGCTACAATAAAAAAAAAAATACTAAATTAGGTATCTAAGGGTGACGCTTGTGATAAGGTGACGGTGATAAGTAGGCCTATACCACACAACAAGACCTATCCTACCATTCTCGTAAATAATTTGGTATTCATGTACCTAGTTAGATTGATATCTGAAGTTACTGATTTATATATTGAGATGTGTAGGTCATGGGTACAAAATACAAAAATATTGTTGCTAACTTTACGGCTAACTATAAATAATAAAAGCGGTATAATTAAGTTATAATTATCTATAAAAACTTTTACTACCTATTTCATCAAATTCAAAAGCACACATTTCCAAAATCGCTAATAGGTGAATAAAGTATATTTACTCAACCGAAGGAAGCACTCCAAATACATTAGTGTAGATTCTACACTAATCTATTCTACACTGTAGAAGTGTAGTACACAAAGTGTAGAATTTATATCGTACACCAACTAATTTTAGTTGCAATAGTAGGTATAAGATTAGAATTATGAAACCCTCAAATTCTATTGATCTTTTGCATTTCAAATCTCGTAAATCATAGAATGTCTTCAATGTCATTAAATTACGTCAACGACATTATACATTACCTATATTATAATATAATAATAAAATATGTAGCAAAAGTTTCCTTTGATGTTCGTATGTATACTGGCTTGCCTATCTATGATACGGAAAGTAAATGATTGTTAGATCAAAAGCTTTAATTTACTTCTACACATTGAAACAGTCGTTCATCAGAACATATACATAGAACTACTAGAACTAGACACAATACTACTGAACTTTAGGAATACTGACTTATATACAGAGTATATATAAATAGAACAACTCCTATTACAGTGCTACCAACATCAGGGTACTACTACTATTACAAATATTGTGAAACTACAAAACATGATATGCTCAACCACAGCCTTCTTTAGTGGGAGTGTTGAGCCACAGCCTTCTTTAGTACTAAAGAAGGCTGTGGCTCAACACTCCCACTTTTTGAGTTTCACAAAGTTATTTCTAAAAATACAAAAATATTTCATTTACGAAAAGTTCACTATGCACTACACTACTACACATTTTCTATGAATCTTGGTTTCTGGTAACACCAAGTAATTGTCGCAGTTTCTTAAATTTCACCTTCGGTAAAGCTTTTGTAAAGATATCAGCTTCTTGATTTGACATCTCAACGTACTCAGGTTGAATATCCCCATTTTCAAATTTTTCTCGTATGTAATGAAATCTAGCATCAATATGTTTTGTGCGATTGTGGAATTCAGGATTTTTTATTATTCTTATTGCACTCTGATTGTCAATATTGAATTGTATAGGATCTGAAAGATTCTCACCGATATCTTGCAGCAACTGTTTCAACCATATAGCTTCTTTAGTTGCTTCGGAAGCTGCAATGTATTCAGATTCTGTTGTTAATAGGGAAACACTTTGTTGTTTTCTACTGCACCAAGTCACTGGACCTCCGCAGATCTTGTATACATAGCCACTTGTAGATTTTCTACTTTGAATGTCTCCTGCAAAATCGGCATCAGAGTATCCAATAAGATCTAGCGACTTGCCATGTCTGCAATATGTAATTCCATAATCTGGGGTTTGTAGTAGATATTTAAATATTCTTTTAACGGCATTCCAATGTGCCATTGTGTCTGTTTACAAAACGGCTAGCTACTTCCACTGCATGGCAAATATCTGGACGACTGACGATAGCAAGAAACATTAGTGAGCCAACTGCTTGCCGATAAGGTACCTTACCTTCTTCGAGAAATGGGCCTGTTTCTACTGTAAGGTTGCAGCTTGGGTCTTCTGGAATACTAATGGGCGTAGTATTTTCTAAGCTAAAATGATTTATTATTTTCCGAATATAATTTGAAGGTTCCAGTTCGACTGAGGGGATTTTGGCAATATTTTTGAAACTACAAACCCATTTTAAACAATTTTTGGTATTCAGTCTTTCTTCAGGATGGCCTATGAACCTGAAAATTTTCAACCCCTGGAGCTGCCCCCGAGGGGGAACAGGGGCCATATCTCAGAAATGAGCAAACACAGGACATTGAAATTTGGTATACAGCCTCTGTGGAGGGTAACCTACTACCCTCTCCACCCCCGAGGGACAGCGGGGGTGGAAGGGGGTTGAAATTTTGAAAATATCTCTATTCTCATGTTACCACCGTTCTCGGCGTCCTTTTTTACCCAGGACCATATATTTCTAAAAAATTTTCAAAAACCTGATTAGGTATGTGACAAAAAAATGTTTTTGAGAATGATCGTGTATTTTGTTGCATACATCTTAAAATGTTAGTAAGTACAATAAAAAATGTACCAGTTTCTTGTAAAATAATCAGATTCGCGATTTATTAATTTAGGAATAGTCCTGCAAAAAAGGGAGCTATTATCAGTTAAAAGAATACTGGATGCATTTGCACGATTGCTGATTGATATATTATAAATACTCGCGGCCGACGGCCGCCGGTCAGCAAGCTGCCTCCCGGCTGCTGATGGTGATTGGTAAACAATTAATTGTTTTTTGTTTATTATATTTACACATAAATATAAACAATCGTTACATTAAAATGGTTTACATTTACAATTTTGTTGTTAGTTAAAAAGTGAGGTGTACAAGATTGAAGTTGAAAAGAAATGAATTTTGTAACAAGTAAAAAAATATTTTCAGGATTTTATTCATTTATATGTGTTATATACACAATGCATTTCATGGGTTTCTCTGGACTCACTATGTACATTGTTTGATAAACTTGATAATTTTCTCTTTAAACGTTTGAAATAAGTAGGGTATGCCGTTAAAAGTAGTGGCTACCAAATTTTCTCAATAAAGTTTACCTACAAAGGAATAAATATAGCCCTACCGTAAGTGTAGGCATTGAACAAGGCTCTTCTTTATATTAATAGGAGTATTAATTGTCATTTCAATAATATTTTTAATACTTATCTATGTGTTGGTGTCTATTTGTATAAACACTTTTGAAAACGTGGTTTTTTTATTTTAGAAAATATCACCTTCATTCTAACAGACCATTTTTTATCAAGAAATGTGTTATGTAACATCAAAGCTGGACGGACCTTACACGATTGTTATAATAAATATGATAATAATAATAATAATGATAGTAAGTTATAATACTTTATTGATGTAACCACATTAAAAATGGTTACATAGGTAAGTCACTTAAAACAAATTTGCACAATTAGAGCCATAACATAATTAAAACCTCAATACAGTTTCAAATAGTAACATAAAATTTATAAAGTACAAATAGTAGGTACATTGAACGTCACAAAGACAAGTCTATTAAAAAAAAAAAGATACAAAAATAATACTTTAAACTGTAAATAATACCTGTAGGTACGTACTCGAGTCCGACGGACGCCGGTCAGGAAGCAGCGACCTACGATAGAGGTTGGTAAACAACTATTTATATTTCCATATCTTTCAAATTGATTGAAGTTCTTCCCACTGAACTTGTTTTGGTTATATTCGAATAAAACATAGGTAATACAAAAACGTAGGTACTGCAAACTGCTTTCGGGTACTAAAATGGAGATTTTCTTTAGAGGAACTACTATATTCATGCGTACTATATTCATACTATATTTCACACAAACATTTCCTATAGGACAAGAGAATAAACAATGTTCAGTATTCTCAGTAGAGTAGGAATACGCAAAAGCATGTTATTTCTCAAATACATATGGCCAGAATCTTCAAAAAAGAGTCTGGGGCCGGGGGCGGCCAACTATAAGAAAAATATAAATAAATTAAAAAACGTAAATCTGACGATGTTCAGTATTCTCAGTAGAGTAGGAATACGCAAAAGCATGTTACTTCTCACATACCAATGGCCAGAATCTTCAAAAAAGAGTCTGGGGCCGGGGGCGACCAACTATAAGATCAATATAAATAAATTAAAAAACGTAAATCTGACGATGTTCAGTATTCTCAGTAGAGTAGGAATACGCAAAAGCATGTTACTTCTCATATACCTATGGCCAGCAAGTAACATGCTTTTGCGTATTCTCTACTGAGAATACTGAACATCGTCAGATTTACGTTTTTTAGATTTATTTATATTGATATTATAGTTGGTCGCCTCCGGCCCCAGACTCTTTTTTGAAGATTATGGCCATATGTATTTGAGAAGTAACATGCTTTTGCGTATTCTCTACTGAGAATACTGAACATCGTCAGATTTACGTTTTTTAGATTTATTTATATTGATCTTATAGTTGGTCGCCTCCGGCCCCAGACTCTTTTTTGAAGATTATGGCCATATGTATTTGAGAAGTAACATGCTTTTGCGTATTCCTACTCTACTGAGAATACTGAACATCGTCAGATTTACGTTTTTTATTTTATTTATATTTTTCTTATAGTTGGCCGCCCCCGGCCCCAGACTCTTTTTTGAAGATTCTGGCCATACGTATTTGAGAAATAACATGCTTTTGCGTATTCCTACTCTACTGAGAATACTGAACATTGTTTATTCTCTTGTCCTATAGGAAATGTTTGTGTGAAATATAGTATGAATATAGTACGCATGAATATTGTAGTTCCTCTAAAGAAAATCTCCATTTTAGTACCCGAAAGCAGTTTGCAGTACCTACGTTTTTGTATTACCTATGTTTTATTCGAATATAACCAAAACAAGTTCAGTGGGAAGAACTTCAATCAATTTGAAAGATATGGAAATATAAATAGTTGTTTACCAACCTCTATCGTAGGTCGCTGCTTCCTGACCGGCGTCCGTCGGACTCGAGTACGTACCTACAGGTATTATTTACAGTTTAAAGTATTATTTTTGTATCTTTTTTTTTAATAGACTTGTCTTTGTGACGTTCAATGTACCTACTATTTGTACTTTATAAATTTTATGTTACTATCTGAAACTGTATTGAGGTTTTAATTATGTTATCGCTCTAATTGTGCAAATTTGTTTTAAGTGACTTACCTATGTAACCATTTTTAATGTGGTTACATCAATAAAGTATTATAACTTACTATCATCATTATTATTATTATCATATTTATTATAACAATCGTGTAAGGTCCGTCCAGCTTTGATGTTACTAATAACACATTTCTTGATAAAAAATGGTCTGTTAGAATGAAGGTGATATTTTCTAAAATAAAAAAACCACGTTTTCAAAAGTGTTTATACAAATAGACACCAACACATAGATAAGTATTAAAAATATTATTGAAATGACAATTAATACTCCTATTAATATAAAGAAGAGCCTTGTTCAATGCCTACATTTACGGTAGGGCTATATTTATTCCTTTGTAGGTAAACTTTATTGAGAAAATTTGGTAGCCACTACTTTTAACGGCATACCCTACTTATTTCAAACGTTTAAAGAGAAAATTATCAAGTTTATCAAACAATGTACATAGTGAGTCCAGAGAAACCCATGAAATGCATTGTGTATATAACACATATAAATGAATAAAATCCTGAAAATATTTTTTTACTTGTTACAAAATTCATTTCTTTTCAACTTCAATCTTGTACACCTCACTTTTTAACTAACAACAAAATTGTAAATGTAAACCATTTTAATGTAACGATTGTTTATATTTATGTGTAAATATAATAAACAAAAAACAATTAATTGTTTACCAATCACCATCAGCAGCCGGGAGGCAGCTTGCTGACCGGCGGCCGTCGGCCGCGAGTATTTATAATATATTGTCGCCGGAGCGGCTATTTACCTACCCCCTGTACACGTTTTGGGTGGTGCGCGTCACCGAGTACCTGCGGGCCAGCCCCATGACAAAACACGGTCGAGAAACCCGACCGGCAAAAATCTCTCTTTGGTTCCTGGCTCTAGTGAAGTGCAGTTGTGTTTTGTGAGTGCCTGGATTTGTCTGGGTATGTGCTAAAAGCATTTATTTATTCACATTTGCTAACTTGAAGTTTTAATCGTTGCATTTTCATATCATTCATACATTAGATTATTCTGAAGCTAATTTAATAGATTTGAATTTTATATTATTTATATATTGCGTGTTAAAGGCAAACCACGTGCACATTATTCACCACGTGGCTCATTTATCTTTATTCACTTTTAAGCATTAATAATATTAATTATTTGCATTTAATTATACTCCTAGATTACATTATTTAAAGAAAGAACCATTTAAAAGAGTTTAGATTTAATTGAGGTTTTCACTACTTAATAATTATTCACTTCGGGTGTTACTAATAACCATATAGAACTAATTTGCTGGGGCACTGTTTCCACAAATTGGTTCGATTTAAAGAAACTCGTTACATTACGTCCCATTGGTCATCGCTATTACGAGACACTCTTTGAGAGCAATTATCATTGCTCACTTTGAGGTGGCGATATAAATATAAAACTTCCACCGCTGGACAAGAAGTGTGCCACCAGCGGCGAAGTAAAATAAGTGCGGGCCCGGAAGGAAGACTGGTAACCGCCAACGTGGACGGACGTCGCGGATACTAGGTATTCGCGTATGAGCAGCCCGTCTCAAGCCGAAGAGCGTAGTATCATCCACCTGTGTATATCGAGGGTGTCGTCTAGTTGGCCAGCAGCGGCTAGGACGATCCGGGTGTGTGTCAACACTCCCCTTGCTAGATTTAATCTAGCGAGAGCCACTTCGAGTGACAGGCAAGGTATTTAAATAACTTCTTACCCCTTTTTCCAATTATAAATACCGGGATGATGCGGCGACATGGCGCCCAGCAACGTGGGGCAGCGCAGGTGCCAGAAGAGGCACGTACGACGACGCCAACTTCAAGCTACGTCGGCTGGCGGCGTATGCTTGAGGAAAGTTGGACTGCGAGGGTGTCTGGACAGGCATCCACCCCGAATACGACCCAAGAAGACGCACTAGGAGTCTCGCAAGTCGAGCCAATATATCAACGACATGAGGCCAGCGGCACCGCGACGTGGTGCACACGCGACGCTACAGGAGTCAACGCGACGCCGGCTGGACCTTATCCAAGTCAAGGGACTTGGTGGCGCCCAACACAACAACCAACAATGGACAGACAAGTGGACACGACCTGGTGCCAAGAGCCAGCGCGTGTCCAAGAAGAATCTGAGGCGACGCGGCACCAAGCGCCGCGGCGCCCAGACGACGCTACACAGGCCATGATGTGGGCCCTAACCACCCTCCTAGAGAAGACAGAAAAGATGGCTAGGGTCCAATACCCCGTCAGGACCGACATCGAGTATGCTGCGCGGGACGACGAGGACTCCGCAGCGTTTATAGAAAAGCTGGAGGATTTCTATTACGAAAATAGGATCCTCGACAGCGACAAGAAGCTAAAGATAGCGAAAAATTGCTTGCGGGGACAAGCGAAAACATGGTGCGAACGGCAGCCCCGAACAATGGGATACGAAGCACTAAAGAAAAAAATTATCGACCAGTTTAGCAGCGTCGCTGTACTTAGCGACTTAACTAGGAAATTGTATGGTGAGGTGCAAGGACCTAAAGAATTAGTGTCCACCTTTGTTGCGACGAAAGTGGCACTGTTTGAAAGGCTTGCGCCTGGAACCCCGGAGGAAGCAAGAACCCGGATTATAGTGGAGCAGCTCAGACCCGAAATCCGGACCTATGCGCGCTTGGGGCGGTTCATCAACACCGAAGAGTTGATGAATACCGTGACACCAGTGGAGGCGGATTTGCAGAGGGGGCCCACGAGAAGCATGGAGCCACCCTCAAATAAGAAATCGGACTACGTGGGCAACAAATACCCGGAGCATCGACCGAAGTTGCCGCCCCCGCAGAGAGAAGCTGAACGACGCCAAGGCGCCCCCCAGAGACGCCCGGATTACCGCGGACCACCGCCGCGAAGGGATTACCAGGAGAGACGCGAAGGATACCGCGGCCCACCGCCGCGACGGGAATTTCGGCAGGAGCCGCGTGGAGCACGCGATGGGTACCGCGGACCGCCGCGAAGGGATTTTCAGGAGCAAGGACCGCCACGTAGAGATTGGCATCAAGCACCGGAGTCGAGGCGTCGATCACCGCCTCGACGTGGACCGGTAAACTCGGTCTCTACGAGGGAGGCGGCCGGAATAAGGAGAGCCGCGACGTCGCCACCGCGACGCTCGCCACCGCGACGCTCGCCACCGCGACGCTCGCCACCGCGACGCTCGCCACCGCGACAATGGTCGCCCCGAAACTCGCCGCCGCGCCGATCGCCTACGAGGGAGGCGTCACAGCGCGGATGGCAGCAGCAACAACGAAGAGACGCGGGAAACGATCCGCGGGTCGAGGTACAAGGACAACCTCGGCCCGGTCCCTCTTCGCAACAGTAATGGACCGCAAGGAAAGAAGAGAAGAGACTGTGACAGGGCGCACAGTCACTTCGCAAGAGACGCAAACGCCCTCGACGTGGGAAAAGGACATGGCTATGAATACCGAACTGGAAAATGGTGAAATAGGCTGTACTGGAGAGAACGAAGATGTACGAGAAGAAAGAAAACGTACCAGCGAAACTGCAGAGTCGGAGCTAGCAAGTTCGCGAGAAAAAGGGAAGAAAAAGTTGACGATGTGTGGCCGCCTTAGCATGTGTGCTGAACAGGACGCCGTAGTCTGCGGAGCAGACACTGACATGGCACGGGAAGCGGAGATAAGCTACACGGTTAATACCGCCGTCGGGGAAGCTGAAGCACCCCGTCTTATTTTGTGGATTCAGGATAGGAAGGTCGCAGCCCTTGTGGATTCGGGGGCCGGAGTTAACTTGCTTAGGACAGAGAAAGCAGAAGGGCTCGTAACATACGAGGAGGCCGCCACACTTCAACTAGCAAGTCAAGGAGCAACTATGGAGACTAGGGGGTTCGCTGATGTGGACTGTATCCTAGCCGAAGCCAACCTAAGGACGAAGATGCTGCTGGTCGACGACCTACATGAAGAATGTATCCTAGGTCGACCCTGGCTCGAAGAAAATGAAGCTGTGATAGATTTCAAGCAGCGTACAGTGTATTTCGGGACAGAAAAGAGACGTTGTGCATTCTGGATGGACAACGTACGAAATACACGCGAAGCAACGTCAGAGATGGAAAATATATTAGAAGAAAAATTACCCGCCGATTTCCAGGAAGAATATCGGGCGGTTTTACACGAGTACATCGACATTTTCTCCAAAGAACCGAAACCAGCCACTACCAGGACAACAAAACACAGGATAATTTTAAAGGACGACATACCTGTTAGAGTAGCACCCTTTAGGTACTCAGAAGAAAAAAAGAAAACTATCAACGAGGCATGCGAGGAGATGCTGCAGCAAGGCGTGATTCGCCGCAGCGCCTCGGACTATAATTCGCCCGTACTATTAGTGAGGAAAAAGGATCAAGAACACCGTTTCTGCGTGGACTATCGAAAGTTAAATGAAAAAACTTTAGCAGAAACCGGAAGTCTACCACCCATCGACGATACGATCAAGGAGCTAGGAAATGCGAAGCATTTCACAACGCTGGACTTAAAAGCAGGCTATTGGCAAGTGCCTATGGAAGAAAATAGCAAGAAATATACAGCATTTTCTACACCAGACGGAGCAGCGTATGAATTTAATGTGATGCCCTTCGGACTTACCGGAGCGCCCGGAACTTTCCAGAAGCTTATGACGGAGGTGTTGCGAGGATATATTCATCTTTTTGTTAAGGTGTACCTCGACGACATCGTCATTTATTCACCGACGCAAGAAGAACACGTCGAACATATTCGGAGGGTACTCGAGAGGCTACGACAACATGGGCTGTGTGTGTCACCCGAAAAGTGCTGTTTTGGTGCCACCCAAATACAATACTTAGGGCACACAATTACACAGTGCCATAACGAGCCGCAGGAAAGACATCTCGAGCAAATACGACGCTACCCATCACCCAGGACGGTACGCGAACTCCGGCAGTTCTTAGGCACTGCAGGATGGCTTCGCGAGTACGTACCTGGTTTCGCCGAAAAAGCAGCACCGCTGACCGATATGCTCGACGCTAAAAAGAAATTTAAATGGACATCAGAAAAAGAAGAAGCTTTCGAAAAGCTAAAAGATGCCCTAGCTAACCACGAACAGTTACACAGACCTGTCCCCGATTTGCCGTTTTGCTTGCAAACGGACGCTAGCGGCGTGGGAATGGCTGCTGTATTGTTCCAAGAAGAAGCCAGCGGACAGAGAAAAATTATATCCTGCGCATCCGCTAAATTCACGAAAACTGAAAAGGCCTATCACGTGAATGAACAAGAGGTGCTTGCAGTAACTTTCGGAGTCAAGAAGTACAGGCAATGGCTTGAGGACCGCGACTTCACCCTGTATACTGATAGCAGAGCGCTGCTCTGGCTAGACAGGTACAAGGATGAAAAATCGAAGCTAACGCGCTGGGCTTTAATGCTACAGACGTATCGCTTCAAGGTAGTGCACGTCCCCGGACGATGCAACGAACTACCAGACTTCTTATCACGAAATCCCCAGGAAGAACCAGGCGAAGACCACCCGGATGTCGACGACAGGATGTTTCCGGCGATAAACTGCGTAGAAGAGCAGCAGGCACATCCCATGGCGTCGACCGAGCGACCGTTGTTCGACAGGGTGCGAGAAAGTCAAGAAAACGACGAATCGTGTCGCGAAGATCGCGCAAAAATAAATAGAATACAGCGGGACGGACCCGGAAATAAACAGGAGGCTAGTGTGGCAGAAAGATACTTCGTGGAGGCTAATATCGTCTGGAGATGACGAGGAGAAAATCAGCGAGCTTTGTATGTGCCCTACGACATGCGAGCCCATGTACTAGAGTACTACCACGACTCGGCACTCGCAGCACATCCCGGAAGAGACGAAACTGTGCGCGCAATCCAGAGGATATATGATTGGCCACAACTCGCGGGAGACGTGAAAAAGTACATACAGGCGTGCCTGATATGTGCTTCGACGAAAACCGGCGCACGGCAAGCCAAAGCTCCGCTGCGCCCACGAATACCAGAAGGACCCTGTCACACATGGAGCATCGACATAACAGGACCTTACCCAAGAACAAAAATAACGAAGAAAGGATATATCATAGTAGCTGTGGATATTTTCTCGAAGTGGGTAGAAGCCAAGGCCACAGTGAGAGCGACGCATAAAGAAGTGATAGGTTTTCTACAAAAACTATCGTCGCGATGGGGCTACCCAGCTGAAATAATTACAGACAACGGCAGCGTTTTCAAGAGCAAGCAGTGGAGAAAATATCTTAAAGAAAACCACATTGAAGCCTACTATACACCGATTTACCATCAGAAGGCAAATCCTGTGGAACGACGAGTTCAAGAACTGAAGAAAATTCTACGCGCAAGAGGTGGAGACGCGCGTCGCTGGGACCAGCGACTCGACGAGGCGCTATTCACATTGCGCAACCGGAAAAACGACGCCTCGGGACAAGCTCCGAGCGAATTAATACTAGGCGGAGAACTGAAGAGACCCGGCGAGTGGACAATACCGCGAGATGTGGTACCAGCGCCGAACAGGACACCGGAGGCCCGAGAGGAGCGCGTAAGAAAAGCGCAGGACCACCAAAAAGTTTACGCTAGCAAGCTGTTCCCGGAACCGCGAGAAACGGAAGTAGGATTCGAATGCGGGATGAGCGTTCTCACCCGCGTTTGGCACAGCGAAATTCCATTTCACCCGACGTGGACTGGGCCGCATCAGGTCGTGGAGCGACTTGGAAATAATACATACATGGTCGAGCGAGACGGCTCACATGTACGTATCCATGTCGACGACCTGCGTCCTGCACCACCGGGCCAGCAATAAAAAGACTCCGCGTAAGGAATGACGTCGTCGCCGCGACGTTTAGCGCCGCGACGCTCGTCAAATAGCGGGGCGACAAGAGCCGAAGAATTACGCAAAGTGCGAGTAATAGAAAGCCAGCAAAGCAGGATAGTTAGTGATGCGTAGCATATACAGAAGGACCTGTTTGTGGCCGCCGAGGAATGATGTATGCCGAACAGATTGTCGTCGTCTGCGGGCGCAGACTTACGACAGGGCCAGCGAGTATTCGTAAAAAGCCGCCGTTGGAGAAGCTAAAGTCCTTCACCTCGCTCGCGAGGAGGTTTAGCTAGCGTGGATTCGCTAGCCGGTGAAAAAAACGACACAGGGGAGGAAAACAGGTAAAGGAGGTTTCGCAGAGTCGAAAAGGCCGCCACAGCAGCGTACAGGAAAAGCTGGGACGATGTCACACGGCGGATAGCTTTGCAGGTGGACTAGGAAAGCACACGTAATAATTAAGAAGATTATCCCACTGGCCTGGGATAAGACAGGTCAGTGACGCCTAAGAGGATTATTCTACTGACCTAGAAAAGGGTAGGTCAGTGACCTCCAAGAAAATCGATAGTTTGATTTGTCAAGAAAGAAATAATTAAACAAGGATGAAGAAACGACCACAGCAGGCTACCCGTAGCATCGTGAGAACTTGCGCAACGAGGGAGTAAGGTCGTATACTTTTTAATTTTCTTCTTTTTAAATTGTACTATAGCTAGGGATTGTCAATACCAGGATAGCTCATGTATATAGTATATTTGCATGTTTGGTTTTAAGCGTAGGAAAATTGTAAGTAATAGCTTAGGCATATTTTTCTATCTTTTCATTTGTATATACACCTCGTGAACATTACAGGACTTCGAGCTTGGCAGGCAACATCTACAGCACAGGAGGTACACCTGCAGGCCCCTCTCGAGCAGGCCATGCAATCCAGGTTAGGACTCCCGGACTTTGCAGGCGTAGCTGCCCTCCTGGCTTTAAGGAACCTCGCCGAAGCTACACCGAGTCCTAGGTTATGAGTAAGAGGAGATAGAAATCTCCTAAGGGTTTCTTGCCGTTCTTCCCTTAGGCAGTAATCGAACTGGCGGATTTTTCTACGATCCTATAAAAGGAAATTAAAAAAAAAATATAAACAAAAAAAAATGTTCTTTTTCAAGAACAGGAAATGAAGGTGTCACAGCAAATTATTATCTATATTGTTTCATACGAGGGAGGTGTCGCCGGAGCGGCTATTTACCTACCCCCTGTACACGTTTTGGGTGGTGCGCGTCACCGAGTACCTGCGGGCCAGCCCCATGACAAAACACGGTCGAGAAACCCGACCGGCAAAAATCTCTCTTTGGTTCCTGGCTCTAGTGAAGTGCAGTTGTGTTTTGTGAGTGCCTGGATTTGTCTGGGTATGTGCTAAAAGCATTTATTTATTCACATTTGCTAACTTGAAGTTTTAATCGTTGCATTTTCATATCATTCATACATTAGATTATTCTGAAGCTAATTTAATAGATTTAAATTTTATATTATTTATATATTGCGTGTTAAAGGCAAACCACGTGCACATTATTCACCACGTGGCTCATTTATCTTTATTCACTTTTAAGCATTAATAATATTAATTATTTGCATTTAATTATACTCCTAGATTACATTATTTAAAGAAAGAACCATTTAAAAGAGTTTAGATTTAATTGAGGTTTTCACTACTTAATAATTATTCACTTCGGGTGTTACTAATAACCATATAGAACTAATTTGCTGGGGCACTGTTTCCACAAATTGGTTCGATTTAAAGAAACTCGTTACATTACGTCCCATTGGTCATCGCTATTACGAGACACTCTTTGAGAGCAATTATCATTGCTCACTTTGAGGTGGCGATATAAATATAAAACTTCCACCGCTGGACAAGAAGTGTGCCACCAGCGGCGAAGTAAAATAAGTGCGGGCCCGGAAGGAAGACTGGTAACCGCCAACGTGGACGGACGTCGCGGATACTAGGTATTCGCGTATGAGCAGCCCGTCTCAAGCCGAAGAGCGTAGTATCATCCACCTGTGTATATCGAGGGTGTCGTCTAGTTGGCCAGCAGCGGCTAGGACGATCCGGGTGTGTGTCAACACTCCCCTTGCTAGATTTAATCTAGCGAGAGCCACTTCGAGTGACAGGCAAGGTATTTAAATAACTTCTTACCCCTTTTTCCAATTATAAATACCGGGATGATGCGGCGACAATATCAATCAGCAATCGTGCAAATGCATCCACTATTCTTTTAACTGATAATAGCTCCCTTTTTTGCAGGACTATTCCTAAATTAATAAATCGCGAATCTGATTATTTTACAAGAAACTGGTACATTTTTTATTGTACTTACTAACATTTTAAGATGTATGCAACAAAATACACGATCATTCTCAAAAACATTTTTTTGTCACATACTTAATCAGGTTTTTGAAAATTTTTTAAAAATATATGGTCTTGGGTAAAAAAGGACGCCGAGAACGGTGGTAACATAAGAATAGAGATATTTTCAAAATTTCAACCCCCTTCCACCCCCGCTGTCCCTCGGGGGTGGCGCAGGGGGTTGAAATTTCAGCCCAACTACTAGTATACAGATAAATTTTGTGTGCCGAGTCTGCTTCCGTCAAATTTTTGTTTAAAAATGTACATTTTAGGAATAAGGTTTATTATATAAAGTCCCCCTACAAATTAATATAGAATCCAAATATGGAGAAATATACAGGGTATTCAATTTCAATTAAAAAAGTTGTTATATGCTCTAAATATTTTGTCCTTGTTTTGTTTTAATTTAATTTTATTGTAAAATAGTTTATATAAAATTCTTGTTTTGTTGCCTACCTATATTATTTATCAACCAATAATCTTGTTTAACAATATTTTACGTATTTTATTTATAGCTAATAAGAATAAGTATACAAATAAAAATTAAATAGTAACATCAGTGATCATAGGTACGTACCTAAATACGTAGGTATATCTTCTATTTTATTCGTATTGTTAATTATCTATCTTTTCACCTGGCATTTGAAAGTAGTACGTATTAGATTTAAATTTTACAATCGCAGTGTATTATAGATATTATGGAATAAATAAGTAAAACTACTTTGACCAGTGGTTTTCAAACTTTTTATGCTGCCGATTTGTAATTGTTAAAAGTTGTAATTCTGTTGATCCTTTATAGTGTCATCTATTATTTATAATTATAATATCCAAACAATTTCTGAAACTTTGTGTCTGACATCCCCTCTCTCTCCTAGTTAGGTACTTTGGAGAATATATGAGGAAATGAGCGATTTTCTTTATAATAAAATTACAACATAGGCCATGTTGCCCCAACTTTGAAAAATCGGTAGCTGGCACTCAAAGTATTCATAATTTTAAATTGATAGATAGGCAAGCCACTATACACAATCTTTTAGAATTAAATTTTGAGACAATTAAAACGACCAATAATATAATAGGAACATCAAAGGAAACTTTTGTAACATATTTTATTATTATTATATTATAATATAGGTAATGTATAATGTTGTTTATGTAATGTAATGACATTAATAACACTCTAAGATTTACAAGGTTTTTTGCAGGAGCTGCAACAGAAATGCAAAAGATGAATAGAATTCGAGGGTTTTATAGGTAGGTACCTAATCTAATCTTTTCAAATTTACTCATAGAAATTTATGTATGCTACAAAAATTAGTTGGCGTACGATATAAATTCTACACTTGTGTGTACTACACTTCTACACTAATGTGTTCGGAGTGCATCCTTCGTTGAGTAATAATACTTTATTTACCTATTAGCGATTTTGGAAATGTGTGGTTTTGAATTTGATGAAATAGTAAAAGTAATTATAAATAATTATATCTTAATTATATCGCTCTTATTATTTATAGTTGGCCGCAAAGTAAGCAACAATATTTTTTACTCATGACCTACACATGTCAATATATAAATCAGTAACTTCAGATATCAATCTAACTAGGTACCTACATGAATACCAAGTTATTTACGAAAATAGTAGGATAGGTCTTGTTGTGTGGTATATGCCTACTTATTCAAGCATCACCCTTAGATACCTAATTTAGTATTTTTTTTATTGTAGCTACCTAAATATATCAGACAAATATTGATAAAAGGAACAGATAACCGACAGACGGCCGCTAGCGACTATACTTTTATGCGTTTGCTTAATGATAATTGCAGATACCTCGAGTTTACCATAACGTAAGTAAAGCAATAGTTTATAGGCTGACAGACTTCCCAACTTTCAACTTTTTTTAAAAGAAGTCGGTAGACAGAGATGCAGTATTTATGCTGCATGCTTATTGGATGTCGCGAAATTCGTGCGCATGCGCATATTTGACTAAGGTACTCTCGATAAGGATAGAGATTGTATGTCGGCGCCGTGTTGTTTTCGGAATTTTTGGGCTACTACCCGCGATATAGTAGTATTATATATATGGTTTGAGTCAAGGACATTAAATGTCCTTGGATTGAGTAATAGGGGATATGGCTGATTTTAAAATAAAAATAAGATCTTTTGGTGTTAGTTCGGCTATTAGTAGTAAAAAAAATACTATATATACTTCGGTTGAGAAGGCCATTATTTACCTCGAAAATTATAAAATTTCTTGGTAAGTTTTATGTTTAGGCTTCTTATACTACTACTAGATACTACCAGAGACGTATAGAGAATCTATACGTCTCTGGTACTACCACAGAGGACACAGACCAGAGGCGAAGGCTAGTGATATTTAATGGCTCATTTTCTGTACTAGTTACGTCTACACTAAGAGAAATAATTGCTTAATTCTAACAATACTACCTTACTATACTCTGAAAAAAGTGTTTAATGATTATATTTAAGGGCTATTGTAAATTAAGTATATCAATACAATAATTCACCTTATGTAATGTAACTAAGCTACATTACCAATATTTGTGTTTCCTTTAAGTCTGCTGTTTAGACTGTACTAATACATAAGTATATTAGTAGCAAATTATTGTAGTTGCAAGTGCAAAAAATTTGCAGTGCACACCAACAAAATTCAGAATAAGAATAAATGAATTAAATATTAAATTATTTAATATAGATGGACATAAATAAATAGTCCATGTGCTTTATCATCGAGATGTACCTCTAAATTATTCTAATACAGGAAATAATCTTACGAAGCTTGGAGGTATCTTGGTCTACATGTAAAGTTTGTGCTGTGTTCAAATTTATGGCTTTTTTTGTTAGAACTTGCTTAAAAATATGTTGTATACTGGTGATTGTTATTAAAAATGCATCTGATTTTACAAAACCAGTGTAAAAAATATCAGTCGGAAAATAATAATTATTGTATTACTACTTCAGTTATTAATAAAAGCATAGGTACATTTATAAGCAAAATTTTGATAATTTTCCTAATTCTAATAATGATCTGCAACTTATTCGGGTTATTTTCTGGGAATAATAAAAAATACAAGATCACATATGGATAATAATAAATCTTTTATTTGCAATAAATGACATGAAACATTTATTAAAAATACATAAAACAAAAAACTGAATGACATTAGTAATATAAGTAATATAACATATCAGTCACAACCACAAGTATCATTAAACACTTCTTTCAGAGTATAGTAAGGTAGTATTGTTAGAATTAAGCAATTATTTCTCTTAGTAACTGGTAACTGGTAACTGGTACAGAAAATGGGCCATTAAACATCAAAGACGCCGCCACTAGCCTTCGTCTCTGTTCTAGGTCCTCTGTGGTTTAGTTACATTACATAAGGTGAATTATTGTATTGATATACTTAATCTACAAAAGCCTTTAACGATAATCATTAAACACTTCTTTCAGAATACCTATAGTAAGGTGGTATTGTTAGAATTAAGCAATTATTTCTCTCAGTGTAGACGTAACTGGTATCGAAAATGGGCCATTAAACATCAAAGACACCGCCGCAAGCTTTCGCCTCTGGTCTGTGTCCTCTGTGGTACTACTAACAGAGATGCATAAGTGGGCGGTAGATATAAAAAGGTTGACTCTCCCTGCGATAAGTGGTTCTGTTGGAAAATAATTATAAAAATTATTTAAATGTGAAAAATGTATAAACTGTTTGTAAGGGCAAATCTTAATAAAGTAATATTTGTAAAAGTTGGCGGTGATCTTACCCGTCATATTATGAAGTTCTACAAATATGTAAGGAAACAAAAATATTTAAGATATTAGAGAGTTTTTGAACCCCTTAAAATTTACGTTATCGTTATGGTTATGGTTATTCTGAGCATGCGCAGTGCCGAAAATGACACTATTTTTGGCACTGCGCATGCGCAGAATAACGATAACGATAACGACGTGCTAGAATTTAAGGGGTTCAAAAACTCCCTATTAGAGAGTTTTTGAACCCCTTAAAATTTACGTTATCGTTATGGTTATGGTTATTCTGAGCATGCGCAGTGCCGAAAATGATACTATTTTTGGCACTGCGCATGCGCAGAATAACGATAACGATAACGACGTGCTGAAATTTAAGGGGTTCAAAAACTCTCTATTAAAAGTAAAGAAAAGATGCAAATAGATTTAAATACACAAATTTAAAGTTTGTAAATTGTGTTCATTGTAGTTTCTTTTTGGGATTACTCAACCTGTAAAATAATAAAAAAAGGGAAAACCAGAAGTATTCAAAATTAAAACTGAAACTTCATGTCTGACATCCCCTCTCTCTACTAGTTAGGTACTTTTGAAAATATATGAGTATTGAAATGAGCGATTTTCTTTATAATAAAATTACAACCTGGGCGAAATGTTGCTCCAATTATGAAAAATCGGTAGCTGCCACCCTAAATATGCATAATTTTGAATTGATAGATAGGCAAGCCAGTATACATACGAACATCAAAGGAAACTTTTGCTACATATTTTATTATTATTATAATATAGGTAATGTATAATGTCGTTGACGTAATTTAATGACATTGAAGACATTCTATGATTTACGAGGTTTTTTGCAGGAGCTGCAACAGAAATGCAAAAGATGAATAGAATTTGAGGGTTTCATAATTCTAATCTTTTCAAATTTACTGATAGAAATTTATATTATTGCAACTAAAATTAGTTGGTGTACGATATAAATTCTACACTTTGTGTACTACACTTCTACAGTGTAAAATAGATTAGTGTAGAATCTACACTAATGTATTTGGAGTGCTTCCTTCGGTTGAGTAAATATACTTTATTCACCTATTAGCGATTTTGGAAATGTGTGCTTTTGAATTTGATGAAATAGTAAAAGTTTTTATAGATAATTATAACTTAATTATACCGCTTTTATTATTTATAGTTAGCCGTAAAGTTAGCAACAATATTTTTGTATTTTGTACCCATGACCTACACATCTCAATATATAAATCAGTAACTTCAGATATCAATCTAACTAGGTACATGAATACCAAATTATTTACGAGAATGGTAGGATAGGTCTTGTTGTGTGGTATAGGCCTACTTATCACCGTCACCTTATCACAAGCGTCACCCTTAGATACCTAATTTAGTATTTTTTTTATTGTAGCTACCTAAATATATCAGAAAAATATTTATAAAAGAAATAGGTAGCCGACCGACGGCCGCTAGCGGTGATACTTTTATGTGTCTGCTAAATGAGGATTGCAGACAGATAAGTAATATGCCATGTCGAGTTTACCATAACGTAAATAAAGCAATAATTTATTCAATGAACAAAGGTTTTTTAGGTATAAAAATCTCTTACATTATTATTTAAAATGATTTGAGGACGAGTTGACTAACGTCCGCTCTCGTATTCTCTGAAGCAGCGTAGTACACAGCGCGTGCGACGGAGTTCGGCAACGTTCGACTTGTAATATATAAAGTTGGATCACGCGTCAATTGGTGGTCGTGGCGTGTGGATCTCGTGACAATTGGAGGTCGTGACAATTGGATGGCATGTCAAACTGCGGTAAATGCAAATATAGCTGTTCGGCAACGTTCGGAGTGTAGTATACAAAGTTGGATCTGGCGTCAAGTGGAGGTCGTGACAATTGGATGTCGTGACAATTGGATGGCACGTCATGCTCCCGTATTAATTATTTCAGGACTTGCCTGTTAATTTCATAGAAACATTTTAAATAACTTGAATGAATACATGAATTGTTATATTTATATGACAACAGTGAATGTTAATAATATCAGTAAACTTACATTGTGATAGCAGCACATCGATCATACTCATGATTGTATGTCCATTTTATAATTTTGTAAAGAATTCATCTAAATATGGCATTTATAAGATCGGGTTGATGGTCTACGTACATGACTATAGTAAATGATTATAAATTGAATTTAAAAGAGCTTTGAGCCAAATAATAAAAGGAATTTATACTCT
Source organism: Pogonocherus hispidulus (assembly GCA_963924545.1). Classification (NCBI taxonomy): domain Eukaryota; kingdom Metazoa; phylum Arthropoda; class Insecta; order Coleoptera; family Cerambycidae; genus Pogonocherus; species Pogonocherus hispidulus. The sequence goes on along the minus strand of OZ004692.1, from coordinate 45,360,354 downwards.
TTTTGAATTGGAAACAAACTTACAAAATAAGTTTTATTGACAAATAAATGTTTAGATATCTTTTAAGGATATTTTGTCGATATTATAATAACAAGTTTATATTTTAGTGAAATTAATTTGAATTCTTATTAATATCTTCATTTAATGATTAGTCTGTGAGGTCTTCTTTGTAAAATGTCTAAAGTTTTAACAATTTTATATGTACTATTTTCTAATTTGTACATACATATACTTACGTATGGTGATTCAGTTGACATCTGATGATTTGTTGGACAAATGAATCATTTAATAATAGTAAATGATTAGGAATTTATTATTTTAAAAGAGGTCTAGGGTATTGAAAACACACTTACAAAAATATTTTTAACAATTTATTACCGGAAAGGTAATACTAGACCTAGACTTGACCTTTCCTTGATTTATTATCAAGGAAAGCCGCCACTGCAATTACAGATATATATTATAAGTTAAGTATTTTCAAACAGCATTTTTTCATAAAACTCAGATTTTACAGGAAACTACTGAGTTTAGGTATAGGAACAGGTATATCAAAGTTGTAGGGCATTTAATTTTGCACCTTTTGATGTAAAAATATACAGGGTGTTGTATTTGAATTTTTAGAGATTTTTAATTTTTCCTATTGAAAATTGGCGCCACTTCTTGTACACCCTGTACAAAATGTCACTTTTTGAAATAGGATTGTCAAGAGCCACCTTGCCTAATAATTTGTTCAAAAAATTATTTCAGTAGATGTTAAGATAATTTCAGAAATTATAAGTGGCCAATATCGACCAAAAAAATGTTTCAAACTGAATATCTCGTGAACTATCAATATTAGGAAAAACTATTTTACACAAAGTACCTACCCATTATTTTTCACATAGAATCTAAAAACAATATAAAAAATATAATGTTTCCATTTAAAAAATCAAAGTTCGTGTTTGGCCACGAGAAGTGGAACACCCAGTATATTGAAAAATATTTTTAGTTTGTAGCCCTTGACCAATCTGGCAACATCGTAAAAAGAAACATAAATATATCGCTCTTTTTCACCTAGATATTGAACTACCACGCACTACTGGGCCACGCTGTATATATAAATAATAAAAATGTTTCTTAAAACTTTAGTTATTTGTATATTTTTTAAAATTTGACCCACTAGTATCAGGCGCGCTTATGGAATCGTGATCCCTGCACACTTCACTTGTCGAACGCCTTCATATACTGGTAATGAGTCACTCTACAATTTAGACCAAAAAGTATTATAGTTGTACATTGTACATTACACAATATACAATGGTCAAAATGATTGTATGCATGACCTCTGGTAATCAGTGGGTTAATATTAAAATGGTGTTTCAAATAACACTGTACATTGTAGAATATTAACAAAATATCATTTATGTGTGTCCATTTCATTTTACAGACACCCACAATTTTTTTTATTATTTTATAGTTATCAAGTAAAACAAAAGAGAATGTAATTGCAGAAACATTTTTTAAAGAACATTTATATTCTTCAGTTGGTTTATAATTCACAGGATTTGATTATTTCATCGGCCTATAGTTTGTACAAGAAATTATTCATTTAAAAAATTAATTTTGAAAAAATTTTGTAAAGTTAAATGCTTTTTATTACTGGAACTATAATTTTTTAAAGCTGTGTATTAATATCATTCATTTGTTGTTACTCCTTCGGCTCAATTTTATTTCTCTCTCTCTATGTCTTTCTATAATAATGACAGTGTGTTATTCTTTTCAGTATTTTGGAGAAAGTGAAAGAGCAGTTCGAGTATGTTTTGAAAGAGCTCGAAATTCAGCTCCTTGTGTAATATTTTTTGATGAACTTGATGCCCTATGTCCTAAAAGATCTGATTCAAGAGAGGTAATTTTTAGATAAAAAGTATTTATAGATACTATACCTCTTGTTTAATTAGGGTGGTGCAGGTACACGGGTGGTCAATCAAATGTTAACTGAAATGGATGGCATAGAAAGTAGAAAAGGAGTATTTCTCTTAGCTGCAAGTAATAGACCAGACATAATAGATTCAGCAGTTTTAAGGCCAGGAAGATTAGATAAAATATTGTATGTTGGATTACCCACTACGGGGGACCGAGTAGACATATTAAGAGCCATAACAAAGGTAGGTAAATTTGTATAGATTAGAGATTATATTAAAATGTCCCATTATATTTTTCTTTTTTGCAATAAAAACTTATAATTATATTAAACATAGTCTAGCATAACACGACAGAAGGCAAAATAGTTTTTTTCAATCCATTTAATTAGATACAATAGTGCATATTGAAGGCAGTCTAAGTGTAAGGCAGACAGAATCCTATACGAGACCTACATGTTCATTGCCAGATGCACAGTTTCCCTTTGCTATTTCACTCCTCTTCTTGTATAAAAATGTATAATATTTTATCCAAAAAACTGCCTCTATATGGATATGAATATAAATGAAGTGGGACACATAATAGAATTGAGGCTATGGCAGTCAGAGATCCTCTCCTTATCAGTGTAACTTAAGACTGTTAAATAACTGAAATACAGAAATATTTTGCCCAATTTTAGGTGAAGCTTTCAACTTTTTACAGCCAAGCTAAAATGGTTGGTACACCACACATACACACATAAATATGGTTGGGCAAACCCTTCTCTTGCTTGGGTTATTGCACCTCTGAAATAATACTCAATACTCGTGTTGTTTCTATATAATGGACTGTATTTTGTGTACTACATACAAACATTACAATTGTAGGCCGCACAGCCACTCTAACTCTAACAAAACATAGAGTCGTACTACTAAAATCTCGCTCTCTGCGCATCATGTTTTTTTGGGTGGTGCCCTCTCTCGGAGAGCGGTGGAACTCAAACTTTAAGCGTGTCGCGCGACAAATATAATAACGGGTTAGGCAGAATGAAGTATCTATTTTCTATGTACTGGTATTCATTTATGGTTAAACTTTAATCAAAAACTGAAACAAAATGTTCTTAAGTAAACATGGCAATTTATTTTCTGTATATCACATCAGTCAAATCACCTCCGCCTCGCTGCTGACACTCCTGAAGTCTAGCACAAAAATTTTACATCACTCGTTGCAACATTTCAATTGGGAATACGTTAATCTCAGTTTGAATATTTTGCTTCAGTTCCAAAGTTCGAGGTCCGTGCCGTTTGACCGTGCAGGCCACGTGACATCCCCAAATTTTGAAATGACACGACCAGGAAACATTCTTCGCACAATTGACATAGGCTGCCTGGCAGTGTGGGAAGTGGCTCCGTCCTGCTGAAACCATAGTGTTCGGAAGTCTACACCTTCGTTATGAAGTTGTTGTTCAAAATTTTGCAATACAAGTTGACATCGTTGCAATGATAACACTCCATTTTTACTATTAAATAGATGTTTCTCGCAAACCATTTGACAACTGTCATAAATTGCCATGTATCGGGAACACATGGCGATTTCATTTGAATTTAGATCTTTTTACATTATTGAATAAATCCAGTTCAAAAATGGATACATCATTCTGCCTAACCCTGTACTATACATATTTACATTTATTTCACTAGATTTTTGTTATATCGCCTGTAAGAATCAATTGTGTGATAATTGTGAAAAACAAACTCAGTATCGAGAAAACAATTATTTTACAGGGGTTTTGTTTAAGAAGGTTATAAGAAGAGCTGAAGTCATAACATTTCTTAGATGGCAGCACAGTGTCTTTTCCTTTATTTCGTCTTCGAATTTGAGGGTGGGTTTTTGGCTAAAAAATTGCATAATATTTATCACTGACGTAGTTTTCCTCATAACACCAAAAGACTATACTGCACTCAACACGCGTTTCGCCAACCAAGTTGGCATCATCTGGAGATGATTAAAACTGTTTTAATCATCTCCCGATGATGCCAACTTGGTTGGCGAAATGCGCGTCGAGTGCAGTATAGTGTTTTGGTGTTATGTGGAAAACTACGTCAGTGATATCTTCACACCAAAGGGTCCAACCCCCCTTCAAGAATACATAATATTTAACAACAGAACTGTCTATTATAGCTTTCTATCAGCAGATGGCACACACATTGCCCTTAACGAATAACGCTGGTGAGCCAAAAAATTATATTCAATAAAATTTACAGAATATGTAAATAACAGCAGTTATATTTATGGTACGATATGATAATACATAATATAGTAAGTTTTTAGTAATTAATTATAATTACGTACTTTTAATAAAAATTATTAACGAAATCAAGAGTTCGGTTTTTAGTTTTTATCTACAATTAAAAGTTGAAATGAAATTAACCAGTAAGTGGAAAGAAAGTCGATGTGTAAATCATCAATTGGTATACATAAGTAGCTAGTTTCAATGATTTCAGAGAAGTTATTGTCTTTGGTGTCAATCATTCACCAAGAAAAGTAATCTGGAGTATAAAAACGTAGTAGCTATATTAAGTTACTACATACCCCTTGTACTATCCAAATGTAGGAAATAATAATCAATATCAGTTTACCTCAAGTACTAAAACTAGATACTATCAGGAAGGTTTCTTAAAATTGTTTAATATTATATTACCTGCATAGGCACATGAAAGTCCAGTAAAGTAAATATGCATTTAGTACTGCAAAAGTGGCCGTTAGTTGAACTGGTTGAGATTGTATTCTAACAACACGCAAAAACAGTTGCCCATTTGGGGTGCTTCATTTGCTTTTGCACTTCCTCTTAAAAATACTTTTGTTCGCTCTCTTGGATTCCTTAAATCTTTTATTAATTTTATTTCTGATTTTGAACTGAGGGTATTTTGGCTGGTGAGTCCCAAGGCTTGTTTTACGTTTGTGTTTGTTTAAATTATTGTGTTTTTATTATTTTTTACTTTCAGTGATTTCGTGTGAATATATTGCATGTGAAATTACGAAGGCGTAGAAGGGCCACAATAAAAATAAAAATTTTAAAACTTACAATTCTGAGTTTTATCTCAGAATTCTGACTTTTATCTCAGAATTCTGACTTTTATCTCAGAATTCTGACTTTTATCTCAGAATTCTGACTTAAAACTCAGAATTCTGACTTTTATCTCAGAATTCTGACTTAAAACTCAGAATTCTGACTTAAAACTCAGAATTCTGACTTTTATCTCAGAATTCTGACTTTTATCTCAGAATTCTGACTTTTATCTCAGAATTCTGACTTAAAACTCAGAATTCTGACTTTTATCTCAGAATTCTGACTTTTATCTCAGAATTGTGAGATGAAAGATCGAATTGTATAAGAAACGCTTGGTAAAGCGCATTTTCCTATTAGTTGGCGATGTATTAGTGTCTGCAATGGATTTAGAAGTAATATGTCTATATACCTATATATACAGGGTGTTGCATTTCGAGAGGGACGAAGCTTATTGGAAGATAGAGGGTACCTAGGGTAACCACAACCACCTTTAGAAATTGCTCATTGACCATTCGTTATTAAGATACAGGGTGATTTATGATTTTCGGTCAAAACTATTTTTTATCATAACTTTGGGAGGAAACGGAATAATGGGTTCATATTTGGTAGGATTAATGCACTAACGATACTTTCATTCGTGCATGTATGATAGGAAAAAAATCCAGGTGCGGACTTAAAAAATTGTTAATTTTAAGTTTACCTCTAGAAAACATCACCCTGTATGTATTTTTTTAAAATTTCTTACGATATTCGGAAAGAACACAAAAAAGTAATCCAAAAGACCTGTTTCTTTTTTTTGTTACACTTTGGTGGTTATTTAAATACGCTTTAAATGTACAAGAATACGGCTTCTACAATTAAATTAAGTGAAAGACACAATACATGATAAAAATAGTTGCATCACGAGAGGGACATGGCTTAGTGGGAGATAGAGGACATCTAGGGTAACCCGTATCGCCTTTAGAAATGGCTCATTGACCATTCGTTATTAAGATACAGGGTGACTTATACTTTTCAGTCAAAACTACAAAACAACTTTTTACACTTGTTTAATACAAGGAAGAAAACAACAGAACACAAACAAACTAATATCTAAATTTACTTTAAAATGGCAAATTAATTTTACAACAAATTTTCGAAGTGGCCTCCCCTAACTTCCATACATTTTCTTGCAAGTTTAGCTAGGTTTCCAATTGCTCGATGTATCATTGCTGGATTATTTGGTATTTCGTCACAGGTTGTAATGATACGATGGATTAATTCTTCCCTGTTATTGATTTCTACCTTATAATCTTCGTTTTTTAAGTGGCCCCATAAAAAGTTATCACAAGGATTACAATCCGGTGACCTTGATGGCCATTCTTGTGGACCTCCATGACCAATCCATCTGTTTGGATATTCATAATTTAAATGTTCTCTAACCTGATTGCTAAAATGTGGTGGAGCTCCATCATGTTGAAAGAACATGCCTCTAATATGGACCTAATGTGGCCTTATCAAATGTCGATTTACAAGCCCGACCCAAACATTTACAGAAAATCTGTGCTGCGAATGACATTGGCGTTTCGCATGGGGGTGTTGTTGTGCCCATTCATGGTCGTTTCTTGAGTTATTTACTCCATCTTTCGTAAATTGCGCCTCATCAGTAAATAAGGTTCTGTAAATGACCGGGCGGTAGTTAGATAACCAACGTGAAAAAGTCAAGCGGTGAATGCCGTCGCCTGGTTCAAGACGCTGTACCTGCTGAATGTGGTATGGATAATACCGTTCCCTTTTCAATGTTCTCCATACCTTCCAATGAGGGACATGAATGGCAGAACTAATTCTCCTTGTGCTAATCTTTGGATTTTGTTGAACAATATTTAAAATATTGTTCTGTTCTTGAATGTCTTGATGTAAATTATGCTCCACAACTTTAGAAGTAGGAAACCTTCCGTGTTGTCTTGAATACTGGAAGACCTTACTGAAAGTTTTGTAATTAGGGTGCCGGCGACCAGGAAAACGTCACTGATATTCCCTTTGTGCAGCTCTACTATTTCCATTACAAAAACCATAGATGAATATCATGTCAGCATATTCCTCGTTTGAAAATAATTGCGGCATAGTTGTTTAAAACACAGAATTTTTTAAACTTAAAGACTATAAACTCTATAATTTTTAGATTCAGACATATATTCCTAATAAGATTGATCTTTTAAATAAGTGTGGGTATTACATTCAACTTGGAACACCTATCCTCAATCAAGCTTTCGCTAATCTTAGTTGCAAAACTATTTTTATCAAAGGCAGCCAGTTCAAGCAGTGCAAATAATTGTTTTCTTATTATAATAATTAGTTCCTCAAAAAGCTCAAAATACGCATTGTAACAATTAACTATAAATGAATGAGTGTCCATTATTTGTGAATAAATACTATTTACCGTTAATCGCGTGTATTATCCATATTTATTGAATAAAGTATCAAGTATGATATATCACCGTACTTGTAAATTCTTTCTGTATTTAATGAAAATAAATCCAATATGGCGCCCATAAGAAATACAAAAGTTGAATATTGTTACCGAAAAACTAGTAGCCCTAGAACATGTTTTGGTACGGCAACCGAAAGCTCTCATCAAACTATGTAAACGTACCAAATTTCAAAAGTCTACATTTATTTCAAGAGAAGTTATTTGACATAAAAGAAACTGGCAAATTTTGTTTTTTCCTGCATAACTCCCGATCGGTCCGGAATATATTAAACTTATTCACATATTTTGAATCGGCATGAAATTGAGCAACTTTTTCCTAATTTGAGCCACGTTGTATCTTTTACCGTTTCCGAAATACCAATGCTGGACATTAACATTATCTAAATCCATTGGAGACAGTCACACTTCGAAAACTAACAGCCAAATGCACTCTACCAACCGTCTCTATACAATTCGGTCTTTTATCTCACAATTCTGAGTTGATAAGTCAGAATTCTGAGATAAAAGTCAGAATTCTGAGATTTAAGTCAGAATTCTGAGATAAAAGTCAGAATTCTGAGTTCTAAGTCAGAATTCTGAGATAAAAGTCAGAATTCTGAGTTCTAAGTCAGAATTCTGAGATAAAAGTCAGAATTCTGAGATTTAAGTCAGAATTCTGAGATAAAAGTCAGAATTCTGAGTTCTAAGTCAGAATTTTGAGATAAAAGTCAGAATTCTGAGATAAAAGTCAGAATTCTGAGTTCTAAGTCAGAATTCTGAGATAAAACTCAGAATTGTAAGTTTTAAAATTTTTATTTTTATTGTGGCCCTTCTACGCCTTCGTATGAAATAGTTAGGAAATATATGATGAAGAGAATGCTCCTATAAAAGAGACAATAAATAACCTTTTGAGGAAATATCAAATAAGAAATGTGAAAAAGAATCAGAAAAAGATTAATAATGTAATAGGTTATTTTATTCAAAATTACACTAATGTCAGAGTAGGTTCTTTAAATGTTAACGGAATTTAAATTGAAGGATTTATTTATTGCTATAATAGAAAATATCCATCTCCAAACCATACGATTTTTAATAATTTTATTAAATATGAAATTGTAATTAATCTAAAAATTGACTGCAAGTAAAAATTCTGAGATTTTCAAGAACAGCAAACAGTTAGGAATTTTGGCCAAATTAGGTTATTAACCTAGAAAAAAAAAAAATGATTTTCGTTGGACACGCTAAAGATTTTCTGATGTATTAAAGAACTGCTAATGATATAATTAAAATTTTAATTCAAAACAAAATTTTTGTAAATATATTTACACTAGAAAAACTACAATATCTTCGTTTTTAAGTTTAAGGAACATTAATTTTTGTGCTTGTTTAGTGATCAAACTGATTTTTCAATTTTAAAACATTTATCGCCTTGTTAACACATTGACTGCCATGTGCATTTCTCCTTGTTTTACCTTCAGAGCCCCAGGAAACAGGAGGTTAAACAAAAAAAATACCTCAAGACACCATGACTGCCATCCGATAATGTTCTCTAATTAGTGCCATTTATAAACAGTACTTAGAGAAAAACATTTTTTTTGCTCTAGAAAATGAAAATATTTTACTCGGTCCTATAGACCGAGGTGGCGTCACGAGAGGACACTAGCGTACATGCACAGCTTACTGGACACTTAAGAACAAATTTGTTTCCATATTTATAAGTTTGTGCTGTTTTGACTTAATATATATATATAATATGTAAAAAAACAACTTGTAGTTTGAGTTTTCATTACAATTTCCCATACTACGAATTTTCAAAGCTTAAATATTTTTTCATTAAACTGGTGTTGCAGACGACTTACACCGCCGCCTCAGGCCGTTCATATAGGGAAACTTGTATTAGACCGCGTTGGTGGCTCCACAATTGAGAAAACCTACTTTACTTTACTTTACTTTACTTTATTGATGTCACATACAAAACAAATTTGTTTACACAGGTCAAGTCAATAGAATACACTACAAGATCATTAAAATCCATAGCATAAAACACACAACAGATTAAAATACCTTCATACATATCCAAGAAGGCGATATACGCACCACCTAGACGACAGCAAAATCACACAATACGGACTTCAAATCAAGAAATCACTAAAATCATTATTATAATACTCATCTATCGAGAAAAAACATTTTGCAACAAGATAACGTTTTACAACTTTTCCGAACACGCTTATTGGAAGTTGTTTTACACTCATAGGCAGAAGATTAAAGGCTTTTGGTCCATAGTAACTAGTTCCTGTTTTTGTTTTTTTAAGCCTAGAAAACTTTATCTCTATATGACTATTATTTCTAGTCTGATAATTATAAATATCACTATGTTGGCTGTAGCTACTTTCACTGTTTTTGACATAAACAAGGCATTCAAATAAATACATACTAGGTACTGTCAGTACATTTAACTTGATAAAGGCTCCCCCAAACCAACGCGAATTATTCGCAACAGATTCGTGACGGAAAGTTCGCAGCGAAATTCGTGGCGGAATCCGCAGAGAACCCAACACCAAAGCGAATATAATCGCATCATATGCGTCATATTTTCAGTATCGAAAAGGTTGATTGCTATTGCTGAAAACGAAAAATAAACAATTTGTCATAAGAAAGGTATAATATAGGATACTTTCGCACTAATTCAATGACTTTTTCCATTTTATTAATTATTTTCCTATTTAAGACACTGCGAAACTACTACGGATCCGAGAAAAAACGCAGCCGATTGGGAACAAAAAACTCCTTACGAAATAAACGCAGACAATTCGCAATCTAAACGAAAAAAATCGTGTCAAAATTTACATCCCGCATCGAAAAAGCCATTTGTTGCGTCTTACAATTGTTCAGATATAATTGGTTTGCTGTGAACCATTCCGTTACACTTGTCAGTGCCCCTTCCAGCATTACCTGTATAGCATTTAGATCCTTATTTTTAATAGCAAGTGTAGTATCATCTGCAAACATAACGAGATCAGTACCCGGACTACCGCATTGCACACTTCCTACACTAAACCCATAATATCTCAACCTATCAAGAAGTATGCTGGGCGAGACACAGTCAAACGCCTTCGTAACATCGCAAAACAATGCCGCAGTACATCCCCCTTCTTCAAGACTTTGATTTATAATATTAATAAGATGCTCAATTGCCATTATTGTAGATCGTGACTTTTGCAAATTAAACAACTTGTAGTGTTCAAAGTACTGCACAATATTCTCTATCAAGGCTTTTTCATATATTTTACCAAAAATAGGTATAATTGAAATGGGTCTATAGTTTACTGTACTGTCTGTTTGTCCTTTCTTATGTATTGGGACAATTCGGGATATCTTTAGACAATTTGGAAAAATATTTTCGCCCAGACAAATATTTAAGAGCTTAGTAAGAGGAATGTATATTTCATTTATTATAGTTTTTATAATTTGACCTAACTTGATCTTCTAGACCGAGACGGCGCCCGTGGCAAATAAAATCCTCAGTCTTATAGACCGAGTTGGCGTCAAAAACAAAAACATTCTCGGTCCTATAGACCGAGATGGCAGTCAATGTGTTAAGAAATAGGACTGCCAGAGGAATGATCATAAGGGAAGAGTAATGACGCAATCATTTAGCTTAAAGATAATTTATTGCTGGTATTATTATAAGAGAAAAAAAGTTATTTATTTATGCAGTTTTTTACATAATATATAATATGCAAAACCAACCTTTTTTTATTTTGGAAATATTAAAAAATAACCAAGAACAAAATAATAATAAATATTGCATGACCGTTGCTCAAAAACATCAATCTGTTTATCAAACTGATAATAATGTTTGAATTGCTGAGAAATTATGATTGGAGAGGGCAATATAGCTGCTATACCTTTTTCAGTTTTGAAGACATATGAAGACATGTATCAGTTTTGAAGACCTGTTTATTATTTAGTTTGGCATATTCTTAGATACATAACTTGTACTTCACCATCATCTCCTATACCGTTCTGCATAACAGCAACATATCTAGCAATTTTTTTTTTGTTTTCAATTGAACCAGCAAATATGTTCCACTTTTGATATTTTGGAAACTCACCTCCGTGTTGTTTTTGACACTTGGACCACCAGCATCTTCATCATCTGAATAAACGTCATTAATGTTCAACCTCATGTGTGGAATTTTTTTGCAGTCACAGAAATTTTTGACAGTGGTATTGTTTAATGATGTGTTTTCATCTAGATGTGATGCCGACTCATAGATCAGAGAGCCAAGATTATACTCATCGTCATTTTCCCCCAAAGAACTTAATGAATAAAAATTTAGCTTCGCCGTGTTTTTTTGAGACAAGTCTTTTTTAACCCGATGAACTTTCATGGTTCCTTTAAAATTTGGAATTTTTTTATTCTCTAGCCGCTCTGACATTTTCTCAATATCGCTTGAGTTAATAGTCAAGTACGTAATGCCCTTAACATTTTCAGAAAGTACATTTACTAAGGTATCAAAAGATGTGATATCATTATCTTAAGCCACCAATCTGTCCGCCGTTCTCTTTGTCACTCCATCTATACAACGGCAAGAAAATAAAACATTGTTTTATTACGATATTGCGTGTCAACGGTATAGCAGACTATCGCTAACAAAAAACAAAGTGTCAACAAGGTATTTTTCTCCAATGTGTTGTAAAATAGGATTTAAATGTGCCCATATCCCTGGAACGTTATGCTGAAGAGACTCGGACAGGGTACAGAAAAATTCCTTTTTCAGTTCATCACCAGATTTTGTATACACAACGACAGTATGGAGTGATCTGTTGTCCAGATCCTCCAAAATGGAATGATTGGACTTCCTCAGCATATTTGAGATTATAGTTCTCGCTGAAATCCATGTGTATCAATGCCTCATTACGCTTCAGATTCTCTTTCAGCTCTAATATTCTTTTGTATTGATGACAAGCCTTCCCCCTTGCTTTAGATACTTAATGATATTGCTTTCATATTCTTCGACTATATCAGCTGCAGACCATTGAAATTTTCGTTTTATAACTTTACTAATAACTTTTTTGTTTTATGTTTTTTTTTTATCAAAATATGTCTCTTTCTGTGAACACCACTTAAAGTAATGAGTCTTGAGAGAGGAATCGTGATCTTTCTACAAAATCTTTTTGTCTTTGCAGACAGGGCATTCTCTTAAAAGGCATTTTTCTGTCTTAAATTGGCAGCAAACTCATGACATCACAGAACTTGGATCATTTTCAAAGATCACCTTTAGTCGAGAGACTGAATCAATAGCGACATATTTAAACATATGGTGCAACCGCAAGTGTCTCTCGTTGAAACTTTCCTTGAAACAATGTAAAAAGAACAATTCTTATACCAAAAAGCCTAGCTAATAGGCATAGTCGGCGGTGTTTTAAAAATTTTTTGTGCGAATTTGCCATTGTGTCGTTTAATATAAGACAGTCTCTGTCTTATATTCCCATTTTTAGAGCAATAATCTTTTTTCCTCAGACATATTCTAATGTCTTATGTTAAAAGTTTACAAACTGCATTAAGTTTCTTGTATCTTTCTACTAGACGTTGTTTCCGAATAGTCTTGGAGGTTTTATTCAATTTGCTACGTTGCACAATTTCTCTTAGTCGTTTGTAATTTTGTACTTTTTATTATTTGCCCTGATAATACCTGTCTAAAATTTCGGTTCTTCTTATCGCTTTTCAACTCTATATAATTCGTCTTTAATTGATCCTTCACAACATCAGCAAATAGAAGTTTTTTGACAATATTTAAATTTTGATTCTCACGCATCATTTCATTCACTCTTGTTTTGGGAGGAAATTGAACTGATTTCAGATCACATCGCTTATTGGGAATCTTTTTGGTCAGCTTCTTTAGTCTGTGATATTTTACTTTATGTAACTTTTAGTTTTTGTATAAGTAAATTTTTTTCTTTAGGTCTTTTGCTCCACATTTTTCGATTTTTTGCTGCTAAACGTCTTCCTGAAATTCTTTGTGATGTATCTTCTCTTGAAACATATTCCAAACGAGTGGGAGAAGGTGGTGGAGTATTTTGTTCTAGAAACTCATTTTTTTCTTTATTTTGCTTTTTACTTGATCTACATGCGGTGGAATTATGGCACCATTGTTTTCTTTTTATGCGTTGGTCTCTTTTGCTCAGTTTGTTGATGGGCTGAACAATCTTTTTCTCCTTTTTATTTGAATATTGGTAATGGTCTTTTTGTTTCAACTTCGTTCTCCCTTCAGGAGCCTGCTTAAACCTTCCGTATCTTCTTCTTTCGGCTTCCCTTTTTTTGAAAAGTTTTTCTTCCCTCGACTGGGGGATGGTTAATAAGCTAAAGAAATAATTTTAATTATAACATATTGCTTATTAACCTGTAATTATGCTGTTTTTATATCAGTGTCACGTTAAGTTAGTAAAAAAGCACATAAAACATCTATTTTAGGTAGTTAATTTTTCAAATTGTGTGTTTTTACTAGTTCGATAAGTAAATCTGATAAAAAGAAGGGTAATTCAGTAATTATCAAAAAAACGTCTTCATATCATTCTTCTGGCAGAGTCATCCTCTGGATCTTACAGGCGAGAGGAATGATGATTTTGGCGGTTTTTTAACATGCAAGGATGAAATCTCTTTCTAATCTCAAATATTGCGTGTGACTACGGAATCATTAGTTTTACATTATGTTAATTAAAGTGAGACTTTTGATTTGAAAATATATTGCTAGCATTTACCAGAGGAATGAATGGCTCACTTGTGATACTATAGTTTATAAGACAGGTTATAAATAATAAGAATACACGATAGAATTATGCAGCAAAAATCACTCAACTTTAGATTAAATGCCATCTAAATGGTTCAGCACCACACACCATGACCACCCAGCGCCATCTAGTGAATTAATATCGACTAATTTAGATCGGACCAGAGGAATGATCCACTAAGTAGATTACAAGATATTTATATTTTTTTGTGAGACTGCTAACAATATGATTGTTTTATTTGTTTGAGGAGGAGTTATACATATCTAATTGTTTAAGAAAGAAAAAGCTATTTGACTGTTTTAATGTTTATACTAGCTTTTTCGTTTGGTATGAATATGATCGTATTGAGGGTTACAATCCAGAAGAATGATTTTTCGTAATTAAAAATGGTAACAAAATATTAAAGATTTTATTTTTAATCAGCTTATTAGGACATTCTCAGAAGTTCTTTATTCTAAAAGAAAACTCCAAGTACCTAATTGTAGAATTTATATAATAATAATTGGTTACATAAAAAATGATCATATTGGGAGAACCACCCATATCTTTTGTGCGAATATTTGCAGAGAGAGACATTTCATTATGACCCTCTTAACAGTGAGGTGTGATATTTGAGAAAAATTTTATGAAATCGAATTAACATAACAATTATAAAGAATGCAATAGCAAATTTCACTTAAAATATTTTTCTTTTTTTTTTTCAGAATGGTACTACACCTATGATGGCACCTGATGTCAACCTTGAAGAAATTGCAAAATCTGAACAGTGTCGGGGCTATACTGGTGCAGATTTAGCTGCATTAATTCGTGAAGCAAGTGTTTGTGCCCTAAAGGATTTTATGATACATAATATTACAAATCCAGATATGCCAGTTGTAGTTACAATGGATCATTTTCAACAAGCTATCAAAAAAATTAGACCTTCTGTATCAGAAAAGGTAAAACACTGCAAAATATTTATTATAAATTCTTTGAGTAGATATGGATTGCCCAGAGAAGCTCCGAAAAGGGAATATTCCCTATTTAGGGATATTCTGGGAGCGGAGTTTTGACTGAAAACGAATATTCCCTCAAGATATATGGAAGTTTTCAAAACTCTTGAAATATTTCCAAAAGTCCCAAAGTATATTGTGTGCAATTTGAAATTACCGTCAAAATGAATGACCTAAAATATTTGTTTTCCATCAAAAGGATAATACAGATTAAACAATAACTCATATCTTTTATATCTCTTACTCCAGCACTAATATAACTTATAAAGTTGTGATAAAATGTACAAGTACAAATTGCTTTATATACAACCTAATTGTTCTATTTTCTTTAGGAGTACATGCATTATTCTTGAATAATAATTATTGAAAGACCTTTATATTTTCATATACAGGGTGATTCAAAATTATACAGCATCCGGACATGTTGTATTCTCCGACTAATTGTGTTTTCACCATTAATTTCTGTTGACGTAAAACCAAACTCTAAAGAACTCTCGTCATATTTACAATATTTTTGTTTCTTCACATTCGTGTCACTCGTTGAAGGCATACTAATTGGCATACTATTCTTGATGCAAAACATTTTTATTAATTTTATCAATGGGACCAAAAATATTGTAGATATTTACTTTTGTAAGCTAAAATGATGAATTTAAAAGACTGCCAAAATAAACGAATTAATTCCAAACTTTACGTGCAGAAAGAATAAAAGCTACGGGTAATGAAACTGAAAATAGCTGAGAATAACTAAACACTAATACTAATAAATAATTGGAATTAAAAAGTAAAAAAAAATGTGCCTCCAGCGTGACTCGAACTCGCGAAATCAGCATTGACACGTTTTGAATCCTACGACTTCCCCATTGTGCTACAGCGTCTGTTGTCAAAAAGCTTACCCTGACACGTTTAAGTATGTAAACTGAACGTGTCAACCTGAAAAAATAATTTTTACTGATTTTCTAATTGGAAAAGCATTTCGCTTCAGTATTTTGATACTCAGAAGTGTTTGGCAGTCAGTACTATTGATTCCGTTATCAATATTTCTCAGGAAAATAATGAAAATAACCTGAAGTTTAATTAATTTGACAGTTTTCGTGTAAGGTGCTTGCCTCGTTAGTGCAATTTCACATCGGCATATAAAATGAGAAAGAAGTTGAGAAGGACATGACTCGAGATTTTCGAAGACGAAATAAACGTAGAAGGAGTCGACGTACGGTCTCGAAAAAGATCTCAAAGGATTAGAGAATGGGCGGAACTTTCGCGTGAAGCGGTTCTCAAAACCGTAAAATTAGAAAAAAGGGTCTTGGGGGTCCCGTGAAAAGTCGGGATTTCGGCAGGCGTGACGGGACCATTAGGCGCGAGGACAAACGCCGGTGCTAGCCGTATCTCTCTCGCTGAACGGCGATCGACGAAATTTTTGCAGAGATTTTTTTGAAAAGGCGTTTAAATTGGGAAAACGCGTAGGAAACGGGACGAAAATACCCCTACGCATTGGAGAAAGGCAGGGTGTGACCTCTGGTCGCCTGCGGGTATCGCTTTGTGGATTTGGGGACGGAATTTAGAGCGAGACAGAATCGAGGCGTTTTAATATGTATGGAT
Source organism: Pogonocherus hispidulus (assembly GCA_963924545.1). Classification (NCBI taxonomy): domain Eukaryota; kingdom Metazoa; phylum Arthropoda; class Insecta; order Coleoptera; family Cerambycidae; genus Pogonocherus; species Pogonocherus hispidulus. The sequence goes on along the minus strand of OZ004692.1, from coordinate 45,343,568 downwards.
TATTATTATTAAGTAAAGCTAATAGACGAGATTGATATGTTTTACATTTCATAATGTTTACATGCAATTTGTTTACATTGCACCAAACTTCAACTTTATCCAGTTCTCTTTGAAGTAATGCATAATCATTGGTTGAGGCAATAGATACCAATATTTTTAAGTGATCGGGGTAAAATAACTTTCGACAGTTTAGTGATAGCCCAAGGTTGTTGATAAAAGCTTCACTCCACTAAATCCTTATTTGAGATATAGCCATTGTACAAAACAAATCGATATCTCTAAAATATATATATGATTCTAATAACGAAGTCGAGAAGAGTTAAAACCAAAGACAATAAGTTTTTCGATCATAATCTTGTGGTCAATTCTATTGAATGGTTTGGCGAAATCGGGATATTATACTATATCAATCTGTCCACCCTTATCTACAATGTCAGAAGCATATTGAGAAAGGATAGCAAAGGTTGCTGGCAGTAGATCTCTTGTTCATAAAATCTTGAAATGTAACTATTTGATGAAAGACCAATGGATGAATTGTATTGTACAGAATAATTTCAAATATCTTATAGAAATTACAAAGGATTTAAATGGGCTTAAAGTTATTGACCTTAAAAATAGAACATACCTTAGGTTCCTTCCTAAGCAGGGGAAATGTTTTAGTCGATACTGAGAGATTATATTTAAAGGAATGGATCAGCCATCACCCTAACTAATCTTTGACTATGAATAAAGGTATATGCTCTTGGCCACTAGTGTTATTTTTCAGCTTTCTCAATGCATTACCTTAGTTTCAGTAATGTTGTCAAACTTTATAACTCAGTTTGTACTAGGTACATGGAAAATTTATAATATTTTGATTAATATTTGAGTTCTCTATATCCACACAAAACTCCTAACACCCAGTGTCTTTATATTTTTTAAAACACCTAACAATATTTACGTCTATGTACGATATATTTCTGAATAGTCTATCAAATTGCCAAATAAAGCCAATCACATTTGATTGCCAATATGAATTTTAGTATTTTCTTGTTTGTTTACATTCAATTCCTGGGATGTGCTGTGGGAGGTGTACTAAATCCCTTACTCCGTTTCTCTCCAGATTTTCTCGTTGTGATCAATGCCAGAACAACACATGGAAAACAAAACAAATCATTTTTTCAGAACAGCCAGTTGTTTCTTAAATATATGTCTTTTATAAAGCTGTCCACGACTTTTCACGTTAAATCAGGCCACAGATGACTGCGCTCTTTGTTGCTGATAGCTAATATTATTAAATTTATTTACACCTAATTTAAATTCCATTTTTTATCAGTTATAACGCAATTTTGATAGTCAAACACGACGCAGACTAAACATACAATAAACGAACGAAAACACGAATAGACCACCTCAAGCACTATGACCGTCTAATTGCCTATCTGCAGAAAATTTAGCGTCTTTGGCATCACTGAAACTGGACTCGATTGCACGTCAACTTATTCCGCTGTTCTCACATTGAATGAGAAGCAGAGCTGCTCACATCACATATTTTTATGATTTTATTTAGCTGCGCCGACCCCGAAAAGCAAGTAATGAAATGACTAAAGCGATTAAATAATAATGATTTTACAATAATTACAGGGGGTTTTAATAACATTACATCTGTAATAGGTATATAAATTTAATTGTTTGTTATTTCTGTTAAATTTGGTGGTTCTGCAGCTCAGCAGCACTTATACAGGAATCTCTAACACATACAGGACTATAAAATTCCTGAATCCTCGATCTGAAATAATGAACATTCTGATAATATAGACAAAGAACTTCAGAATTTCTATTGGGCGCATGAATTTAAGAAGGAGACTGTTTTAGGCACTCCATTGACATGATAATTTTCAGATTAGTCTCTCCCTCGTTGTGACGTTTCAAGAAACGTTCCTTTACTTTTCTATAAATTGCGATTTGATGAGGAGTACGATCGAATAGCAGCCTAACTGGACTGTATATTGAGTTTCGTAAGTACTCTGATTTATTATTTCAGAAACTTGCTTCTGTTATATAACACTACTTTGATTGGCTGCTTTTTATCATCAGCAAATTTAGCAGGAATCTTCCATAGCATCAAGGTCCTTGAGTCACTTATCGACAGTGGAATCGGAATCTTCATATTGAAGCAAATGGACAACATTTTGAAAAATTTTTGTAAACTTATTTATTTATCAATGAAATAAACTCCTACTGAATAAGTAATTAATTTAAATAATAGTTGGATATGAATTAAAACATTTAGGTAATTGCTCTAAAGTCCACATTTTCCTTTTATCTGTCAAAACTGGTCATTATTACTCAATTGCACAGTATAAAGTTGTAAATTTAATATAAAAATATACGCAAATAAAGATATAAATAATTATACTTTGAGTACGAGAAGAAATCAAATTTTAGATGAAAGTAAAACATGGTGATAATGCAATGCAGATAAATGTTTCCTTAAATATTTACGTCCTTATCCTTGTCACTCTAAAAATAAATAAACAATATTCTAAATGTTAAATAGTTTTCAGGATTAAACATTCCCTTATTACAAAGTATAATATGCATGCTTAGAAGTCAAAATAAGGGTCACCTAAATACTTCTTAACCTTATAGAGTGTCCAATAACTCTTTATTATCTTCAAATATCCTTTCTAGCATAGTAAAAATGAACATAAATATTTGCCATTTTTATAGGAATCAACTGGTTTTTGTCTAGGTTGTATGCTAATTGTTCTAAAGCAATGTTGTGTTTCATGTTATTTATATTTTATAGTTAAAGTATATCAAAAATATAAAATTATTATAAAAATTGATACTATAGTTTTTTCCACAACTCTAGTTATTTTGAATACCATAATGTTTCATAGTCATTTAAAGAAGTTTAGGTATATATCTCTATTATAATATTTTTGTTGCAGGATCAGAAGCATTATGAAAAGTTAAGGAAAATCTATGCATCAGTTCCAGATAATACTGAAATAGAGGAAATGGAATATTCTTAGTATTTTATTTATATTCAGTATTTAATAAATATTTTAAAAATACTCATTAATGTTTTATTTTTTTTTAAATACTCTTCGCCATAATACAATTTTATCCATCCTCTTTCTGTTAGCATACTTTTTCGAGTTCGTTTTAAGTAACAAAAATTAATTTCCTCATAGTACGCATTAAAACTCTTTGGGACAATCTAAGTAAATTGCAATCTTCTGCAATTGCAGTTTTAATTTTCATTAGTGTTGGAATTTAATTTTTAAAATAAAATCCACGAATTTTCTTCACATATAACGTCATTATCAAATACAAACAACTTTTTCCTGCCACTTTTTTCGATATTTCGCTTCTTTATATTTTCACCACTTTTAATTGCATGGTAAACACTTCTAACATACACTTTTGTTATAGAACTGCACATTTTCACGGCATTATTGACAGACATTTATTTGCGCTTCGCTTTTAAATTCCGTCATACACGTTTTTTATGATACAATGTTATTGATATGTAAAGTTGGTCGTTTACGAGTATTCACCTGCATTTTATAAAATTGGTCACCAACATTCGCAACTGATTCCATTTTTAAAAACAGTATTCAAACAATAAAATATAAAAACAATCCTCTGCTCCGCTTTTTAATCTTATGAGAAATGATCCTATCTATCCAAATGACCTTCAACTGTCACATTCATTATGATCCAGTTTATAGCCATATCTCTTTTTGTACACTATAAAGGGAGATCGTAAATAAAGCGCACACACAAAATTACATTGGGCAGAAAGTATCATCGTAGTTTATCATCATTACACTTTCTATGGAGGAAATACTCTAGTAAAACTAGTGATTGGATTTATTTGTACGATTTACTGCCTACTGTTTTGGGACCTGGTCCACACTCTCGCATCTCCGGAATAAAGAATTTATTGAAATGAAACTCGCATCAAACTTTTACATTTTAATTGTATTTAATTCAAACCGCAATTTTATTACTCTTACAATTTGCTGGAAATTAGGTATGGTCCAATGTGAATCGTAAGCTAGCCCACCCTCTCGTATCTCACGAACTGAGAAATGTATTGGAATGAATGTTATATAATTTTTTTACATTTTAATTACAATTGCAGCATATACCTTTCCAGGAAATCGAGTGTGGTCCAGCTTGGATCAGATGCTAGTGCACCCTCTCGTATCTTTGGAACTAAAAAACGTATTGGAATGAAACTTGCATAATATTTCTTTACATTTTAATTATAGTTAACTGCAGCAAACTGCGATTTTATTACACTCGCCATTTCCAGGAAATCGAGTGTGGTCCAGCGTGAACCATAAGCTAGCACACACTCGTTTCTTCTGAACTAAAAAAACCTTGGAATGAAATTGCATTATTTACATTTCAATTATAATTAATTGCAGCAAACCTCAATTTTATTAAACTAGCCGTTCTTTTGGAAATCTGGTGTGGTCCGGCGTGAATTGTAAGCTACTCCACGTGTGACAGTGAGTTATCTATGTTTAATGAATTTGTCCAGAGAATAAAAGCAATTTTGTATCAGAAATGTTTTGAGATCTTGTTTGAATTTTGTTAAGGTTCTTGTTTGTTTCATGTTACGTGACAGCAGATTATAGAAATAACTTCTAGCATAGATGAGTGATTTTTTATAATTCATTTTGCTTGGCTAACTTTGATGAATATTACACTTAGTTCAAGTATTATATTTGTGGACATCAGAGTTTTTCTGGAATTATCCTCTATGCTGGAATGTATAGATCAGCAGTTTGTAAAGGTAAATACATGGACAAGTCAAGATGTAATGTTTAAATGTATTCCTGCATGACTCAAAAGTCAAGATTAAATATTAATCGGATAAATCGCTTCTGTATTATAAGCCACGCTTCATCTGTGCTTCCCTCCTCCACACTGCTACACAACATCCAATCACTGAATAAACCAATGCATAGTACAACTCTATTAAGTAATTTCTATATAAGTCACATTTTAATGCATTCATGGCGAAGTACGTCTTATTTAGTCTGTCACATAGGTACTCAATATGTTCTTCAAAGGTTAACTTTGAGTCCAGCCAAATTCCCAGAAATTTTGTACTACTGGATGGTAGAATATTGTTATTACCAATTTTAAATATTAGATTATTATTTGGTTGAAGTGGTGACGTAAATTCAACAAATATCATTTTTTGTTAGTTGATAATAGGATGGTTATTATTACACCAGCTGATAAATTCTTTAATAACAGTTTGTGTCTTGTTATAGAGCTCGTCGAGGCTATCTGCGTTCACTACAATAGTTGTATCATCTGCATATATAAATCTGTCCATCCTTAATATTCGGTGGCAAGTAATTTATATAAAGTACGAATAAAAGAGGGCCTAGCACACCACCTTGAGGAGTCCCTAAGGATATATTAAATTCATTAGAGAGTACATCTTCTACTTGTACTCTTAAAAGTGGATCTGTCATGTACGATTCAATCCAAAATTGAACTGGGCGCCTTATATCCATTGATTCTAATTTTATTTTTAGGTATTTAGGTCTGATAGTGCCAAAGGCTCATGTAAGATCAAAGAAAATTCCCACTGTATATTTATTTTGATTTATGCTTTCATAAACATACTGAACGAGCTCAGTGGCAGCAGTTTCAATGGAGAAATTTGAACGAAAACTATGTTGGGACAGAGTGACACCCATGTGTTTGTCCAGGTAAGCAGTTAATCTATTATACATAGCAGTTTCCAGTATCTTTGAGACACAGCTGAGTAAGCAAATCATTCTATAGTTTTCTAAGCTGTGTAGATCACCTTTTTTAAATACAGGTACTACTTTTGAAACTTTCAATTTACTAGGGAACTGGCCTTGGGTGACAGATGGGTTTGTTATAAATGCTAATCTAAAAGAAATTTCGTCAACACATTCTTTGAGTACTATAGCTGGAATTTCATCAATTCCTGAGGAGTATCTCTTTTTTAAACCCAGTATGATTGATTTGATCTCATGTTTAGTAACTGGCAAGAAAAACCTTGAGTATGAGTTTGGTTGAGGACCTCTATCGGTATAATAACATTATAATAAATAAAAAGTATTATCACTAAAAATTTTATATTAATTAAACGGTCACACTATTATTTTTATTAAAATTCATGTATTGCCTTTTATTAATAGCTTCTGCAAACATGGGTTCAATCCCTCAACTACTGTCGCTGATTTTTTCTGCCGATTAAGAAAATTTCTTAAGAAATGCAATAAGGAATTTTCACTAGGCTGAACAAAACCACTTGAGGTACTTGAAGATTGTTCTCAACATCAGTTTTCATTGAACGTTTATGTCGGAATTATGGGTGATCGGCTAATTGGAGCGGTATTTCTAGAGTATATGCCAATAGCAATGAGAAATGTAATGTGGTTTATGTACCATGGTGCACCAGCGCACTTTAGTATGGGTGCTCGTGAGTTTTGAAATGCTACATTCAAGAGATCTGGATTGGCCGATGTGGACCTCACTAATGGTCTTGATATCCGGATGTAAATCCCTTGCAATTTTTTCGTAAGGGGGTTTTTCGAAACTGAAGGTATTTACATTACTTCAATGAAAAATAAATAAGATTTGAGAAATCGCGTATTGATGAAATATAGGCAGAAATATATTTACCCGATGCAACGCGACGCTTCGCAACGACACGCTACCCCATGAGAATCTGGCACATCTATTTGCCATAAGAATGTATTAGCTAGGACCACATCCAACCATGCGGCTGTGACGCTACACAGCCCGGCGGCATGCAACATGATGCAGATCCAATTGCCCAGATTTGCGTAATGTCGCGTAGGGTAGCTTTACACAAGGATTGTTAACTGTTTACAGGATTGCTCGATCCCTATACTACAATGTAATCCATAATTGTGACGTCATCAAAGATCCAAAGATCTCGAACTTGTAGAAATAGGTACACTTTATACTGTTATGACAAACTTTAATAAATAATAATATTAATAATCATTCAAATACGAAAATTCTCTTGCAAATGTGAAATATAACAAACACAAAATAGGTATATTTTGACAATTCGATTACATATATCTTCGATGACGTCACAAAGGCGGATGACAAAATTGAGCGATCGAGCAATCCTGTAAACAATTAACAATCCTTGAGCTTTACAGACTTACTTACAGCTGTACTTTAGATAAGTACAAAATTGTTTTATTTAATATACATGGTGTACAGAGATTGTATATTACACTCGGAGAATCTAGTAGAAAAGTGGCCAGGGGGGCGATAAAAATTTCTGCATGGAAATATGAGAAAGAAATGGCGTTTTTAGTACCCTTTTTGGATGAGACAAACTCACAGTAATCTTGGTGAGTAGAGGTCAAACGAAAACGAAGATGATTAGGAGGAGAACGAGGCAGACGAGCAATCTACTAGGATATCAAAAATTATCTTGGTCAAGGGTGGTTGTGGAATGTAAAACGTGTGTCTTACTTTAAATTTGAAATAATTATGTCACTGTCATACTCACATCATCAATAACCTAGAAATTTCATACCTATTTATTTCAGTTGTAAAACAATAATGAACTACAAATTATGAAATAACGGTTTTAGTAACAAGAGAAACTAAATCACAGTAATTGTTGGAAATGTCCCCCGTTTTGTTCGATGCACAAATTGACGCGCCTCCTCATGCTGTGAAAAGCATTTTGCAGCATTTCTGGCGTTATGGTTGCACATTGCTGAACAATTCTTTGTTGCAGTTCTTGCAAATTATTTACCGGAGTTGCGAAAATCTTGTTTTTTAAGTAAGGAAATATAAAATAGTCCATAATTGTCAAACAAGGTGATCTCGGAGGAAACTCAACTTCTGTATGCAAACTTATCAACCGGTCATCAAAAAACTTGCGGAGGAAAGCAGTATTTTCTTGTGTAGTATGTGCTGTTGCACCGTCATGCTGGAAATAACCATACCGAAGTTCATCATCGTTTAACTGTTGCACAAATTCAGCCAAAAAGTTGTGTCTATACCTTTCTGCGTTGACGGTGAAATCGAAAAAAATAGGCCCAATTATTCTTCTGCGAGAAACTGCCATCCAAACACTAATTTTTTGAGCATGAAGTGGTGATTCAGTAAAAACATGAGGGTTATCATTGCTCCAGATTCGCATATTTTGAGAATTGATGTATCCCGAAAGGTGGAACCACGCTTTGTCAGAAAAAAAAGTTAAGTCCAGAAGATCGTCATTCATTAAATTATTGACAAACCAATGGCAGTAAGCAAGGCGTCTGGGGTGGTCTGCGGGCAGAAGAGCTTGATGTGCTTGCATCTTATATGGATGCATGTTCAAGTCTTTCTTTAAAATCTTATGACATGTTCCAAAATAAAATCCAATTTCCTGAGAAAGACGTTTCAAAGGTTTTGCAGACTCCTCTTCCATACGTTGACGAACGTCATTGACAACTTCTTCTGTACGAACTCTTGGTCTACCAGCACCTTTTTTATGAGTCACACAACCAGTTTCGCGAAACACTTCAACACAATTTGTAAGGCACGCATAAAAATTGTCCGGTAATATTGCCACGTTTGGGAAGTGCTCTCGAAAATTGTCCAAACACAAACGTTGACTGTATAGCCAATTTCCATTAACTAGCGCACCCGTTCGAAAATAGGCTTCAATCATGAAAATTTTGTGCTGTGTGGTAAGAGGCATGATTCAAAAACTGGATTAGAAAATTTCAGCACAATGACTTGACAGATTCTGACACAACAAAACATATTCAAAAATTTAAAGTAAGACACACGTTTTACATTCCACAACCACCCTTGACCAAGATAATTTTTGATATCCCGGTATTAGGTCCCTAGAAGATAAAGAAACACAGCAGTGACCTGAGCTCCAGCAGCAGCCTGAAAAAACGGTACCTGTGAAACCACCTCAGGATCCCTTAAATAATAAGTTTTGGAAAAGTTAGACACCTGCACACGAAATGGTGCAAATTATGAAACAGAACTCTGAAGTACGAAAAATGTGTTACAACGAGACATCAAAATCCAAAGAATTAGACGAGATTGACATGTTTTACTTAAGCAAGACAAAAACGGTAAAGCGCCTGCCCTGTGAAGAACAAGCTAAAATTTGCATGCAGTTGTGTCAACTTGTGTCGGAAGCATATATTTGGAATATAGAAGGCAATCGTGACTTTTCTTTTCTTTGAATATTTTGTTAATTTATATATATTTTATATGTAAATGTTTTGTTTATAATGTTTATGTAACAAAAGTAGTTTATAATAATTTTGCATGAGTTACCAACTCACCTTAAACAAACGGCTAGTCACAGTTTAGTACTAATTTCTTGACCAAACGTGGTATCAGTTTTTTTATTCCTTCTTTTAATAAGTCAAAGACATATTCAAATTGTTCTCTTCCCAGTCGGAAGTATATGTGAAATCTGTTGCTATTTTCCTCTTTATCTAGTATATCTATAACTGTATGGAATTTGCCCTCGGGCTTTCTTCTTAAGTTAATTTCATGTACCCATATTGTTCTGTTTACACGTTGTTCCAAACACAACAGCTGCTGATATATTTTCCACTTCCTCCTCGTATTCGTCAAAACTTTCCATTATTTTAATGTAATGTATTCCTCTATTGCGCAGAACACAAACTAACCTTTCGCTATTCTTGTCAGCTTCAACCAGATATGCACACCCAAGCAAATATACGCATTGCGTCGCGTCGCGTGTCGTTTCAAAGCGTCGCGTTGCACCGGGTAAGTATATTTCTGCCTTCACTGTTTTTTCAGTACATTAGGGAAGTTTTCAAATATATTTATTATTGAGCAAACCGAATTGACTACGTTACAGATTCGGGAAATGTGAAAAGCCTTGTTTGTTAAGTATACCTATCAAAATAATATATTTCTCGGCTGCACTCTTTGTGGATCATAGTAGTTTAGTCACGAGGAAATATCTAACAAACATATACGTTTTGTAACTATCTTAGAAATAAATAACAGACTCGATATTTTTCTTCTTACTGATAACTTAAGAATATTGAATTTTGTCCTTATTAAATTGTACTTTAGGTCATTTGGAAATGTTTAATGTTTTTTATAATGTAAGTAAGAGAGAAATTTATTCTGTGCAGTTTCTAGATTTTTAGACAGATCCCAAACCTGAAACCCAAATTCTAACTTAGATCTAACAAAATTGTAATACAATAGTTTTGTAGTTTCTATTGAGTTTCGCATAATAAAATCCACGTTTTTATAGGCTTGACATAGTCATAGTCTCAATATGTTCTGAGAAATTAAGATTTTTATTAAATAACACACCCAGATCAATTTGTTTAGTCACTTGTGTCAATTGCACATTATTTTTTTATTACATATTACGTATACATATTATGTACCTAATAACATATTTTCTTTTAACGAGCAAGCCATGGTCACACATCTTTTAGCATTTAAGGGTAACTTATTAATACCACTCCATGAGAAAATTTTATGTCCTTTTGTAATAATTGCATCATTATAATTTAATTTAATATCATCAGCATACATTAAACATTTAGCATGTTGCAAACAATCTGGCATTTCATTGACAAAAAGCACAAACAGCAATGGCCCAAAGTTACTTCCCTGGGGGACACTAGACTACCTTAGATTACGAATAGTGCCGATAGACTGTTCATGGGTTTTATTTGCTGATGCCTAGATCTTACGTAAGATTTAAAAAACTACAACGAATTATTAGACATTTTATAAATTTGTAACTTCATTAACAAAACATCATGAAACATATTTCAAAAATGAATGAAAGCAGATACCAACTATATTATATTTTTGGAAAGCTCTCTTCATGGCCTCTCTGATGATTAAAAAAGCCAATAACAAACCATTTCGTACCCATATTCATTTTTTTCTAAAATAAAAATAAAACATTGAAAAGTGGGTGAGCTGTGTGGGTGACCCAGACTGTAGGTACCTATTATACTGTAAATCATTTGTTCAAATCCCTTTGTATTGCTGAAAGAATAGATATGGGTCTAGATGATATTGGATATAGTTTTTCAATGTTAATAGCTAAAAATAATGGTTTTACATAAGTATTGAATTAGATATAGTGACAGAATAAATATCCAAAAAAGTGTTTTCTTGCCTACTATAAATTTCCTATGTTAATTGCTTTGTATGGGGTGGTTTTATGTTGTTTTTCATCATTTTTACATTGCATAGGTACTCACACAATAAAAATGATGAAAACAACATAAAACCACCCCATACAAAGAAATTGAAATAGGAAATTTATAGTAGGTAAGAAAACACTTTTTTGGATGTTTATTCGGTCACTAATTTAATTTAATACCTACTTATGTAAAACCATTAATTATTTTTAGCTATCCGAAAGCTCGGACGAAGTGTAGGATGATTTGTCCATGTATCTGGCTGAAAGTCCTCTAAAAATAAAAATAATGAAAAAATAGTATTTCTTTTCAGTTTTTTATTGAAGAAATATGGGTCTATAATTTTCAATATTTTCTTTAATACCGTTTTTATGTATAGGAATTATTAAACTTTTTTCCAGATTGAACGAAATGCATTAGCTGCCATAGATAATATGTCTTGCCGTCTTGTAGCTTTATTTAAATTTAAACATCCCATTTCATTATTATTTATTTGTGTCATATGTGGCTTTGTCCCCAAATATAGATTGAAAGTATTCTGAAAAATCCTATACTATTTCCCTATCACTAGCCAATGTAACATTAATATTCTTCAAATACCTCAAGGAATCATCCCTTGAATTTTTGTCGTACGTTCAGTAAACAGCCTGTACATACAGTGTGTCCCTCCACTTTTGCTTGTAAGCAAACCAGAAATATAGGAAGGGCCATTAAAATATGGGATCTATATTTTTGTAGGTACCTATATATACCGGGTGGCCTTAAAGTGGATGGCCTATTAGACGTATCTCGAGAATGAATATATCCATTTTTCTGAAATTTTGGCTGTGGACATAACCTCGAAAGTTCTATAAAAAGAAAATATTTTCCAGGGTGTGGCACTTCCGGTTATACCGGAAGTCGACATCAACTTGCTTATTTTAAATGGAACACCCTATATGTTATTTCATTTTTGGATTCTACGTAAAATTCTAAACATATTTCATGTAGGATGTCCTATAACAAAGTTTCTTAGATATGTCTTAAATTCTACATATCTTTAACTCACTACTCTACAAGTAACTACTTATATCATTTATGAATACATTTAATGTCTACTTAATGTCAGCATGCATTTGCACCTTTTATTCATAAAATTTTAATATCTTTCTCAAATTGGTTTACATGCCCCTCCAAATACAATTAGAAATAATTTGAACTTTGCAATAAATTTTCGTAGATAAAATTATGGAAAGCATTTTCTGTTAGGAACAATATAAAAATAAAGCTGACTTAGATTTCTTTACTTTAACACAAATTAATTCTTGTTTTTGTAGTACCTACCTACTTTTCTCTATATTTGTTTTATTTGTGTTCCTCTGATTCTAAATTACTGAATGTAATCTCCGATCAACGCTGCTAACCATAGAAATGCTGATTTGCAGGCGAGTGTTATCGCCCAGGGGAAAAAGTAATCATCCCAAAGATAGAAAAGAGGGAGACAAAAAGGAAGTCAGTCGGTCTTGTAACATTGTATTGATATGTGGTTCTTATTAATAATTGAAGTACACTTATTTGTTCTAAAATTAGCTTGTCAATTATTGTTCTAATGAAACAATTATAATTAGATTTGCAATTAGGGCATATGCTTAAATTAATTTGTAAAATTCTTGATCAAAATGCACATTATCTGTTAATAAAACATTACATTACAACAGAAATACAAATGTTTCTTACTGTGTGCAACCCTTTTTAGTTTTCGAATAAAAACCATATTTATTTTTTTGTTTATTACAATTGTTTCCTAATTTTGTTTTTAAGATTTGTTAAGTAAGAAAAATACTTTAGTATTTATGTTCAAAATATTTTTCTTATGATTTACTAGTTTGGCAATGGCTTAGTAATCATCATATTGCTATGATGATTACTGCTATTAATCACTGTTTTGTTTAATACAATTAACTCATTTGCACACCTCTTCCTAGTGTGTTTAACCTTAATTTAAGTGTCAGACGTTGACACTGTCATAAATAAAATCACAGCCTGATGTGACTTTAAGCTATACTTAAACTCGCTAAGGAGTGGTGGGCTAATAGGTACGCAATGTAACAATGTAATAGAAATGTACAACAAAAATAGAAAAAAAAAAGTTCAGAAATGCATTTAATATGGACAAATATATTTACTATACTTAGTGTCCCATGACTATGAGGACGGTTTGTAGACTGTCAGAAACATTATACAAAGAAAATTGAAAAGCAGAGGTTCATTGCGCTATTGACTATTATTTGTCATTTAGAGTGGTCACATGTTACTTCATGATTTATTATGGAACACTCTGTATATTTGTACATTTTCTGAAAGATCACAAACTACTGAGTCGAAAACATGTGGAATAACATTTCCGAAGTACTTGACATTTAATTTTTAATTATTTTCACATGCAAGGGTTCCCAAAGTATATTTCTTGGAATACAAGATCAAGATTTCAATTTTTATGTATAATAAGGCTCTAACGTGTATTATTTTTCGCATATTTTCTTAAAACTGCAAAGTGTTTCATTTTATTAATTTCAAACAGCTATAACTTTTTTATTGCAAATAGAACAGTTCCATTAGATTCGAAATAAAATAATTATGGCTCTTTCCAAAAATGCAATATATCTGAATACCAGTGGCACCTGTGGCATCTGAAAGATGCCACAATCCTGAGGCACCTGACGATACCTATGTCATTTTAAGTTTTTCAAAGTTATTCATATTACTACCAGCTCATTATTTTTCTTGCATACTATAGGAACTATATTATGTAAGCATTTTATATACATTTAGAATCGTTAAATGAGAGAATGAAGAAAATAATTATTTACTTGTGAAAAATAATGATCTACAGCCATTTTATTTCCAACACTATCGAAACATGTATGTATGCTGTGTTTACCGATAACAGGCCATTTTTTTTAATAAGATAAATTAATCATAAAAGACTTAATAGCTGTCATAGAAAAACACATTAACAACGATAACCATTTTATTGACATTAAAACCTTTTTTATATGACATCGTCACTTTTATGTACAATATATTTACAGTTTTAAATGATCTGAGAGAGCACTTAATACAACAATGCACCACTTGTTAAGAGTCTTGTTTTATATATATTGGCCTTCCCATGAAATAAGGTCCAACATTATCACTTACATTTCCAGCTGGTTTTCGCTCAGGTTTTCGTGAAGGATTACTGGACAGTTTAAAATTATTTTTAATATATTTGAAAACTCCTTCTCCAGGTAGCTTAGGTAGTAGTTTTGGATGTGTATACCATAAACGATAAGTAACAAACCAAGTTATTATAGCTGCAAGGCCTCCCAAAAACTTTTCAACCATTACATGATAATATAGCATTGTACATATTAACATAATATCCCACATTATTTGAAGTATGGATATTAGTATGATTAAACCTCTGATGTACGATGTGTATTTTTCATAATATACCTTTATTTTCTTTAGTTCATCATCACTGAGGAAACGAAGAGGATTGGAATTATATTCTGTTAATTTTGAAGTCCTATAGTGTTCCTCCAAGCGTATATGTTCTCGGATTCCATCCCAATTTAGAATGCTTTTAGTTTCTTCTATGATAAACAGACTTCCATATATTAATATAAAAGAGTGGCCTGATAAATCAAAGCCATTCCATAAATGTCCAGCTTGTAAACATGTACCTTTTGTAAAATAGTTTAAGTTTCCACATTTCCCAAAAGATGCCTCAATGTAGTTAAAAACAGTTGTCCAAAACCACCAAAAGAATGTGGCTATTCCGATTCTTAGTAAGTGATGTTTTATTATTACATTAATTTGTCCACAGCAGTAAACTAATGATGTTAAAATCAGAAATGGTACCAATAATATTAAATTCCATCCCCAAGCGAATTTAACAAAAAATTTGTTAAAAACATTATCAGATCTTGACAAATACATTTTTGGTATCGGTATTACATCTGCAATCAACGACACTAAAAAAAGACTTCCTAAATATATAGCAATTTTTATATTGGTATTAAAAAACAAAGATTTTTTGCACACATATAAAATCATTAAAGTGAATATTTCTCCGATAGATGTTGGACCCGTTGTTGGTTTTGTGCCTTTTGGATCCACGTTTATATCATTGTTAGGGCGAAAATTTAAATTTACAGAGTGGCTGATTCGTCGTTTATTGTGCATTTTATACAAAAAAATCCAGAACTGAGAGCTTGGCCAAATTTCACACTGTCATCTCTGTTGTTAGCTTGACCAGTAGTTCAGGTTTCAGGTTATGATCATAGATTATAAATGGTTGGTTATGAATGTTCCATGTTCACGGTCCGTATAATGGTATAACCATAGACTGTAAGTCTATGGGCATAACCATATATATGTAGTATTACATGATACAACTACACTGATATGCAAGGATTGTTAACTGTTTACAGGATTGCTCGATCGCTCAATTTTGTCATCCGCCTTTGTGTCGTCATCGAAGATATATGTAATCGAATTGTCAAAATATACCTATTTTGTGTTTATTATATTTCACATTTGCAAGAGAATTTTCGTATTTGAATGATTATTAATATTATTATTTATTAAAGTTTGTAATAATATTATAAAGTGTACCTATTTCTACAAGTTCGAGATCTTTGGATCTTTGATGACGTCACAATTATGGATTACATTGTAGTATAGGGATCGAGCAATCCTGTAAAAAGTTAACAATCCTTGACTGATATGCTCATATCTTGACCAAATTTCGTTTGTTCTGCGCACGACGTCATTCTTGATGCTAAAATGGCGAAAATTCAAATGCGTTACTGTCAACGTGACTGTCAGTGATATAATTATTTTCGTGTTTGTCAATTGTATTCCCGTATTATTATAATTGTGAGGTCCGAGAGTTATCAAGTTGTTATTTTTATATTATAGGGTGGTGTTTATTTACAGTAGTGCTTCTTATTATCTCTTCAAATTATAAAATTTAGGTTAGAATTATATTCGATAGGTAGATCGGTACACAGAATGCGGTTTGAATTAAAATAAGAAAGATTGATATTAATCAACTATTATTTTAGTTTCCCTGTATGAATCGTGTATTATAATTCCATAATCGACGTTTCTTTTATATTGTTATCTTTGTTTACAAGTATTTTATTTAATTTTGTATCAAAACTGACGTCACGCTCATCGATAGACCACGCCCTCATGCGCATAGGCATATCAGTGTAGTTGTATCATGGTAGTATTATATATATATGGGTATAACCCAAGAACCCTAAACAAAGAAGGACTGATCAATCAGTAACAGCCAATCACATTTGTTTATCACTTATGTGACGTCAGTGGATTCCCTTTAGCGGGAGATTTGAAATTTAAATATCATCTTTGTTTTAATTTGACAGCTTTAACCTTTTAACATAACCTATATATGTCACATTGTCATGTAGAATGTCTCGGTTGTCTTTGGAATGTCATCACTGTCATCAGTCATGTCATAATATCAAAGTATTTTTGTATCATATCATAGTAATCTGTGCACTGATTAACAAAACACAAGTTATCACAGTTGTCAAATCGACAACGATTTTTGTACAACGGACTTCAAATCGTAAGATATATATCGTAAAACACATATATAAGTACTTTAAAATCACATTTGATTGCATTAATACAGTCTCTGAAATAATATTGGGTTGGATATTTTGACTGAAAATTTTTGAAATTGCAATTAGAGGCAAATTTGACAATAGGGGATCCACTGACGTGTTACGAGAAATCTGTTGAAAATGACCTTCAAATTTTTATGAATGAATTGATCAGTCCTTCTTTGTTTAGGGTTCTTGGGTATAACGCAAGAACCCTAAACTAAGAAGGACTGATCAATCAGTAACAGCCAATCACATTTGTTTATCACTTATGTGACGTCAGTGGATTCCCTTTAGCGGGAGATTTGAAATTTAAATATCCTCTGTTTTAATTTGACAGCTTTAACCTTTTAACATAACCTATATATGTCACATTGTCATGTAGAATGTCTCGGTTGTCTTTGGAATGTCATCACTGTCATCAGTCATGTCATCATATCAAAGTATTTCTGTATCATATCATAGTAATCTGTGCACTGATTAACAAAACACAAGTTATCACAGTTGTCAAATCGACAACGATTTTTGCACAACGCACTTCAAATCGTAAGATATATATCGTAAAACACATATATAAGTACTTTAAAATCACATTTGATTGCATTAATATAGTCTCTGAAATAACATTGGGTTGGATATTTTGACTGATAAGGCGTTTTTTAATCAACTTACAACAGCTTAAAATTTTAGATGTTAGCTATTTTAAGCTATTCGATTGGGAATTGTTACATTCTGTTGTTAGATGATTTAAGCAAAAAAAACATAAAACAGCTAACACTGTTCTGTAGAATGGTAAGGTGTTATGGTAAGTATTCCTATCTTTCTCTATAACCTAAAATTTATAATAAATGCCAAAGAAATAACTGTTAACGAGAGTCAGGATATAATCAATCACTTAAATACAGGTAGATTAGATAACAAGAACAGTTTTTATTAACTTGTGCATTTTACACATACATATAATTAATTTTTCAGTGTGACAATAGAAGTATGTGGACAAAATCAAAAAAACATAACCTCAATCACTTTTTATTGGGATTACAGCTAACATCAAATAACATCCTTACCACTACTAACAAAACATGATAAAATTTTAAGCTGTTGTATGCTGATTAAAAAACGCCTAAAATTTGTGAAACTGCAATTAGAGGCCAATTTGGCAATAGGGGATCCACTGACGTGTTACGAGAAAACTGTTGAAAATGACCTTCAAATTTTTATGAATGAATTGATCAGTCCTTCTTTGTTTAGGGTTCTTGGGTATAACGGACCGTGATGGATGAATAGGTCCGTTCGATTGTCGGCTAGTGTAGTGTGCACCAGTGTGTACTACACTACATTTTCATCAGCTGATTTATGTTAGTGCAATATAAGAACACTAGACAGACCGTCCTTGAGTGCAATATACACCGTACGTTGATATAAGGCATTGGTTGTAGTGCACACTTTCCTAAATACCTAGTGACAAACGAATGGAATTCTGAAATTAGTCTAATTCAGTACTACACTTTTCGAGCAAACGAATGGACCTAATGTTATGATCACAAAACAGAAAGAATTATAATCAAAGAAGATATAAGTAAAGGTACGTTCAGTACGCAGCTTGGATGATAGATGAATGATGATAGAATAATAGTGGAAAATATAAACGCTGCTAGACGTTCACAACGAAGATCTGCATAAACGCTTTTAACAGCTAGTAAGTAGATTTCAAAATGTCTAACGAAGATTACTTTTGTTCGGCAGCAACGAAATATTACATTTTCACCAAAAGGAAACAAAAATTAAGAAAGTATCATGTGCATCCCATAAACAGGGAAAGGCACCGACTGGGAGAATTGAGAATTTCACCATTTATATCCTCAACTACGAAATATCCCCAGCGGTTTTACGCATATATCAAATACAGCAAAATTTGTACAGCTTTTTGCAGATACAGCAATATCTGTAGATAGGTACATTTAAAAGTTATGTTTGTAGAAATCACTTACAATATTGTTAAAGTGATAAAAATAAATTAAAATGAATACTATAACAACGCCATCATACATCCGATAAATGGATATTAAAGGGTCACGCGGGAGGAGAGGACGGGAACCACTTCCCTGGAAGCTAGATCTTCGCTAACCGCTAATCTAGTTGAAGTGAACGCCCGGTTTTTCTATGAACTACTAAGTATTCTACTTTTACTAAATTCTCAAATGTATTTTACGTTAATATACTCAATATTGGATTAATTTGTTATTCGAGATTGTTATAATTTAATATTATATTAAATTAACTATCTATTTTTTGGTTAATAATTTCTGTACCTATGTGTATGTAAAAGTTAAGTTTCTTTGTAAATGTTAGCTGTTCTGCTTACTCCAGCCGTCTTGGCCCTATCTGTTTGCGTGATGACAACTTAAGTACTTTTATTGTATACAAATATTCATGTGTTACTTCAGTCTACGTCTTAAGATTTAATGGAATGTATCATTTTTGTAAGCTCGGAGCGGTGGTTTGGGTAGATAAATAATTGTGAATAAAGTTACTTTCTGGATTTTGGATTATTATTTCATCGGATTTTTACATAAAAACTAACATCAGAAGTGGGATATCTTCCTTATACATAATACAGGGAAGAAAAGAACTTAATTGTGCTTTGTTCGATATAAAATATGGCTGACTTTGAAGAACACGTGCCGGACGAAAGTGTTAGGGATGAAAGTGAATCCGATTTAGTTCAACAGGGCAGTGCTGTCAGTGACCAAATGTTAAAAATATGGAAAAAGCAGCAAAAACCTAATACACAATTTCAACCATATATATAATACTACTATATCGCGGGTAGAGGCTCAAAAATTCCGAAAACATCACGGCGCCGTCATACAATCTCTATCCTTATCGAGAGTACCTTAGTCAAATATGCGCATGCGCACGAATTTCGCGACATCCAATAAGCATGCAGCATAAATACTGCATCTCTGTCTACCGACTTCTTTTAAAACAAAGTTGAAAAATGGAAAGTCTGGCAACCTATAAACAATGTGTCAGCTTCCCTAACTATGGATATCGACAAAATCTGCGCATGCGCAAATCGAACAAAGGGTCTCTGGAACAGTATAGCACTATATCTTTTGTTCTTTAATGTTTTCAGAGAAACCGCTTATGGGCCAACATAGGAAATACGCGATATAGTAGTATTATACAGGGTGTGTCATTAGTGGGTAATTGTTCGATTACTCACAAACGATACATTATATCAAAAAACTTTTTATATGAAAATTTTTTGGCACTAAAAGTGCATATTGTAAAAATATTTTCAATTACACAGGGTGTTCCAAAAAGTCAGGACAAGGTGCAAGTTGGTTATTTCAAATGCGACACCCTATATATTATTATATTTTTGAAATCTAGGGATCACTAGCAACATATTCGTATTAAGGTTCCCTATAGCTATCTCTTTTCGTTTTCGAGATATTTAACAGTTAATGGAAAAAAACCTGGTAACACTGCATTGGAAAATAAATAAAATTTCCTCTATGACACAATGTGAAAAGGAAAAAAGTGTAGTGTCAGTTAGCACAAGGGATACCTTAAATATTGCACTTGAAATTATTTGTCCATTTTATACAGGGTTATTTTTATCGTGATTTGTATTTCACAATGTTAAATTGCCTAAATCTCATTTTTTTTAAATGGAACACCCTGAATTTTGTTATGGAATTAGATGGAGAATTTAATTACCTTTCAAATGGTATTTGGATGTCCTATACGAAAAGTTGACCGGTTTCGAGATATCACGATTTTTTGAAAATTTAGCTTCCATAACTGATAATTACAAATTATAGTCAAGTAAGTTATGAAAACAATTTATTTTGTTGTGGAAATTATTTAACTGTCAAATAAATATTCGATTTTGTGTAATCTGTACATTTTATATGCAAGATGCACTATTCCATAATGCCCTCAAAAGCACCACGAATTCTGTTCATCATGTTTTCTCGTGTGGTTGATGGTGTGCGGTAAACTAAATCTTTTGTGTATCCCCATAAAAAAAATCTAATTTTGTAAGGTCCGGGTACCGAGGAGGCCATGAGATAGGCCCTCCCTTCCTATCCACCTATTAGTGTAGGTACTCCCTATTTAAAAATCTCCTTACTGAACCGCTGTAATGTGTAGGGCAACCGTCATGCTGCAACCGCGTCCCTGCTAAAATGTTCAGAGGAATATCTTCAAGATAATTTAAAAGTTGATTTTCCAAAAAATGGAAATAAATTTTCCATTGACAGTGTTTAGGACGGTAGACATGCATGCATAGGTGGAGATTAAATGTATGGGGGGGATTCTCGGAGACAAGGTGATTGGACCATATTTTTTTGAAGCGACTGTCAAAGGAGAAATTTATTTGCATTTTTTGGAAAATCAACTTTTAAATTATCTTGAAGATATTCCTCTGAACATTTTAGCAGCGATGTGGTTGCAGCATGACGGTTGCCCTACACATTACAGCGGTTCACTAAGGAGATTTTTAAATAGGGAGTACCTACACTAATAGGTGGATAGGAAGGGAGGACCTATCTCATGGCCTCCTCGTTACCCGGACCTTACAAAATTAGATTTTTTTTATGGGGATACACAAAAGATTTAGTTTACCGCACACCATCAACCATACGAGAAAACATGATGAACAGAATTCGTGGTGCTTTTGAGGGCATTTTGGAATAGTGCATCTTGCATATAAAATGTACAGATTACACAAAATCGAATATTTATTTGACAGTTAAATAATTTCCACAACAAAATAAATTGTTTTCATAACTTACTTGACTATAATTTCTAATTATCAGTTATGGAAGCTAAATTTTCAAAAAATCGTGAATATCTCGAAACCGGTCAACTTTTCGTATAGGACATCCTAATACCATTTGAAAGGTAATTAAATTCTCCATCTAATTCCATAAAAAATTCAGGGTGTTCCATTTAAAAAAAAATGAGATTTAGGCAATTTAACATTGTGAAATACAAATCACAATAAAAATCACCCTGTATAAAATGGCCAAATAATTTCAAGTGCAATATTTAAGGTATCCCTTGTGCTAACTGACACTACACTTTTTTCCTTTTCACATTGTGTCATAGAGGAAATTTTATTTTCCAATGCAGTGTTACGAGGTTTTTTCCATTAACTGTTAAATTTCTCAAAAACGAAAAGAGATAGCTATAGGGAACCTTAATACAAATATGTTCCTAGTGATCACTAGATTTCAAAAATATAATAATATATAGGGTGTCGCATTTAAAATAACCAACTTGCACCTTGTCCCAACTTTTTGGAACACCCTGTGGAATTGAAAATATTTTTACAATATGCACTTTTAGTGCCAAAAAACTTTCATGTAAAAAGTTTTTTGATATAATGTACCGTTTGTGAGTAATCGAACAATTACCCACTAATGACACACCCTGTATATATGATTTCAACAACAAATGATGCAAGTATTGTTCACAATGGCGGCACAGCATACTTTCGTTCCGACTAGCCCACCAGCAGTGTCTACGCCTGCGTTGGATATTGTCAGATCCACTGAACTGTATATAATAGTTATTATATATATAGTTCATTGGTTAGATCCGCTTTGGCGCACATTCGGCTATCGTCTTTCGATCCCGATGATACTCTATTTTCAATGATCGAATGGATGAAGGACGTAACACGCATGCAGCAAGAAATTGATATATATGACACACTAGTTTTATTAAAAGCCAGTGACGCACTCCGTGGACGGGCGACCCGTTTTATAAACAATGGAAGCCGCTTGTACGTGCCTGGGCTTCATTTCGCAGGGATTTTGAAGTTGCTTTTCCTGATTAAGGCAACTTACTGCTACCAGAATACGTGCTTGTCTCATCACTCTAAACTGGCTGCCATCAAGCGATTCTACCCTTGTTCTATCCCAATTTTCCTTGGGAAATAACTTAGTTTTCTTGAAGATGAAGTAGAGGCTGGAATGAAATTTGTGATGCTCCCAAAAGTGCCATTCGGAAGTAGCAACCATTTTCAAATCGATCAACTGAAAGTTTTCGAAAACGACGTCGAAATTCTCGGTTAATGCAGAAAATGTGATCGTTATGGACACAAACAAGTTGACTGTGAAGCACCACATGTTACAGGAACTTCAATTGATCGAGTTAGTT
Source organism: Pogonocherus hispidulus (assembly GCA_963924545.1). NCBI lineage: Eukaryota > Metazoa > Arthropoda > Insecta > Coleoptera > Cerambycidae > Pogonocherus > Pogonocherus hispidulus. The sequence continues at coordinate 45,320,515 of OZ004692.1, read as the reverse complement.
TCCTCAGCTGTAAAGCAAAACAATTTTATTAAACGGTCAATCAACAAAACGTGTATGTACATTCTGTGAAAAATGGGACACAAAAGACGTTTGCTACTGCAAACATAGAGCTTCAAGTTTGAAATAGGTTTTGTTGACGCGAAAGACTCGTTTCTGACGTTCAATCCCATGTGCCACGATAAATAAAGACAAAACGGTTGTTTCAGTTCCATATTTAGTGGATACTGGCTCTGACGTTTCACTCATGCACGAAACAGTAGCCCATAGTCTAAATTTGGGTATTAAACCAAGCCTCAAATTTTAAATGGACTGGGAAATGATGTAACCCGAGCCATTGAACAGTATACAACAGTTTTGTTTACACCTTTTATAACACTTGAAATTGATTTCACTGTTGTTTCGCGGAATCTATCCGTGGAGATTCTACGGATAGATTCAAATTTTAAATGGACTGGGAAATGATGTAACTCGAGCCATTGGGCAGGATAGAACAGTTTTGTTTACACCTTTTATAACATTTGAAATTGATTTCACTGTTGTTTCGTGGAATCTATCCGTGGATATTCTACGGATAGATTTAAATTTTAAATGGACTGGGAAATGATGTAACTCGAGCCATTGGGCAGTATAGAACCGTTTTGTTTACACCTTTTATAACACTTGAAATTGATTTCACTATTGTTTCGTCGAGTCTATCCGTGGAGATCTATTCTAACAACACTATCGATGTTATTATTGGACTTGACGTGTAAAAACGAAAAGGACTTACAGTAGAAACAGGAGCTGGTGGAGCTTATAATATATTTCGTGACCTACACTACTTACACTTGTACTAAGTATACAAAATGCAACGAAAATGAAAGAGATGTCGGATTGGACGAGCGAATAAGGGCTGAATTAAAAGAAATTCTTGAGACGGCTCGGTTACAAACACCCTAAACTGTTGAACAGCTGTTGGTTAGGGCTGCTGAATTAGCACGTGAGAAGGTCATTCAACGGGTGAAATCAGTCACTCAACAGTCAACGACAAGTTTTAATAAGAAGAGAGTTCCGGAAGTGCCGTTCGCTGTAGATGACAGGGTGGTCGTACAAAATACACAAACCACAGTTTGCCTTCAGGAGGCAAACTCAAACCGAAATTTAATGACCGTTTCAAGGTGATTTATTGTTTGGAATCTGAAGGGTATGCCTTACGGCGTATCGATGATTGTTGTAGAACAACTCTTGCCGCTCATGAGCATTTACGGCCCTGACCTCAGTAGCTAAAGAAGCTAAATTTATTGATTGTTGATTGTTGCCCTACTAACACCGCAGCGTACTAACCCATTATTTTACAAGGTCCCTGTAAATGTTTACAGGCTTATTAGGTCCCCGAAAACATCGGGTAGTAATTCAGATTTAAGGTACCCAAATAAACTTTGGGCTTTGATTAGGTCCCTGAATATTAACTCAGGCTTAAGGTCTCCAAATAAACTTTGGGCTTTGATTTTCAGGTCACCAAAATAAACATTTGGGCGATTAAAGGCCCCTGAATAGTAATTCAGGCATGAGGTCCCCAAATTAATTTTGGGCTTTGATTTTAAGATCCCCGAATAAAAAAATTGGGCTATTACAGGTCCCTGAATAGTAATTAAGGCTTAAGGTCCCCAAATAAACTTTGGGCTTTTATTGAAGGTCCCCAAATGATCATTTGGGCTTTCTAAGGTCCCTAGCATGGTTATAAACACCATGTTAGGCTAAGGTCTACCTACATGGTGGGACGAGAGGTTTCTCTCATTTTACATTTTATATTTTTGTATTTTCATTTACAAAATGTGGTAAAAAAAATTGTCACACCACTGTTATTAGTTTGCTGTTTTGTCTATATTGTTAATAGGTTCAAGGACGACCCTACATCAGCAAGGCCGTGTTAGCTGTTCTGCTTACTTCAGCCGCCTTGGCCCTATCTGTTTATGTGATAATAATAATAATAATAATAATAATAATAATAATAATAAAATAATAATAATAATAATAATAATAATAATAATAATAATAATAATAATAATAATAATTTTATTTGTCCAACAGTGTAAACACCAATTACAGAACAAAGTATAATATAAAGGAACATGAAAAGATCGAAAAGATCAAAAGTGAAAAAAAATGTATAAAATACAAATCCAAATATGTTGCGCCTTAGAGGAATATCTAACAATAACATACGCAGAAATACGTGTATGCAAACCTACAGTGTGACCTAAACAAAAAAAAAAAAAAAAAAAATACGTATATATATAAGTAACTGCTCAAATTCAATTTAATTAAAATAATAAAATTTAAAGTTGACTAACGCTTCTAAAAACATTATGTATACTTTTTACATTACAGTTAAAGACATCACAGGAGTTATAAATGCCATTATAGCTACGTGTCATAACACTAATGGGAGACTTTAATCCAACATTAGTGTCGACAGCAGGGCAATAAAATGTTAGTGGAGCACGACTGGCTGATCTAACTGCTATAGAAAATTTAACTGGCTTGTTAGTGAGTCAAAATTAAAACGAGTTAATAAAAGTTTATAGTCGCAGCCTCCTGCAGGATATCTTCTGTCTGAACGAAACGTGAGGAATTTTAAAAACCTTTTTTGAATCGACTCGATGAGATTGACATGAACATGATACATAGGATTCCAAACAAGTGAACAATACTCTAACTTGGAGCGGACATATGCATAAAATAACTTGAACAGTACATCATTACCGAGGAAATCACGGCCTTGCCTTATCACAAAACCTAACATCCTAAGAGAAGAAGAAACTATACGTTGTATGTGCTCCGAAAATGTTAACTTATCGTTAAAGTAAACACCGAAATCCTTGATGGACTTTGCACGTATCAACAAGTCTGAGTTAATTTCATAGTTGAAAAGTATAGGATTCAATTTACGTGTAAAAGAAATTACTTTACACTTCGACATATTTAAATGTAAGTTATTCAGATCACACCATCTCGCAACCGCATTCAAATCATTTTGAAGAAAAGCACAATCATCTATACTCGATATAGAAAAATACAGTTTTAAGTCGTCCGCATAGATTAACTCATTGCAATTGAGAAGAGTAGTAATGTCGTTAATAAAAATAGAGAATAGTAGAGGACCCAAATTAGAGCCCTGAGGTACTCCAGAAGTAATAAGGTAGTGACTAGAGTTGTATCCACTATATGTGACATAATGGAAACGACATGATAAATAAGACGAAAAGAGCTTTAGTAAGTTATCGCAAAATCCGTAATTCTTAAGTTTATGCAAAAGTATGTTATGATCAATCCTATCAAAGGCCTTCGAGAAATCGGTATACAATACATCCACCTGACCGTGATGATCAATGACATTAGAAATAAACTGGTTAATGCAAACAAGATTTGTGTTGGTTGATCTTTTTTCCATGAAACCATGCTGTACAGGTGATATAATGTTTTTAAAAAGAGGATAAATTCGACTGCATAGGGACATCTCATAAACCTTCGCAAAATTGCACAATAAAGTGATGGGTCTATAGTTAGTTATATCAACTGGATCACCATTCTTAGGAATGGGACAGACACTTGCTACTTTCCAAACATCAGGAAAACTGCCCTGTTTAAGTAGCAGATTAAATAATGTGGCTAATGGTTGCGCTAACACGTGACAACAATCCTTAACAAAGAAACTAGGAATTAAGTCCGGACCGCAAGTTAATTTGTCCTTGAGTTTTTTTGCTGATGTTATTATTTCATCACAAGATAAATAGTTGACATTTACTGAGGGCAGGTTAACATCCATGTGTTTGCTAATATTTTCAAAATCTGTGGCACCTGATCGAATCAAAACACTCTCAAAATAATGCTTAAAGGACTCGACGATGTCAGCGGGGTTATTGAGTGGAATGTTGTCAGTGTAGTGCATTGTATCGGGAATCCTACTAGTGCCTTTTTTGTTGTTGATAAAACTCCAGAATTTTTTTGGATCTGCTTTTATATTACCTTCTGTAGTCAGTAAATAATTTTTATAATCTATGTTAGTGAGTGTTTTTGCTCTGGCTCTTAACTCCTTGAAATTATTAAAATAAAACGAGTTTTTGTGATGTTTGTGATGTGATGGCAACTTAACCCAATACCAGCCAACGTCCCAATTTTGGGACGTATATATTTTTACAGATATCTGTAGTTATATTGTAGAAAACTTTATTTTAGCTGCATGTAGGCATGTCTAAGAAGTAGTTATGGATATTTTTCAATAGATAGTGCACAGGCTTAAAAAGTTAACATGAAACATATGCTCAAAATAAATAATTTTTAACGTAGAGGTTATGGTTACTGCCTTACAAATTTTTGATGAATGTGTTTTTTTAAATTATGCTAGTTGTGCTAGAAATATAGTGAACAATAGTGTATTTTTAACATACAACATAAAAAGAATCCGATTTGTTATTATCGACTCAAAAATAGTTGTTTTTCGTTGTGTCCCATTTTTGGGACGTTGGCTGAAAGCAATATGAGTGTTAAAAAATTTTTGACAGTACAGGAGATAGAACAATTATTTGAGGATAATGAATTTTTCTACGATTTGGAAAATGTTGACATTGCAATAATACCTCCAGACCCAGATATCCTGACAGACGCAGAGGATATTGAGGAAAATGACCTAGAATACGAAGAAGTGGGTGATGTTGCAGGCACTTTGGAGTTGTTCGCAGATCCCGCTGAGGAGTCTGAGTTGAGCAGTGATGACGAACCATTGTCCAGAAAAAAAAGTAGATTATCTAAAACTAGTGATAACAGTGTTACAAATGTTCCAGAAAATATTCCAGGTCCGTCATCAGGAAAATGCTACAAAGCCAAAAAGTCAGTCTCACAGGCAAGAACAAAAAAAGTCAACAGATTGGAAAAACACCGGAGTGGACAAACAATCGAGTGAAATACACCAAGACCAATGATTTGTCAGAACATAATTTTGAAAAAATTTCAACGGTGTTACGTGGAAAAACAGCACTAGAAATTTTTGAAGAATTGTTTGAGGGCGTTTTTGACTATATAGTGCTACAGAGTATTTTATATGCAAATCAGCAAAATAATCCAAATTTTTTGCTTACAACAGATGAATTGAAGTGTTTTATTGGGATATTGTTGATTAGCGGTTATCATAAATTGCCTCAGGAAGACATGTACTGGCAGCAAGCCCCTGATGATGGAATACCGTTAGTGTATAACTCAATGCCTAGAAGACGATACAAAGAAATAAAAAGGTATATTCATCTGGCGGACAACTCACAGATTGATAAAACTGACAAATTTTTCAAACTTCGACCTTATTTTGACAAACTAAAGAAAAACTATTTGAAATTTGGCGTAGTTCATGCCCATTTGTCCATAGATGAGATGATGGTGCGATATTATGGACGACATTCAGCTAAAATGTTTATGCGCGGAAAGCCAATAAAATTTGGGTATAAACTTTGGTGTTTGTATAGTTCCTCAGGTTATTTATACGACTTTGAACATTACTGTGGAAAAACAGATCAAGTGGAAGGTCCTTTGGGTTCTCGTGTTATAACCAACCTAATTTCTTCTATACCTGCTGACCAGTATGACAAGCATGAACTATTTTTTGATAATTTCTTTACCAGTCATGAAATAATGTGCTCTCTCAGGGACAAAAAATTCAAAGCTACCGGAACCGTTAGAGAAACGCGAACAGGAAAGTGTCCATTGATGGCTTCAAAGCAAATGGAGAAACAAAAAGAACGAGGATTCTTTGATCATCAATTTGATGAAGCAAATGAAATCTTGATTCTAAAATGGAATGATAATAAACCAGTCTCACTTACCACTAACTATAGCTTTATTGAACCTTTAGGCCAAGCTAAGCGTTATTCGCGTAAAGACAAAAAGCAGATTCAAATACCTATTCCTAAAGTTGTGCAAGAATATAATACGCACATGGGAGGGGTAGACATGCTGGATAAACAAGTATCACTCTACAGAACCAGGATTAGGTCCAAAAAATGGTGGTGGCCTTTATTTACGCAAATGTTAGACATATCAGTTGTAAACACTTGGAGACTTTACCAGATTGCCAATCCCGACGAAAAAAATTGCACTTTTAGACATTCGTAGGAAAATTGTGGTGGCTTACCTTTCCAAAACAACGCCTTTAGAGCCAAAAAGGACCACAAAAATCCACGCTTCTGGGAGGACGAGTAAGCATAGATGTAAGATTTGATCAAATTGGTCACTTGGTTGTTCCAATAAAAACACAACGAAGATGTGCTTTGTGTGGGAAGAAAACTACTAGAATTTGTTCTAAGTGTGATGTACCACTACATGATTTATGTTTTGCGCCTTTTCACACCAAATAACCTGTTTGTTATGTATTTATTTTTTTAGGGGCATATATCTTTTTTAATTTTCTAGAACAGATTATCTACCTATATCCAACCATTGTCCCAAAAATAGGACGGGTTTTTTTCCAAAAAACTATGAAAAAAAATGACCTGATATGTATGAATATATTTTTAATAAAGTATTATTAGTAAGTTGTGGTGAATGATTTAAATTTTTTTCTCAATAGTTAGTTCTGGCTGGTATTGGGTTAAGTACCTACTTTTATTATATACAAATATTAGACGGTCAAACGAACTTACCTGTAAGTGATGTTCGATCGTAATTCTACGAATCGCCTTGCTTAAAATGATCCCTTAAATGTAGTACCCTTACTCCCACGTATCATGTCGCATTTTAATAGCCAAAACAAAATTCAAACTCCCTCTCTGCTCACAGCCAGCATCATGGTTGGCGTATGTGGCTTTTCTCTTCAGAGCTGAGATGGAGAAATGATCCAGGGAGGGTAAATAGAGGGAAGGGAAGGGATCATTTCAGGCAAGACGATTCGCATAATTACGATCGAACATCACTTCCTTGCCTTTCCTTTCCCAGCCTTGCCTTTCATGATCTAAGGGATCATGAATGTAGATGTTGAAAGCCATTGCGACTCAATAGAACAAATAATTTTATTTTACAAAGTCAGTACCTAAGTAGTATGAAATGCCAGCAAGGAAACTAAACTAAAAGTAAGTTGATAAAATATCTAGCTATATATTAATATTCAAAACCGATGTTGCAAAAACTTCTGGTTCAGCTAATAGTTGATTATTTTTTTATTTGTTTATTCCCAAACAGGCACTAGGCCTAATTACATGGAAATTACATTTAGACATATACAAAAAACAAAGCGATAAACAATAATAATAGTAGTAACATTATACAAACACAACTAGCAAATAATATAGTTAGTTATATAAAGGTAAAGTATGTACATCTTGACTGATAGCTAGCTGAAATAAACTCACGGGGACAAGTTCTCAACAGAAAAAATATTTTTTATAGACTTAAGGAATATAGTTATTGGACCAAATAAGTCAATATTGTCAATTGATGAGACTCGGTTTATTAATCTAAACAAAGCTATAAGTGGAGCACATGATGTAGTTCTGCGTGTGGGTACATAGAGGAGTTGCCGCAATCGAGTAGATCTGGCTGGGACATTAAAATAGAATGACGACAACAAAACAGAGTCATTGATACCAAAATTTAGTATTTTATATCCAAACAATAACAAAGCAATGATTCGTCGATTTTGCAGAGTATTTATTCTAAATTCAGTACATAAACGTTTACTACGAATATATCTGTAATCAGGTGGTCTGCTACACTTTTTAAAATATAAAAATCTTAAGAATTTTTTTTGAACTTTCTCCACTTTTTCTGTATACGTATTGGGTTGGGTGTGCCATAATATAGAGCCATACTCAAGTTTAGGTCTAACTAATGCGAAATATAATTTGATAATTGCATCTAAGTTACGTAAGTTTTTAGATTCTCTGATTACAAATCCTAAGGCCTTGTAGGCGGATGATATAATTTTTTCGAAAGTTAGTTTATATGATAAATTATTTTCAATAGTTAAGCCCAGATCTTTCACATCATCAACTTTAGTTGATCATGTGAAAGTAAATGAAATAGTACAACATTTATTATTTATGTTAAAATCTAATTTATTATCCCTACTCCATTCAAAGTCAAAATCAATATCGCGTTGTAGCAGCGCAGTCATTTTGAGATACAATTTCTCTAAAAAATTTTAGATCATCAGCGAAGAGTAGACATCTAGAATTACAATTCTTTCTGGCAGATCATTTATAAAATAAAGAAACAGCAAAGGCCCCAGATTAGATCCCTGGAGTACACCGGAGTTAGCAGCGTATACATTTGATAAAGTTCCGTTAAATTTTACAACAAATTTACGGCTATTTAAATATGACATAAATTAGCTTAATGAATATTTCAGTCACTCCATACATATACAGCTTATTTAGAAGAATATCATGATCCACTCGGTCAAAAGCTTTCCGGAAATCTGTATAAATAGAGTCCACTTGAACTCCATGTTCAAATGCACTTAGAATTTCATTAGAATATGTGACCAGGTTGGTAGAAATGGATCGTTTCGGAACAAAACCATGTTGACTATCATTAACGAACGAACTAAGGTGACTTCATAGAAAGTTATATAATATCTGCTCTAATACCTTGGCATGAGCTGATAACACTGCAATCGGTATATAATTTTCAGTTTTTGACTTATCACCAGGCGTGCAAAGGTTTCTGAATGAGAACTCCACCCGGCGGTATTACGAATAACATCCAAGGAAACTCCTGCGCGATAGGCTGGAGAAGTCGCGGCTTGCCGGGTGCTATGTGCTGAAAACTGCGTAGTGTCCATGCCACTAGTACTGAGCGCTCTTTTTACCCAGCGACTTAACGTCTGAGGAGAGACAGGTTTGTGAGGACGTTTGAAGGATATGAATAAACGGTCTTCTGAGCGCAGTTCCGCAGTGCGTGATAAGTAGCAAGATAGAGTCGAGGCGGCGCAGATTGAAGGATTTTGTTGAAAATCAGGCAGCACTAGGGCCGGTTGAAGTCGGCCTTTGCCAGACGTCTTGATGGGTAGCGGAATCTTGATTTCAAAGGTCCAAGATTTGCAAATAACATTTTGTACCTCAATCAAGGAAAAAGTTTGCATTCTATGAGCCGTTACTAGGGCTAGAAGAGTAACTAATTTGATCGAAAGCTGTTTCAAAGGCAGCTCTTCATTTGGGGTCAAAGATGATAGATAAGTCAGAGCACTCGAGGTGCTAGTATATCAGGGTGCCGATGGGTGCATGTTGTACATACTCTTACAAAACCTTTTTATAATCGGATGTTGCCCTAAATCAGGTGATAGGACTACTGCCAATGCAGAACGGCTACTGCTAATAGTTCCAGAAGAAGCGTTGGCAGAAAATAATTCATAAAGAAACTCCACCGCCAGACTGTAAGATGGTTCAAAAGGGTTTCATTTTTGGGACGTGCAGAAACACCACCACATCTTTCACGTTACATCATATTGGCGAAGAGTTGCTGGAGAAATGGATGACATCGTACATCATACGATGGATCATATAGAATCGTAGGATCATACATCGTAATGTCTATCGCTGCTGCTGGTAAACCTTGATGCGCACGGGAATCCTTGATAAAACTCCCGCCTCCAGGGTAAGGGAGCGCCACAGGAGGTGCCTGAGGCTGGAACATGAAAGTAACTGCTTATGTGGTGAAATCAACAAAGGTGGTGTTACTAAAAGTGATAGATACATGGGATCCCACGGCTGATTTGGCCACGAAGGAACAACTAAAATACCAGTAGCCTGGTCCGTTACAATCTTATGTAACACCCGCGAAACTATTGAGAACGATGGAAAAGAATTCAAAGGACCAGTTTAAAGGTAAACGCATCAATCAACTGGGTCTGGAAACAATGAAACAAAACGAGTACATTTATTATTTAGTCGTATGGGAAATAAATCAATAGATAGGGTTCCAAAAGTGTAAACAATTTTTTGAAAAATAGAGGATGATAATGACCACTCTGTATCTGAGGTTAAACGCCGAGATTCGGCATCTGCTTTCCAGATGTCAGACGACTGTATATAGGAAGCGAATATCCAAAGGTTGCGTTGTTCACACCAACTATATATTTTACGGGCAATATCAGATAATTATGGACATTGGACTCCTCCCATGCGATTTATATAAGAAATTGCAGTCCTGTTATCCACACGAAGAAGGGTTTCACAATTAGAGAGTGAAGAAGCGAAGCACTGTAATCCAAAAAGGACTGGCTAAGAGCTATAATGTTTTAATATGTGTCATACATTCTAGATTATTCCAATGACCATGTGCTCTGCTACTATTACAGACAGCTCCCCATCCAGTTAGAGAGGCATCAGTAAAGATGGTAGTGACTAATTTAAATTGTCTAACCGGGCAATGGGAGTCAGGGATATTGTGTTTCCATCAATGGAGATTTTATTCATCCACTGATTATATATAGTTTCCTTCAAAGTGAATCAAAGCTAGAAACTTTGCGCACTCCATGCGCTTGGTATAGAGCCATCCATAACGTGTAGCAGGACAAAGCGAGACAAGAGTCCCAACAAGACGTGCCCAGTCGCGAATCTTGCAACATTTTCGGCCGCCCAGGAACAAGTCAATTAAAGTGGTTGTGCGTGTTTGCTTGTCACCAGGAATCGAGATATGCATGTTCAACGAATTATATTGAAACCTAAGAAAGAGGCAATTAGTGGAAGGAGTCATACGACTTTTGGATTTGTTAATCAAAAACCCAAGTTCCCCGCCAATAAAACCCAAGGAGAGAGAGAGAAAGCTCTGTAATAATTCTTGCTAAAAGAGAGTTAAAGCTACCTGAAGTCTGATGTCAGGGCCCTGCATTTAATATGCAAAAATGCCTAGTTTTATGAAAAGTACCTAATAACCTTACACATTGCAGGTCATTATATCGATTTTATGGGAGATGTGAAAAGTCGTCTAAAGGATGATATCCTTACAACATTATTGCCTCAGTTCCACAACATTAATAGGTAGTTAATTTTTCAGTACTTGTGAAGTTATTATGATGCGATTTTCCCAATTAGATTATCGTTTTATTGGAAATTTAAAAGACGTCGGAAGGAAGTAAAATATTTTATATCACTGTCCATAGACAAGGGATTGGCGATGTTAGGTTGGTTAGGTATATTCTCACTGTCAACGTTTTATAAACGCACTAAGTATTTTATTAAACATTCTTCCTGTTGATTGTTTGCAACGTTAGAAAATGTCGCAAGTATGTTTCATGTTTGGAGGGATGGAGGTTCCTTATGTCAAATGAAGGGCCTGTCATAGTGCCGGAGACAATTATGCATCTGCTCTGCATCTGCAGATCTTTTAGCCGGAAGAATGCAGAATTATTTTGGGTTCATTACGTCTACTCAGGTCACAGGATTCCCGGACTCAGTAGTTATTCACGCCACGGACGTGGGGAATAGCTACTGATAACCACCAGCGGGCGACCCTGAGAATCAGAATCAGGGAACCGCTGGATTTTACAAAAAAAAAAAAAATAATAACAATAATAATAATAATAATAACAATAGTAATAATAATATGTATTATATATAACGTTAATACACATATTGCTTAGGTGTAGAAATTTCAGTGGTCGTGATTCGCTAACAACGTCAGTATCCGAAATAGAACATCCAAGAATAAATTACTTTTTCAGTTGCCAGCCAACCCAAGCCTGACTAAGATTTCAGAATCGTTTCAGAAGTGCGTATTCTGTGTGCATAATATAGAAAAATGTGTAATATCTGATAACAGTATATTGATAACTATGGAATGTTTAATCTTGCCGAATTGTATTTTACTTTTTGATTTTAAAAATGGATCATCGTAAAAGATCTAAGAAAGGTAAGATTCTTGCGAGGCTACTGTTTTTCTAAATTTAGAATGTAAGTAGACACCTGCCATTGGTATATTTATCATTGATAATTTCAGCAATAATTAAAATCTGTATACCTATACCAAATTTCCTGTAAAATGTACTAATTAAAATAATATAGACAATTTTGAACTAAAATAATAATAATAGTAGGTAGTAGTGCTATATAGCCATCTACTTAGGTTTCTCCAAAGAGCGTTTAATTTAAGAATCCTATTCTATATCGAGTATAACATTTATATTATTTTATTTACAAACATAAATACATTCTATTTAGTACCTAACGCACCTATTCTGTTTCCTTTAAAATATAATAATTTATAGTCTCTTAAATTTGTGGGTACCCAAACTCGGGAAATATATAAGTAATATTTTTTACACATATACATACAGATTAAAGGCGTATACCGCAAATTCATATTTTCACTAGAGTTTCGGTTCAATGAATGCGATTGGTTGTTTAACTTTGACTACCCAATGAGTGTATTTGATTCACAAAAAACCAGAATCCTGGTAAAAATCTGGTATTTACGGTATCCGCCTAAACTGCATCTAAATGAAAAAAAATATATGTTTTCATTGTTTATACTTTTTGAGTAGGTAACTAATTAGATACGCAAACTCCACTGTAAAATATAAATTAAATTAAAAGATTAATATGTATACCTACTTACCTAATTAAAACAAATCATTTCTAACCATATAAATACTTTCAAATTAAAATAAAATACATTTTTAAATTTTGGTATTCTTGAACACCTGTTTTATTTCACTACCTAATTTAATTGTTTATATTGATTATTTTATGAGCACCAAAAACACAACTAAAAATTGTTTAGGGGGAAAATATAGGTAATGTATTCTATGCTGTAATATTAATAATAATAAATGTATGTAGGTACCTAATGAAAATATGAATTTTCTTTAATTAAGAATACCTATGTAAGAAGTTACACAATCTTTCTCGCCTTGTGCTTTTTATAGCTCATTAATCATTTTGCAAAGATGTTTTTAATATTCTATTCTATTTTTATGTAGGTAAATTTATTCAAGAGGGTTTATAGAGTACAGTAGGTATTATCAGAAAAACTATTTTTATTTTTTATATGATGAATGTGATATAATTTTGAGAATATGACAGATCGATGTAGATTTTATACGAAAAGTTTTTAGGGGATATACAACGAATTGAAACCAACCTGGTCGACTGTACTGAGGTAGAACGCCTGATAATAAATCCGAGGTTGCGTTAACTAGTTTGCGTATACAAAACCATAACGGCGTAGAGAACCCACAGGTACTTACTAATGGAATTTTGATATACATTTTCTTACTAACTTGCCTTGACCCTTGACAATCCAGCGCCCTTTTTGGGCATGTTTTAGTGGAAGCAGTCATTGTTGCGTTCTTATACATTACTAAAGGCTACTACGGCGGCTTTGTTTTCTACTATAGGGCGACTCACTTATTTTAGATATCACACCTTGTAAATTCTACTAACCAAAAGACAATTTGTCTTATTCTAGCCCAAAATTAAACTCAATTCAAATAAGTAAATTTTTATGGGAATATATCGTCTTAAAATGTATACAATTGTCTTGTGGGAGCTATTTTCACAATAAACTACCATTAATATCTCTATCTCTAATATTTATTCTAATAAACATATCAAAGAAATAAAGTCGATTTATAAATTTAAACTTAAACTTAAATTTAAAGGTAATCCTACAGGAAAATTATTTCTTTGTAGCAGCTAAGATTAAATACATTTTTTTCATAAATTAATTTTATTTTTGGTCAAGTAACTTTTGATATAATGTAGTAATTTTAATTTAAAATTGTCTCTAAATATTTCCCAGAAAATTTTCATCAATTGTAAAATTGGTAAAAAGAACTAATGAAGTGAAGTTATTATTATTAATATTATTATTACTATTGGTGAAATATTAATAATTCATAATTTTAATTTCAAAGAAACTCAAAATACCATTTTTTTAACCCTCAATCTCTTAGTTGCATGCAAGAGAAACTTTTTTTGAGTTATTGGGCGAAAAACTGTTTTAGATAATTTAGGTAGTAGGTATATAGTAACCTCAATGGTTTAAATTTATCTGGATATTTGGAATCTTGACGTTCAACATTTCGTTTTAAATACCTTTGCCATGGGAGTAGTAGTTATTGTTATTAGGCTAGGTATAAGGATCCCCAAATAAAAATTAGTTCGATTTGGAGAAAAAGACGGGTCGCTAATAAGTAAAGTGTAGATTAAACAGAGAAAAAGAACGGTGTATGGGGAGGCCGAGGTATCAATATCTATGGGAGGGAGACGTGACACGGATGACAGGGGTCAGAGGTGTGGGCAATAAGGTAGTTTGTGAGTGTGGTTCTCAGCTGCGTTCCTCCACTAAATAAAGAATTAAAAGATTTTTCCAATACCAATTACCTACATTATTTCTTGTGTCTTATCTTCTGTCTTTGTTTCCAAATTGAATATAATTTTATTTGGGGACCTGTATATAATGACGATTCCGAACATTTGTTAGGTACCTACTAGATATATAAACTGTTGCAAGACTTGTCCTAATTAGCTTATATAGCACTAAGCTTAAGATTAGTTTGTAAAATATAGATATTTAACGGGTAATAATTTATTTGCCAATTCCTCTTTGAAATTTTCGAATTTTGATTAGTAAGTTTGTGGCTGGTGCTCAATATGTCTTATTTCACTAAATCTTAGCAGAAGTGTTTAAAGAAGAACGTCTGGTATTTTTCTGCCAGTTTCCGTGATATTTACTATTTGTATTTTTGCAATTTCCCATGGGGGATAGGAGCCCTAACCAAGATTTAATTCGGGCACATGAGCATGACACACGGCACACTGTCTGTAATAGGATTATAGGCAGAAGATTTTTATTAAAAAAAAATATTTTCAATCTATCTTCAACAAGTTTTTTTTGATGTTTTGAAAGAACCTCAAAACCGCCCAGAACATATTCCAAAGCACTAGAAAGTAATTGTGCGATCATTGCCTTTATTTAAACTTGGTTCGGTTATTTTCACCCTGTAATGGTCAGAACTTTTAAGATCAATCCAATATTTTTTATCTGGAAGAGTTTATTTATTAAATTTAATACGATTATGCAATCTCCGGTTCAATACTTGTAAATTTAAATTCGTTTTTGAGTTGCCGAATTATATCATCCACAGCTATAAGAATATATAAATAATAAGTAGGTATAGCAGATTATTATTGTTTTTATTTTCATACAGTATTTTAAATAGTATAAGACACCTAATATAATCTAATTTAAAAAAAGCTGATTATATGCATAAAAGCACCTAAATTATATCTTCAAAAACTAGTTCAAAATTAGCCTAATAATACCTGTGAAACGGCTTAAAATCATATAGATACCTCAATAAAATAAATAACGACTTTATTAAGTATTTAACAAATTACATGAAAGAAAAATAATGTAGATAAGATGACGACGTTCGATCACTCGTTCTTTCACGCAATAGTATGCTTTGATCCATCGATCATACATTAACTAATGCTCTTTTTATTTATATTAAATTATTAGTTATCTCAAGTATAGAAGTGCAGGCAAACAAGTTTTATTTAACTTTGATTTAAACTTAAATTGCTTAATAATCATATTCGAACTATTATAACAAACCCTGCAAAAGATGAAATATTTCAATCATAAAAATAATATACAATTCAAGCGTACGACAATAATACTCTATGAATTAATTTCTCCAAAATATAATAGTGATATTAGGTGTAGGGGAGTATATTGGCTATACCATGATTTCCCAAGTCCTTTGGAATGCATCAGTTGTCAACAAATAACCACACTGCAACATAAAACAACATTGTCTGAGCGATGAAGTTGGTTTTAGTTTCGTATATATTCCATCTACGTAACCGTTTTCTAAACGGAGGTTGTTAATGATCAATGATGTTGAATTGGCTATTTATATGTTCATAGAAAGTAGGTAATCTTCTCTTCATTCATCTGTCATCTTAGGTATGATCACATATATACTTATATAAGTTTATATTTAAGTATTTCGTAATCACGATCAGTTTTCTCATTGGAAGTAACCTGAATCTTGTTGTTTTAATAGGATGCGATGACCTTATATTTTCTAAAGATATAGGACCACTTAAAATTCGCGCTTTAATTCAGTTCCTGATCACTAGTGACTTTCAGTTGGACTGAAAGCTTCTGCGTTTTGCCTAATCATAGAGTTTTCGTCAAGTTCCAAAAAGCATCTTGTTTGGAGATTTCCTGTTAAAGAATCCATCACAGAATTAGTTTGGTATTCCTAATCATAAAACGAACTTGTTTCGCCTCTTTTTAGAACTGTTGGATGTCTAGGACAGAATTTCTAATATCGCTTTTAAAATATCTCTAACACGTCAAATCATATCGGGTGTAATTCGTATCTGAATTTGCCTTTTAAGAATCCACCATAGAATTCAGGTTGTTTCCGTAATGGTATAAGATATTAATTTTTATCGATATCAAAAAGTTATTCGTTGTCTAGAATAAAGTTTGCAATACATTAAAAAATAACCGTATGGAGATATCCAACGAAATATGTTTCAAGGGATTTAGTCTTCCTTTAATTTAGTATATGTCCATCCTTTAGTATCTGCTGTCACTGCTTATGTGGAGAGAAGGCTTGGTAACTTACTCATCATATAACCCAGAATGGGAAGAATATACCTACAAGTGTTAATGTAAAAGGTTAACATAGACATAGTGTATGACGGTGCCCTATGTTTTCCAGGTTGCCCTTCTTTCCTGAACTCAATGGTGGTTAGGGTTTTCCAATCGTGCTTATTCCTGGGCGCCAATGCTGTCTACAGAATAATAGACCGCTCTGTCTTCCACACAACTTTCTAGGCTAATTATCACCAATTTTAGATTAGATTAGAATTCGGCAAATCATCCGTAGGTATAGAAAGTTGGCAACACAACATAGTTTACGATACCACAATAAAAAAATAACAGTAGACATAAAATATTTACATTTAATGGAAAAACTGCAATATTATGCGAAGGGATATTAAACCTAAAATTTCCTCTTTTTCTTTTTACTTTCATTTTTTCGTACTGTTGAAAGTCATTGACCTCATTTTGGAGATAATTTTTTGTTGCTGTTTGGAACTTCGCATATGAATTCATGGTTTTTAAGTGGTGCGGAAGGGCACTGAATAGGTAAACACTAATATAACGTGACTAGTTTCTAAATTGAGTTGTTTTTATATATCACTCGTAACAGCTAATTGCTCAAATTTGCACTTACGACGACAAATATGAACGGAAATGTTGACAGGTTTTTTTTGAAAATATGTTTATAGGTTATTTATAATCGAGGTTAAATAATAGTGCCTGGTACTATTATACTATTATTTAACTTCGATTACATTGGGAGCTGGGAGTTGGGAGTTGGGAGCTAGGTACTGGTATCTAGCTCCCAACTAGTAGCTTGATTTCTCTAAAGAACTCCTACAACTAGTTCTTTTTATCCAAATATTATTCCTTCTGAAGAATGGGGTAATACGCTTTATTGAGTTTATCACAAAGTCTAAATGAGAGTTAAAAGATAAATTGAAGTTTATAGCAAAGTTCCAAGGAGATTGATATTGTACGATCATTTTTATTGAAGATTAAGGCCATCTGGTGGAAGTTGTTTTCTTATAAAAAAGTGTACACTTTCAGTTTTGCTCTTATTAAGAATACGTTTATTTCTTTGACAGCATGTATCTATTTCCTGCATGTATTTATATTTGTTTGAACCTCCTCAAAAGTTTAGCCGTCACAGTTATTGTTGTATCAATGGAAAACATTGTAATCACGCTTCCACTATAGAAACTTGTCGAACTATTACGTCAACAATTCTCAACGGTGCTGAAATATCACAATCTATTGAAATCTATTTTGTTGTTACTGCCATACTTCGTCGATAAAACATCACTAATGGAAAAATTTAGAACACCGATCTTGCCTCATACAAAAATTCGTATCAAATAGCCACAGATGTAAAAAGCTTCACATCATTGGGGAAGAACTTTTGCTGCCAGCTACAATTTATATTGTATAGAAACTATGTTTGGATATATTTGGAATTTCGCCAAACAATTGCTGCAGTCAATACCTCTATCAAATTATACTGTTGCCCATCGAATTGGCAATATTTATTTATTTATTTATTTAATACGCTATTCCACATAATATAAAAGTCTAATTACGGAATAGGAATACCTACATGTGACACATATAAGATAAGTAAAAAGAAAATAGTAGAAAACTAGAAATAACAAAAATTATTATACACGTAAATTAAATACATAAAAATTAAATGTAAACAAAGTAATAGTAAGAGATTTTTATGAGCATAAATAAGAAACAACACAAATAAAAGCATAAAAAGAGACAGGTATCAAGTTGTTAAAAACAGATAAAAAAACAAACAGCATAGTGAATGCACTGTGTTATTTACTACCGTTGCGTTTGATGCT
Organism: Pogonocherus hispidulus; assembly: GCA_963924545.1. Lineage (NCBI taxonomy): Eukaryota > Metazoa > Arthropoda > Insecta > Coleoptera > Cerambycidae > Pogonocherus > Pogonocherus hispidulus. Next base: position 45,302,072 of record OZ004692.1, on the reverse strand, counting down.
CAAATTCAATCATATCATTTAGATAGTACAGTTATCTATCTGTATTTCCAAATTGACCCTAATCCCAAAATAATTAGAACATGCCTGATATAGTGGAGATGCCTTCAATAGATTTGTACCTGGGTAAACTGAAAGTTGCAGGTGACCATGAAGTTAATCTGAGAACATTAAAATTCAAACATTGGAGTATTTAGGGACAGTCAAATAATTTTTTTATTATCTTATGCAAGAATATAATGCAGTACATTGATCTTCTATACTGTACTGTTCTGTACTGTACTTGTAATGTAATGATTAAAAATGAAATTGATTTAAAAGAAGGTTATGGAGAAATCCAAAAGGGTAGTATCATTTCCTTTAACACACCTGGATTTTAGAAATTTACGTTGTATATTTTCGATGTTATTTATTTGCATATAAGGAGTTCCATAATACGGAGGCATTTACCATTTTTAATACATATTGCAATCGATTATAGTCCACATATAATTAAATTTTTATATAAAATTTCCTCCACATGTTATCTGCATGCATATAAAAAATTAACATCTATGGAATATCGTCTAAAAAATATTGAATAAGAGAGATCCAAGGACTGAGTCTTATGGAACTCCTGACCTTACTTCTATATTGAAATCTATTACTAAAGTAGGATATGAATAGATTTACGATACTTACTTATTTATTTATTTTATTTAATTAGATTGACAATTAAGGTCTTAAGACCTATATAATCCTACAACAAAGGTGAAAAATATAAAATTAACATCTAAGTTGCACAATAACTAAAAGACAAACTATATTCTATAGCCAGAATTTGTGCATTACAGTCACAAAATAGAATACAAAAACGCATATTGTTACATAGAAGCTTTCCACGCATCATAGCTTTTCTTGAAACTGTCCACTGAGGTAGAGTTGACAACCGCGGTATGTACCGCATTCCACTGAGAGAAAATCCTGTTTTAAAGAAAATTTTGCTGTGCTCTGCAATGCAACCTATCCTTGGTCAGTTTCCAGGAATGTCCACGTAGTCGTTCATTGTGATTTAACGTAAAGATATTACCGAGTTCCACCCCAAAATTATGGTTCAGCGCACGAAATGATATGTAATTTTCTCGTGAGCGTCATGTTAAGTTGTGCCAATCGTTGCTCATAAGAGGGTCTTGTGGGTCCATACATTGAACGCGTGGCCTGACGTTGCATAGATCCGAAAAGTGTTTTGTCTCGAATCCAGTCCACACTCCAAATGGGTCCTGCGTATTCCAGGATAGGTCTCACGTATATATAAAATAATTTTGTGAATTGCTGAGTAGATAATTTTGATGAGCTTAAATAGTGATGATTTGGTTTTGTTGCATATTTTGAAAATATGTGGAGACCAAGAAAGCTCTTCTGAAATCGTAACACCAAGGTTAACTACAGCGATTCTATTTCCATCTATAAAATAGGGCAATCGAGTGTTACCTTTTCTGACATGCAGAACCACACATTTTTGGGCATTTAAAGGCAATAACCATATCTTACTCCGTGATACGATACAATCGAGATCCCTCTGTATTTGCATGTAGTTGCATTCTGGATTGTTATAAATTTTGGTGTCATTATATCTTTGGACATTCCATATTCTTCCGATCTTTTAATTAAAATATTATGGTCGAGTCGGTCAAAGGCCTTGCCTTGAGGAAATCGAGGTCGAGAAGTGGAGATGCTGGAGATACAGCTGAAGTTACGCAGCAACAACTTGTCTGGAAGTTGCGTGACAAATTGTTTCAATACAGCTTGATGAGGCGACAGATAGCAATAAGCATTGTAATTTAATTGCCTATGTTTTGTAACGATTTTGTGATGGTATATTAGCCGTAGAAAAGCTATGCTCGAGCAATGACTAGAAGACTTTAAAGTATACAAGCGCTTATGAGACAAAAATCTCCACAGTGTGTCTGGACATTGAATGATTCACAGAAAAGCTCTGACTGCCAAAGAAATGAATCCTGGTCGGAATATAGTGCTAGTGACAGTTGCCATCGCAGTAAATTATAAATGTAATTTAAAAATGAGACCCTTAAAATCAAGATTTTTTAGGCACTTGGGTGTAGAATATTCAGCGATACTGCTTTCATACGAAGCAAGATGATTTTCACGTGGGAAATGTTTACGTGCTTATTAAATTAGGAAATGAAATCGCAGTTTTTTTGGATGAGAAACCCGACCGGAAGCCGATCTATTTCGAGATTACTTATTTTTTATGATATTGGTCGACATATTCGAGAAATAAATATGTTAAATCTCCAACTCCAAGGAACAAACACATACATATATGACAAAATAAATATCTTTTGCAGAAAATTTGAATTATGGAACAATAAAGTAAAAACCTAGAAATGTTTGCAAATGTGGATGAATTTGTTAAAACCTACAAAGCTGAAGAGCAAAACATCAACGTGGTTTTTGTAATTCTGAAAACTATTTAGCCATGCTTCCTCAACCGAAGAAGAAGAAATGTGTATAACCTTTGAGTGGTGAAATCAAAAGACAATTTGGTAATAAATCACTGCTTAAATTTTGGCCCGGGTTGGAAGATGAATTTTCCGCACTAAAAGCAAGAGCATTTCGTATATTGTTACCATTTCTTACATCCTATCTTTGCGAAATCGGATATTCTGCGGTGGCTGCATTGAATGCAAAATATGGATCTCTGCTAAATATAGAAAGAGAACTCAGAATAAGGAAGTTACTGATTATTAGAAATTGTTATCTTTTTTTCATTAAAAAATAAGATAAATTTTTTGATTTACCAAGACCTACTATATACATTACTAATTACACTCACTAGAACTCAAGAAGAGCATGCGGTATACATGAATTGAATTGTATTATTTTTACAAACCATTCCATTTTTAAGAATTTTTATAATACATTAATATCTCCGTAAAAATCGTAAGCATAATAAGTTTCATATTTCTAAATGTGGAGGGCAAACAGTTTAGGCGGGTAGGTCTCTGTGTTGAGTACTACTGATAGATACATACTTATATATCTATAAGCGTAGGTATAATTTATAATTTATGTAGATATATCAGAATTAATTTTATATTATTGCTCTCTTTTAGTAAATAGTTTTTCTTTTATACATATAATGTTTCCGCTTTCTCAACATCTTTGTTAGGGTGGCGCAGATCACAGATTGAGAATCACTGATTTCTGTATAAGAGGAAGATTAATAGGCTATTATTAATTACTGCCTAGTTGATTTATCTTGAATCCTAACTATAAAACCTCTGTTTTTCAAATATGACTTAATTTAGATAGCAAAGGACCTTTTATACCTAAATAATAAAATGTATAAGCTACTGCAATATTCATCACATCATGGACTTAACACGAATACTTTGTCGAAGGCGGCACTGTATGGGTGAATGACCATTTAGATGAGGGATCTCTTCCTGGACAAATAGTGAAACAAACCGGGCCATTATCATATGTGGTAAACGTTGGAGGTCATTCCCCGTCGGAAAAACTGCAACCAGATACGGAATCGAATTTCGGACGTTTCTCTTTCCTTCGAAAATAGTCTATTTGAAGCTGAACGAAGACATTTTATTGCAGGAGAATGCCAAAACAAAACGTTTTCATTTGTTGACTGTAAGTTGTTTTACTCTTACTACTACTACTCCGCTTAGTCTTACTACTTTTATAATTTCTGCTGAAATGAAATAATCCTTCGCCGTATGCCAAAGTTCACAATGGTAGTATTTTCATTTGTCTACGACGTCTATAAAGTACATGTTTCCTATATGTCTTTACTACTGTCCTCAAACGGTCAATTTGTATTTATCAAAGCATTTTGCAGATTTTTATGTAGGATGCATACAATTACAAAATGAAAATAATTCTTTATTGGAAAACTTTTGTTGATACTAGGTTGTACTACCTATCTTTACTGATTTACTGCCTAAGGTATTCTACATTTTCTATAGAAAACAGAACATTGTCAATGTCAAGGACTGGTATCAGCACACCGTTTATATAAACCAAGACTTTCTCATATCATATTTTTTCTAAAACTTTATTTATTTGGAACTTTGGGAAACTACTGGAATATTTGCCAGACAAAACGACATCGTAAAAACTTGTTTCCTTGATAATTTACGCACAAGTTCTATTCATTACAACTTCAATAGGTACTACAATACATTAAGATTATAACATCGTTGTGGATATTCGTATACAAATTTAGGCATCTTAACAGGAGAAGCACGCAAACTATCGACGCACCAGTTTACTGAACTGAACATTCAAATCAATCTTCAGGTCTTAAGGCGAATTCTGCAAGTGGTAAAAGAAATCTGGTGCATCATATCTCCAGCTCTAGCACTAGCTTACGTGTCTATGATTGGTCATGGTCTGGTCAAATGTCTAAGGTCATTCGATGTTCCATGAATGAGAAAAAATACAGCCATTTTTCCACTTACATCGCGAGCATTCAAAAAATGATTTGTTTTCTCAAATCAACATTTTCCCCATATATACATTAGTCGTCTTAGACTTTCCATAGACATTTTCTATAAGATAAAAGTAGAATATCGGTGTCCGGAAAGTATATTAATAAATTATACTTCCATTCCGCCCAAATATATTGATAAGAAGGCAAATTATTGTACATTCCGTTCAATTAATTTTCTTTATCCTTTCGGCAGCTGATATGTTAACATTGCCAAACTCTGGAATGCATTATAAAACTTGTAGTTTTGTAATAATTCAAGATTTATCGGATTTATGCTGAACTTCGTGAGTGCTTCGATTAACTTTTTCAGTAGATTTATTTATTTTTTAGTAGACTTAGTTATTTTTTTTTTACTATTCTGATATATTGGTGGTTGGCGGTTGTGATGAGCTGCTTCTGTTTTAGGTTCATACTAAATTTATAGTCGCGATCATGCGTTTTTTTGCGTATGACTCTTTTATAGCTTTCAAAGATGTTGAACTAGAACTTTCCCTAGACGAACTAGAACTAGAAAGACAATTCGAATATATTATAGTATGCAGTGGTTTGAAAAATCATTAACTCTCTTCCTAACAACAAAATTGAAGGAATTTAAAGGGAACAAATTAATTTATTTTCTATATTTGATTATATAGTTTACTGCTACGCTAATTTTTGTCAATGAAATGATATCTATTTTATATCAGGCACGAAATTAAAATAGCATTTGAGCCAACCTGAAATGCACTGTTTCTATGTATGAGTCAGGGTGTTGAACTCTTATGATAAAAAATATTATTTATTTTATCTCTAAAACCATTGAAGAGATATCCTCAATTTTAAAGGTGTAATCAATCAGTCTCTGTATGCATTTAGTGAGAAGCTTGTCGACATTGATATACCGGATGTTTAAGGTTTTTCGGTCAAGTATATTTAATATAAACTTTCTATGTAAGAAAATATTTTTTATTCTTATAATTTTTCGATACGGGAATACCCGACATACATATATCTATTACCTAATGATACGAGTAGAATTATCGTTTATAATTCCTATTTGATTTACTGTAAACTTGATAATTAACTATTTAAAATAATACTGAATTTTAGAAAAAACAAATGAATATATACTGGGTCCAAAGTTGATGGTTATGAAATATAGAGAGTACTTCGAACTCAGTATTTTAAAGATGGTCATAAATAAACGGATAAAAAGAACAAATGGGATTAGTACAAATTTAGCCCAACCGGTCGCGCTGTTTACTTTATATAGTCGCTACCACAAACTGTTAACGATCTGTCATGCCACGACATTGACATAAGTTAGTAATTGTAATACATTATTATTACCACAAAATATTACGCTTTAATTCATAGAAAAGTTGCCGATAAATACTAAATGTTTAGAAAAACCAACGTCAATTGTCAATTATGAAACAGAAACAGTTAATGAAAGAAATGGACGAACGATCATGTCGACGGCCAAGGATTTTTAACTTATAAGGATCCCTCAAACCAGAGCGGTACGGCGGGAACGGGATCGGGAGCGACTGCAACGCGGGACCAAAATATGTGGCGGGATATCTGGGCGGAACGTCGCTTTCATGTAGGCGCTTAGATATCCCGCCACATACGTGGGTCCCGCGTTGCAGCCGCTCCAAATCCCGCTCCCGCCGTACCGCTCTGGTTTGAGGGATCCTATATAGGATTGCTCGATCCCGCCGTATTATGTGATTGGGTCTTGCGGTTACGTCATCGGATTGATATACAAAATATATGAGTTAGATAGTGACAGTGACTTGTCAACGCGTCATAGATAAGGAATCGCACAATACAGACAGAGAAAGAGTATCGGGTCTCGCAGTGACGTCACTAAAATCGGACAATATTGAGGAATAGGGATCGAGCAATCCTATATAAGTTAAAAATCCTTGGTCGACGGCAGCCCCACTGAAACAGTACGAATTTTATCAGGCAAACCCTATCATGTTCGAACTCCGTCTCTTTATACTATATGTCGATGGTAATGTATTGCTATCTCAGTTATTACAAGAGACAGAGAAACTGTTAAATTAGAGAAGTTTTGTAGAATTTCATGCTGATTTCAAATATCAAATATTTTATTCAATTCCTTTTTTAGTTTTCGTAATATTTGCAAAATCCGAAATTTTTCGATTTCTTTTTTCTTCAATGTTACAGTAGGTTATTTGAAGTTTTAGACTTGCACATTATGAGAACACTTTATTACAAATCAATTTTTGTGGCCAATAGTTTCAGTTTTCAGTTTTTCAATCATGTTATTGGGCTTGAAATAAGCTTTCTATTGATGTGTCACATATTAGATTTTTTATTAAAGCAACACTTCAAAAAGCTATTATTTAAAAAAAAATACGGCATGTCATTATTGTCAGGTATGAATATATAGATGATACAATTGCAATTAATTGTAACACTTATGCAGAATGTATCTATTATGGTTAGACAGGAAAGAACAAAATATTTTTTGATAAATGTAGGTAAGGCTCATTGCACTAAAAGTATATTTTACTAATGAAAACGTTATTCTCAATAGTGCCCAGAATATGTAGGTATAATACCACAGGTCAAAATATAGGTACCAATTTGAGAAAAAAAACATTAAAAGTATCATATACATAAATACTTATTACCAACCATCCTGTCTATCTATCTGTGTAAATAATATGCGAAATTTTTAATATCTACCTACCTATTAATTAATATTTTGATTATCAATATAAATGTAGAAATCTGTAAAATGTTTAGAATATTTTTGCTACTGGCAATAATAAAGTGGATATACATTATTTGTTAAACTTTAAGTTTTGCATTTTAATTTCAGATAGAAAAAATCCGCGGGTGCCAATCAAAACATATAAGTGGGAAGATATTAGAAGATCGCGTAGGAGGGGTGGTTATCCCTGGACTCATTTGTATAAGCAGCCTTTTAATGAACAAGTAGATCCTGAACCATTTAAAATGGATTCTTTACGAAGAAGTAAAAGTAGTTCAACGGTAGAAAAGTCAAGTGTTCAAATTTCTGATGTTACAGAGAATGAAGAGGGTGAAGGAAAAATGGACGAGTTGCAAATTGTGACGGAACCAGATGACAGTTCTGCAAGATATAGTATAGGTTCTGTAGTTATAGAAGAATGCGAAATTAGTGAAGCAGGTAGTCAAAAACCTGAGAATATTGGGTTGGAATCAGCTGACAGTTCGGATAACATAAGTCAGTATTTGGATAAGGATGATAGAGGTCCGGAGGATAAGGAACTAACATTAAAAAATATTTCTACCTCAGATGGAAAATCTGAAGATGAAAGAGAGAAAGTAGAGAGTACAAATATAGAATGCGGCGAACAATCGAAAAGAAAGAGAAAAATATCTGCTGAAAGTAGTTATAGTAGAATAAGTTTAACAAAACAGGCAGTACTGAAGAAAATGAGAAACGCAAAAAATAAAATAAAAATTCCTAAACTGACTTTTTCTGTTAATAAAATAAAGAAACCAGTTTCGAAAACTGGTAAAAGTGTTTCACCAGAATTAAAAAAAGAATTAAAGAAACAACCTATGCAGTCTAAAGATATAAAGCCAGTATACATTCATATACCGTTAAAACCCCCTCAGGGGCAAACTGATGAATTTTCATATTTAGAATTTGAGGAGAAACCACTAATTAATGATTCTCAACCAATAAAAGGAGTGGGTAGTTTTAAGTTCTTGGCAAAAAATATAAAACGTCTACAAGAAAGTACCCCTAATACTGAACAGGTGACAGATAAAGATTCTTCCGAAATATGTAAAGAAGATGTTATTTCAAACGATAAAGATAAAGATACATTAACAGAAATTGGAAAAACAGAGGAGGAAAAGAGCGCAAAAGAAGATTTAGATGTTAGTAATAAAAGTATAGAAAATATTGAAGAAAAATTGCCTCAAAACGAGCAAGAATGTTTTAAAAGTGTGCTAGATAAACCAAATAATGAATATAATGTAGAGACAGAAGGACTGGTTGATGAGGCAAGCAACAATTTAGGGATCAGTACTGCATTTCCAGAAGTTATAGAAAAAAAAGGTATACTTAAAAAATCTACTGAGGCTATAGTGGGTTCAAGTACTCAAACCCGAATAGAAAAAAAAGAACGAGCAAAATCAGAAGAACCTGAAAGAAAAAGAAAACTTTCTTTAGAAAGTAGCTACAGCAGAAAAAGTTTATCAAAGTTAGAAATATTGAAAAAATTAAAAGAAACGTCGCAAAAAATTAAGAAAACATTTTCAACCAATAGAAAGAAAAAACAGGCTAATATGGAAACAATATCACCAACGAAAGAAACACGGCCTGAGAAACAAAAAGCACAAAGAGAAAAAGAAGTGAAACCAGTGTATATCCATATACCTTTAAAACTACCAGAAGAAGAAAAAATACCCGAAGAGGAAAGCAAAACTAGTACAAATTCTCCTGAGAGTCCTGTGCCAAATGATGTTCAATTTATAATTTTAACAGTTCCCTCTGATGACGAAATTTTAGACTACCATAGTTCTGATGTACCTGAAACTCCTTCTGAGACTAAAACATTTTTCGAGTATAAAGTAGAAGATCTTAAAAAAATAGCTAAAGATGCTGTTAATGGAGTAACTCCCCCAGAATGCGCTAAGATGTTGGATACAGTTTCAGAAGAATCATCAAATGGTAATAAAGTAGAAAATGATGCCGTTGATGATGTAATTCCCTCAACGACTGTACAAAAGTTGGACCTCCCAACAGAAGAAAAATCTGAAGATCTGAAAATTTGTGATGAGGTGGATGAAACCATACTGAAAAAGCATGATCAAATTGATGATAGAGGAAAAATTATGATTGATGTTGAAGACGGTTTAAATGAGACTCTTGTGATAGAACATAAGGAAGACCTCTCCATGGATCAACCAATAGATTCAAATGTAGATACAAGCGATAAACATAAAGAAGTACATTTAAATTTAGAGAATGCGCAATCCATAAAAAAGAAAGTTTCATTTAAGAGACGATTCAAAACCGTTAAAGATATCAGTTATGAAGATATTGGGCCACAAGTTCTTTCTAAAAGTTCTTGCGAACATGAAGATCAGCATGAGATGGAGGAAATCTCTGACTTGGTTACCAGTAATCCAGTCAGTGATGAAAAACAAATTCATTTGGATAAAGACATATTAGCTTCAACCAAGGAGGATGATGACAAATGGTCAAAAATAAGGTATACTATATAACTGCTGCGTTAGTAAATATTAACATTCAGCTACACTAAACTTAGTTGTTAAATTAATAAGTACTATGCAATTGTAATTTGTCTATCAAAGTCATCAAAGCAGAGTCACTTTGATAAAGTAGATCATGATACTTCACTGATTTTTCAAAATTGATACAGTGCTTAAAAAGTCTATAAAATCGCTGAGAGAAACATTTCAAATAAATGTCCGGACACATCGATTTTTCTTTTTAAATTATCAATAATTAGAGATGTAATTTTCAACACTCCACCCTTTAATCAACCTCGACTTTAAAAATTCAGATAGCAAAGTGTTAAGTTTATCGTCCGATACCGTCCTATTAATTGGATATTGCAATCTTGGATATTTGGACAGACAATTGGATTGATTAATAGTTTAGGAAAATCCACATTCAATGTTCGTGGGAATCGTTTTACATCTTAATACGTAAAAAATATCGTGCTTCTTCACAGGGAAAAATTGTACGCCTACAAAGTGAACTTAGTGCAGGAGCTGTCTGTTTGCGATTTTGATTGACGAGCGTAATTTTGTGAGACAATCATAACTCTCCAATGCAAATCCCGTATTCATTAGAAGTATTGGTTTTTCTGAAGCTAAATTTTCCTTAAATGATACCGTCAATAAGCAAAATTTCCGTTATTGGGCGGTGCTGAAATAGTGGATAATCGAATTATTGGATCGTACTTTTTTGTCGAAACGCTAGGTGGTGAACAGTACCTGGACTTCCTTTAATTTGAATTAATTCCAGCTTTAGCGGTACTGTTTTTTAATGCAGAAGATCTTAATTCATCCGATTCTAGAATTTGGTTACAGTAATACCTCGACCAAATATTTCTTAATCGATGGATTGGTAGACGGAGATCTAAGGAGTAAGGGGCAAGATCTCGGGATTTAACCCCATTGGACCATTTCCTCTGGAGTTATTTTCAAATTAAATTGTATTTTAATAGAGCTGAAAATATTAAGGTTTTAAATGAGATTATTCCACAAAGTAAATCTCCGAAACAGAGTGCAATCCGCTTAATCACCCCGAAAATGTTAAACAATATTTACCAAGCGTTTGTCTCTAGATTAGGATATTGCCTCGCCGTTAACCGACAGAAATTTGATTTAATTTTATACTGTTCAGTTATTTAAAAAATAATTTTTTAAATTTTGATATTTTATTCATCAATTTTTCAAAACCCATCGCAATTTTAAGATAATTTACTGAGACAAACAAACTGAAATTATTTTTACCACTCACTTCTAGAGCCATATCAACGCCTGCTCGAATATTGGTACTTTAATTTAAATACATTTTGGTAAATATCTCCGTTATTTATCATTCGATTTTGATAAACTTTTTATTGTATTCAGGATAAATTAATGCTCAGAATAGTAATCAAATGATCAGAAGGGATACTTTGCTATTTTAATTTTTTAAGTTTGGATTGGTAGCGCTTAGGGGTTGAAGGGTTGGGAGTTGAAAATTACATCTGTAAATAATAATTTAAAAATAAAAATCGACATGCCAGAGAATTTGTTTGAAATATTTTTCCGGTACTTCTGGGAAGTACTAGTTAGGGAACAGACTGTTGAAAAGACTGTTGCTTCTAAAACATCGAACTGTGTACTCGAAGATATACTTTTTAAAAAATATATACAATGTGGGAAATGACCTTGCGGATGAAAATCCGGAGGGCTCCATTAAATTCGTAATTGCAAAAAAGAATAAAAAAATATTTTCCGATTATTTTCAATTATCGTAAAAAAACTATTTTTTGTGTTTAACTTGCGATTGTGATGCCATTTTTTTTATATTTTTAAAAAAAATTTGCACCAGTCGAAAGTCTAATCATTGTAGATTTGAACGGTATTTGCAAAAAAAGAATTTTTTTAATACAGAATTTGTCAGATTGTTTAAAAGGAGGTGCGGTACCAAAACCGAGGTGAAAATTACAGCATCGAGAAAATTTTTGAACGGTTGAAGATAGACATATGATTAATCGACGAAAAATGTGCCCAAAGAAGTGAAAAAGTTTTTGGTGAAAAGAAATTTTCACTAGTGGTAACGGTTTCCGAGATAGGATTTTGTGAAACGCCAACGCGCGCTGAGCGCAGCCGTTTCAACGGATGCGCTTTATTGCGCCTTGTAACATAACATCGTCCTTGTTTTATAACGGTGTTACAACCTTATAATATATTGCTCCTTTTTCTGTGTTGTAACTAATAATATACAAGCAAAATGTTATAATAAAAAGCATATATATATGTTTGGAATGGTATGATTATATTAATACAAAAATAAAAAATAAATTTACATAATTCAGTTGCAGTAGTTACGTTATAAAGTATTAGGATAAAACCTAATTAAGACTAACTTAATCTAAATTTAGATAACACCCACCCTCACAATAGCAACCTATTATACAATCTAGCCCTGCTTTTAGACAACTACAATTTCTAATACATCTCTGGAGTTTGCATTTGCAGCACATATTTTCGAGTTTTACATCGGGACGGATACCTATTGTGGTTAATTTTGGAGTGAGTAAATTATCTTTCAAATCCCAACCAAAATTAACTGGATTGGGAAATTCTGGATTAATTAAAATCGCACTTTTTCAGATAATTATTTGATACGCAGCTCTCAATAGGTGTTGATGAAATGCATCCTCGGTAGGTGGCAAATTACTTATATCGGATTTATAGGTATGAAATAGATGTGCCCGTAATTTATTTAAATCGCCTGTATATAATGGCCTACCATACAAAATTTTGAAAAAATATCTAGCCGCGTTTTCGAAAGTAATTAAATTCTGATCAGCATTTTGAGGATAATCTAAAAGTGGCTTTAATTTTATGTCGTGTCTGTAACTCAAACATTTTTTTAAAGCGTTAGTTTTACCTTTTTTAAATATGAAGCTTACTCTATCACAACCAGTTAAAATGTAAATACTCAATAGTAAATTTGACAGATATATATACCCGTGCACCACATAATACAAGAATTATCTACGGATAACTCTATAAACACTCAAATGGCTTTCGGTAATTTACTATTGAGTATTTACATTTTAACTGGTTGTGATACAGTAAGTTTCATATTTAAAAAAGGTAAAACTAACGCTTTAAAAAAATGTTTGAGTTACAGACACGACATAAAATTGAAGGCACTTTTAGATTATCCTCAAAATGGTGACCAGAATTTAATTACTTACGAAAACGCGGCTAGATATTTTTTCAAAATTTTGTATGGTAGGCCATTATTTGCAGGCGATTTAAATAAATTACGGCCACATCTATTTCATACCTATAAATCCGATATAAGGAATTTGCCACCTACCGAGGATGCATTTCATCAGCACCTATTGAGAGCTGCATATCAAATAATTGTCTGGAAAAGTGCGATTTTAATTAATCCAGAAATGCCCAATCCAGTTAATTTTGGTTGGGATTTGAAAGATAATTTACTCACTCCAAAATTAACCACAATAGGTATCCGTCCCGATGTAAAACTCGAAAATATGTGCTGCAAATGCAAACTCCAGAGATGTACTAGAAGTTGTAGTTGTCTAAAAGCAGGGCTAGATTGTATAATAGGTTGCTATTGTGAGGGTGGGTGTTATCTAAATTTAGATTAAGTTAGTCTTAATTAGGTTTTATCCTAATACTTTATAACGTAACTAATGCGACTGAATTATGTAAATTTGTTTTTTATTTTTGTATTAATATAATCATACCATTCCAAACATATATATATGCTTTTTATTATAACATTTTGCTTGTATGTTATTAGTTACAACACAGAAAAAGGAGCAATATATTATAAGGTTGTAACAGCGTTATAAAACAAGGACGATGTTATGTTGCCCGGCCAAGGCGTTGAAACGGCTGCGCTCAGCGCGCGTTGGCGCTTCACAAAAAAAAATCCTATCTCGGAAACCGTTACCACTAGTGAAAATTTCTTTTCACCAAAAACTTTCCCACTTCTTTGGGTACATTTTTCGTCGATTAATCATATGTCTATCTTCAACAGTTCAAAAATTTTCTCGATGCTGTAATTTTCACCTCGGTTTTGGTACCGCACCTCCTTTTAAACAATCTGAAAAATTCTGTATTAAAAAAATGCTTTTTTTGCAAATACCGTTCAAATCTACAATGATCAGGCTTTCAACTGGTGCAAAATTTTTTTAAAAATATAAAAAAATGGCATCACAATCGCAAGTTAAACACAAAAAATAGTTTTTTTACGATAATTGAAAATAATCGGAAAATATTTTTTTATTCTTTTTTGCAATTACGAATTTAATGGAGCCCTCCGGATTTTCATCCGCAAGGTCATTCCCCACATTGTATATATTTTTTAAAAAGTATATCTTCGAGTCCACAGTACATGATCGATTTTCAGGGTGCTGATTCCCAACTATACCTACTGCACAGCTTACCAAACAAACTGTGCCTACTGTACGTATATATTGATACCTTTCTAGAATCAGTAGCCCTTCACAATTTGCACTATTGTAGCATCTCGGCGATCCAATTATTAAACCATGTAAATTAAATATTAAATTATTAATAAGTATTTTTTCAACATACCTAAGTAGAATCAGTGAAAAAACAGCGCTCAAACGATAATAAAAGTTTAAAACATTTTTACAGCTTCTAGATTACATTTTCCAGCAGAGTGAATTAACAAATTAAATTATAGGGTATTTATACTATGTACTATGTCAGGTGTTTATTAATAGGATAAACTAGATATTTACAAAAAGAAAGGCAGGTAGGGTAGGGCCAATAGATTGGAATTTCTTACATCTAATTGGTCGTTAAGTGGTGTAAAAGTTGAATTTTTATATACACTGCGTCAATAAATTAGAGGAACACAAAGAAAATATTTATAAAAAAACTATGAAATTTAGTAGGCTGATGGCACCAAGTACTGATTCCACACCATGTATCGAACAGAAAGGCTTATACATTAAGTTGTCTTGGAACATAATAAAAGCTTATCCGTTTTCGATTAATATCACAACTCTTGATACTTAAACTTCAATTAGGTGCTTCATGCACACGAGATTTTCGTACCAAACACTCTAATGACAAATAATTGACATACGCACACTCGATTTGACTATTGTTTTGTGAATTACTATTTGTGCTATTGAATTTTATAAACTATTTAAAACTATTTTTCTTAGTGTTCCTCTAATTTATTGCAGCAGTGTATTTCTATTGCTTCTAATATATTTAATTTCTTGGATTTTGTGGTATAGAAAATTTCACATTCCAGTTGAACCCTAATCAATGATCACTTAGATGTAGGAAATGTTAATTTACTACATCTAAGTGATCCTACATCTCCTTCTACATCTTCTTCAAGTCCTTCTGTTTGTAAATATTTAGTCTAATAAATAACAAATAATAAATAAAAATATCTATATAGAAAGTTATGCTGCTAGAATTATCATCGTTAGAATCATATTAAAGTAGCCTGATCTGATATTAAAAAATAATTCAAGGGAAGAGATTGTTGTGAATGACATATATTATGGAAACAATTTGATTATGTAAGAGAAGAATCGACAAGAATTAGAAATTAGAATTATCGACTGAGATTTCTAGATCTAGAATGAAAATGAGTGGAAAACGAAATTATTATTATTTGGAACGGAAATCATGGAAATTTAGTATTTAAACAAAAAAGTAAAACAAATTTAGAGCCAAAGGTAGTAGATAATTATAGTAATTTAGTCAAATATCTTAAATTAATTTTAATTCAATTGAGATATCCATTAGATGATTTAGAATAAAACTTAGGCATTACCAAGTTCGAAATAGGTATGTAATTAGTTCAAATTAACAAAATTGAAAATGTTGGAAAACTATAATAATTTATGAGAGGAAAGAGATTTATTTAAAAATATTACAAGCACTGACCAACAAACACATTCCTGTTATGGCAAAGTTTTCTGAGCTGATACCCGTCAGAGATATTATTATTAAGTATTATTATTGGAGACAAGACCATCGTGAGCATATTCGTGATAGATTGAATCTGTCTATCAAAATCGTTAAAAACATACATTGTATTTTATATAAAAAATAACAACTTTTGTTAATATTTCGTATATGCGACGTTTCATAATAATTCTTCTAACATTAAAATCAGCATAAAATATTACTGTTAATTTATAGATTTTCACACAGGGTGTCTCAAGATGACTATCCATTAGAATATTTCAGGCACTACTTCGGTTCGGTCAGTAAAATATATTATTTCTTGAACTGATTCACCATTAAATTATCTTTTCCATGATACCACAGTAAATATTTATTAAGTACATATAATAGTGTACAGGGGTAGATGAGTGTTTAATAATATTATAAATGGCAATACTATGATTCAAATTACCACCCTTTAAAGTTTTGTTACAATTTATATTCTGCAGCACCACAATTAAACTTTTAGCATGACGAAACTCCTAACATATAAGGAATAAAAAGTTTTTATAAAAATCTTATCATGAAAAGTCAATTGAAGGTAATAAACGAAAGGGACTCAATCCGGCAATTTTCGGCTACTAACTTACACTACCCTCAACCAATCTTATATTTATAGTGAGAATTATAAGAAACGTCTTTGATGTATCTTTGTATTATTTTTTTTAATTGTTTTTCAATCTCATATAGCTGCTGGACAAAAAAAAGTTTAAGGTACCAAACATCATTGCAACATGCCGGATGTAGGTTAGCATTGTGAATAATTTTATAGGTGAATAGGAAACATGAAATAAATATTACTAGAATTTTTGTAGATAAAAAAATGTTATATCATGGAACTCAAGTATTTATACTAACTTGCACCAATTGAAATTGTTTGTTTACTCTACTATACTATTAGAAGGCAATAGTAATAGGTAACAAATGTATAGATCTTCAGAATGAGAAACAAGTATTTTGTTCACAGTTTTATGTTTATCCAACAAAATATTGTAGAGGTTGTGGTGTTTCCGAAGGCCAGTGGAGCTAGACTAATCAGACCCCCACAAAAAAATATTGTATCACATAGGTATATATGTGAAGATTATCATCACGTACCAATATAAATAATGTAAGTAAATATAAACACAGGCAGAAATGTATAAAATACATTTCCTGAACTTGGCATAGCATCAAAAAGCATCTCCGGGTGTAGCTAAAAAGTAGAACAGTTAATGAAATTATGAAAAATCCAGCATGCCAAATATAAAAATAGTTCACACTGGTCGGATAAATGTCGTCGGTAGGTGTCGGTTTTAGTGTATTTATGCTGCAAGATACTAAGGCTATTTAGTGACTTACAGCTATTCGGGTACCTCGCTCGTGCGTGGAAACTTACAAAATGCAATAAGTGTTCGGTTAAAAATAGTTAAATGATCGTCGATATAATAATATGCTGTTATATGCAGGAAGTTACATTACTTAACTATGGAGTCTCAAAAGATAGAGAAGGGCTCATACAATAAAAAAAGACGAAAATATTCGACCGGTTCCCTAAAAGATGGAAAAAGATCGTTATCTGAAGGGTCAAAAATTAAATCTAAAACACGAAACGTTTCCAGAGAACCGTCTACTGGATCTTCTGTTACGTCATTGGATGTTCGTTGTGCTTGCCAATATTACCAGTGCAATTCCCCATTACCTATCAAGATAAATCTAGTGGGGACACCGCCGTCAAGCCATTTAAATGCTATAAATGTAGCACGGTACGTTATTTTAGTAAAAGAATGCACGTTTGAGCTAGGTATAAAATTAACTTCAGCAGTGTATTGTCGACATTATAAGAATGAGATGATGTATACTTAGAAGAGAGAATTTAATGCAAATAAAACGTTCAATGTTGGTGTTTATAATGTTTAGATCGCTCAGAAATTTAGTATTTACCAATTCACAGGTCTATATAATATACTGATTTATTATGATCTAATAAAAATAATTTTAACGCTGACTGAAGAACGCGCAACTGAGCGTTATGGGTATTTTAATTATTTGAATTTCTCCGACAATACCTACTGTAAATCTTTCAACACTCCAATATAATTTGATATTCGATACCACTTGAAGGCGACTCTCATATGGAACTGAAATTGAAAGTGTATAAAAAAATATCTGTTTCACTCAGTTACTTATTAAATCCCTCGGTAATTTCTTACAATTGGTTGTATACGGATTGGATTACTAAATAAAAATATGTTCAATTTGAAGACAAGGACGGGTCGATAGTAATTAAAGTGTGTATTAAACAGATAAAAAGAACGGTGCATGGGTCGGCCGAGATATCAATATCTATGGGTGGGAGTCGTGACACGGGTAACAGAGGTCAGAGGTGTGGCCACAGAGATGTCTGTGGGTGTAACTCTCAGCTGCGTTCCTTACTAAATAACGAATTAGGTTTTTTCCACTATTATGTTATTTATCTTTATTTAACTGTCATGTTCTAATATCTCGTGTCTTTGTTTCTAAATTGAACATATTTTTATTCGGGGACCTGTATATATCCGCGGTTTTTCATATAAGTTTGTAGTAATTCAACTTATGTTTAAAGTATATAGAGAGTTGTTATTAGGTTAGATAGGTTATTGATAACTCGACTGATAGATACATACGCAAAATAAGTAGGTAATAGCTACACAGTACATTTCTTATATTAGACGCTTTTGAGCATATTTTGAGCTTTTTTACAATTAGAAACTGATTATCCTATCTCACATCAGTACGTTCTCGAAAGATAATTTTATATCTGCATCTGTAATAAAATAACATGAATAAAGTGTTATACTTATATGTATAATAATAGTAACAGACGAATGTTAACATAACTCTTACCAAAATGGAATTACAAAGAAGCTGGTTGAATCAGGTTCAGGATATACTCTATGTCTAGATAGGTTACTG
Organism: Pogonocherus hispidulus; assembly: GCA_963924545.1. Classification (NCBI taxonomy): domain Eukaryota; kingdom Metazoa; phylum Arthropoda; class Insecta; order Coleoptera; family Cerambycidae; genus Pogonocherus; species Pogonocherus hispidulus. The sequence continues at coordinate 45,283,381 of OZ004692.1, read as the reverse complement.
AAAGCAAGCTCATCTTTCGTAATTCACCCATTCAGTGGTGTGAGGACTGTCTGGACTGCATTAAGTGCACGTTTGCACTTAATTTTCGTTACTTTTGTTAAAGGCTCCCGATAATGGCTAAATTTAATACCTATATTTTGAAATATATTTTTTCCATAAAATTTGACAGAAAAGCCTTTAAACAAAAAGAATGTTTCTCAGTAACGATCAGAAACAGAATGTTGAAATTGTTATAGGGTCAAGAGAAAACATTCGGGCTGTAAGTAATATAAAAAAAACTTTTCAAAACCTTTCACAGATAAGTTGTAATTGGCAGCATTCGATAACTAGACAAAAACATCAAAAAATATATTTTTTTAAATATTGTGACCCATAAATAATCGGATTAATCGATAGAAAATTAAATTCCCTATCCATGTATGATGTTCCTATACCTAAAATGCACAGTTTTCATTTACGTTTCTCTTTATACTTAGGTACTACTTTAATCAAACAATTCGGGTTTTACAATCCATAGTAGCCCGCTCATTTGTCAGATAATAATTATTAAACATTTTTATCAGTGTTTAGTATTTGTATTGTTTAAAAATGGGAAATAACAATATTAATTACTCTACCTCGGTATTTTTAATTCATTTCTCATTCATGGGCAATTCTAAAGAATTACCGGAAGAATAAGTAAGCAAATGTATCCGCTTCTACCGCTAATGAATAGATACAAATTTAGAAGATTGAAGTCCGATTTTTTTACCTTTGGTAGCATACGAGTACAAGCAAAATGAACATTGCGTAGACCTGTCACAGTGAATGCAGATAATGAAATTAAGGTGATTGCAACTGCAAATGCTTCAATTTGTTCAGCAGAAGCGGAATTAGGAATGAAATATTCTTCGGTGCAGAAAATATTAAAGAAAAATTCCTTACATGCATTTCAGTTTATCACTGTTCATGCATTTTATCCTAAAAATCCAGTGCAAAGGGTAGAATATTGCGAGAGGATTTTCATTCGGTTAGAAGACTATCCTCAATATTTGGGAAAAATTGTTTGGACGGATGAATCAAAGTTTTCAAGACAAGTAATTTTTAATAGAAGAAATTCTCATTTTTGGTCCAACAAAAATCCTCATGTATAACATGAGGATTCATGTCACAGGGAGAATAACTATCAACACAAATTTAGTTTTAACGTATTTTGTTTGCTAATGAATTATCAAATTTATGAAGAACATTTTAATACTGCTAATTACTTAGATATTTTGAAAAGAGTGGTTGTAGATTTTTTAGATTATCTTCCATTCAATCAATCAGCCAGCCACTTGACCAGTAACAATTAAATGGTGGTCCAGCACATTGCAGAGTAGCAGTGAGCCTACTATATTTGGGGCTGCATTATAGATCAAGTCTGCAGAACACCGGTCATTAACAAAGGGGAATTACTGGATTGCATTACAAGGGTATTTGATGCATTGGACAAATGCAGCTTCTTCTAGACTAACTAAATATTTGGATGCTAATGGACATCATATTGAACCCATAAATTGAAGTGTTTTGTTGTCTGGTTTTTGTTTTATATTATCGTCATCTTATTAAATTTATTAATTAATTTTTTTTTTAATTAATGTGGGGGTTGGATTGACTATTACTCCCGCTACTTTGGTGGCTTATTGTGCAGCTTCAACAATTACAACACCCACAGTAATAGTAGTACACCAGAAGCGATGACCGAGTAAGACTAGGTTGCATTTCTGAACGAATTTCATGTCAGTGCGATTCCAATGTATTACTGCTCCGGCCGGACCGGTGCAGACCCAAATTTAACAGGTGTGCGCTTAAATAATCACGACCATCGCAGTTTTGTATGAATTTATTGGTTCTGTCGTTATATTTTCAAAGAAAACATAATTTTAAATTTAAAAACATTTTAGATATAGCATCATCGTGCTTACATTTTTTACAAATATTCGGGACGTATTCTTCCTTTAAGTTACATTTCTCCACAGTGTCTAAAAATCTAGATTATTAAATTTAGTTAGGCAAAACTAATTTTCATAAAAACAGCCCCACAGGGATTTAGTTTCTGATATATTTTTATATTTTTAAAAAAGTGTGTCAAAATACCGAATTAAAGAAGAAATATCTAGATGATGTCATAAATAAATAGAAGTAAATCCTAAATAAAGTTGAAAGTATTTAAAGTAGTAAAGTAGTTACTTGCTATTTAAAAAAAATATACTAAACACTGATGACAACTGATTAGTATTTATTTGTCCAATAGGGAGGTTATTCGATAACCTGAGTATGTTTAGTAGGAATAAAACAGTTCTTGTAATAATTTATACATTTAATGAGAGTAGTTATTTGCTGCAAAAAATATACTAGACGCTGATCACAAATGATTAGTAGTTATTATCCGTCAAATGGGTAGACTACTATGGATTATAGAACCGAATTGTTTGAATAGAGTAGTATAAGGAGCATCATACATGAACAGATAGGGAATTTAATTTTAATTTATTAACTAGTTTTTATGTATGATTGTATTCTATTTGAATGTCTTTGATTTTATTAATGTATTATATTTTGGCTATACCGACTTTACCCTGACTTTTTTTACAACCCACCTTTGTCTTACACTGTGTAGCTGTTTAAAATAAATATTATTATTATTATTATTATAAATCTACTTTACATACATCTACTTTACCTTACTTTGTAAACAAATGCGTATTATTTATTATACCTTTAGTTTAATACCTGAAATTTATATAATTAGGTTTTTCCTTTTGTTTATTTATCTTGTAATTTTCGGTGGTTTAGCTGATTAAAAATAGGGGTAGCCAACGACATGCAAGCTCAGTTGCACGTAACAATCCAATTCTGAATCTACATTTACACCCTTAACTCCACATTATGGCGGAGTCGCCAGTTTTACGACAACATTTTTGTTTTAATAATTTACTTAGTCTTCAAATGTTGAAAACACGGTCATAAGTATATCCAAAAACCCTAATGGATCTAGTAATAACCACGAGTTATTGAATACTACGGAAAAAATAATTTGTTTATATCTTCTTACGCAATTGCAATTTGATATAATTTTTTTAGTGATGTGAGTCGGATTTTTTCCACTGGAAATATTTCCATTTTTAGCTATTAGCCAGCTAAGAACAGTACATTTTTGCCGGCTAAAAATTGTTTTTAGCCGAAATTCCCGCCAAAACTCGCCCTTTTGGCAATTAATAACCTAAATTTACTAAATTCAATCAGAGATTATAGAGTAAGTATTTATCTCTGAATTCAATACCATTGTTTTAAAAAAATTTGTTTGAAAAGTATGAATAATCTCATATTAAAAGTTGATCAAAAAGGCTTTTCGTTGCGAGTAACTTTAAATTAGAAAACGTATTTCCTTTTCAGCTTAAAGCAAGTTTATACCGTCATATCTACATTTAATCTAGTCTAAAACATAATTTTAGCCAGGAAATCCACATCACTACATTTTTTATTTAATTATGAAAATAGTAATTATCAGCAATTTACAAAATTCCTGACGGGTACAGAATTTACCGATCCAAAATTGGTACGGGAAAGTACGCGACGAAGTACGTGAAAATTAATTTACCATATTTTCTTAAGGAAAATTAATCGAGATGACTATATAGCCAAAATATAAATAATAACTGATGATCCTAAACATTGCAATTGCAAAGTGAAATATATTTCAAAATAAATACCTAATAATAAATAGTTTACTGTCGTAGAATTGTACATCGAGGAAAAAATCTGGCTTAAAACCGTTAATAAGCTATAGTTTTTTGAAATGATTAATTATTTGCTTTTGCATATATTATATTTATTATAGATAAATGATAATTTTTCCAAATTTATTTATAAAAAACATACTCGTATACCAAGAATTGATATAATTATTGTAAACATTTTCTATATCTCGTCTTTCTACGTCTCGTTAGTGCAATCTCACATCGGCAGGTAAAATGAAAAAGAAGTTGAGACGAATGCGACTCGAGATTTTCGAAGACGAAATAGACGTAGAAGGACTCGACGTACGGTCTCGAAAAAAAATCTCAAAGGATTAGAGAAAGGACGGAATTTTCGCGTGAAGCGGTTCTCGAACCCATAAAAATTAGAAAAAAGGTCTAGGGGGTCCCGCGAAAAGTCGGGATTTCGGCGAGCGTGACAGGACCATTAGGGGCGAGGACAAACGCCGGTGTTGGCCGCATCTCTCTGGTCGAACGCATTGACAAAATTGATGAAAATTTTGCAGAGGTTTTTTGAAAAAGCGTTTAAATTGGGAAAAAGCATAGGAAACGGGACGAAAATACGCCTACGCATAGGAGAAAGTTTGGGGACGACCTTCGGTCGCCTGTGAGAATTGCTCCGCGATCCCAGCTCGGAGGAGATAGATTAGAAACTTTGTCGATTCGGCGACGGAATTTAGAGCGAGACAGAATCGACGCGTTTTAATATATACGGATGTGATTAGTTAGAAAAAATGATAATTTAAAAATTGACGTTTTGCTGTTTTTGGTCTAGTCATAGAATGCGGTTAATTACAATTTTTCTCTAAAATATTTGGAAAGTTTTTTTTATATTGCATGCAGCCTCAATGTCTTCTCTTGTCCCTATGAATATTTCAACATTCTGTCGTTACTAAGAAAAAAATTTTGTTGAAAAGCTTTTTTGTCAAATTTTATAGAAAATAATATCTCGTATCTCGAAAAAAATATTAAATTTAACCATAGGGAACCTTCAACAAATGCAACCTAAAATTAAGTTCAGATTCCATAACTATGTCAAAATGTTATTTCATTAAGAATAACTAACAATCCAGACTTTGACGTAGCTTGTCTTACCGACATTGTAGGAAATATTGCTCAGTAACCCAATATTTGTAAACCACTATAATATTGCTATTTCAATAGCAATATTATAGTGGTATAGTGTTTTGGTGTTATGTGGAAAACTACGTCAGTGTTATCTTCTCACCAAAAGTGCCAACCCCTTTTTAGATCCTTTTTTTCATATAACGTAGTTACAACATGCGTATGGCATGAGAAGACAGTCTGTTTCATTCTGTCAGTATTCTACATGAATAGCATCACAATAGATATAATCTGCGCATATACTTCGCAAACAACTACTTTGCGACATATCTTAAAAATAATGAGGTTATTCCTTTGCATGCCTACGATAATAGGTAACGAGGAAATAGAAAACTTTATTGAACCATAAATATTTGATAATTTTATTAATAATTTATCTCTTAGTTAACTTTTTGGATTAATTCATATATAAAGAAAGATGTAAACAGTTAAATAAGCCAAAAAATAATATTAAAAATATACTAATGAACTTTTGTTTGTGTTTTGTAGTGATCATGAATATGAACCGGTTAATCCCCCACCTGAAGTCCAAACGATCGTTTCTTCTACACCAACTTACATTATTGTTGACGATACCAGCAATTTGGGAGGTAGAGACAAATATCCAGTAGTTCCAAGTGTACAGAGTGATTTACCTTTAGATGCAGTAAGTCGCAGGGCTGACCCCCTTATCCTTTTTCAAAAAGAAGCCGCCACAAATATTTCAACAACTTCCCAACAATCTGCTGATATGCAAGACACTGGCAACTCCATATCTGATAAGGCAAAGGATCCTAATAAATTTCAGTTGGCCTGGCAACAAACTAGAAATCAGTTTAAAAACAGGTTACATAATATCAAAAAACCTCAGATAACTGATGAAGATAAACCGAAACCCAGAAAATTTAAATTTGAAAAACCTAAATTTAATTTGCCAAAAATTCCCGACACAGCTAAAATAAATTTACCATCATTACCCTCATTCCATTTGCCACGCAGAAATGACTCGAAACGTTTTCTGAAAAAACGACAACAATCGACGGAATCAAATGTTGGAGATTCCAAGAAAAGTACTTTCGACTTTAGTACATATCCTAGAATGTTTAAGAAAAAATTTCAATCAAAAGACGAACAGAAGCCAGAACTAGATTTAGCTACAGTTCCTCGACCGACTCAACAAGAAACTGAAACTAATAGCAATTGGAGAGGTAGCGATATTAAAATAATACCACTTCACTCTGAGGAGTCTGTTAGTGATGAAAACATGGAAAAACCTAATGAGTTATTTATAGAACATCAGCAAGCGAATGACGACAAAAATGAATATTTCGACGATGATCGAATGACATCTCATATCAGGTACAAAGAAGATATCGATAATGATGATGAATTTGAAAGTCAGGAAATTAATAACGATGATTATCTCAGTAGATGGAATCGCGGTAACTTTAATCCTGAAATCGATGATGATAATAGAAAACAGTTCTTACGTTATGAAGTAACTGATCTCGATTCTCCAGAAGACATGGAACGCCAAACATTTGACTACAACTCCAATAACAGCAAGGAGAGATATTCCTCTGGAAGTTCATTTGGTGGGCAGAGAGTTGGTGGTGTTCTAGAAGAAATTAACCCAGATGAATTTTTCTTGAGGAGAAAAGGTATATCTCAAGATAATATTGAAGTTGGGATGTATCTCAGTTCAGAAATTAAAGAAGCGTTTCGGTCCCCAGACAATGCTCTATCTAAGATGGAAGATCTGGACTTTAATCTGAATGACTCGAACCTGTCACTACCAGAAACACAAAATAAACGCAAACCTGTTAAAAAACCTAAAAGGAAGAAAACTCCTCACGTTTCACAGGAAAGAATTTCCCATGGTGAATCAGATGATGAAGATATAAATGTTACTCCACCATCAAGGCCTAAACGTCGAAGTAAGCGAATTCGAAAGCCTATACATTTAGAAGATATTATTCCATATCAAGAAACCATTCCACTAGAAACTAACGTTCCTGGTGATGTTTCTGTGGAACGCGAAAATTTTAATATTTTAAGTTATCATGAAAAAGATACAGAGGATACTGCTACTCTCGAAAGTGAAAGGTTTGGTCATGAAAATTTCAGAATAAATGGTACTGATGATGTAAATTTTGAGTATATAGATGAAAATCAAGAAGAAAAACCAGCTGCACCACCACGAAAACATAAGAGTTTAAAAAGTCTGACATCAGAAAATGATTCCATTTTAGAAGAAATCGGTTCACAAATTCAAACTCCTGGCATTGATGTAAGTATTATTGGTTCAATCACCTGTTATTAGAAGTAGAAAAAATAGTTCTATTCATTTTTTAATACAAGGTGTCCCACGACGATTTGCGGCGGTCTATCTCTCGATAAGTAGCCGTTGGGAAATTTTGAAAATTTGGTAGCATACTAATGTCGATGGGACATCTACTTCCGGTTATACTGGAAGTAGATGTCAACTTGCTTATTTCAAATAGGACACCCTACATATTTTTTATTTCTGGATTCTACGTCAAATTGTAAACACGTCCCATGTATAATATCTATACCTAAGTCTAACTGTTTTTGGCATATTTCAAATTTTATGTCAAGAATGACGTTTGCAGGTCAATTACCTATTAACATAATTACCAATTTTTCTTTACAAGTCTTTATTATTTAGTTTGGGTTGATTTCCTTGTAAAAGGGGATCTACTTTGGTGGACTTTGCATGATATTTTGATACCTAATTATTAATATAGGATGGTCAAAAAGAAAGATGCTCTTTATTGCTCTTTTAGCATAGTAGCATCGAATAGTAGGTATACCTATATGGATTTAAAAAAAAATGTTTCCATGCTTTTTGTTGGTACATGTCCATAAGGACAAGGATAAGTTTATAAACTTGAACAGCACAATCAAAACTATGTATAATCGTAATCTGATATTTTCAGGTGACCATGATGTGTAAAGGGCTCAAATGTAGAGTAAAAAAAATTTTATAATTTAGATATCGGTTTTAGAGAAAATGCAAGTTGCTTGCGCTATGCTCCCCGCATTATTGCTCTTTTAGCATAGTAGCACCGAATAGTAGGTATACCTATATGAATTTAAAACAAAAATGTTTCCATGCTTTTGGTGGTCCTTGTCCATAAGGACAAAGATAAGTCTACAAACTTGAACACCACAATCGAAACCAAGTATACCTAATCGTAATCTGATACTTTCAGATGACCATGATGTGTAAAGGGCTCAAATGTAGAGTAAAAAAAAAAGTTTTTCTATCTCCAACACTTATCAAATTTGTTACAGATGTGCACTACTCAGAAAGTTATGTATGTAATAGCTATTGTCAAATAGCCGCGGTCCTGGAAGAATAGAATTTGTTGTAGCTGTGCACTACTCACAAATTTTCACAACTATTGTTTAGTGACTGAGAATAGGTAATCATAATTTAATATGATGCCACGATGGCCACGAAAGTGAAAATAGTTCAAGCAGAGCGTAAAATAACATTTTTCATCTGACATAAAATTTGAATGTTATCACCATTCAATTACATATCATTTAGATACTATCATAATCAGATCTTTTTACATGGCTTCGAATGTGTAATGGGGACCACATGCCACAGACTACGAGCATGTTCGCTCATTCCATCGCCGCCATTCTATACGACGGGCATGTTCGTCCAGTCGTTTTGACCACATACATAGAGATAGGGATCATCACAACTCCCGATGAATCGGTTACAGCTGTTGGCAGTGGCAGCTGCTGTTTTAAGTAAAAAACAAAGAAAAAGGCGTTCAATGCTACTAAAAAAAGAAAGCGTTACCCATGTACTGCATAGACTAACAAATTTTATTAGGGTAGGGTAGGAGGCTGGAAACACGTTTTTACGAGTTACTAAATGATACTTTCTACGGATACCCTAATTACTAATTTTAAAATAATTGTTAAAATTAGTGCATGGCGGTAACAAATTCCATAGGGAAAGAATGCGACAAAAATATTTTTTGCATTTTTACATGACGCCTTATGTTATTTTTATACCAGTACACATGGAAAATTATTACATATTACATTGAAATTATATGTAATTGATTACTAAATTGCCTGTTTTTGCAACAGGTGGAACTGTGGCACTCTGATGAGCAGATAATAAGCGCGAAACCACCGCTCAGTGTCTGATGGTTGGTCTCGATGAAAATGCCAAAGTAATGCAATGCCAGTCAGGATACATTGTCCGTGGAGTAGTTGTTTTCGGCATCTCCTTCAATAAATAAGTAGTTTTCGATCTTTATCTTTTAGATATCTTTAGATCTTTATTGTCTTCCTCAAAGATAATAAAGATCGCTGGTATAATGCGCCTGCGAAAAAGCAGGTCGTTATCTCTCTGTCAATTTGACAATAATTGTCAGACAGATAGTAGCAAAGACTCAAGGAGGGCGATGTGTTTCTCACCACTATTAACATTAAATGGATGTTAAACAAAGAAAAAAGGAACCATTTATTTTTACAGTTTATGTGGAATCAGTTGAAAGAAGACGATTCGTAAAATTGCTGAGATGGCGGAGTTTGAGAGTCCTGCATCAGTGACTGCCACTGCTTTCTTACCTTGCGTTCATTGATTTACGCTTTTTATTTGGATATTTACCCTTACGAGAAATTATCATCTCGTGGGCATTATTATAGTCTGGTAGTTTTGATTGCTCAAGATGATAAATATGTTTCTATTCTCATCTGGTTTCTCGTCGTTACTTTCTTCTATTATCTCGGAATTTCTTGTTTCCCATCACTAGTTGAAAATGGCCAACCACCTGGTACGCTAACGGGTGGATTAGATGTCATGAACTGGTTCAATGACATGCCCCATATTAGACTGCCGCCTCTTGGACTTCTATTTCTGGAGTTTATTCAACTACAATGTTTTTTTACTATTTTTTTACTGTACTTAACCCAAAATCTTTTCGATTTGAAAGAACCTCATAAAAATAAGTAAAGTACAACATATACTTACAAGGTATCTCACAAAAATAAGTATTTTTCCTCGCAAAAATAAGTTCAAGGAACTTAAATCTGTCGAGCAGGTTATTGAAATGGTTTATAGCGCTTTTTAACAAAATCTTTGATGATTTTCATCAAAATATTACTCCAAAATATCTTTACTTCGAAAGTCTTCATTTGGGAATTTAGAAAGAGAAACGCTTGAGCATGGTAACTAGATTTTAACTTTTTAGAAACGAATATTGAGAGAATTTAAATATTTTTCTAATGATGGGCAACATCCATTGCAAGCAAGTAAAACATATTTTAAAAGCAAGTTATCGTAAAAAATATCTCATTCTAAACGATTCACCCAATTAGATATTGGTAACTACTAATCAGTTCAAAAGTTACCAAGGATAGATTTTATAGTGGCACACTGTAATCTTCATTTTACTAGAACAAAATTCATTCATATTAAAAATAGATGTCTATATCATATTAATGGTTAAAATTTTGTTTATTTAAAACAAGGTTAGGTTAAGTTTGTCAATGTGATTTTTGGTCAATGTGATATTTCATGGTGAAATTTTTAAAACAAATAGTATGGCTGGAATATAGTAAATTTCTGTAAAATGACATATTCCGATGCTTGCTTCAAAATGAGTCTTATGGTCCATATTAATATTATATTAATATTCATTTAATTTAAACTCCAAGAGTTTAATGCTTGAAACATAATGCATAAAGGGTATATTTGTAAATAAGAGCATTCCATAAGTGCATGCACATTTTTTTGAAATTTTTGGATAATATTTAAAAATTTACATATGAGTTGTAGCCAAAATTTTTACTTTTTTAAACGTTGGGATCTTGGTATATACACTAAGACACATTATAGATTAAATCAAAATTAGTAGGTAAAGGTCATTCACGTTAAGTTTAAAGTGACGTCACCTTGTCGAAAAATACACCGTTGACAGATGTAATTTTTTTGCGGGCGGGAGTTTGAAAAATGTTATAGAATCACAACAGTTTTAGTTCTGAGAAGAACTGTTTTTAATATAAATAAAGTGAATAACTAGAAAACGTAAATAGAAAATACACGAGCAAAATTTAAGCAGAACCAAACACTAAAAAACCAGCAAACAATAGATAGGCAATATAAATAAATAACAACTTATTTATTTGTGTACCTCTCTACTGAGAAGGGCAGAATTGCATTTTTACAATATTAGATCTAAAGAAAATTTCATAGTCAGTTTTTTCAAAACTGTTGCTTTACAAAAATCTTTATTTAATGAGGGTATAAGGTTGTATAAAAATTTGCCTGATCAGATAAAAAATTCAGCAAATATTCATGTATTTTCCTCAACTCTGCAGAGACTATATTATATGGATGGTAATCTCATGATGTGACAAATTGACTATGTTACTATTATAATTTTGTTAGCAAATACTAAGTTTCTGTATGTATGTTTTGCTCTGTTTGTTTGTATGTAGTTATGCATGTATACTTCTGCTTTTAATTGTGTAAACTTATTTTTGTAAAAACTAGCTTGTGCTAAATAAAAACTACTACTACTACTAACTTGACAACGCAGAGAAGGGTTGCCAAATATAAAATTCTTTGTAAATGGTAAATGCTATGCTAATTTATTGGTCATTTGTTTATCGAATATTGACAACAATTAATTACTGAAAATGACGTCACTTTAAACTTAACGTGAATGACCTTTAACTACATTTTTTCCAAATAAAATATGTAAAATTTCAGAAATAAATGAAGGTCGTTTCGATTCAAGTTTATGTTAATTCATACCAATAAAAATATATTCTGTGCCTGTCTTTGGTACGCGTTTGGTAATGCTATCCACCCAGGTTTTTTCAATAGACGTGCTTGTGCCACTATGAATCCCTATGTCTAACATTTAAGAAGGAAATTGCCTCATAGTTATACAAAGGAGCAAGGAGCTTCTAAAGAGGCTGTGCAGTTTAATACAACAAAGAAGAAAGCTGAATAGAATGTCCTAAATAAGTTAAGTAAAAAGTACCACAATAAATAGGTACTTCGCGGATACTAATAGATACTACTAGAGGAGATCGCGGTGGAGTAGGTGGCTAGTTCCTTTTAGAATCTAATCTAATGTTTGCCTCAACAATTACTTAGTTGCTATTATAATATTCGTAAAATGTATAAGTACAGTAGATAATGACCAACGATTGTTAATTTAGTCAAACCGTCGAATAATACAGTCAGATACCTATATTTTTAGATAGTGATAAGATAAATGAATCAATAAGTACTTACATAATAAATAACTATTATTCTGTATGTTTTCAAACTATAGTGCAGTATTTTTTTGTGAAATTTTACCGAATATAATTATTCATACAATCCTTATTGATACTAAACAGCAAATAATAATAGTAGGTACCTAAAAACCAACTAAGGACTAATATTTATCTTTTTTTTAGAATGGACTAAACAGAATCGATCCTAATTACATCACATCCTCAACATATCCACTCAAAAGACCTTCACGGAAGAAGTCTAAAACTAGTTTACAATCTATAACTAGTTCACAGTCCAAAGAAATTCCACAAAAAGATGACGAATATTTATCATCTAGCAGTCAGCTTTTCACATCTGAAAATCAAATTCCTTGTGTCGAGGAACCTTGTGTTCAAGACATTCGGGATTATATGGGTTATGCTGTAATAGATAAGCAAAAAATAAGAGATCCGCCTCTGCCTCCTCCTCGATCGCCTAGCCGTAAGAAGAGATCCGTCAAGTCAACAGAATGTAATTTTTTTACAGTTCCCAGGCAATCCCGATATGATGATGCGCCTGTGCGACCTTTAAGAAATTACAGTACCCTGGGACAAACAAACAAAATCAATGAACCGGTGATTTACGAGAATAAAGAGAATATTGACATTATTCAGTATATTGAAAACGAAGATGAAATAAATCGTGATTTGCAGTCCGGGGATGTAATAAGAAAAATGAAAGATCGTCCCTTACCTGCCCCTCCACGCCCTCCTCGAAAATCACGAGTTTTACAAAATATTACTTCTAAAGAAAATATAATGGCGGGAACCCATTCATCGACAATTTCTGGTGATGAAGTATGTGAAGATGGTGAACAACAAATTTCAAAAAGTGCAAATACTATAGAATCTGTAAGTAACGCTGAAGATACTGAAAAACCTACAATAGAAAAGCATTTAATTACTCCTGATTACTTTACCCATCAGGAAACTATAACTCATGGATCTTTACTTGTTCAGTCCTTAAATGGAGATAAGATATTACGAGATTCTGATCTGACGTATCGTTCTGAGGAAAGAATAATACCAGTAATACCAACTGAATCTGATGATGAATCTTCATCCTTGCCGGATGATTTCAAGAAGTTAAAAGATCCTCCTCAAAAATTAAATACACAAGTAGCTCCACCTGTAAATACTGAAATAGAAGTATTAAAAGCACAAAAACTTCAAGTTGTAGATTTGGACGTAGACACATTAACTGTTAATAAATTATTAGCTGCAAAAATAATTGTATCAGAAATTGATAGCCATAATATACGAACTGATGAAATAAAGGCAAAATCTACTGAAACAAAAGTGTACGTTCCAGATACAGAACAACACAGTGAATCAAGTATATTAGATGAAGAAGAGGTGAAAAATGAGCAGTCGGAAATCTTTCAGTCAAATAATAACTTTGATGAAGAAAAAAAAACTTCGATGGATATAACTGACCCTCAGCTGTTAGATGATTTAGATGAACCACAATCAGTACACTCAGATCGTGAAATTTATTTAGAAAAAATGAATATTAACGCAATAAACGAAAACATACAACACCAAACAGATTCATTTAATCAGGACAGTAGTGAGTATCTACAAAGTGAACCTCCAAAACCGCCACCTAGATCCTTAACTAATAACGTAGAAATGCATTTGGAAAACCGTAGTCAATGTTCATCCCACCAACCATCACAACAATCTGGAAACATTGTATACATAACTTCAAATGCTGAAGTAATACAAGAGCCCGATGTTGATGATGAGCTTCCACCTAGACCTCCCCAGCCTCACTTAGATTATATGCCATCTCAACCTCCAGCCAGTTTTTATGCCCTTAGAGCTCAAAAGTATGTAGATAACGTTGACAGCAACATTCCTAAAATTCCAAGGAGAAAACGTCCACCAAGATCCATATCTAGATCAAGTTCTGAGGATTCTCTAATAACGCCAGTATCCAGGCGGTTTTATAGTAGGTCTCCCGAACCATCGATAAGTCAGTTATCAGGACAATTAATTAGAACTTGTGGATCAACGGCCCATAGTGCTTTAAAAAGACTGATAACCGATATCACAAATAATTTAAAGAAAAATGCTGAAGGTAAATTGGATTTACATGTGATGACAATAATACTTTTAGTACTGATAGCTGGACTCATTTTGTTGGGCTACGGGGAAGAAAAGACTGTTGTTCATGTACACCACTGGGAATATTTTAACCCTCCAAAGGACTTGTAGAGCCTAATTATTTATATTAAGTAAATCTGTTTGATATTTAAGTTTTGATAAGACATGTAAATTAAGTGTACCTACATGGAAAATAAATGTCCATGGGTAATAAATGTCCGCGTTAAGTAATTAAAACAGTTTTTAAATGTTTGTATATTATAGAGTATGTGTCGGATATCACTCCTCAATCTTTTTTAAAAGATAAGGATAAACAATATTAAATATCTTCTTAAATCGGAGAAAATTCTCTAACAGATGATAAAAAGAATTTGTTTCACGTTGTCATCGAAACGCAATCGAACTTTTTTTCTTCAAATGACATAGTATGTTGATTTTTCATTATTTCAATAAACAATTTTAACTACGACATATGTTATATTGCTGAAAAAAGCACAAGTTGCCAAGAAAATAATGAAAAATTAACATAATATAACATTTGAATAAAATAAGTTCCCATGACAACATGAAACAATTTCTTAATTAGTGTTTCATCATCCAACAGAGAGTTTTCTCCGGTTTAAGAAAATAAGATGTCTATAGGTACACTACCTTAAAAATTAATGGAGATATTCGATTGGGAAATTGGGGAATGATGTCTGAACATCCATTGTACATATACCTACTATATAAGAAATGCCTACCTAACTGATAACTGTAATTGCATTTTAAAGTCATCATGATATAATTAGTTACCATCTTCTGCAATGTCAAGTAAATTATCAATTAAATCAATATATCAAACTCAATTATTATACACATACCCACACAATTACTATGTTATTTTTTCACCCAATTTTCGCTAAATGTTTCTTGAAAAGTTTTTTATTAATTAGCTTTTATTAAAACATATATGCTTTTGATTATAAAAATGAGTTTCTGTTTTCACTGTCGAGTAGGTAGGTAAGTATAGATTTAGATTATCGCAGTAGGTACCTATGTCTGCAAATAAGACAGTAGACACTAGACAGACAAGTTTTAGTGGGTTTAATACTAATTCCACTGCATCAGGTATATGATTTCATAATAAATATACTTATTATTTAATTTTTTTGGTTAAATATAGGTACTTAAATAAATATGTATCTAAATAATAGTTGAAGAAAGCCAATACATACTATAAAAAATATACCACTAAAGATACTTCTCGCCTTTAAATTCAGTGTAATAGAAGTGCAATAGCTATACCTAGTATCTAGGTCTAGGTAGTACACTACAACAAATACTTAATAGCTCCAAAACGTTTAACTTTATTTGTAGAACTACTATTTTTATTTATCGTAATTATAACTTAAAATGCACTATATCGTAATTCACATAGGTAAGTAAACGTTTGTTTCAAAAAGCTATTCGCTTTCCCTCCATGTTTGTCTTCAGGTGAAGGAAGTTCAGATGAGGCGGCTAACGACATTTCAAGAACAAGTGCGACAGGCGCTGTCAGAAGAATCCACACCAGTACCAAGTGGGATTTACATTTTACAGGGAAATGAAAAGTTATGTCTCTGAATGCTTTTCTTCAGAGAGTAGAGGAATTGCGAGTAGCAAGACACATCGATAAGGAAGAACTATTTGACACTGCGGTTGATTTATTTAAGGGGAAAGCTCTAACTTGGTACCGAGTAGTACGAAAAGAAGTGGACAATTGGGATGCCTTGGTAAAAGTATTACGTGAAGAGTTCCAACCTACCGATTATAATGTGAAATTATTGAATTATTGAAGGAAATTAAACGCCGTACTCAAGGTATCGATGAATCCATTGGTATATATCTCCCAGTGACGTCGGCTTACTTGTTCGGTATCGGTGGATGATACGCAATTTAGGCTTAATCGAGGTCACCTTGATAACACAATTGCGGATCTTGGGATGGAAGCTGGAAGTGCCCCGCGGGGCTGTTAAAGCATTTTCCTTACCAAACATGAAAAACATCAACACCTTAGAGCCAGATCTAGCATATGTAGGAGTCGCAACCTCTAGTCTAGAATGCTAGTTGCAGTACGGTTAGCAGTAAGCCGGAAGATAAAGCAATCGTCTCTCTGCTACAAGTGTAACAAACCTGGTCATAAATCTGTTCGTTGTTTAGAAAAGAGAAAACTTCACTGCTATAGATGTAAGAAAGTAGGCATGACAACCCGCAACTGCCCTAATTGTAGTACACAGGGATACGATCAGCAACGCTCTTAAACTAAACGGTCGTTAAGGACGTCGATATTAAGAAATCGATTACACGATTTGGACCTGTCTTGGACTATTTATTAGATTAATGCGAAGATGATGAGAGGTCATACTTAAAAGTTAACGAATTGGAGCATCTGTGATAGTTTTAGAAAAAATAGGTTGGGATGAACTCGAGGATTTGAAGTTACCACTAGTAAAGAAGACAATGCAAATTAGGGTGGATAATAGCGAAACATGTATGACTAGGCAGTTGCGAATTACTTTTTGAACTTAGGGATAAGGTGAAACTAATTAAGGTGTTAGTCGTTCCAGATCTTTCCCACATACTAATTTTAAGGGCCAATTTCTGGAGGGAGATGGGTTTTGTCCCTGGTCTAAGATACCACGAATGGTACTTGTTTTGTGAACCACAGGTTTTGGAAGTAACTAGACATTTAAAAGATTAAACCGCGCTGTCTACTGAAGAAGAAAAAGTATGTAAGTCCAACATGTGATAAGTACCAACGCAGCCGTATTATATGGTCTTCCCTGTTATCCAACAACAAATTAACATCGAACTCGACGATATGGTCCGACAGGGTGTAGTCGAACCCTCCACCAGTGCTAGGTCCTCACCCATCCTCGTGGTTAAAAAGAAGGACGGCGGATACCGTTTTTGCGTCGACTACAGAAAGTTAAATGCACTAACCGAAAGTGACTCGTATCCTCTCCCCTACATATCCCATACTCTCGATAAATTGAGGGATGCACATTCCCTATCGTCGCTCGATATAAAGAGCGTATTTTGGCAGGTTAGTGTGGAGGAAAATTTAAGGCGATAGACAGCCTTTACCGTGCCTGGTGGAGGTCCGTTTCAATTTAACCGAATGCCTTCTCGCCTCCATAATATCCCAGAAACTTGGCAACGCCTAATAGACACTGCTTCAGGTGCCGAATTAGATCCTTTTTTGTTTGTATACCTCGACGATGTGGTAATCGTCACACAAACCTCTGAAAAACCACCTCTAACTGCTCTTTTAAAGAAGTTTTGTAATAAGGAGTGCTTAATCATTGGATTACTCTCAGATTAAGGAGTACTTAATCACTGCCCCTGTGCTGTGCTGTTTTAAGTATGAACATATCCTGAAGGAGTTCCTTTTCAAATAGTCACTGATCAACACTTTCTGATATGGCTTCAGAATCTGAAAGATCCGACTGGAAGGTTGGCACACTGGAGTCTAAAACTTAATAACTACGATTCCAAAATTGTTCATCGTAAACAAATGGTTTAACAACCTAAAGTGCACAGGCCATGGGAAATGATATTCACAGACTTGATGGGTCCTTTTCCTCGCTCCATCAAAGGGCATCAGTTTATCTTGGTAGTCATCGATTAGGTTTACCAAGTATTCACTCCTATTTGCTTTGAGGACACCCAACGCCGGAAACGTCTGTAGCAAAATTGAAGAATTATTATTTAATTATGGAGTTCCTCGCATTATTATATGTGATAATGGGCCACAATATCGTTTACATCAATTTCAGATTTGCATTTATCTACATTTGTTTAGAGCTAGTGTGGTATTGGTTTGCCTACCTGAGTAGATATTTTAATAAATAACTCACATGGACGCCGATTGGGAGACTGGAACCGGTTTCCTAACACTTGTAGAAATTCATTGATTATTGTTCTTTGGCAATAAAATTGCACAATAAATCAATGAGAATTTTTTCCAACTTATCACTCTGTCATTTCATATTATATTAACCTGTTCTAAAACCGCCTTTTAGAAATTTTGGGTCAGATGATAGAGGATTTTTTATTCAATTTTTGTTTTCTTCTGAACTATTTTATATATTTGAATATTACCGATTAGAGAATTTTGTTGAATTACAAATAATTGTCGAGTAGTTGAACTGTAATCAGTATGAATGCAAATTTTCGGATAATTTTATTTGCTTCATTCTGGGCAGGGTCACTAAAGGTTGACACCTTGCAGTTTTTTTTCATTTGTTAATAACTTTCCCGGTAATCATTCACAGAGTATTTGACAAGAACCAGATTTGCTGGTACATTCCCTTCAGGAAAATATTTATACTTTTTAAGCTTGGCTAAACTAGCCGTCCATTTTCATCCACATGTATTTATAAATTGTGGGTCAACCTTAACACAAACAATTCTTTGTATGTACTCTTCTGAGACGGGCTTGCTGTAACCTGACTGCAAGATCTATACCCTGGTTAAGAACCCTGGATGCCTACCATCTGCAGATCCCTAGATAAAAGGATTGGACTTAGCCAGTACGTGACCGTCATCTGGACTAGAGCTCTAGCTTCCCAATTTGGCTACGGGCAGTCTACCTCGGCCCCCCAATCATCATAGCACAGGTTAAGGGTGAGAGTACTGACGTCATCCAGAAGAAACGAGATTGCCAGAGTGTTACAGAACCTCACTAAAAGCTTGTAAAGTTAGCCAATTTTAAAAAATAATTTTGCATTTTTGCCAGTCAAATTTAAATCATAAATAAATCCTTTCTGTATTATTTTCAACATTTAATTAATACTTATTCACCTGTAGTCATCTTTTGATTCAGTCATTATATTGTGTTCTACTAAATGTTATATAGTTGTTTCTTTTTGTGTCGTAATAGCTAATAATTATCCTGGCACCCAAATAAATTGTCAACACTCAAAGCATTGCTGCGAATACTACGCGCTAGTCTCTTAAATCTCCCTGAACTACCGGAGTAATGTCAATGAATTTAAGCTAGCGGAATTGCAGATCCCTAGCTTATCTAAAGTTAATTGCACAGTAGTGATGAGCTCATTAGTGATTTTGAGGTCACCGGTATACCGGCGACGGTGACTTGTAAGTCACCGTTTCTTTTAATAGTGACTGAAGTCGCTGTTTCACTGTGTCACTTCATTCGATGTTTGTTTTTTTTTATCCTAACCTAATATTAATATTAATTATTTCGAGGATTTGAGAGTGAGTCAGAGGTCATTCATAACATAACAATAACGATAAAGAATAACAAAGACATTATAATTGAGTGTCGGGCATCGTCGGCGACAGTGGTGACAGCGACCAGAGTCACTGCTTTGCCGAGATTTAGATCACCGGTTGTAACAGTGACCATCTAAGTCACCGGTATAGAAATATCGCCCATCACTATTGTACAGCAGATCTTTTAAAATTAGAACATGGAATATTTCTTTGCTTAATTTTATTCATAACTTCTTTGTTAAGTCATTGTAAATAACTAGCACATCTGAAATATTGAAGTGGAACTGTTCGATTAACCCTACATCAATTTTTGCATTTCTCTACATTCTGTAAGAATATTATCATCTAAATAGTCAACATCAACTGAGGCAAGTGACCAATCGCATGAGACTAATAATTTTAAGATGTCGTATGCAAGTTACTCATAACGAATGTGAGAGGTTAACATCGGTTGATGTTTGACTTTCCTCCTAAGTAATTAGGTTTTCCAGGATTCCCTCATTCTAGTACTAAATAGTGTTTATAGGGTTTACCAATGTGTCTTTCCTAAGGCGCAATTGCGGCTTACTTAATAATAATATGCCGTTCTTCTCTCATACAAGTCTGACTTTCGATTAGAATGAGGATGTTGAAATACCTTTGTATTTGTTTTAATAATCATGCACTAAAAAACAATTCATTAGACATCGGTGAGCCTGGACCTACAGAACAGGACTAGAACAGTTTTTCTTTGAGGATATACTACATTACAGAATTTATATATGTATATTTTATATAGGGGGAGTCACATAAGACGCCTCGATCCATTACTCAGTTATTGCAATAGAATATACATTTTTTTTTCCTTTTAGAGCATTATATATATATACAGGGTGTTTCATAATATATGCGCAGGACTTCAGGATGTTATAGCTCGTCCAAAAATATGAAAAAAAGTTTCTATTAACTTACCCTCTAAAATGCACCATTTTTAGAGATAAAAAATTGAAATTGAAAAAAAAAATTCGTTTTTTGCGAATATCTCCGGAACCGTTTATCGTACAGAAAACAGCTTTTGTAAGCATTTTCTACTCATAATAAACTATGTTTTGTGCGGATTTTTTTTTTTTTTAAGTCATAATTGGTGAAGGTTTCGAAGGAGTAGCGGGTGTTTTTCTCCCCAACTTTTATACGCTACTGGAAAAAGTACAATTTTGAGACGCCCATTTTAACCGCCAATGTTTTCTACACAAAAAAGGTACTGTTGGTTATAAGCTCTAAAGTCGATCGTTTTCGAGAAAAATCAACTTTTATGTTGAAAAACATGGTCAATTTTTTTAAATAAAATTTTTTTCTTACTAATTAAACAAAATTTATTTAAACGTTAGAACAAGTAACGAAACCAAACGTTAACTTCATAATTGCAAAATTAAAAAAAAAAAAAAAAAATGAAATGATACAAAAGTTGTCTTTTCAAAATTCCCCAAGCCGTAAAGGTAAAATTGACCATATTTTCAAAAAATTGACCATCTCAAAATCGTACTTTTTCCAGTAGCGTAGAAGTTGGGGAGAAAAACACCCACTACCCCTTCAAAATCTTCACCAATTATGACTTAAAAAAAAATTTCCGCACAAAACATAGTTTATTATGAGTAGAAAATGCTTACAAAACCTGTTTTCTGTGCGATAAACGGTTCCGGAGATATTCGCAAAAAAACGAAATTTTTTTTTCAATTTCAACACCCTGTATCTCGAAAATGGTGCATTTTAGAGGGTAAGTTAATAGAATCTTTTTTTCATATTTTTGGACGAGCTATAACATCCTGAAGTCCTGCGCATATATTATGAAACACCCTGTAGGTATATATACAGGGTGAGTCAGTTTATACTAGCAGGACTCTGGCATTTGATAGAGCACCTTATTTTAAGTGAAGTTTGTCATATAAACATATGTCCGGAATCGCTTCGTTTTTGAGATACAGGGTGTCAAAGTTTTGTTTTTTTTTTAGTGTTTTTCTCAGCTCCCATAGTTTTTAAGATAATTTATTCAAATTTTTACGGTAGATTACCTATGATGGTCCACAAATTTTGACATATAGAAACGATTTGAAAACGTACAGGGTGATATTTTTTCGGGGGTCAGGCCCCCTTTTATCGTTCAGAACTTTTTTGTGGTGCGCCACTGACTGCTGATTTGCCAAAATTTGGATTCCACGTTCAATTTAGAAACTTTTTCATCCCTTGCATTTTTATCGTAGCTGAAACAGTTATCGAATAATTTGAAAAAGTCTATGAAAGAATATTTTATTAAAAAAAAAATATTTTCATCAAAACTTTCACTAAAAATTATTGCCAAGCGAAAGTTCATTAATCTAAATTGTCAAAGGTTACATACAGTACAACTTTTGCCACTAATTAATAATTTTTTTTTAGCATTTCAAAGACCTTTAATAACTAAGTAAAATAATTAAGAATTAATAATAAACCAAGGTCTACATCCTGGCGACGAACAACGCAGAATGAATTTTTGTCGTTGGATCCTTAACACATTAGAAAATAATAGAACTTTCTTATCCAACGTATTATGGAGTGATGAATCTTGCTTTACCCGACGTGGGATAGTAATTTCAAAAATCAACATATTTGGGCAGAGCAAAATCCACGTGCTATTAGGCCAAACAAAATCCAAAATAAGTTTAGCATTAACGTATGGGTAGGAATTTTTGAAAATCGTTTATTTGGACCATATTTTTTGCCAGAAAGGGTCAAAAGGTTCGCAAAACTTCTTAGAGTTTCTAGAAACCGAGCATCCTAATATCTGGGAAGATGTCCCTCTAAATTTAAGACAGCAAGCTTGGTTCCAGTTGGATTGCTGTCCAGCTCATTTTGGAAGAAATGTATGAGCTTGGTTAGACGACAATTATCCAGAAAGGTGGATTGGACATGGAGGTCCAATCGCACGGCCCCCAGGTTCCCAAGATATAACACCAATGGATTTTTTTCTGTGGGGCTTTCTTAAAGAAAAAGTGTATGCACCTCCTGTTTAAGATGTTGACGATCTTAGAGGGCTTATAAGACATGCTTGCGAAGACATATGAGTTCATCACTTAGTTTCAGCAAGAAGGTCTATTGAAACGCGATGCCGATTATGTATCCAACAAAATGGATAACATTTTGAAAATTTTAATTTGAAAATAAAATTATTTCGGGTTATTTGTAAAGTTATTTGTATTTGCCTTGGTTTATTATTAGTTCTTAATTATTTTACTTAGTTATTAAGTCTCTGAAATGCTACAAAAAAATAAATAATTAGTGGCAAAAGTTGTACTGTAAGTATGTAACCTTTGACAATTTAGATTAATGAACTTTCGTTTGACAATAATTGATTTTAGTGAAAATTTTGATGAAAATATATTTTTTTTAATAAAATATTCTTTCATAGACTTTTTCAAATTACTCGACAACTGTTACAGCTACGATAAAAATGCAAGAGACAAAAAAGTTTCTAAATTGAACGTGGAATCCAAATTTTGCCAGTCACTGGCGCACCACAAAAAAGTTCTGGACGATAAAAGGGGGCCTGACCCCCGAAAAAATATCACCCTGTACGTTTTCAAATTGTTTACATATGTCAAAATTTGTGGACCATCATAGGTAATCTACCGTAAAAATTTGAATAAATTATCTTAAAAACTATAGGAGCTGTGTGGAAAATACTAAAAAAAAACCCAAACTTTGACACCCTGTATCTCAAAAACGAAGCGATTCCCGACATATGTTTATATGACAAACTTAACTTAGAATCAGGTGTTCTATCAAATGCCAGAGTCCTGCTAGTATAAACTGACTCACCCTGTATACCACTCACAGCCATCTTTTAAAATTATTGTGGAACATACAGGGTGAATCAATGCAGAAGGATGAAAAAAAAACTTATATTTTTTTAAAGGAAACATTCTGCTCAATATTACTGCAAAGTCTAATTACCTTTACAAATTACGATGTTTTTATATTACTAATAAATCAGTCCATCAGTCACAGGCAGAGACAACAATTCACAGGTAAAAATATAAACTAAAAACAATGTCTCATGTTTATCATGATATTTACCCTAACCAAACAATTCAAACATAAACAAAAGTAAAGTTGTCACGCAGTGACACCAACCACACAAATGAAAATATCCTAGAAATCACTAAAAAATGGCGCAAATTTTGGCTTAATGACGTCACATCGATATCTCGCACAATAAAAAAATAATTTATGGACTTAAATGAACCCAATAATAAAATTCCAGAAAAATCGTATCTCTTCTTTTTCCAACTACTTTCCATTGCCGATGTAAAAAAAAAATAGGAAAACACCCCATTGTCTCAGCGTCAAACAATAACAAGTGACTGGGTAGCCCAATGGTATAGTCGAAGGATGTCAAACTTCGTAATGGTGATTTCGCATTCGAGTTCGAATCACGCTGAAGGCAATTTTTTTTTTACTTTTTAATTCCAATTATTTATTAGTATTAGTATCGTTTGCGTGCGACCATAGTGAGGCGGTAAGTTATAAGAGGTTGTGGAGTACGCTCGACACGGGCCTCGGTTTCAGTCGTCTGTTGTCGATTGTTATATTACTTTCATCTGTGTCATCACCAGTTTACGCAGAATGATTGACAGTTTTGTTCTATTCCTTTACGTCGGAAAGTCGAGAAATGGTAGTCAGCAGGATGGATTGCCACGTCGCCTACGCCGAATCAAGTCACGATGTAGGTAAAGGTCATTCACGTTAAGTTTAGAGTTACGTCATTTTCAGTAATTAATTGTTATCAATATTAGGTAAACAAATGACCAATAAATTAGCATAGCATTTGCCATTTACAAAGAGTTTATATTTGGCAACCCTTCTCTGCGTTGTCAAGTTGTTATTTATTTATATTGCCTGTCTATTTTTTGCTGTTTTTTTGGTGTTTGGTTCTGTCTAAATTTTGCTCGCGTATTTTTTATTTACGTTTTCTAGTTATTCACTTTATTTATATTTAAAACAGTTCTTCTCAGAGCTAAAACCGTTGTGATTGTGTGACATTTTTCAATCTCCCGCCCTCAAAGAAGTTACACCTGACAATGGTACATATTTTGACAAGATAACGTCACTTTAAACTTAACGTCAATCATCTTTATTTAAATATTTAAGAGGACTGCTCTCCGTTGTCAAAAACAATCCAACCTTCTTCGAGTAAATTTTAGTACTGATTGACGACACCTATCATATGAGAAAGAAACACAACTTTGTACCATGTTGGCACCTGCCTCATGGTCAAGAGACACAAACATCTGGGCGCAGCATTTCTCCTGCCCTAGGACATTAGAGAGCTTCCCCCAGAACGGGTGTTGGCCTATGCGCATAGCACGGGTCTCTTCCAATAGCTCTCGACTATCGGCAGGCACAATGGGTCGAAAGACCAGAGTGCTGCGGGTAACCGCGCCGCCTTCCAACAACAATGTTGGCAACCGGCACCACGCCGTACAGCGCGAGATACACCTACCTATTATGGTGAAGCGTACCGCACTTTCACCTCCATCTGCCGCTTACCTCTTACCTCACTTCACTATTGTCGTAGACTTAGGTACATATTTTAAAGATTTTTTTGAGAGAATAGTGTAAGGTGGATTGCTAATTTTTTGTAAGGCTATTTCAAAAGGGCGTCAGTCGCTGGGCTTTAATAGCTTTTATAAGGATTCTCTACACCAGTGGCAAGTTTTTGGCACTTGGCTAACTTATGGATTTCACTCTTCAATTGTGCTTGACCATGAAGACGTCCAAACCCATTAAACTAAATTAAAAATGTGTCCGCTTATTGAATTGGAATGGAGAAAACAATGTGACATACTTTAAAGAAAATTAATATAATTGTAGTTATATTCCCTGATTTGTCATTGTTTTCCAAGACGAATAAGAATCCAAAGGTACCTATTCAGAAATAACACAATATTTATTTTTTATTCAGTGTTTTATTGTACTATTTTTCTAACACAGGTATCTCCATTGGTAATTCAGTGCTCAGTAATCAATTTACTTAATAAATTACATTTTATAATTAATTAAATATATTATACTTATAAAACTTATACTTTTTTATAACCTTATAAAAAAATAAATATATGGAAGGTAGTCTACATAAAATATAAATTAATACTGTTATTTAGTATCATTATAGACTATACTGGGTTTTAAAATGTTAGAGTAGCTGTATTTCAGATAAACATTAGATATATTATGATTACCATTATATACTACCCGCTACTACTAGTGGGTACAGAAAGGGTTATTAGGTAACTAATAACCCTTCTGCAAACCGAGGTTTGCAAAGTTAACTTTTTACATTTTTGGGGTATGAATGGGTTGACATTTAAATAATTAGTAATTATAACTAGTCTTATTAATTACATAAATCATAAATGTAATGATGAATAAGCAAGGAATTACAAAACTTAGTTTATGTGTTTATTTTCAATATAGCTATTTCTATTTCATACATTTTTTAATCTATAATGGTACCTATAATCCACTATTAAATACATGAAAAGCATATTCTACCTCATCTTGTAATTTCACAGCACTTTTATAAATACCTACTTCTTATAGACTCAAGCATTCATTTTATATTTTTTTATAGAACACAAAAATGTGAGTTACTTGCTAATAAGAAGTGAGATTTTATTACACAAGGAATGATATTAGCATTTATTATGACCGATTACAATTAATCAATTATTCCAGGGCTTTTGTAAGTTTCAAGAATAGAAATATCAAAATGCCAACATTGTATATGTTTCTAATAATGATTGAAGCTATTACAATTAACAAATAAATACCTACCTATCTAATGTCTTTTAAGTATTATACTCAGATCTAACAATATGATTAGCCTTGTAATACAATCTGGTGAGCAGCGAGTCACTTTTTTCAACAAAAATGTAAATAAGTATAGAACAATGCATGTTCCTAATATCTAATAGTCAATATTAAAAATTTTCAAAATATTTTATTCTAATCTTATACAATGAGCTACATAGATGTTAACATTTAATCTCTTATATCCACAATTTATTTAAAAAAAGTGAAAAGGCCAAAATTACTTAGTTTCTTTAAATTATATTTCATTGCATTGGAAGATGATTGGTTTATCCGGGTTTTTGTTAACAGCATTGTAAATGTGTTTAAAATATATTGAAAATATGTAGGTACTAAGGAACAACTATAAGCAGTCCATATTTTTAGAATAGCTAATAAATACCCATATGTGTCAGAGTCGAATTTAACTGCGAGCCTTCAAATTATTTAGAATTAAGACATATATCTGCACTCTTGTGATTTTCATGCTAGCATCCCAAATATTTGGCCATACAAAGACAACCACGGGTTTAACAAAATAACTTACTTTAAGGTATTCTATGACAAAAATATGTATGCTATTGTAAAAGGGTAAAATTTCTGAGAAAATTAAAAATGTTTAGCTGTGAATAGAAATATGTTTCTTTTTGTAATGCTTTGTTAGCCGTCACTTATTCCGTGTATTTTGACGAGATGAAGATGTTTAATGATTTACGTTCAAGTGTGCCGTCACTGTTTGAATTGTACGCACACGCACAAACTGACAGTTAAAGTCTTACTTCAGCTAGTTCAGCAGTTCAGTTTTGTGTAATTAATGTGAAAATTCAGTTAAAAAAAGCAAAAATAAAAATTGATGGCACATAGCAAGATATTGTTAGCACTCTATTTGGAATCAGTTCCAGAATTTACTGCAGAAACAAAACTATATTGTAAGTATATCATTTTATTACTCCCATTTTATAAATTAAGTGTTTTTGTTTGAAATGCGAAAAGGTGGAATCCGGTGCTCAATGGCATGTATGCATTTGATACCAATTTGATTTTTTTAGACAAGCAGTTAAAATAAATACATATGTGTCAAATACCTAGTTTGTTTTGCTATTTATTTGTAACAAAAAAAAATTAGCAAAAAATGTTCTGGTTTTGCTTAGAGCTCGCCGGAAGAGTTGTCTCTAAATATAAAATCAGAAAAAGTAAAACCTTGTTAATAAATAATTATTGTTTATTACGATTTATTAATTTCGATTTACCCCACTATATACAACCATCTCCAGAAAATTTCGCATAGTAATTTTCCGTTTTGGCCATTTCTTTCTGAAATATTCCCATTTTTGAAATATTCTAAAAAGGAAGGTTTCCCAACTTTACAACAAATGTTATACATTTTTTAAATAGTTATAGATTAAGGTTTGTTAAATAAAAACTAGAGACTAATGTACCTACCTGCATTGTACCACCCCATTTTTATACTATTATATACATCATTTCATATCCATAAGATATGAATATACAAACTGATAAAAAATAATTAGATCTGAGGTATAAACCTAACATAAAAATAGTATTAAGTAATAAATTAAATTACCTAGATTAACAACCACTTAAAAGTAAGGAACAATATTATTTTATTAAGCTGTATTAAACTGTGTTATATATGTGATATTACTATAATACTATACATATAAAGCTTTAGTGGAACTATATATTTTGCTAGTTAATTAAACGTAATAAATAACAAAACATTATATAAGGTTACTACCCTTAATAAATGCACTTGTGCAGATATAAATAAATAAATTTTTTTTTTAAATAAATTATAAACATGTTAGTTCTAAGAGAGCATTTTATGTAAGATTCTTTATGTGGTGCGTAAACGTAGAGGAATATTTTTCTACCAGATTTGCTGAAATTGTAGCTTTTCCTCAAAGTCTAACAAATATATGCTTTTGATAAAGTGGTAATAGCTACTAATAAATAATGATAAAAATACAACATGAGAAATGGTGACTTTAAGGCAGAATTTCCTAGCTGCATCTGCGATAGTGATTGATGCATGATGATGATGATGATTGATTTTGATTTCCAACAACTGCGATCAGACGCACCGGTATACGATTCTCAATCGCCTGCTTCCAGACCAGTCTAGATGTCCATCTCATACAGTCCAGATACAGTGAATGCATTCAAAAACATACCAGTTCATACCATGACCACAGCACATATGCTGTGCCATGACTACTAAACTGAGTTCTAGCACGGTAGAAGATGAAAAGCTTATTGGTGTTAGAATCTGTCCTTTGAAAGCCTTTCATCTAGGTACCTATTCCACATGAATCTCAATGTATACTGATGTGTGACGTATATACCGATATTCAGACCCATGCGTCAATCATAATCTCAGACGCAGCTGGGAAATTTCACCTTTAAATATTGATTTCGTAGTTGTCACTTTTATTTATTTTTCTGCGTTCATGCAAAAAACAAAACTTTATTGAACTATATTTAGTGAAAAAACTGGTCCTTTATTATTGCATTAAATAAAAATTTTATTGCACTCATCTGTCATTCTACTAGTGTTTTGTGATCATGACAAACATAAACGTTCAAATCGACGTCATATTTAGTCCATTTTCTGTGAGATTGTATTACGTTTTAAACAATTGCATATTTTATATTATTTTCAATCATATTTATTATATACTGTTTTACGAAATTACTAGAAAATGCAATTTATTAAAAATAAAATTAGTTTCCTTTGAATATCAACTGAATTACGAAAAATATTTTTGTATTACTTTTAGAAACTAGAGTTAAACAAACAATGTCTTCCTGGGATAACTCCATAATCAAGACTGATCCACTTTATTATAAACCGTCTACCCGCATAGAGGTCTGTACTATGACCATACTTCGCATTCACGTTACCTGAACTTCTCGCAACGAGAAGCCGACTCGCGATATCGTTTTCCTGGACGTACTCTAACATACGCGCTCACGGCTACTATGATTTGGATAATGCAACAGTAGTTCTAGAAACGACAGTCAAAAATTAATTCTGATTATTGAAAAAATAGATGATAGTGATGAAGAAGAATTTGTTGGGACACCAGAAGTCAGTGAAATAGCAAATACAGCGTCATGAAACTTATTAGGTACCTAGTAAATCAAGAAAACAATATGAAATAAGTTATAATCGTTTTAAAGAGTGGTGCTTCGATAAAAAAGTTGTAAATTTTACAGAAAATGTGATTCTTGCATATTTTTCAAAAAGATCGAATGATATTAAACCCTCATCACTTTGGTCTGAGTACTCAATGGTGAGAGCTTGCCTTTCTTCAAAAGAAAATATTGATATTAAAACTTACAAGAAACTAATGGCATTCATGAAGCAAAACTCTGTAGGATTTCGGCCAAAAAAGTCAAAAGTATTTAACAGGGAACACATTTATTAATTTGTAAAAGAAGGTCCGGATTCTCAGTATTTGATGAAAAAAATAAGTCGGTAATTTTTTAGCTTTTGTAAAACATTTTAAAACTGCTTGTTGTAGGTCGCTGCAATATTTGTCATTGCAGGGGGATGTTGTAGAGATGAGCTCCAAAAATTGAGTATCGAAGACATAGAAGAAGTACGCTCAATATTAACTGTAAAAGTGCCACGGTCAAAAACTGATAAATAACGAAGTTTTGTTATTAGAGGTGAGGTGGAAGAAGGATTAAATTTGATCGATATATGTCATAAATACACAAAATTACATCCCAATCATATTCGATATAAACGTTTTTCTATCAATTACCGAAATGAAAAATGCACTGTCCAAGCTATTTGGGTGAACACATTTACTAAAATCCCGCATGAAACTGCAAAATTTCTGCATTTGGAGAATCCTGAGCTATACCCAAGGCACTGCTTCAGGAGATCCTCCACAACACTTTTTGCAGATACTGGAGCAGATATAATAAGGCTCAAACGACAAGGCGGATGGAAATCGTCGACAGTAGCGGAGGGATACGTAGAGGAATCACTTGCAAACAAACTCAATGTTGCAAAAAAATATTTCAGTCTGAAGAAAATGACAATGTACAGATACTAAGTACTAGTACATAGAGAAGTCACAAATCGAGAAGTAGAATTAAAAACTAATTCACTAAGAAATTTTAATAGGTTGAAAATTGTACATTTACTTTAACATTGATGGTATAAATAAAGTTTGAATTAAATTCTTCCCAACATATGAGTTCCTAACTTTCTCATTGCAAATCGATAGTGCTAATTAATTATTAATTTTGCTATTAAATTACGATTTTTATTTTCCTACACTTAGTGCCATCTAAATAAAGCATTTTCTGGGTTTTGCATGAATGTAGAAAAAATATTGTATGCAACTCGCACAAAAAGTGTTTATTGAATTCGACATGTTGTCCAACTCGGCCTGACCGCCTCGTTAGACAATTTCACGTCGCGTGCAATAAACACTTACTTTTTACACTTGTTGCATAAATAAATATTTGCACACTATAATAATCATAACTTTCTTATTTTTTTTTTAAATTATAATCTATATGTGTTATATCAATTAAATTAAATGTGACTACACACGAGGGAACCTATTATAGTTGGAATCTTTAAGAGTTAGGAGGGAATAATATCTTCATCTGGAGACCGTTATATTTTTATTTTTTTTCAAGTCAAATATAGCTTTTTGTAATGAGATAAATGGGAATCCTAAAATGATATGTACATATGATATGCACGCACATACTTATTTACATATACATGCACATAAAAACTGTAGGAATTTGCATAACATTCAAGTAGTATTTCCTAAAAGTGTTGTATGTAAGTATAAGCTGTTCCCCACCTATCTAGTTCATAGTTTATAATAGTTCCCTTGCGTATGATTCTGACTTAGACAATAATTATTACAGCTAAAGGTCACTTCCATACGGACCTCAGTGGTGCCACCGGTCACTCATGTGAAACCATACATGGTTTTAGATACAATGGGATTGCAATGGCACCACTTGGGGTGTAACTGAATTGACCATCTGAAGGCGACTAAAACTACAACATACATATTTATAAATTATAAAACGGTCACCATTTTCTTGACTGGAATTGTGGCTACAGGAAATCAACAACACTTTTATACTATGTTTTATTACAGTATGGTGGTGAGGCTAATTACATATAAAAGCATATAAATAGGTAAAGATGATTTTTCAAACTAAATAAAAGGTACATCAAATTATTAATATTTTACCACAATTTATTATGATAAAATTTTATATCAAAATAGCCTTGATTTGTTAAGTGATTCGGAGCTTTTGTAGGTGGTATATCATCTACCACAGATGAAGGTATATTTGCTATTTCATCATCTTTAATTTTTACTGCATTCGAATTAATTTGAATGTTAGTTGATTCCATATTATTACTTTCAAAATTTTTACAATCCTTATCATTAGAAGCAATTTCCCCAATGTTTTCTTCACTTTTTTGAATTGATAAAGATTGTGGTCGTTCCAATTTTGAAGATAAGTGGGATTTTTCACCATCTTCTTGGGCATCACTAGAATATCGGAATATTTCAAAAATCTATGTGTTTACTGAGAAACAATTTGTGCCCTAAGAAAAAAATAAGCAAAAAAAGTAAAAAAAAAAAATAAATAAATTACTAGTACTTTTTAACTGTACATATTTTAATGTTAGTATTTTATAAGGAAGTAAGTTTATAGTAATTGTTTTTTCTTCAATTGCAACTTTATTTATATCTGCAACCCATTAAGTTGGTATTAAAGTTTTAATAAATTATGTGGGTATTTGGAAAGTACAAATGTATAATAATTATGAACCTAAATTAAAACTGCACTAGAGTATAAAGTTGTTCAAAATTGTTAA
This sequence comes from Pogonocherus hispidulus, assembly GCA_963924545.1. NCBI lineage: Eukaryota > Metazoa > Arthropoda > Insecta > Coleoptera > Cerambycidae > Pogonocherus > Pogonocherus hispidulus. The sequence continues at coordinate 45,251,038 of OZ004692.1, read as the reverse complement.
AATATGTTAAAAAAAGTTAATTCAACTCAACTCAAATCAACAATTATTCATTTCCCATGACTACTAACTGGTTCAATATATTTAAGGACCCAGCTTGAGTACTGTAGAGCTTAGCTTGCCCCATAAAATGATTCTTTTGTAAAATAAATTAGTTCATTTTATTTAAGGGAAAATCAAATACTGTCCTCAATATAAAAAAAAAACAGAAATTTCAAGAAAAACATCAATATTTAAAAAAGCAATAATTTGAGGTTTTTTCCTCAGGACGTGCCATAATAATTCAATATTAGGCAAGCAAATAGAACAAATACTGATATTTGTTTATGACGTTCTTGTAATACTGAAGTTGTTTCTTTACATACCTAGAATATTTTTCCTAAATTGACTTCATGATGTACATTTACTTATAATGGTAGCATTTTTGAATTAAATAGGTACTTGTGTAGGTACTAAGCAAGCTTACCTGGATATTTTATTGTAGTTAGGAATATAACAAATATAGGATAAACATATAGAACTATTAGGGTTGACGAATACTGATTGCATTTGATCTTGTTAAAACTTGCGACCTATAACAGTACAAGAAACGGATATATACAAAGGATATATATTTGTTACTCTCTCTCTATGCCTTCTCTTACTTAGTAAACTGTGGAGGATAACCATATGATAAACATTCTTCTTGATATGTAGGCTTCATGTCACCTTGGCTATAACAGTCAAGAGTAAAATTGTGAGGTGTCATAACTCTTACTATTTTATTTTTACTCTAGCATACAGAAGAATGAAAATATGTATCCTGCATATTATTATTACTCTAGGTGTATACTATTACTACTCTGCATATATGATAGTCTCTAACTGCTGCACTCTAGGGTGTACAGAATTTGTGCTGCTATTGGTAAATGCATAGACATATATTACTAGTATTATGTCTATGGGTAAATGTCCTTTAAAAATGTTCTCTTGGAGCATAAGTCAAACATTCAAATGTGTAACGCAGTATATAATACATGTTTTCATTTTATTTCCCTTCATTTTAAATAAAAGAAAATTCAAAGGAAACCACTTACTGCCTCCGTGGAATAGTAGTTTCATTTAAATCCATCAAATTTATAAAAATCTAAGTTAAATGGTAGGTACCTTAAACTCTGTCTGCTAATCTCTTGATCTTGCATAATTGGAGTAGAATTATTATCTGCTTGTGTATTTTCAGCAAAAACTTTCGGCATGTGTGTATAATTTCCTTGGATAATATTCGACATATTTGGTGCAGAGGCAGATTCACTAACTACATTATGCCTACATATTTGTGGATTGGATGAATTTGATAAATTTCTTGCACTATAAACAGGGTTTGCTGTCTCTTGTACTACAGACATATATGAATTTGGTTTATCAACATGATGGTTAATTCTCTCATTAGTTGTATTTAGATTCTGGGTACTATATGTTTGGTTGTATGTAACTGGTATGTTCGCTTTATTATAAGGAGGTTGTTGTAATGCAACATTCTGTTGCATTTGCTGATCTGCAGCCCCAACATTAAAAGGATGACTTGTAACTGGATAGAAATTTTGCGTTGAAATATGAGGCTCTTGTAGCATATTGTAATTACCATAAGGTTGAGGAGTCATAACTTGGTGTTGTGAAACATTGTGCAATTGTTGAGAATGTAACTGATCTTTATTAACTTGAGGGTTTTGCAACATTGTAGTACTAGCTAATTTTCTTATATCATTGGGATATGCTGTAGGCATTTGTTGTTGATTATTCTGATTGGAATATACATGTGGATCAATAATATGTTGCTGTGAAACAGGTATAATTTCCTGTGATTTTGCTACATTTTGGATTTGAACCTCTTGTGGGTTCACCATTTGGATATTATTAGGTGTAGGAGGATACTGTGCAATCAGATCGGACATTTTATTATTCTCAAAACTTTTGGAATTTTGTGTGAAAGCATTATTGGAGATTACATTATAAGTTTGATTTTGAGGTGTATTTGTTAAATTTGCTTGATTCCAAGCTGTATTAGTATTGTTAACTGAATAACCAACATTTACATTTTGTAATTCATTTAAATCACCTGTTTTTGCAATTCTTTGATCTTGATATGTTTCGGGAGGTGTAGGTTGAACATTTGCAGTTAATATCTGTGACGGATACTGTGCTGATATCATATTGTTCATACCAATATTTGATAAAGGTGCTTCATTACTTAAATTTATATTTTCAAACTGTTTATTTATATTTGTATAATTTTGATGTGGATTCATTTGTTGTTGATATTCTTGCCGATTTCCATAATACGGATTGTTTATATTATACTGTGAGCTGCCCAAATTGGAGTGGGCACTGTCAACTTGTAGAGTTGGCTGTTGCATATTACCTTTATTTTCATGATATTTAGGATCTGTAGTGAGATTTTTCTGACCTTGTATATTTATTTGATCACCAATAGTACTGTTGTCATTAAACATATTTTGTGGAGTACTATACTGCGGCTGATTTTGTATTTCATTAGGATTTGTCACAGCTTGCATGGATGGTTGTGGTAAATTGTTGTATTGACTGTAACAGACTTCTTTTGTGGCAGCTCCCACATTATGATGTACATTTTGTGAATTGTAATTAGTTTGAGCATTATTATTATGAATTTGACTGGCATTTGAAAAATTTGAATATCCAAGATTTTGATTATATGCATTATTCAGTATTCGTTGCCCTATGTTTATATTGGGAGCACTTTGGGAAACATAGTTTGGATAGGGACTATAAAGATAAGTTAGGAATTAAAGGCGAGCATTGTATTATAATTAAAAATAAGTACTTACCCTCCATGAAGACTTCCTGAATAATTTGTGGCAGGCATAGATTGAACTCTTACATGCAATGGTAGAATTTAATTTAATTTCAGAGAAAATTTAATAAACCTTCTTTAATGATGTTTTTGATTCACTTTGTCTTTATTATCTTATATTCAGTTATACAAGGTGTGGCTTGAATACCTACCTTAGTTAGGCGTATATAGAAAACCACAAGTACTTGAATTCTGTAAATTTATATAAGAGTTTATTGAAATTATTTCTTCAATGAAGATATTGGTAACACAATGGCACTTCTGGTTTAACTGTCAACTTTGTTATTTGAAACATGCACACATGCTTTTTTATACAAAAATTTAGATTAGAAAATAGAACAGAAAATGTATCTTTAATATTTACTTTAGAATGCTCAATTTTATATTGAATAATTTTAAGATGTCTCGAAATAATGAAGATAGGTGCGAGTAGAGTTTACAGTGCGATGAAAATTAATTCGACAATTGTGATATATTCAAAACTCAATAATTCACTTATTTTAAATGGGAGATCCGGTGTTTATAATATCATTTGCAACATTTTAATTTCTTTTGATGTGTTTCAGCGTTCATTCATACCTACCTAAATCTAACAGAGTACAAGATATTTAAATATTTATTAATGTGATGCAAATAAACTATTATTTATTGAGAGGCAGGCTTCAAAAATGCAAGGTCCAACAAAAAATTTTTTAGATATTACTTCGTGACATTATTTATACTAATACTAATATGTATACTAATAGTTTGAGTTTTTTTATAACCATCAACATAATTTGATAATTGCATGCTAATGCCACATTTTCTTTGATTATCATTTACGGTCAATGTAATCCAGTTATTGGGCGATTATGTCAGTGTTTGGTAAAAGATATCCAGACAAACATAGGCCAAATCACAATATTGTCAAAATATTTCTGAATAACTATTCGCAACATGGAGTATTTCATCCAAAAATCAACAAAAGTAAGCCTTGTTGACAATGAAGGAAATATGTGAATGTTTTAGCATTTTTTTGTACCCCATCTATGTGCTCCCTTCGGATATTGTGACAGAATATTACGTCTGCGAACATGATCTGCAGTTTCAATCATTTAGTTCATAATAGGTATATGACCAACACATCTTTCAGCATATAGAATTGTTTCTTATGGTTTCTGTGTGAAGTTTTTTATGAAAATGCAAGAGTATGAACATTTTATCAAGAAAATAATCTGGTGGAACGAAACCAAATTCTCAAAAAAATGCCATGTTCAACAATCACAATAGTTATTTTTGGTCTGATCAAAACCATTGACCAGCCATTGAGTGTGCTATTAAATATTTTCAGCCATTCAAATCAACTGATGAGGATGGTGTGTTTCCAGCTCTGCTCCAAAACGGACTTACGAAATTATCATACCGTTTCTCATCAGACTGTTCAGAGCTAGTCTGGCATGGAGTTATATACCAACCAGTTGGTCAGCAGTTAGGGTGGTATACATATCTAAAATAGGTCAAATAGACCTATGCCCTAAATCGCTTAGACCTATTAGCCTGACATCATTTCTGTCGAAAAGTCTGGAAAAGATACTGGACAAATACATTAGGAGAAGTGTGTTAAGCATTTACCGTCTTAATACCCACCAGTATGCCTATCAAACTGGCAAATCAATAGAACTACCGCTCAATAACCTAGTCGAGAAAATCACCCTATCCCTCCAGACTAGGCAAATTGCAGTGGCGGCTTTTCTTGACATTGAAGGAGAGTTTAACAATGCACGGCCCGACTTCCTATGCACAGCTGCTGCTGTTAGGGGAGTGAACCCAACCATAAGTGACTGGATTCGAGCTATGTTAGAAAACAGAACTATAACGTCTCTTCAGGAAGAAACGGTCAGATTTAGGGCAGCACGAAGGTGTCCACAAGGTGGGGTTCCTTGCCCCCCCCCCTACTTTGGTTACTGCTTGTGGATGACCTGCTGGCCATAGTTGCTGTGTGGGAGGTTGAGGTTCAAGCATATGACTAGATCGTCCGATCTAGTCATTTTAGTCAGAGAATACTCTGAAGAGGGAATTTCCCTCACCCTCCTAAACTAAAAAACTATTAGAATTAAGCAGGTTACACTCACGAACTTTAATTTGCCTATATACTGATCACTGCCATGGTTAACTGTTTGTTTCTTGTAATTTTTTTGAAAAAAATTAAATATCTCGAAAAAAAGGTTAATTTTAGAAAGAGGGAAACTTGATGAAAGTCCACAAAATTTTATGTAGAATCCAAAATTGCAGTAATATATAGGGTGTACCATTTAAAATAAACAAGTTGATGGTGACTTCCGGTATAACCGGAAGTGTTACGTGGACGCCATTATTTTATTTGAGAAAGGCATGCCCAAAAACCCGATATCCCAGATTTTCAAAATTCAAATCGAAGTAGTCTCTAAAATGTTCTAATGGGTGGTCACTTTAGGCTTTATTTAATAGTCTTGTAAGTGTTCTACATTCTTCTCTCAAAATAATTTTCAGTCTTGGTGTAATTGAAAATGGTAGGGATGAAATTTATTTTGCTTAATGCATTTTGGCAATGATGGCTTTTTTATCTTAAAATCTCTACTTATATCTCATAAGCTAGCTATTGGATTTTCCACAATGCTAGAGTTATTGTTAATTTATTTTTTTCATTTAAAACCGTTTTAGTTCTAGCTTTCTTTTTATATGCCACGCTTCCAGTGCGATCAAACTGTTATTTAATAAATCTCGAAAGTACTGAATAAAATGAATTCAGTTCATTTATGTGCACAGTGACACGATGTTAAAACTGCTTAGAATCAAATGGTTCTTACTTCGAGCATTTATTATAATAATTTTGTTAAAGGTAAGCTTTCTTACATGTATTATGTATTTATTTGGTTTTACTTGATCATTGCGAGCTATTTAAAGTAAATTATTGGTTTAAATTCTTGTATTGACAACACAATTTAGTTAACTCAAGGAGTACTGCTAATAACTGTTACACGTTAATTTAGTCTTCCGGAAACAGGGCTGTAACAAAATAAATATGATGGTTGTTGAAAGTACACCAAAACTTAACTAATCGCAGTGTACGACACATGGGTGAATTTGGGATAGAAATATCATCCAGAATCCGCATAAAAAAAATTCTGGGCCATATTTAAAAAAACTAGTTGATGGTTCCGCGAAGACGAAACATTGGAGATAAAAATTAATAATACCGCATTATAGCCCACTAAAAGTTGCAATGGAAAAGTGCTCTTAATTTTCCTATATCTAGAAAAATAAAACCACAAAAAAATAAAAATGAAAATCGAAAAAATTACTTTTTTCAAAATAACTCTAAAACAAAAAACCATTTTAAAGATGTTTACGCTATTTTGATCTCCCTTTAATTATGCAACTTTTTCTCTATATAAACGAATTTGTATCTCTTATAGTTTCCGAGATCCCCATGTAGTTCATTCTTATGTGGGACACATACAGGGTGGTCCACCGGGAACCAACTCGATCTATATATGGAAAACTATTCATCGGAAAATTTTGAAAATTTGACAGTATACTAATGTCGGTGGGGGCAACTCGCCTAAAATATTCTCAAGATGGTGGCACTTCCGGTTATACCGGAAGTAGGTGCCAACTTGCTTATTTTAAATGGAACACCCTATATATTGCCTCATTTTTAGATTCTACGTAAAATTCTAGGTAGATTTCATGTATCATGTCCCATACCTAAGTCTAAGCGTTTTTACATTATTTAAGTTTTTATGAGAGAAATGACGTTTGCAGGCCCGAAAGCAGTTATCCATTTTTCTTAAAAGGAAGCCTTTATTATTTAATTTGGGGGGGGTTCCTTGTTGGAAAGAGCCTATTTTAATAGAATTTTTATAATATTTCAATAACTATGAATACAGGGTGTTCAAAAAAATAGGTTAAAAAGAAAATTGGGAAAACTGTAAAAAATCAATTTTTTCAAATGGGAACCACCAAATTTTATGGTTTTATCTTATTTAGCATTAAAAAAATAAGGGTAAGTTTGTGTATAGTTGTCTATCCCGAAAATTCTTAGTTTTCGAAATATTGCCCGTTTAATATTTTTATTTGGTAATTTTGCTTCGTATTTTAAGTTCAGTTACTCTTAGTTGGCTGTGACAGCTTTAAAACACAATCAAAATAAATGTTAAACAATGTATTAAGCTGTCATTCGCCATTTGCAAATTATTAATAATCATGCCGGGGCGCTTAAATTATACAAATGAAGATTATTTAAACTTATTTATTATTTATGGAGAATGTGATAAAGTTATATCAAGAACATGTGACACATTTGCCCTTCGATATCCACAAAAACAGAAACCATCACGATTTCCTTAATAATGAGAATATTGAAATAGCTATTTTGGGATATTTCGCCGCTAATCCGACAATGTCTCTAAGACAAGCTGAGTTAGAGCAGAGACATATACATCTACAAAGACCGTTCACCTAATGTATTTTTTTGAAGTATAGACTTTTTCCTGATTTTATGCAACCATATATACGAGATGACAATTAGCCAATCAAAATCGAGTAATTTCAACCCGGCAAGTTGCGCCCTCACAGTACCAGTAGATTACATGTGCAGGATTCTACTATCGCTTCGCATTGCCATACAGAAATTTAATTTTTCAAGCGCACACGTTTAAGAGTTAAGAGAATAGTGCAGTGTTGTCAGACGTAACCTAACGAACGCTATGGATCTAACATAAACATCATTTTAATAATTTTACACGGAAGTATAAATTCTCCTACGTTAATAATTTTATTATTGTATTTATTTAATATTCTGGTAGAATAAAAAGTGCTTTGGCTTGAAACGGTATCCGAGGATCGAACTCGGGGCCTTCGGCATAACAGGTAATGCTCTTACAACTGAGCTACCTCCCTACGCTGTTTTAAACTTACTATTTCGGGTAAAATATTTACTACATTATAAAAAAGAAATTTGTATGTATCTTATGCATGCCATGTACATAAATGAATTCAATAATGTAATAAATTAAAGTAGACCTTATTAGGGTACTTACTACACTATTTATACCTCGCTGCTATTATTAAAACCATCATAGTAGGTAGTAGGTACCTACTCGTAATATTAGAAAAATCCAAAAAAATTTATAAAATTGGATAGTTACAATATCTTCATATGTACAGTTAACAAATAATATTGGGATTAAATAAATGTGTATTGCAAAACTGGTACCTAAGAAAAAAGTATCTATATAACCTAAAACCTCAAAACGAATGCTTCATTTTTCTACGGCATCCTATACAAAAGGTTATATTAAAAAATGTGAGGGAGGACTAAAAGTTCCGGTTTACCAAACCTGTACCAAACATAGATGAATGATTGTCTTTGCCTTGCCGCGAGTCTTTTTTGCGTGTGCGGAAGGTTAGTTACAGTTAGTTAAATGCGGTGACCCTATCTGAGGACAGTTATAGGTACATGTTTATTGAAAAAATTTACTTTGATGAGCCGCCCATTAAAATGAAATTATTAAAATTTCTTGGATATAAAGATAAGCTTTTCTTATTATGTACGAATAACTATAATAAGATCAAATACATAGATATTCTCGAATTTTACTAATTATTTGTTCTAATATAGTGGCCCTCATAGAATAAATATTCAACTGCGGCTATAAATAAATAGCAATAAATAGTCAAGGCTCAAATAAAAACTATAAAAATGTATAGTTTTTTTAATAATCATATAAAAAATGCACGTTAGTATAGTGTATATAGGTAGTGACTGAAGATTAAAAAAAGTGTTATATTGGTTATATAAGAATTAAATAAGTTACCGCACTCGGGTACCGTTCGGCACTCAAACGTTTACTTACACAGGAGCTCACGCTCGACCTGTAAAGTGTTGGGTGCGATTGATATAGAATGAGAAAAACAAGTGATTACCTATATATTTATGTTTTATTTTATTTTATTTTTTGTAAAAATGCCTGTGGTAGATTATAGTGAGGGTAGCTGTCCCTCGCAATATTTGTAACCGAATACTTTTTATGAAAATGTGTTACAACATTCCTGTGAAATTTGTAGCAATTTTAGCAAATAGAGAAGCCACGTTCTGTAATCTTATCCTATAGTAGCACAAAATCAGGGGTATTAATTGTACCATTTAGAAACATCGTGGATAATTGGTCGTAGTATGAGAAGACATTTGTGTTAGTAAATTTGAGGAATTAGTTTGCCACGAAAATATTGGAAAAACACTAAAAAATCATTTCGTAAATATAACTTTTAGTAATATCTCAAGGTAAAAACTTTCCTTTGGGCTATTTTATTAATTTTTATATCAGAACCTCTATTTATTTTACATTAAAATTTGTTAAGCAAAATATAAAAACCGGGACAGCATCCAGCAAAGTTAATACAAACCATTCAAAATTACAACATTTGTAATTTTTGTAAATAATAGTATAGATGAATGATATTCAGATTATTTCAGAGGCCACTTGGATTTAATTTTTAAAATTTGGTATTCTGAAGTTTTTTGGGGATGCTCTCTTTAAATGAAATAATAGCGTCCCTGCAGCTCTTCCGGTTATACCGGAAGTTGACGTCCACTTTGTTATTTTAAGTGGAACACCCTGTATATTATTCAATCCATCAATCCATGCATCCATCAATAACCTTGATGGTATGATTAGAAAGCTTATGCAGCTTATGGATTTAACTCTCTCACTTGTGAATATTGTCGTTCTATATCGTTCTTGATATAAACAACACAGGATTTTAAGTTAGGATTTTCGATTTTTTTTTAAATAAATTTTAATGTCTCGAAAACAGGTAAACTTGATGAAAGTGAGCGTAATACCGACCGAAAGTGACCGAAAGTGTAGAATCCAAAAATGCCATAATATACAGGGTGTCCCATGTAAAAATTCAAGTTTTTATGGCTTACAGTTGACCTAATATGGTATTAAATTTTTACCAACCTGTAAGCAACCACCAACCCTGAAGATGTGATTAGAAAGCTTATGAATTTAACTGACTCCCCTGTGATTATGACCGCTCTATCTTTCTTAATATAAAAAACACGGGGTTTTAAACTATAAAATATATACATATAAAAAAAATAAAATATATCGAAAATGGTTAACTTTAGGAATAGGGAAACTTGATAAAAGTAACACTAAAATCCAAAAATGCGATAATAAACTGCGATGTTCCATTGTAAATAACAAAGTTGACGCCAACTTTCGGTGTAACCGGAAGAGCTACAGGGACGTCATTATATTATTACCAATTTCAAAATTTAAATCAAAGTGGTCTCGGTCTCTGAAATAATCTAATAGGATACTTAGAAACTTTTAGCCGCTCGGTATAGACACCAGTTTCCAAAAGTGTTTCATCTTTTACTTAGGCACAATTTAAACATAAATAATTAGTATAATGTATTTTTGAACATAGTCCTTCCTACCCATTGAATAATTTCAATTTATATAATTTAATGCTGCACTTTTGGAAAACCCCAGTCAGTGTAATCAAATATTCTCGGCGCGAAACCAAACTATCTTTGTAATGTCCCTCGTAACGAGGAGATTTTACTGTCGAACGTAGATGGCCGATCGCGGCCCCGGCACGATTATGATCTCGAAAAATAAAAGTTCCGACGGAGAGGAGCAAACAACTGATATAGTTATATTCTGTAAACTTTGGAAAATCAACCGATATAAAAATTTGGTATTAGCAGCGACGAATACCTACCTACAGATGTAGATCTAAGTATATAAAGTACCTACCTCGCTGCACCAAGGGAACTTATTCGAAAAACAAGAATTTTGTAAAATTGGACTCCATAACAACGTTCTAAAATTCTATTTCAGCGACTAAAATTATCCTCTATAAAATAGTGACATTTTAGTTAGTTAGTTACAAAGCATATATACTTAGACATTGGTTATTACCTAAAAAAAAGCTATAAAAAATAAACGAGATTGTTAAGATACAGAAGCCTAAATAAAAACAACGTTCAAACATTCTAGGATCTTTAACGGTGTAATTTTTCACACATTCTTTAAAACTATTATACCTATGCAACTAACCCAGTGTAATCAGTGTTTTAGTATAAACACATCAACCCTTCATTGTGTTTACACAAATTACTAATTTATATAGTTCGAGATATTTCCATATACTTTATGCAATATTAATGTAATGTAATGTAATTTAATACCTACTTGTTTAGTAGGCACAGTAGTATGTATACCTATAACCTTATAGTATACACCACAAACAGCAACAAAAGTCCCAAACTTGCAGATTGTGGAGATATTGAGTATATAATTTTTAGACAATGTGTATGCATCACGTCCATATGGCACGAATTCTTAAGAAAAAAATCGTTATCGACTACGGATTGAACCTGGGACGCTCGGGTGACAACCATGAAATAATCAAATGTGTTACTAATGACACGTATAAAAATTAGACTTTTGTAGACTACATTTGCAAAACTTTCATTTACAGAATGTTTTAAATTGGTATTATTGTAATTTGATTTTTATAATGTAAGTATATCAAATGCGAAGTATTTGGTAGACAACTGTTAAGAAAACATATTCACAAATAATATTTCACACCAGTTATGAATTTAATAAATCCGGCAACAGCGACGGCACCTATACATGTGCAGTCAACCTTATTTAGCGACATCTGGTATTAAACGGTGGAAACAATTGTGGAGAATGTCCAATTTAGTTCCAATGGACAATGCTGCAAGCGCTGCTGGTAAAATTCCAGCAGAGCCATCTACGAATGGCCAGTAACTTTTCGGCTTCATGTCGCCCATAAAGGTGAAACGTCTTTGTAGATTCTATACGTCTCTGGTTAGAGTCAGGATTATCCAAAACAACAATTCTTAGAATTTTACGCAAACATAAATTTAAACCATACGCATTTTCCATAGTCCAACGTCTAAAAGAAATTGATTTTCCAAGATGAGTGGCATTCTGTGAATTTATGATAACTTGGGCGCAAGGAAACAATTTTTTTCTGGACAATATCATTTGGACAGACGAAGCTAAATTTACGAAAAATTGTGCCTTTAATCGTCATAATTCCCATTATTGGAGTGATTCAAATTTAAATGTATTTAGGGAGCAAAATTTTCAAGAATCTTGGCAGTTCAATGTTTATTGTGCGATAAGAAATGATAGCGTCGTGGCACTACATTTTTATCAGGAAAATTTGAATGGTAAGTTAGATGATTTTCAATCATTCCAAATATAAAATGTGCTTATTAAATTATAGGTGAAGGCTATTTGAATATTCTCCAAAATTTTGATACAGACTATTTAGAAAATGTGCCGCTTGCTGTTCAAAGAAATTTGTTTTACCAGCATGATGGTGCACCTCCACATAGTGGCTATCTCATCGATAATTTTTTACAAAATGCTTTTGATGATCGATGGATAGCCAACAGTGGTCCTTTCCTTTGGCCACCCCGCTCTCCAGATCTCTCAGTGCTCAATTTTTTCATTTGGGGTACAATTAAAGATTGAGTGTATAAGACTCCCACAACAACGATGGAAGATTGTATGCAGCGAGTGAGAAATGAATTTAGAAGTCCTGAGTCAATAAGAAAAGCGACCCATGAACAAGTGCTGCTCAGATGCGAGAAATGTCTGGAAGGTCGAGGACATCAATTGGAACATTTACTGAAAAAATAATTTTTTTTAAATTCAAAGTTCCCCATTTTTAGTGTTTTCCTTTTTAAATTAAGTACCTATGCATTGTTATTTTTATGGATCCTGCCATAAAATTGTTTCCTTGCGCCCAAGTTATCATAAATTCACAGAATGCCACTCGTCTTTGAAAATCAGTATCTCTCAGATGTTGAACTATGGAAAATGCGTATGGATGGAATTTATGTTTTCGTAATATTCTATGAACTGTTGATTTGGCTAATCCTGACTCTAACGCAGCTTGTCTTACAGACATTGTCGGATTAGCGGCGAAATATCCCAAAATAGCTATTTCAATATTCTCATTATTAAGGAGAGGTTTATTTCTTTCCACTATTTTCTTGACAGATCCAAAGTTCTTGAAATTTTCTATAATTTGTTTAACAGCAAATCGTGATGGTTTCTGTTTTTGTGGATATCGAAGGGCAAATGTGTCACATGTTCTTGATATAACTTTATCACATTCTCCATAAATAATAAATAAGTTTAAATAATCTTCATTTGTATAATTTAAGCGCCCCGGCATGATTATTAATAATTTGCAAATGGCGAATGACAGCTTAATACATTGTTTATCATTTATTTTGATTGTGTTTTAACGCTGTCACAGCCAATTAAGAGTAACTGAACTTAAAATACGAAGCAAAATTACCAAATAAAAATATTAAACGGGCAATATTTCGAAAACTAAGAATTCTCGGGATAGACAACTATACACAAACTTACCCTTATTTTTAATGCTAAATAAGATAAAACCATAAAATTTGGGGGTTCCCATTTGAAAAAATTGATTTTTTGCAGTTTTCCCAATTTTCTTTTTAACCTATTTTTTTGAACACCCTGTATTCATAGTTATTGAAATATTATAAAAATTCTATTAAAATAGGCTCTTTCCAACAAGGAACCCACCCCAAATTAAATAATAAAGGCTTCCTTTTAAGAAAAATGGATAACTGCTTTCGGGCCTGTAAACGTCATTTCTTTCATAAAAACTTAAATAATGTAAAAACGCTTAGACTTAGAAATCTACCTAGAATTTTACATACAATCTAAAAATGAGGTAATATATAGGGTGTTCCATTTAAAATAAGCAAGTTGGCACCTACTTCCGGTATAACCGGAAGTGCCACCATCTTGAGAATATTTTAGGCGAGTTGCCCCCACCGACATTAGTATAATGTCAAATTTTCAAAATTTTCCTATGAATAGTTTTCCATATATAGATCGAGTTTGTTCCCGGTGGACCACCCTGTATATATACATATATATTTTTTTTTTAATGAATCGGAATAACTCAATTTGGATAGGGTGTATCTCCATGAATTCTAACCTAAAATTTCATATGTAATTCAAATGTAAACAAAAATGACATGTTCCATTTCAAATAAAGAAAGTTGACAGCTACCTTATAATAGGAAGTGCCATGCTGATGCCAATATATTTTCATTGAAGAAATAATAAAGTACTTGCAATTTTCTAGAAGATACTTTTAACTTAACTGAAGGTCTTCTTGCCACACCCTGTATAAAATTTAAGTAACAATTACATCAGCTGCAGCTATCATATTATATTATTTTTATTAATAAGGGAGTAAGAATCATTAAATCCAGTTTATTTGTTTCAAGTTCTTAAATTTTACTTACCCGGTAGGTTCTTGATTTTTAGTATTAGTCATTTGATTATGTATAATCTGTAAAGTTAGTAAGTTATTAGTATTATTAATACTATAGTAGTATTAATATGCATACCTGACCCATGCTGCATGGGGGTCTAGGAGCACCATACCGTCCTTGAGGAGATGAGAATTTTTGTAAACCATTAGCCGATTCCTTCTTCTCCAAAGTACCACTAGACCAATAGAGAAAAAATGGTTACAAAAATTATTTATAGCATCAAAACAAAGTATAGTATATAAAAATTATTAAATTATTTGGCACAATCTTGTTACAAAATAATAAAAACTGCAGAGTAGAGTAATAAACATGTAATACTTTAGTAACTAATATAAAAATTTAAGGCTGTTGCAACAAATCTACACATTTTTCGATAATGAAGGGGGTTTCCAAGGAGTTAACATGTAGAGGGTGTCTCACTTGAGGTAAGTTAGCATGAGTAACTTTGTTATTATCAAAGATAGAGATTTGGTTAAATGGGAAAAGGTTTGCCTTCGCTGGTGCTTAGTAATAATATATGCTGAAATTTGAAATGTCACTAATCGATTTTGAGTTATATTATGAAACCAAAAATTCGTCTTTGGCTTCTAACACATTCTGCTTGACATCAAATTAAGAAACAAAAAACACTTTATTAGAAAACTTTTTTATGCATTTTAAGCTGGTGTTTCACAAATTTTGTATAAAACGTTTTGTTTCCAAAAAACTAGCTTTAGGATCACTTTTTCTTATGGTAGCCACATTTGATTTTGTATATTCAGAAACAAACAAGCAAATAAAAGCATCGAAATTTTAAATTTAAAATTTAACAATCACTATTCGTATGTGAAATAAATATAGCGTACTATGAACAACAGATAAAACAATTGAACTCAAAATAAAATGTCAAATAAACATTCAATAAGTTTGTTAACTTCCAGCTTTCTCATAGACAATTTTACAGTTATTGAAAGATATAAGACATTTTGTGTTTATGTTCAATGTAACAAAAATATTACACATGCGGAAGAGATATTCCATTTATACCCAGAAATGTGCCAACCAAACAAAAATATTGCAAAAGAGAATTTGTTACAATATGGTCGATTTGTTATACCTACCAGAGAAAATTGAAATCAGGGTTAAGAGAGGCAGATTGATTGATCGGTATTGACATTTTTAATGAAATTGTATTTAATTTAATAATAATTTTTGCGGAATTAAAAAAAATTTTGAAGCCTCAAATCGACATATTATGACACAAAGAACTCATGGTTACACGCTGGTATACACAATGTGGTCCACTAAAAACTGACCCTCTTATTTTATTAATTCATCTGACCAAATATTATAGAGAAATTATAGCAACACAGTTTTGTTTCCAACAATATTTAAAACAATAGCAAATTAAAAATGTTAATCTGACAAAAAGTGCTTCTTTTCATACAAACAGTTCTTATCGTACAAAAATTCTACCGACGAAGAGTTGACGATCAACTCGAAACGTTTAGAAAAAAGCTAGTTAAGTGTTTAATTTCTTTTAAATTTTATTATAACTATTTTATTTAGACATATTTTAAAATATGACATATAATATTATAGAATTTTGTACAAAACTGAAAAACCATTGATGAAATTTAGTTATCTATCAAATATTATTTTATTATACATTATACAGTGTTTTTTTGGGACAAACTTTAGAAGTTTGGCCTGATACTGCACTTTGAATATTTAATTTGTATGCTTCTGGTTTTTTGCTTTTTGTTATTTTACAGGTGGTGTAATTCCAAACGAAACTATGAATCATGAAAACGCACCACAAATAAGTTACAGATATTATCTACAATAGCTTTTTGTTTACATTAGTGACCAACCATTTGGTCCAATCAAAAAATGCCATTTTAATTTACCGCCTCAATTGTTAGGGATTTTGTGATCGTCACCAATTTTTAGATTGCCTACTCTACTTTTTTAAATTTGAAATTATTGTTTGTCAACCTAGTTTACATTTATATCTTCAACGTAAAAATATAACTTTTAGAAGTGATTTTGTAGTGTTTGATGTGTTATAAACTTTAAATACGGTTAGAAGCTGTGTAGTGTGCAAAAATATTGGCAATTCAAAGGATGCGTGCGGTTCACACAGGTAAGTAACCAAGCATAAGCGTAGAATCAGCGATAGTGAGAGGGATCGTGAATGATTTTACAATTTTTTTTTTACTAGTAAATATTAAATACTATTATAAATAGTGTACTAAATATTATACACATATGTGTATAAATTGTTGTTCTTGAATATGTAAATCTTGAACTTTGTATTTACTAAAATAAAATATTCTAATTTGTACTTTTAGTTTTATAATAATTATTATTTTCACCCCTTAAAACATCTTGAAGGGGGTTGGAACCTTTGGTGTAAAGATATCACTGACATAGTTTTCCACAAAACAATATACTGCACTCGACGCGCGTTTCGCCAACCAAGTTGGCATCATCTGAAGATGATTAAAACTGTCCCTTAAAATATAGCCGCCCATACCCTTGAGCACTGTGACAGGAAATTTCATGAAATTGAGGTTATGTCTTTTATTATTCTTGGAAACGACCATTTTATATACTGACAAATACGCAATTACTTATCTATACATATTTGATCGGAGATTAATTCTCAACGTATGTTTTTGTTTCAACATTATTTTTACTATAAAATTGAATTCCGATAACTGTTTTAGGAATCATTATTATTCCTGATTCGGTCGTTGCTGCGCTTGCTTCTCCTTTCAACATTACTTGAAGTGATGGTAGATTTAGCAAGACTTCTAACGCAGCTGTTGGAGCTGAAGTTCCAGCTATATCCACAGTTATATTCCAGCTTCAGTTATATCTACAGAGGCCAACTTCTAAGTCTTGTTCAGCTTTTCTTCTATAGTAATCTGGGTGGTCTTATGCCCATACCACACCACCATAAAGTATTATGGGTCTCACTATTGAGGTGTACATCCAATGTAATATCTTTGGTTTCAGTTTTCAAGTTTTCCTTATCAACTGCCGACTTATACAAAGTGTCTGCCTTGTCAATTGCCTTTGTTCTAGGTAAGGCCCCTCTCTCACGGGTCGCTCGACATCGGTTCGGTATGTTTTCGGTATGCAGAGCCAATGTCGCTTCCATGTATTCAAATTGCCGACCGCACACGGGTAGACACGGCGCGGTCTCGACTCTGTATGCTTGCGGGATACCGCGTATCGGCATATTTTCTGTCGGCAAACGTCCAGTACCGCGCGGCGTGATTGACGTGTCCAAAATAATCATGTCGAATGAACTAAATTTTGTACTGGAAGTCGAAAAGCACGAGTGCCTTTATAATTACCGCAGTTAATGTAGTCTGCAGTTTATGTTTCTTTCAAGATAAGGATGAATCCAATATTTTTTCTTTCTTCGTCTTATAATTTCTAAATCGACGACATCTTTTTGGAGCCGTTGGGTATCTATGATATAAATTTACAGTCCCGTGTGAGAATAAACTGCGGCACAGCATCATTTCGACAATTGCCGT
The DNA here is from genome assembly GCA_963924545.1 of Pogonocherus hispidulus. Lineage (NCBI taxonomy): Eukaryota > Metazoa > Arthropoda > Insecta > Coleoptera > Cerambycidae > Pogonocherus > Pogonocherus hispidulus. The sequence goes on along the minus strand of OZ004692.1, from coordinate 45,233,229 downwards.
GCCGTTACCGTATCAATGTCACGTCGACCCGTGAGAGAGTGCACTAAGTAAAAATGATACATGAAACTTGCCTAAATATGTGTACATTTTAGTCAATTTTCATTAAGAATAATTAATTATGGTTATATAGTAAAATGGCAGTTTTACTTCTAAAAATCATTTCAACATGTACTACAACCGTATGTTGACGTGCTGATCATAACTTAAGATTCAAATTCCTTTAAAAAAGCTGAAAATTACGAAGGCGTAGAAGGGCCACACTATTAATTTTTTTCAAATTCCGACTTTAATGTCGGAATTCTGACTTTAAACTACAAATTCCAACTTGAAACTCGGAACCCAATTTATTGCACAGGATGTGACTGTTTTAAAGGACATAGGGTCATATTTGTATAATAACAAATAACCCAGTTCATAGATATGAAATCAAAAGTCACAAACACCCCTTACCCTCGAGATATCTAGAATTATGTTCATTCGCTCTTCATAACCATTCAGAACCAATCATATTTATAGGTATTATAATTTATAACATTTCTTATTTTAATGATGAATTAGTCTACTGTTTAGGCAGACGCATTTCGAAAAATAGATTAAATAACATAATCCATAAAAACTGGACAGAGATTACAATTTTTGTAGTCTTTGCAAAATATCTCGCTTACTATTAAAGATACACAAACGCTGTTTTCATAATATTGTGCTACTTTTTTGAGGAATGTGTTTTTCCAGGTCCCTCACTACAGAAACACTTCGAAAGTCCTATAGAAATTTTATTTAATTTGATAGGTGTGGTGATAAGATTTAACCCGAAGAACTGCATTGTACAGCCTGTCCCGTTTTCGTTGTCTTTGGAGAATATCTTGCTTACACACGCTGTTATTTTCTTGAGAAACAAAAGCTGTTATAAAGAGAACTTATGACCGTAACAAAGTGTAAATTTCATTTTTACAGATTCAAAGGATTGTATGAGCCTTTATGCATAAAAAATAATAATTTTTAATTTTGGCACAGGAAAAGAACATAAGGTGTGCTTTCTTTCAAAATTAATCAGAAATTCGAAAATATATACCAAGTGTACTCGATGAACCATGTTGCGACATGATGATCTAAAGGGAATCTGCATGGTATGTTAGTGGTGGTGAAAAACACCCGTAGTGCCCTCTTCTGATCTGTGCTAGTACATCATCATTACTACCACTACTACATCGTTCACCGAGTCCACTATCTATGGCACTTTGATGAGCACAGAATAAATGCAAAACCGGTCAGTGTCTGGTGGTTCCTCTCGATGAAACATGTGACGTCTTCCGTGGAAATAACAGAGTAATGAAATGCAATGCGGTCGGGGCACATAGTACGTGAGGTATTTGTTTTTGGCATCTCCTTCAAATAAATAAATAGGATCGTCTTTCTTAAAAACGATAGAGGTCAAAGTTATAATGATACCTGCAGAGAAGCAGGTCACTATCTGTCTGTCAATTAGACAATAATTGTTAGACGGATAGAAGCGCAGACCAGAAGAGGGCACTACAAGCTGTTTCTAACCACTACTAACATGCCACATGCCCTTTAGATAATCATGTTGCAACATTGTTCATCGAGTCCACTACCCATGGCACTTTGATAAGCACGGAATAAATGCGAAACCGATCAGTGTCTGGTTGATGGTTTTGATGAAAGATGTGACGACTTTCAGGGAGATGCCGGAGTAATACAATGCCAGTTGGGACACACAGTCCGGGGAGCAGTTGTTTTAGACATTTCTTCCAGATAAATAAATAGGGTCGCCTTCCTTAAAGACTTTAGAGGTCAAAGCTATAGTGGTATCTGCAGAAAAGCAGGTCGCTATCTATCTGTCGATTAGACAATAATTGTCAGACGAATAGTAGCACAGACCAGAAGAGGGCACTACGATGTTTCTCAACACTAGTAATTTCTTTACAATTTTTTATAATTCTGAGAGAAAGGACACCTTATGTCTTATATTTCCTTATACCTAAATAATCATTTCTTATGCATAAAAATTTATAAAGACCGCAAACTCTTGTAGGTATGCGTCAATTCTTTTTAGAAAATGCCAAATATCTCCGAAGCGGCTAGGTTTAGGTTCATGGTATGCTCTAAAATATAAAAATTTACAGCACGTTCCATTAAAAAAAATATTTTTGCCACTTTTAAAAGAAACACCCTGTGCATCCCAAACTAATTTTAGAATGATGTGCAGTTAGTTTCATATAATACCCGTTTTTAATTTTTTTTGCATTTTTAATAACAGATTTCTCGAACATTTTTGCACTATTAGCCTACCCTGTATAATAGAAATAGGGTTTGATCCCAGTTTGCGGAACTCGCAAAAACTACGTTCGTGTATCTTTAATAGTAAGCGAGATATTTTGCAAACACAACCAAAATTGTAATCGCTGTAGGTACAGTTTTTATATATTATGTTATTTAATATGTTATCCAAAATGTGTCTGCGTAAACGGTAGACTAATTCATCATTAAAATAAGAAATGTTATAATTATAAATACAATAAATATGATTGGTTCCGAATCGTTATGAAGAAGCGAATGAACATAGTTCTAGATATCTCGAGTGTAAGGGGTGTTGGTGACTTGTACATCGAAACGATTTAATATCTATGAACTGGATTATTTGTTCTACAAATATCATCCCTATGCCCTTTAAAACAGTCACATCCTGTACAATAAATTGTATTCCGACTTTAAACTCGGTATTCCGACTTTAAAGTCGGAATTCTGACTTTAAATTCCGAGTTTAAAGTCGGAATTCTAAAAAAAATTAATAGTGTGGCCCTTCTACGCCTTTGTAGAAAATTACATAATACGGAAAGATTTTTTCAATGTATTTTAGGCGATTTTAAGCCCCGTCTTAAGGAAGTTACGTAAGGTTAGGTTCAAAAGTAAGTGGTCTTAAAACCAGACCCCTAACCGCGATCATGTGATCTATTGTGGCTCACGTCTAATTATATTTCACCCAACAGGTCCAGCTTCTTGAAGAGGCTGATTACCTTATTGGATGAGAACTTATTCAGAAGTTACCAAATATTGACTATATAATCCTTTCCACAGCAGAGCAGGTACACAAAATGTATTCTGGCATTATATCACTTTCAAAGCACAATCCGACTTTGTGTAGATATTTTAAATGGTAGTATATAGACCAATTAAAGTTACACTGCAATCAAATGTGAAAGGGGAGTTTACTGTGGTCGAGTAAACCTAGTGTACAAACACAGCGATTTCTTGAAAAAATTATAGTTTTCAAATGAATGTCGCATTCACCTTAATGGTCAATTGATATAAAATTGACAAACAACTCAGTTCCTTCGAGTTGAATACACATAACATAGGTAGGTAGGAGTTAGTACATAAGTAATGCCATCTAGGATAGAAAAGAGCAACGAACTAGACTTAAAATTTAATATAGATGGACTGTTTTATTACACTACATATATCCTTCCATAACTGAATATATGCAGCCAAAAGCTTCGTATGTAACCCTTGTAATTATATACGCAAAACAGATATCGAAAAGGTATAAGTTTCTGAAGACATTCCTCATGTACATGGTTATTCACGCAACTGGTTCGTTAGAAGAATATACAGTTACACTGATAAGTTTTTCTTAAAAATTTGGTTGTTTAAGTAACTGCCCCTGATATGTTAAATTAAAATATTTTCAAGGCTGTTGCACTTCCTGTTATACCGGAAGAAACCACCAATTTTGTATACAACACCCTATATATTATTGTATTTTTGGATTCTACATTCAATTTTAGGGTCGCTTTCATCACGTTTACCTATTCCTGAAATTGAGATTTTTAAAAATCAATTGCTTGCTGCATTCTTGATTTCAAAAATATAATATATACTAATTAGTATATCACTGATAACTCAAAAACCATCAAGAATAACTATAACAACTCTTATATGCACTGAGTACTCTATTTAAAAAGAAAGTTATCCCTGTCTCAATTTCCTCAAGTTTGTCAATTAATTTTGAGAAAGCTAATTTTGAAAACACCGTAAGAAACTTTATGGCTTCCACTTTCACTGACCCAAAATTGAAGGTTTCTGCCTTGACTGCTTCTGAAGTATATAGTATAGTTTTTGTTTCTATAGCTTTATTCAGAGGCTATAAAATATCATCAATTTATTTTTTTTGCTAGTATCTATTTTGAAAAATGTTACTGACCAGGCAAAGAAATAAATTATAAGTGAACACAAGAATGTTTGTCAATTTAATTTTTGTTCATTTGATCTCTGAATGTTTTAATTTTAATTACCTACCTGTTTTTCGATTCCTTAATATTACTCTGCAGTGTTGACTTTGGGAAGAAACCATCAAATAGAACATAATTATTCATTTGTTTTACAGGTGAATTTAGAGTGTAATGTTTGTTCAGAAATCCTAGCAGTTTCTCGCTTGGTCTATCTATAGCCATTTTGACAGGTTCTATTTCTTCTTTCTAGAATATAATATCGAATAAAAATTTAAAGCCACGACCACTATATTAGGAAGGTTTAATATGTCTGTTTTCCAGGGATTAGATGGCTTTTAATACACTAGTGGATTAAAATTCATACCATGCTTCGATTTTATAGTCATAGAAACGACTCCAAGACTTTCAAGTTTTCAACTCAAATCAAAATCTAACATATCTAAGCGGGACTTTGGTAAATAATGATTGGTTGAAGGTTTTATGTCAGTGACATCAAGGTTACATTTTTCACTTGGATGTAAGTTAATAAGTTTGACAGTTTGGTTAAACTGATTTTAAGGTTAGATTATAATGTGTTAAATGGAGGTTACGTTAAAGGTCAAAGAAAATAGTTTATTGTTATTTTTATAACTGACCTGCAGAAGTTATTAATCTGAGCTTCCGTTCAGAGTTTTGTTACAGTGCTACAGCTAATTAATAGTAATCAGTGTAATTAATGATGTGGACACTTGATGAAATTCTTTTTTTGTATTTTTTGTATGGGAACTTTTTTTAAAATCCATTGAAGTTATTATTAGAACTTGATATCAATAATTTTATTTTGTCCTTGAAACAATAATTAAATATCATTCAATGATTCCTAAAATAATATGTTTGGAGCACTGGTTGACGGACTATAAAAATTTGCTATTCTATAGTATGTTCAGATTGTCTCATGAAACGTTTTATTAATTTTCCCATGCTATGTGGTGTGCCGATACCAATTTCAAATTAATTACAAAAAAGTATAGAGGAGAGCATTACCCAATTTTATCTGAGCACTCCTTGCAAATTTTTTTATGGTTTTTGAGTACGAAAGATACCCTAGGAAATATAGAAAATTAATTTAAAATATCACCACAAACGGATATCTTGTCCCATGTAATTTAAAGTAATTTTATAAAACTCTTTGTCCATTTTCGGCAGTTAATAGCAAGAAATGACACTTCAAAAAAAATTTAACAACTGTCAATCTTACTGCTTCGGAGTCTGGTTATTCTGTTTAATACCGTAACGTCATTTGGTGTAAAACTGATGACGTTTCGGTAAATACCATTGTCGCTTGGACGAACCAGTTTTTATTTTGGTATTTAATACGTTTGGATAGGCTTAATATTCTTGGTGAAAATAAATTTGTCAAATCCGACGTTTTTCAAAACCAGCATTTTTCACTTGCTGTCACACGGCTTTCACATTCCGAATTGACTGGTTTTGGCTGTGGTCGTAGATAAAACATTGAATTAGACATTAGATTCGGAAATTAACAGCCTTTAATCCCCTTATATAATTAATAACTATTTTTTAAATTGATTCTCATAAATTGATAAATTTATGGTGTAGTTGTTAAACAGCGACCTTCGATTCCATAAAGAAAAAAATTGAAAATATATTCTTATCCTACAGTTTTACCTGTAACATGTGTTCAAATAATTGCTTTCCTAACCCAGTTCTTTGGCGAGATTCATGGATATAAAAATCTAAAACACATGGTGGTGTAACTTGGTAATGCTGTCCATCTCTGTCAAATACATATAGTCCTTTCTTCCCTGTCTTTAGCATACCAGTTACTGCTCCTTTTCCGCTAAAATATAATAATACTTATAATAAATTCATGAAAATAATTTTTATACCTATTTCAAATTGCCAAATTTTAGATACAGGTGTAGAACAGCTGGTAAGTAAAATAAAGTTCCTATGAATAAATCCATTGCAACCGACTTATTTGAAAAGCCCTTTAAGGTTCAAATGTTAAAAAACAGTCTTTGAATGTGCATGTGGAAATTTGGTGGCATCTGAACATTTCACTCAATTTTTATTGAAAATGTTATGTTTGCAAAGTTTAGTGTATTATTGCATCATTTTTTGATTTTTTAGAGAATATCCTTTACAACATTTTTGGGGTATTGGCATTTACTCCATGTAAATGTTTCAATTACAATCTTACTTTTGATAATTGATATTTTGCTCAAGCCTTTAACTTAACTGAATACCTTAATAAAATACACAACTGAGTGGAATCGAGATCTTAGTCATTTGAATTTTTATCTATACAGTGCGTCCATGATGAAAGGAACAAATTGGTTTAAAATCTAGGTAATTATTTTGTGGAAAAACGCTCGGACTTGTCGATTAGTATTTTTAGTTGCGGATTTTTTGACATAAGAAAATTGTATACAGGTTGTCTCAAGAAGAACATATGCAGTCATCATTGATTTTTTTTTAATGGAACACCCTGTATATTAAGCAATTTTTGAATTTTACGGTAAATTCCGAACAAACTATTTATTCCTATTTACATTATTATATTTATATATTTTATATTATCATTTATATATAGTGAGGGTAAAGTCGCGCATAAATTCGATAAAAATTAAAGGATTTATTTTTTAGAAAAACGCTCGTACACGTCAATAAAATTTTTCATTTGCAGGCATTTTCACGTACTTTATTTGTTTTTTTATTGACAGCTGCCAAAGATATGGACGTCATCTATTTTTTTTTTTTTAATGGCAACATATGGCTTGTGATACATCATTTGAAAGTTCTTATTTCAAGCAGTATGCTCTTAAATTATGGCGTGATTGTATAAATACATTTTAAAACGATGACCGTTTAAAAGTTTAAAAATTGAGAATAAATAAGTAAAGCGCATTCTTAAATAATACCTATTTATTAAAAAATTGGTATTTTACCTTACTCATCTAATAATGCTTAATGGTATTTCCTATGTTTTTACTTGTTTGTCAATAACAAAATTTTTGAAGTTGACAACTTTACTTACAATCTGTTTTACTGTATTAATATTGGTAAAAGAAAATGGGAAAGTTCAGTGAAACCCAAAGAATAGAAATATTAATCATGATAGGATGTGATAATTTAATTATTTATTCTCAACTTTTGAAGTTTTAAATGGTCACCATTTTAAAATGGCTTCATAGAATCGTGCCATGATTTAGGAACATACTGTTTGAAGAGCTTTCAAATGATGTATCACAAGCCATATGTTGTCTTTAAAAAGAAATGGATGAGGTCCATATCTTTGACAGCTGTCAATAAAAAAACGAATAAAGTATGTCAAAATGCCTGCAAATGAAAAATTTTATTGACATGTATGAGCGATTTAATAAATCCTTTAATTTCTATCATCGAATTTATGCGCGATTTTACACCCTCACTGTATAATTATTTATATACAGTATATTGTGCCTCATATTCTCTGCTTATTGACGGTTTTCTAGCGCTGTATATTCAACAAAAGAATTAATATTCTTCACAGACTCTAACAGGATAGTTGCATAAACAACTGCCTATACATACAGTAACTATGGAAGACCTGTACAAAAAAAGTCCAGAAAATTAGTTGTTAATCCCGTAAAGTGCTGAAAGTGTCGCAGTTAAAATTAGACAGACTATAAGATAAACACATACTATCAGATATATTATTTTATTCTTAGAGCTAAGTATAAATAAAAAATTAACTGGATTAATCATCTCATTTAATTGGCACTGCATTAAGATTAATACTTTCCCCGGCAATATGTAGTATAAAAATTTGCAAACTAAAATAAAAACATCTCAAGATGTAGGGCGATAGCGATAAGTAGTGGGTCAGCAAAAAAGAAGTGAAAAAAAGTAATTGTTTTGCTTTGATATAATGACATTCAAGCAAACAGTAGCATAACTACATGGTGGTTTAGTAGAAAGGGCTAAAGAAATATACTTAATTTAAAATACTTATTTATAATAAAAAATAATAGTATGTATATAAATAATAATAATAATAATAAAAAGCCCAAATGAAAGCCCAAGTTAAAGCTGCAGAAGGCTGTAATCTTCTATAGCTGCATAAGGATAAACCATTGCATGGTGTCTTCTATAAGAGCCTTGAAGACCATGGCTTATCCGAAAGGCTGACCTTTGCCTTTTTAAGGTCAGCAGGGCTTAAGTTGGAGACCGAGGGATTCATAATGGCTTGCCAGGGTGGTGTATTTAACACCCTCGTCTATCGAAGCCGTGTCATGGGTATGGAGGTCCCTGATGTCAACTGCAGGGCCTGTCATAGGGCGCCGGAGACATTATGCTACGCTTGTTCGGCGTATGCAGTCTCGGCCTATATCCATAGACACGATGCGGCTTTACGAGTGCTCTACTACTTTCTATGTCACTCGTACGAGATAGACGAAAACACCAGTGCTGCCATACGCTCCGGGGGATATTGAGTCCATTGTGGGGAATGAGAAGTGCCGAATTTATTGGAACTACTCATTTCCCACGCTTAGGCAGATTCGAGCCAATAAGCCTGACGTAGTCCTCCTCGACCACCAGCTCAAGACATCGAGTTCGTCGCTCCTGCCAAGAATAACGTTGTCTTGAAAGAGGAGAAATGGACGAAATATCGAGACCTTCTCTTCGAACTCCGCAGACTCCATCCAGAACATACTGTGAAGTTTGTGGTACCTACTGATAATAGGAGCCCTCGGTGGAGCAAGAGATACACTGCTTTCGGAATTGAAGATCATACCAGCATGCCGAAATTCGGCAGATCTTCTAGCCGGAAGAATGTAGAAGGCGGTCATTCTGAATTCATTACTTTTACTCAGGGCACACGATTTCCAGACTCAGTAGTTGCTCACCCCACAGACGTGGGGAGTAGCTACTGTTAATCACCAGCAGCCGACCCTGAGAATCGGAGCCAGGGAACCAGTCGACTGGATTTCGACAAAATAAAAAAAAAATAACAATAATACTTTATTAAGGTGACCAATCGTTCTTCTGAGGGGAGTACTTGAGAAAGTGCGCTACGCGCAGGTATTGTTTATTTCTTACCACAGCACAGAACAAATATCCTAATTATTATTTGATACCGAAACACGGCACGGCATATACGCATGCAGTAGACTCACAGTAATTATTTTTTTCTCATTCTCAGTAAATTCAATCATACACAGGTAAGTGCAATTCACTTTTGATCAATTCATTATCTATTTAATGATTTACAAATATGTAATTCTATTCACAAGTTTATTTATAACCCTGTTGTCAACAGAAGTGTAAAATAATTTAATTTCAAATTTAGTGGAGTTTATTCGTTGAAATTGACAAAAGATGGGTGGAATTTTTGTTTAATTTACGTTGTGCTGCCCTGGAACTAATGCAGCAGTTGAAAGAGTTTTTCAATTGCTAATTATTTTTGGACAAGTGAGAAATCGAGATTGAATGTTGATACTCAGCTACAGTAAAATTTAATATGAAAGATATTTCTAGTTCAGATATTGCCAATATATTGTTTGAAGATGATACATTGACAAAAAATATTCATTCAATGGAAAAGTTCTCGATTAAACAATAATTAATAATACGCATGTAACCATAATTGCAATATAAAATGTATTGTTTTTATTATGCATTTATCACATTAAAGTGTATTATTGTTCCAATGAATAAAATGTTTCTTTAGTTTACCATATTTTTTTTTTATTCAATTTATTTGTGGCCTTTTAATTTTAAAAAGTTAGTCACCTTAACTTTATTATATAAAGGGCAAGCCGGTGGCTCAGGGCTTAGTGCCTCGATCGCTCAACCCAGAGGTCGTAGGTTCGAATCCTCATTTCGCCAGACAGTTTTTAATTAAAATGTCTACTCGCAGATTAAGGCTTGTTTGCAGGGGTGAGTTAGGAACTATCGTGGCAATAGCCTAGGATGGAAAGAACATCAGCTTGGTGTTAATGTGAGAGATTAAAATCAGTAGATGTTTGACTGTCCCCTAAATAATGAGGTTTGTAATTGACTAAAGCTGTTCCCCGATATGCTTATAGTGGTATCATCGGCGAACATCACCAATGTTATGTGATTCGATAAATAAATTCTAAATCATGATAAAAAGTAAATAGCCGAGAAATAATACACGCTTGTGGCAGTCCAATGTTTAATGTATGAGTTTCAGATAGAATTCCAGACAATCTAACACCAACTTTTCTGTATACTAAGAAATAATAGATCCAATTATCTATTGGTTCTCTAATGCCGAGCCATTAAATTTTTGTTGTAAAAAGTCTCCCTGGACCCAATTAAATGCTCTTTTGGTCTGTGAGGTCGAAAAAATTTCTGTGAGGTTAAAAAAGAGCAACAATATAACTTTACCTTCATCAAGTTATTTATAGATATATCTAATCAAGCATACACTGCCGTATTTGTTGAATGATTCAGACAAAAGCCATGATGGTTGATCGATAGCAAGTTGTAATTATGAAGCGGTATTATAGCTAGTTTCAGTAGCTCTGGGAAAACACCAGTTGTTAGATATATAGTTTAGAACTGTTATGGGGATACCATCATGCCCACTGGATTTTTGGTTTTGCATATTTTGGCATATCATTTAACTGTTCCAAAACTTCTTCAGCTAAAATGTGATTGACATACATGCACCAATTATTCGTTATTCCAATGGTACCATTTCCATTTTCATTACCATAAGCAGCAAATAAAGAATTCTCTACAATTTTATTAAAATAATTACAAAAAGTTTTACAGATCCTCTGGGGATCATGAATGACATCATTCTATACCAAGCTGGGAACTGAGATTTGGTTTTTTAATCCTATATTTGTATTCATAATCCCCACAAAAAACAGATTCTCTGTAAAAACAGGTGCCAAGTTCACTCTGTACAAAAAATATTTGAGCACTGCTGCATAGCATCAATACTGTTTGTGAATATTTAAATGCAGCATTTCCTCATACATGGATTGGCAGAAATGCTCCAATTCAGTGGCCTGCAAGAAGTTCAGACTTATCCATGCGACTTTTCTTTGGGGCTGTGTTAAAGATGTTGTTTGTAATAATCAATATGATACAATTGAACAGTTGCAGAAATCTGTTATCCAGGCATATGCCAATGTAGATAGACATCATATAAAAAAGCCGTCAGGTCGATCTTAAGTAGATGTGTTAAATGTATGAATAATAATGGTGAACATTTTGATCATTTGTAGATGTTTAGATATTAGTTTTAGAAGTATTATGTGTATACATATCCGTAGTATGCTCATCTGATCTGGATTTTATAATGTATTTTTTTTAAGATATTACATTTTCCAATACATAAGTTATTTCATAATATTTTTTGTATCATATATTCCTATTTTCATGGCTTGCTAAGGAATTTAATATTCTGAAAAAAATATTTTACACAAAAAGCCTATTTCGCACTGTTGAAGTATGGCTCATCAAGTTAAAAAAGTTAAATTTGCCGAGTTGAAAAATGATAAAATCCAACATGGCGCCCATAAGAAAAAATAAAGTTACTGTTATTTTTTTTAGAAACAATAAACTTAAAAAAAAAATAACAAACTACGCCATAGTAAAGCCCTTAGAAAACCAAACAAAACTGTTACAACTATCACAAATAAAAAAGTTATTCTAAATAAAATTAAAACGAAATAAAGTTCAAATGTTTTCTCGGCAGAATGTTGATCCACATTAAATTCTGCACTACTTTCAGCAGGTATAGCAACATATTATACAAAGCAATGTATTAACACTACATATTAGCTAAAAATGTACAAATAGGTCGCCAAGTTTAGTTAGAGCAGATAAGTTTTCTATTTTATGAATATTGTATACCTAACCTACCTAATTAGTGTACTACTCCACACATCTTTGCAAAAGCAAATGACTAGGTATCATAAACTAAAATATGAATTGTAGTGATTACAGTAGGTATAGAGCATCTAATTTTGTAATCAGTCTATTGGTGCAATAAGATACTTCTCTTACAATCTTAAAGTAGGTAGGTAATTAAAAATGCTTTTACCCTTTTCTTTGTGTAACAACATTAAAATATATGAACTTACTTATTTGAAGCTTGATCAATTAAAAAGTACAGCTTATGTTCTGAATTTCTAAGTCGCTCTGCAGTTGTAATTGGTTTTGGAAGCCCTTGTGCAGCAGCAGAAGCTTCTCCCATTGCATTTATTACTTCTGATACTTTCCCCAAAGTATCCCTGAAATAACATCTAAATATTATACAGATACTGATATGTAACATTATCTATATCCCAGTTATATTACACAGGGTTGGTAACTCTTGGAACCCTCTCAATGACATCAGTTCCACTAGTTGGTGCAACTTACAGTTAGCCAAATGTCGAATTGGCTATAAATGTAGACTTCGAAGTATGTAGGAATTTCACCAAATTTAAATTACTAGTTTTTTTCTTTAATTTTTGACAGTCACATAAGATTTAATTATTCTTCATGTTTGTTTTTTTCTTTTAAAAAGTTTGGATGTCTTCCTATTGTTTATTCTTTTTTCACATGCCTACCTAATCGGTAGGTATATTATAATTTGATCGCGTATAAGGTCTCTAGAAACGGGATTTAATTACTGTCAGTCCTCAATGCTTACCTATAATTTCTCTTAACTTTTGGTGTTCCGATGAAAAAATTCATCACCGATCATAATGTGGAAATTTGGAGCATAATTTACTTAATACTTAGGTGTATTTGAAAGATCACGAAGCATGCAAATTCAGTTAGAAAATAAAATAGTGAGATATGTTTGTGCTAACATCCATGAAATTAATTTAAGTATATTATTTGCAAATCATTAATCAGTCAGTAGGTATGATGCATTAACCATAATACTACTTTTGGCCTGCTTGCATTTGATGAACACTGTTGCATCTATGTTTTATTGTTAGATACAGTTGATAAACATGTAAATATTAAGTTTATGATTGTTATGTATGTAGTTAATTAGAGGGAGGTATAAAAATGTCATCTAGGTACCTAATTAAATGTCAGATACAGCTGAACCATAAGTAGCTATTATTACTTACCATAACGCCCTTCTATCACCACTAAATCCTGGAGGAATTAGATTGTTATTAACTTCCACAATAGGATGTTTAAATATATCGTTGACATTAAATTTGAATTCCATTTTTAAGAAATTCAAAGCAAATTGTGAATAAATGTACGCTGTACTTTAGTCGATAATAATAATAATTGAATTGTTTAAATGGCTAATTTAATTTTGAATGACCACCAACGCAAGTACCTCACTTTTCTCTCACTACTTGACAATTATAGAATAGACAAGACAAATAATAAATACAAAACTTTTTTTTTTTTGTCAATAATTTACAGACATCAGCCTCCTTGCACCACACAATACACATTTGACATAGAAAATGATTTTCCATGCACATTTGATCAGTATCAGTGATGCCACGTTGCCAAATCGAAATATTCCTAGTCACAAACTACATCTGGTAATTTTCAGTCAACCCTAGGAAGACTGAGATGTTCCTTTTCACAAAAAGAAGAAAACTAGAGGAATTCAGGGCACCGCCACTATGTATGAAGAACCTCTGACACTCGTGGGAGAGGTGAAATACCTAGGGGTGACCCTAGATAGTAAGTTGACCTGGGGGCCAAATGTTGACAAAATTATTAAAAAGTCAACGGCCACCTTCTGGCAACTAAGACGAACAGTAGGCAGGAATTGGGGTTTCAGTCCTAGGATGCTGTATTGGCTATACGCTACGGTATACTATACGGTATTAGACTGACGATCCAATATGGTGTCCTGGTCTGGTGGCCAAGCATCGGCCGGGTAACGGTGTCCAAGAAACTGACAAAGGTCCAAAGACTTGCCTGCATAGAATTACAGGTGCTATGAGGACGACACCTACAGCTGCCCTGGAAGTCCTGCTAGGGCTGCCAAGCCTATCCACATGGATAATGAGGGAGGCAATGGCGGCCTATTCCCTCCCGATTCTCTGGTCTGCTACACAGATGGTTCTCGTGTGGTGGACAGGTTCTCGGGGGCAGGAATTTATGTGGAGGACAGGGGTGTGCACCAAAGCTTTGCACTGGGTTCGTATGCCACAGTCTTCCAGGCTGAAGTCTTTGCTATCCTAATGACAGCAAACAAGGAGGAAGTGAGGAACTGTCCGGAGCGGAATATTTACTTCTGCTCCGACAGTCAGGCATCCTTAAAGGCTTTAGCATCTTCAAGGACAAAATCCGCCCTTGTCCAAGAGTGCGGAGATACCCTGGAGGAGCTGGCCAGAGGAAAAGAGGTCAAATTGGTATGGGTACCAGGTCATAGTGGAATTCCGGAGAACGAAAGGGCCGATGAACTGGCTCGACTCGGATCTCAGAAACCCGGCCTGGGACCAGAATCGATTTTAGGCATTACACGAAGGCAGGTCAACATAGCTCTTAACGATTGGGCTCATGAGAGACTAAGTAAACAGTGGATAAGGAGTGGGAGCTGTAGAGAGGCTCGCAACTTTATAGTGGAACCAAGCAAGACCAAGACGGCCTGGCTATTAAGTTGTAGCCGGAAGGCTCTAAAGCAGTTGGTGGGAGTTTTAACGGGTCATTGGAGGCTTAGAAGACATCTATCATTGATGGGTGTTGAGGGAGACCCTATCTGCCCAAAGTGTGGGGAGGGCGATGAAACGCCTTCCCACTTCTTGGCAGAGTGCGCGGCTTTCGGCAGACTGAGACACGACGTCTGGGGGGGCCGGGGAGTTGCAAGGGGAAGAGGTTAGTTCCCTTGAATGGACCGACATTCTGACCTACATTAGAAGGTCGGGTAGGTTCGATGGGGGAAGAGGTGATGAAGCTAGGTAGGGACGACAGGGGTAGGTAAAAAGGGCCCCCTTGCGGTCTGCTTGCTAGGTCTTGGTCGCCCCACTGCTGGTACTACTACTACTACTACTAAGTGGTAATTTTTTATATTACTTATTGGCTTCTTTATTTGTTTATATATTTAATTTTTATTGATAGATATTCAGCCAAATAGAAAAAGAACATGATACCTACCTACATGGACATCATAGACATATAATACTTATATGAAGAATAATAAATCGACATAAACTAGATCGACTAGGGACATTTTAAACTCCTTAAATTTGAGCTTATAGTTATCGTAACCGTTATACTGAGCATGCGCGCACAGTGCCAAAAATGATACATTTTGGCACTGCGCATGCTCAGTATAACTATTACGATAATTATATATGTTCAAATTTAAGGGGTGCAAAATCTCCCCACTGTCACTTAACGCTTATAGTTTAGTTTGTAATGAAGCACATTTTCTTTTACCTTAGAAGTTATTCAGAGCCTGTGAATATTTTTCTTTAATAAAAGCCGTTAATAAATATAAGCCTGCAGAACATAATATATATCATTAAACATCCGAACGGAGAAGCCAATGCGCACGCATTCACGGCTTCGCCGTCCGCACTGACTAGAGTAATATAAAACTCCTCAAATTTCAAATTTAGTTGATGCCCAGCTCCGCGAGACCCCAGAAGCTACTCCAGTCAAATTTTCTTATATTATCATATTATTGTACTTTACTGTTACTATTGCCAATTAAAAATATCTCACGTTACACTCAGTTTTCATATTTTGTTATCGTTTTTTGGGGAAGCATATTTATATATTTTGTTACTGCAATTTTGGTAATTTTTATTGTAGTCTACAGTAACGTTTGTCAGTTACTTTTACCTATTATTAATTTATTATCTACCGTCCTTCAGACGCAGTTACTCACTACTGTTGGATCGTTAACAAAATTGGAATTCCTGAATTATTTTTTGTACTCTGGGACTGGGCTAATCCTGTATTTTTTTACATGTACCCCTTTTCACCTTTGGAGCCACTACCCGAACCATAGCTACGTTGGACCATTGTAGTCCTCTAATTCGCTAGCACCGTGGGATTTATATAATCGAGTAATCCATCCACAGTAAGTCTAGCTAGACGTGGAATTGGACAGAAGTCCCTCTATTAATCTAGGTACAGCTATTTGGTGAGATACATCTATACGTAGGCCAGAGGAAAGGTGAACCCAGCCCAGCACAAATAGTTTGTAAAATTTTGCTAAACGCCCTTCAGGCAGTAGACGAGTAAAGCCACGCATTCTGCCAAGAAGTAGGAAGGCGTTTCGTCGCCCTCCCCGCACTTTGGGCAAATAGGGTCTACCTCAACACCCATCAATGATAGATGTCTTCTAAGCCTGTTAAAACCGTTAAAACGTGTGACCCGTTAAAACTCCCACCAACTGGTTTAGAATCTTCCGGCTACAACTTAACAGCCAGGCCGTCTTGGTCCAAGAATTTTTAACTTATATAGGATTGCTCGATCCTTATTCCTCAATATTGTCCAATTTTAGTGACGTCACTGCGAGACCCTATACTCTTTCTCTCTCTGTATTTTGCGATTCCTTATCTATGACGCGTTGACAAAAGTAACTGTCACTATATAACTCATATATTTTGTATATCAATCCGATGACGTAGCCGCAAGACCCAATCACGTGATACGGCTAATAAATTCTAGGGATCGAGCAATCCTATATAAGTTAAAAATCCTTGGTCTTGGTCTTGCTTATATAAAGTTGCGAGCTTGTCTACAGCTCCCACTCCTTCAGTGTTTACTTATTGTCTCATGAGCCCAATTATTAAGAGCCATGTTTGCCATGAATCTGCTTTCGTGTAATGCCTAAAATCGGTTCTGGTCCTTGGCTGGGTCCCTCAGATACGAGTCAAGCCAAAAATTTAATATGAAACGGTCAAGAATACCAGCAAGTTAATCAAAAATAAAATTTCTGGATAGAATAAGATGTTCTGTAATCATCAGACGAAAATTTATAGTATATAAAAAAAAATAACCATATGGTTATATATGCACCCACACCAATCAAGCCAGGCTCTTCAGAGAGAACCGACTTTTGCATATAGGGTACAATTTTATTTAATCAGATTTAATTTATTAAAAAAATAAAATGTACTCACCTGTATACAAATTTCGGCTCCAACCTCGTGAATCCAGCTCAATTGTGTCCTAATTGTGTCCACATGGAATACGATGGTATTCCATGTGGAATTTTTCTTGGTATCTTTCCTTGGAAAGATTAGGCCAGCAGGCCAGCGTCTCAGCAACCCTGCAAATATAAAAATTCAGCAGAAAATCTACACCACGTGTAAATGGAATCGATAATGACACGAATCTCGTGCCAATAAAAAAAATACTACAATATCGCTTAAAACGATGATACAAATCTATTATTTACAAACACTCATCCACTAAAATGGTGATGATGTTAAAGATTTAATTTGAAAAATAAATTTCTATAACATGCGCTTCAATAAATAAGCCACAAAGATTTTACAACTTGCTTGGACTCTAGTTAACGACCGACCCCATTCATCAAGTTCGCGTCTTCACACTTCCTGTTTGTTGCACCCCTTTCCTTTTTCATAAAATTGATAAATTAATAACCTAAGAGGTAAACAAAACACATTACAAGGTGGAATGTTATGGGTTGCTGGTATTCAGGGATAAAATGTAAGTATTTTTGATATAATAATAATTCGCCCGGGAATATACTGCTCTAAATAACAAAAGGGAACAAAAGGATTAAAATTTTGTTACAACTTCAAGTATTGAACTTTTTGTTCAATACTTTCAGCCATCATTTTGCCACGTTCTTTTTTCTTGAAATAAACTGATATTCGAACATTTAAATTTTCGCCGCACTTTTTTGTGGATAGGCATTTTATGTTTGTGATGTTATCCAGATTTAGGTTGTTATCCAGTCGTTGACAGGTTGTGACTCTTCGTTTTGCTTTCAGCTTTAAAAACTTTAATTCTCCTTTCTTTTGTATTTCTTTCATCTCGGACTGATTTAAATTCGATCTGTTTAAACGGATTTATTTTGATAATACTAATTAAAATCTTTTTCCATTAATACAGAGTTAGGCAGAATGACGTATCTATTTTTGAACTGGATTTATTTAATAATATAAAAAGATCTAAATTCAAATCAAATCGCCATCATGATACAACTATCGCCATGTGTTCCCAAGTATTGGGAATCCCAATACTTGGCAATTTATGACAGTTGCCAAACTGTTTGCGAGAAACGTCGATTTAATTGTAAAAATGGAGCGTTATCATCGCAGCGATATCAACTTGTGTTGCAAAATTTTGAACTTCATAACGAAGGCGTAAACTTTCGAAGACTATAATTTCAGCAGGATAGAACCACTTTCCACACTGCTAGGCAGCCTATGGCAATTCTGCGAAGAATGTTTCCTGGTCGTGTCATTTCAAAATTAGGGGATGTCGCGTGGCCTGCATGGTCACCGGATCTGTCAACTTGTGATTTTTTCTTATGGGGCTATCTAAAGTCAAAAGTATTCGCTAATCGACCTCGAACTTTGAAACAACTGAAGCATAATACTCGAACTGAGATTAACGCAATCCCAATTGAAATGCAAAATTCACGATTCGGCGTCTCCTTCAAATAAATAAGTAGGATTATCTTCCTCAAAGACAATAAAGATCACTGCTATAATGGCGCCTGCGAAAAAACAGGTCGTTATCTGTCTGTCAATTTGACAATAATTGTCAGACAGATAGTAGCAAAGACCCAAAGAGGGCACTACGGTGTGTTTCTCAGCACTACTAACATTCACGATTCTCATTAGGCAATTATGTCGCAGCATCGTTTATCGAGTCCACTACCTATGGCACTCTGATGAACGCATAATACGCGCTAAACCGGTCAGTGTCTGGTGGTTGGTCTCGATGAAAGATGTGGCGACTCCTATGGAGATGCCGATGTAATGGAATGCCAGTCGGGGCACATTGTCGTGGAGTAGTTGTTTTCGGCATCTCCTTCAAATATATACATTATTGTTATAAATATTTGAATGATACAGAATCGGATTAAAATAATATTCGGATTAATCTTTCGAATACGTATTCACGTCTTGAATTCTATGAACGTGGTAGGTACCAATATATGATGGGACTGGGGGGAGATTGGAAAAGTTTTCGGTTGAATACTGTTAATTTGGACTAATACGTATTATTTATTACGAATCGAATTATTTTAGTTGTAAATATGTAGAAGGTGAACATGCATGCGTGCGTGCGGCGTGAGCCTGTTGATTACAAACAGGGGTTACTTATACCGGGGTTACCGCGGTGAGCAGTGACGTAACATAATACTTATAGCGTTTTCAGTGTACTGCTCTAGAGTGCTCTTAGAGTCATCTGAGAGTGCTCTGGATGAGATTATCGTGTTCCATTTGGAATATAAATTGCTCTTACTCGGAGTTTTGTGTTCGATTTATTTGCCTTATTACTGTGAAATCTTAAAATGAGTGATCTCGATTGATATGAGAAAATTGGCAGAGCAACCAGAGCATCAACGGAAATTTTAAACAGATAACCTCAAATTTATAATTCTTTGCGCATAAATCGTTTTTGAACTGATCCAAAAAAATTTACAATCTTAGGAAATGTTATCTTCATCTGATAGCTCAAGCGAAGAGTTTGCATATGTCTGTCTACAATAATAATTATTATTGCAAGAAAACAAAACACAAAATAAATTAAGTTGAAAAGTTATTTTATTACTTTATATTTGCTGATGGTGGTCTAATATTAAATGCTTTATAATAACTTCTCTATCCATTCTATTTTTATTTCACCGTTTCAGAGAAATATCCAAAAGTCAGAAAAACTAAACCCAAAAGTTAGGTTAGCTTACAGATGAAAAATAAGAAATGTCAAATTTAAAACCGTGTTCGATTAAATCGTGATTTATAACAATGAGAGCGATTGACATCAGATTAAGAGCGATCTCAGTTAATTTTGTGACGTTACTGATTATTTTAGGAGCAATCTGAGAGCATATAAGTAAACTGAAAACGCTATTACAAAAAAATATTTTTACATTATTGCTCCTGCACAAAAGAAAGTTTCTATTGAGAGGTTAACAGACAAAAAAATTGATACATGTTGATGATGTAAACACACATTAAACTACTTTACTAGCAGCGGCAATTTAATGCAACATATTATAAAAAAGCATTAATACATAAAAATTTAATTCCTTTTTTGCACTGCTTTTCAATTTACACTGTTTTAAGTAAGAGAGACTGGTAGGTATATAATCCTTCTTGATATTTTATATAAATAAGGGTATAATCTATAAAACTTTAATATTCGAATTGATTCGAATATCTCAATATTCGGATTAAACGGATATTCACTAATATGCATGTTTATTTATAATGTACTTAGTCACGGATTTCTTTTTAAGAAATTCGTGAATGTAATAGGTATATACTGTAGGTATACCAACATCGTTATATTTCATACAACCGTATTAACGATATGCAAATAACAGCAAGTTGTAAATACTGTATATAACGTATCTAGTCTATTACTGTCTACTGATTCAGTGAGGTAACCTGACGTAGTAAACATATTATACGATAAAACATTCTACTGATATAGGTACCTATAAGCCTTGTTTATATAAAATATAGTTAATCAACCGCAGTAGTGACACCTTGTGGAAGAATCTATTACTACCAAGGTCGTTGAATTTGATTGGTTATTTCTATAAATACACGAATTTCATTGGTCAGGTGCACACATTATCCACCATGACATCTGTACGCCATCCACTCGTACTAATGCGGTTGAATAACTATATATCTCTATAAACAAGGCTATAAGTATCTACCTACAATATAGCTTTTTATATTTTTTTGAAGTCTTTACAGAGTCCTTCAGAGCCAAGCAAAGAAAAATGGGTTAATGGGTAGATATAATTAAAAAAAAAAATCACTTGTACTTATGGTAACCGACACAGAAAACACAATAAAACAATAAAAAAATAATAGGAAAGTTCTATATTTTGAAAAGAAATCAGAATGTCACTGCCCACATATTATATTTCAACCAATCAAATATCAGTTTTTAAGTGCATAAAGCACGCAAGCGCAGGAATACGGGTTTAAGTAAGATTCAACAGGGGATTCAATCAATCCCCGCTTTAATCCTACGAGATAAACACTCAGGATTGAGATTCGGTTTCAAGGGGCTTTACTTTCATTCACAGAATATCTAATAAGTCTTTCAATCGCGCTTGAAATTGACGAAATAAACGTAGTCTTCGTCTTTTTTTCTATTACTTTCATATTTCTCTTGGCCAGTGACAGTTTTTCTTCTGTGAGTATTAGATACATAGATACAAGGCGTCATACAAAATAAGATTGATATATTTGTTATATTGTTTTAAATCATAAATAAATTAGTACCTGTTCATAGGTGTATGCATCATGTCTATATATGCATGCATCCTTCTCAGACAATGGAACAATGAGTAGGTATAGGTAATTCATACCCATTTGTAGGTGCTTAATTAAAAATTGGGAAGTTATACAATTTAATTCATATTCATATTCAGATATTATATTCATATATTTTGTGTCGAACATTGTTCCACGGCCTTATAAAAAAATCTGACCCAATTATATGCAGAAGCATTAGGTCTCTATTTTCTTTATATTGTTTATAATTAAGTAGGTACCTATATATTGAAATAAATTCCCGATAAAATATTTGAAAAAATATAATTAGAAACAGTAAATTAAATGTCTGGGAATGAGATAATAGGTACCTAATATTAAACCATGATCATGCCTTTATTTAAAATAAAAATGTACCTATTTATAACTTGTATCAGGAAAATTGTGAATCCTATATCTAGGTATACTTACCTATGACTTCTGTCTGAAAAAAATCAGGGTAAAAAGTCTAATTTATTCTACCAGTTAATTTTGTTAGGTATTATTCATAGTGTGCATTAATAATAATGATTAAAGGTAGAGACGCCACGTAGAATGGTTAGGGGAAATGAGCAATAACGGGAGCTTTCGGGAGTGCGCTGTCCGATAGTGGTCGCACAAATCATGCAGGCACGACCATCTGTACACATCTTATGCGAGCTGCTGACCATACATCTGCATTTCAAATCACTCTATTAGACACCTCCACTTGTACCAAGCTCTCCAGATGAAATAGCCAATAATTTTTACCTTTTTAAATATGTATACAGATATATAGTGCAATTTGTTACTGTTTGTTACATATACAAGGTGTGTAACGACCAGTTGACAATACCGCACGCAGAAAATTCGAAACTAATGTAGGTTATTGAAATTTAATTTTCTAGATGACATCATATTTTAGCGATCGAAAATAATGATCGTAAAGTATAGAGGATATTCCATTTAAAACAAGAAACTAGATGTTTACTTCAGACAAAAATGGAAGTAATAAGATAGAACGATAGCAAATTGACTACTTTATACATAACATAAACTTTAGTTAGCTAATTTATTCATGATTTATTTAATTATTTTCTGGTATCTGCAGTACTTTTTTTACAATTTAATTGTTACGAATTTTATTATTTTATAGGTGTATTCCTAAATAAATTTTTTATGTAAAATTTGACTTGCCTGTACCTACACTTGCCCTCAAATTTGGACAAAATTGTTTGATTTCTGAAAATGAAACAGTTATATCCTTATGCTGCAGTAAGTAACAACCGATGTACGTTTTGCGTAAACATTCCGGATACATTTGTCATTCTGCAACATTGTAACAAAAAATTTCACTAGAATTTTATTTGCAACTACGAAACCTATCTTAGGTACAAGTTTTTTTACAGGTAAATTTTCAGGTGATAGGAGTTGGGTGATGTAGCAGTGTAGTAACATTAATATTCAAGGGGATGACTGGTACAAGGCATCAAATTTATGTGGCCATGTTTATAGACTCGGGGGACAAGTGCGGCCATTCCTTTCTTTAATTCCGGGACGGCTTTATGACTCTCTAGGACGTGCCGAAGATAAACAACAAAATGCGCGCCGGAAACTTCATGCTACCGGTTTCCTTAGCCCCTTTTTGCACTGCAACTGATATTTGTCTTGGATTACTGATAAACAGAGCACTTAGTAGGTAATATTATAAATACGAATATGGTATATATACCTACTTAAACTAAGTAGGTGCCTAGCCAAGTTTTTTTTTTTCATAATTACTGTTGATGAAAATCGTGGAAATAAAATAATCATACTGATTTAACGTAGGTAATACAATTGTTAAATATGTTTTCGTGGTAAAATGCCGACTTTTACCAATAATTTGAGTTAGAAGTTTATTTTCTAAATGTACTTAATGCTGCACAACCCTTTTTAGCCCACTCAAAAAAAAAAACTCCATGTGAATTTTTTACACTTTAATTACAATTTAATACAGCAGATCGCGACTTTTTTACAGCTGCCGTTTTCACGGGTGGGTGTGAGTCTAAACCTGCACCACACTCTCGTATCTCTGAAAGTAAGTAAGATACGGGAACGAAATTGTCACCAGATTTTTTTACATTTTAATTACAATTTATTACAGCAAACCGCGTTTTTATAACAGTTACAATTTTTCCTGAAATACGGCGTGGTGCAGCATAAATCAAAACCAGACTCTCGTATCTCTGAAATTAAGTAAGATACGGAAACGAAATTGGTATAAGATTTTATTTACATTTTACTTAAAATTTATTACAATCGACCGCGATTTTTTTACAGCTGCCGTTTTCCCGAAAATACGGCAATCAGTTTCCTGGAATCTAAATGTAACAATGGTGCAGACTCAATTTTGAACAACCTGTATGAAATTTCGAAGTCTATTGAAGAGCGAGTCATGAATTCTAAAATTCGCCGGTTTGTGGCAACATTTATTTGTAGAAAAATTAAATAGGTAGGTATTACGTTTGGTTTGGTGACGGTTCGCAATTTGTTAACAGACTTTTTAAAAACAACATCCAATTTCACGATACGTCACCGGCCCATTGTTCTTTCTGTGACGTAAACCATTTTAAAATGTTATTTTTCCGTAATTTTCAAATATATATAATAGAATGTTTCCATTGTCAACTATGTCTATACAGAGTGGGTATCTCCACCATTTTTCATTCAAATGAATACGTAGGGGAGCGGCGGGTATTGGAGTACCCCTAAGCATTATTATTAATTTTCGGAAAACCAGACAAGATATAATTACAAAATTTGGTTTGAGTATAGTCCATCACTCTGGCGATATACGTGATAAAAAAGAAGTTAATTACTAATACACGGAAAATAATAAAAAAATATTTCAAAAAATATGCACTCGCGGACGCAAAATATTAATATGCCGCTTCCTCTCCCACACAAGTCTCTGACTTCCGGGTTCATCACTATGAGAATGAGGGATAGAGATATTATATTTTCATTACGGCCTATTTACCCTCCCTTCAGCCAAAAAAACATTTTTGATAACTGCAGCAAATGTTGACAAATTTCGTCCTCCTGTTACAGGGTAAACACTGGTCGAGTTCCCATCCTTGCTGGATAGTACCAACCTTTTTTTAGTCTACCACGTATAGGGTGTTTAAAGATACGTTAAGAATCTCTATGGGTTCTTCCATTTTCTGTAGCTTTCAAAGCAGATTTCATGGAACTTTCTGTCCACGAACATTTTTCAGTAGTCTGTATTTTTTTATTTGGCATCTGGAAGAAACAAAACGTAGTAGCTATACCTAATGCAATAATAATGTGATACAATGCCGTACACTGGACGGTAATGGCGTGCACTGCAGGGTAATGGCATACACTGCAGGGTAATGGAATGCATGAGTACGGTAATACGCGAATTCTATTATGCTGTTATAAAATTTTGACTACGATGTAATTTGTAATATTTCAACTTACCTTTTAAATAACAGTTAACCATAAACATTATTCTTTCATAAAATAACAACACTGTTAAAAAAGAGAACCTAAACCACTGCCTTGCGTAAATAAAAAGTCACAACATGGTTGTATGTCGCCATGCATAAAACAGTAACAATGGCCGCGTTCAGCAGATACAAACGTTGACAAACAATTTGTGATTGTTCTGCTGAACGATAGTTGAAAATTATGTTGAATGTCAACATGTTTTATGAGTGTAGCCATTTTTGAGCGTAAAATATTAACGCTTAATTTTCTCAACATGTTGAAAGCATAGAAAAAAGGATAAAAAGGTTATGTTTCTAGATTTTGTTGACGGTTATGAGCTGTCGTAAAACGAAAATAATATGGAGAAAGAATATTTTGAAACCAAATATATCCATAATGGTGTAGAATTTCAAACCACCACATTCGAATTTCAAACCAACGGAAAATAAAATAAGATCGTTCAGCAGACTGTAATCGCTGAATAAACGTTTTGCGTTTAAAACGTAAACATGTTACAAACCGTTTACTGTCTGCTGAACGCGGCCAAATGATTCACATCTACATATTTATGTTTATAATTTGTTTCTTGATTCTTACAGGAATCTATTAGGTATTCAGGTAGGCACTATTTTGTGATTTTACTTTTCCCGAATAGATGGAGTGACCAAAAACCTGACATGTACGGGATTACCCGCATGTGCGGCAATACCCGACCTTCCCCTACTTTAAATGGGTTTAACATTCACAATATATTGTAAAAATATAAAAAGTTTTATAAAAAAAGTTAATTATTTCAACAGCCCTGTATAATATTGAAATTTGAAAAATTCTATTAGTACACTTGAAAGCTATGGGAAAAAGACATTCGCTAACAAATTGTTGAAAACTAAAAATATCCTAAAAACTAGGAAAATATCATTTTCTTGTGAAACACCTTGTACACTATTTGCATTATGAGAAGAATGCTGTAAAAATACATACCAAAGTGACATAGATAGATTTTATACATGAAAAAAAAAAAAACGGCACAAATGGCAGCTGATAATTTTCACAACTCCACTTCCAAGGCCATCGCACAACTTAATTTCTGCAATACCTTTCCAAGAACACGGTATGCATGTTTTTTAATTTACAGGCGGTAATTTTTAAATAAATACAAAACCTGCTTATCTGATATGAAGATATTTTAAAGGGGTAAAATGATGTAACATTAAACTTCAAACAGTAGCAGGTAGTTTGTTTAGTTTCTTCTCTATAAAATATTTACGAAATACTTGATTGCACCAAGATATCGGTAAAAAAATGAACCTAGGTATATTTTGCCTATTTTCAATTTTGAATGTGAGAAATTAATAGTTGAAGTTCGATGTTGGATTTCCATATAAAGTTACATGCTTAATAATTTGTTTTATAAATTTATCACTTTTTTATAATATGAATGGTAGCATTACCTAAGTTAAAGATTCTGTAAACTTTGGTTAAAGGTTCATCTTTCCAATTATGGATTAGTATTTAATATAACTTTAACACTGTTCAAAATATATGAAATTAGTAGTGGTGAGAAACACACTGTAGTGCCCTCTATGAAACCGGTCAGTGTGTGGTGTTTGGTCTCGATGAAATGATGTGGCGACTCCTATGGAGATGCCGAAGTAATGCAATACCATTCAGGGCACATTGCTCGTGGAGTAGTTGTTTTCGGCATCTCCTTCAAATAAATATGAAATTACCTTTACCAATCATAATTTTAGACTACGAAAAAGTCCACCTTAAATACACTTACAACGTTTTACCCAAAAACATATACCTACTTGAATTTCTTTTCATCCGATGGAGAGATAGAAGTGGGCATTTAAAATGTAAACTGTTTGTTGTAATTAAAATGCACAAAAATCTTATACACATTTCGTTTTCGTATCTTACTTACCTACTTCAAAGATACGAGAGTTTATAGAATCGAGGTGCACCACACTCTATTTCCGGAAAAGCGATAGTTGTAAAAAAATTGTTATTTGCTGCAATTTATTGTAATTAAAGTTCAAAAAAATATGATACCAATTTTGTTCCCGCATCTCACCTACTTTCAAAGATACAAGAGTGTGCAGCTTTAGACTCAAGCTGCATCACACCCAATGTTCGGGAAAACGTCAGCTGTAAAAAAATCGTTGTCTGCTATATAATAAATCTTTACTTTCAGAGAGACAAAAGTGTAGTGTATCTTTAGAACCACGCTACGCCAAACCCTATTTCCGGGAAAACTACAGCTATAGAAAATTGGGGCCTGCTTTAATAAATGTAATTAAAGTGTAAAACAACCTGATACCAATTTCAATCCCGTATCTTACTTACCTACTTTCATAGATAATACAGTAAACTTTGTGTTGCTTTAGATTCATGTTGCATTGCGCCGCATATCCTAGAAATCGGTAACTGTTATAAAAACGCGATTTGCTATAATAAATTGTACCTAATTGAAGTGTAAAAAATTTGATACCAATTTCGTTCCCATTTCTTACTTACTTTCAGAGATACAAGAGTGTGGTGAAGCTTTAGATTCACGCTATACCACATCCTATTTCCGGGAAAACGGCAGCTGTAAAAAAATCATAGTTTTTTTTTTGGAGTTCGCTATAAAGGCTCGTGCAGCATTAGGTACATCCGTATTAGATACCTCTTCGTGAATTAATTTATTTTTATAAATTGTTTTATCTCTGGTTTCAACCTGATTAGAAATATATCTTATATTCAACCTCCTCAGGTCTAAGATTGAAATATTTTGTAAGTATACCATATTCTATCCTTCAGCCACCAGCAAAAACCCTAGATTGTTTTACAATATTTTGAGATATCTACAAGACCATCTTGTAGACATCCTACATCCTACATGGTACAACAAAGAAGTTATTCTCTTAAACTCTAATTAAAATGAACATTATAACCAAGTTGAAAGACTTCATGATCTTCAAGTTCAAATTAAGGGTGCCAGGCTGCGTATATTAATTATATCCCAAACGTTGAAAATAATATCGTACATGATTCTATATTGGTAATAAAAAGGTAACTCTTGAATTAGGAGACAATAATTAATAGAGGTATCACATACGAAGATCAACGGTTAATTATAAACGCATTCGCTGATTATTTTCCCAGGGATCATATTATTTCCTATGTGAATGACTCAACATATATCTCGCAAAAACTTTGTGATAACGCTACTTCTGAAACAGACATACCTACTGAAGGTGCCAAAAAAAATTAAAAGATAAAGTAACATCAGATATTGACGGAATTCCCAGCTTTGTTGTTAAAGACTGTTTCCTGTATTAATGCAGCCATTAGGTACTTTTTATTTATTAAGATAAATAATTAAAATTACAAATTTTCCCGATTTATGTAAAATTGCTAAGTTACATCAATTTTAAAGAAAGGCGATCCGGCCATTCTTAATAATGTAAGACCGATATCGATTTTATATAATTTTGAATTGTTTAAAATTATAATTTACGATTATCGATATTCATATTATTGGATATATATCACTCAAAACCAGTATGACTTTTTCAAATCAGCTGTGACCAATTTAAGTTCCTTTATTCAATATGTACCAGAAGTGTTGGACAACCATGGTCAGATTGATGTTATCTATAGAGACACACAGAAATTATTGAAATTTCAACAAATAGATTTATATCTTCTGCAGCACAAGTTGGATATGTTTGATTTTTTAACAACTTAATTACTGATTTGTAGGTATAATATGAAAGATAATCTTCTGGTACGTACACAACTACATTTGGAGTACCCAAGAGTTCAAATTGGGTATTCAAAAAGGATGCTCTTTTTGGTACTGCGCACACTCAGTATAACCATTATGATAACTATAAGCTAAAAATTAAAGGGTTCATAATCTTCCGATTCTCTAAATGTACCTACAACAAATGGGCATGTATAATTCGTATTCAATGTATCCATCTGATGCTTGCATTTATTGTCATTACTGTTATTCTCAAAAACTATATCAGTGCTAGAAATTTCGAAGTATTATTTCTACAAGATTTTATTCAAGACCTCGTGACATATAGCAATTACTGATTCCAGAACTAAAGCTCTAAATTTCTATTTTTTCGTTATTGTTATCTTAACTAACATTCACACAAATACACCTAGTTAATTTGATTGCATATAGTGAGATACCCGCCCTTCGGGAATTAACACTAAGCTCTGCTTATGCTAAATGGTATTATTAATATTTACTGAGCATAATACTGTTTTCAAAGAAGTTGAGAAACAGGCAAAATATCGAGATCTGATTTTGCAAACTATACTCAGACTATAATGTTAAAGCTGCTGGTATTAATAATAATTATTATTGTTGGTGTAGTGAAACACGATCTGCTTTTTGGGGTAAAGACCACACCAGCATACCGAATTTCGGTAAAAGTTTTAGCAAGCAGAATCCAAAAAGCCGTCCTTCTGGGTTGATTGCATTTGCTAAGAATTCACGAATTGGATTCTAGACACTAGACCTACCTAGCACTCCAAGGGATTGAATCCGCTATGGGAATCGCGAAGGGCCTAACTTATTAGAAATAATCTTGAACCATCCTTAGGCAAATACAAGCTGCTCCAGTTATGCTCGGGCTTATAATCCACGAATATATAGTACTTCTCGATTGCCAAGTCAAGAATAAATTTGCTAGAGAGTTGTAGGCATCTGCTAAAAATAGTGTCGTCATATACAAAATATCAAGATCTACGCTTGAAACTCCTCAAACTCTATTCAGATCATTCTATTAAGCTCGTGGTTATGATTAATGCAGTTTGACATACTGTTTTCTGAATTAAATACCATGCCAAAATTCAGCAGAAGTCTTAACAGGCAGAATCAGGAGGCCGTTATATTTGGTTTGTTGTATTTGTGTAGTGCATACTAATCTCGGACCCAATACCTAATCGTTAACCCTATTGTTTGTGGAGTGAATGCAGTCCATTTCAATTACCAGGAGCCCTCTATAGTAGAAAAAATTGCAATAATACAATCCTTGTAATATTAGCTAAACACGCCGAATATATGGCTTTAAAATATAAATATACAGAAAAGTAAACTAAATTTAAGGAAATCTATATGCTATCTAATCTTATGTCAAACACTGTATTGTCAGCGTTGTTTATTTTCTGTCAATTAAATTTATAATAATAATAATAATAATAATAATAATAATAATAATAATAATAATAATAATAATAATAATAATAATAATAATAATAATATCTCTACCCCTCATTCTAACCACAATGATTAGCCCGAAAGTCTGAGACTGGTGTGGGAGAGGGGGCGGCATATTATTATTTCGCGGGCCGCATTTGCGCCTCAGAAACGACTTACGTTGGTAGGTCCTAACCACCATTCAGTGCTGGAATGAGGGAAACCTGGAAAACCTCATTAGTTAGGGGGACAAGTCAAACATCAACTGATTTTAATCTCTCACATTAACACCAAGTTGACATTCTTCCCATCCTAGGCCATCGCCAGGATGGTTGCCAAGCCATCCCTGCGAATAAGCCTTGATCTACGAGTAAACAATTTAATTAAAAATTGTTTGGTGGAATGGGAATTAGAACCCACGACCTCTGGGTTGAGCGATCGAGACGCTAAGTCCTGAGCCACCGGCTCGCCGATACCGATACCGATTTATACCGATAAAATGTAAATCGGTGTACATTGGCCGTGGAGTAGTTGTTATCGGCATGTCCTTCAAATAGATAAAATGTACTCAGAAGAAACTCCCGAAATTTCCGATAAAATCCTAGAGCAAGCGGCACAAGGGAATGCAGATTTATTACCAGTAAAATCCAGGTGAAGATGTGAACAAATATCAACTTTTTACTGAATGGCGAAATTTGAACAAAATCAAAACTTTAAGTGACGATATTCTTCTAGTTTACTTTGTCATAAAAGCTAAATCTATAAATCTTCAACGTTATGGAGTCGATTCTCACTTCTGATGTTTGACCATAAAAGAAAATGTTAACATCAACAAAATATCCAAAAACTATTGTTTTCTTGAAGCGTCAAGCTGTAGGATATATATTGAAAAAGTCCTAAAGTTTTAACAGCAGAACAAGTAACCAAATTTTTATGTGAAGCTCCAGAAGAACAATATCTATCTACTACCAAAAGCAATTTTAGTTTTTGTGATCTTTGTGCGTATCGAAGAGATGATTTAATGCGTTTAAATTTAGACGATGTGGTAGATAATGAGGGCTTTCTTGTCGTATTTTTACAAGATGGAAAAACTCATATATCAAGAAGTTTTACCATTACCAATGAAGGATATACATTTGAGTCCTGCACACTTTGTCGTAAATATGCAGCTCTACGACCTAAAAATATGAACAGCAGAAGATTATTTGTTGCATATCGAATATGAAGCTCCAGAAGAACAATATCTATCTACTACCAAAAGCAATTTTAGTTTTTGTGATCTTTGTGCGTATCGAAGAGATGATTTAATGCGTTTAAATTTACACGATGTGGTAGATAATGAGGGCTTTCTTGTCGTATTTTTACAAGATGGAAAAACTCATATATCAAGAAGTTTTACCATTACCAATGAAGGATATACATTTGAGTCCTGCACACTTTGTCGTAAATATGCAGCTCTACGACCTAAAAATATGAACAGCAGAAGATTATTTGTTGCATATCGAATATGAAGCTCCAGAAGAACAATATCTATCTACTACCAAAAGCAATTTTAGTTTTTGTGATCTTTGTGCGTATCGAAGAGATGATTTAATGCGTTTAAATTTACACGATGTGGTAGATAATGAGGGCTTTCTTGTCGTATTTTTACAAGATGGAAAAACTCATATATCAAGAAGTTTTACCATTACCAATGAAGGATATACATTTGAGTCCTGCACACTTTGTCGTAAATATGCAGCTCTACGACCTAAAAATATGAACAGCAGAAGATTATTTGTTGCATATCGAAACGGCAGGTGTTACTCTCAACACGTTGGATGCCATACCATCAGTGGTGTTCCGAAAATTGTTGCAGATTACCGAAAACTAGAAGATCCCAAAAAATATACCGGGCATGGACTAAGGCGTTCTTCGGCAACCATGTTGGTGGAAATCGACGCTAATTTACTTACTCTGAAAAGACATGGAGAATGGCGTTCTTAGAATGTAGCAGAAGAATATATAGAAGAATCCATAGAAAGAAAAATTGAGGTATTACGAAAACTGTTTAACCCTTCTCACTCGCAAAATAAAACAACTGTATCATTCGTTCGAGAAAATCAAAACATTTGCAAAGAGTCCGGTTCAATAACTGCCGTTTTACAAAATGAAATTCCAAAAGGACTATACCTATGCAATAATACCAATTGCACAATAAACATAACCATTAATAATAACAATTCAAACTAAAAACATTATTAGTGGGACCTGTTATTATTAATAGTTAGTTAATTTTCGATATTCTTAGTAGTTACATGTTTTTTTTCCTATAACTGTTATGAAAATAAAAATGTTCCAAGTTTCTTTCGAATGTCTTTTTTTATGTTATATTTTGTTTTTATGTTTTCGTTTTCAAAGAAGTATAATAAAAAATATCTTTCATTATATGTCCAGAAATAGATTTTTCCCTGCTTGCATGACTTCCCGGGTTCGACTTCGTCCCATACGAGAAATTGTAACACGCGCACGGAAAAATCCTTATTTCCAGACTCCTAATGAAATATATTATTTTATAAAATATTTCTACAATTGTAGTATGTTTAGAAAATTTTACCATTTCATTATTTTTTGGTGGCATATTATTTTAATCTGTATTCGGATATTTTATTTCCAGTAAAGACCCTGACGCATATCCGATATGCGATATATTCAATATTTTAGTTTTATAGCATTTTTCTTTATGCCAAACATCTTAGCGACGGTTCTGCGCCTGTAAAACAACAATTAGTGTTTATACACAACTTATATCAGTATCCACTAAAGCTTGTGTTCAGCAACAAAATGTTTTAGACTGACCCTCAATTTTTCGATCATTAAGTTCTCACAGGAGCAATTCAAATAAGTAATGACGGTTAAATTGTAAATTGGATTCTGTCGAAAAACTCATTTGAACCAAATGTTACAAAGTCGTCAATAAAGTTGAAATTGACGGAACACATCGTTTCAGCAAACTGCAAATAGTTCTGTGGAGAAGACAGAAACTACAAGTAGTAGTGGAGGTATTGTGGCTAGAACTCTTGGGAAATCAACAGCTTCCTGTTTCTTGGATTTTATCGAGATTCTAAAGCTCTCCTCAGTGCGCTGTATGTGTATATACCTATATATACGGGGGTGTCCTGATAACTGAGAAAATTTCTCTGTACGTGATTCTTTACATATTATTTTCTAAAAAAAGTAATAAACATTGATCTAAAAGTACACAGTTTTTGACGTCTGGTACGATGTTAGAAACGGCGATCTTACGCCTTTCTGTCGTATTGACACCGTTTTAAAACGGTGTGCAATAAAATAATGCAGAATAATAGAATTATGCTACTTTCACCAGTGGTGGTGTCAACATTTTCCGAAAAATATTACGCAACTGTTTAAACCGTAGATCTGTAGAGAAGTAATCGCTCAATAATTAATTCTCTTATTATACTCAAGATGCATAATATTCAAAGTATTTTCAGTCGGACATCAGGAAACCACTGATATGAGGTTACTGGAAATAAACAAGACAAGGACGACACTGCATGATTTTTATTCCAACGGAATGACTGGCAGATACAGTAGAACTATCACAGTTTATGAATGAAAATCAGCTGGTGGTACCATTATTTACGCAAGTTTCTAGCACCAAATAGCTAAATACATTCCACTTATATATTGAAAGACGAATGAAGCTTCATAATTGGTCTTCAGTAATACCACTAGCGATTAACCCTAGGAATCGAAGTTCATGGATTTGGCAGAGACCGACAGCCGACGGGCCGATGGAAAACAGGACGATGCGCATGAACAACTAATTATAAGCGTTATACTAGCGCTTAAAATTTCATAGACCCTGAACCCTGGGTGGGTAGTACCATACTAGTAGTATTGTATTTAGTAGTTAAGAAGATTAACGAATTTGTTATAAATTCTGTCGCAAATGTCGCTCGTTATGTCGCAAATACGACCCGCGAAATAATAATATAACGCACCCTCTTTCACAAAAGTCTTAGTCTATCGGGCTATTCCTTGTGATTAAAATGAGGGGTATAGATGTTGCTATTATTATTACTACTATTATTATTTTTTTGTTTAAATCAAGTCGATCGGTTCCTTGGCTCCGATTATCAGGGTCGAGCTCTGGTTGTTATCAGTACCTATTCCCCACGTCCGTGGAGTGAGTCCAGGAATCATGTGCCCTGAGTAGCAGTACTGAAACCATAATGACCGCCCTCTGCATTCTTGCGGAAGATCTGCCGAATTTCGGCATTGTCTTGAACCGGTGGTCGAGGGGGACTACATCAGGCTTATTAGCTCGAATCTGTCTGAGAGTGGGAAATGAGTAGTTTCAATAAATTCGGCACTTCTTATTCCCCACAACGGACTCAATATCCCCCGGAGCGTATGGCAGCAACTCGTACGAGTGTCGTAAAAAGTAGTAAAGCACTTGTAAAGCCGCGATATATCTATGGATATAGGCCGAAACTGTATATGCGGGACAAGCGGAGAGCAGATGCATGATAGTCTCCGGCGCCCTGTGGCAGGCTCTGCAATTGACATCAGGGACCTCCATACCCAGCCTTTCGGATAAGCCATGGTCTTCAAGGCTCTTATAGAAGACACCGTGCAATGGCTATATCCTTATGCAGTTGGAGAAGATTGCAGTCTTCTGATCTGATTTTCTAGCCCTACCGGGTGACAAAAGCATCTAGAATAATATTATTTTTAAGAAAATGCATATTAAAGAAATTTGAGATAATCCCTTGTATATGACATAATAAATTTAGAGACAGAAAGCTGAAATTTTGTATCTGGAATGACGATTTTTCTTAATAATATTTTGACGAATTGTAAGGGTAGGAACTCTATTCTTGATACTAAACATCATCATTTTTTAAGTGCTGAAAGTAGAATTCATTTTTTATGAAATATTTTTATCAATTTTATCAATGGGGCCCTCCGCTATGGGTCGGAGCCCCGCCCGCCCTTCGAAAAGCTGTAACGGCGGCGTTAAAAAAGATATTGCTGTCATAATTGTTGCAACAAATTAATATTGTAGAAGATATTCTACACGCTTATACACGCCTAATTTTTTTACACCCACAATTAAACACGGCATACAAAAAAGTTTTTTTAAATAAACACTTCCACACAACCACTTATACTCCGAATACCATACTAATTCTGAAACTTCCGAACGAACACCTTGTCTTTTGACTGTCCCTTTTTTTCGACATCGAGAGAAGACACAAGTTTCTCGCAATTTAAAAAATCTTTTTGTCCTCATTTTTCCGTCTAGAAAATGTTGTTTCTAATAAAACACAAACTGGATCATGCATAGGAAACATTTCTACGATTGATAGAAAACAATGACTATTTTTTTATGCAAAAAACGAAATGTATCTACTATTAGCGAATTTTTCACAAAAATTTTAATGCCAGATTCTAATCAGGAGAACCTAAAACTCAACTGTACCAAATTTCATGGCGCTACAATACAGGGTGTTCCAGAGAATAAGTTTTTTAAATGATATTTTATTTTTTCAATTTTAAAATATTCTAATGTTTTAGGAAAAGACATAACTTATGTTTTAAGGGGGTGGCTAGACCTTAAGTGGGACACACGAACACCCTGTATTGTAGCGCCATGAAATTTGGTACAGGTGGGTTTTAGGTGCTCCTGATTAGAATCTGGCATTAAAATTTTTGTGAAAAATTCGCTAATAGTAGATACATCTCGTTTTCTTGCATAAAAAAATAGGACGTAGTTGACTAATGACGCCAACTTACCAATCAAATGGAGCATGCCCACTATGTACTTTTTTACGACTTACCCAACAAAAAAAGTTCATTGAAATCGGTTGATAAATAACGATTTTACGGGGGTGGTTAGACCTTAAGTGGGACATACGAACACCCTGTACAGTAGCGCCATGAAATTTGGTACAATTGGGTTTTAGGGGCTCCTGATTAAGAATCTGGCATTAAAATTTTTGTGAAAAATTCGCTAATAGTACATCTCGTTTTTTTTTACACTAAAAAAATATGTCGTAGTTGGCCATGACGCCGACTTACCAATCAAAAGGAGCATGTCTACTATGTACTTTTTTACGACTTACCCAACAAAAAAAAGTTCATTAAAATCGGTTCATAAATAACGATTGTACGGGGGTGGCTAGACCTTAAGTGGAACACACGAACACCCTGTACAGTAGCGTCATGAAATTTGGTACAATTGGATTTTAGGGGCTCCTGATTAAGAATCTGACATTAAAATTTTTGTGAAAAAATCGCTAATAGTACATCTCGTTTTTTTGCATAAAAAATAGGACGTAGTTGGCCATGACACCGACTTACCAAACAAATGAAGCATGCTCACTATGTACTTTTTTGGGACCTACCCAACAAAAAAAAGTTCATGGAAATCGGTTCATAAATAAAAGTGTTACGGGGGTGGTTAAACCTTAAGTGGGACACACTGTATACTTACAGGGTGTAAATTTAGTTCGAAATTGTTAGATATCTATGTATAGGTATAACCGCTCAATTTACGGAAATTTCATTTGGGTATATGATGTACAACATCGTAGCCCATATTTTAAAAATATTTTTGATTATACAAGGGAGTTCATAATGAAATAACAGTCTAAATATATATTTTTTAAATGGAACGCCGAACACCATGTATATTTTAGCATATTTCAAATGTACTTATACGTAAAATAGTGGCCAGACTTGGCTTGGAATTAAACGTTAGAGCATTGTTGGGGATGTAAAAATGACCATGCTAAAGTGTTGTTAGTTTTTGTGTATTATTGTGTATTGTGTGTTAGTCAAATGGTGTTGGAGGGATTAAATTCAAAACAATTTTTTTTTTCGAAATAATTCAAACAAATAAATAATTATTACTAAATTTTGACCCTATTTATCCAATATCTTTTATCGTTTCCAAGATCTCAATGTCGAGATTCTAATTTGAGTCATAATATTTTGAATATTTCTTGATATAGATTAAATAACATATTTTGTATTTGACTTCTTGGTTAACTAGTGCACCAATGTTTTGTGTTATTACAATAAGCTTAATTTAATTCTTTGTAAATATAGATAAACATTTTTGTATTTCATATTCATTTAAATACGAGTATATAAATGTTTTGTATATATTTGACCCTTAAAAGTGTCCCTACTTAAAGTCACTTATGGAGAAATTTACTAGATAAAAGCTACTGATATTATTTGCTGGTAATGGAATACTATGATAATGCCCATAACAGAGGGTCGGTATTGTATCGGCATTACAAAGCAAAGCTCACTGCACCGAGTACATTATCCGGCTTACGGATCATTGTGAACATATTAAACACTCTGCGCTAAAACAGAATATCGAATTTCTATTAATACGTGTACTAGTTTTTTATTCACAAGCTACTAGAGTACAAGTTACAAACATATTAATTTGGTATCTATTTTAGAATTATGATGAATAATCTGAATATAAATACACACAAATACACACCTATGAAATTAAATTGAACTTATAATATTTTGAATTATACAATGTGTCCCACATAAAAATGAACTACATGAATCTCGCAAACTATAAGAGATACAGATTAATTTAACTGGAAAAAAGTTGCTTAATTAGGGGGAGATTAATATAGACGAACCATATCTCAAAAATTGTTTTTATATTGATTATATCTTTATCAGTAAGCAACAGTTATTTTAAATTTTGATGTCTCCCAAAGATACTACATCTTGATAGGTACTTATATTAATTTATTTTTGAATCTAAAACCCTTTTAAAAATTGAAAGTGAAATTTCGTCTCTGTCGACCGATTGTACAAAGTTGTTATTTCGTGCATAAATTTCGACTGATTCAATACTTTTAAAGCATATAGTGTATAATGTCTTGATAGTATAGTAGATAGATCGGATGCTAAAATTGTTTTAAATGATTTTTTAAAAATCCATAAAAGTAACAAATCAATATCGCCTATATCAGTTGAATTATTGACTTTCCACGCCGAAGTTCCAGGTTCGAGTCCCCCAGCCAGGTGTAGTTTTATTCTGAAGAGGGACTTTTATGCTTGAACGCTGTATGTTTGTCAATTGTCTCTTAAATGTGCAAGCCTCAACCCGCATAAAATTCGGTTTTTGGAATAGAGAGTTTGTAGTTATCCAAATGTAAATTTTAAAATGTAATTATTTTAAAATTTAGTTGGCCGATGGAGTTTGCAACTTGAATTCGTGTCCGATTTTTATACTTATTGACATTACACTACTTTAATATGTTATGAATTCGTCTAATATGTATAAAATCAAATTTTGTAACATAAGTGAAACTTTACTAGACAAATATGAAAATATCCGCATTCTGTTTTAATAATGACAATTCATTATTATTAATAATGATTAATCAATAGGTAGCCATTGTATATATTTGCAAGTGGACAAAGAGTTTAGGAAATTGAAGCATATTGAATAAATGTTAAGGATCTTTTTTATTCGGCCTAATGCATCAAAATACATTTACATTAAAGAATTCGCTTTTAAAAACATTCATGGTTGTTTAATGTATTTAAATTCTAAAGATGTGTAAAATAATAACATTGTTGTTCTAAAAATTAACGGTTTCAATAAACATTTTTTACAAGTATCAATCCCTCACTATATAAACTGTAATCTAATAAAGAAAAGCTACTAAGCTATGAATAGGTATAACAGTGATCCAAAAACGATTACAGCTGCCAAAAATGAGCATCAGGGAAAGCCCGTGGGGTTTCGCCCCTTTCTCAAGGGAAGACATCACTCCATCCAAAGGGGGGCGAACCAGTAACATATCCAACGTGGTAACATACTATCCTACTCGGCAACTGTCAAATGCTTATCACGAATTTTTAATATTACAGATATAGGTACATAATAATACCTAATATTTATGGAACAAACGCAAAATTAGCTGTTTGCCATCGAAATTATGATAATTTATATTTTCTGATTTTATATTAATTCCACTGAAGGAACATATGAATACAAAACTAGCAATCAATTTATATCTCTCTACATTTTCTTTCTGTCAGTTAAAGTTTTTAACTTTTATTACATTCAAACTGAAATTATTCTAGAAAGACCAGATAAAACAATGCCATCAGGGTGGCAACAAATTACTTATGCATTAAGCAGGATCAGGATCCAAAATTGTCCCAAGTTAGGCACTTACCTTTTCTTAATTGGGTAGTTTCTATTTAAAAACTTAACTGTTTTTGAAATACCATAGGAATTTTAAAAAGACCAAATAAAATATAGAGTCAGAAGTTGACATACTTGTATTTCTAAAATATAACCCAAAACCCTTTTATTCCTAGCTAGACTTTTATATTATAATTTTAAATAATAAAAAATCATATCCTTTTTTTATTTATTCGTAAAGTTCTATTTCTAGACATGCTAAAATAACATTAGATACATACCTTTCGAAAAATTGTTCACGCATAACCTATAAAATTTAAATTTCAAATCATATTGTTACACAATATAATTTGTTAAACAATACATTTTGTTTAATAACAATAACAAAACATATTGTTAAACAATAAATTTTAAATTTTTCATCAAATTAACATTTTTTGTTTTAATTACTTGCTTGAAAAATAAAAAAATGTGTACCAATGTCAATGAACAAAAAGATGCATTTATATATACAGTCTGTTCATAAAGTAACCCTCCCCTGCTAACTTTTGAACGAATCGAGTTAGGAGAGTTTTGACAAAATACAGGGTGAATCACGTAAAATGAAGTTGAAAATTTTAAATATCGTTAATACAAACGCTTGTAACTAGAGAACGGCTAACTCGATTGTCATTTTTCAAAAACGCTGTCAACTCATTTTAAAAAAAAATGAGTTGACAGCGCCCGTGGCGCCATTTTTGAATTTGGAGAATCGAATTTATCGTCAGAATCAACTTCATTTTACATGATTCACCCTGTATTTTGTTAAAACTCTCGATTCGTTCAAAAGTTAGCAGGGGGGGTTACTTTATGGATAGACTGTACATGTGTCTTTCATATATTCACAATTTTTCAAATTTTAACATTTGACTCGTACCTACGCTCAAAATTGTCATATTTCTGAAATCTCGGGTATTGCATAACAATAATTGTTTTACAATTATAACAATAATTTATAACAATAACCGTGTATGGTTATGTTAATAAACTAATATGGTTCCATATATACAACAAAATTAAGTAAATTACCCATTTTTATAGTCAGGGAAGAGAATATCCCATTATTATGTTTAAAATGTATTTATTACAATTATTATTATAGGTTCCCATATAAAAATATATTCAATTTCTAAACAAAGGCACAATTTATTAGTACATGATTGTTAAATAAAGATAAATAACAATACCGAAAAAATACATCCGATTCGTTATTTAGTTGGGGAACGCAGCTGGGAACAACATCCGCATATATTACTTCTGTGGCCACTCCTCTGACCTCTGTCACCCGTATCACGTCTCCCACTCATAGATATTGACACTTCGGCCCATCCATGCACCCTCATTTTTCTGTTTAATACACATTTAACGTCCTTTGTCTCCAAATTGAACGTATTTTTATTTGGGGACCCGTAGAATGAAAATAAGAATAAGAAATATAATGTCTTATATGTCTAGAATATATTATACTATAAAGTATGTCCCAAAATGATGGAACAAAGTTCATATTTTTTTTAGTTAAGATTAAAAAAAACGCTGAAACAGGTCAATCAAGTATATAGATATTACCAATATTCTAGATATAATATTACTTACTCATATTTTTTTAAATAGGTCGCTCTATATTTCATGGTATAAATAGGTAGCTCTACAGACGAATTCAGCGATATAAAGTTATACCTACTTCTTTTTGCCGTCATCAGATTTCCAAAGCTTAGAAGTGTAGAATATCCTAATAGGTTTTTTGGTTAGGTTTTTGTAAGTAAATCACATAAAAGGTAAATCGCAAAAAACGATGAGTTTACCACTCCACTACACCAAAACACTGCATTTTTGTTGACGCGCGTTTCGCTAACAATGTTAGCATCATCTCAAGCTGATTAAAGTTGGGTGGAGTAGGTATTTTGGTGTCCAGTGGAAAACTTACATGTTTTTTTTCTAATACAAGATCAAGTATATATTTCCACACATATCTACCGTTTAGGCATATTTTTGTAACTTTTGTTCTGTTAATTGGTTTTACAAATTATACATTTATTAGCTGTAACAAAATAGTTCCGTTATTTTGTTATTTTCTTTACAAAAAATGTCTTTTTGTTAAAAGTATTTTTTATGTGTTTTGATAATGTAGATCTGTAGATCTTGATAAAATAACTTTTTTTCTATTTGTGATGTGGTATTTTTTATTTTACTGGACATTTATTTTTTTGTACCTTATTTTTATACCTATATAAATAATAAGGTTTCAAATAATTTCTGTCTTTTCTACGAAACTAAAGATGTTTTTTCCTATTTACTATGGAGTAAATAGAAAAATTATATTTTGTTGTTTGAAGACAAATTCTAAAAAAATATATATATATTCCCCTCCCTAGAGATTTTTGAGGCTATGCTCATGCTTATTTGTACAATTTTTAATAATTTAATTGCATTATTGCTTGAGTCAAGGGCTTATTTTTTATTTAAGGCTTTATTTTTTAAAGGCTTTTGGGCCTAATATTCCTCAACGAATAAGTATGACATACTTAATTATTAATTTGTAACTTAAATTTAAAATACTACATAAGTATTTAAGCGTATTTATGCATATTATCTATTTTTTAAGTAAGGAACAAAGCAGAATCTAGATATTACCTATTCTTCTGCATACCATTTTATCTTATGTAGGTTATGTTTAGAATAATAACTAGAGGGGGCAGATAACCCTAATAGAGATCTGTTGCATAATAATAACGCTTCGTGGTATGAAAATATTTCCCTAATCGTGAGGCCAGCAACCATGACACGGAGTAATTTACAATGATAACTGGTGACTGGACGATGATTAACTGTATGAATACCGAATTTGCCGCGAAATTGCTAATTTGCATGTAGCATATTACATGAGGTGCAGATAAATACAACCCTCGTCTAATGCAGTTAAACTTGCTTATGTAGCTAGGTATATGTATAATTCAAGGGACGTAAACACTTTAATTTTGTAAATAAATATCTTTGAGGAATTAGACATAACTCGGATTTTGAAAATAACTCGGTTACAAGCTTTTCCTCAGAGGTAAAAATAAACTGTGTCACTTTATAAACTCAGTTCATTTTCAAGTATAATCTGCTTCAACTATGTGCTGAAGAAGAATATAGTAATATAAGAATAATAGTAACGGACACTTTTCATGACCGTTTGATGGCGCCACCTTTATTTTAAAATATGTCGGAAATGCCGAGAAAAATGTTGAGACTATAATATTACATATTATTGTGGTGTTGTCACATACAAAGCATTTTAATTAAAGGCATGTCGGTGTCTATCTAAAGGGAAACCTGGGTATTTGTAAAACTTAAACTATACGGAACTTTTAAATTGGGGTCAGATGTTCCTAATTATGTTGCTTCATCTAAAAAATATATATAATCTACTATTAATACTAATTATAATTTGAGGTTATTTATTGAATGGGATAATTATGTGCATACAAGACAGGGATTGTGTGAAGAAAGAAGTTCGACGAGCTCTCTTAGCTCTCTAATCGAGCTAAAGTTTCGGGCGCCTGAGCTCCGTATATAGATCCGCACTAACTGACTATATTAAAGAAATAAGAAGAGCAAAAATGGAATCTTGGAGGAAGCTCCGCGAGAGTATAATATCTGATTTACCTAGCAGCATTAAAATCCACAAGATCCTTTTTAGAGATCCGGCAATTGAATTTAGATCGATAAAGCGACCTGATGGCACCTTTACAGACTCTGGAAAGGAAACCTGGGAGCTTTTGTTACAAAACCATTTCCCAGGTAGATCGATTTTGGATAACCAACAACTACCACTACCAGGAGGCCGATCTAAACGACCTAACAAAAACGACTTGTTG
Source organism: Pogonocherus hispidulus (assembly GCA_963924545.1). NCBI lineage: Eukaryota > Metazoa > Arthropoda > Insecta > Coleoptera > Cerambycidae > Pogonocherus > Pogonocherus hispidulus. The sequence continues at coordinate 45,189,751 of OZ004692.1, read as the reverse complement.
GTGGCTAGGAAGGTTATCACTATACCAGTCATTGAGTGTGCTATTAAATCTTTTCAGCTATTCAAATCACCTGGTGAGGATGGTGTGTTTCCAGCTCTGCTCCAAAACGGACTGAAAATTATGATACCGTTTCTCATCAGACTGTTCAGAGCTACTCTGGCATGGAGTTATATACCAACTAGTTGGTCAGCAGTTAGGGTGGCACACATACGTAAAATAGGTCGAATAGACCTATGCCCTAAATCGCTTAGACTTATATTAGCCTGACATCATTTATTTTGAAGAGTCTGGAAAAGGTACTGGACGGATATATTAGGAGGAGTGTGTTAAGGATTCACCCTCTTAATACCCACCAGTATGCCCATCAAACTGGCAAATCAACAGAACTAGCGCTCAATAACCTAGCAGGGAAAATCACCAAATCTCTACAGAGTAGGCAAATTGCAGTGGTTTATATATTGGTCATTGTCGGGAAAATATCATCTGTACAAATTCGGACTAGAAGAAGATGCTGAGTGCCGCTTGTGCTTAAAAGATGATGAAACGGCAGAACACATTATGCACCTGCCCCACTGGGGAAAAGATCAGATACTCATTATTTGGCAAGGACAACTTCTGCCAGAGGATCTGAATAAGTGCTCACCCAATAAGGTGATCAGCTTCATTAAGAGGCTGGACCTGTTGGGTGAAATATAAGTAGGTGTGAGCCACAATAGACCACATGGTCGCGGTGGAGGGTCTGGTTTTCGACCCATTCACTTTTGAACCTAACCTAACCAAACCTAAGACAGTAAAACATATTAATTTCAAGCTAATTCAAAGCAAAACGCATGGTTTTGCCATCATTCCTTGTTTTTTTTTTTAGGAAATGTAATATTAATTAGATTCCTTACCTTATCTCATAAAAAATGTAAGTATATTTTTTGTAGAGAAATGTGTGGGACATTGAAATATCATATTATTTTAAACGTTAGTCTGTGGCGTAACATATATTTTTTAGAAAAGGGGTCCCAAGAGTGCAGGTTGCTTGCTACTGGTTATTCCCATCGAGCTGATATTTTTGATGAAGTAAAGATTCGTAGTAGCATCTACCAAAAATAATTTTTTTTTTAAATTCAACAACTTATATCTCGGAAATGGTAAAGATTTAGAAATAAGTTTATATAGCAAAGTCCCATTAAGTTTAATGGTTCCCGAATTTTTTCAGCATAAAACTATATATATATATATATATATACATACCTAATGTTCTCAGTCTCAAATCTAACTAAGGATAAATTTGACCTATTACATAGCAGCGGTATGGTGTATTCAATTCCATGTTCTGAATGTAATAAAAATTACATCGGACAAACTGGCCGTTGCCTTAAAGACCGAATAATTTCACACAAGAGTGATATTCGTTGTAATAGAACCTTTTATGGTTTGGCGAAATACGTATTGGAGAAAATCACTCATTTCTTGGGGTGATGTTAAGGTGTTGGATTTTGAAAGTAATTTGTCTAAGAGATCCTTCCTAGAGATGGTACACATCTTCAGAGATGAGGACTGAATTAACTCGAGGAGAGATATAGATAATTTCAGTCTGATATATACCTACTTATCTTTTACAGTTTAAAAATGACATTAATAACAATTCAGTTGATAGTACTTTCTTTTTAATTAGTGAATTTCCCTTTTTCCAATTGGCAAACAATTTTATTTGTTTACTTAATATAACTTTGACTAAGAAGACTACCCTTCTCAATGTTTTGTAGTTTTTCAATGATTTGTACCCGTACGGTTGATGATGCCGTTTGTTCCGTGATGCCTAGTAAATTTATTATTTTTATATGCTTTTACTGTTCAAATGGGTTAACCAACCTGTTGTTTTTTATATTCTACAAAAACCAGCACATGGTTTGATGTAATTTAAATATGTTTTAATTATTAATCGCGATTATTTTTACAATCATTGGTTATTTAAATATGTTGTAATATGTAGTGTTTTATATTATTGACAACAATTGTTATTTTTTATATAGGGATGTAGTTTTGTAATCATTTAGTCAATTTCTTATATTTAAAATTTACTTTTCGTAAGTACCATGCTTTATTGAAATGTACGTATTATTCGTAATTAAATGACTTAGTAGTATTCCTGAAGAAGGAGCAATAAATGGCTTTGAAAGCTTGAATTTGGAAAAAACAGTATTCTTCTTTTCTGCCTTATTTGACTGCAATCTCGTTTGATTAGTTCTTTATCTTAACTTAACCAGTTACATAATTTAGTAAAATCATAATTTACACATTAACAAATGCGTAAATACGCAAGCCTGTTTTCAGAATATTATCTTTTTAGGAACTTGGTGGTCACAAAATAAAGCGCCTGCGTAATTTCTGTGAATCAAGGGTCGGTCGGCAGGAAAACCAGGAGGCAACAGGAGATGTAGGCAGAAGCATCTAGAGCCGGTAAGCAAGGGCTGCATATTTGTACCAATCTGTGCTTAGAGTGGAGCGATTGTAGTTACGTCATTGTTAGAACCCGCCCCATCTATTATTCATGGCCTGGACCAGGGCGCATTGGTGGAGTCAAAGGGATCCGTGGGGGAGGCATATTCTCCTTCGAGCTTTAGACTGATGGTTGATTTACTGTTTCAAATATTTCGGTTACACAGAAGTTATTTGCATGTCGATAATATGAAGCAATACTTACATAATTTATGCTAATAGATAAAATTGTTATTGTTTATTAAGTACCTAAGATCTCTCTTCTCTTAAATATAAAGGTTAATAACTATTGCCTAAAAGAAAAATGAAATTGACAATCTGAGTTTGTTTTACAGATGTTCCAAAACTATGCTTGTAATTGGATTTTATCTAAAACATTTTTAAATAGTAAAATGATTGCAGATACTTAAATACAGATTAAGTAGTTAATATATATAGGGTGAGGCAAAATATACCCTGCCAAGTTTTTTCAAATAAAAAAAAAATGTTTTTTGAAAACTATTTATTAAAACATGTAAAATCATTTATGAAAAACAACATCGAGTAAATGTCCGCCCCGACAAGCCAGACAATAACCAACTCTACTTTGAATGTGTAGCATATAACTTTAGGCAATATTTTAGCTGAAATTTGCATGTCTCTACGAATATTTGAGTTTAAGCCCTCTAACACTTGTGGGCGATTAATGTAGACTACTTTTCAAGTATCCCCACAAGAAAAAATCTGGTGCCGTCAAATCAGGGGAATGAGGCGGCCACTTAATATCTGCATTTTTTGAGCGCAGCCTGACAGAGAAAATGTCTCCAAGAAGAGCGACCGTTTCACGCGCTGTGTGATCTGTAGGCACCATCTTGCTGGAACCAGAAGTATTATATTATGTCAAGTTCTTCCAATTGTGGTTGAAGAAATTCATGTAGGTGTACCGTTTGATAAAGTTCTTCATTAACAGTAACTGAATTGGCCCTGGTATCTTCAAAAAAGAAGGGTCCAATGATTCGTTCGGAGTATGTTGCGCACCAAACGACTTTTTGATTAAAGTGCACGTTCTCTTGAATAAGACGAGGGTTTTTTGTTCCTTAAAAAAGATCATTTTGCTTGTTAACATGAACAGAAAGGAAAAAATTTGGATCGTGCTCATTATCAAATTTTCCAAAAAGTGGGTTCTGCTTTCCTTAAGTTTGTAACGATTTGTGAGTATTGCAAACGTTTTTGAATATCAATTGGCCGTAGTTTGAATTTTGAATAGGATACACATGCAAGTCTAAGTGCAAAATCCTTCTTAAAGTTCGCTCAGACAATTCTAATTGCGCCGCACGTTTTCTTGTGGAATTTTTTCGTTCTGCCTGAAAATTAGACCGAACAAGCTCAATATTTTCATTTGAACGACCAGAACAAGCCCTTCCAGTATGCTTTACATCACTTAAGTCCGGTTTCATAATGTATTTTACCTATCAGTTTACTGACTATAAGTTTAGATTGTAATTTCTAATTTACACATTTGCACCTTTTAAACTTATAATAGTTAACTATACGCGATTCATTTTAAGATTAAGATTATAGGTTGCTGTCAAAACGACAGCAACCTATACTAACTATGGGCCACTGACACTGGCGTTTGAAATTGTATTCATCAAAGATTTGTTGTCGAGAACTTTAAACCAGGTAAAAAGTTTGTAAAACTATTTTGAAAGGGGTAAGTAGTGATAAATAGATTTCAATATTTTTCGAGCCTTCAATCTGAAGATGAAACAACCTCAAAATATGTCAAATTCTTTATTGGACATACGGCATACATACCTTTATGGAAATAGTAATTCTTAGAGAAAATTAAAGAGCACACACTCTACTTTGCGTTCTTTAGCTTCTTTATCCATACTTGTCTCCTGTAACTCTTTAATGCCCAACTTATAGTTTCCACGATAGCTTCAGATTTTCCCGCTTTTGGAAAAGTATGAAACTGATCTCGGGGTTTTTCTTTGTCCAAGAGGAACAATGACGCTCACAACAATAATGATTCATATGTAATCAAAGTAATTAACTAATATAACAACGGATATTTCAAAATTCACAATAGACATACATACGCAAAACTGAACCAAAGTCCCTTGCGTTAGTGCGCGTGCCACCACTAGGTTGTGTATTACAAGAATCGCGAATTGGTTAAGTAACGGTAAGCAGCTATTGTGAAACAAGGCCTTATTGTGTCATTTATATACCGTGGAGTTCTTCAATCTCGATACGCTCTCCTAAAAACGCGTCGGGTTGAAATTATTGAAGAAAATCTTTGAAAATACAATTTAACAAATTGCGCATTCTTAAGGCGAATAACGCTCCATAACCAAATTCTATACCTTTCCACTTTGATATAAAACTTCACTTTTGACAGCTGTTAAGGAAATAACAAATTTATAACAATATTCCATAGCTGGGTATATTTTATTGCACCCCATATATACAGGACCTTAAGTAAATGATAACTTTACATGATAAATACATGATAAATTTTGTACATATTTGGACAACTCTCGATTTTCTACAAAGTAATCTGTCTGGTTATTCTAGCGACAGTGGGGCGACTTCCAATAGATCTACATACTTACAAATGAAAATTGGATAAATCACGTGAAAATTATCATCAGAATCAAATTATGGACTAAACTATTTGACGGATATTCAGACCTGGGAATTAAATAATAAACATATCTATGAGAGGTGAATTTACAGACCTTCCGAATCATAACTTTCTTTAAGTTTTCGTGGCCACTTATAATAGCCGTTTCTGAGTTCTAGTCAGAACTCAGTTTCTGGATCTTAATGGTAAGAACTTAAAAGAATAGGCATACTATTTTACAAACTCTTACCTTTTCTTCTGGTTACCTTAGAAATTATTGATTAAAATTATTTATAATAGTAAATGATAAATTAAATACAAACCCTAGAGGGATAATTTTCTTATAACAAGCTGATACTGAAAATATAATTTGCATAAAATAAATATTAATTTCAAGATTTTGTTTAGTATTACGTTTGTCATATTAATTTACCTACTATTTCTAGTTTAATAGATCAATAGAATAAGAATAAAACAGCTCGTTTAATTTTTATTTCACTCGGTTTCATTTGCAGCAGTACATCAACACTGCATCAATAACCAAAACTACTACAACCCGGTCATTACCACCACCGCGACGAACAAGTTCTATTATTATCGAGCCTATAGCTCAAAGTCTAGATTCTCGGTCTTTAGATCAAGAGGTAGCGGAGTTGATTCCACGCGGAGCCGACAATGAGCTAGGATGAAGAAATACTTACTTATTCAGTGTTCGTCAAAAGATTCTTAACGAGTTAAATTTATTATAAATACCGCATCACACATTAAATCAAAATTGTATATTCAATGTAATTCTAGCTGGCTTTCGAAAAATGTAAGTCCTTAGTTGAAAAAAGCAAAACAGAAAACTATAATAATTAACTTTAATGTAATAGTTATTTGGCGAGCAGTTTATAATAACCATTAAATCGATAAGCTTCATAAGGTCCTTGGAAAAATATAAAATATTAAAAACGTACCTACTGCTCTGCCTTTTATAGTGATAATAACCATTCTGACGTACTGTCTGTAATATACAAGAGAAACGTTTGGTTACAAGTTCCACTCTGTGGTGCGTTAGGGGAATACCCGACCGTTATTACCAGGCCCCGCATAATCTATAGAACCTTTCGGAAGGGTTGTGCAGCTCTGCGTTATGATTGCCACTGTAAATATTTAATCAAGTAATTAATGCAAGAAATTACCTATTATGTGTATGATTCGAGTTGCTCTAATAATTGTGAAATATGAGTTTGGGCTATGAAGAGAAAAGCACTCCTAATATAAGCCTCGGCCTACAGTTTTCGCTACAGTTGTATTTATACGTAATTATTTCTTTTAGTATCCTTTCCAAAAATTATGTTTCATGAAACGATTTTCGGTGGAGTAAATTTAATTAAAATCCGTAATAGGAACACACTTCATTATTACGTTGAAGAATGATGTTCGGTTTTAAATGTAAGAAATTAACCAATTCTGTATATTAGGTATCAATTCTGTATTTTTAAGTTTTCAACAGAACTACGTACATTAGGATTGCAGGAGTAGGAGTATATTATAGTATATCAGAACAAAAACTGTAAGTATAGAACGATATTAGTTATAATGTGTATAGGCAAAATAGATGATAACAGATAAAAACAGATAATTATTATACATATTATTTATACTAAGTATTTACATATGGATAATCGTTCACTTATATGGTACAGTAATAGCTTTACCCTTATAACATTCTTAGCTTAGGTAATGTAACCTTACCTCAGTTTAAAAAATCATAAACAACAGGATGGGTTTTATGTAGAGATGGGTAAATTCCGGAAAATTCAAAATTAATAGTAACTTACGTTGGAAAGTTCCTGAAATTTTCAGAATATTAAAAAATTTGTTTTTGCTTTAACTGGCTTTATTATGGCAAGAGCTTTCAAAAAATACCAAATACATAGGTTTTTACTAAATAATAGCAATATTTATTAAGCGTTCATAAATTTTTTATATTATCGACTCGATGGTAGATATAATTATTATGATGCACCGTGCAAGTGATCCCTGTGCTAAATACTCACTCAATACTCAATAATACTGTACTATAATATACAAGTTTAAAACTGAGGCATAACAAAACATTTTAATATTTTATTGAAAAAAATAAAAAAATTTCACTTCAAACACTAATACTAAATACAATAACAGGTTGTAGAAACTAGTCCTACTAGTACACGAATACTAATTTTTCAGTTCCACATAAAGTAAGTCTAAACGTTTTTGCGTTTTGATATTTGCATGATCTTTAACATTTCTTTCGCAGCTGGGAGTTGTAGCTGGATATTAAGAAGACGCATTGCAATTTCCTTCAATAATTTTTGCGGGAAAAACCTTTCAACCATGTCATATCACATATATCTTAAGATAAGTACATTCCAAAGTGATATATTTGAAAAATCTCCTAATTTTGCTCGATATTCTATTTCTGCAAGGATTTTTCTGTTTTCTAAACCAAGTTTTGTGTTTTTGTCTGGGATCTAAAAAACTAACAGCTAGTTGGGATTCATGGAATAAAAAATCTTTTCTAGTCTGAAAGGATTCTAATATATATTCTCTTTCCACTAAAGAAAAATTTTGAGATGCCGCTATTATATGAGTTTCAAGGATTTATGAGTTAAAATATTAAATTATTAAAATATTATGATATATGTTGAAGTTTCTTTTGAGATTACACCATCTGTAAAATAATAAAAACAGGAAACCATATTGTGTTGTGAGGAAACCATGATAAGAATTTTAAAAACCACTTCAGAAATTCATTTGTATATATTTATTTGTACTACATTATTATACTGTGTTTTTTTGGAGCAAACTTTTTGTTTTATATTTGTACTGCACTATAAAACTTTATGCGTATTCTAAGACAGATCTTCGTAAATATGTATTCTTTTGAAGTTATCTACAATATTTCTGCTCAAAACGTATTTGTGTATGTAATATTGTTGGTAAATGAACTTATTCTTCCAGATTATTTATTCACTTTTAATCAAAATGTAAATATACATTGTCTGTTGTAGAAAATCGTTAATAATTCTGGCGGAGGAGCCAGGTCGATAAGTATAAGTTTCTGTTTTAATAATAATTATTTTTTAACTGCAATTTTCAGATCTTATTTAGGACCCGAGATATTTTTTTTTATTTCAACACATAAGTCTATAATTAACTGATGATATATTAGGGTTAAAATATAGGGATAATATATTAGGGTTAATTAAGGTTAAAAAAGACGGGAAATTTGAATTATGTGGGTATTTTACAAAGTAAATTACTTTGAAATTTACTTGGGAAATATTCAAATCTATTATTTATTACTTACAGTAACTTTCAAAATTCCGTATTTTAACCAACTGGTATATTACCATTTGCTCATCTCTAGTTTCATGGGTATGACAACAGATATAATGGTAGTGATAAAGATATACGTATAATGCTTTGTACTTTTTCGCTACAATGAAGAGGAGCTAAAGCTTTGAAACGCGAATGTTTGTAACTGCATCGTTGTTTACTTTCGGAGACTGTGGCACAAATTCTTTTAATGTTTTAATATATTTTCCCATAAAACCATCCTTTTGTTGTTTTTGCTAGTAACTACACGAAACATTTTTGTATACTGACTATTTAATCGATATAGTATAATGTGACATAATTGTGCATGAAAACACAAAAACGATTATTATAGTACTGTAGTTTCTGTGTTTTCATTGAGCGTTTTATTAATTTTTGATTGGCAACATGTTCTGGATAAGAATTCATATTTGATAAAAAAATACGGTTTCAATTTATTATTCCATTTACTGTGATTTTTAGAATAAGTTAGTATTCTTTAGACAATATTTAATCGTAACATATTTATTTTGATTAAACTAATATTAAATTAATATTAATTATCTGTCAGCATTCATTTATTTGACGGGTGGTGTAATATAATAATATAATAATAATATCTCTACCCCTCATTCTAATCACAAGGATTAGCCCGAAAGTCTGAGACTTGTGTGGGAGAGGGGGCGGCATATTATTATTTCATATTTATTATAATCCTACAATATATTACGATGAATCGTACAGCTGCATCAAAAATAAGTTATAGACATCATTAGCAAAGGATATTTATACAAGCTGTTGCTTCTCACCATTGAGATCTCGGAAACTGTAAGAGATACGAAGAAGCTTAACTGAAGACAAAGTTGCAAAATCAGGGTACCAATATAATGCCTCAAACATATCAAGGCTAACTTCATTAGGGTTTGAAATATTAGAAAAAACCGAAATTTTGGAAATTCGTATTTTTTAACATTCTTTTATCATTCGTCTTATTTGACCAAATATTGAAAAATGGAAAGCAACTTTGTGTCCTCTATTGGCCACATTGGAAAATGTGATGTTTCTTTTTTCCAGAAACATCATCATAATTTTTTTAAATACGGTCCTGAAATTTTGAAACCAGAATGTGTTAAGTCTCCGCCTCCTAGGTCTCCAGAATAAATTATTTTGGGACGTTTCGATAAAAAAATACATCTTCAATGTTTCCATTCCGAATTCTATAATTTTTTTATTTACGTACCCAATTTTTGTATACGGGTTTGAGTCTCATTTATCGTGCACATAAATGTGACTGGATGTTACTAAATTCAATTAAGTAGACCCTTAAATTTTGATGTGATGCACTTTCTACACCAACGCAGTTTCCTGAAAAATAAATATATATATACCGGGTGTTCCACATAAAAGTCCTCAGCCTCGTATCTCGGCAACAGAAAGATATATTTTGATTTTTAAAAAATCAGATGATAGAGGTCATCTATGGCTTCGTCACGGAGTTCAACTTGAGTTTTTTCAGAGTAAATTGGAGATGGCGTTGAAGTCGAAAGAAATTTTTCTTTGTCAGGATCTTTGTAACAAGGTTTATCTGATACTTTGTTCAATTCTAAACAATTTTTGTCAAATGACTATTTTTCAAAAACTTATTAGTTTCAGGGATATCGGGCTCTTCATTTGGTGAGGTCCAAACTCAAGGCGTATTTTAGAGTTTCGAATTATTACCTTGTACAATGAAACAATAATTATCCAAGTCATTTTAATAGCTCTTTTTAAGGAATAGTGAAATAATATGTATTTCTGTAAAATATGGCAAGAGTTTTTTAAATACCTATATACTTACATTCAGGATTTACTTTAGGACAAGCGTACAAATAATTACGAATTATTTATTAAAAGACTCTTGCTATATTTTACAGAAATACCTACATATTATTTCACTATTCCTTAAAAAGAGCTATTAAATTGACTTGGATAATTATTGTTTCATTGCATAAGGTAATAACTAGAAATGCACTTCTAGCACTACCGGGTGGTTAGGCCTGCGGCCTGGGGTCACCCTTGGGGTGACAAAAGCATCTAGAATAATATTATTTTAAAGAAAATACATATTAAAGAAATTTTGTATCGGGAATGATGATGTAATTATACTAAACGATTTTTTTAAATATTTTGATGAATTGTAAGGGTATCTATTGTTGGTAGTAAAACATCATAATTTTTTAAGTACTGAAAGTAGAATTTATTTTTAAGTAAACATTATTATCAATTTTATCAATGGGACCAAAAACATTGTAGATATTTACTTTTGTAAGCTAAAATGAAGAATTTAACAGACTGCCAAAATTATCGAATTAATTCCAAACTTTACGTGCAGAAAGAATAAAAGCTACGGATAATGAAACAGAATAACTAAATACTACGACTTTCCTGTTGCGCAACCACGCCTGTTGTCAAATGTTTACCTTGAGACGTTTTAAGTATGTAAACTGTACGTGTCAACCTAAAAAAATAATTTTTATCGATTTTCTAATTTGAAAACCATTTCGCTTCAGTATTTTGGTAATCAGAAGTGTTTGGCAGTGAGTACTATTGATTCCGTTAGCAATATTTCTCGTAGGAAAGTAATTTATCTGAAGTTTAATTAATTTGACAGTTTTCGTGGGAGGTGCTTGTCTCGTTAGTGCAATCTCACATAGGTAGATAAAATGAGAAAGAAGTTGAGACGGACGCGACTCGAGATTTTCGAAGACGAAATAGACATAGAAGGATTCGACGTACCGTCTCGAAAAAAAATCTCAAAGGATTAGAGAAAGGATGGAACTTTCGCGTGAAGCAGTTCTCGAAGCCGTAAAATGAGAAAAAGGGTTTAGGGAGTCCCGCTAAAAGTCGGTATTTCGGCAGGCGTGACGGGACCATTAGGCGCGAGGACAAACGCCAGTGCTAGCCGTATCTCTCTCGCCGAACGGCGATCGATGGAAATTTTGCAGAGGTTTTTTGAAAAGGCGTTTAAATTGGGAAAAAGCGTAGGAAACGGGACGAAAATACCCCTACGCATTGGAGAAGGCCGGGGGCGACCTCCGGTCGTCCGCGGGGATCGCTACGCGATCCCCCCTCGGAGGAGATAACTTTAAAACTTTGTGGATTCGGCGACGGAATTTGGAGCTAGACAGAATCGACGCGTTTTAATATATATGGATTCGAGACTAAAATACGTTTGAGTTTGTGCCTCACCAAATGAAGAGCCTTATATCTCTGAAACTATTAAGTTTTTGAAAAATAGTCATTTAACAAAAATTGTTTAGAATTCAACAAAGTATCAAATAAACCTTGTTACAAAGTTCCTGCCAACCAAAAATTTCTGTCGACTTCAGCGCCATCTCCAATTTGCTCTGAGAAAAATCAAATTGGATTCCGTGACGAAGCCATAGATGAGCTCTGTTTTTTTTTCAAAATCAAAATATATTTTTCCGTTGCCGAGATACAAGGCAAGAAACTTTTATGTGGAACAGCCGGTATATATATATATATATATATATATATATCGAGAGATTTAACTATTTTTGTTCCCTGATGAAACTGTAGAGCACTAATTACGCCATGATTATGATTAGCTTTGGGCCTGCTAATCCGGCCAGCTTATGAGCTTTACCCTAGAGTGTTTGGGTGAGACTTATACAAAGCTCAAAGCCTAAGTTGATGTATTTACATGCATGCTACAATTTCCACTGTTGGCTCTGCTCTCGTTTTCCAAGCATTTGATTTGTTTTATAAAGGTAGTATTTCCCTTCTAATAATTCACAACAAATTACTCTAACATATTTTATTTAATAGTAAGTGTGGTTTGCTAATACCTACATATATTTACATTTGTATTTTAGGGAGAGGATATGATGAACTGACAGTTGTGTTTATTACTTTTTAATAATTAAAATACGACTGTAGCGTATTCGCTACATAAGGCGAATTATCTGAAGAGTAATAGAACTTCAATATTCGTTCATTCCAGTTAATGAATGAATTCAGATGAAGTTTGTGAAATATAAAAATGTCAAGATTATCAGTATGTTTTATAAAGTCTGTCTTGTTCATAAATATACAATTATAAAATCTAGTATCAGATCAGGATATAAGCAAATATCTATTTATTATCTTTTGATGCAGATGGGATAATAAAAGGATTCATAAGTAGCCGAGACTACTGTTGGGAGGCTAAGCTTTTCGGTACATAAATATACTTCTTCTATTATTACTGATGGCTAGCAAATGTATCGTGGAGCCGTTCTGAGTTTAAGAACTGAAAGTCACAAGCGAAATGATTAGATTCTTCTTTTAGGTCAATAGAATTAGCACTGAAGATAACCCGAGAAGTAGTTTTTCTCTTTGTCTGTGATACTGCCACTTATGATTTACTATAGATCACTTTGATTCTTTATTTAATTATTTATTTATTTATTATACAACCACCAGACTAATCAACCACTTACAGGTGTACATAATACAGTAAGTTGATTATAATGATTTAAAAATTATAATGATTAAACTTACAATTAAATATCGTCAGGTAATAAATTGGATATCTTACGTTTGAATTGGGAAATAGTTAAAAAATATATATCTGAGATATTTTATTATATCTTCTGCAGATTGACGAAACTGGAGGGTGAAAATGATGTTAAATGGTCGGCGTTGCAATTTTAAAAGTTATCCCGGAACGAGAAGTAAAACATGGAACATTAAAATCTAATAGCGAAAGCAGTATTGGCGATTCAATGTGGATATGTATTATTTTGTAAATAAATAGAAAATATTTTTTCACGTCGTTTTTCTTATTTATTTAATAAAATATTGTAGTCTGAACGGCGTTTTGGATAAATACCATGTTTTTTCAGTGTGCAAATTTGAGAAATTTTCTCTGTGAAGAAATCTGAGAAATTTGAAATACATTGATCGGATGTAATAGTATTACATTACATTTTTATTACATGTTTGGATTTTACAAACTGTTTTAGGGAGACTGTAATGAAGAATGCCTATACTTAAATTGAATCATTCAGTCATGATACCAGACAATCTTGAGGCTAAAATAGAACGATTGAGTTAAAAACATGGCTTAGTCCAAAGTTGCATCGTTTCCAAGTTACAGGGTGTTCAAATTGGAAATAAACAGTGTATAGTGGCAGAGGATATTGCAACATAGTGTTCTTGTATCGCACCAAATTTTAGTTTAATATATACCTACCCCGAGGGGCGTATAATCAGTATTACGTGATCTCTTTTCAGAATAAAAGATGTTATGCTATTGGATAAATAAAAAATATAGTTTTATGGAATCTTACAATAATAATTTAATAAAACAAATACTCTTTACTTTTTCTCGAAAAATGGATAGCTTTGCCGTAAATCCGACGTTTCTAAAATCATGTCTTGATTTATGAAAAAACGCATTTTTCGAGGAAAATTAGCAGTATTTTTTTATAAATCGATTGAATTTAATAAAGCTGTGTGCTTTAATTGTTTTAATTTAGTAAGTGATAACATCTTTTAATTCGAATAGGCAATCACGTAAAACTGCACTATTCTGTGGTATATTCAGAATTTGACAGGAATGTTCATTAGTTTAGAAACAGTTTAATTTTCAATTTAAAGATCCTTTAATTTGTAAACCAAGCAACTTTGGACTTCGACGGTTTGTTTGGCTCAATCAACGAAGAAGCAGAATGGTTATCGATACCAGACAATATAGAGGCTAAAATAATTGAGCCTCAATAATAATTGTATTTTAGTTTCAAGATAGTCGATATCCTTTTCGTGATATCATTTAAATTGACGTTATACTGAAATAAATAATTTCTTAATAAATGTAGAACATACAATAAAATTATAATTGATTATGATGTTTTAAAAATTATTTTACTTAATAATGTACGACGGGATCAGATTTTACCTAGCAATGATAAAGTTCTTAGATAAGCTATTCTGCTACTGTTACTGCTACACTATTGTTAACAAAATATTGCTTGTAACAAAGGTACAAATATTGTTAGACAATCTATTATTGTAATAAAAAAGTGTATATACATACAAGTCACATCTAATTTCAGTGGCAGACATTTTTCAAATAATTTTTAAATTTGTAGCTTTAATTCCATCAAGTTTTTTAATTCCTGCATTAATAGAGTCATAAACTCAAAAGTATGCTTTGTTTATAGGTGAGTAACTTTACTTTAATAAGATCACTGCAATTAGAAAGGCAGGGGAAATGTAGGAGGTACAGTTTAGCGCGAAGACACAGTGTTGTAAAAACTAATGAAGAGACAAAAGTGTAAGGCTAAATTTACGACGCAAGGGAGGTAATTACTTTTTGGATTCTTTAGATGGTGCATTAATTAATTATATAACTTACCAACATTTTTTTCATATTAAGCGGCAATATATCTTATATATTGTTTAGTACTTATTTATAGAAGATATGTATGAATCTGCATCAACATGAATGTCAAACACCTCAGGGTTTATATATCTTATATAATTGTCAACTAAGATGATTTTTGCATTTTGCATATGTTAGTAAAGTTTGAGATATAAAACCTCCTCACTGAATCCTTTTTGATCGCTGTGACTATTGTGTCCTACGGGGATTACACATAATATGCTATTATACTGAAGAAAATTTTTGACGTATGTATACAATGGCAAAGAAAATGAATTGTATCGGTAGAGCTACGTAAAACTTAGCTTATTGATGTTTTGCCATTCAATCCTAGGTGAAGAATGTTATTATAAAAAAATCACAGAGCGTGTAGTTCAATAACAGCATTCTTTTAATTTCGTTAAATCCTACCTTAAATATAACAGAAAAAGTAAAAAAACTACTCATTTTAAAAACAGAAATCTAACGGAAGGTTCTTTGTAGCTGTTGTATACCCATAATAGAATTATTTTCTGTAGGCACTTAATATTAATTAAGTACTTATAAAGAAAACCATCAAGTGGTTCCTTAATAAATTTTGAAAAAAATGTGTAGGTATGTATATTCCTTTTTGAAATTCAGGGCGGTGAAATAACTATTTCAATGATTTTTTTTAGCAGTCCTATTATACTACTAGTACTACTACTATAAACTACTACGTACTAAATATACACGATGGTCATTTTCAAGGTGTACACCTTTGGGATACCGTGAACCAGACAAGATACAGGGTTGCTAAATTACAAAAAAGTTGCGTATTTTCTTGCCATTTAAAAATATGAAAACTAGTTGCCGATACTTAGCATCGTTCCTGAAATATCCTGAAACACCTGAAATCTGGGTTTCTTATTTCTTTCATATTCTTTGTTTTTACTAAAAGAAATGCAATGTTGGTCTGTTTACATAAACTGATACTCCATATTGAGATAGATCTCCATGTTTTCGTAGGAACCTTTCGATTTTCTTATGGCCGCCAAATTGGATTTTTACACCATTGAATAGAGAATACAATTACGAGATCCGCGAGTTCAACATTTGCGTCGTCCGACTTTATTAAGTGACATTAAATCCTTACTTTCATAATTTATTTAAAAGTCATTGTTGCCTTGAAATAACAAAATGAATAATTTTATATGATTTATTACAAATGGTTATCAAACTGGGAAAAATTAAAAATGAATATATGAATAAAAGGAATGGAATGAATTTAACCTACATAATTGCTCAAAATGGCCCTCTCCGTGTTCTATGTAAAGAAATGTTCTACGGTCCATGTTTCTTGCTGCATTTCGAATGTTTTCTGGTGGAATTGCGTGAAACATTTCTATTATTTTTGCTTCTAGTCGTTCATCATTTTCTAGTGATCTGTCAAAAATTCTGTTTTCTGCAGATCGCCAAAGAAAATAATCTAGAGGGTTTAAGCATGGCGACCTTGGCGGCCAGCGTACAGGACCATTAGTTGCTATGCATGAATCTGGAAAACGTTCATCCAAAAACTCTGTAATAATTCTGGCATTATGAGGGCCAGCTCCATCCTGCTGAAACCATCTCAAGTTTCTTAATGTTTCGAGGGGCAAATTATCTGACATTTCCACGAGATCATTTCGCAAGAAGTTGACATACGATTGACTAGTTAAACCGGAATAAAGGAAGGGCCTAGTAACTGGTCCTCTGAAAGACCATACCAAACATTTATGGAAAATCGAATTTGTGGTTTTACTTCTCGTATTATGTGCGGATTTTCAGCAGCATAAAAATGTTTATTTTTTTCTGTTAAATATTCCACCAATCGTAAATAAAGTTTCATCAGTCCATAATATTTTACTAAAAAAATCAGGATCTGCCCTCAATTCATCTCGAAACCATTGACAAAATTCCAGTTTCCTTTGGTTGTCTCCAGGATGCAATGTTTGTACTGCTTTAAATTTAAAATCATGATATTTATGTTTCTTAATTATTTTTTGTACGCCTGATCTGGGGATCTCAGTTATTATAAAATATACGAGCTCGGTTAAATTTGGGCAAAGTTGCATAATTTGTGACCAATAATAAGCCTCAAAAAAATCAAGGCTAACATGATTAGTTTTTGATATTTGAAAAAAAAACTGAAATTTTGTATTTTCTTATTTCTTAAATATTTAATTCATTATTACAGTCTCTGTTCTAATTTTTAAATATCATTAGAGCAACTTTTTACGTTGAATCTGAATCGGCTTACTGTTTTTTCATAGGAGTCGCCATTTTCAAAATTCGACTGTAACTTTTTTCTTATGGGCACCATATTGGATTTTCATTTGGTTGGATAGAGCTCTTAAGTCTAAAATCAACGATATGCCGCATTTGACATTTTAACGGAAACTGGCGATTCTAGATCAAAAAAATTGTTTTATCAAGCGTGCTGTAGAAATATTATCCAATATGGCGCCTATAAGAAAAAACGTTGACAGCAGAATTTTCAAAATGGCGACACCTATGGAAAGATGGTCGGAAGATTTAGATTATACGTAAAAAATTGACCTAATGATGTTTAAAAATTGTAATAATGTAAGTGGCTGTAATAATAAATAAAATATTTGAGAAAAAGAAAATAAAAAATTTCACCTTTTTTCAAATCAGCTATCAAAAAACTAATCATGTTAGCCTTGATTTTTTTGAGGCTCATTATTGGTCACACATTACGCAACTTTGCCCCAATTTAGCCCAGTTCGTATATTTTATAAATAACCGAGATCCCCATGCTTCTACTCAAAATACGAGCATCTTGTATATTTT
Organism: Pogonocherus hispidulus; assembly: GCA_963924545.1. Lineage (NCBI taxonomy): Eukaryota > Metazoa > Arthropoda > Insecta > Coleoptera > Cerambycidae > Pogonocherus > Pogonocherus hispidulus. The sequence goes on along the minus strand of OZ004692.1, from coordinate 45,172,064 downwards.
TGAAAACAGAAGGAAATGTCTTTTTAGATTTATGAATATATGCAGTATGCTTCTACTTAAAAAGTCAGGTTTGTCATGTAATTTTGACTTCAGATGCCCAATTGTGTTTCTGATAGCATATTCTGTATCTTCAAAGGACTTTAAAATCCGCATTAACAAAGTTAGTTTTCTTGTAAAATCAAAGATTAAGGAGTTAGAGGCTAGTTCAAAATATACTTGAACACCCTGTGCATTATAATATATATACAGGATGGTCAGGTTACGAAACCCACCATTGGCATCTTGGAAAGGGTAAAATATTCAGAGTTTATTCATTTTTAGGCTTTTCAATTTTTTTAAAAAGAATCCGGGATATTTTGCGTAGGTCCTGAATTATCGCTGTAAATCCCTTTCTTTGCTGCGGGGATAGTCTGTTAAGTGCTGGGTGGTAACTTGTGACTAAGAGAATGGTATATAGCGGTGGGAGTTCGAATCTCGCCAGGGGAGAAATGGCACCTCTCCCAGAGAATGGTTGTGTGTCTGCGTTTCTTTCATGTGTATCTCCCTCGACACAAGCCTGAGACTTTCAGAAAGGAGGTTGTCCATTTTTGTGGTGTGCGTTTTTTAAAACTAAATACGCACATTTTCTTTTTCCTTTTATAACTTTTTTATTTTCTAAGGAAACACTGTGGAATTTTGCAGTCTTACATTGTCATTAGCTTTCTTATGTAAGTGACAACATTTTCTGCGCCAACTAGAAACCCAAATTTCTATAGTCAACTTCTGATTTTCTTATGACTATCATATTGAATTTTGATACCATTGGAAAGAGCGAAAAATTTGGTATATCACCATGTGTAACATCATGTGTAAGCCATCTAAAGTGTTTTCTCGCCCAACATTAATAATTTATTATTTTTTTAAATTAAAGTAACTTCCATTGAAACAATTAACTACTACAGTTATTTAACTTAATTGGAAATATAACTTTAACAAATAAGGTAAGACAATCTATGAAGATTTTATATGAATGTGGCACGTACTAATTTCATTAGGTGTAAAGTGTTAAATTTTGGATAAGAGCAATTTGTTTAGCTTTAATAACTTAAATTATACATACCTAACGTTGATAAGAATCATAACAAAATTAATTGGGAATTTTAAACTTATAACTAATTTCTTAAGTTAGTTATTATTTACAAATATTGTTCAGTGTGGTGGTCTCCTTCATGATTAATACATAGATAACGATCCATGTTTGCTGTTGCATTTTGAATCATTGCTGGGGCCATGAACTGAAATACTTCAGACTTTTTTTCTTCGGGGTGTTCAACATCTTGAAGTGGCGTATTATAAATTTAATTTTTCGCAAAACTCGACAAAAAATTATAAAGAGGATTAAGGCAAATATAATGTGATAGCCAAGGCATTGGACTATTGCTCCCAAACTACGAATCTGCAAAGTGCCTATCCAAGTATTCACTCATCTCACAATTCTGGTGTTATGGGGAGCCGCCCCATCTTACTGAATGATTAAAGATTTCTGGTTTGTAGAGATAAATTATCCAGTATTTATTCATATTCATTTAGAAAAGTTTCCAGTTATAATAACCGGTTAAGAAGCTACTTATAAAATATGGTCCAAGTAACATGTCTTCTAAAAGACCACACTAAATATTTATCGGGAATCTAACTTGCGGTCTAACTTCTCGAACTACACGTGGATTTTGCGTAGTATACGTCGCGTAGTAATGTTTATTTCTCCAGTTGAATATAACGCAGTATTTTGATGCAAAAATTCATGTAAATAAAGAGAGTGCATCGAAACTTTTAAGTATCTGTACGTGTACGTGTACTAGATTATCATTATTAGTGAAAAAAAAAACACCGTCATGTCGTAAACATCCTCAAATCCTCGCTTAAGGGACATAAAAATTCTTCCAATGGCGATACTCCCTTTTTCTGTCATAATCTTATTATAAATCGGACAAAAAAGTCTGATTGGGGGAACGTCACAATCGTTTTAAAATCTTTATTTAACTCCAAAAAATGTATAAAAAAATTACAAAAAGTAATTGGGAGACTACTTAGATAATAGGGAGGTACTTATTACGGTAATAGTCTAGCATTAACTAGACGCATATGCACTTTGAATTGATAATACATTGTTTTCTCACACACAGAGCAAGTATTACTGTATTTCCTGTTTGTGTTGCTCGATAACTCTTTACTGACTTTACTGACAGTTTTACATAATTAAGTAGTGATATCTCAATATTCTCAATCAAATAATAACTAACAGATTGTAGAATCATCGTGACTATAAATCATGTACTAAACATATACCTACCTATTTGTGTTGACTGTTTACTTTATGTTAATATGTAACATAGGGGAAAGGCGGGTAAGATGACGAACGGGGTAAGAAGACGAATGCTATTTTTAAGTGAAATAATTATCGTTATTGAAATCGTCCTAGTGCTGCCACCTGTCTATTAAGAGATCAAGTAACTTCAGTCGGTAACGTCAATCTGCAATGCATATTTATCCAGTTGAAACTAAAACATCGTTTTGGCTTCTTCGCTTGTAAGATTTGCGTTGCGTAATTAGTGTTTTTTAGTGAAAGTTAAGGTAAGAGACTTAACGTGCTTTTTGGTTTATATTAAATATAAGTCATGACAACTTTGATAATGTATCTTACTTGCAATATCCTTTTTCTCTTGTAATAAAAACTAAGATCTTTCTAAAAGAAAGCGTATTTCTTTTATAGCGGGGTAAGATGGCGGGAGAAAGTTGGCGTGTTCGTTATCTTACCTCAAGTTGTACAGTGTGTGATTCATAGGTGTTTTTTTTTCAGACCATGCCGAGGACACGTATAAGAACAACTACACGTGGAGCCTGATCACAGGTATCATTAATCGCTGCAATGCAAGAACATGAAAGCGGAACTATAAGCTGCAATGCTGCTGCTGTGAAATATGAAATACCCGAGTCAACTCTTAGGCGTTACATCGCCAAAAATAAAGCAGAAAATGCAGAATTCCCAGAACATTGTGGTAGATTTCGCAACACTTTCAACGCTCAACAAACAAACGCGTTTGTTGCATATCTGACAGAGTTTAGTGCTCGAGGTCTTGGCCTCACCAGGTTCCAAGTTAGGAAACTTGCATATGAATATGCAGAAAAAAACAAAATATCACATCGTTTTAACCATGATAAGAAAATTGCTGGTCCTGACTGGTATAACGCCTTCACTAAAACTAACAGCCTTAGTCTTCGTTCGTCAGAAGCAACATCAATTGGTCGATTAATGGGCTTCAACAAACCATCCGTTGATCGGTTTTCTAATCTTTTGAGAGACGTCAGGACAAAACACAATTTTTCCGCAGACCAGATTTATAATGCCGACGAGTCCGGAGTTTCAACAGTACCAACAAAGTTACCTAAAATTTTGACACCTAAAGGAAGTCGAAGGGTTATTAAAGTGGTATCAGCGGAAAGAGGGAAAAACACCACGGTCGTGTGTGCCATGAATGCAACGGGCAACTACATTCCAACTTTTTTCATTTTTTCTCGAAAGAGAATGAAATCCGAGCTCCTAAATGGCCTTCCTTCGTGTTCTACTGGAATGGCTCAATCAAGTGGATGGATGACAACTGAAAGCTTTGTCAAGTATTTAGAACATTTTACTCGTTATGCCAAACCATCAGTAGAACGCCCTATTCTACTGATTGTAGATAACCACTCATCACACATTTCCCTTGAGGCAGTAAATTTTGGTAGATCCAACAACATAATTCTTTTGGGTTTACCACCTCACACAACCCACCGTCTCCAGCCATTGGACGTGGCATTTTTCGGTCCACTGAAGACGTTTTATAATCAAGCCTGTGATGCTTTCTTAGTGAATCAACCAGGTACTGCAATAAGTGATAGAAATTTTGGACCAATGTTTGCAGAGGCATTTGGTAGAGCAGCCTCTGTAAATAATGCAGTCAAGGGTTTCCGTGCATGTGGAATTGAACCTTATAACCCACAAACGTTCAAGGAATGTGATTTTGCACCTGCCAGTACAAGCGAAAGAAATTATGTCGAAAATAGAGAAGTAACTGATTCAGCTGATACCTGTCATGTTATTACTACAGAGGTCAATGGCTCCGACATTTCATCGGATGAAGATATTCCGTTGGCGCATCTGAAAACCCTGACCATGCCTGAAAACGTTGCTCAATGCCTTCCTATCACGTGCGACCAATTTGCAAATTTCCAAGCTGGTCCCAGCTGTTCAAAATCATATGGTGATATTCCCACCTGTTCCCAGCCATTGACACGTCTGAAAACCCCTGTAAAACACCCACAAAAATCACAAGGTGTCATACGTTCTTCTGTCAAGTGCAATCTAATTGACATTTTGGAAACTAGTCCCAGCTGTTCAAAGTCAGAGACTCAGAACACTTCCATTTGGAAAATAAGACCCTTGCCTTCCGTAGAGCGGCCAGTTACCAGTAAGCGTAAAAAACTTTCAGCAAGCATAATTTCATCTACACCAAATAAAAACGAATTAGAGGAAAGGGCAAGATTAGCACAGCTTAAGGAGAAAGAGAAGGTGAATAGAAAATGTTCTAAAAAAATAAAAGAAAATACTCCATCAACTTCCAAACAAACTAAGCCAACTTGCTTTTGTCTAATTTGCCATGGAGGGTACACAGAGCCACCACAAGAGGATTGGATTCAGTGTTTCCAATGCCAGGAGTGGTGCCATGAAGATTGTACAGCGTATGAAGGCCGAGGGAAATTCATCTGCGATTTTTGTGAATAACACCGTCTTACCCCAACATGTTCGTCATCTTACCCGTATGGCGGGGTAAGTTGGCTAAAGTGCAATATTTTGTTTATTATTATTTTTTACACAAATGAGAGCTTTGTTAGGTTTGTAAGTAATATTATTTAGTGACAAGATGCCAATGAATATTTTTAAACAAATTAATTTAAATTAATATTTTTTGACAAATAAAGAGATTTTTTGTTAGCTTCGTCATCTTATCCCCCTCTCCCCTACCACATATTAACCTGATAAAAAGTTGAAGGCACTTAAAATCGATTTTGTTTCAAATAGCCTATATACCTTACTATTGCTTATATAATCAAACAAATGAAAATTGACTTACACACAAAGATTTTTGTGTGTAAGTCATATATACGTATATATACATACGTTTTTGAGAATCACCACCACCACCACTTTGTACCACAACAGCTTTAACACATTAGCATTACAAAACCATTTTTACTTATTAACAATAATGCTAAGAACTTACATTTTCTAACACGTGCGATATAAGGATAAGTTTTAAGAATTACTAATTTCACGTTGTCATTACGAATATGTGATGAACTGTCATTCTGAAATAATATATGACAGGAGTGGTTGGGGTAGGGTCTACTGACCTGGAAAGTTTAGTTACCGTGGCCTATCACAATAAGAAAATGTAAAATTAAGTTTCTTACGTATACGAATGTTGTGCTGACCGGCCTTTTAGGCATTTGCCCGAATACCCGATCGTCCCATCAGGAACGCCTGATGAACATTACTAACAACAAACTCCAAATCATGAAATGAAATTAACCACTTTTTTACAATTCATTGAAAATAATTTAGAACTAGTGGATTAAGATTAGTTGCACATGTTTCTTTCAGGTGTAAAATGCAGAGCAAGTTTAAATAAGTCACCATTAGTTGAGATATGGCTACGAGAAATATCTTCATATCTGCATCTCAATACTTTTGGTAGGTTAGTATAGTTTTCCACATCATTCAACGATAATACATTTTTGCTATTGTTATGCTGATGCAATGATATTCATACATGCTTCCTTTCCTTTTGTCACATTTTGTTCGATCCATCTAGTAACATGAAATCGGGTTAATAGATAGGTAGATGAATTTTTATATTTAAAGACGAAATATCTAATGAAAGAAATTATAATTCTGCAGCAAAAAATGTCCAGCTGCATTAGTATTGGTTTATTACATATAAAGTCAACTCAATAAATGCCCGTAAATCGAATAAACTTATACTTCCCACAATTGTTGTAAGTGATTTTGTAAATTAGTAGTAGATATTAACATTTCTTCTATGGTATTATTATTACTTTCAGTTATTGTTCTGTTTAATATTCGTTATATATAAGATCTTTGAACGTTGCAAGAATACTTAAAAAATAATTTTTATTTGCAATTACTAAATACATTGTAACCTACATAATTATTCTTCTATCTCAAAACTTATGAACTCAATGAAATTTTTATATTTATCATCAGGATCAATAATTGTCTTTGTTCCCTGAAGATCAAATTCAAATCGCTTATAATAGACACACGCTTTGCGGTATTTTTCATTATATTGGCAAAATTTAAAAAGTACTCTTAAATTATATTTTATATGCTGGTCACAACTGCTTTTCATTTCTTACCTGGTAAGTTCAAAGGTCCCTTCCTTAACGTTTCATTATTAGTGTACAATCTCTATCACAGCTGGCTAAATTATCTTCACAATTTCTTCACAGTCCCCTATCTTCACAATCAACAACATCGAATCAGTTAACCATCTTTCAATCTCTATAATTGTGTATTATTATAATGTATTTAACTTACTTGTAGTGCCGATGTACGATTCATCATGTAGGTATCTAATGCTGCACCAGCTTTTACAGCCTACTCAAAAAAAAAAAAAATAAATAAATAAATAAAATAAAATAAAAATTCAGTGAAATTTTTTACACTCTAAATACAATTTATTACAGTAGACACCAATTGTTTTACTGCTGCCGTTTTTACGGAAATAGGGTGTAGTGCAGCGTCAGCCTAAAGCTGCCCCCACACTGTCCTATCTACGAAAGTAAGTAAGATACGGAAATGAAATTGATATCAATTTTTTTACACTTTAATTACGATTTATTACAGCAAACAGCGTTTTTATAATAGTTACCTTTTTCCCGGAAATGCGGCATGGTGCAGCATTAACCTAAATCGGTATAAGGTTTGTTTACACTTTAATTACAAATTATTGTAGCAGACCGCGATTTTAGTACAGCTCCCAAATTCCCGGAAATAGAGTGTGATGTAGCCTGAGTTTAAAGCTGCACCACATTCTCGTATCTCTGAAAGTAAGTAAGATACGGGAATGAAATTGTTATCGGATTTTTTTGCACTTTAATTACAATTTATTACAGCAAACCGAGCTTTTATAACAGTTACCGTTTTCCCGGAAATGGAGTGTGGTGCAGCACACTCTTATATCTCTGGAAATAAGTAAAATACGGGAACGAAATTGGTATCAGATATTTTTACACAATTACAATTTATTACAGCAGACCGCCACTTTGTATAGCTGCCGTTTTCCTGGAATTAGGGTGTGGTGCAGCCTGAATCTATGTAAAGCTACACCACACGTTTGTATCCTTGAAAGTAAGGAAGATACGGGAGCGAAATTGGTATCAGATATCTTTACACTTTAATTACAATTTATTACAGGTAACCGAGTTTTTATAATTGTTACCGTTTTCCCGGAAGCAGGATGTGATGCAGCATGATTTAAGCTGCATCACACCCTTGTATCTTTAAAAGTAAACAGTGATATTGAAACGAAATTTGTGTAAGATTTTTTAGAGTTTAACCAGACTTTTTTACGTTGCGTTTCGTGAGAAATAGAATGAAGTATATATAAAATTGTAAATTATGGTTTACATTTTAAATGTACACTTCCATCTTCCATCTAGGCCACTTTCGAGACAAAAATAAAATTCAACATTTTTTCGAAAAGGTTGTTGTTCCATATATTTAAGCGCGACCGGTTTACTCATAAGCACACAAACAAGGTTTCAGATGTCCATTATTATTAAAACCGATTTCTGATTTAACCAAAATCGAGTACCTACTCCAGCGATCTTTTTAAAAACTGGAAATTCTGTATAATTTAGGTTAATTTTGTTCTCCAAAGACGATAAATACCGGGATATGACTCCATATCCATCCATATATATTAAAACGCGTCGATTCTGTCTCGCTCTAAATTCCGTCCCCAAATCCACCAAGTTTCAAAGCTATCTCCTCCGAGGGGCGATCTCGGAACGATCTTGGCGGACCACCGGAGGTCGCCCACGGCCTTTCTTCAATGCGTAGGGGTATTTTCGTCCCGTTTCCTACGCGTTTTCCCAATTTAAACGCCTTTTCAAAAAACCTCTGCAAAATTTTCGTCGATCGCCGTTCGGCGAGAGAGATGCGGCTAGCACCGGCGTTTGGCCTCGCGCCTAATGGTCCCGTCACGCCCGCCGAAATACCGACTTTTCGCGGGACTCCCTCGCCCCTCTTCTAATTTTTACGGCTTCGAGAAGGGCTTCACGCGAAAGTTCAGTCCTTTCTCTAATCCTTTGAGATTTTTTTTCGAGACCGTACGGCGACTTCTTCTACGTCTATTTCGTCTTCGAAAATTTCGAGTGGCATCCGTCTCAACTTCTTTCTCATTTTATATGCCGATCTGAGATTACACTAACGAGACAAGCACCTCCCACGAAAACTGTCAAATTAATTAAACTTCAGATAGGTTATTTCCTACGAGAAATATTGCTAACGGAGTCAATAGTACTGACTGCGAAACACTTCTGATTACCAAAATATTGAAACGAAATGCTTTTCAATTAGAAAATCGGTAAAAATAGTTTTTTCAGGTTGACACGTAAAGTTTACATACTTCAACGTCTCAAGGTAAACATTTGACAACAGGCTTGGTAGCGCAACGGGAAAGTCGTATACAATTCACTTCACTGTTGCGAGTTCGAGTCACTGTCGGGGCAAACTTTTTTTTTTTTACTTTTTACTTCCAATTATTTATTATTATTAGTATTTAGTTATTCTGTTTCATTATCCGAAGCTTTTATTCTTTCTGCACGTAAAGTTTGGAATTAATTCGTTCATTAAGGCAGTCTGTTAAATTCATCATTTTAGCTTACAAAAGTAAATATCTACAATATTTTTGGTCCCATTGATAAAATTGATAATAATGTTTACTTAAATAAATTCTACTTAAAAAATTATGATGTTTTACCATCAACAATAGAGTACCCTTAAACCCTTACAATTCATCAAAATATTAAAAAAAATCGTTTAGTAGATATAATTACATCATCATTCCAGATACAAAATTTCTTTAATATGAATTTTCTTTAAAATAATATTATTCCAGATGCTTTTGTCACCCGAAGGGTGACCCCAGGCCGCAGGCCTGGACCCCCGGCAGGGCTAGAAATGAGAACGAAAATCGCGACAGCGATTTTCTCCCATTTCTAGTTTTGAAAATTAAATGAAGTGCTCTGTAGGTGTATCTTACTTACTTGTATAATACTTTCTATAGCAAATAAACAAAATGGTTTACGAGTAGAGTACGAATACGAGTACCTATATTATATATTACACCATAAGCGACATTGAGCCCTTTTCTTCCCATTTTTTGACTTTGCATAATATTTATACTCTATCAAATTGGCAAAATATTTAGCTGATATTATAAAATCAAACTTTTTCCTGGACGTGCCTGTTGAAGTATTTTTGTTATCACTGACGTCACTGTAATTATTTAATGAAAATTACGAGTAGAAAATTATTACTAGCGAATTCATATTCTTCAATATCAGAAGTATAGATATTAGGTAGAAGTGTATCTATATACGATACTTATTGGTAGTTACCTACCATTACAAGCAATTAGCGTGCCGTCATCTTATTATTAATGCTTATTGAGATTTATTTTCCCATACGGAAGAAAATCTCTACATGCGTAAAACCATAATGTTATTTTATAACGATCAAAATTTGGTTTATAACCGATTGAATGTATTAATTGATTTTAATAGATTTTTTCATATTACTTTTCGGTGATATATTATTATTATATGATTAAATTACACAACAGTACCTTCACTAGACTTTTATTAAAAGTTTATTTTGCTGAACTTGCTTTTTGGTAACTGACTGGTGTCGAGCTGGATACACAGTCACATTATTTCATGCATATTCCTATATAATAACTTTTATAAAGTATTTTTAACACCATCACCACTCTGTAACGTTTCCTTAATTATTATTATCGGCTATCCCAAAAACTTTCAATTTTCTTTCTCTTTCTTTTTCATTTTCTGATCTCTTAATAATAATGTTATAACTATAACTTATGTTTATTACGCTAACTTTGATACATGTGTCAATGAATTAATCAAACCTTACATAAATATTGATTAGATATGCCTTTAGATTAATCTTCTTTAGGTTCCTTTTGCAATTTGGACCCATTTTAGTATAATGGGTCCAAATAATTATATTCTTTCCAGGGTACTTATTCCATTAAAAAATTGTGAAAAAAATTCGATTGTAGTGACCGCCGAATAAGGAATAAAGAAGATAGCAGATACTGTAGCAGATACTACGTGATCACATTAATTATTACTCAATTATTTTGTGTTGGGAATTCAGAAAACGGGCGTAAAAAAGATAAAGCGGTTAACATTTATAACCGATGCCCCTGTATATAACATAACAACCACGTCTAAGGATTATCTATGACATTAATGGAAAATTGACTAGAAAATTCTCTCCCCTTTTCAGCGTGCCAAATCCACTTAGATGCATCAAACCCTTAAGTTGGCCAGTATGTAAAATCCTTGCCCAACGATTTAAAGTATTGTTCAAGTCTACGGCTACCACTTCACCCCGTCCCTTTCACAAGTACACACAATCAGTCGTATGACATGTAAACACTAATGCACTCACTCAGTCGGGTCTCTGTTAAATACTATTCTCTCAGTTGCCAACAATATGTCGTGGGACCATTATTCAGTATAATGAGTTAAGGATTATAAGCTTTGGTAAGCACATCGGAGTCGGTATTAATTCAGAAATGAAAATGTGGAATACATTGGACACATAATCAATAAATTCTTAGTTAAGAGTTTATACAATTAAATTACTTCAAACAAACTAAAATAATAATTAATTAAGAGCTATAAAACGTGCAGACTCTCCCATTTTCAATGGTGATCTACTGTATTTCAGAATCTACAGGAGCTATCAAATTGAAAGTTGTACATACTGGACCTAGATTACTAATTTCTCGTAATATGGTAATATGGGATACACTGGGACACCCTTACACAGGGTGTCCCAGTGTAAGCGTACAACAATTTACCAGGGGGTGGACCAGACCAAAATAATAATAAAATTCTTACAAAAAAAAATTCTCTGATGCACGCCTAACGAGTTGCAGGGTGTTATTTTGGAAAAAAAATACCGCAATAACTAAAAAACCGTTTCGTAGATTTAGGTAATTTTTGGGTGACGTGTATATCTATTAAAGGTCATTAAAACTACATGGTGTTTGTTTAACTCTGATACCTGTGATGGCCTAGGTCTACTCTTCCTTACGACTTCCTTTGCATGTATTTTTCTGCATATAGGAATGTAGTCGGAACTTTACACTCGATTTACTCGAAAATGGTTGATTTTAGAGCTGTGTAATAAGAGCACCTTTTTTCTTCAGAATTGTTAGCCGATTAAGGAAAACTTAGTCAATTCAGGAAAAAGTAGGATATGCAAGAGTTGAAGACAAAACATAAGGAAGAGTAGGCCTAGGCCACCACGGGTGTCAAAGTTAAACAAACACCATGTAGTTTTAATGACCTTTAATAGACGTCACGTCACCCAAAAATTACCTAAATCTACGAAACGGTTTTTAAGTTATTGCGGAAAATAACACCCAACATTTCTTCTCCATATTTTTTTCCCAAAATAACACCCTGTAACTCGTTAGGCGTGCATCAGAGAATGTTTTTTTATAAGAATTTTATTCTTATTTTGGTCTGGACCACCCTCTGGTAAATTTTTGTACGCTCACACTGGGACCTACTGTCCCATATATATTATTTTATATTGTTTTCTTTTTTTTTTCCATGTTAGACTTAAAAATCAGACCTTGTACATTAAATTGGAACTAATATTGAGAAACTAAAATAGTATTACAGTAAATAGGAAGAAGTTAAAATAGTAGTACTTAAAAGTTGAAAAAAAAAATATTTGTTTTACAATAATTGTAAAGCAAAATAATTATTATAAGTACATACTTAGACAATATAATTTTTCCAATTTGTTAAGTATTTTATTTTATATTTAGTAACGATTCTATATTGGTAAGACATATAAAAAAGTATTTTTAATATTAGGTATTCATAAATCACTCTAATTTTTGTTGTAGGTAGCTACTTGCTTGTCCAAGTATCAATGAAGCACTATTCGGAGATTAATTTTTAATAAGGTTAGATCAGATGTTATGTTTAAAATTAGTGTAAATCAAAGGGCACAGGCCCGTCCCGTGAGACTGATCGGTGCTCTGGGGAGGCCCAGTGCATTATCAAATTACCACCACCCGCCCCTTTGCTTCTGTTAATCTGTTTTCAATGAACCCCATACTTTATACACATGATACTGTACACAGAGGGGTAGGATTGACGCTCAGTCTTTTATGTATATCCTTTAGCAAATCTAAATCATATGTGCGAGGGGCCTGTTTCATAATAATGTGTTTGTGGAGGTTAATCCGATCGGATCCGGGAATAATGCACATTGCAGTATTTTTTATTTTTCATTTGAATCTAATAATTTGTACTTTACACTTGGTCTGAAATTGTATATATGTGGCATGGCACAAAAATACCGGAGGACACCGCCAATTGTTTCATTCCAAATTCTTTACTTCAGTTAGGAATATTTTGAAATTTTAAAATGTTATTGGGTATCTAATAAGGACTATTGATTCTACTTTAGGATTAAATTCAATTTATAATGTAATAGTTAACTCTTTATTTTTATCTGACTCACATATAAAGTATGATATTCGCTCGCTCCACCAGCACCAGAGGGCCTCAGTACAGGACAGGGGCTACAGATAATCAGAATCAGAAATCCCTGAGGCCACAAAATCTGGCTAGAGCAGATGCAGAACTTCGTAGAGGACTGCCATCAATTGTACCATCAATTGTGCCATCAATTGTATGTATGATGCCGTTGGACAGCTCTCTCGGGCGGAGAGGCAACGTGAGAATGTTTCCTCCATTCAGGAGAGAGCACAGAGACGTGTACGCAAGATGGGGGCTAAGATTCGGTCGGCGAGACAACACGCATTCCGTATCAAATGTGTCATGGACTACATTAAGGCCAAAGGCTTTTTATGCCTAAAGTAGGTCGTATAGCCGCTACGCTCAGACGTACCCATCATATGCTTAATCCAATGTTGCTGGAAACCATTCAACTACATTGTGTCGATACGATAGGGATGCTAGTGACTGCAAAAAAGTCTGCAGCGGGTGAGAGGACGGAGAATGAGCAATTCCGTCAAAAACCCTCCCGCTTGTTCTAGCCGCATCAGCGTGTTGTTGAGAACCCGCCGACCATTGATGAGGTTTGACTATTTCTGGAAACTCTGTATGAGGAGAAGCTACCGCTCAATAGAGATACTCCAGCCCTGGCACATTTTAAAGCTTTCCGCGGAAGGCTTCAACCGCCTCAAGAAGCGTCCGCGGGAAGTCTCCGCGGATAATCCCGGAAGAAGTTCGAAGGGCCGTCACAGGCTCTAAAAACTTTGCTGCTCCTGGTCCCTGGATGATGGGATTAACAACTTCTGGTGGAAAAAACTACAAAGTACCCACCACCATTTGGCCAGAATATTCATCTCCTGGCTTAATGGAAAGCAGCAAGTTCCGGCGTGGTTTGTCGAGGGGGGAGCTGTAATCCCTAACAACAGAGATTTGTCTAATCCTAAAAACTACCGACCAATAACCTGCCTGAACGCATGTTACAAGTTATTTACACGTATCTTGTACATGCGGGTGCTCCACGCAGTTCACTCGGTTTATGAAATGATATATGAGCAGCGTGGATCCAAAAGGGCTGTTGCTGGCTGCAAGGAGAACCTGCTGATTGACAGATGTGTCACAGAGGACTCCGTGCAGTATACGCGAAGCCTCTCTAAGACCTGGACCGACTACCTCAAGGCGTTTGATATGACATCTCATGAGATGAGCTTATTGTCTTCTTGCTCCAGCGGTTTGCCGTGGCAGATCCTATATTGAGATGGTCCAGACAGAGCTGGTATCGTTCAAGAGATTAGTTTTCCAATGAGATATCCTCAGCCCTCTTCTGTTCTGTATCTCGCTACAGCCAATATCCGTTCAACTCCGCAGAACTCGTTGATACAACTGCGGTACCTCCGGCAACAGGAGGCATAAGGTCACCCATTTGTTTTATATAGATGATCTTGAAATTTCCGGAGAGAGGGAATTACATCAATCTCTCAGGGTATTACAGGACTACACGCAGGTGGTCGGGATGGAATTTGGGTTCGACAAATGCGCACTGGTTCATCTCAAGAGAGGACGATGCGGTGACTATGGCAAAGAGGCGTAACTCGTGAACGGAAGCATCCGACATCATCTGGATATCGGAGAGACGTATACCTACTTTCCAGCATCCAAGCCGTGTCATGGGTGTGGAGGTCCTTATTGTCAACTGTAGGGCCTGCCATAAGACACCCGTACCCTTGTCCCGCTTATGCAGTCTTAGTCTAAGCGTGAGTAGTCCTCCTCGACCACCAGCTCAAGACAATGTTTGTCAAAGAGAAGTTGAAACGGACGAAATATCGAGATATTCTCTTCAAACTCTGCAGACTGCATCCAGAACACACTGTGATGTTTGTGGTACTGATTATAGGAGCTCTTAATGGAGCAAGAGATACACTGCTTTCGGAACTGAAGATGATACCGGCATGCCAAAATTCGGCAGATCTTGTAGCCGAAAGAAGGCGGTCATTCTGGGTTCATTACGTTTACTTAGGGCACACGATTTCCGGATTCAGTAGTTATTCACCCCACGGACTTGTGGCATAGCTACTGGTAATTACCAGCGCCTGACTCTGACAATCGGAGCCAGGAAAGGTCGACTAGATTTAAACACAAAAAATATATCTGTAATAATATAATACGATAAATATAATGTATCGAATAATATAATATGGTAATATATAACGCACATAGAAATGTTAGATATTTTTTCAAAAGTAGATGTCAAAAGAGAGCAACTAATGAAGATAAAGCAGATCTTGAAAAATGAGAAATACCATCTACATAAAATACAGCTGGTTCAAGAACTGTCAGAGGATGATTATGACACCAGATTGCAATTCACGGAAACATTGATGGAAATTTACAATACAAATCCAAATTTCATAAGCAATGTGGTGTTTCCTGACGAAGCAACGTTTTATTTACACGGATCAGTTAACCAACATAACTGTCGATATTGATCGATTTAAAATCCTCATTGGATAGAAGAATTACATACCCAACGTCCCCAAAAATTAAATGTCCGTGTCGGTATTTACAGATACAGGATAATTGGTCTATTTTTCATCCAGGGTAACGTAATCCGTAATCTAGGTAGATTAACGGATCGCGCGTTTTTTGAGCTCCTTAATAATCTAATCATACTAGCACTTATAGAAGAAGAACGAATATCTGTTGAAACGTGTTTTCAGCAAGATGTGGCTTTCATTATACTCGAGATGTATGTGCGTATCTTAATCAAATGTTTCCAAATAGGTGGATAGATCAGAGAATACAGGTCAGGGTTATATAGAATGGCCCCCATGTTAGGGGCCCCGTAGAGTGGCCCCACGTTTATGGGCATCTCTCAGGTTTACAATAAACGTCCATATTGTCTGGAAAATTTAAGAATTAAGATTATTCAGGTAACTTCTAGAATCTCAGCAAATGTGTTAAGAAATGTTACTGATGATTTTATAAATAAACTAGAATATTGTAATAAGTTAACGGTGGTCATTTTGAGCATCTAATGAGATAGGTAAGTTTACGTTTTTTTCTGTTTAAAAAATCATTTGTCATTGCTGTCATATTTGTTTTTGCGACAAACTTAAAGTAATTTATAAATAATGGTTTTTGACAAATTTATCGAATATCTTGATAGTTATTGACATAAAAGGTATCTAAACTTATATCACTGAATAGCTGACTACTAGGTCTATTTAAATCCAAAAACATATAACTACAGGGTGATCCGTTTAAAATAAGAAAGTTGCCACAACTCAGTTGTTCAAAGTTGTCAGTAGGTTTACTGGATTCGTCATATGTTAACCCCCCTCATATAAATTTTCATTTGAATGATGCTACTGGTACTCATCATATTAAACATGATCGATATTTTTACCTATGTTGTGAAGATATCATATTGCAAGTAGTGGTGAGAAACACACCGTAGTGCCCTTTTCAAATAACGTATTGTAGTTGATTTCCCATATTATATTGTAACAAAATTGTACAACGTTGTGTTTTTATTTATTGTTTAAGGTAGGACAGAGGAAATTTTTTGAACAGCAATTAAAATTAATTCATCCAAATGTTATGCAACAGAATTTTTTTAGTCAAGTACTGAATATATAATAGTTCATAAGCTTTCACGAATATTGTCAGACGTATTATGTAAATCTTTTGAACTGTTTTGCCATGGTTATGCTAGATCGCAGACGGTTCTCCATTTCTGACAGATGGCATCTTTGGAGCTTCTTTTATCGTGACATTCAGCTGCCGATCAAGATACGAGAAGCACTGAAGACCACCATCTATGGATGTTAGTGAACCGTCTGCGTTCAAACATGGACCACGGCAAAACAGACTAGAAGATCTACATAATTCATGTTCGTGGATACTCTTAATTGCACCAGATTGCTTTGAAATAAAGCAACATCACATTTTGATTTTGAAAAAAAACAAGGAATTCCAATACAAAATCGTACAGCCCTTATTTAATTTAAAACAAATTAAAAATTTTGGAAACAATCATTGTTGCTAAATTATAAATTCAAATATTACAAAAATGTGACATTTGGTAAATTCGAAAGTAATCTTAATAAAATAATTAATTACCTTAAGCATCCGTTTAAAAAACGGGCATGTTCGTATTTAGTACCTGAGTAAGGAAAAACTATGTTGGATACAATTATTATCTAAAAAAGTCCATTTTTATTTAAGAGAAATATATTTCTTTTGGAGCGAGATGAAAGCACTGTTTTAGAAAATTACGTTAAAGTGGGCTTCAGTTTTCCTAATTTTTATCAAATCGGCAGAAAGATGATGACATAGAGCCTTCTGAGGTGTCAGATGCTTATTATTGCGGCCTTCTTATAAGGTACTTAAAAATCCATTTATCATAAACCTGAACCATTAGTTAATTATTATTAATAGGTGTTTTCCACTAAAACAAAAAAAAAACCGGAATAAGTTTGATGTAAAAATTGGATTCTAAATCTGCGGTTCGATCTTGATGCACGTTTTTAATAGTTTGCTTTATGATGACGCTGATGATTAGCTTTACTATTCTTTATTTAAACACTGATGATGAATGCGCTATCAATTAGTATCTTACAAAAGTAAACTTAGTTGTTTACAGGTTCTATTTTTGCTTGCGATGGCCTTAACCAAAGTAAGGAATTTTGTTCTCATCCAATATAGTAGGTACCTAACAAAGAAGTCGACTGAACTAAAATCACAAATGTGCGAGGTTGTAGTGTGTGGTTTCTTTATATTATCGAATATATTCATAATATATATTTTCCGTAATTTCATTGGTGATCTTTGTTGATGGTCGGTGCCTTTCCTGCAAATTATATTCTCTATTTTTCAACAACTTCTCTTCTTTTTATGGTTAATCTGGAAAGTCAGTACAATTATTAGGTATATGAAATATGTAGGTTATAATATTAACATATCTATTTCTATTTCATAATTGTCTTAAAATTCAACATAATCTTGAATTTTACTGAAATTACTTACTCTATGAATACTGCATATGAAAACCGGTTACTATTTTTATATTTGCTGCTTTTAGCAGACCTCACCGGTACTTAATGCTAATGTCAGCATGTTTATCAGTGTGTCTTCTGTCGTAGCACTTCATACTCTATAAGTAGATATAACTTTAAGTTTATAACGGCAGCCTGAGCCTGTAATGGCACTCAGAACCAGTTCTATATTATTATGTATTTAAAGAAAAATCTATCATTTGCATCTACTAATGAAGTTTCTGAAATAAATAATAGGGCAAATAGAAACTCCAAGTGCCTAGCTGTGAAAGACACTTCTCACACATATTTCTGTGGCGCATAAAAACGTCAATGTGGAACGGTTCCACAATCTTAAATAGTTTATTAACTTATATCTGTTGTCTTCAAGTTTATTAGGCGATGGGTATGAAGGGTCGACAGCGGACGAGTAAGTGATCGGTCCAGAGGTGAACTCCGAAGTTAACGGGCGCATTTAGATGCTCATGCAGTATGCAGGCCTCTGTATAATTCAGCCATTCGACCCCGCGTCAGCACACTTGACTGGCACACAAATCTTTCTTTAAACCGAATTCTATTCTGAAACGAAAACAAATACTCCATTTCGGCTCCATCGCCCTTTTCCATGACTAGAAAACAAATTATCTAGTTATTTTTTCGTAGAATCATTGGTTTAATATATTAAGAAGTACAAAGTGGAAAAACGATTCTGTGTTTAATATTATACCGTAGTTCTGAAAATAAGTCAAAAATGAAATAAAGTTTGCACTAAACATAAAATAATTTCATTCTTGGATGAAAATAGCATGTTTAAAATTATTGTTAGAAGTTACAACAGAGGTTTAATTTTTTACAATGTGTAATAAGAGATAGAGAAAATACTTGTTTCTTCGAAACTGTTAAGAAAACTCTTAATTTGACGTCCACTCTGAAAGAGAGGGAAGTGTAATAATTTTTTCTGACTAATACATAATGTTATTGGCTACTAGAGAATAACGTAAAATAACTTCAATTGCTTTATCAATTACTTTCGAAGACTTATTATTAATTTCTGACTAGTTATGTAAATTGATATCTTACAGCTCTCAATACTATGTTTATGACATAATAGCCGAGAATAGCCACCACAGGCTATTCTCGAATAATAGTATATTGTGTTATTAGGATAAAATCATGATACAACTACACAGATATGCTCATAACTTTCGTTTGTTTGCGCATGACGTCATTCGTGAGGGAAAAATGGCAATGCGATGCGAAAATTCTTAAGGGCAGTCAAGAACCCTAAACAATAATTATTTTCGTGTTTATCAATTGTTTTTCCTCGTAACTGACGTCACTATGCGGAATAAAATGTGATATTTTTTCTGACGAGCAGTTGTTTGTGTTTGTGAGGCGGAGCATCAGCGTAACCGAGCGAATACGAATCTAAATGACTACTTTTTATCCGAATAATACATACTATTTTTCTCCAATCATCTGAGATGATTAATTTTTCATTATTATAATGATCTTTATAAACATTTAATATCAATTTTAAATCGTCTTTCAAATAAAAAATAACAGTGCAATCATGGCTATTGTTTGGATTTTAATGAAACGTCAAATTGATTAATAAACACTTGACAGATGTCATTTCACTTTTACAGTCGGAGGATGACAATAGTATATTATGTTACAAGGAATAATAGAAGGCGAACATTATTTGTTGAGCCCAGAAGTTTACACTGGGCGTAAACACCTGCTTAGGTCAAATAGGTATAGCTAGAAAAGTTTCTATATGCGTTTTCTAAAGCGTCTATATGCAGAAGCAGAAAAATAACCTGGAAGATATTGCCCTAATAAACAGACATTTTCCTCTAGCCATCGTCGGTTACGAGATTTAGGATCTTTTCCCACTGTTTTAGCAGATTTGGAGGCTGTTAGAACAGTTAGAACTCCTTAACTAGAAGAATTAATTTTTGAAATTGTTGAAGACGACGCTGCAACTAGTTCACGATGAATTGCAGGAGATCATCATGTTTATAAAAAAAATTGTATGGATAGTACTTTGAGAAAATTTATTCGTATTATAACGACATCACATTCAAAGTGTCAGGTATTTTTAGAAGCTGCCTTTGAACTGCGGCGATTGTTTTGTCAATCATCCATGCAATTAAACAAACACGACATCAACATCTATCTTTTTGTAATGTTTGGGCTGATATCATTGGTGATAACTTAAGGTATTTAGATCTTTTTTTTTGCTATCACCGATTTTTAACGGACTAACATATCGATATTTTTTGGAAGCAGAATTACTAACATTTTTAGAAGACGTCCTATTAGCGATTGGACAACGATCGAACGATCATGGTTCATCCATGATGGAGCTTCGCCTCATTTCAGCTTGATAGCCAGATAATGTCTTAACAATATTTACCCTGGATGCAGGATTGCAAGAGCGGAACCAGAAGCATGGCCAGCTAGAAGTCCTGACTGCAACCCGCTTGATTTTTATTTGTGGAGTTACTTAAAGACTAGAGAGAGATCCCCTAAAGGGCTACAATTGAAGAAATAGAAGTATAGCGGGAAAAAATTGAACAGAGTTTTCAAACTACCTATTAGAAACACGCCGGGAATACTAGAACGAGTACGGTATGCGAAGACTTTGCGAAGCCTTTATTACAACCGAAGGTACTCATTTTGACTATTCTATATGATTGTTTTGTTTTATTTTAAAAGCTAAATTTAAATAAGAATGACTTGTCATCACATCTTGTCGCCACATTTGGAGGCTCGTACCTCCTTGAGGAAGCAATTTCAGAGTTCCCTCGAATAAACTTTTCTTATATTGGGAATTTTTATTTTGGCTATACCTCATAGATACACTCTGTATATTAAACGCAAACTTTTATTTTCTCTATCTCTTTTTGAGGTGGAAACAAAATGGAGAAACTAGAGTTCGTATGGAAAAGTGCAAATTTGACAAAGAATACGAATTTAATTTCAGGTTTTATATATTAGGTCCCGATTCTCGAGTCGTGCGAATACATGTGTATGTGGAAATGACGAAATAATGACTCTAGTTCTTTATAGCTAGATAACTGTCAAACTACGTCATATATGAATCTTTTCGCATGACTGGAGAATCAGGCCCCAGCAGGCTATTGCTGTTATTCTTTTTACCATAATAATAAAAATAAAAATGAAAATGGTAGGTAATAAAATAAATAAATAATAATAATAATAAAAAAGTTAAAATTTACTGGGATGTGGAGATTATCACAGATAGGCCTGTAAAAAAAACAATTTTCATCGACTTTACAGTTCCGCTAGATGAGAACATTGAAAGAACACATAACGGTAAGATAACCAAATATGATGAGTTAGCCCAAGAAGTCAAGCAAATTTGGCAACTAAATAAGGTTATCATGATGCCGATAGTCATCTCGGCAAATGGTTTGGTGCACAAAAAACTTGCTTCTTATCTGGAACAATTACAACTGAGCCTACAGCTAATAGGACCAATGCAGAAATTAGTAGCCACCTCTTACGTCCTTGGATATCCCTTATGTACGAGCTACACCCAGAGTAATCTGTGAAATTAATAAAAAAAAAGTAATGATAATAATTATAATAATAATAATAATAATAATAATAATAATAATAATAATAATAATAATAATAATAATAATAATAATAATGATAATGCACAGAGAAAGATGATGTACAAATACCCCAGGGTGCAAATTTTTTACATCATACGTTTGTGAGCTTATACGAATAGATGTGAATGAAAAGAAACGTATACGTTTGGAAAAATGTCGATTTTTGTAGGCTCTACATAAATGGTTTACGAATATTCTCAACTATGCGTATGTTACTGTCGACTATGCGTATGTGTAAAAAATTATTAATTTCTGGTATAGGTTGTTCCATAGGTTGTTAAAAAAACGTAGATTTTAGCGTAGAAATAAAAAATATCAAAAACTATAGGGTATTCCATTTAAAATAAGAAAGTTGAAAGCCATTTCCAGTATAATTGGAAGTGCCAGAAAAACCGTAACGAAATTCCTTGTAAGCAAATTTCTTTAACATTTTAATGAATGGGTTAGCTGAATCACCCTGTATACTTACATCTGTGATTTACCTATAGAATATTATTGAAATAAATAAATAAAATAAGTAAGTAAATGTGTAAGCAACGATGGAAAGTTTTACATATTAAAAAAATGCAGTTGATGATTTAAATATACTGTAATTTAGGTATTACTTACACAATGTAATAATAAATTACACAATTTATTGCATAACTTCTCTTCATCATCAGATGTTATGCACAATTGCATAACATCTTTGGGTAAATTCGTTGTATTAGGAACGGACTTAAGTTAATTTAAAAAATTTAAAAATATATTTTTTGTAAAACTAATTGATGGCAAGGCACACAGTTTAACCTTTCTATTATACGCCAATATCCATTGACCGTGGTCATGACCTGGGATGGTTTGGGGCCGAGGGGGATTATCACTCTTTACCTTCCACATCGTTGTAGGCCTGGATTGCCTTGTAGAGGTCACCGATCCTTCACCAACCCGGATCACAAAATGATAGGTTTGGCGATTCGTGGGGTCTCCTTCTTTCCTGGCTCTACCCTTGCAGGCTAGACAGGATCTTCTGGCGACCTCATGTCTTCTTCGCCTGCATGTCTAACCCACCGGGGGTAGTCTGTCTCGAGCGGGGGCGGCAAGTGCAGCTCCCGTCCTGGATGGTGGTTTGGGGTAAGTCAAGAGTGGCTGTGTAGCCGAGGATGCACCTCTAAAGGAGCCAACTGACCCATTAATTTTGTGCAAGGTAAGGGAAGGGTACTCGAAGTGAGACCGCCACCGCTGTCGGGGGTCGCGGCTTGAAGGGAGGTGTGGGGGTAGTTTTTTTAATCGGTTGGTAGACCCTCTACGCTTGTTCTGGGTAGAATCTAAAATATAAGAGTTTAAGGTAGCCATTCACGCTCAGTTTTTCATCAGTTTTCTATAAACAGTCCTTCAGCTCAGTCCAAAATTGAACGTGAAGGGAGGCACCATTTCCGGCCTGTCTCAGTCCTGGCGCGGATTGAAGAAATTAAATCGGGCAACTATTTTGGGGCGGCTCGAAACGCGGCACAGGCAAGATCTGTGCGTGTAGCTGTGCTTCAGTTCTCAGTTTGCGATTAGCAAGAGAGCGTCGAGACTAATTTACGTGGGCGAAAGCGAGAGGTGCGTGACACTCTCAGTTTCGTTTGCAATCCTCAGTAGGTACTGCATTTTGGGTTGTTAAAAGCAGTAAGTACATTTTAACATGTTATAATATTATATTGTATAACAATTATTATTGCAGATATAACATGGCATCTCCTCCTTTTTTTCCTTCGAGTTTCACGTTCTATTTCGTCGGTTTTTGCTAATAATAGCAGGGCATTTACTTTTTTTTTTTACTTAAACTCATTTTTTGTCAAAACGCAGTCGGTAACTTTTCGTAATAAAAGGAATACATTTTCACAAGTCTAAATTTCGACACTTTTCGAAATAAAATGAATAAAGTAAACAACAGTCTTCAGTTTCGGACTGAACGTGCAGGTTCAACGCATATCATCAGTCTGGAAGCGCGCGCCGTGCCGTCAGTCCAGGCGCGCAGGCAATAACTGTACGTGAAGGACTACCTTTACACTCATCCTAAGTCCAGTAGTTGCAGTCTTAGCCGCTTGTGTATAGCGTCCGCATCGAGTTCGTAGTCCACGACTTTCCGGATTAGCGGGTTGCTGTGCGGGACTTAGTCTAGGTCCCCGTATATATCCGCTGTTCTCACGTACCAGGGGTCCCTACCGCAGTCGCCAGCGCAATATTTTCGACGGCCTTTTTCACATAATGTCAATTGGGATTGGATGACTATCTTGATCAGGGTTGCCATATTCCTTAGGCTGAGCTCGCTGGTGCGGCACAACATCGAGTATAGCTTGGCTCTGACCAGTTTCTCCTTTGCTACAACTTTCTCTTGTGGTGTTTCCACCGCAGCTTCTTATCCAGGTTTTCCCTAGATAAGGAACGGTGTCTCTCTACTCGATGTCGGCCCCGTTCATGTTGATGTGTCCAACTGGTGTCTGTTTGTATCTGCGAGAAAAGAGAATAGCATTAGACTTGTCAAGATTTATACTTACCTACTTTCCAGTTGTTGCACCAGTCTTTAAGAAGGAACACCGCCTGTTGGAGATACCTCGTTACTATTCTGGCCCGGGGAGACCGTGAATGGGGTGACAAGACGGTGCATTGGGGGACTCCGGCCTCTAACGGACGATACTCCGATAGGCCACTTTCTACCTTCGTTCTAAACTATCTTCTCGAAGGTACGTCTGGATGAGCTTAGCCATCGCGGCAGAATAGCCCGCGTCGATCATCTTGACCAGCAGGTCGTCGTGCCATAGCTTGTCGAAAGGTTTGGCGACATCCAGGAAAATCGCGTCTGTGACCTATTTTCGGCTGAATTCTTCGATTACGTGTTCTACTAACCTCACGACTTGTTGTTCGGTGGAGTGTTCTCTCCTGAAAGCGAACTGCTCGTCGGGGATGATTCGTAGTTCGTCCGCTAGTCCTTGCGGCTGCTGCGGGCTTCTTTGTTTGTGGCGGAGTTTGCGTTGGTTTCTTGGTTGCCGCGGGCTTCGGGAAGAGCGGGCAACCCGGGTAGCTGGCCGGGTGCGGTTTTTCGCAGTTGGCGCATTTAGTCGGAGTGTCCCTCGTCTTGCGTCACTTCATGGTCGCGTGGCTCACCGCATTTCAAGCACTTGTTCTATGTGGTGCATCGGCTCTGTCCGTATTAGAACTTTTAGCATTGGTAACACCGCGACACCTCTTGCTGCTGTCTCTTTTCTACTATAGTTACTCCATCTTTTTAAACTTTCATACACCCTATACATTCACGTATTCGGATTTAGCGTGATTTTTTTGTAGTAAATGGTTACTTTCATTATTTTCAATATTTTAAATTTGAATTTTGTCATGTTTCTAAGCTAAACTTTGGATAATGATTTTATAAAACTTTCTTTAACATCTTATTTGCGATATTAGTCTGTTTTTTTTAGAAAAACTGGATATTTTTATATTGCGCAAGCCATAACATTCCTTACTTTAATAAAATATAATTTTGAAAAAAATCTCTTTTTCTTTTTTAACAGTAATACAAATAATGCTAGGGTTGGACAGAAACTATATTAAAATTTTAAAAAATTGTTAAATTAAAACTCTAAAAATTTAAAATTGTACCAAAAAATATGTTGAACAAAAAAATCATGGTGAATTCAAATATGTAAAAATATTCACGGTCTACATACATATCTATTTAGGGGTTTATACAAAAAAATTTAATCAAGATACCAAAAAAACCAAAAAAAAATGTTTGTAGTGAAATGATTACTCTTTGTAAACTGTAGTTGCAGACGTTAAACCATCGTTCGTTATTTTCATGTAGTAGCAAATCCATAAAGAACTAGGCAAAGTCCAATTTCATATAAATATTAAGTATATAGCATGTTTCCATCATACACATTACTATTTTTATTTCGTATTGGCAGAGACGAATGGACAACAGTCTTATAATTTAATATACATACAACAAAGTAAAGAAAATATAAAATTCTCTTTCGAAGATTTGTTCCACTGGTCATAAAGAATAACTTATAGTTGATATTCCTCTTGAGTGAACATTTTAAATAAATTTTTGTTTCAAATTTTAGATGTGACTTTTGTATTAGAGGGTCAGCAAAATTTAATTAGGTACTTAATTAATTATCATATGTATATTATCATATGTATAGTCACTGTCAACAGGAGAATGCCTTTTCCAACAGGAGAAGAGGCAGAGTGGAAAAATGTGACAGTACTCATCAAAATGTTATAAAAGTATTAAATAGTTTCGATATTTCAATATTTTTCATATCCTTATTATTTTTCTGATGTAGATATAACATTTTTCACAAATTTGTCGTTAGACTCGAGAACATTCGATAAGCTGCTAAATGGAAGGTAAAAAGGTAGAATGTTTAAATTTGATGAATTGCTGGTGAAATGTATCTACAATAAAAATTAAAGAAAATTTCTTGTAGGTAATTACAAAAAAACCTTACAAAACTGAAAATAGTTAAAAAATCAATTTAAATAAATTTCAAAAAAACTTCAAGAGTAATATCAATGACCATAATTATGGTGAATAAAATAATACTATAATCAAAGGTCTACATAAACTTTGCTATAATACTCTTGACAATATTTAGGTATACAGTACTAAGCTAATATAAAATATTGATTCCCAACACTTAAAAATAGTTGGCAATCTGATACTTACTCTGATACTTATTCCAACATTTCCAACTAATATCAAACCAATTTTTCGATCAATAATGTTAAATTCGAAAAATTACGTGATGTTAGTATAGCCACATATCTATTTTGCAGAATTATGTTGGAGTATGGAGGATGTAGGTAGGTAATGAACTTCGAAGAACCAAGGTTTTTTCGCTGAGTTTTAAAGATCATGGCGGAGTGTGCCATTAGCGGTAATGGCAGGTAAATAGAAGTAATATAATGTATTATGATTTTTGGGTATGTTCTCTTCAAATAAAACAATGTAACTGTTCCAGATATACCGGTATGAAGTTGATGTTAACTTTGTTATTTTAAATGGAACTCCCTATATATTATTATATTTTAAGAGGGGGCGGGATATTATTATTTTGCGGGCCGCATTTGCGTCTCAGGATCGACTTACGTTGGTAGGCCCTAACCATCATTCAGTGTTGGAATGAGGAAAACCTGGAAAACCTCATTAGTTAGGGGGATAGTCAAACATCAACTGATTTTAATCTCTCACATTAACAAAGTTGACATTCTTCCCATCCAAGCCATCACGAGGATGGTTGCAAACCCATTAAATTGTATGCTAAATTACCGCAAATGAATGCTCGATATCGTTTACTTTGTTTTTGTTTGCTTTTGTAAAAATGTTATAAAAATTGTTTATACTTTGCTTTTTTGTTAATCCGGTATATATCCTCTAATAATAGAGATAATAAAGCAAATAAAAAAAGTTAATGTTCCGAAAAGATGAGGCCAGAGTTACCTATTAATTGTAACTTGTTATTGTTGCTCGTGCACACCACAGGGTGTTACGAATCATTGGACCAAAACCCAACGTCGTCTAACAGTCGGTATCTGTTCAAAAATGACTTTTTATTTAAAAAATTAGTAGACAGTAATATTCCAGAAGAGCCAACCTATATTCCAAGAAAAAGATCATCCAAATCGAACAAACGATTTAGAAGAAAATTAACGTCAAACTTAATGTTAATTTCTGGTGATGCGATAATTCTTGTGGGGGTGTGTATATAGAGCGTTCCATTTAAAATAACAAAGTTGACGCCAACTTCCGGTATAAGCGAAGGAGCTACAGGAATGCCATTATTTTATTTGAGGAGCCAAAAATCCTAGATAATTTTTTTTTTATAAAACTACAGTTAAGATTCCTCAGAGGTCAAGATATTTTGTAAAAATTCTTTACAGTACTAACGTCGTGTTCATATAATTTGGTCCACTACGTTCTGAACTGTGTTATCAAACAGCTAATATCAAGAAAAATAATTATAGTCCGGTAAGATATACCAATAAGGTCCACTTTGGATGGAATATTAAACACATAGCAACATTTAAACATTTCATTGAATTTTATTGTTTTATAAAATAAAATTACATACTTCAGAGGAAAATACTTTGAATATAACATATAAACAATTGCCGTCAATATTGTTTGATAAAAAGGAATCATTTTTAGATTGTGGTGTGATGAACTCAAGCAGAAGGTAAGTATAGAGTTGAATACAATACGGAAGCTATTCAACCCCCTTTTAGATACGTCCTCTCTAATCAGCAGTTCATATTTGTATATAATTTGTTCGTATAAAAGAGGTCTCCGATGTATCGCTTACAATGTGACAGCCGGTCCAGGGAGACGAAGAGCTACAATAGACCAGCCTCTAGCAGGAACTCGGGCGACGAACGATCTGTTTATATAACCATATGTATATCGTACGCATGAATACTTTTAAAAGGGTCACTTATCTTTACATTCCTGGATTTCTGCTCCATTCAGTGCCGTTTTGCCGACCTGCTCCGGCCCTTTATGTAGTGTGATTTCTTTACAGTCGAAAATTGAACAACATTGGGGGGATCAAATATGCTTTTATATCGACTGCTTGGTATTACGACCCGTTTATGTAGAAAGTAATGCCTTAAAATATGTACTTAATGAGTCATATAACAGTATATTAAGGCAAAATAGATGTTCTTATAGATGGTAGAACTTTGAACAGCATGAATCGATTTAAGTACACGAACAAAATTTGTTCTCGTGTCATACTTTTTCCCTGGTTGTACGTATTCAGTAATAGCTATTTACGTGTCAAAATTAGAAAGTAGTACTTTATAGGATGAGCAGGCAAGCTTCAAACGAAAAGCATGACAACCCTGTAAATACACTTTCTGAGTGTGGCGCGTACAATATGTTTTGTGCTGCCGCTAGTAATTTGACAATAACAGAATATTTTATATATATTTTATTGGTTATAAATTATTTCAAAAATAGAATTTATCTCT
Source organism: Pogonocherus hispidulus (assembly GCA_963924545.1). Classification (NCBI taxonomy): domain Eukaryota; kingdom Metazoa; phylum Arthropoda; class Insecta; order Coleoptera; family Cerambycidae; genus Pogonocherus; species Pogonocherus hispidulus. Next base: position 45,143,482 of record OZ004692.1, on the reverse strand, counting down.
TATTAAAATTTATGTTGAAAGTGCAGTTATGCAAAGTACAAAGCAGTTCATTTTTTATAGGAATCAGGGTAACTCAAAAAATGTAAAAGGTAATGACCCATAATTACACATCAGTCTCGACCTCCTTCTTCAAGGCTAGGTTGATCAATTCAGTTCAATTCAATTGTCACATGTTTTCATGGATGATTTACATTCAAAAAACAAATAACATTGATGCGTTGAAGGAAAGAATAAGATATGAAATCAGGGCAAAAACACCAGATATGTTACCTAATGTAAGGGACGAAACCCATCACAGATTAGGATGTTGCCAGCAAGTAAATGGTGCACATTTTGAGCAATTATTACGTTGAAAAGTAATTAAACTTAACAATTACATTTTAATGTTATGCAACCTTTTGAAAAATACTCGGAAAAATATTAAATGTGATCAGTACGCTGGAATCGTCTTTCTGCCACCTTTCTAATGAGGGGTCACACGCCATAGTGTTGCATTTGACAAAACAAAGTTGGGGTCGTTTCCGCTCTCCCTGAAGGGCTATATTTCGCATATTGCTTAGAAAAGGTAGGTAAATACATTCAAACGTTGACGTGTCTTGGGAATTTTTCGAAAAATTATTTAGCTCCCCGGTAGCGAATTTATTTCAGTTAAAGTCTCCACCCTGTATATGTGATTTAACTTTACTATTGTTGTTAGTGCTTTGTAAAATCCTTATGCAATTAAATCCTTTATTATTATTATAGCTTTACCGAGCTCTTTCCTCCTTTCCGAACTAGTTTAGCCACGACGTACTTTCCGAGCTAAAAGTGATCGGAACTAGACATTTTGTAGAGTGGCAGCACAAAAGTAGTATGAAATACATAAACACAAAAATGCGTGTAAATCCCTCAAGAGAAAACGCTGCAAGCTACAAAATCAATGTTTTATAATTTTTTGTCATTTTCGCGTAGTTAATAAGTATTGCGAATTAAAAAAATAACTCGGTAACTACACATTATAGTTAGTGTAGCTATTAAAACAATTTTTTGTCCTGACATTATGGAATTGAATTGCACAAAAAATTCGTATTTATAAATTGGTTTTTATATGTGTATAAACTATTTGTATGTTCACCTAATCTAATATATGTATATTACAGTCCTAATACTATATGAAATCAAGTCAATCATGGACATGGACAGATTTAATAATATTTTCTCAAATTTCGTATATGCAATTTAAGCTGCAACCACGTTGCAACGTATGATTTAGGTTGTAATATTGATTTTATTGTTATTAACTTGTATGCACATTCAAATATTATAAATTTGAAACTACATATTTATAAAATAGTCAGTTGAAACCTTTCAAGAGAATTTATTGTAGGTTAATTGCCATGTGACAGTCTTACGAACACATTGCCAATAGACAAAAGTACATGAATAAGCTATGGAAGTCGGTAATAGATTTTGTAAAACTATGTAGGAAATTAATACATTTTTTTGTTTCAATAATTGATTATCAAGATAATTAGATGTCTAGATGTCATTTATAGCCTGAGCTTGTTCAGTTAAGTATGCAAAGGTTACATTTGTCTATTTCTCTGTACGGTGAAAAGTTAGCGGATGGCTGCCTAGTTCACAGTCCATCGAGACATCCATCAGTGAACTTAACCGTGATTGAGTCGGGAACCGACCAATACATAATATATGTGGCCACTGTCGTCCGCAATATGTTCAGGGCTCTTGTTCATGTAGTCAAAATGTCACACACTTTGAAGTACCACTAATGACTTTACGAATCCAATTTAAAGTTATAAATATTATTCGCGTTTTATTAAATGGGTCCAAAATGAAGTAATAAAGATATACACTTACATTTATATTATAATAACATCTTTGTAAATATTGTGATTATATGTATACATAATAGATGAATACGTCTCCAGCTTTGTGCTCATGCTAGTATGGGAACTTCTAATTGGTGCCTTTTTTATTTCAAAACTCAATGATTAAAATTTTTAATAATCTCTTTTTTAAAATTTATTACATTTTGTTAAATTTATTTAAGTTAGTATTATACAAAATATATCTAATACTGTACAGAATGTGTTGAATGTTATAAATTTTTACTCACGAGTCGAGAAAAGAGAAAACGAGTAATTGTTTTATTCTGTTTTGAAATTTTCATTTGGTCCTTAATATAAGGAGTCAAAGTTATAGTACGGAGATCAAGAGTAGATGCAAGGTTATAGTACTGACTTTCCCATGCGCGATTTTGTGCCGCGATTTTTAAGAATTTGGATACACAAGATTTATCGCTTCGATAAATTGTACCAAATAATCGTTAGATAAATCGCTAAGAAATTTCTGGCAGATAAATCGCGCTCGAGCTACTAACGCAAAGTTTTATTGGAGCGATATATCTTGAATTTGGTTAAATTTGTTCAATTTATCGGGGATCTTTGGTAATTTCGAAAAATATAACCGATTGTTCGCTTGCAATATGAGGTGTAATGTAAATAGTCAGTGCATGGTTGCTTTGTTTTATCTCTATATAGTGCAATTAAGCCACTGATAAATTCTTTACTTGCCATTCTGTGTATAAATACGTTTGATAAAAAATATATGTGTAATGCACGAGTCGACAACTAATTGTCAAATTGCCAAATGTCGACCGTGACATTTGTCTGCCCAATTAATCGTTATGTTAATATTGTGACTACAAACTATCGCTCAATAGTTATTTTCCTAACAAGTGTGGAAGGTGATACTTTTCCGCAAGCGACTGCAGTTGTCCGAACGACGAGAAGCGGAGTTCGGACAAGCAGTGAGTGCGGAAAAGACACCTTCCACATGTGTTAGGAACAACGTTTTTTCTACGTGCGTGAAGAAAATTGACATAAGAAAAATAAATATTTTAATTGAACAGCACACAATGCTGTCTAATAATTAGAAGTGTCAAGCATTCCTTTTTCTTTATGTCAAAATCTGAACAGTGACAACATGATTTTTTGGAATTAAGATAATATTATGATCACATTGCAAGTAATACATAGGTATTTATTTTCCGCACTAGTGCGGAAAAGTGCAATTTTCTACACTCAAATGCGTGCAGAAAATTGTAACTTTCCACACGCCCGTAGAAAAATACCATTTTTCAAGATTATTCCTTAACGGTACTACTTTCAAACTAGAATTATGGACAAAATTAATCGAATAAGCAATACCTATAATGTTTTTCCAAAAGCAAAATCCTGCAAAAATCCTGCTAAAAACAGGCGGCATTAGCGTCTGAAGAAAGATGGGTGGACACTTTTTCAGCAAATCCTTTATTTTATATGCTTAGTTATGTATAAATCATTTCAATGAAACCCTGTTCTTTTGTTACTATACGCGATTCATTTTAAGATCGTAGTGCCAAAACGGCTGTAGCCTATACTAACCTTGGACCACTGACACTGACGTTTGAAATTGTATTCATCAAAGATTTGTTGTCGAGAACTTTAAACCAGGTAAAAATCTTGTAAAACTATTTTGGAAGGGGTAAGTAGTGATTTAAAATTAAAATAGATTTCAATATTTTTCGACCATTCAATCTGAAAATGAAACATAACCTCAAAATATGTCAAATTCTTTATTGGACATACGGCATACATACCTTTATGGAAATAGTCATTCTTAGAGAAAAGTAAAGAGCATACACTCTACTTTGCGTTCTTTAGCTTCTTTATCCATAGTTGTCTCCTGTATCTCTTTAATGCCCAACTTATAGTTTCCACGATAGCTCCAGATTTTCCCGTTTTTGGAAAAGTATGAAACTGATCTCGGGGTTTTTCTTTGTCCAAGAGGAACAATGACACTCACAACAATAATGATTCATATCTAATCAAAGCAATTAACAAGGGATATTTCAAAATTCACAATATACATACATACGCAAAACTGAGATAAAGGTCCATGTGTTAGTTGTGCGTGCCGCCAGTAGGTAACGTATTGCTTAGCAAGAATCGCCATCTGGATAGTATGTCATATTCTTTTGGGACATAGAGTTTACTTTGACATCACCATTTTCACAAAAATAAACATTGATTGATCAATCAATCAAGCGACTAATCAACTTACCAATCAATCGATCACGCATCCATTCGACCTATTAATTAATCAACCAAACGACTGACCGACCGACCGACCAACCCATAAATAAATCAATAACTCCATCAATCAGTATATGAATCCATCGATTAATCCGTCAGTCAATCCTTCTTCGATTGATCCATTTTGAAGCGTGTGCAAGACTGATTTACTACTTTAAAGACAAACAGGGTTTGCTGCTTCTGCCAATCTTAGAAACAATACAGACATGCCACAAGTGCTTGAAAAATTTTTCAATTAACACTAATAATAACAATATTTAAAATAACATTTTGTGGTACGCCGTGGTGCTGATGTGAGTTCGTAGATAACATCGATTACCATACTTCTTTAGAAATTAAATTATGTTACTTACGCATGTATTTATCAAACAATTATGTACGCTGGGCGGACGATGGCTACATGTTTCCAACATTTCGCTGGAATAAATCAGTTTTCTTTTCTTCAGCGGTAATAAATTAATATTCATGCGTCAACTTGAGCAATTTTTACAGAATAAAAGAACAAATAAAATTTTATTTCAGCTTTGCGCATACAATGGAGCTAAAGTAGAGACTGGAGTAACAATTAAATTACATAAAAAGTGCGGTTTAAAATTTTAATCGAATTTAAGACACGTTCAGCCAGAAATTCTTAAAGTAATATTTCTTTCCTCATTTGAAATTCATGACACCGAACAACTTAACCAGTAAATTAAGAAATTAACGTATTCCCACTTGCATGGTTTATTGTGGCTTTATTTATTCACGCTTTGCTCTGCTGGGAATCATGCATTGTATATTATAAACCATTTCGTGAAATGTCAGGTCATTAGTTTTTCGGTGTTCTTAGATTTAATATTGAATCATTTTCTGTAAATTTATGACATAGGTACACATATACAGTGAGCTTAAACAGGGCGGAATAAATTAGTTTAAAATTTTTATTTTTAGTCGCGCATTTTTAAACTAATTTTCATATATACACGGTGACCAAAATAAAGATATCACGTGATACTTCAGTTTATTAAAATAAAACCCCCATTTTTTATTTAATTTTTTGGATTATATGCAAAACTGAGTATATTTCATGTATCATATTATATCTCTATCTCCGAATTAAATTGTTTTCGAGAAAAATCAATTTTATAAAGAAAATCTTTAAATTTATTTAATTCTAAATAATAAATTACAAAATGTCTTGAAACTTGTGGAAATTTATTTTAATAATTGTTGGAATTGACTGCCAGCAACATTCTGGGAATATCCGAGGCGATCTTCGAATTCTTGCAAAACATTATGAACTACTCGAGCCTGAACTACTTGATTAATCTAATCTCTTACCTTCTTGAGACTTCCAGGTCATCACTATTGTTAGACCTGTTGATATACGCTTTAGATTTTAGGTAGGTCCATAGAAAATAATATAACGGCGTTAAATTAGCTTATCTGGCCGGCAATTTTATTCGACCCCGTCGATCAATCCACCTTCCAAGAAATACTACATATCTAAATATTCACACACCGAGCCAGTATAATGAGCTGGTGCCCCATCCTGTTGATACCATAAGCGAATGCCATTGGGTATGTTCGGATCTTCTGGATTTGGAGATAGTATAGTATAAGTCTTTCAAACCGTTTTGTAAAATTCTAGATATCTTTTTGTTTGTTGTGTATCAAGCATTTAGTTTTTGGAAATATTGTGTGTAACACTCCATTATCCAGTATCGATTATCTGTAGCTCAATATCGTAATTTTGCGATATCATATTCCCGTTTAAGCAAAATGTTATTTGATCTGTTTCACCAATTCTCACAAATGGTGAGGATTGAAAATGCACTTGAATCATTATTTTACAAAATACCAGTTTTTAAGTTCTTGAATTAACTAACTATTTTTATTTAAATAGTTTTAGTACGTATGCTTGACTAATTTAGTTCTCGGCAGCAATAGTGTGTATAACTTTATGTTGGTTATGGTTGGTCGATTATCAAAAGAACTATAACGTGAATTTCGTGTTCTGCCTCTTCTGTGTAATCGTATACCACAACGCATTGTGGATATTTTATCAGTAGTCATAAAACGAATTTTGATTTGTGGCATTTTATATACAACCGAACGCGTTGTGATCATTTTTTTCAATTTTGTGACTATTTTACACTTTTGTCACATTGACTACTTTCGATTTTTGAACCACAATTATACACTTTCTCATAATGAATGGAATTGTATGAACTTGTTTCGATATTCTTTCAACTTCTACTGCTAGTGGTTGGTGTTTTTCTTTCTTTTCTGTATATGTTTTAGCTATATTTTGGTCAGATGGTATTGCAACATCGATGAGGTAACTTTTTATTTTATTTTGAAGTATTGTATCTGGTCTATTATGGGCTACCGTTTTGTCAATTTGTATAGTTATATGCCAGTATGATTTATAATATTTGTTTTCTATTATAGTTGGTAGTGGTGAATATTGGAGATGTGCTTAGGGCTCCTATTGCCGATTATATCACGTCGCGAAAGCTGGCTCCCCCACAACCGAATTTTTGGATGGGACTTTATACAGATTTAACGGCTATCTTTAGGCCATTTTGGTACCCTCTTATATATTTTTCCGCTCGCCTCCAATGGGTTAGTTTGTGGAGGTGTTAGCTTCCGCCTGAAGCTAGCTCCACCACACTTATAAAACATGGTTCGCGTAAACTATTCGCATATTTTTATGCATCAAATTTAACGGCTATTTAAAGGTTCTAGAACGTGCCGTGCCCTATTACAACTGAATTGGACCACCCCACCCAGAGATTGAGAGGACCCCTCATGGGGTACAATTTATTGGTTCGTGGAGAATTAACGGCTATTTTTAGGCTCTTTTGGTACCCTATTATGAATTTTTTCGCTCGCCTCCAAATGGGTTAGTTTGTGGCTAGCTTCCGCTTGAAGTTAGCCCCGCCACACTTTTAAATTTAGTTCACTTAAACTATTCGCATATTTTTATGCATCAGATTTTAATAGATATTTAAAGGCTCTAGAACGTGCCATATTACAACCGAATCGGATCACCCCACCCAGAGATTGGGAGACCCCCTCATAGGGTACAATTTATAGGTCTCCACAAAAATTCGAATTTAGAGATGGGACTTCATTGAGAATTAACGGCTATTTTTAGGCTCTTTTGGTACTCTATTATAATTTTTTCCGCCCGCCTTCAAATGGGTTAGTTTTTTGTGAATTTTTGTGAAGGTCTATAAATTGTAACGTATGAGGGTGTATATATTTCTGGATGGGGTGGTCCGATTCAGTTGCATTAAGGTTTATCCTAGAGCCTTTAAATCTGAAGATAATATGCGAATAGTTTAGGTGCCTCAAAATAGCCGTTAATTATTCTCCATGAAGTTCCATTGAATAAACAGAAGACAAATTTATGTCTGACGGATCGCAGTGGCTATGGACGAGGCATGCGAAAGAAACAAATGACTTTGGCAGAAGTTTATTTATCATCATTAATTTATTATAAATTTACTATAAATTAGACATAAATTTCCTTCCTGTTTTTTCAAAAATAGTTTTAAACTGACATAATATGTGGACAAGTCCTGAATCAAACAGTAACATATTATATATTTTTGAAAAGAGAAAAATTTAAAGAGGCTAAGTATACACAAATATATAGGGTGTCCCATTTAAAAAAATCTTGTATTTAGTGATTTCCGTTATTCAATTGTTTTTTTAATACAGTATTATAAATATTTATAAAAAGCTAAAACTTTTGTTTTACAAACTTTTTTGTAATTTCAATAATAAAATCATAAGTTGTCGGATTATAGTGACTAACCATGTATACATATAAGATACACAATGATAAATAAATATGGTAAATTGGAAGAATTTGTAATTTTCTAAAATTTATATTTATTAATCATTTTTAATTTTATGAACCGCCTATTAAGAAGACTTCAGCGTAATATAAAAAAGGGAAAAACAAATATGTGCTTACACTCTATTAAAGAAAACGATAGAAAACGATATTAGATAAGTAGGTAGGTAATAGGTAGTTATACCATAAACACATCTTTTCAACTAGTGTCTTTATAGCTTATATTACTATTTAAAGGTGCTATTTCAATGGCTAAGAAAAAATATAGCAGCGAAACAGAGGAATTAAAATATTCTCTGTAGTGAAGAAACATGTTTATTTTAATCCGTAACAGGTAGGTTAGAGTCTCGAACCATTGTTCTTAATATTCTTTATTTCAGCTTCTCACATTAGGTATTCTTATATAAAAGTAATATAAGAAAAAATATGGTGTGTCCTAAACTAAAAGTAAAAATATTAGTAACTACATACAAGGAATTCCAACGAAAATGGACCCATCTTAAATAACTTGGTAGGTACCTATATATTTTTTTTTTTACCAAATTCCCGAGACACCTCGATTTTTATTTGAAGAGGAACACATTTTAAAACTACTAAAATCTATATAGGGTGTCCCAAAATAGAAAGACCTGTATATTCTTATATTTTATATTATTTGGATAACACGTCTTTTTATGGATACATTGATATAGGGCTTTTTAGTACTTTTAAAATGTGCCTCCCTTCAAATCAAGATCGGTGTCTCGGGAATTTGGGTAAAAAAAATTCTATAAGTACCTACCCAGTTATTTTAGGTGACTCTTTCTCATTGGGATTCCCTGTATAATCATTGCTAATGATCTTTTTACCAGTCACCAGACCTAACCGGGATGTAAAAGGGATAATGTGGACGTAAAACGGACGTTTTAGGGAGACCTTTTTTTAACATTGGACGTTTCTGGGACGTCCATCGTACGATCAGTGGACGTCTCCGGGACATCTTCAATGTCCGAACACGACGTTTTAAAATCGTAGGATCCATAGGATGTATTTGTGTTATCAAAGATAACTGACTGTTTTCTGTGGATACTTAGTAGCTTAAGGCCCGTTTTCACGCTCATGCTATTTGTGCAAATTGATTTGTGCATGCAATTTGCGCAAATAGAACTGAAATGTTGTGGTTCGTTTACACGTTCATGCAAATTGCGCAAAATGATTTGTATGATTCCTCCAAATTCTATCCCCAAATCTCTTTGTCCCCAAATTCTATCATGAATTATTTTTCTTTTTTTAGACATATTTTTTGTCAAACAAACAATACTACTAAGTATTAACAGCGAAGTATATGAAAATCACGTGGAGGGTGCACGTAAGAACAAGAATTCGCTACTACTAAGCATACGCCGAGTTGGAGTGTGGTTTACACGTTCATGGATTTGTGCCAACCACATGCAAATTATCTGTCCGATCAGATTTTACTCAAGTCAAATTTTCTGGCTTGTGCAAGTTAACGATTTTGGTTTTCACGCTACAATTTACTTGTACAAACTGGCATGCACAAATCAATTTGTGCAAATTGCATGAGCGTGAAAACGGGCCTTTATAGTTCGTACTCCGGACTTTGCACAGTTATGAAGTTGACTGTCATTTGTATGGTGGTGATTAAACGTTTAAACAGTTTTTTGATATCTTTGTTTTATTTCATATTTTAGAAGCTATTTTGATTTCCCAGTGTTAAAATAAGTAAAAATTGCCTTGTATATATGCTTGGTATGCTCAATGCGCATGTTCGTAGGTACGTTGTAGCACCTGCTTGGAACTTGTATTTTTAGAATATGACATTTTCATTCTCCAGTTTCAATTTCTGTGCTCTCAATACTTCTAATGAATAGTTTCAATAAATCACCCTATGTATGAAACGTGTATTCGTAACTCCACTCGCCGAACACGATTCGCAAACTTTCCTACGCACAAAATAACAGTTTTAACACTAGTTCTAGGTATCATAAATAATCGTTAAATTTAATTAATCCACGTACTCGTATTGATATTTTATTAGCAGTCCATGGTCAAGGTACGCTTTCATAATTATTTCGATCGGATTTTTCGAGCACTATTTCCTGCCCGGAAGCACAGGTGTCCCCTTTAAATAAACACGGCATACATCAGCCCCTTCTGTATAAACGCTAACTCGGCTCTAACATGACAGCTCTTTACACACACGAATATTTTAACCGCATTAAGCCGGAAAATTTACCATAATTATTTTGTCATGAGAACTTACCTACTATGCGACCAAACACTTGTATAGGCTATGTTTATACGTTATAATTGTAGAAAGGGACAAGGGCATTTAATAACTTTCTTGTGTTTAGTTATCAAGAAGGCTATATTGAATATCTAGACTATTGCTTCTACCTCTATCTATGTTACATTTATACATGGTGTTTCTCTTGCTGTTTCATATCTGCAGTGTCGTGTATATACTTGATTAAGTTATTATAATTTGAAAAAAAATTATACCGTTCGAAACAAAATATAAAATTACCAAATGTACTTAGTATACGACATGAAAAGTTATTAAGCATTTATTATTATAGACTCTTTTAGCAAAAAAAATTTATATGAATAGCTATATTCAATAATTGAGATTGGATATGGAGGTGGTCCACTATAAATCTATTTTGCTCTTTAAAACGTCGGGTTGTGTTCATACCCTTTATTCTGGTTATTTTTCTTCTGCTACTTTATTCTGCTGCATTATTTGTTTTCCTATATTCCTGCCTCTGTCAAACATGTTTTCGAAATACTATTTTTTATTTTTTTTTTTAGTTTATACACTGATATTTTGTCGAGAAGGTTCAAGTTTACTATTTATTTTTTATACAGTCCAATATCTATCAGATTAATTTCCAAGTGCAAAAGTTCCTACATGTTTTTTAAAACAGGTGCCCTTTCTTTCTACATTACTCGTACCTACTTGTGTTTTTTTAAATAGCGTTGCATTTCCTTCTCGTTTTAAAAATTCCAAACTTTGGAAAATAAAAGAACAACGCTTTAATCATATTAACATACCATTTGCATACATCAACAGGCAAATAATATTTCTTTCATAAAATAATTCGATATAATTTCTATGAATATTTTTGTTTGTTCACTCATCTGTCACAGAATTTTTAAATCATAGTCTTTCTGCTTTTCTAAAAAGCCTAAAGAAATAGAGGTAGGAAATAATAATTAAATATGCAACATTAAATATTCACAATTAGGTAATTATTAATTATTATTATTAAAACATCACTTGAATCCCAAATACAAAACCAGAGACTGTCCGGAGGAGGGCTTATTACTGGCAGTATTCTGTCATGAAATAATTTTGATTTGTGTGTAACAATGTTGTCTTACCAGTTATTTCAATTGATGGACTATTTAAAGTTGTATTTGTTATTCGCCATAAATTTCATAACGTATATACGTAACGTTAGTAGTGGTGAGAAACACACCGTAGTGCCCTCTTTGGATGTTTCCTACTAACCGTCTGACAATTACTGTCTAATTGATAGACAGATAGCGATGAAGATGCCGGAGTAATGCAGCGCCAATCGGAGCACTTTCCCGTGAAGTAGCTGTTTTCGGCACCTCCTTTAAATGAGTATATACTTAACGTTTATACTTATACATTTTAATATAATATTCTATAGTATAATATTCTATATATTATATTACTTTTTCCATTCCAAAATATTCATATTTTTATATTTTCTAATAAATTCAACTCTTTATTTCAATGAAATTACAGTATACTTAACCAATTGTTGACAATATAGTCATAAGTACATACATTGATATGAGCAAGTGTGAATGCATTTTTACGTACCGAGTGATTCGCCAAAAATCCTAATCCTTAACTTGACTATTTCTTGACTGATTCCAAAATTTAAAAAACCGGATAAAATAATCGTTCTCGAATATTTTGGACGAGATATTGGAAAATCTGTCAACTCCAAATTCAATTATATACAAGGTGATGCTTGAATTTTTAAACGGAACACCCTGTATTTGAATAAGATATATATATATATATATATATATACATTTTCAAAGTATTCATATTTTTGCATTTTCTAATCAATTCAAGGACATCATGTTATTACACTTTTCCTCTTCATTTCATTAAAAGTCTCGTCTACTTATGCAACTGTTGACACCATAATATAGCTATCAGTACATACATAATAATATGATAGTAGTAAGCCTGAATGCATTTTCACACGACAATTTACTGACTCCTATTTTTAAAAATGTACGGTGGTATAACATCTTAATAGTAGCGATATGACATCATAATTGAAAATAATAGTTTATATCTTACCTGCTTTTACATCTGTATCTGCATTTGGTCTGGCTTATATAGTTTCTGCCTATTTCAAATAAAAATGGATGACGTAGTTATTAAAAATCTGTTAACCAATTAAACTACTGGACTGGCCAATAATACAGTTAATAATAATAATAATAATAATAATAATAATAATAATAATAATAATAAAGTGTCTTTATTTAAATTACAAGAAAATATTATAAAGAAATAATTAAACCGAAGTGGCGAGGATTCAACATAGTTGCTCTTCCACCTAACCACTTCACTTAACATAAAAATAAAAAAGGAACATTATATAATATGAAAGCTTAATGAAAGTTAATGAATAGCTTTGTTCGGGTTCTCTAATTCACGAAGTTTCAGAATCTGCGCAGAACTCTCAACGCGTTAACAAAAATACAGAATTGATCAGAACTGGGTCTGGATTCTAGAAACACTAAAACGCGCTTATGCGATTGAAACATACTCTGTTGGTGTAGGTAGTAGTAAATTAAGCAGATATCAGATTAAGCACATGACAGATCAAGTCCGAAGCACAGAAATAAAGACTATAGAATGGAAAAGTCTTACACAGGTTTTGTGATATTTTGAAGTCCGGAAATGAAGGATTCGGTTCGGTACTGATTCGGCGCAGTTCAGGTTTGATGATGGAAGTCGGCGTTTTTCTTAGAACTTCGCACGACACACCATGAAGTGACACGATATCTATGAGAGCTCAATAGTATACCGAGTTTCTTCATACACTCTTTAACTTTTACTTCAAGAAAAGAAGAACAGACAATGCAGTTGATATATATAACTTGCTTGGAGTTATATGTAAGTTGTTTGCAATTTATATATAAGTTACCATGTTGTAGTCACAGAAATCGTATGAAAGGTAATATACTTTCTCCATTCTATAGTCTATCTCTTTATGTGGTCCCAAGATATTGATAGACTTTTGGGGGTTATTTTTCATGAAACGCAAACTCCTTATGTTAAAACGAATGTTTTATTAAAATATAATGAATGTGTTTACTGACAAAGAGTTTAAAGAACGCTTTATGTAGGTAATGTAAATAGTATTTTTGGTGATGTAAAATTACCGCTGAATTATTTTAGGGTTAAATGATGTAAATCATGCTTAGGTAATAGGTAATTTTAAATCACTTAAAATACTATTTGCATTACCTACCTAAAATGTTCTTGAAACTCTTTGTCAGTTAACAATTGCATAGTATTTTCAAAAAGTTCTCATTTTTAATATGAGGAGTTTGCAGTTATTGAAAAATAACCTCCAAAAGACAACCACAAAATCCTGAATCGTTCGCGTCAAACTCGACCGCATATTTCAAAGTAGGCATGCTCACAACGGTCAGAATCGGATAATTTGAGAACCCGAACAAACCTTATCAATAAGAATATACCTACCTAGATATGATTAATTTTTTTGAACCCTTTATGTTACGTAATTGTTTAATAGAAGATTATCATCTATATCTTGGAGGTAGTTTATCCATAATCATGGAACCTACCTAATTCCTTAGGAATTCGTTTTCAGGAAGAATGATTAAAATACACGTATGTTTTACTGACTGTACTTTTATTACATGACTTAATTACTGCAGTATTTTACATAAATATAAAAAAAGTACTATATCTTGCTGAACTGTAGACTACGTAGACTTTTTAAAAGAACGAAAATAATAGGAAGCGAATAATTCTAGATAAGTATTTACTATTTTATACTCAGTTGTTTTGAAACATTGGAATAGATTTAATTCTATATTTAAAAAGTTTTTATAGTCGTTGGTACGAATTTTATTTACAATGTGTTATCACTAAATATTTACAAGCGTTTGGCAATGGCTGCTTTTATATTTTGAATAGGACACTGTTAAAAATAATGTCTCCTACATAATTTTAAAGGCAAAAGTAGAAGAATATAGAATACTTGGATAGTAGCTTAACATAAAGACTAGAATATATACGGGGGGTGATATATTTCAATGCTAACTATGGGAATCTCTCATAATATGTATTAATTATATCTTTATTCATAGTATTTTACTTGTGTTGATTATTAAGGGCAATAATAAGTAGGATATAAATATAAGAGTGTGAAGTATAATAATAACTATAGAATTATTATCACTGTTATGTTTATATGTTAGAACAAATCAATTAATAAATATAATAAATTTTTGTCTTGAACGAGTCTTTTTATTTTGGTAGTGAATGAGGTAGTTTTCTTTTACTTTAAATAATAAGAGCAGCATTTTCATGAAACAAAAAATATAAAACTTGTAACTGTTTAATTTATATTAAACCCTTGTATTCTAACCCAAAGTGTTAATTTAAAAAAATAAACTTTTATCAGCAAATTGCAGAACTTTTCTTAAATTACCATATACAGGGTGATTGATTCAAACGGTCCATTAGAAGTATTAGGAGAACCACTCATTATTTTTTTTTGAAAATTTACACACGAATATAGTCGGCTATGCTCTATTCAGTGAAAATATTTTCAAAATGGTTGCACTTCCGGTTATATCGGAAGTAGCTGTCAACTTGATCCTTTTGTAACACAAAAACTGTTAAAGATAGGTACAGGGAATGCTAATAAAGATCGATGTAGAATTTAATTGTGCATCAGAATATGGGAAAAAAATCGGGGCATTGTAAGTATTTAAAATAATGAAGTTTTGATAGTTCGAATTTGTGCTAAAAGGAAGTCGAATTCTGAACACCCTGTACATAATTGGGAAATATCGAAAGCATCAACGTAAAGCCTAAAGCTTCTTTTAGTTGTACTGTTAATATCATTTTCCTGAATTCAAAAAGAACTGCAGGAGAAAATTCAACGTGTTGTGATGCAAAACTCGAAATTTTCAAAAAAAATGAAGTATCCGAAAAACATATGAATTGGTATAGGGAAATTTGATAAAATTTCCCCTAAAATATCCCATATAATCTAAAAATGTAATAAAAAATATACCATTCCATTTAAATTAAGTTGACAGCCACTTCCGGTATAATCGAAAGTGCAACCATTTTGAAAATATTTTCACTGAATAGAGCATAGCCGACTATCTTCATCTGTAAATTTTCAGAAAAAAATAATGAGTGGTTCTCCTAATACTTACTAATAATACTAATGGACTGTTTCAATCAATCACCCTGTATAATATGGACTTACACAAATGAAAATCCCATGCATTGTTTAGAAATCAAAACCACATGATTTCTAATAATGGAACACAATTTATATTTTTTATGATTTGAACGTAAAGTTTTTCGAATAGGTAATTTGTTGTAGAACATGGTCGCTGTTGTTTCAAATAGTGGATAGTAAGGGAGTTATAATAATTCTCTAAAGGTAAGTACTGAATTGAGCATGAAGTAGCCGACTGGCAGGACATTATTTACTTGTACCATTTAGAACCAGTATATCCACCATTTGGTAAAATACTGGTTGCCAATTATAAGTTTAAAATATTCTAACTAAAATGTTTTGAAACAATGTTCAAAATAGTATCCACATTAAAGTAATGATAGAAAGGGACGAGAGATATTATTACTAAGTGGATGTTGTGATCAAACGTCACTTTGAGTATCCTTACTATTATTGGAAATATCACTTACAAATATATTTGGATGTACTTATAATACGATAAAACATTTGAGATTTAGGTACTTTATATCATTGTTAATATTTTCTTTTTTAGTTTAACAGAATGAGAATAGTTATATATGAAACGTCAGTTTACAAGGCGCCATGTATTATGATTTTTTAATGGTAGGATCTTTATTTCTTCTGAATTGGTACCTATATATATTATTCTTTTGTTTCAATTGTAACTTACCCCAAATTATTGAGATATAAATAGGGAATATTAAATCTGGCAATACCAGGTATCCTTTATTAGTAATAAAAAACTATAACTATATAGTGCAAAGATCCTCTATCCCCTTATCTCAGAAAACATAAGAGGAATAGGAAAAATTAAATAGAAAAGTTTTTGATTTTAATTATTAGTATTTAGTTCCTTCTAGGAAGTAAATACTAATAGGACTACTAGGACCTTCTATCCGAATCTGATAAGATCGTGCTTTCAATATTGGGATCAATGGAATGATCACAACCTCCATGGGTTGCAAAACATATTACAGACAATGAAATAGTCGCCACAATGATACAAGCAGAGCTTAAGAGCCTTAATAGTTATTATGAAGATTATATAATATGTCATTAAAAAAATTGTATTAGTACGAAGTTGTGTCTAAACTTGATACCTACCTACTCTAAATCGAATATTCGATATCTTATGTCCTATTTTGGAAAATAAGTTAATAGGCTATTCAAGAAACTAATAAAAATGAAAAATTTATGTAGAAAAAAAAGTTAAATTTTATTTTTTTTGTACCTACCTCTTATCGTTTCTGAGATAATGGGATAAATGATATTTTAAAGATGGGTTGCAAAACATATTGAAAACATTGAAATAGTCACCACAATCATACAAACAGAGCTTATGAGCGTTAACAGTTATTATGAAGATAGAAGTGTAAGAAGATATCTTATGTCCTATTTTTAAAAATAAGATAACACCTAAAAAAATAAATGCAGCCACTGATATAATTCTTGATTGATATGTAATGAACAGTAAAGTGTGATATGTTTAATTACCCTGTAAAAGGATTTGTAAAATTCTGTTAAGTGAGCTTCCAGATAATATATTCATTATTTCTATTATTGCTTACATTGGAACAACCTCTATAACAAAATTATTTACACCGTTTAAAATATACATTCTTATAATATTGCCTAAAATATATTGCACTTTATGTAATTTATAAATAAATAATATCACTTGAGACCAAAATACTGATTTAATTCCGCTTTAATACTGGTGCTAATATTGTTCATTGAATATGCATTGACTAGATATTATGCTCCGATTAGAATAAATATTTACATAATAATTTTAATATCCATGTGATTCTTGTATAAAAAATTGTACTATTCTTGTAATTTACAAGATTATTTTTAACAATACAACAATATACGCAATATCGATATACCTACGCACTTTATTGGCCGCCTAATTATGATTTGTTTACTGAGAAACCATAAATTGGCAGTGTTCAATTTAGCGAAATGTTTATAAAATAGAGCTCCGAATGGAATGGAAATGTCGAATATTGTTGTAATATTAAAAACCTCTAAAGGTACCTTGTGTCGTATATTATTTACAGTGCATTGAGCGTAATGTAATTGTCGAGAGGAGCAAAGCGGGAGTTTCAGCAATTTCGTTCGTCCATTGGAAACTATCCACTTAATTCACTAGTTTACAGAAAATCCGAAGTTGACATCTGGTCAGTGCTGCGCCGCAAATTTCATACGTTTCTGCTTTTGTCGTTGATTACAGAACCAAACGCGAACCACATTTTTCTTCAAGTCCAATTTCTCTGCTATCGCCGCTATTTTTTCACCAGACGGTCTGGGTTGCACTGCAAAGTAAGCTTCTAAACTTCTCTTCTCGGGTGCAGCTATTGACGTTCTTTTCCGTTTCTTCTCACCAGCAGGAAGAACACTTGGTGCATCGGGGTCTCTCCTCTTGTTTTTTGCTTGCGCCTCAGCTTCTTCTAGCCATGCTTGTAAAATTGGTTTGAGAGCTATCATGTTGTTGTGTGATAACGTCAACGATTCGAACCTACATATAGTTGACTGGGATAGTGCACCTACACCAGGTAGTTTCAGGTTAGCTAGGGCTTTTCCAACATCGGCTTGAGTTACACCAAGTTTAATCCTTCTCTGCTTGAAGCGCTCCGCGAAGGCTTCTAACTCCCGTGGATCTGTGTCTGCGTCTGGGTGCAGTCCAGCAACAGCAGCAGCCGCTGCGGCTGCAGCCATAGCCGGGTGGTGGGCACCTGGATGACCTCCATGGTGCCCTGGGTGGTGTCCAGGAGCGCTATGCCCCGACAGGGGGCCGCCATGGTGATGGTGGTTCATGACGTGGTTCATTCCATAGGAGTGCATGTGAGTGGGAGTTTCGGACATTGGTGTTAATGTTGTCATCGACGATGATGATATGGGATCCAACATTTCTAGTCCATCCATGTGTCCCATCTGCAATGAAACATAATTTAGCTTAACTTTAGTTTTAAGGATGGATGAACGTTATTAAAATTATATGAAATGGATAATACATATGGTTAATTTATAATGTATGTATAGGAAACAACAATAAATATCCATTTGGTCAACTGAAATAAATTTTCGTGTTTTTATTTTTTTGTATTTATTATTTTTTCAAGAGCTACTATCTACTACTACTATTGCTAACTCAGAAACGGTAAAATATTCAGGGTGGCTCAAATCACAAAAAAAGTTGTGCAATTTCTTATCGAAGCTTACTCCAATCAGAGGTGAGATATCTCTGTTAGTTCCTGAAATATCCTGAAAAACATGAAAAGTGAGTATTTGTACATTGCCTTGTAACTCATTTATTTTTTAAGATATCTTCATGAAATTTGGTTTTTAGCCATAAGTCCACTTGCTGATTGTGGTGGTGCAGTTAGTTTTTTCTATATTAAGCGATGTTTTAGAGGAGATAATAATTTTTTGGTAATGGACGATATATTATTTTTCCATTTTGCTTTATAGAGAAAAGTATTACGAATTCAATGATATATCACACTGGAGTATTTTTGTTCAGTATGGTCGTGAAAATAGTGACTTATATTTTATTTCATTTTTTCTTCATGATAAGTTCAACTGAACTGTGATATTGTTAGTAGAATAATTTTTCAAACTAATCTATGCACTTTACCATCACAATCAGCGGGTCGATTATGACTAAAAATCAAATTTTATGGAGATATTTCTAAAATAAGGGAGTTACAACGTATTATAGAAATACTCACTTTCATATTTTTTATCTGTTTTTGAAAATATTTAAATTTTAAATATGCCTTCATGCCTAAATGTGTCTTCGTAAATCTTTACAAGCCACGTAACCAGTAACTATTTTTGAAATAGTAAATTTATTTTCTTTACTTTGGCGTCGAAATGTTAGTAACTTTTAAAGGAACTAAAATAATATGAAATGTCCAGATTAAATTAAAACGCAAGGCTACATGTTAATGGTACGTGATTGCTATTAATTTATAATTGATTGTTTTGACATTTAAAGCAACCAATCAGCGATGGCTTTTTCATGAGCATCGGCGAATTGAATGTCACTGTTTACTGTAAACGAACCATTACGATTGATAGCGATATTTGCTATTTTAGCTTTATTCATTAGCTCCGTTACAGTTTTTTGTTTCCGTTTATATTTCATTTTGATTCAATGAACATATCTTACATTTTTGAAATCCATCAGTCTTTTACAGAGGTAAATTACATCGCCTCTCAAATTTCTGGTAAGTTGAAGTAAAAAAAATCTCAAAGTTACTAGTAACTAAAAGTAAGTACTCTAAAAATTCACTAATATTTGAAGAGGGGATACATTTCCACATTATGGGCATTTATATAGGATGTTCTAAAGAAGAGGAATTTACCACAACATATATTTTTTAAATGGATTACTGTGTATTTTCATAAACTTGGACATAAAAACTTCTCACAAATACATCGGTATATGGTGTGATGGTTCCAGCTTTAATAGTGAGAGAGTTATACCTAAAAGAGTGCGTCATAAGCATAATATTTTAGAGAATATTGATTCGTTTCTAAGATACAGACGTTACAAAGTCTTTCTCCAACATATTGCTCTTATGGTAACATTTTTATCCATCAAACCCTATGTCAATGTATTTTTAAGAGGTCGTTTTATTAGAATCTGTAAAAAATAGGTACAGGGTGTTCCATTTAAAAGATATAAGTTCTGGTAAATCTATATTTTTAGGATACCTTGTAATATATGTCAATAATATAAAAATGTGACTCATTTCAAATAAAAATCGATCTATCTTTGGAATTTGTTTGAAAAACATGTATACCAAGTTGTTTAAGGTGGAAAATTTTAGTTGGACCACATTGTACAAGTACGCTTACAGCTTACTACATACCAAATTCAAACAACAATTTTTAAAATTGTATAACTCATTTTCTATACTGGAGGGAATTGGGGTAAATCTTAACTTTCTATGAATTCCTTTTTTAACTTAAATATGAAAACTCTTGTCCCGTGTCGATACGACACACTGATTTTGAGTAAAATTAATTTAAAAATTAGATCACTTTCCGCAGTTGTGAAAAAAATTATTTTTCAGTGTTGAATCTAGTGTTCTTATGCATTGCAAAGACAATATGTAATTTTAATAATAATTTTACACGAAAAATGGTGCATCCTATCGATATATGATTATGTTTTTCACAACACATGAGTGTTTTTTTGTCGTAGAAACTATTGATTTTTATCTTCAGTTCAGTTTGATCAGTTATTTTAATTGTTCCGTTTAAATTATAAAAGAGTTTCCTACCAATTTATGAAAGATTAATTCTTTTCCTCGTCTTCGTTTCTTTTTTTATTTAATAAACAGAGGCAAATGCCCACCAAAGAATTTCATTAAGTTCTACATCAAGTGTGACGAGAGATTTTGAAGTGATAAAATTTGCAGGGTATTTTATGTAAAATAAGTATCTACCTTTACAAAAAAGGAGGTAGTTTTTCATTCCTAATACTTAAACCCAAATTAAAATATTTATAACAAGTTTAATTTTATCGCCCTAATTTTTAACATAATATATAGGCAAAAGTATATGCTTCCAGATTGTGATAAAATATCCAGGGTGTCCTATTTAATATAAACAAGTAAGTTTATTCCAAACAGGGGCACAATCTATAAAAAATGTAAAAATATATTCCTGACAACCTTTGGCTTTGGATTTGGGGGTTGTCTAATTTATGTGGCATTAATTTTTTTTTAATTTATTATTCGAAGATTTGGTAACGGTGCAAGAAAAAAGTTGCAAGAAAAAAGCGTATGCCGATATATCTTTTAATTTTCGAGATATAAGGCGACAAATGTGATTCTTTTCGATGGGACACCTAGTACATGAAAGCACTTTGTCCTGCAAAATATTTAAATTTTAGCACCCACAAATGTTCCGGGTTTCTCGATGGATAAATACTGACAGGGAACCGCATTTTAGTTTTTCTAATTCATGCTATCTGCGATAATAACATATCTTCAAATTCAGGAATATACGTGGCCACTTTGGTCAACTGACACAACGAATATAATTGAAAGATTGGTCGACTTACCTTAAGGAAGATCAATCTTAATTATTCGAACATCGTAGTCCTCCTTTGGTAGGTGTGATAGATTCCTTATTCATATCGCTTGAGCACACAGTTTAAAGAAAAAAAAGTGATTACGTGGCCTCACTCGGACCGACCTCGAACATGTTTAGTCAAAATTTGTGGAGCGATGCACTTTATTGGGGATAAAACAACAGAGGCGGGCGGGATGCTACCAAAGGAGGACTACGATGTTCGAATAATTAAGATTGATCTTCCTTAAGGTAAGTCGACCAATCTTTCAATTATTCTTCACATCTACGTCCTCCTTTGGTAGGTGTGATAGATGTTGAGAGATATAAAAGTGCTGTGAGTGCGTACAATGTATCTATATATGTATAAATACTTTATTTAACTAGAATAATTATTGAACATAATACTTCGGGCAATAAATGTTGTATTTAGAATTTAAGCATATCATTTTAACAAACAGATAAGAAAAACGTTACAAAATAATACAAATAATAATCAATGGTGCTGGATCACTGCCTCTATGAACGCACCGGGCTCAGGACACAACGGTCTATTATAAAATGTATTGAAAACTTGTGATGATTGTGACCAGCCTGCCGTATGTTTTATGGTATCGATATTAAGTCCTCTTCTAAAAGCCGTGGAGGAAGCGGCATGCCTTACTGAATGTCCTGTGAAAATTTTCGTGTCAATACCGCTTTGCATTAAAACCTCTTTTATCCAACGGCTGATAGTTTGAGTGGTTGCAGGTTTAATTGGGCTTTTATGGGTAAGTATGAGGGAATTTGTTTTATTTCTAGAAGTCTCTGTTCTATTAATGTAATGCATAATTGTGGTTGAGACACAATTCAGGTCCTTCTCTAAAGTATGGAAATGTTAGGAACGGTTGTTTCCTGTTTGGACCCGAGGTTTTGATCCTTTCGGATATTTTAATTTCTATTTTATCATCATACTCCATGATGTTTTCTACGGTAATTTTAGACTACAGCACTCTATGTGCTGTAGTTAGCGCCAACAGGGTTACTAATTTTAATGTTAAATTTTTCAAGCTAATGTCTTGTAATGGATACCACCTTGCTAAGATTTTTAGTACAGCGGATGGGTCCCAAATATATGAGTATTTTGGTGCAGAGGGGTTTGTATTATAGGCCCCTTTTAGAAATCTTTTAATTATTTTTCCATCTTGGCTATCAAAGTCAAATATTAAGGATAGGGCAAACCTATACGTGTTCAAGGATGAATATGACAATTTTTCGTTTAACATTTTCAACAAAAATTTGAGAATATGATTTATATCGTAAGATGTTGGGTCAAATTTCTCCTCTACACAAAAATCCCACCATTTTTTAAAACTGCATGTATATTGCTGTATGGTTTTCTCAGAGAGAGATAAGATCATTGTAGGAATAGCTTCCTCTGGTACCCTTTTCGCGAACACCTGCCAGATAAGGGCCCTGCCACCAGGGAAAGGTCCTGGTGTAGGGGATGACATTCTCTGAAAGGAGACAACAGTAAGGATTTACTGGGAGAAAACACCAGGGATTTTTCAAGCAACAGGTTGTGAAAAACTGAGTATCAGGATTGGGTAGGCCAATCTGGTACTACTAAAATTCCTGTAGCTTTATCTGATATTATTTTGTGTAGGACTCTGGCAATTATTGCGAATGGTGGAAAGGCATAGAAAAAATACTTATTCCAATTTATAGTGAAAGCATCTGTGGCTACAGAATTTGGATCTGGACCCCATGAAACAAATAATTTACATTTTTTATTTTTTGTTGTAGCGAATAAATCAATTTCTGGTTTTTGGAAAGTTCTAACCATTTTCCTAAATGCTTTCGGGTTTAATTCATACTCTGTGTCCTCAGATTTAATTCTGGAAAGTCTGTCTGCATTGATATTCTCTTTCGAACATATGTAGGATGCGTGGACAATAATATTACGCATTTCACACCATTGCCATAATTTTCTTGCTATATTATGTAAATGAGAGTAACGAGTACTGCCCATTTTATTTATGCACGCTACGACTGTAAGATTGTCGATACGTAGCAAAATATAACAGTTATTTAATGATTTTGCGAACGATTTTAGAGTGTAAAAGGCAGCACAAATTTCGAGCCAGTTAATATGTTTTTTGCTTTGTTCAGGGTTCCAAAAGCCCCTCGCCTCCTCACCTTCACAAAAACCACCCCAGCCTGTAGTAGATGCATCAGAAAATATTTCTAAGGCATGTGATTTATTTATTATTTCTTTTGTACAATTATATATATTAATTAACCACCATTTAAAATCCAGTTGAAGTGCGCTAGGAATATGCATAGTTGCATTGAAATTATTGTCATTTTGCCGTAATGCTTTTATCTTTGCAATTTCTAAATTCTTTATATGAAGCCAACTATAACAATGAGTCGGAGCTATTGCAACTAAGCTTCCTATTAAGGATGCTAATACTTTAATTTTACACTTTTCTTTTTTGGAAATTATTTTAAGTTTCATTTCGATGTTGCGAATTTTGTCTTGTGGTATAGTAATTGTTAATTTATTAGTATTGAATACAAAACCTAAGTACTTTAATTCTTGTGATGGAATAATATTGCTTTTTTCAAAGTTTATTAAAAAACCTAGCGACAAAAGCATATGTTTGGTTTGTTCAACAGCAATTTTGCACTTATTATATGTTTCCCCTATAATTAATATGTCATCTAAGTATATCACTAAAATACAACCACTTAATCTTAAACATTTGGCAACAGGTTTCATTAACTTTGTGAAGATGAGGGGAGCAATATTGAGACCAAAGGGTAGACATGTAAATTCATAAACCCTTTTCTTGAATTCAAATCTTAGATATTTTCTAAAAGTTTTATTGATGGGCAAAAGAAAATATGCATCTTTCAAATCGAGATTGGATAAATAGCAATTTTTTGTGAGCAAATTAATAAATGATTTATAACCCTCTAATTTAAAGTGGGGGGCATGTAAGAAGTTATTTAATTTTTTCAGATTTAAAATAAATCTATGACCTCCGTGGGGTTTTTTAACAATGAAATAGGAGGAAAGAAATTCCCCACGTTGATGCTTGCACTTTCTTATTGCACCTTTTTGTAGTAATGACTTTATTTCCTGCTCATATTTAGGATATTCTGATGCTGAAATTCTAACAGAGGGCCTATAATGTTGGTAGGGTTTTGACATAAATGGTATACTTATACCCTTAACCCAATTTAGGATTAAATTGTTGTTTGTCAATTTTTCCCAATTGTCACAAAAATGCCTTAGTCTGCCTGCATACTTTACATCATATACCTGATTTAATTGTATCTCCTGTGGTTTTTGGGACGGAACGATGAGTGTCTCGTTGGTTGACTGGATGTCCCTGTTCTCGAATAACTGAATGTTCTCCTCTTTTCCTTTTTCTCCCTCCCCCCTTTCATTCTGCTCTTGGCGTAACTGCGCTTGAAGTTTAAAGATTTTTTGAATGGAGACTGCAACCGTTTTCTTTCTTCCCTGGGGTTGCTTCTTTTTAATTCTAGTCCTGTTTTCCTTAAAGTCTGGCACGCTTTTACTTTATCCACGAAGAGGGAACCAAACAAATATTCATCAATAGGTGACTGCAAGGATGCTGCCTTACTGTCGAGGTTCATAAATGGGATAATATTTGTTCTTCGCTTCATTGATATTGCATGATGTGCATTAGCAAACATCTTTGCAGATTCAGCTAGTTTTTGAGTCAGTTCATCTGAAAAAATGACTTCTTTATCTGCACTGGCAAGTTTTTCATTCATCAGCTCTCCCAAAACTGTTAAACCTGTGGCCAGTTGTTCCTGTAAGGTAATTAAGAATTTTTCTGACCCCATAATAGCCTCTGGAATTAAATATTTTAGCTCCTCGTTCATTTTAGGGGGATGCAAAGCCTGACAATTTTGTGGAATGGGATATTTGTCACTGAGACCTTTCCTAACTTCCACTGATAGTCCCTGACTCAGATATGATGTCCATCTTGCAACAATTTCGTCATTTAATGTAATTCCCAGTGGCACTATTTCATTAGGATTAATTCCTAAGAGAGGAGTGACGTCCAAATTGTTTTCGGCATGGACCTCAGCAACAGTTGTTTTGGGTAGTGCTGGTGGTAGTCGAGTACTTTAAAGCGTAATATTGCTTTAACTGCAGGAATGTGTATAAGCAGTATTTTTGTAAGTTGTGCCCAATGTCACATATAGTATAATGTGGTGCCCAATGTCACATACAGTGGAGTGCCCAATGTCACCCTCAAGCAAACCTTCGGAGGTGCTAAAAAGTTTGAGTTTGTTGGTGCCCAAGGTCACCTTGCAAATTTACTGAATTTATAGCAAATATCCTAGAGTATCGTTAAACTGAAATAATCACCCTATATTGTGATCTGGGAAGATGTAAATTCTAATAAAAGCTTCCCGTTGTATATGTACCTAAGTAAAGGCAAAGGCAGTACTTTTTGTCAACAATCTATAAAAACGTGCCCCACTCGGAGCGAGATTGTCTACACAGTAAATTATTAAACCAACATTTGAAGTACCTACAAAGTAGACTGTTTTTCTGGTGAAAAGAAAAACACGAACTGATAAGCGTTCAATAGATTCACATTTACCTAGTTTAACGATTACAATAACTATTTATCTATGATTACAATAATCAATTGGAACTTCCGGCTTCCGACATTTCGTCCTCTTGGATATACTTTTCCATTTTTGCCATTTTCTTTTTTAGCTCGTACATCTCCTCCAACAGTTTTCTCTTATTGTGTTTTGACATTCTCCTATATCCGGGTTTTATCACTGCACGCACTCACACAACTGTACTCAGCGACACCAATTTTCGGACTAAACATGTTCGAGGTCGGTCCGAGTGAGGCCACGTAATCACTTTTTTTTCTTTAAACTGTGTGCTCAAGCGATATGAATAAGGAATCTATCACACCTACCAAAGGAGGACGTAGATGTGAAGAATAATGGGAATTAGGTAGCTAAAATTATTTGTGCTTCTACATAAATTTGGCTGAATTCAGGTTATATAATTACCTAACATAATTAGTTGTAAATGTCCTTGATTAAATAAAGAGGAATGAAAAGAAACTTACTTGTCTGCTTACTTGGAAAAAAAAGGAAAGCTAATTTGAATAAAAAGGCACATACAGAATCGATAGATCTTTATCATAATTTTTCCAAAGTCTAACCTAATTATAATTATTATGCCCTATACAGGTATTATACAGTGGGTCCCAAAACGATGGAATAAGTCATATTTTTTTTTTCCAATTATTGAGATTAAAGAAAACGCTGAAACAAATCGCAGTATACAGAAATTGCCACTTTTCTGCAATATGTCCTATCTTTTTGAACTATGTTCGACGGAGCTATAACATTACCGACACTTATTTATTCTCTATATTTCATAGTATTTAGTCATAATATTAGTAGAATTCAGCGATATAAGATAAGGTTATACCTACTTTTTTTCGTCATAGTTATTAAAAAATTTATAAAATTGTCAACATGAAAAAAAAAACTAGGCAAAAAATAAACTTCTCGGTAAACACATCCAATTCACCAGAGTACTTTAGGTATAACGTGACGTGAAACGTTTTAGTTCCAATTTTTTAGTTGTTAAATAATTTAAAAAAAATGGTTGCCTGTTTAAGCGAAAAACAGAATTGAAATTTTACTTATGATTGGATGCGCTGATGAAATCCGTAGTCAATAGGATGTATGTGACGTACCTATTTCATCATAAGTATCGAGGCCAGAGAATTGGTCTGCTGGATACCTTCTTCTTCTTCTTTTTCTAGCGGCTCGGTTCCTCTATAGCGAGTCCCAAAGCACTGCAAGGTTCCAAAATAATTTACCCAGGAGCGTTAGCCTCATACGAGCGTAGTCTTCACATTCACTTGTGAATATGAATGTGAAGCGCAGTCTCGTCTCTCATCTGCATTATCACTGCCCCGGCATACCGGGCTTTCTGCTAATCTTAATTATAGATATACTTTTTGAGATGGCAGTGCCCTCTACAGTTATTCTCTGCAAATAACCTTCCATGAGTGCCTCCGCATGATTCTGTCCTGGTTTTAAAAACTAGTAATTCTTATGTTCTAGTTCGACCCATTTTCCCTGAGCCGTTCTGACAGCACTATAAGCGACTCTGCAAGCTGGATCCGGTCCCATGAAAGCCATTTAGGATCCCTTTTTAGGAAGTTTATCTGGCCGTTCATTTACTTCAATCCCTTTATGACCTGACACCTAACACAGTCTCATATTGGTGTCTGACAGTTCCACCAGAAATTGCAAACAAGCCTCGAACTAATTTTGTTTGAGAGCCTTTTCTGGATACCTTGGTCTTATGAAGCTTTCGCAAATTGGTGGATTGGTGATCCCCTGACTTAACTGCACTAGATCCTTTTTGTGAGGTTATCTAAAAACCAGAGTGTATGTAAACAGATCAGACACTATCGAAGGATTAAAAAATCGTATCAGAGAAGAAGTTCGAAACACCAGATATTATTCAAAATGTAATTGATGAATTTGAACACCGAATCGGGCATTATCCAATGGTTAATAGGGGCCACTTTGAACATTTGCTGTAATAAAATAAAAAGTAGTACATACTAGTACAAACACTATTGTTTTCAGTTAAATTATTTTCCACAATTTTTTACATTTTTTATCGGCTATGACAAAAAAAGTAGGTATAACCTTATATCACTGAATTTATCTTTATTTACACTATAAAATATGGAGTATTCTATTTAAAAAAGAAATCGGTAATGTTATAGCTCCATCAAACTTGCCTCAAAAAATAGGAAATATTGATTGATCTATTTCAGCGATTTTATTTAATCTCAACTAGAAAGAAAAATATGGATTTTATTCCATGATTTTGGGACACACTATACATATAAGGAAGGAAGATTATTATTTATGCAGGAAAATAAAAAACAATAGGTTGATCGATGAAGCCATTACTATGTGGTTATAGATGTAGAACAATTCAAAAATACGTTTTAATAAATTTTTTTCAAAAAATTATCACTGCAGTTTCGACGTACAAAGTAATTTTCAAACAATGATGCGACATAATTACATGAAAATTACTTGGTAAGTCGAAACTTCTTTGCATTGAAAGTGCAGTCACAATTATTTGTAATAAATATATAGTGGTAAAATATATAGTACCTAGCGTGTTTAAGTGTTCTACAAAATCAATAGGTATTAACTTCTACAACTGAAGAGTTGTCACAAAATCAAGATTAATAATGCAATTTAGATAATTTCAAATATATAACATTTTTCAATATAAAATTATTGTAAAATTATTTTTTCTAAAAAATTACTGTAAACTCTGTCTATAAACTCTCTATACAACATCTTTCAACAAAAACTTGACCCTCTTATAATTATTAAACCGAAAAAAAAAAATAGGGTTTCGTTCATTTCCCTAACCACTAGCAACCACAACTTTAAAATTTCAAATGGAACTATCCTACTTCTAACATATCATTTTAAAGCCCTTTCTATTGGGAATACACTGCTGTATCGTTTTTGGGAATCAGTTGAGATTTCAGACAGTTATTGGCTAAAAGTTGACAAACCGATTATCGCGTATTAATTTCTACAGAAATGGCCACCAATAATAACTTTTTGTCTACTAGACAACCACATTCCTTTTTTTTATGCTTACTCTAAATACTATTGTCCTAAAGACTATTGTCTAAGACTAATGTATTCTATTTTCCAGGCATACATCCATTTTTTAGACAAATTTAAACCTTATCCCTTCTTAAATAATAAAAAAGTCATTGCTGTTTTTTTGTTTGTAACCACCAAATCGTTAGTTTCAGTTTGTTGTTGAAAGTGTAAACGTGTTTTGGAAATGGTTTATTTTATTGCAGAAAGAATAGAAATTATTATAATTTGGTTTTGAAATCACGATTGTGTTAAAGCTACAGCACGACTTTTTAATGCTAATCATCCAGAAAAAAATATAAGTTATTAGATAATTTTGTTGCAACGGGTTCGCTTCTAAACAAGAAACGCGAATTAAATCGCCCAGTTCCATCGAAATGAAGCAGTAGAAGTCGCAGTCACTTGCGGATGGATAATTTTGTTCATCGAATTTAAAAAAACACAAGTTTCATTCATTTAAGATGATGCTGGTTCGAGAGTTACATGAAGATGATTTTGGTTCGAGAGTTACATGAAGATGATTTTGATTGTCGTACCCAATTTTGCGAATATTTTAGTGAGCCACTTCTACTAAACCCAAATCTTCTCTACAATACGTGTTTTTCAAACCAATGTACATTTATGTTGAATGGCGAAGTGAATTGACATAATTGTCCCTATTGGAGTGATACTAATCCTCGTTTAAGTGATAGTAATCCTCGTTTAATCAGGGAATTTCTTTCATACTCAGACTCCTCAAAAATTGAATGTTTGGGCCGGAATTTGGGCAACCATCTTGTTGGACCGTTTTTTATTCAACGAAATATCGACCTATTTACAATTATTGGAAGACACTATTGACCCTATGATAACAGAAATTTTAGAGAGTGACGACAATTTAATAGAAAATGAAATAATCTTTCCAACAAGATGTCGCACCCCTTCACTATGCTGTTGCTGTGCGGCAATTTTTGGATGACCATTTCCTAGGGCATTGGATTTATAGAAGAGGTCCCGTCGATTGGCCACCTAGATCATCTGATCAATCTCCTTTGGACTTTTTCCTGTGGGGCCATTTGAAATCGTGTGTGTACGCCACGCAGCTTGAAACACTAGAGGTGTTGCGTGAAAGAATTGTGGAAGAATGCCGATTAATAATACCTGATGTTTTAGTAATGGTCGAACAGAATGTGAAAACAGTCTGTATTATTGTTTGCAAGTTAACTCAGTCATTTTGAGCAATATATTAAATAAAACTTGTTTTTGCTTTCTTTTTTGTAAAATGATCGACACATCAAAAAAGTAATGTGGTTGTGTATAAAAAGCTTATTTCTGGTGGGTATTTCTGTAGAAATTAGTACGCGAATGTCGGTTTGTCAACTTTTCGTTTTTAGCCAATAACTCTGTCAAATCTCAACCGGTTCCCAAAAGCGATGCACCAGTGTATTCGCAAATTCGCAATGAAAAGATCTTTAAAATGATGTGTTAGAAGTAGGTTAGTTCCATTTGAAAATTTTAAAAGTTAGGGGTTAGGGGGGATGAGCATTTCAAGTTGGCGTGACTGTCAAAGATGCTTTACTCTGGATCTACCCAAGAACAGAAATCTATGGGTCTTTTTCGGTTTTATAATTTTATTATAGAGGGGGTCAAGTTTTCGTTGAAAGACCCTGTAAGACGCTGTAATACCCTGTATAACCCTGTATATATATATATATATATATATATATATATATATATATATATATATATATATATATATATATATATATATATATATATATATATATATACACATACATACATATAGAGACGAGGTACAACATTAAATGAGAAGATAGATAAGCATATTCGGTAACACACATCCACTGCAGTGCAGAATACCAATGAATCAACGGGTCCCAGTGGCACCATATTTTATCATTAGGCCTCACAATGGTGTAAAGTGGTCATTTGACGTGTAGAACACGGTGAGGGACGTAACGTTTGTCCCAGCAGGGGGTAGCTGGCACAGCACCTTCGGGAAATGTTTTGTGAGGCCTGGGGCTCTACTTGTGCTGTGTTTACTGACTATGCACGGCTAGCGTTTGTCAAAAGTTATTTACTAGCTAAATTTTTTTCTTTTTCAAGTGACCGTATTGCTGTATAGTTGCCGCCTTCTTGTTTTCAAGAGACGTAGTTAAATAAAGTAGACAACATAATAATTCTTTAACAGATAAACACTACTTTTCTCAACAAATAATTATTTACTTTTCATCTTTAAACTTTAAATGCTTACTTATAACAAATGATTATTTCTAGAAAAATTTCGAGAACATAGATTTTATGTTTATTATGTATTATTTTCCATTAAATTTGA
This sequence comes from Pogonocherus hispidulus, assembly GCA_963924545.1. NCBI lineage: Eukaryota > Metazoa > Arthropoda > Insecta > Coleoptera > Cerambycidae > Pogonocherus > Pogonocherus hispidulus. The sequence goes on along the minus strand of OZ004692.1, from coordinate 45,111,817 downwards.
TATAGGGACATATCAAATCGGGATATAGGGACGTATCGTATCAAGTATTTGTATAACTATATAACCCTAACTGTATAATTACAGCTTTCTTTGTCTTGGTCAAGTTTTAAAATATATTTTCAATCTTCTCTTTATTTCCTTTATTTGATTTTAATGTAAAGTTTTTCCCTGTAATGTAACCTTATTTTCCAAGGTATATGGTGATGTATAATGTATATTATTATCCGTACATTATGTGATAAAGAACAAATGTTTTTAAAAGGAACACCACCCTGTATATTTTCACATGTTTCTGTAGAAAACTAGCTCACAAAGATATTGATATACTTAGTATAGGCTAATTATCCGGTTTCTTATCAGTTAGTAGTTAGTAGGCACTGTCGACTAGGATAGCTGTCTATACTTGTGGTGACGTAAATAAGTAGAAATAAATAATTAAACTGGCGTAGAATACTTCTGAAAAGTGCCATAATGCAACAATAACTGGGACTGCCTTTTTTGGTTACTTACAAAATAAAAAAGGGTGATTTAAGAACCCCCATGTTTAATTAGACCTACTAATATACAAAAACCACCAGAATTAACTTCAGGAGGTGATATCTTGGTTGTTCTAACAAAAGAAGGTGCTGTAAACGTACCCTGTATGTCTAATTTTTTAGGAGATATAGGGTCGTAAAATATGTTTTTTATAACTGAGCTGGTTGTCAACCTGAACCTTTTTTTTTAAATGTAAGTTGTGTTCTAAATGTGTTCACTTGTCTTTGTTATTAGGTATAGGATTGATATTAACGATTATAAAAATAAACAAACTTAACATTTCTTGTATGATAATTTAAAATTCTCCTCTCTCAATGTTGAATGATACTGATACAATTTCCTCATTGGCCAAAAACTCTCTATACTGAATTCACTTTCAGAATAAGACGGAACAAATTCGGCTCACTTTAATTATAAGGACACTCAAGATATTGGTGTTATAAACACGAGAAAAACAAAAATACTAGGCATAGTAAATTAATAGAAATGGTATACTATTTGTTAGTTTATTTTGATTATAGTAGTACACTTACTTTTTTACCGTTTAAAAATTAAACGAAAACGCGAAATCATTACTCAAATATCTATATATTGTTAATATGTTAGTTTATAAAACAATAAGTCAACTCAGTAACAAAAATTTAGATATTTATTTTATAAATAGTCAATAACAGAAATAAAAATCGACTATATAATATTCCAGAAAAAACAAACATCTGAAATGGCCAATACGAATCGCCACATTCGATTACGTATTGGCTTCACTTCCTAACCTAATTCCACAATTTGAACATACTTTACTAAAACTACTATAAGAAAGAAAATCACTTTAATAACACTCAAAGTAGAACACAAGATGGTTACATAAATTAATTAAGTTTATATAAATAATTTGTGTGGTGTTTTAATTCTACTATTTTTCCAAGTCATATTTTATACATTTTTGTTGAACTCAGATACGATTTCAGGGATTGTTGATGTTTGATAAGAAACTGTAAATTTGTATAGGTGGATAAAATAAAGCAGAAGCAAATGGGCTATTTATGATTATTTCGTAAAATTATAATTAATACATTTCAAAGATGGGTTCCAAACAAATATCCTGAACTAATATTACATATTATGTTCAAATACAAAAGAAAGTGGGTAAACATTTTTAGCAATTTGTTAATCCGATTGCGATTAAAAAAAAGTGTTTCTGTGGTTTAACTCTATTAAGCTCTATTAATGCTATTTTATAAAAAATAGAGATATAGAGAAATTGATTCAGTTTCAAATTCTTTTAATAATTCCGTTGATTTATTTATTCTTAAATGTTTTTGTATTTTTAGTTTTTTGTTAGAAAGTTAACTACTCCAGAAAATGGAATAAATGTTATGGGCTGTGAGCCAAATTTCATACATTTTTTTTACAATAAATAAATAAATGAAAATTTTTCATCAACGAGGCAAATATCTATAAATACAATGCATAACTTTTATAGTACATATTTACCCTATTTTGTCCCAAGAGAGCTATTTACAGCGTATAAATAAACATTATTATCGATCCATCTGGATAATAGTACAACTTTAATACGATATTATATTAACATAATTCCCAAAGGTGCTCTATATTAGACCATGAAATTTCAGGATCATGGTGAAAAGTCATATAACGCTAGGGTTGATACTTTATATTTACTGTACATTATATAGCCTTTTTACCCTCTCCATTCTTTTATCGCATATTATGAAGGGCGCGAAAATTTTCCATATTTAATAAAAACATAAAGGGTGATACGCTCATGTTGCCTATAATTTGTAGCTTATTGCTATTTTCTTGGATTTTAACAGTAACCGCAACGAACCTATTTGTGTCGTTACATAATATTTTATTACGCACTTTTACAATTTTTTACTTACCGTAATTTAAAATTAAGAAAGGATAATTGTAAACAACATATGTTTAGAACCAACCTTCGTCGCTAGAAGAAGAGAGAGGTGCTAGATTTAACAATCAGCTAAAACTTTTTGAGTAATGAGATAAATTGATAATTGGTAAATAAGTCATTTATCAATTTATCTCCTTACTCAAAAAGTTTGAGCTAAAATGAGATACTAACTGGTATCTTCTAAATCATCATGTTTAGATTATAAATATATTCTATTCAATATAGAAGCCAGTCATAGGCCAATGGTGGAATAATATATAACAAGGAACATGGAATGTTCTTATCTTAGCTATCTTATCGCAGTTTATTATGAAAACTGAATACTAAACACAAAGAAGGGCAATAGAGACACGTCTTAATGGAACAAACAATTTTAGAAAATGAGAAAACAAGTTTGATGCGCCTTTAATCAGGCTTAAGCATCGGGCAGCTGGATTCTGTATGGATCCGCACTAACGGATTATAACAACGAAATAGAAAGAGTAAAAAGGGAATCGTGGAGGAAGTTCCATAAGAGTAGGAATCACTGATTCACCTAGCACCACTAGACTTCACAAGATCCTCTCATTCAAGCATCTGGCACAGACATTTTGGTCGATAAAAAGACCTAATGGTACCTTTACAGACTCCTTGGAACCTTGGAGCTTTTGTTACAAAACCACTGCTCAAGTAGTTCGATTCTGGATAACCAATAACTACTACCACCAGAAGGCCAATCCAAACAGTCTAACAGGAATGGCTGGCTGGTGGCGAGGAAGGTTTTTACAGTTCCAGCCATTGAGTATGTTATTAAATCTTTTCATCTATTCAAATCACCTGGTGCGGATGATGTGTTTCTAGCTCTGCTCAAAACGGACTGGAAATTATCATACCGTTCCTCATCAGATTGTCCAGAACTAGCCTGACATGGATTTATATCCGAACCAGTTGATCAGCAGTTCAGGTGATATACATTCCTAAAATATGTCGAACAGACCTACGCCTTAAATCGCTTAAACTTTGACTGACAACAGATTTGTTGAAAAGCCTGGAAAAGGTACTGCACGGGCACATAATTAACAGAACTAGCTCTCTATAGCTCTCAATAAGTCTGTTTCCTCTTTCTCTTTAATAATAGCTGTCTTTCCAATAGTTTGGAAGATCACCCAGTCCCTGCAAATGAGGAGCTTAGTTCCTTGTAGTTCCTTCAGGAGGAGACGGTCAGATTTAGGCCCCTAACAGAGCGTCCACAAGGAGGAGTTGTTTCTTCTCAACTCTGGCTTGTGAACTGCTGGCAACACTTTCTTTGTAGCATAGACTAAGAATGTAGCATTTACTAAGAAAAGAAAGTTAAACCATTTAAGACCTTCCTCCTTACTCGGTAAAATAATTTCATTTGCGAAAGAAGGGGAGTATCTAGCTGTACTATTCGATAAGTTGCCTCATTGGAACTTTCATCTGGAAAAAAATTATAACAAGGCAAAACTGTTCTTAAGGACATATAGCCGAATCTGTAAAAAATCTTGGGGCATTGGTCTTAAACCAATATTGGATGCGCGTGACACTCATTTTACTTATGATGGCGTACAGCTTCATATTTTGATACTCGGAAGGAGTAATAAACGACCAAAAAACCAAACTTTCTGGTCTACAGAGTCAAGCATACCTGATCATAGCTGAAGAAATTAGCGCCACACCTGCTCAGCAGCTCTGGAGATTCTAATGTATCTACATCATCTTCATACGTATTTGAAAAAAGAGGACAGATGGGCCACAATCAGAATAAAACGCTAGTTAAATGACACAAGAAGGGATTCTGGAGATGATTTCAGATGATGCCCACAATAACCAATCGTGAAGCTTTAACATTTTCTTGCACAATTTCAGCTACAAAGTTGACTTATTAACACGGCTATTAACATTTATAGGTAAAAATATGCTGAAGCCTTGATAGTTATGCAACTATATTTTAGAATTTTTTGTCATCAAATTATGTGTAAGAGGCTAAAACTTTCATGCGAATTGATAAAAATCTCAGATAGCTATTAAAGTTATTAGTTCCTACCGTTGTAATTTAAAAATGGTATGAAGTTATATGAAGGCGCTCGCTCGGTTGGACAGCGCAGAGTAATTATTCTGGTCTAGATCCTTGGCCATTCCGCTCTTGAAGTACATGAATTGCCAAGGAGGGCGCAGCCTCCGGTTCATGTACTTCTGCTTCTGCATGTAGTTCATGTACTTCTGCTCCTTTCAAATTCGTCGGAGCAGAACTAGCGTTCGGTATAAGTACCGCCAAAGCAACTCTCTTGGCTTGGCCTGAGAAAATGGCGTTTATAATAAGCTCTTGAAAACAAGAATTAAACAACTTTTAAATTGGACAGGTTACACCTGCAAACCTTAATTGGCTTGGCAAAAAATTGGTCGCCTATTGTTTCCGAGTTATAAATAAAAGCTCGATTTTTGATCATCTTATTTACCTTGGTAGTGACAAAAAAATAATATATATATTTTTCAGGCACTTGCTTGAGTCGAATCCAGTGGAGCAGATATATTTTTGAATAAGGTACTTTTCAGAATTAAGCTACTTTACGTTTAAACTCATGTAAATTACTGTAAATTTTTATATAAACAATGTCCTTAGTGTAGTTGCATAGAAAATAATCTAGCGGATTGAATTCACGGTACCTGGGTGGCTAAGCAGTACCTACCTACCTACGGCAATCATTAGGCAGTGATCTTCTATCTAATACGATACATAATTCGGAAAAGCCACGATTTCTATTCATTTGTAAACGTAAATATTGTCTAACTACATAACTACATACTATTCGGTGATTATGAGGTGATGTCTTGTCATGTTGAAAATATTTTGTATCTCCTTTGTGAACCTTGTTCTCCTTGTTTGTGTACCAGAAATTTTAGATAATTTTCACCATTCAAATAATGAACAAAGAAATACGGCTCCACCAGCATTTTCCAAATAATACCGCGCCACACATTAGTAGAAAATTTGTGTTCCATTAACAGAACCTTCGCTGGCTTAAAACATACGGATTTTCAGTTGTATAATAATGAAAGTTTACTTTATTAAAGATGCCACAATTAGTGAATGTACCTTCATCTGTCCACACAATATCATTGTGTAGATTTGGGTTTGTATTTAATTTATCCAAAAACCATTGACATAAATGTCAGTGTTTTTCAAATCAGTGGCATTTAAATTTGTGCAATATGTATTTTGTAGGGGTGAAACTTATTTCTCTTCAAAATTCGGGACACAGTTGCAGGAATCTGACTTTATTTAGGCCAGCTTAGGTCAGAAATTTGTCAGCTTGATACGTTTGGATTTACTTCAAAAACATAAATTAAAAAATTAATTAAAGAGTAATTTAATACTGCCATAGAATTTCTATTGCAGGGTGTTTTTGAGAAGAATACAGGTTAAGCATAAACATTTTGTTTTTATTTAAAATAATTTCAAAATAAAAAATTTAAACAAATTCGAATATTGGAATTTACGCGCCAGTTCTTATTAAACAAATTAGTCAGTACTGTAATGTTATAAAGATTAGGTAGGTAAGTTGCAAACCCCTAATATGAGGTACTATTGTACTGACTATGGTGCACTTTTAAATTAGAGACCCCGCCTTGTATATGTAGTAGTACTCAAAAACACAAAAATAAAAATGAAAACAGTAGAATTTTGCTTAGTAATTTCTAATTCATAAATCGGTAAAATCAAATTACATAATAAATTACAATAACGCACGGAGCGCCGGTAAATTTTTAAAGGAAATTATTTATTATGGGAACCTCGCCTAAGGCAAATTGTATTTAAAAAATCTGCTGCTGATTGTTTCAATTGTTTTATTGCTGTTTTATTTTGAAAAACAAACATCGAAAATAAATATATTACGCAAGTAAAACAAACAAGTCATATACAATTCTGAACATTGTGTCGCTTTATTGCATGCACACGGAAATTATGGGCAATCATGGCAGAACGAAATGTAGCCGTAGAAAACTGTTTGCAGCACGACTGTTTTATTATGGCAATATAAAAGATTGACGACCTTCATTGGAGAAAATAGTCAGTATCTAAATATTCTTATTCCTATTCAATATTGATATTCAATATCTAATATTCTTATTTTCTTATTTGGGTAATCACACTTGTAATACTTCATCATAATGTAACTTTTTACAATACAGTGTGACACAAATTCATGGTATACCCCTCTTTCCTCCTTATTTTTTTAGATCCAATTTTCAAATTTGGCATGGCAGAAGTACCTACTTATTAAATAGAAGTAGAGAAAACAAATGTTTTTGATGCCAACTCTATTTTCTTGCGGTTGCATCGGGGATAGTCAAGGCACTCTAAATTCATAAGTAAAATGTGGTCCAAAAAGTAATTTGCCAGCTAAAATGTCACTTATGTTATATCGTTGGAGTTAGAAAATGACGTAGATTCCAAAAATATAAAACATTCAGGGTGACCCATATAAAAATCGAGAGTTGGTATTACTTCTGGTAAAACTAGAAGTGGCGAAAAGGTAATTTTTATGTTAAAAAGTGACCGTTAATTAGTAATTTCGCCATGACCATGAATCTGTGTCACACTGTATAGTAAATAATAGTAGATATTTGAAGGATATTTTTTTATTGGAATGAAATATGAAACTAACTTTATTTACAAAAAAACTTATTGCGAATTTATTTACAATTTATTTGTGAACTACGTTCTAGTTAATGGAATATCAGTAGTGGATTCATAATAAATTTTTTCTATAATCGTGCAAAAAGTTACAACTTTTTGCACTATACCACTTTGAACTGTAAAAAAAGTTTAACTTTTTGAACTAGTGCAAAAATGGTAACTTTTTGCATAATTATAGAAAAAATGTGTGCAACATGTGGAAAAAGCATATTTGTTGTACTCGGCATGATTGCACACTTACGCACTTTTTGCACTGGTTGCGCAAATAATTATTCTAGCGTTCTTAATTCACTGATTTTCTATTAAAAAAAATAGTTTTTTGAGATAATATGTACGCTTTGAATACTTAATTAAAAATTTTATAATATGCTAGTATATAAGAACTAAGGACTTGTAACCATTTAAATCGTCTGTGATTTATACGTACTCAAGTCTGATGTTCATAAGGCAAACGAGGTACATTCTATTATATCTTTTAAGAAAATTGAATGTTAGGTTTTCAATTTATGACTGTAATCAGTTTAATTATTTTACTACTTTCATTCTAAACTAGATATATAAAATAGGGAAGATCGCTCAATCAAACTTTAAATGATGTTGGTGTCGTATCTACTTTGGATGGCCTAAAATAAATTGGCTTAATATTTGGTAAAATCATGGTTCAAAATACGATGATAATGTAAACTTGCCTATACGAACATTAATATATAATCAATATTACTTGGATGCATAAAACTTTAATTTTTTGAGTTTTGCAAGCGTACCGACGTCATATCTTGAGAGCTTTTTCAATTTCTAAATAAATGGCGTTAAAAATCGTTCACAAATCAATATGATATAGGTATTGTATTATGGTAGAAAATCGCTGCAGTAATTATATTTTGCACCTTCTATATTTGTTATAATGGTAACTGGGTATCCTATATTAGGAACAATCCAGACATAGGCTGCCGAGAGTTTGAAAATGAGCTTAGAAAAATAATAATTTCAAAACAATATTTTAATAGTTCTAAAAAGATTTAGCATGCAGGATGATATATAAAAATTTTAAAATTCCTATATTATAAATTATAAATTGCATACGATATATTATTTTTTTTTACTCTAAAATGCTAAATTCCGGTCTGAAGTAGAAAGTGATCCTACCAATTACTTCTATTATATTATTACGTGTATTGTTTTGTTTGTAGGTGTATCACAAACGTCATAGGTGTTACTTTATTATACTGATTCTGGTTGAGATCGAGATGATCTACGAACGAAAACACAACTCTGCCCGTAGTAGCATGATCTGCTGGGCGCGGAGTTGATAAAAATAAGGAGCCTTGCTTTAGGGTAGAAACTCAGCGAAAGCAGATTTCCTGCTTATCGGTAACCAGCGCCGATCGGCGAACACGATTGAAACAGTCTCAAGCTTGTCGGCGTCAGTCAGTCCGCGATACCGGTTTTACCGGAATGATTATTTAGTTCTTTCTCACCGGTTGTTGAAGCAGGTTGATATGGATATAGATACTTTAATAGTAGAACTATACTTGAAGCGTATATAAAAACTGAAATATACTGAAGTATATTGAAAAAAGCGATCATTTCCATCTCTCTGACTTGAACAAATGGTGATATTTGCCATAACGTGCCCTCTCACGATTTATGGAGTGAATACCAACTTTTGTTCTTATAATTTTTATTACTACACTATCTAAAGCAATCAGTTCATCACCTGATGAACTACAGGATATGTTTGACACCATGATAGAATAAAAGAAGATATGATATCACGCATGTGGGCGTGGCATATGTGACGTCAATTGGTGCGAATTTCTGCCATATTGGCCTATACTTTGTGTGTTTATTTTACCGTTCATAGCAAAGATCTTTTTAAAATAATGGTTTTAAAAGTGTTAAAGTGTTCATTTTGTGAAAAATGAGGTGTACGATGTATGGTTGTGTCGATAATATGTGCAAGGGTTTTGTACGATGGCGGTACCATGTTTTTTAGATTTCCGAAAGACAAGGAAATGCAGGGTATTTGGAAACAGCTGTGTAAATATAAAGACAGTTTTAATGTTAAATTTGCTCGTGTTTGCGATAAGCATTTTATTAAAAGCGATAATGAACGCAATTTAAAACATGAATTGCTGGGATATACACCAGCAAGACATCGTCCCTTGACGTATATTTTTCGTCCCTTTATATTTTTTTAATTCCTCAATAATTGTCAGAAATAGGTCAGATAATGTTTTCTCTTCAATATTGTTTTAAGATTTTTTTGTTTAATCTTGCACAGCTTTCTAAAAAGAGTAAATACATGTATAATTATATAATGTAAAAATCTTTAACATTCTTTGACGTCCAACATAAAATATTGCTTTACTTAACTTCATATGTAATTTAAAAAATAAATACTTAAGTTCCATCAGCACATAGGTATATATGTATCTGAATTATAAGGACCTATTATATATTGGGTATAAAAAAATAACCTGTGAAAATTCCACAGGTATTATACAGGGTGTTTCACGGTGACGATCCATTAAAAGTATCTGGAGAACTAATTAAGCTATTAATTTGAAATTTGAGGTGAAGTCAAAGTGGGCCATGATCTACTTGATGAAAATATTTTGCAGTTTCTACCAATTGTGGTTATACCGGAAGTCGACATTAACTTGGTTATTTTAAATGGGACACCCTATATATTATTTCATTTCCGAATTCTACGTGAAATTCTAAACACATTTCATGTAGGATGTCCTATACCTATCTTCAACTGTTGAAATATTGAGATTTTTCAACTGTGACACCCTGTAAAGTCTCAACGGTTTGAGATGAAGCAAAACGGTTTGCACATTTCTGTCTTGACTATTCATAAGCTATCGTTTGACACTAATTTCAGGTTTTCTAGAAATAAAAAATTTTCGATTAAATATAATCTCTTGGTTAGATCTGAAATTACTGTCAAACGAAAGCTTATGAAAAGTTAAGATAGATAGATAGATAGATAGGTATAGGACATCCTACATGAAATGTGTTTAGAATTTCACGTAGAATCCAAAAATGAAATAATATATAGGGCGTTCCATTCAAAATAACGAAGTTAATGTCGACTTCCGGCATAACCGGAAGTAGTAGAAACTACAAAATATTTTCATCAAGTAGATCATAGCCCATTTTCACTTCACCTCAAATTTCAAATTAATAGCTTAATGTTCTTAAGGTACTCCAGATACTTCTAATGGATCGTCACCGTGGGACACCCGGTATAACTGTTGTATAATTACAATTAAACTTTTATTACATTATAGTTACTTTCATTATATGAATTTAAGTATTATATACGGAGCCTTTAAAAAATAACTAGAAAAAATGTTATGTATTTTATTACCTAGAATGTACTAGTTATTTTTGAAAGGTTTTCATACTGTATATAATACCTAAATTCATATAATGAAAGTAACTATAATGTAATACAAGCTTAGTCTTTAACATAGGTACTTCAGATGTTTATTAAAAACAACATTTACTTATTCTGTTTCACTGTAACATGATAAAAGTACTTAGATTGTAACGTAACATGTTACTCTAATTACACAAATGTTGCGTCAATGCGAAGTTTTTTTTACATAAGAAATGTGTTCTTGGAAACTAAAACCACCTAAAAGTATATTTCAAACAATAAATAAAACAATTATAATTAAACTTTGACGATTTCCAACGATAAAGCGCACTTTGCGCCATATACATTTTAAAATTCTTCGCACCAAGTGACGTCATGCGCGAAAGCAGACGAAATTAGGACGCGTTAATATCATATCTTGTTTTATTGTATCATGGTTTGACACCATGTTTAAAGTAGGATAGGTAGACACAGGTTATCTGTTTTTCCGCGGGAACTGTGTTCAATGTAAAAAGTTCAATAAGTTAAACAAATGGACTATCAATGTCCAAATCAATTATCAATGTCCAGATCATCAATCAAATTCAATGTCCAATGTCCAAAGTCCAAAGTTCGAGAATTCGGTTCCGATCGGCGTCTGCTTCTGGAAAGCAGGTTACTTGCTCTCACTATGTTTAAGGCCGTAGGTAATGTAGGGACTTGCCTAATGTCGTCGCTGATAATGGGTACGGCTCAGGAATCTTGTAAGGTATGGCCACAGAATATCGATATGATGTTTCTTTATGAAACACCTCTACTTATTGCAATACTATTTTTGGATTGCTTACATTATTGCACTTGGTGCAAAGGGCCGAGCTAACCCCAGTGGACACCGAGTACCTATAAAAGTGCAAGCGAGCTGAAACAGCATCTGGCAAATTAGCGGGTACTGGACGAAAGAAAAGTGTAAAATATGGACGAAATAACGAACCTGATGATGTGGCCTGCTTACGGGTGGCGGTGCGCCCATGCTGTGGTGGTACATCATGTCATGTTTCAGTTGGGGGAGACCACCTGGTCCTCCGGTTCCTTGATGTTTTATGTCAACGGCGGCAAGCGCCTCTGCGCGGCTTATCAGTCCATCGTTTAGCCCAGAGAATAGGTCCCCCTGAAAAAAATGAATATTAAATTAAAATTACTTTAAAACAAACGTCGCCTATATGGAAAAGGCACATTATATTTGAAAGATAATCTGGGTACAGGTTTTATGCCAGAAATTATCAAAAAATTTAAAATACGATAGCTCCAGTAAAATACACTTTATTTCTGACCAGTTTTGTTGTTTTTGATGTCAAATCAAATACTGTGTACTGATTGAAATTTGTTTTTATATTTATAGAATAGTGGCGATTTAGGGAAAATCCTGTAACATTTTATGATATTGGCATTTAACATTTTTTGATATCCGGTTATATTTTGACATAACTAGTTATCCTATTTGTACAGTGTTATCACGTAAAAATGTGGCTTTTTGAAATAACTATTTTCTGAATTGCCAAAAATATATAAATATTGTGTAATATTTTCCAGAGAACTAAAATCTTCATCATCTTGTATTTTTATATTAAAGCTACTAAACAGAGCAGGCTGGACGACACGCCATAATTAAGCAAGTGTTATTATTGATTTTTTTTCATTTTGAGATTGTATTTCCCATATGCTTCCCCTTTTAAAAGTTTATGGACAACTAGTTGAATACTTTGAAATAGGTTTATGAGAATTTGGATTTTGAGAAAAAAATTACGACTTTTTCACCTTGGGACATATCTCCTTTAGTATTACAGATAGACCCATTAAACTGTATATCAATGTGCTGCTAAGGAGGAGGTATAATCGAATATGTGACAATATACAGAGTGTGTAAAATTTTGAAAGTTAAGGTAAATTCTGGTTAAACCGGAAGTGATTTAAAATATTTCCATTTACTATCAGATACTTCAAAATATATGTGTGTGGTTGTATATATACATATGTATAAATTGTATGTGATTCTGTGTGATTAACGAAATAACTAATGTGAGAACCCTACATGAGGGCTTAACTAGTTATCCTAAATTTCAGAATTAAAATGTTCATTCAATTGTCTGGTTTAATCTTAATCTTCCACCCTGAACTCGTTTGACCATCCTGTTTAACAGGAAAAGAACAGGATGTAACAGAATTGCGGGCCACTACTCCGGTAGCGTATCCTATTCATAAAAATAAAGAAAAACGTTAATATATACATATGTCCAGAAATGAGTAAAAATAATAAAATCATAAAGGTAAGAAGATGTTTGTATTTGAGGATTGGTCACGAAGATACTTGTCTGGTTTCATGTCTTGTCCCATTTTCACTAATTCCTATAAAATAAGATAAGATCATATCAGAAAATAAAAATCAATGAATTGTCTTATATTTATTTACTTAATATATAACCAGAAGGCATTCCATTCCGATCCGATCCATTTACAGGTGAAGCAATATATAACAAAAAATATACTAAGTTGACTACAATAATTTAATAATTATAATGATAAAATTGACGATCAAATAGTGTCAGGCAATAAATTGAATTGGGAAATAGTTAAAAAAATATATCAGCTGAAGGTAATTGATTATATTTCCTGCACATTGGCGAAACCATATTTTTTCCAGTATGCAAATTTGAGAAATTTTATCTGGACAGACTCAAGTTCGGTGGTATATGTAGAATAACATGGATTCTAAACCATACTGCAATACTTCAATTTACAGGCAATTTCTGACAATTGCACAGTATATAGAATTAATGGCATCAAATGAATTAAACTCGCTACAAGCTCGAATAAAAAATCCCAGATTTCGCATTTATTGGTCAACTACAGTTCTAATGTGAGAAGAAAAAGTTAACTTCTGATCAAATAGCACCCCTAAATCTTTTATTTTGGTAATTCGCAATAAATTGTTATCACTAAGACTATAATTATATATGATAGGATGAAACTTTCTGGTAAATGTCATTACTTTACATTTACTATAATTAAAAGCTAATTTATTTTCTTCACACCAATTCTCTAGGCTTATTAAGTCTCTTTGCAAATAAAAACAGTCAGATATACTATCAATCACCCTATATATCTTTAAATCATCAGCAAATAACAAGTTTTCCGAATTAATGCTGTCACGTATATTATTTACAAAAATAACAAAAAGTAAGGGTCCCAAATTGGAGCTCTGCGAAACACCCGATGTAGCCAAAAAACTGTACGACTTAACCCCTTCATATTTTACAAATAATTTTCTATTTGTCAAATAAGTACTATAAGGAATATCATATTTTGGGAAATGCCAAATCTAGTTAGTTTTTTTTAAAGTTGAATGTGAGATACACGGTCAAAAGCTTTGCTAAAGTCCGTATATACCACGTCAACCTGTTTTTGAGAATCAAGAGCGGAGGACACAAATTAAGAAAATATACAAAGATTTGAGGAGGTACTTGACAAAACCATGTTGAAACTCAGAAATATGATTTTTAATATAATTGTAAAATACATCAGATACTACTATTTCAAATATTTTTGAAAATGCAGATACTAGAGCAATTGGTCTAGAATTAATTATCAAAGACGAATTACCGCTTTTAAAGATTGGAGAAATTTTTGAAATTTTCCAAATTTTGGGAAAGAGTGACTATTTTAATCAGAGGATAGGAGAATAATTTAATATAGTTCTTAACCACAGCGCCTGGTATTCCGTCAGGGCCAGACGACCACCTCTTTTTCACCTTTCTTGACGCCGCTAATAATTGATCCGTAGATATACTGTTAAGTGTCAAAAAGCTATTGGGATTTATAAGTTCACTCGTAATACTGTCAACATTAACATGATCATCAGTGTTTACATCTGTAATAAAAACACTCTCACAATGATTTGTAAAGGCATTTACTATATCATTGACAGAAGACATACATTCATCATTATATTGCATTTGCCCTGGAATGCGTGATCTGTTCTTTTTTGAATTTATAAAATTTCAGAAAGACCTAGGGTCATTCTTTACATTATTCTGAGAAGTTTCTATAAGTGTTTTATAAGCAGTTTTTATTTCACGTTTTATCGATCTTCTGAGATTTTGCAAATGTTCCAAATAAAAATTGTATCTATATTTTCTAAAAGTCTTAAATAATGATATTTTGATTTTATTTTATACACTAACTACCACACGCGAAAACTACACAGGATATTTATAGGACTTACATTTCTGCAATGGAACAGATTTTGAAACCACATCCTGTAGAGTACTAAAAAAAATTGTACATGCATTATCGACCTCCTCACAATTACCAATCAGATCATCCCAGTTAACAAAATTCAATAATTCACGGAATGTCCCTTCAGTCAGTTTTTTAAAGTTATACTGTTTCTTATTAGAACAAAAATTCTGAGCATTTGAAATCCGATTTGGTAATATAATAAGTAAACCAGTATGTCCACAGGTACCAAAGATTCTTGATCATACAATACATCACATACCAAATCTGACGGCGATAGCAGTAGGTCCAGCAAGCGATCATTTCCATTTTTAACACTATTACGTTGAACAAAATCACAAAAATTTAAAAAGCTGTTATATCAAGACACTAAGTTGGATTGCAAGCCCGTATCATAAAACTCCTGAATCTCGGTGATATTAAAATCGTCTAGTTGTTGTCAATATCCTGACAGGTTGTCTATAAATTCGAAAAATTCGTCGTATTCCGCCAGTGTATTATCCGGTGGAATATATACTATCATGAAATGGGTAGGTTGGTAGGTATATGAGTGTAACACGAAGAAAACTCATTTTCGGCCATTTTATTTTGTTGAATAGAATACGCCACCAGAGTAGCGGTTTGCATTTTTGTTACACACCGAAATATATATAAAAAAAATCTATAAACAGGTGTAAACCTCTAAAACTAAATCGAATTTTTTCGAATAGCGCCATCAGAATATTGTACTAAAAAAAATACATTTTTCAAAATAAATATTTTTCTGTAGTGATTCTACCTACGTTTCTAAAATAATTCAATTTTACTACATTAATTGTGAGAATTATGTCAATAGAATACGGGAACAGTAGTATAAATATTATATAGCATGGAATTTATAAATTATTTATGATTTTCTTTATAAGTATTTTTAAAAAATAAAAGGCCTAGGAAGCTGTTTTTTATATATTAATATTCAAATGGAACACTTAAATCAAATGAAGTGATATAGTGACGTCTCAATTTGTTATATTTATAATTTAGGCATCTTAATTTTTCTTCTTAGGTTCAAAGCATTTACTTAAAGTTTTTATATACTTTCTATTGTAATCCTAGAGAGTGCAACAGCAAATTAAAAGACATAACTTTTTAATAATACCTCTGTAAATATAATAATTTATGAAAAAGTGCTAGTGGTACTCGTATATTCGGGTCTATTTTGTTTTAATATAAAAACATTGTTTCTTGGTATTAATACAAGGTTAGTCCGAAATAAAGAGTAGGTATGCTTTTAAGCTTGAAAAATATGAGCTGTGATCATATTTTAGTTATACAATTTCAACAGTTATTATTATCAGAATCGGAATTACTTTTTCTAAAAATACTTTGGAATTGATATGAAATCATTATTATCTCCAATGATGAGCAATATGTTTAGGGAAATATTTCGAAGGAAATTCTGTTAAAATTCTGAAAAAATTATGTTAATAGATCAGAAGTGTGATGGATATATGTGGATAATATATCTTCAAAATAGTAATAGATCTAGAAAACATCCGTTTATGGATATATTAAATATTGAAACAAAAACAAAATTTGATAATAAAGTAAAACAGCTTAGTCAAACTGATTATTAAATTTCACTTGTAACTATCACATAGGTATAAAATATCAGCTATTTTTATAAAAGAAAAAGTATTATTACAAAAATAATTGCCTAGAAGAGATTGTAGAGAAACTATACATAAAAACTATATTAAGTATTACCAGATAGGATAACAGTCACTGGTTTTTATGATTCATAATTTCTTTTCGGATTACACCACCTGCAAAATAATAAAAAGCAGGAAACCAGAAGCATACAAATTAAATATTCAAAGTGCAGTAGCAAGGGAAACTTCTAAAGTTTTCCCCAAAATATATATTTGATACTGCACTTTGAATATTTAATTTGTATGATTTTGGTTTCCTGCTTTTTGTTATTTTACAGGTGGTGTAATCCCAAAAGAAACTATGAATCATGAAAACGCACCACAAATAAGTTACAAACATTAGTCACTGGTTTTATTGGGCACAGGCAAAAAATATTCAAAAACAATATATAAAAGTTAATCAAAGAAAAGAGAAAAGTTCTTTGAGAAAGTGATTTTTAAAAGAAAATGTCAACTTTATACTTCAAACTACACAAAAGACAAACCAAGAATCGATTTAACACAATAATTGGTAAAACAAAAATATAAACAGAAAATATTGTTAAATTAATATAGGTATTAAATAAAATATTTGTGTTAATCTAAAAAACCACTGATATAATTTACTTAATTATTAAATAATTCTATTAATTACATTCCATACAATGTTTATTTGGGATAGACGTTTGCATTCATATGGTGAATGTCTTTATGGGCTCTATTCATTCTTATTTTTATTTTACATATATTGCATATTTGAATAGAGATAATTGATTGCATATTTGCATACAGATAATGCATAAACTCATTTGAACTGAACCAACTGAAAATGTTTTGTTGTAGTTTAAGATGTAATAAGTAATACAGATAAAAGAATAAAATAAAAATGAAGTGATGTCATCTTTTAATGCTTCTTTCCAAAAATGTTGGTTTACTTCTACCATATTTTACCTTACTTACTTTTTCTAAGCGATGCTGGAATTGTAGTAATAAAAATTTTATTGCTATAATTCCATACAATTCAAAAATAATACGAAATCCCTATTATTATTATATTTGAATTTAGATGAGCTAATGCAAATAAATATATTATTTTTTTGTGTTTCTGTTATTTCTCATTAAGTCAAATGTTAAATGTTAAAATAATATTACCTCTGAAGGCACCGTTAGCCCCGTTATCTACCCTTTTGGGAAAAGCCACGTCGTCTTAAGAAATGGTCTTAACTTTATTTTATTTGGTTTGAAGAGTATTATGAAAGTTTCAAGAATAATATGAGAATCCAAAATATTGTTTGAACCTGGTCAAAATTATATATAATAACCAACCATACTGTATCCCTCTAGATAAAACAATACTACAAAAAATACCAAGACATATAGTAGAGAGAGTATAGTAGAGAGTACATGAAAAATTTTCTTCCCATTTTTCATTCTCTATGATAAAATCGTATCGGAAAATCAAATATAAATACTCATTATTAAGATAGAAAATATATTAAAATGGATGTGTGTGATAAATGGAGTAGTGTGCGGTCAATGCTTACAGCTACTCTCCTGAAAAAATTACCAGAAAGTTATTTTGTTCTATTCTAAGTTTATTACGGTATATTTCGTATCTACAAGAATGAACATACACCGTACCGAGTGAGTTCAGGGCCAGTTAAATATTTAAAAATTAAACTCAGTTTTTGGCCATGAGTTCGACCTTTGTCCGACGTACGTAATGCTAAAGTTTTAGGCAGATTATGTTAAGAGTAGTCTAGAATCCCGAAACACGTTCAGGTTTAGTTATGCAGCATATTTCTATACGCCTAAGATGCATCATATAAATAAAATCAAGGAATCAGGTTTGCCAAATCATCCATTGGGGATTGTTATTTCGTCTTTAATAGTCAGCTATTTGTTTACTATGTTGACAAAGGAGACTCTTTAAGGCATATTAAGGTTTATGGTATTATACATTTTTCTAAACTATATAGAACATTTGTATTATTATTAGTAGTGAATTAAAGTCATAGAAGCATGTCAGCGAATTACTATTGCATGTGTTTTCTGTTGTAGTGGACGCTATGTGAAAAAAAAAAAATGAAATGAGTAATGTTCCTACGAATTTCTCTTAGTTCTCATAATTGGAATAAAATTATGGATCAATTGTTTGATTGCCTAACGAGAAATTTAAATTAAAAGTTAATTTTAGGGATACTCCATTTTTATGAAGCACAAGAAGTGAAATCTCAAAGCTCTACAAATATTAATTCCCTAATTTCCAGCCTATCGGATTTTTGGTCACCTTATTTCGGCTGCCTTAAGAAACAATAAAAAGTTTCATTTTACTAATGCTATGGTTTCATTCAAACTTTTCCTATAGTTGACGCTAAAATATAGGTAATATTAAAATCATCCGCGATCATGCAAGTAAATGTACCTAAGCTATACACAATATCTTTTTGATTTTCTTTTGAATATTATACTCCCCTCATTCCAATACTTTCATCTTTTCATTTCTTTTTGTTGATATATTTTGTATTACATCTTTAAAAGTGTGACTTATAACGTGACAACATAAGTGAAGTTTGATGTAACATGTTTAGATGGAATGACAGCACGTCTGAGGAAATTTATACAAACTGTAATAGGTAGAGTACAAGAAGCATTGTAATGCGTTAAAGGTTTCGACTGAATTTTCTGCTTTAGAACTTTTTTAGAGCTGTAAGTAAATACGTCAATATTCTGATAGTTACTTAATCGAGTGTGATTCTAAAATACTAAATATAGACAGGAGTGCCTTCCTCAGCATAATACACTTTTATTTTATAAATTTGTAGTCAATAAAAATAATAAATTACTTCAGTATGAAAACATATTTCAAATGTCTAACATTACCTTTCTGTTTCTATAGCTACATTTTTGTGCATCAAAGTTATATGTTTTTTTCTACTATGTTCTCAGAAAATTTACAGAAAAAAGTTACATTATGTAAAGTGATGACGAGAAAATCAACTAAAATATTTTTAAGTTACTGACCCCCTGACCCCCTACTGACCTTTGACCTCTACTGTTCTACTGATTTTTAATTTACAGTTACTGACCCCCTACTGACCATTTATAAAATGGTCAGTAGGGGGCGTAATATTAACTGAAAATTAAAAAATTGCCATAACTTGGAAAAGTCAAATACAAACCTAAGAATGTTTTAATGTATCTGCTAGTCAATACCTAAAACTTTCGTAAAAAACTTTTTGTTCTAACTGTTCGAACAATAAAAATAAAAACAAAAGAATAACATTACATATAAATCACAATAACTCGGCTTTGGATTATCCAAATTAAATAAATTTGGATTCGTTAGAAAAGTACAGGGTGTTCTAAAAACATACCGAACAACTTTGAGGGGTGGTAGTGGACATGAAAACAAACCTTTTTTGTTTAATAAGCATTTGTCCGCAAATAAGCCGTTTGGGCTGTAGAGCAATAAAATGTTTCAAATCATACCCAAATAACTAAATTAATTCTTGATTTATTTTGACACCACTGTAATTCGTTCAACATTTTTTGTTTCAACTACGCTTCTTGTTGGGAAAAAAAAATTCTTTATCACAATAAACGTTCCAAAGATGCCAATTTTAAGACCGTAGTATTATTTGTAACTTATTTAGTTGGCATCAGAACATTAACTTTGTTGATTTTTAATGTAAAATTTGTATTAAAAATGGACGATAATTTCTCATTTCAAGAACTTACCGATATGCACTTTGCTTATGGTGCGGCAAATTGTAATGGAAGAGAAGCTGTGCGCTTGTATGGACAGATATATCCGGAACACCGGCAACCTCATCATACAATCTTTGCATCCATCCATCGTCGCCTTAGAGAAAGTGGGAATCTAAAGCGCCTTGGTGGTGGTGGTCGTCCAAGAACAGCTCGTACGATTGAATTTGAAGAAGGATTCTACACCGTGTGGAGGAAAATAAATCCATAAGTATTCGCGCAGTTGCACACCAAATGGGATCCTCCAAGTCGACGGTACAGCGTGTCATGTATGAACAACTCATCTATCCCTATCATTTACAGCGCGTACAAGCTTTAAATCCTGAAGATTATCCACGCTGAGTATTGTTTTCTGATGAGCCATGTTTCTCGTGCGATGGTTATTTTAATAGTAGAAACAGTCACATTTGGCATGATGAAAATTCTTACACTGTAGTCTCTAGAAGACACCAGTAACAATTTTCTGTAAACATATGGACTGGTATTGTTGGAGAGAATCTATCAGTTCACTTGCTGTCTGCTCGTTAGAACGCAGATATTTATCTTCATTTTCTGCAAAATGTTTTGCCTCTATTATTAGAAAATGTTCCTTTAGACATTAGAAATAACATGTGGTTTCAACATAACGGGGCATGATTTGAACGTGCGCCAGTATCTGGACCAGCAATTTCCCCGCCGATGGATTGGAAGAGGAGGTTCCGTGGCTTGGCTCGGGCGTTCTCCTGATCTCAACCCCCTCACCTACGAATAGGTGTGTCTACGAAACACCTTATTCGTAATGAGGAAGATCTCTTAGCAAGAATAATGGCCAGCTATTCCCGGAATATTCATTCCATAGAGTCCGCGAGTCAATGAACAGACGGTGCTATCTTTGTATTGAAGGAATGGTCAACATTTTGAGAACTTATTGTAAACCATAATTTATTTATCAATGAAACAAAGTCCTACACAAACATAAAGTGATTTATTAATGTCCTCCTGAACATTTTTTGTAAATGACTATTACTTAATTATTTATCACTGAAATAAATAAAACTTACAAAAACCATTTTTCTTTTTTTTCTGCCAAAGCGGCTCATTTGCGGACATATGTTTATTAAATAAAAAATGTTTGTTTTCAAGTTCTTTACCACCTCTTAAAGTTTGTCGTTATGTTTATGGGACACTCTGTATATAGACCATTCTAATATCTCTAATAATAAGGGCAGTAGGGACAAGATAGTATGTCATAAAATCAAAGTATTATAACAATAATTATTGGTGAGATAAGCAATAATGTTTGTTTGATAAATTTTATACCACAATACTTTTAATATACCTAAATTATTATTGCAGATATACATCAACATTGGGTATGTCAGTACTCGCGAGATAATATTATTTAAATATTTCAAAACTAAATAATCTAAATATTATAAAACATACAAATTTTTAAATGGAAAACTCATTTAAAATATTGAAGTTGAAGTATTAGATCTCACAAGTTTGATGTTTAATAGATTTCTTGATTACATATTCGAAAAATTATGAAAAAGTCATACAATAGTGGCATAAGTAAATTATCTCAAAAAATAAAAGAGCTATCAGGGGTTAGAGTTGTTGATGGGTAGAATTATACTCTGAGAGATACTATAAATTATATGAAATAAATTGTTTAAATCATTAACTGAGGTAGGTACTTAATAAGATGAACAACTAAATGGAATTCAACAACGAGATTCTTCGAAGAACTATATTTTTGAAGGAAAGAAGACAAACCTTATTAATGTACAAAAGTGACTCTGAAGTCACGTAATACCAAATTTTGTTCCGTAATTTTGAGTGGAGAATAAAAATCCTGCAATCAACGTTTAAATACAATTTCAACTTTTTCGCCGGATACCATTTTGTAAAGTTGGTAACTTTTTAACAAAATATCGCTTTTAACTTGATATAATTATATCAAGTCACATAACGATTTCTGAAAAAAAAAAAATGTACATGACCTCAGTTTTTTAACGTTATTCTTATTTCAAGGATAACAGAGAAAATAGTAGTGAACGTAAAATTTTAATCACCCTGTTCCTATTTTCTGTGTTGATTATTTTTTCTCATTTTTTAATTAACCGAATAAATACTATTTAATACTTTGAATCTTACTAAACTCAAGGCGCATTTCTTCTCTCAAAATTACCAGAGTAAAAACTTCTGCAATGGCACCTTGTAAATGTATATACTTTGAGGGCAGTAATAATCTGTACCGGTTAAAATAAATGAAGAGTTATAGTACTAAAGACAAGTGATAATCGTTGTAATTCCATTCCTACTCGTTTGTTTCAGAAGGGTGAAAACAGGAGATTTATCATCAGTCCCAACTCATTTAGAGGTTAGGTTATACACCCCCATTTGTCTTTCTTTGCTCCGCTTACAAATTATCTCATTCTCTTTATATTATAAGCTATCAAACAGTCTAGAACAACAATGTAATTGTATCTGCATCTTTTCTCCTAAATAACAGGTAATAAAAAAATTTAAATTAGAATGGGCTATGAAATTATTTTTCATGTCTCATTAATCCTGCAAATGTTTATTTTCCGCTTTTTTATCTTATTGAAATAAACTGCTTAAATAACTGACTATTGAATTTTTGATATTTGCAGAGTTAATTAAAGACATGAAAAATAATTTAATATCCCACTCCAATCGGAAATCTTTTTGGTCATACGTTGCTTATAAGTTTCGATTCCTTGAATAGGGTAAGAAATAAGTCATTGCTAAATATATCTCATATACAGATGGTCTTTGAGAGGTAATTTACTAATAAATTTAGGAAGTCCCAAAAAAGTAGGAAATGTTTAGATTACTTATATTAAAACTTTTTACAAGTACTACAAAACTTTTCTATTGTATAAATTTATGAAAAATATTTGAAAAGGAAATAAAAAGGAGCATAAACTATTGAGAATCAGTGAGTAAAAATTGTTGAATAATACCTATTTGAAATAAGCGAGAGGAGTCTACAATTTATAATTTTTCTTCGATTATTATGTTGGTACATTGGACGTATTATTTCAACCTTGAGTGTATCTAGAATACACCTTATATGAAAACAATTGTTAGTAATATGTCTAAGTGGAGCAGCTATTCATTGGATATTTGTTTTACAGTTAAAATTTATATTCATATATCTTTTACTCTAACCCATAAATATTTTTATCTTTTTGGAATTGCTGATATTTTGTTTTTTTTACCTTGCCTTACTGGTGTTCTGACTTGATTCCAGTAGCACCACAATGGTTAAACAGTCGGCTGAAACGTGATTCACAGACATTAGTGAAATAGAAAAGCAGATGACTAGTAGGTTCCACATATTTTTAATAGTATTAGCTAAATTATTTATTATGTCTGCACTGTTTATAGAGATCAGAATATTTCGTCAGTATGAAAAACTTAATGTTTCTCTAATTATTGTGAAATCTACAAGATATACTTCAATTTGGAAATGTCCATCTATAGCTTACTTGACTTACTGATAACAGCAATAAGTATTTGTAAGCTAGCGTCAAATTTGGGTAAGTACTTAAGTTTCATAGAATATATAGAAATTATATTAATCAATAAGCATTCTTGTAGTAACAATAAAAACAATGTTTACAAGACTTATATAATACTACTAATTACTTGGCATCACCATTACTTTGCTCAGCTAATTTTGGAAGTGTAAATTTCTTAGAATTTTTACTCTTAAGACAACATTTCTATCCTCACTGTAAATTTCAATACAAATTTATGTTTTTGGAGTATTCTTTGAATCGATCTTTTGGACAATCCAGATTTCCGTGGTAGTTGCCTTATCGATGTCCTTGGAAATACCTCAAAGTAACCCAATATTGTTATTTCAACGTTTTCGTCTTCAACAACAGGTTTGTTTCTTTGGATTCTTGTCTTGACATACAGTTCCTAAAATTGTTTACCATTCGTTTTGCTGTATCTCGGATGGTTTAGATTTTTCTGGACATCGAGCGGCAAAAGTGTCACAAAGCATTGATATTACTTTCTCACATCGTCCGTAAATAATAAATAAATTGAAATAATCCTCATTTGAGTAATTTAAACGATGGTCAGGCATTTTATAATTGCAATTTCACCGCACACTATAAACTCAAAGCAATAATTTGACAAGAGCGAGAGAAATAGTTTGTTGTGGATGATTTATTTTACTCATGGTCTATTTGATACTATTCAGTTGCGACAAAAGCTGCACAAGATGAACCGACAAAGTACAGGGTGTTTTATTTAAGTTAAAAAAAGTTTTCGCCGTTTGAAATTCTCAGAATGTAACAGTGTGAATGAAACACACCACAAATTAATTAGAGTTGTGTAAGGTAGCACCAGCTATGTTCATTTCACATACCAAAAATCAAAGGAACATCTCGTCCCTGAAAAAAAGTTACAAAGACCTCGGTGGCTCTCTGCATTTGTACCTAAATTTTTTCAAAACAATTAATATCTCAAAACCTGTAACTCCTAGCTATGGAGCTCCGAGATATGATCACATCAAAAGATGTGATTATATCACGAAGAGAAAAACCAAGGTTTTGCATGGCTTTGGCGGTCTTTTCAGATAAAAGCTGCAAACAAAAATTTGATTTGTATCTGATACATAAATTTAAATTCAACCATTTAACACTATGGAAAATAAATAAAATGAGGCATTGGAATTTTTTATACATTTTCAAGTAAAATAATTTCAGAACAATTCCTAAAAACAATACGAATGAAAATTTTTGGAGTTCTAAATAAATAAACCTAAATAAAGTTTAGTTATTTATTTATTATCTATAATGTTTGGCCAAAATTATAGAGGGTGACTCATTCACAGCATAAGGATTGCAATTCTAAAGGCACGTATGTTACGATAGAGCCGAATTAAAAAAATATATAAAAAAATAACTAAAATATATCTTTAAATAAGTTAAATTAGGTCTTTTACGAATACTAGAAAATCCAATAGCTTCTGCAGTTGCAAAAACAACCGTAAAAACAATGTAATAAATGAGCTCACAATTAATTGTCACACATAAGTTGCCTACAAAAAACAAGCTTTCTACGCCACTTCCATGAAAACTGGGATGTTCTCGACATGCAAGTGAGGTTGCTCCAATTTTAGACCTTGATGTTTCGATATCAGCCAGTCACGTTCCTCATTTTTTAAAATAGGTACACGAATCATATTGCACCTCGTGTAGAGTCCATGAAACTTAGTCAAGATCGCTGCCCATAGGTAGTACAGTGCATTAGGTAGTACATTAAATTTCTATACGCAATCAATTTATCCGGTTAAGATTATTTTATGCGGTGAATAGTAATAGCGCTCTGATACTATAAAATCACTCTCTATAATTCTGGCCAAGTACTATAATACAGGGTGGTCCACCGTGAACCAACTCGATCTATATATGGAAAACTATTCATAGGAAAATTTTGAAAATTTGACAGTATACTAATGTCGGTGGGGGCAACTCGCCTAAAATATTCTCAAGATGGTGGCACTTCCGGTTATACCGGAAGTAGGTGCCAACTTGATTATTTTAAATGGAACACCCCATATATTACCTCATTTTTAGATTCTACGTAAAATTCTAGGTAGATTTCATGTATCATGTCCTATACCTGTCTAAGCGTTTTTACATTATTTAAGTTTTTATAAGAGAAATGACGTTTACAGGCCCGAAAGCAGTTATCCATTTTTCTTAAAAGGAAGCCTTTATTATTTAATTTGGGGTGGGTTCCTTGTTGGAAAGAGCCTATTTTAATAGAATTTTTACAATATTTCAATAACTATGAATACAGGGTGTTCAAAAAAATAGGTTAAAAAGAAAATTGGGAAAACTGCAAAAAATCAATTTGTTCAAATGGGAACCCCCAAATTTTATGGTTTTATCTTATTTAGCATTAAACATAAGGGTAAGTTTGTGTATAGTTGTCTATCCCGAAAATTCTTAGTTTTCGAAATATTGCCCGTTTAATATTTTTATTTGGTAATTTTGCTTCGTATTTTAAGTTCAGTTACTCTTAGTTGGCTGTGACAGCGTTAAAACACAATCAAAATAAATGCTAAACAATGTATTAAGCTGTCATTGGCCATTTGCAAATTATTAATAATCATGCCGGGGCGCTTAAATTATACAAATGAAGATTATTTAAACTTATTTATTATTTATAGAGAATGTGATAAAGTTATATCAAGAACATGTGACACATTTGCCCTTCGATATCCACAAAAACAGAAACCATCACGATTTGCTGTTAAACAAATTATAGAAAATTTCAAGAACTTTGGATCCGTCAAGAAAATAGTGGAAAGAAATAAACCTCTCCTTAATAATGAGAATATTGAAATAGCTATTTTGGGATATTTCGCCGCTAATCCGACAATGTCTCTAAGACAATGTCTCTAAGACAACTATACACAAACTTACCCTTATTTTTAATGCTAAATAAGATAAAACCATACAATTTGGGGGTTCCCATTTGAAAAAATTGATTTTTTGCAGTTTTCCCAATTTTCTTTTTAACCAATTTTTTTGAACACCCTGTATTCATAGTTATTGAAATATTATAAAAATTCTATTAAAATAGGCTCTTTCCAACAAGGAACCCACCCCAAATTAAATAATAAAGGCTTCCTTTTAAGAAAAATGGATAACTGCTTTCGGGCCTGTTAACGTCATTTCTCTCATAAAAACTTAAATAATGTAAAAACGCTTAGACTTAGGTATAGGACATGATACATGAAATCTACCTAGAATTTTACGTAGAATCTAAAAATGAGGTAATATATAGGGTGTTCTATTTAAAATAAGCAAGTTGGCACCTACTTCCGGTGTAACCGGAAGTGCCACCATCTTGAGAATATTTTAGGCGAGTTGCCCCCACCGATATTAGTATACTGTCAAATTTTCAAAATTTTCCTATGAATAGTTTTCCATATATAGATCGAGTTTGTTCCCGTGGACCACCCGGTATACGTCGCGGAAGATAGCTCCACCACCAATTCACCCATTTAGAGGTGAGCGGAAAAATTAATAATAGATACCAAAAGAGCTTAAAAATAGTCGTTAATTCTCCATGAAGTTTTGTGAAAACCTATAAATTGTATCCTATGAGGGGGTATCTCAATCTCTGGGTGGGGTGGTCTGATTCAGTTGTAATAAGGCATGTTCGAGAGCCTTTAAATAGCCGTTAAATCTGATGCATAAAAATATGCGAATAGTTTATGCGAATCATGGTGGAGCAAACTTCAGGCGGAAGCTAGCGCCTCCAAAAACTAACTCCTTTGGAGGCGAGCGGAAAAATTTATAATAGCGTACCAAAATAGCCGTTAATTCTCTAACACATCCCAAAATTCGCTTGTAGTGGAGTTAACTTCCGTGACGTCTATACGTAATATCAAAGCCTACATATATTCTGTAATATGTATTGCAAAATGTTACATTCGTTTTTTGTTTATTCGAATGGCAACTACAGAACCATGAAATTATAATTGCTATGAGTTAACCTGTAGGTAAATATTTTGTATGGGTGGTACATGCAAATTATCTTTAAACCTTTATACGTAAAAATGATTATGTAATCCATGTTTAGGTACTTTATTAATAATAATTTATCATTAATGTATTAAGTCCCATTAGTTATTTTGACTTAAAATGTGAATAACAATCATGATAATTTAAAATGAATTATTAGCAATAACTTTCATAGTACCCACCATTATGCCTCAACCTATAAAGCGATGTAGCGATTAGGTTAATGTTAACAACTCCTTCCATCAAGGACCATTAGAGCAAAGACTCTTATTAAGGCAATAAGTATAATCCAAGAAGGGATTCCAATGTGGAAAGTTGACTGTATGGGAGCAACCGTACGCCTCGCATTACCGTCAAATATAAAGCTTAAAATTTAGAAATTCGCCTGAGCCTGTATGAAGGGGCTGCGGAAGTATAAAAACACTGGAGGGCTGCGTAAGTTAGTTCTTACAACTCATTTATAATTCAGATTGGCCCCACTTGTTAGAAGAGCGCGTGTTCCTTTCCTACTTTTCCTCTCCTTGTCCCCCGTACAATACTGTCACGACAAACCTAACGCAGTAATGGACAGGACTCAGTAGTTGAGGAAATCGAATGGTAATAATAAATAAACGAATAAGATGATTCATAGTGATCGTTAGTTAACTTCTATTTTTTCTAGAGAATATGTTTTTTCACATTTGTGATCTGTTGTTTAATTAAATTATAAAATATAGGTATTGATTCGGCATTCGAAAAATTTTGAAATTATTCAGTACTATTTTTAATTATGGGTCGAGGGGTAGAGGTATTATTAATATTTATTCATTTAAACAAGTTTCTGGATTTCTGTGCGACAGTAATACATTTTCGAAACATTCAATTTCTACTGCAATAAATTTTGTAACCGCAAAATTTTATATAGATACAAATTTAAAACGTAACTAGTGGCTTGTCGTCTATGAAGTTGTAGAAGCTATACAAACTTAGGCGCGGTTTGTGTTTAGAAGACGTATAGGATGTCAAGCCGAAGATCCCTTGTCTATGAGATGATAGGCAAGTAAAAGATGCTACACCTGCTACAAAAAGTGGGGGCTTGGCAAAATTTTCAGGTTGGGTGTTGCTCGTCTCCTGGCGTCGGTAGCAACTAGTATAATACAAAACGACTCCAATGTTATTGTTAGTTCCGTTCTTTGGTCAAATAATTTAAATTCTAATAATACCAGTTCCCATAGAGAAATAATAAAAATAGTATATTTATAGGAATCAATTACCTTCTGATTAAGTCACTGAGGTGTTGATCTTCTGCGTGCAATAATAATTCTTGCTAGTTTGTACATATTCACATACAAATTGAAAACGACAAAGCAAAATTTAAATTAATCACGTAATTAGGTATGTAAATTAAATTAAAATATTGCCTGAAAAGAGGAATGGAAATATCGAGAGTTACTGAATCGAAAAATAAAGGCATTTTTAGGATTTAGTAGATAAACAACTAGCATAATAATGAGGACAGTTTGCGATTTAATACCTTTAGTGTCTAAAAGTAGATGGGTATGTAGGTACTACCTATTATACGAAACAGGGGCTTTTCTGATTATACATATCGTATACTGTACGATAGTTTGTGTAGCCCGTTATTTTAATTTTTAATAAATCTTTAGAAGAATGTACAGGGTGGGCAAATAAGAGAAAACGCCGGCTGTATCTCGGAAACCGCTTATCGGAGAATTTCCGGAAAAAAATTTTAATAGTAAATATGGCCAAGTAAATGTCGCTGGAAATTATTTTCAAGTTTCTGAAATGACCGCTAGGGGACATAACATCCATGGCCAACCAGAGAAATGAACTTTTCTCGAAAATTTGCCTAATAAAGTAGTGCCGGAAATAAGTAAATATTAATCTAGAGGAAATGTTACACTTTTTCGTGCAACTCAATTTTTTCTATCTTTTAGAATAAAGTGGAGGGGGGGCGCCAAACTTTCTTTCCTTTAAACGTTAATAACTCGGCTCAGGATAAACCGAATCTAACAAACTCAGTCTCATTAGAAAGGGCTTTTTTAATACATATTTAGAGTCATGAAAGCTGGTTTTGTTACTTTTATTATAGCCGCTAGAGGGCGCTGTCTGCTAACATAACAAATATAGCGGATTTTCTAGAAAATTTCAAATGGCACGATATATTTATTGAAATATATTTAAATAAAGGACAACAATCCCTAAAATTCAGTGAAAACCGCAGACTTCTATCTCAATCCTAACGGAAGATAATACAAAAAGAATTGGTAGGTAATATCTGGGCAACTGGAGATTTGTGATGTAGCTTTTCACCTTAGCATTTAAAATCGTCTTGTGATAGCCTATTATTAATAAAACATAAAAAAAAAACTGTTGCGGAACTGAAAAGTCGTTAGTGCTTGTAATTTTTTAAAAAAATATAATAAAAGAGATAAAAGTAAAAATTATAAAAATTTGAGACAAATTTAAACTGATGCGGCAAAAGCTGACTTTGTAAACGAATTCTTTATGAAATAATGTGGTGGTCCTGAAAACGACTGATTTATTTGGGGACGTGATGCTCAATGGCCTCTCAAATGTTCAAGATGTCGCCCATCGTTTTGAATACACAGTTACAACTGTTCTTGGGTAGACAAAACTGGGCTAGGTATTATATTAAACAAGTTGAAAATGAAATTGGTTATATCTATCTATTCTATAGATCCCCGATTGGACCTGTATGGACTTTTATTTATGGGGGCGATTAAAAAAACTAATTTACGCAATGAGGTTTGCCGCCACAAGGGAAGTGATGATCGAACGTATTAAGTCCCGTTGCCGTGCCAGAAGTGGAAACTGCAGTTTCATCTCTCCAAGAACTGTTGGAATTGTGTCTTAAAAACGATGGTCGTTTTCAGGCCCACCACATTATTTCATAAAGAATACATTTACAAAGTCAGCATTTGCCGCATCAGTTTAAATTATTTGTTTAAATTTTTTTATACTTTTAAACTTTTACTTTTATCTCATATCATATTTTTTGAAAAAAATACAAGCACGAACGACTTTTTAGTTCCGCAACAGTTTTTTCTTCTTATATTTTATTAATAATAGGCTATCACAAGTCGATTTTGAATGCTAAGGTGCATCACAAAGGCTACAGGGCTACATCACAAACGTCCAGTTGCAATTCTTTGGTAATATCTTCCGCTAGGAATGAGATAGAAAGTTGCGGTTTTCACTAAATTTTAAGGATTGTTGTCCTTTATTTAAATATGTGACAATAAATATATCGTGCCATTTGAAATTTTCTAGAAAATCCGCTATATTTGTTATGTTAGCAGACAGCGCCCTCTAGCGGCTATAATAAAAGTTACAAAACCAGCTTTCATGACTCTAAATATGTATTAAAAAAGCCCTTTCTAATGAGACTGAGTTTGTTAGATTCGGTTTATCCTGAGCCGAGTTATTAACGTTTAAAGGAAAGAAAGTTTGGCGCCCCCCCACCACTTTATTCTAAAAGATAGAAAAAAAATGAGTTGCACGAAAAAGTGTAAAATTTCCTCTAGATTAATATTTACTTATTTCCGGTACTACTTTATTAGGCTTTTCGAGAAAAGTTCATTTTTCTGGTTGGCCATAGATGTTATGCCCCTTAGCGGTCAATTCAGGAACTTGAAAATAATTTCCAGCGACATCTCTTGGCCATATTTACTATTAAAATTTTTTTCCGGAAATTCTCCGATAAGCGGTTTCCGAGATACAACCGGCGTTCTCTCTCATTTGCCCACCCTGTACTTAACCTAAATTATAAAAATCTGCTATATTATACATATCCTTACGATCGATGACAATAGCTTAGTTATATATTAATACAGGTCGATTAGTAAAGTAAATATATTTGATCAGGTTTTTGAATGTGTTCAGCAACATAGTTTTTATCAAAAAGGTCTTTTGATTCAAATTTAATTAGGTACAGTCTGAGTCACCAACACAGCTCACCCACTTTTCAATGTCTTATTTTTATTTTAGAGAAAAATGAACATATGGGTACGAAATGGTTTGGTATTGGCTAAAATTTAGACACATTAATTTATGTACAGGGTGTTCTATTTTCTGGTGCCATTAAAAGTCGGCATTTTTTTTAATGGAAATGCATAGTTTTTTTTAAATCATCAGAGAGGCCATGAAGAGAGCTTTCCAAAAATATAATATAGTTGATATCCGTTTCCAACCGTTTTTTAAATATAGATAGGTACTTAAATTTTGAAAAATTATTAAAGTTAAGCTGTGTTATTCGTATTTTTCATGGTGATATTATTATTATTGATTGCAAATTCACTAGTTGAGAGTTCACTTGGTTCAAATTCGTTTACTATGTAAATTTATGGCACTTATTTCATAGCACACTCATAACTTGTGTGAAAAATATGAATAGCATGAGTAATTTTTCAAAATTTAAGTAGCATATTTCAAAAATGGATGAAAGGAGATACCAACTATATTATATTTTTGGAAAGCTCTGTTCATGGCCTCCCTGATGATTAACACTGATGATAAAAATTCGATATTATAGATGTAACAAAGTTACTTTTTGTTCCACAGTACCTAATTTAAATAAGAAACATATATTTCCAGTTTTATTTTAACACACAGTATACAAGTATATGAATATTTGTATGAAACTCATATCCAAGTAATGTATTTCTGTTTCCCGTATAGTTTTACAGTTAAAGGAAATTTTTAATAAATAAGACCAGAAATAATATACATTTATTTTGTTAAAACCGGCCGAAATTCGAGAAATTCCAAAACGCTATTTTTACGCCGCCCCGCGTTTTTGTTCCTAACGAAATACATGAATATATACAAGTTGTAGGTATAGTGTATATAGGCACAATTGAAACTGGTCAGTGTTAAGGCACAGGCCCGTGCGCACTTATCTTGATATTTCGTCCTATGTATTTAGTAATGGTATCGCGATTAGAATAGTAACTAAAACTGTACACGTCAGTCCTACACTGGAAATCCAATCAGCTCGAAGAACCATCTACAACTACGCTCTGATGTAAAGAGAATAAACAGACTGGTCTGCTGTAGTGATGGGCATAATAGTTCATTTCAGAGAACTAGTTCTTGGGAACTACTTGCGCGAAGCGAACTAGTCTTTAAATCTAGTTCGCGCGAACTACTTTTTAGATAGATATTCGGAAACGATCGGTCGGTCGGAAAACATCACGGTAAACATTAGTATCCATGCGATCATTTAGCATCGGAGCATCGGCCGGAGGTCGCAAGATTTCGGCCAAGTAAACATATCGCCGGTCCAGGTATTAGGTATTGCGTTGGCCAAGCTTATCGCTGGTATCAAGAAGTAGTTCGCCCGAACTACTTTGTTTTAGATCAGCGAACTAGTTCGTTTAGTTCCCTACAAAGAATCGTTCGTCTTAACTCGTTCGTTCGCGAACTACCCATCACTAGTCTGCTGGACTGTAAATCATTTTTTTGTTTCCCGTGCCGAGTCCTGAAATATCATCAATAGTTTTCCAGTGCAGCGCGTAAATACCAATTACCAAACGTAGTTTAGTTTTGTTAAAAAAACAATAAAAATAACAATAATAAACATAAACAATACTTAACAATAATAAAATATGTTATTGGCTACATGAACAAATAATAGGTATCTAATAAACAAAAAGTAATAAAAATGAATACAATTCTCATAAAACGATCTCTATAACATTTTCTTAATAGCAAACATTTCTACCTCCGCCCATTACAATAAAGAGATACCGACTGTTTTTGCCGGCTTTTAGTTTTTATACGGTTTCAATTGTGCTTATATACACTATACTCTATAATATTAATTTAATCTATTGGAACTGGATAATATTTGTTTCATTTGATATTTAAAAATACTTATGAAGTCGCTACTTGGAATTTGTTAAAGTCATAATGTAATATATCTGTTAATGCATTTTATGACAGTTTGGAATAACTAGTTCTTCGTACTATGTTATGACAATTAATGTGTTTACTGATGTTTAATGCACTTACTAGTAATAAATGTTTACCAAATCTGTTTAAATTACCAAGATGAATATATCCGAGATATTTTTGATTTATTGATAAACCATATTTGCCTATTTTACCGAATTATATCATAGGAAATTGAGTTATGCTGTTTAGTTATTAAATATATATTATTTCCATTATAGCCTGTATATAGTTTTGTTAAACAAAAATATTTAAATATGTTTTTCTCTTATAAATCGATATTTAGATGCACGCTGATGCAGTAAGGCATAGAAATCAAAAGGCTTTTCTTAGTTGTTAGAAAAATAATTAAAATAGGTTTATTTTGATTAATTTTATTATTTATTTACTATATATTATGATCCAATACAATAAAGGGTTGTAGAAACTAGTTCTACTACTATCAGATGGCATGCGTATAGCAAATAACTACGAATAGTAAGGGACATCACTAAGTATCCTCCATCTGTAAACGCCTTATTTAAATAAGGACTAAAACAAATCAAGCTAAAACAGCTATTCTCCTGGCAATATGCCGCGCCGAGCGCTGAATTACAAAGCAAAATTTGCCGTATTTAGTTTAACACAGTTAGAATCAAAATACAAGGATTCGGATTGCAACGAAAACTACGAGGAAATACTAAGACCACACATCGTAGGATGCCACTAATTGCAGACCGGTTTCGACCTTTTTATGATCTCATCAGTGCAATATAAGTGAGCATACCGACGAATGCGAAGACATTTCCTCGTAGTTTTCGTTGCAATCCGAATCCTTGTATTTTGATTCTAACTGTGTTAGACAAAATACGGCAAATTTTGCTTTGTAATTCAGCGCTCGGCGCGGCATATTGCCAGGAGAATAGCTGTTTTAGCTTGATTTGTTTTAGTCCTTATTTAAATAAGGCGTTTACAGATGGAGGATACTTAGTGATGTCCCTTACTATTCGTAGTTATTTGCTATATGCATGCAATCTGATAGTAGTAGAACTAGTTTCTACAACCCTTTATTGTATTGGATTTTTACCCCATTACGATTTGTTTGGGTTGTGTTGCGAAAACTACACAGAGGTGGCGCCAATAGGCCTTGCGTAGGTCTTGCGTACGCAAGGTTTACCTATTGTGCCAAATACTCAGGTCTTCGCATTCGTCGGTATGCTCACTTATATTGCACTGATGAGATCATAAAAAGGTCGAAACCGGTCTGCAATTAGTGGCATCCTACGATGTGTGATCTTAGTATTTCCTCGTAGTTTTCGTTGCAATCCGAATCCTTGTATTTTGATTCTAACTGTGTTAGACAAAATACGGCAAATTTTGCTTTGTAATTCAGCGCTCGGCGCGGCATATTGCCAGGAGAATAGCTGTTTTAGCTTGATTTGTTTTAGTCTTTATTTAAATAAGGTGTTTACACATGGAGGATACTTAGTGATGTCCCTTTCTATTCGTAGTTATTTGCTATATATTATGATTATTTATTTATCACTGACGTAGTTTTCCACATAACACCAAAACACTATACTGCACTCGACGCGCGTTTTGCCAACCAACGTTTTGGCGAAACGCTCGTCGAGTGCATTATAGTGTTTTGGTGTTATGTGGAAAACTACGTCAGCGATATTTTCACACCAAAGGTTCCAACCCCCTTCAAGATGATTATTTATATATTGATATTTTAATTTAAACTCTAGTAAATATTCCGCTTATACAGGGTGAGTCGGTTTTTTGTAGACAAACTTTAAGGGAAGATAGAACAGATGTTTTTAAAAAGAAAAGTTCCTATAAACATATGCCCTAGAAGGCTTCGTTTCCGAGATACATGGTGTTGAATATAATTTTTTTTCCTGAATTTTAAAGACATGTAACTTCTTGTATTTGAGTATGGCTTGATATAACAAATAATTTATTTTTACTACATTGGAAAGAAATAAAGAATAAGATATTTCGGCTTTTTAGAATCCTTAACAAACCATATTTAGGTAGGTTCCGTTGAAAGAATGAAATATTTAGCTGATAATTGATAAATAAATTACTTAATTTAGAACCACATCAAACATTAAAAATCAAAATAACTCGGAAACGCACAGAAATTTTGAAACAAGAAGGGACATTATTTTTGGTAAACTATATGCAAATAATGAAAATAACGGTTTTTTTAAAAAATAGTCATTGGCGTGGAAGTTCTGTTTAAGAAAGGGGTTAAGCACCCCCTCTACTCCGCCACTGTGTAAGTTTTTGAACATTCTTATCGCTTGTTTTATGCCCCTTAATTAATAGGCAATATCCCCCAAACATGAAAAAAATCTAAAAATTCGTTTATAAGTTATAATGAAAATTCAGGGAAAAAAAATTATATTCAACACCGTGTATCTCGGAAGCGAAGCCTTCTAGGACATATGTTTATAGGAATTTTTCTTTTTAAAAACATGTGTTCTATCATCCCTTAAAGTTTGTCTACAAAAAACTGACTCGCCCGTATTGCTTTGAAATACTACAAAAAAATAAATAATTAGTGGCAAAAGTTGTACTGTAAGTATGTACCTTTGACAATTTAGATTAATGAATTTTCGCTTGACAATACTTGTTTTTAGTGAAAATTTTGATGAAAATATTGTTTTTTTAATAAAATATTCTTTCAGCGACTTTTCAAATTACTCGACAACCGTCATAGCTACGATAAAAATGCAGACGAAAAAGTTTCTAAATTGAACGTGGAATTCAAATGTTGGCAAATAAGCAGTTAGTGACGCACCACAAAAAAGTTCTGAGCTGTAAAAGGGGGCCTGACCCCCGAAAAAATATCACCCTGTACGTTCTCAAATCGTTTACTTACGTCAAAGCTTGTGGACCATCATAGGTAATCTACGGTAAAA
Source organism: Pogonocherus hispidulus (assembly GCA_963924545.1). NCBI lineage: Eukaryota > Metazoa > Arthropoda > Insecta > Coleoptera > Cerambycidae > Pogonocherus > Pogonocherus hispidulus. The sequence goes on along the minus strand of OZ004692.1, from coordinate 45,075,091 downwards.
ATTTGAATAAATTATCTTAAAAACTATAGGAGCTGTGTGGAAAATACTAAAAAAAACCCAAAACTTTGACACCCTGTATCTCAAAAAGGAAGCGATTTTTGACATATGTTTATATGACAAACTTAACTTAAAATAAGGTGTTCTATCTTCCCTGAAAGTTTGTCTAGAAAAAACTGACTCACTCTGTATAAAATTTCAGACCATATTTGATCACGGAATAAAATCCGTCTTTGTGATTGGTTCAACCGTTGGCTGAGAACTATAAAAGCTGTGCTATTTTCGTTCAAGAAAATAGTTCACTGACCAGCAAACCAGTACCTAGAGTAAGTTCCAATAGGTGATTGGATTCCTCGCCAACCCTTTGGTGCATTCTCGATTAATAACCTGTGGTATGCGTCTGGCCTCAGGAAGACGTCGTCGTCTGTACCTCCCTATTAATCCGTTTGTACATTCTTGATGAATAATCTGTGGCGTGCGTTTGGCTCCTAGGAAGACTTCGCCGTTTGTATATCCCCGTTAATACGTTTGGACATTATCGATGAATAACCTGTGGCATGCGTTTGATTCCCAGGAAGACTTTGTCGTCTGTACATCCATGTTAATTCATTTGAATATTCTCGATGAATAATCTGTGGTGTGCGTTTGGTTAGGCCCCCAGGAAGACTTCGTCGTTGGTACCATCCTTTTATCCAAGTGTGCATATTCGATAAATAACCTGTGGGGTGCGTTTGGCCCCTAGCAAGACTTCGTCGTTTTGACCTGTTGCTTTGTTCCGTTTTCACAATTTGTTTAATATTTACACCGCTTCTTTTCTTAACCTGTGATTACAGCTTTAGGTTGACAATGCTGATTTAATGCTTGAGTAAAATGTATTACTGCTAATTGCTAATCCTAACTGGATTAGCAATTGGCTAATATAAATGATAGCTAATATAATGAAAACAATATAAATAAATCAGGGATAAGATTTTATTATTACTTGCTTAATAATAAATAATTAGCGAATATATATGTATGTGCTAGTATCAAATTGTTGTTTCTATATTATTATTTGTCTATCATTGCTACATGTCTATTATTGATGCTTGTCTATTATTGCTGCTCATTTTAGTTTAATTTTAATAAATCTTGTAGTAACTAGTATTACACCGACTTTTATCACCTAGATTAATGAAACACTGACACCTGGCATGTGCATTTATTGCATCTTCACTGTAGCTGCCCAGCCTCTACTCATCAGCGAGTAGAGTCCGTGTGGACCATTCACCACATTAAAACCTATGAATGGTGGTGCCAGATATAAAAAAATAAAGCGACCGACCGTTTAGTTAAGTATACTAAAACCAAAAATAAATTAAGGAAAGGTCACAATTTGGCGTCCTAGAACAGGGAAAGGTAAAAGTGCGTCACTTAGAACATACCAATTTTATGACTTGAAATAAAAACGCTCAAAAAATGGAGCAAAATCTTAAACCATTCTCAAACTAAAATATTCACTAAAAAACATGTGTTGAAATGACTACTTAATATTCTATGTATTCTACGCATTTTCATGTAGTAATCGTATTTCTTTATTCGTTAAAAGTAATCAATTAAAACACGAACCATCCCCGGAAGGATTGACTGACAATACGAATTATACGCAACAAAAGCGAGTAATTTTGAATCGATTGTTAGACGTGAATAGGTTGTCCCTTATCTCTTACTAGGTCATTGTTCACAATAATTATTCGCTACCAGTTCTGCCTTTAGCCTTAATAAATTAAGCAGTTTTCATGACAATGAGCAATAATAAACATTTATAATCCTAGTAGACTGTTGTACAAGTCTGAATTTGATTAATTTATTGTCAAATGATACCTGAGTACATAACACTTGATCATAATATCAACATTCAACAAGTATCAGATCTTTTTTTATACAGGTTGTGTCACGAGGAGCTGAATCGATCTGTATATGGAGAAGTAGTAGAGGCAAATTTAGGAAATTTGCATGGGTGTTAATTGATGGCATTGAGTGTTCAAAAATATTTTTGACTTATACCGGAAATACCAATCCTATTTTGAATGGAACAACATTTTTTATTGAATTTTTTAATTCCTTGATATAGTTATGGATCATTTTATTCAGAATTCCATATACCTTTTAATTGTTCATACTGACGTTTTAAACAATAGCATGCATTAAAGTGGGACGGTTTTCAATTTATTAAATAACTAGGTGTAGGTTATACCAACGAATCAGATCTCGTACCCAAGTTATTACTAATTCTATAACTATTATCGATTTTATAGTTACTTCTTTTAATGTCACAATCCAATAGAGACTAAAGGAATTAAGAGATTGTCGTAATATTACAATATTACGATGAAAAACTGGTATAATGGATATTCATTTGCAATTATTATTATTATTATTATTATTATTTATTTGAAGGAGATGCCGAAAACAACTACTCCACGGTCAATGTGCCTCGACTGTCATTGCATTACTCCGACTGATAACATACTGTCAATTTGACAATAATTCTCAGACGAATTGTAGCAAAGACCTAAAGAGGGCACTACGGTGTGCTTCTCACCACTATTATTATTATTATTATTATTATTATTATTATTATTATTATTTTTTTTTTTTTGTTGAAATCCAATCGACCGGTTCCCTGGCTCCGATTCTCAGGATCGGCCGCTGGTGGTAATCAGTAGCTACTCCCCACGTCCGTGGGGTGAGTAATTACTAAGTCCGCGAATCGTGTGCCCTAAGCAGACGTAATGAGCCTAGAATGACCGCCTTCTGCATTCTTTCGGCTAGAAGATCTGCCGAATTTCGGCATGCCGGCATGATCTTCAATTCGGAAAGCAGTGTATCTCTTGCTCCACCGAGGGCTCCTATTATCAGTGCCACAAGCTTCACAGTATATTCTGGATGGAGTTCGCGGAGTTCGAAAAGATGGTCTCGATATTTCGTCCGTTTCTCCTCCTTTTTCAAGACAGAACTCGATGACAAACATTGTATTCAGCTGGTGGTCGAGAAGGACTACAACAGACTTATTGGCTCGAATCTGCCTGAGCCTGGGGAATGAGTAGTTCCAATAAATTCGGCACTTCTCATTCCCCACAACGGACTCAATATCCCTCGGAACGTATGGTAGCACTGGTTTTTCGTCTATCTCGTACGAGTGCCGTAGAAAGTAGTAAAGCATCCGTAAAACCGCATTTATCTATGGGTATAGGCCGAGACTGCATATGCCGGACCACCGGAGAGCAGATGCATAATTGCCTCCGGGTCCTACGGCAGCCCCTACAGTTGACATCAAGACCCATGACACGGCTTCGATAGACGAGGGTGTTGAATACACCATCCTGGCAAGCCATTATGAATCCCTTGGTCTCCGACTTAAGCCCCGCTGACCTTAAAAAGGCAAAGATTACATTTCGAATAAGCCATGGTCATCAAGGCTGTTACAGAAGACACCTAGGCTTATCATTATGCTTATAGGATTATCATTATGTAGCTACAGAAGATTGCGACCTTCTGCAGCTTTAACTTGGGCTTTCAACTTAACGGGACCCAACTCGGTGACAGAGTCCGGGTTTCTCCGTTCAGAGTCGAAGATGAGATCTAATTCATAAGCTGCTCTTCATGCTGCCTTAAATAGAAATGCTCCGACCTCTGTATGTTCATGGTCTTGGGTTATGCAGAGGAGGGCATCCGAATTCTTGATTACTTTGCAGGCTCCATCCAGTACCATTCTGCTGTTCAGACTCTCCAAACTCAAGAGTCCACGGCCTTCCTGATGTCCACGGCCTCCCCTAGGATGCAAACCCCTATTCAGATGCATCATTATGCGTGTTCCTATGTCGAGTTGTGCCAGCTCTTCTTGCGTCTATTTCACTACTCCGAAGGAGTACAGGAGGATCGCAAGCAAGCATGTTAGTAGCACTGATCCTGTTCTTACCCGACAGTTCTGAAGACCAAATCTATCGGGGGCGGTGTCTATACGTGCCGCGGACAGCGCTTTTTACGGTGGTAGCCTCTTGGGTCCTTTCTAGACACTCAAGTAGGCATACGTTTCTCCGACATCCAGATGACGTAGGATGCTACCGGCCACGAGGTGCACATCTTCGCTATAGTCACCGCATCGCCTTTTCTCGAGATGAATTTGTGAGCATTTGTCCAACCCAAATTCCATCCCGACCGCCTGCTTGTACTCCTGTACTACTCTGAGAGATTAATCCCTCTCTTCGGAGGCATAAAGGTCATCCGTATAAAACAAATGGGGACCTTATGCCACTTGTTGCCGGGTGTACCGCAGTTGTATCCACGAGTTCTGCGGAGTTCAACGGATAATGGCAGTTGCGAAATAAAGAACAGGAGAGGGCTGAGGGAATCTCCTTGGAAAACTCCTCTTCTGAACGATACCAGCTCTGTTTGGATCCTGATATTACCAGATGTTATAGTAAAGTGGGTTCGCCAAATCTGCATCAGTTCTTCAATGTATAACATTATTGGATCCGCCACGGCAAGGCGTTGGAGCAAGTAGACAATAAGCTCATGGGATGTCATATCAAACGTCTTGCGGTAGTCGATCCAGGCCATAGAGAGGCTTCGCTTATACTGCACGGAGTCCTGCGTGACAGATCTATTAAACAGAATATGACAGTATATTTGTACTTTCTAAATCTTTTTGGATGACCTTATATATGTAACTATAATATTTCAAAAAATCCACGGCTGTGACAGGAAATTTTCTGTGTTTTTTTACAGAAACCTTAAATATTATTGGCTCAAAAGATAATTTGAGACATGATGATTATGGTGATACATTAACAAATATTTTGACTTTTGTTGGGTCAAAATGAAACTAAATGATTACAAATGTCATAGTTTGATGCACTATTTGACTTGCAGTTTTTGCTTTGCGATTTATAAATAAAGTACCAATTTCACTGCTTTTAATAAATAAAATATTTTCTGTCATCTTTCTTTTCGGATGCACCTAAATTTATGGAGAAAAGTTATTAGTAAATACCCTGTATTTTGTTTTATCTTAATTTAGAATTTCGATAATGAATACTTTTAAAAAATATTTTTCCATTTTGTATTTTACCAGCAAACAATGATGAATCAAAACGAAATTCTGTTTTTTTGTTGGTATATATAACTATAAAACGCATTTCTAGTGAATTAGATTAATCAACAGGTATTCTACAAAAGTCTGTCATGAAAAGCATACACTTTACATAAATTTTGTAATGAAATATCCAGTTTTGTGGTCTATAATATTTTAAAATTATTTTTATATAATCCTAAACATTCTTAGATGGTAGAACAATCTGATAAGTACTCTGTCTTTAGTACAATTTTGACCTAATTATCTTTTCTGATGCTAAAGTTGAAATGAAATTTATTAATATCGAATACAAAAAGATAATTAAAAAATATACTTAATAAAAATAAGGTACACAGAAATAGTAGTTTCATCATAATGAAATTCTAAATTATTTATAACATAACGTATTATGAAAGTAAATATTAATTAGTGGACTCACATTATGCCTTGGAGACCACGAATTGCACATTATTGAGGCATCCTCTAGTATCCGGCTCTGAAAAGGAAAATATAGATGTAGTTTTATGGTAATCTCTATTATGCCTATCATGTCAAGCACGTGTTTTGCGCCTAACGAATTGTTAAAGCTTCCCTCTACGAGCAACCCTAATGTGGGTACGGAAATTATGCGCACGTGCCGAAAACACTCTGTAATAAGTGGATACAAATTATTGAATTAAGGGAATCGATGCACTATGGTAAATTGAAGTGGTTTGGCAGGTTATTCAATTTAGAACCCACGGTATGATTTCAATAGAGATTTATATATATATATATATACAGGGTGGCCGATTAAGAATCAGGATATCCTTCTAAAAAATTTTTGGTAAGTGCGATTCCCATGAATTTTTTTATATGCGATTATACGATACATAACTTGCTACGATTTTTTTTTTCAATCAATTTTTTCGAAAATTACTTTAGAAGTGTTTTTGTGAGTAAGGTTATAAATGAATAAAAGGCTGACAAATTCGACATTTTAATAAAGAAAACAATATTTTAATAGGACTAACTAAAGATTTTATTCAAAATGAGCACCTTCGGCCTCCTGATTGTAGAAGAACCTGTCAGACATTTCCTGGCGCACGTTGTGAAATGTTTGTCTTGGGATAGTTGCACACTGGTTTCGTGATTCTCTTCCGCAAATCCAAAAGATTGCTTCTATCTGATAAAAAATTAAATTATCTTAGCTTCTTTTGATTTGACCGGAAGTACCTCAAGTTTTGATTGATGGTGTCACCCTTCGTATTAGTTATAACAATAATAGTGATATATATTTTTACATAATTGGATAAGCGTTATCTCATGAATATATTGGTATATGATGGGTTATAGGTTTATTTTTAACGGCAAGGAAGACATAATTAGCAGAATATACCATAATATTAATGTGTGAACTAACAGTTCTTTATGTAATACATTACACATTATTCTAAATCTGCAGATCTATAAGGCATATAAGTGATAAATAAAATGAAAACAAATATATTGGGCACATTGCAATTTTTAGTATTATTTTAGTACTACTTTTATGGTCTACAGTTAAATAATTTTTAAGAATTTAAATGGTCAAATATTAATATTTGAGCCCTAGCACTATTATCTATTGTCTAAATTATACTTACTAGTTAAATTATGTATGATGTTTAAGTTTCATGAACAAAAGAGTTATTTATTAATAGTTATTATAGTCTATTTCAGAAAATTTCATAAATCATTTATTTAAAATTATATTAACATTTCTAAATAGTACAAAAAATAATAGTCTGTAGATACACAACAATAATAACTTCCTACAATAGAAGCAAGCAGCTATTAAGGTGCTTACACATTATGCATGTACAGGGTATTCGCGTATATTTTGACCCCTACCTACAAGGGTTATTAAGAAAGTTATAAAAAAATATAAATACAAAAGTTGTTTGGGTTTTCATGCATTATCTTTTAGCTAGGTCGAAAAAAAATTGCATGTCGTAAACTTAGGAAAACCAATTGAACACAATATTTTTAAATGGGACACCCTGTATAATTTTACACGGTTGGGGAAACATTCTTTTCCTGATTTCAAAAATATATATTTTGTTGACATTTGCACTGACAGTTTTCGAAATATTCGACAGCGAGTACCATAAAAAAATTTAAAAAAATACAAAGAACTAAAAATATTTAACAGTAGAAACCAATAGTAATAAAAAATATTTAACGATTATCGATGTAACCTCATTAGCTATGTAAACATTTTCCAATATTTTCATTTTTTAATATTTTTTTATGATTTATTGTAAACATTAAATATAAAATATTTCGAAAACTGTCAGTGCAAATGTCAACAAAATATATATTTTTCAGATCAGAGCAAAAATGTTTTCCCAAGCGTCTAAAATTATACTGGATGTCCCATTTAAAAATATTGTGTTCAATTGGTTTCCTCAAATTTACGACATGCAATTTTTTTTTCGACCTAGACAAAAGATAATACGTAAAAAACCAAACAACTTTTGTATTTAAACTTTTTTTCTAACTTTCTTAATAGTCCCTGTAGGTAGGCGTCAAAATATACGCGAATACCCTGTAGAGTCATGTAACGGAACTTCGTACTGTAACACCGCTGCGTAACAAGTTTGAACGGCACTGCGTAACAACGTAACACCGTAACACATGATACAACTACACTGATATGCCTATGCGCATGGGGGCGTGGTCTATCGATGAGCGTGACGTCAGTTATGATACAAAATTAAATAAAATACTTGTAAACAAAGATAACATAATAAAATAAACGTCGATTATGGAATTATAATACACGATTCATACAGGGAAACTAAAATAATAGTTGATTAATATCAATCTTTCTTATTTTAATTCAAACCGCATTCTGTGTACCGATCTACCTACCGAATATAATTCTAACCTAAATTTTATAATTTGAGATAATAAGAAGCACTACTGTAAATAAACACCACCCTATAATATAAAAATGACAACTTGATAACCCTCGGACCTCACAATTATAATAATACGGGAACACAATTGACAAACACGAAAATAATTATATCACTGACAGTCACGTTGACAGTAACGCATTTGAATTTTCGCCATTTTAGCATCAAGAATGACGTCGTGCGCAGAACAAACGAAATTTGGTCAAGTTATGAGCATATCAGTGTAGTTGTATCATGACCGTAACATAGTTACATCACAGACAAGATTACAAGACATTACACAGACATTACAAGATTATTTGTTTGTGGTACCATCAAGGCGTTCATCGGTTGTCGGTATTTCGCTGTCGTATCAAAGAAATGACACGCGTGAATGTTGCACCACTTGTTTGCATGTCTGAACAGATCTGCGTAACAGTCGCGATTTATTTTTCGTTTTATTTTTATATTCAGAATTATATGCTATGGAGTGGATAGAAGAATCTACCATTGTCTTTATAAACAGTTCGCACTAAAGAAATCTTGTAGGATACAAAAAAAAAACCGAAATATTATAATAAAATATACTTTTCCAAGAAAGGCAATATTAATTCTTCTAAGATGAAATGACAGTATGATCTGTCTGCTCATAGGATATGCAACGATGTATTGATACTCATAAATTCTTGACACACCGTATCTTCTGTGTGTAACAAAGAATTGTTGCTCAACGGTGTTACGTTATGAAGTTCTTTTGCATGTCTGTACGCACCTTAACGGTAAGAGATAGGGTAACTTTAATAATGTTAAACTAGAATTTTAAGGGGAGTGCAAAATCATAATTAGATACAGGGTGTCCTGTTTAAAATTAGAAAGTTGATGCTTCGATTAGAAAAACTGAACTGTATACAGCAGTAGATATGCTATAGGCGAACGAGGTCAAAACCTCCATGTAAAAGCACTTAAGAGCAAAATTGGGTAAAAATTGACCATTTTCCCCTTTCCACTTTCATTTTGGTGACAGGCCAGCCCCCCAGTCAGAATCAGCTTTCAAACTTCACCCGTCACGTGTTTTATGGTCATGCGTGACGTTTTTCAGGATACGCGTCACCATAAAAACGTCACCCGTGACGTTTATGGTAGACGTTTTCTATAATAGACTATATTATGTGGTCATTTATCGGAGTTGCAAGAACTTAATAATCGCATGAACGCAAAAAATAGTTAGGTGCAGGGACTTTCTCGAAAACCATTGTATGGTACTTACTAGAAGACATTCCGTTGAATGTTAGACAGAAAATGTACTTCCAACAAGAAGGTGCACCTCCCCACAACGGCAGAATTGTGACAGAGTGGCTGAATAATAATTTTCACGATAGATGGATTGGTCGGTTTGTTCCTGTAAGGTGGCCTCCAAGAACTCCCGACTTAAATGCGCTAGATTTCTTTTTATGGGGATGTTTAGAGCAACGAATTTACAGTGAAGTAATTAACACTAAAGAACAGTTGTGAGAACAATTACAATGGCTGCAAATGAAATTTGTAGTAACTTAAATATGCGCCGTTTGTATACATTGCTGTACGACGGTCTCAAGCTTGTATTGGGGCTGAGGGTGGACATTTCGAACATTTGTTATAGTTCTTTAATAATACTTGTGTTTATCTGCAATTTGTTTTATTTTAAAATCATTTCAGAACTAAGATTTATTTGATTCATAAATTTGTTTTGAAAAAAAAAATCATTATTTTCTTATTTTTTAAAATTTTAGGATATGCGTCACCATACAATTTTTTTAAACCTACTTCTGACTCACTCTGTATAATATTTTGCAGACAATTGGAGAAATTATTAGAATATCTCCCCTGCTAGATTTGTTGCGTCGGTGAAGCAGTAGGTACATATAAGCAGTATATGAAGCGTCTATTATAATCACCTAGCTACACCCCTCTTCTCATGTCTCAAAATGTTTTTACTAGACGCAGAAATTACAAAGCAAAATTTTTGAAGCTATATATTAGATAGAATTACTACCCGTACTTTCCGATGTCTTTCTTAAATCAATAATTGCTGGGAAACGTAGCACTCGTTCCAGTGACAGAACATCAGCTAATTCCGTGACATGTTTTTATTATAGTCACCCGCAATTACAATCCCATTATTTTCCTTTTTCAAATACCGTTTAAGTTTTTTTTTATAATTGATACTATTATTTTGGATTTATTAAAAAAACTGCCACAAACGTAGATATCTATATTTTCGTTTTTGCCAATATTACAATTTACCTATAACAGACTGTCAGTCTGAGGTATTGACCATTGTTAATTATTTAGATTCTTTATTTTGTGGATATTCTCTTTAGTTCAGTGCACTTCCAAAAATGTTTAAATACTTCATATATAAAATATACCTAAATTTGAAAAATAAACTTCAAAAATACTAGACGGGGGTTGACTTCTGATAATACTTATTTTTTTCTAACCGAAAATATTTAAACGAGATAAAAAATTTCGCGAAACAGTTTTTTCATTAAAGGTTATTCATTAACGGTTATCCACGAAAATATACATTTTCGAAACCACCCCGATGAGAGATTTTTATTCAACAATATTTATCTGATTTTTTAAGTGTGACTATTTAATTTTTTTGGTCAGAAACTGCTGCGGATATATTCTCTTCTTTTCTGATTTTTTTTTTCAGAAGTATCGGCTTTCAATGCAATTACAAAATTTATTATTAATCGCCAAATTATTATAACTGGTAATTTCTAGTTTCTAATAGTATGAGATTTCTTGTATATCTGGTAAATGTATGTATATTTTGTATACAGGGTGTCACAAAATTCGCGCCCATGCCTCTAGGGCTTTATACAGGAAGTCAAAACAATTCGAAAATCAAGAGTGGGAAAATTGCCGTTTGTCCTTTGTTATTTGTTTTTGTCCTTTGAGTTATTATATAAAATTAATTTATTCTTATTCTTTATTATTAAAAAGAAATCAATAAGAATACAAGATTAATATATAGTATCTGTTGTCACAAAAGACGTTCAAATAAATCGCCTCCTGCCTCAAGGCAAACAATCGCACGATTTATTATAGAAGCGCGGACGGTTTTTTAATAGCTAGATTAAATTACTAGATCCAAAATGATAGTGCGCCACCTCACTACGGAATTACAGTATTGCAGTGAGAAATTTTCTAAATGAAAATTTGGCTAATAGGTGGATTCAAAGAGGTGGATTGATACCATGGTTTCCTAGGTCCCCGGATTTTAATCAATTGAACTTCTTTTTTTAGGGATTTTTAAAAGAAAACGTTCACCACGAACCTGTTATGGCATGAAAGCATGAATACGAGCCACATCTTCAGTAATATTCAAAGATGAAAACAAGCTACAGTGCGATTGTTTGAGTCAAGAGACAATTTATTCTAACACCTTTCGTGACCACAAATCATACATTTACCCTATATTCTTATTAATTTACTTTGTAGACCTTTATAATAGCTGATTAGCTTATATACAAATAAATGTATGTATCTATCTATCTTATTATCTTATCTTATCTTATTAGTTTCTTTTTAGTAATAATCGGCAATTTTTCCACTCTTGACTTTAGATTTGTATTGACTTCCTGTATAAGGTTCTAGAGGAACGGGAATGCATTTTAGGACACGCTGTATATCGTATGTTTACTATTTGCTATATATGTGTCATATAAAATCATCCATTAGGTACCCTTTCAAAGTCTTCAGAAATTATTAAAGATACCATAACGTGGCCTGTCGGATAACCTGAAAAAGCACCAGATTTATATTTAAAATGGTTTCTAAAAAGTCGGAGAACAAACCGGTGTGAAGTTAGCAGCCAAAAGTTAGCAGCCAATTTGGCGGAAACACCCGAACGTCCATAGGCGTACGCAGTTAGCGCCTAATGAATGTAATGAGTAAAAATTTGCAAATTTGAGGTAAACAATATATACATTAGTAACTAATGATTGTTAAACAAACAGATAGTACCCTTTATAGATAAATATATAATAATTTTGAATTAATTAACATAGTAAGTTTCGGAAATTTTCTAGAAATACTTATTAACTATTTCTAACACATAATTAGCTACTGGAATATTCCACAAAGGGTATTATAAATACAGCAGCGCAAAAAAGAATCACTTAGTTGCCGTCAAAGGGGTTGAAAATGGAGCAAAATAAGGAAAATCCTCATTTCCACACGGAGAAAATCTGGTGCCACAATTAAAAGTACAGGAAAATTACACTGAGGCTATTAGAAATACAGCAGCGCAAAAAAGAATCACTTAGCTGCTGTCAAAGGGGTTGAAAATGGAGAAAATTGAGGAAAATCACTCATTTCCTCTAGAAGAAAATCTGGTGCCACAATTAAAAGTACAGGAAAATTACACTGAAGCTTTTAGAAATACAGCAGCGCAAAAAAGAATCACTTAGATGCCGTCAAAGGGGTTGAAAATGGAGAAAAATAAGGAAAATCACTCATTTCCTCTAGAAGAAAATCTGGTGCCACAATAAAAAAAACAGAAAAATTACACTGAGGCTATTAGAAAGACATCAGCGCAAAAAAGAATCATTTAGCTGCCGTCAAAGGGGTTGAAAATGGAGAAAAATAACGAAAATCACTAATTTCCACACAAAGAAAATCTGGTGCCACAATTAAAACCACAGGAAAATTACAGTGAGCCTTTTAGAAAGACAGCAGCGCAAAAAAGAATCACTTAGCTGCCGTCAAAGGGGTTGAAAATGGAGAAAAATAAGGAAAATCACTCATTTCCTCTAGAAGAAAATCTGGTGCCACAATTAAAAGTACAGAAAAATTATACTGAGGCTATTAGAAATACAGCAGCGCAAAAAAGAATCACTTAGCTGCCGTCAAAGGGGTTGAAAATGGGTTGAATAAGGAAAATCACTCATTTCCACACGAAGAAAATCTGGTGCCACAATAAAAAGTACAGGAAAATTACACTGAGGCTATTAGAAATACAGCAGCGCAAAAAAGAATCACTTAGCTGCCGTCAAAGGGGTTGAAAATGGAGAAAAATAAGGAAAATCACTCATTTCCTCTAGAAGAAAATTTGGTGCCACAATTAAAAGTACAGGAAAATTATACTGAGGCTATTAGAAATACAGCAGCGTAAAAAAGAATCACTTAGCTGCCGTCAAAGGGGTTGAAAATGGAGAAAAATAAGGAAAAAACACTCATTTCCTCGAGAAGAAAATCTGGTGCCACCATTAAAAGTACAGGAAAATTACACTGAGGCTATTAGAAATACAGCAGCGCAAAAAAGAATCCCTTAGCTGCCGTCAAAGGGGTTGAAAATGGAGAAAAATAAGGAAAATCACTCATTTCCACACGAAGAAAATCTGGTGCCACAATTAAAACCACAGGAAAATTATACTGAGGCTATTAGAAATACAGCAGCGCAAAAAAGAATCACTTAGCTGCCGACAAAGGGGTTGAAAATGGAGAAAAATGATTAAAATCACTCGGTTCCACACGAAGAAAATCTGGTGCCACAATTAAAACCACAGGAAAATTACGCTGAGGCTTTTAGAAAGACAGCAGCGCAAAAAATAATCACTTAGCTGCCGTCAAAAGGGTTGAAAATGGAGAAAAATTAGTGATTTTCCTCATTTTTCTCCATTTTCCACCCTTTTGACGGCAGCTAAGTGATTCTTTTTTGCGCTGCTGTATTTCTAATAGCCTCAGTGTAATTTTCCTGTACTTTTAATTGTGGCACCAGATTTTCTTCTAGAGGAAATGAGTGATTTTCCTTATTTTTCTCCATTTTCAAACCCTTTGACGGCAGCTAAATGATTCTTTTTTGCGCTGATGTATTTCTAATAGCCTCAGTGTAATTTTCCTGTATTTTTTATTGTGGCACCAGATTTTCTTCGTGTGGAAATGAGTGATTTTCCTTATTTTTCTCCATTTTCAACCCCTTTGACGGCAGCTAAATGATTCTTTTTTGCGCTGATGTATTTCTAATAGCCTCAGTGTAATTTTCCTGTATTTTTTATTGTGGCACCAGATTTTCTTCATGTGGCAATGAGTGATTTTCCTTATTTTTCTCCATTTTGAACCCCTTTGACGGCAGCTAAGTGATTCTTTTTTGCGCTGCTGTATTTCTAATAGCCTCAGTGTAATTTTCCTTTACTTTTAATTGTGGCACCAGATTTTCTTCTAGAGGAAATGAGTGATTTTCCTTATTTTTCTCCATTTTCAACCCCTTTGACGGCATCTAAGTGATTCTTTTTTGCGCTGCTGTATTTTTAAAAGCCTCAGTGTAATTTTCCTGTACTTTTAATTGTGGCACCAGATTTTCTCCGTGTGGAAATGAGGATTTTCCTTATTTTGCTCCATTTTCAACCCCTTTGACGGCAACTAAGTGATTCTTTTTTGCGCTGCTGTATTTATAATACCCTTTGTGGAATATTTCAGTAGCTAATTATGTGTTAGAAATAGTTAATAAGTATTTCTAGAAAATTTCCGAAACTTACTATGTTAATTAATTCAAAATTATTATATATTTATCTATAAAGGGTACTATCTGTTTGTTTAACAATCATTAGTTACTAATGTATATATTGTTTACCTCAAATTTGCAAATTTTTACTCATTACATTCATTAGGCGCTAACTGCGTACGCCTATGGACGTTCGGGTGTTTCCGCCAAATTGGCTGCTAACTTTTGGCTGCTAACTTCACACCGGTGGAGAACAACAATAATCCACGTAAAATAAAAAATGAGGGAATAAGAATTGAAATTTAAGTACGGCAAGGACGGCAAAAGAGGGAATTTATCTGAAACATTAAACTTTTAAGCAAGGAAACTTCTATAGTTGTTGTTTTTCTGTCTGGTCAACTGATAAAGAGTTATTTAATTCGGCAGTCAATGCATCTTGGAATTCGCTGTATAATATTAAATGTATCATTAATCGAAAACGTCCTCAACAGTTTGCGGTTTGAATTATAAGAAACAGCTTTTATATTAACTTTTTCTCCTATCGTCGCCGAAGCAAAAGCGTTGAGATAAATTATTATGTAACGTTAATGTATTATGTAAAGGCAAAACCTTCTTTAAATTCGGATTCAAAAATAACTTTGGATAGAGAGCACCTTCTCAGAATTAAAAGTAGCGGCCGTGATCTTGAATTATTATAAAACAATATAGTGCTTGACTAATTTAATATATACCTACTGTCTTTTCTATTTAATTTACCACATAATACTGCTATGCATAGTGAATAAATAGAAAATATAGTATATATTAAATTAGGTCCACCAAAAACCAGAACATTGAATAGTTTCTATTTTTCATTTAAGTGAAATATTAAATCCAATCTATGTGGGTTATGCTTCACGAATAAAAATATTATTATGACTCCTAATTTCACAAAATTATTTATATGACCCGTTTCCAGGTTCAATTATAATCTCATCTTCAGAAGCAAGAATGCAATGGGGACTGATATAATCACTATAATAATCACAACAATAATAAGAGTATCTGATAATAGAGGTTAGTCAGCAACATGTGACATTTACTTGTATGGTACATGTTTCTAACATGTACCATGGAAGCATGTACTTGGATTTTACTGTATCTATGGAAAACAACAGAGTGGTCGAGTCAACTGCTGATACAAGTGTCAAACGTATGTAATCATTGGCTATTTAGAGAATTGTTCTCAAAATAAAACCCATGTAAAGGTAAATAGAAACGATTCAAACTTTGGACACCATGGACACCTTTGGACAACATTGGATAACATGGATCTACAAACAAGAATTGGTTTAGTAAAATGTTATTACGTTTGGTGCGGATTCACATTTAATTTTATCATTTGACCATACTTTTTTGAAGAGATACAGAATGGAGAGGCCGTATCTGTAACTGTTACGATTATGTAACTGTACCTGGTGAACCATACGTCTATAGGTTACGAGATTATGCCAATCCACGGATACAATACGAGCACGAAGGAATTGAAAACATGATTTTTATTCAGGATGGAGCGCTCCCGCATATTTACCGACCAGTTAAAGAATTTTTAATTGATGTTTTTCCAAATTGTGTCATAAGCAGAGATTTTGTAAATTTATGGCCTCCAAGATCGTTTTATCTTAATCCAGCGGATTACTGGCTGTGGGGTTATTTAAAAAATTTGGTGTTTAGAACACGACCAACAACGCTGTAAGAATTAAAAGACTATTAGGGAGCAAATTACCGCAATTCAACCAGAAATGGTGAATAATGCTGTGTACAGTTTGGAGGAACGGTTGGTGATTGTATAGCAGAAAAATAGACGACATATCGAACATTTGCGTTAACCACTGTTATTAACTTATTTTATTAAAAATACATAATAAGCTGAAATCCCTTACTTTATGATAACCTTTTATATGGTATATTATAACTCAAAGGAAAATATTTTGTTAAATGTTAAATTTATTAGGTATGCCATTAAGTTCAGCTTTTTTGTAATATATTAATTTCCTACAAAATAAAATTGTATTTAATTATCCAGTTGTAAATCTATTATTCATAAATGGTTTCAGCATCTAAAACATTTTATTTTCGATCATCACAGTAAATAGTCATTAATATAATACTAATGGTTGTCCCTATTGTCTCTAAGAATATGTATAATATATTTCGAATTACTAAACCAAAAATGAAATATATGGGGTCATCGTAAAGTAATGGGTATACTTTAAAGTCTTATATAATTATAAGAAATCAAGCTAGTAGCAAAAAGTAAATGGAATCTAGTTGCTTCAATAATTGGATTTTACTGTATCTATGGAAAAGAAAATAGTTGTCGTGTCAACTGCTGAAACAAATGATTAACGTAATCATTGCGATTTCGAGAATAATTGTTCACATATTTTGTAAATTCATGGCCTCCAAGATCGCCTGATCTTAACGCAGCGGATAACTGGCTGTGGGTATATTTAAAAAATTTGGTGTTTAGAACAAGACCAACAACGCTGGAAGAATTAAGAAACTATTAGGGAGCAAATTTCTGGAATTCAACCATAAATGCTGAATAATCTTGTGTACAATTTGAGGAATGGTTGGTGCAACATGTCGAACATTTGCGTTAACCACTGTTGGACATAAGAAATCCCATTTTTTAAGCAATAGAATTTCTTTCGCGTCCTGTTATTAACTTAATTTGTTAAAAATACGTAATAAGCTGAAATATATCCCATACTTTATGATAACTTTGTACATTATTCTACGTATTTAAGGGGTTTGTTTAAAACTATTCGGAATGTTTAAAATTTAATTTTTATTGTTATTGAAACCTCAAATTTATTTTTTTACAAATAATTAACTATTTGATCTTCGTTCCATGTAATTTCTCTAGCGGGTGAAATTACTAACAGTAAGTTATCATATATTTGACTTAATTCTCTTTACACTTCATCTTTACATATTGCACTTCATTTGCATCACTCATGCACGTGTTTCTTAGATAATATTTCTATTGTCGGCAGACAGTTAAACTCACCTTGTATATTTGAAAATCAAATATTTTGCAACGAAGGATCTTCCCAGAAAGTATTTTATTTAATACTCGACCCTTGCTCAGTTAGACGAGGAAGGGATATGATTTAAGAGAAGGCTGAAAAACAACGTGAGAAAGCTATTACTGATTCATGTGCTCAATTAAAACCTAAGAGGCTGTGATAAAACAAGTCTTGTAAAGGCTACTACGCTACTACTGTTCAGGAATTCTCTTTACTTGGTACTCAAGACATTTTTAATTGTTCTAATGAACATAACGGGGAAATGAAATATAACTGTATTTTCTAAATAAGTTTCTCATAGTGAAAAACTAAGGAAGGCTAAAGAAAACATGAAGTAAAATTTAATACAACATATTCTCTAAATTATTGTTCTGACGTACGTGAGTATGAAGTACCAATTCAAAGGAATCATAGTCAAACAGGATAGAAAAAAAGGGTACTCTTTTTTCCAAATTTTAACTTTTGAAACTTTTATTGCTTCTTCATCAGGAATACCTCAAATTTATTAAATTAATGATAATAAATGTTACTAATAATAATAATATCATGTCTATTCCTCATTCTCATCTTAGTGATGAGCCCGGAAGTCAGAGACTTATGTGGAGAGGGAGCGGCATATTATTATTTTGCGGGCCGCGAGTGCACCCAGGAACGACTTACGATGGTATAACTTTAACTACCATTTAGTACGAGGATAAGGTAAATAAAATGGTAAATATTATGTACCATATTTCAAATATAATATTTCAATAAATTCGCCAAATTGCATGAGACTGAAGGTGTATAATAACTTATAGACATAGTAGATAGTAGACAATATTCAGCAAATTAATAATTTTCATAAATTTAAACATGAACTAAAAAAGTCTTATTTAGTTGAAGGATGTTTTTATACATTTAACGAGTTTTTTGTACATTAATTTTAAGTTTAAATGTGACTATTCCTATACGGTGTGTAACTGTCTCTGAGGAAAATAAACGGATTATTATTATTATTATTATTATTATTATTATTATTATTATTATTATTAATTATTATTATTATTATTATTATTATTATTATTATTATTATTATTATTATTATTATTATTATTATTATTATTATTATTATTATTAAACCTGGAAAATCATATTAATTAAAGTGTACAGTAGGTCATTAGCAATTTATACAGTGGCATTGCAGTACTAGTTGCATATTAAGAACGCTACCAGATTTATGTACACAGATTTAATATTGGAGCAATTAGAAAAAGTTGACCATGGTGAGATTCAAACCGATTAAAAACCTCTCGTCTTTAACCGTTCGACCACGGAACTCCGTAATAGAATGGTACTTACGAACAGTTGAGGTTATAAAAGAGAAATTGACTAAATGATTCGAAAACCAACCACATCACATGGAATAAATAATAACTAGAAATGGGAGAAAATCGCTATCGCGATTTTCGTTCCCATTTCTAGCCCTACAGGGGGTCCAGGACTGCGGCCTGGGGACAAAAGCCTCTAGAATATTATTTTTAAGAAAATACATACGTAGTAAACAAATTTGAGATAATCCCTTGTATATGAAATAATAAATTTAGAGACAGAAAGATGAAATTTTTTATTTGGAATGATGATGTAATTATACCAAACAATTTTTTTTAATAATATTATTAGATATTAAAAAAGTACTCTATTGTTGATGGTAAAACATTATTTTTTAAGTGCTGAAAGTATAATTAATTTTTTAGTAAACATTTTGTGAAACTGTTTTCTGGAGAAAAAAAAAAATAAATTCATAACTTGTAGGTTCCATAATTTATTATAACGGTAACTTGATCACTTTGTACCCAATATATGTCTACAATGATTATAATTAAATATGTAACAGATTTGGTGTATATTGAAGGAAAAAAAATTAAACATAAAACTCAAATTTTTCTAAAATTTGAGTTTTATGCTTAATTAAATAATTACCCCTTACCCACCCCCAATTTTTGGGTATGCTGAACGCGAATCTGATTTTCTTTTGCAGTCTTAGGTATGTAGTTTTGTAGTAAAAAAATAATTAAAAGTCATACTCTGTAAGTAAACTTTACAAATTAATTTTAACATTTCACACTAACTTGATCACTTTATACCCGATTAAGTGTCCACAATGATTAAAATTAAATATATAACATATAACAGTTAAAAATATATAAATTTGTTGTATATTAAAAAAAAACATTTACTTACGTTATGTGAAGTACTCAATATGAACTAATTAAATCGGTAATTTTTAATAATTGTGACGTCACATGGCGGCACTAAAGATGCCACATAAATACAAAAAATAATTAAAATAATTTTTCGAAGCCGCACCCGCCCTTCGTAAACATGTATCGGCGGCGTTAAAAAATATATTGCTGTCATAATTATTGCAACAAATAAATATTGTAGAAGATATGTATTTTTGTAAGCTAAAAATGATGAATTTTACAGACCGCCACATTGAACGAATTAATTCCAAACTTAACCTGCAGAAAGAATAAAAACTACGGGCAATGAAACAGAATAACCAACCACTAATATCAAAGTCTACCTACATATTATAATAATACTAATAAATAATTGGGATAAAAAATTAAAAGAAAGTTACCTTCGTCGTGATTCGAATTCGCGATATTCAATTATAATATCACAAGAGCATAGAAAATAATCGATTATACTTCCGAGTCACGAGATGTATTTTGCGAAACATCACGAGAGGGCAGCTCGAGTGTGTTTTAAGGAAATACGTCGAGTGAAGAGGTCAGTATAACGATTATTTTCGTTTGCTCGAGTTGGTATTCGATATGATTATATAACAAATAAACAAATATTATTTTTTTATTGATTAATTATTAAAATTAAAGGTATAATTATGATTGCACTGTTCCTTCTTTATATTCTGTGGCGTCTGCACGTTTCATGTTCATGTTAGGATATCTGCTAATTGTTCATTTGAAATATCAACATAAAGTTTGTAATTTCGATGTTCACAAAACTACGTAAACTGTTTCCAAACATACTTATGGGTTTTTGTGGTATTTTCTGGTGTCAAATTTTCAATTCCTTGAATTTTACTGCCAGAACTACAACCAAAGGGTTGCATATTGAATTATTAAACACTAAACTTGATTGTTAATTTTTTTTGACAAACGTCAAAAAATCGTCCATATGAAAATATTCACATTTTGACAGGAAGCGAAACACCAAAACGGTTATACAACGTCGTCAAGGGTATATTTACTTATCAATACGCGGTAACTATGCAAAATTCACGGATTTTATTATCTTATTTTAACATGAGTTATATAATCAGTTATAATATCACAATAGCATAGAAAATAATCAATTATACTTCCGAGTCACGAGATGTATTTTGCGAAACATCACGAGAGAGCAGCTCGAGTGGTGTTTTAAGGAAATACGTCGAGTGAAGAGGTCAGTATAACGATTATTTTCGTTTGCTCGAGTTGGTATTCGTTACGATTATATAACAAATAAACAAATATTATGTTTTTATTGATTAATTATTACAGGTATTATTATTAATATTAATTATATATATTAAAGGTACAAATTATGTTTTCACTTTCTTTATATTCTGTGCCGTCTGCACGTTTCATGTTAAACGCCCAATCTTTTAAGATATCTGCTAATTGTTCATTTGAAATATCAACATAAAGTTGGTAATTTTGATGTTCACAAAACTCCGTAAACTGTTCCCAAACATACTTATGCGTTTTTGTGGTATTTTTTGGTGTCAAATGTTCAGTTTCTTCATCTATTTCACCGCCAGAACTACAACCAAAGCGTTGGATATTGATAATTAAACAACACTTCACTAAACTTGATTGTTAATTATTTTGACAAACGTCAAAAAATCGTCGTCTCTATGGAAAATATGCACATTTTGACAGGAGGCGAAACACCAAAACGGTTATACAACGTCGTCAAGGGTATATTCACATATCAATACGTGGTAACCATGCAAAATTCACGGATTTTATTGGCTTATTTTAAGATGAGTTATATAATCAGGATTATGACGTTTGAAATCCTACAACTTTACCATTGCGCTAAACTTCCTGCTGTCACTTTATGCCGCAAAATCTGTTAAATATGTAAACTGTACATGTTAACCCGAACAATTAATTTTTACGGATTTTCTAATTAGAAAAGCATTTCGCATCAGTATTTTGGTTTGGCAGTCGGTACTATCGATTCCGTTAGCAATATTTCTCATAGGAAAATAATGAAAATAACCTATTTGAAGTTTAATTAATTTAACAGTTTTCATGGTAGGTGCTTGTCTCGTTAGTGCGATCTCACATCGCCGGATAAAATGAGAAAGAAATTGAAACGAATGCGACTCCAGATTTTCGAAATCTGGAGTCGACGGACGGAAAGACGAAATAGACGTAGAAGGAGTCGATGTACGGTCTCGAAAAAAAATCTCAAAGGATTAGAGAAAGGACTGAACTTTCGCGTGAAGCCCTTCTCGAAGCCCTAAAAAATTAGAAAAAGGTCTCGGGGGTCCCGCGAAAAGTCGGTATTTCGGTTGGCGTGAAGTGACCATTAGGCGTGAGGACAAACGCCGGTGCTAGCCGCATCTCTCTCGCCGAACGGCGATCGACGAAAATTTTGCAGAGGTTTTTTGAAAAGGCGTTTAAATTGGGAAAACGCATAAGAAACGGGACGAAAATACCCCTACGTATTGGAGAAAGGTCGGGGGCGACCTCCGGTGGTCCGCAGTGACCGTTCCGAGACCGCCCCTCGGAGGAGATAGCTTTGAAACTTTGTCGATTCGATGACATAATTTAGAGCGAGACAGAATCGACGCGTTTTAAAATATATGGATTGTGGTCACTAATATAAAACACTACATATTAAAATATATTTATATAACCAACCATTGATTGTTAAAATAATCACAATTAATAATTAAAAAATGTTTAAACTACAACAGCAATATGTTTCTTTTAATAATATCAAAAGCAATAGGCTGGTAAATCTTAAAATTGAACAGTAAAGAGAGAAAATATTAAGTTTTCTATGAGTAAAGGGGTAGTATGATTCCAACTTAACTGTAACATTACTAAATTAAATAAAACTAGATGAAAAGTCACTAAACAATGACATTTAAGTAAAATGTATGAAAGGGTAATTTAAATTCAGTAAAAATCCTCAAGAAAAAGACAAAAGTAAACATCCATCATCAATAAACCACACTATCAGAAAAACAACATATACCTACTTAACTGTAGCGGTACAAATCATTATAATTATATTAAGAGAATTTAAGAAGGGTAGTCTTCCTAGTTAAATGATGAGTTGTAAATAAACAATTAAAATTTTGTTAGTTGGAAAAAAGGAAAAAAATCAACTTATTAAAAAATAACATCAAATGAATATTATAAGTACATATCAAACTACAGATTATCGACATCTTTCCTTGAGTTGATACAGTCTTCATCTCTGAAAATGTGTACCATCTCAAGAAAAGTTCTTTTAGTCAAATGGATTTATTAGTGGTTGGATTTTGAAAGTAATACATGTTAGAATATTATAAAAGTGTCCCAGGGTCTAAATGAATTTATTTCTTAAAATAATAAAACATAATAAAAGCAACCATACAATAAAATTAAAACTAGAAATTGATATTAGTTATTAGGTAACCTTGAAAAAGTCGAAAACTTGGACGAAACGTAGGATATTTGTCTATGTAGCTTGCTATGTAGCTTGCTGAAACTTTTTTTGTTTATTACTGAAGAAATAAATTCTATTTTAACAGCAAACAAATTTTGCAATATTATATTTAAAGGAATTTATGGGTATGGGGTGGTTATTCATTTGGCTTTGGATTTGGGGGTTGTCTAATTCACGTGGTGTTTTAAGGTTATTGATAGTTCGCTAATATAAATCAGTATGATGTGCATACGTTTATCCAAATAAACATTTTAGACTGTCTTACTGTATATTAATTTTTAATACCGAATTGACAACCATTAGAGAAGAGTCAGGAATACGTAACGACTTAAGCAATAGCAACATTCTAATAAACTCAGATTAATCAGACTCTTAAGTAAAAGAAGAAGCATCCGAACAGGTGCAGAAAAAGTTCAACATTTTAAAATACCCCAAAATGCAACTCATATTTTTTCAGTACAATTAAGTAGCATCTAAAGAAAATGGAAAAACCGGATACCGGAACCAGAGATGTTTAAAAAAAAAATCGGAACCAGAGATGTTTAAAGAAATACAAAATATTATATCATACTTTCCTGGTTCTATGCCGAAACAGACGATTTATTCAGACAGTAATCATAATCCGCAATCGCCACATATTTGTCCTGCACGCAAACACAAACGCGACTAGAAAGAAGATCCAAATTATTACTGTGGAGCACTGGACGACTTACAGACTTACAGCATAAAATATTAGTGTAGTGTCCGAGTAAAAACCACCACGTGAATATTTTCCATTAAAAATTTAAGGAAAACATAAATCCCAAAAAACTTTAGCTATATTCTAAGTATATGAAAAAAAATTGGTTTTGAGAGCTATGTAAATTTTTTATGAAAACAAAAACTAATTTAATAAAATATATTTATTGTAATTAAACTATTAATAGTAATAACCTACAATTTATATACAATTTTTTGGTGTTGGATTACTTAAGTAAATTAACACGTCATAGCTCTTCTGTAACCCTGACTAAGGACCTGTTCCTCGTAACATGTAATCCTGCCTTAATGGTCCTTTAGTCAAATCCGGATTATGCTTCTGTTTCTTTCAATATAAAAAAAGTAAAAAGAAAAAATAAAGAAAAGGACCAGTTGGAACAAAAACTAATCATAATATAAATGTAAAAATTTAGGTTTTAGTAACTTGGAACAGAATAGGTGTACACTATTTTAGGATATTAGAAATATAAAGTGACAATGAAGGTGAATACGAAGATGTGGTTAGTTCCAGAAACTGGGTACCTTTATATCCATTATAGCTGCCCAGTTGGCAAGTATACCCAGTTATAGCTGAGCTGTCTGTAAAACCTTAATATAAAAGTTCTTCCTTCATATATTTATCCTTTGTATTTCTACTCTTGGTTGACACTATTATTATACTATAGTATCAGCCGTGTAATGGTTTAGACAACCATACATTTTGCTTCTGGTACATGGTTATTATTTTGTAAACATTGTGAATCTTGCATTGATAGGTTTAATGGTGACAAACTGTTATCAGTATATACTATTATCTAAATAAAAGATGTTTTTTAATTTGGAAGTACGTTTTCAATTAATTTATGTTTATAAATATGGTACTGTATTATGTACCATATAATATGGTACTTATAATATTTACATCTTTCTTTATATAGGAGTTAAGCCAAAAAGTTAACTAAGAGATAAATTATTAATGAAATTATCAAATATTATGGTTCCATAAACTTTTATATTTTCTCGTTACCTATTATCCTAGGTATGCAAAGGAATAACCTAATTATTTTTAAGATATGTCGCAAACAACTACTTTGCATGCAACATGCACCGACCAACATTGAATTACAATGGCATATCTTCATATAACCTCAACTTATTGTCTTTAATACATCTTTATTTTTAATAGTGTTATCTACAGTTTTTAAATAATGAAATATTGAACAAGCATCTACATTACATTCAATATAATTATTTTTCGTTACGTACCTTTTGTATTAAAATTTAATGAAAAAACATTTTATTTTAAATTCAATACCAAAGGTACATAACCAAAAATTATTATATTTAATGTAATATAGATGCTTGTTTAATATTTCATTATATAAAAAATGTAGATAACACTAGTAAAAAGAAAAATGTATTAAAGACAATAAGTGAATTGTAATTCAATATTGGTCGGTACATGTGGCACGCAAAGTAGTTGTTTGTGACATATATTAAAACTAATAAGATTATTCTTTGCACACCTAGGATGATAGGTAACGAGGAAATATAAAACTTTATTGAACCATAATATTTTATAGTTTCATTAATAATTTAACTCTTAGTTAACTTTTTGGCTTAATTCCTATATAAAGAAATATGCAAATTATTAAATAAGTCAATAAATAATATTAAAAATATACTATAAAAAAATACTTATTTTATGTATCATTTCCTTTCCCTTCTCCCTTTTTTCTACTTATATGTATTTTCTCTTTATATGGGTTTGGATGCAGCAATCCATTCTTGTGTTATTAGTATATTCATGTTTTCTAGATCTGTTGAGGAATATTTTATTTATTGTGTATTATTATTATTATTATTATTATTATTATTATTATTTAAATTTTTTTTTTATTTATTTTTTTTTTTGGTAGAAACTGGTCAGGGCTTGCAACGAGCCCCGACTCATCGCTGCAGCTAGTCCAGGTCGTGACTGCAACTACTTCTCCCCACCGGTCGATAAGTAGTTGCAGGTTCCCAAATCGTGTGCCTTCGGTAGACGTAGTGACCCCAGGATGACTGACTTCTGTATCCGACTTACTAGGATCTCGGCAGAGTTCCTGCAAGCCGGAATGGTCTTCAGTTCAGATAGCAGCGTTGTGCGAACTCCTCCTAAAACGCCGATAGTGAGGACTACCAGCATGACTTTGTGGCTATTATTATTATTATTATTATTATTATTTTTATCGTTATCGTTATCGTTATCCTTATCATTATCATTATCATTATCATTATCATTATCATTATCATTATCATTATCATTATCATTATCATTATCATTATCATTATCATTATCATTATCATTATCATTATCATTATCATTATTATTATTATTATTAATATTATTATTAGTATTATTATTATTATTATTATTTTCGAAAAGCCAGTCTACTGGTTCTCTGGCCACCGATTCTCAGGGTCGCGTGCTGGTCCTGTTTTCCTGTTTCCTGTTTACCTGTCCGGTAAACTAAATCTTTTGTGTATCCCCATAAAAAAAATCTAATTTTGTAAGGGCTGGGTACCGAGGAGACTATGAGATAGGTCCACCCTTCCTATCCACCTAATATATTAGTGTAGGTACTCCCTATTTAAAAATCTCCTTACTGAACCGTTGTAATGTGTAGGGTAACCGTCATGCTGCAACCGCATCCCTGCTAAAATGTTCAGAGGAATATCTCCAAGATAATTTAAAAGTTGATTTTCCAAAAAATGCAAATAAATTTCTCAATTGACAGTCGCTTCAAAAAAATATGGTCCAATCACCTTGTCGCCTAGAATCCCCCGCATACATTTAATGTCCACCTATGCTGCATGTCTACCGTCCTAAATACTGTCAATGGAGAAATGTATTTGCATTTTTCGGAAAATCAACTTTTAAATTAGTATCTTGAAGATATTCCTCTGAACATTTTAGCAGGGATGAAGTGGTTGCAGCATGACGGTTGCCCTGCACATTACAGCGGTTCAGTAAGGAGATTTTAAATAGAGAGTACCTACACTAATAGGTGGATAGGAAGGGTGGACCTATCTCATGGTCTCCTCGGTACCCGGATTTTTCAAAATTAGATTTTTTTTTATGGGGAGATACAAAATATTTAGTTTACCGCACACCATCAACTACACGAGAAATCATGATGAACGGAATACTTGGTGCTTTTGAGAGCATTTTGGAATAGTGCATCTTGCATCTAAAATGTACAGATTACACAAAATGGAATATTTATTTGACAGTTAAATAACTTCTACAACAAAATATATGGTTTTCATAACCTACTTGACTATAATTTGTAATTATCAGTTAAGGAAGCTAAATTTTCAAAAAATCGTGAATTTCTCGAAACGGGTCAACTTTTTGTATAGGACATCCTAATACCATTTGAAAGATAATTAAATTCTACATCTAATGCCATAAAAAAATTCAGGTTGTTCCATTAAAAAAAAATGATATTTATGCAATTTAACATTGTGAAATATAAATCACGATAAAATTCACCGTGTCTAAAATGGCCAAATAATTTCAAGTACAATATTTAAGGTATCCCTTGTGCTAACTGACACTACATCTTTTCCTTTTCACATTGTGTCATAGAGGAAATTTTATTTATTTTCCAATGCAGTGTTACGAGGTATTTTTCCATTAACTCTTAAATATCTCAAAAACGAAAAGAGATAGCTATAGGGAACCTTAATACAAATATGTTCCTAATGATTCCTATATTTCAAAAATATAATAATATATAGGGTGTTGCATTTGGAATAACGAACTTGCGCCTTGTTCCGACTTTTTGGAACACCCTGTGTACTTGAAAATATTTTTACAATATGCACTTTTAGTGTCAAAAAACTTTCATAGAAAATGTTTTTTGATGTAATTTACCATTTGTGAGTAATCGAACAATTACCCACTAATGACACACCCGTATCATTATTTATTTATCTATATAAGGATTTATTTATATAATAATTACGTACTCGACTGTACACTTACCTAGTCTAATAAATACTAAACTCAGTGTGTGAAATTGAAAAGGCCGAAAAGGTTAATGGCTTATCGTCATGACAAACCCAGAATTTACAAAAGAAGAAAAGATTTAATCATGTAATTATGAAAGAGAATTATTTTCACACTTATGCCTATGGGTCCCAGAAATATCGGCTAAAATAGATCAGAATGTGTGAATGCTAGATTACGTCTATATAGAGACAAGAAAAGGTTTTCATCATAGGAAAAGGAATACCAGCCTAATTTACAATTTTCCAAAAGTAGTACACGCCCTCGTGAGATAGAAATTTGAATATAAAATCAAACCAGATGTGTCAAAACTCATTATAAATTGATAAATTTGTGTAATTTTGATGTAACACGTGATAGTCTACTTCCATCAATAATAACACCTACAGTAGTTTTATTTAGGAAAGCCTCCATTATGGAGTTTGAAGGAAAAGTGGTTGGTAAGCAATAAACTAAAAGTAGTCAGATAGGCACCAATTGCGTTCGTCCAAAATGTTTCCCTATGTTTGAAATCCTTTTAAACTGTGTGTATATACATGCAAAAATATATACTGTGTTTTAAATTAAACATAAAAATGTCGATGACACGTTAGATCTGGAACAAGAACAACATAAAAAAGATTGTTATAGCAAAATAAGAAAAACTTTAAATTAAAGTCTACCTGTTCCATAATTTCTAGGAAAATACATTGCCTCCGAGTTACTGAATTTATGTCAGCCTGTTGATCAACCCTATATATGTTTTCATCTATAAGACTAATAGAGAGATACTTTAATTAATTAGAGCAGCGGTCGGCAACCAGCGACCCACGAGGCGTCTTGGTGCAGCCCGCAAGATTCTCGCCGCAACGCACGTGTCGGACGTTATTTTACACAACGGAGTGAAAGGGAGCGAGAATGGTGAAAAATGGAAGGATGCCACCCTTGAACAAAAACCAACGGAAAAAATAAATTGATATGCACTATGTATTCAGATCATTTGAAACGAAACTGACTTTATCAGGCATATCGATTAAAGAAAACTCGATCATTTTCCAAATTCCAAAAAGACAGAAGAAGAAGAAGCTAGGGTAAATTTTGTTGGGCAAAATACTAAAATGAAAAGTGCATTAATACAACTTCAAACTGAGTTTGAAAACCTGAATGCTGATTTCAAAAAGATCTCAGGTAAAATTAAGATTTTCGAAAACCGTTTCGCAGTGGATATTGATAATGTGCCAAGGGATTTGGAAATCAACGTGGTAAATTTGCAAAGTGATACCAACAATGACATTTAAGGAAAACATTAACTTGGTGGATTTTTATGAGTTTGCTTTCTGAAAACTACAAGAAGCTAAAAAGGTTTGCTCAGCAAATAATCACTATGTTTGGTAGTACATATATTTGTGAGCAAACATTTTAATTCTGAATTACGGAAAAAACAAACATGGTTCTCGGTTATTAGATTCACATTAAGACGCAATACTACGTCTCTACTTCAAAAATGCAAGCTAGTATAGAAAAACTTGTAAGTCAAATGCAGTCACAAAAATATTAATTTTATTAACTACAATAAAAATGTAAAAATATATAATTAGTGTTTTATTTCAAATATTTTTTGTACACACATATTGTAGGTACACTGTAATGACATTTGGCCCAAGTGTAGCCCACACTAATATCCCCATGCAAAATATTTAGCCCTCTTACAACAAAAAGTTGCGGACCCATGAATTAGAGTATCGGAGAATGAGTTGAATACTAATATCTGCTGCTCGACCTAAAGTCACACTCGGCGGCGTCGTAAGAAATTTAGGCAGCTTCTCATTTCGTGTCATTGAAAGTAGTGTACTTGAGCACAGCTTAATAAACAAAACTTTAGCATATCTTCCATCATTAAAATGGTTTCTGTAGTAGTCTTCTTCAAACGTGTATGTTAGTCAATGAACATACTTTGAAAAGGAATGTTCCACATTTAGGGATGTGATATTGGCATAATATTTAAAATACTGATGCAGATTAATTCGCAATATTTCCTCAAAATTGAACGTAGCTGTGCAAGGTCTGGGTTTTTTTGTAGTAAGTTATTGAAATTATCGACATCTGGATGCGTTATGCCAGATATAGACATAATAATGGTAATCAAAATAGTTACACTACTACCATAGAATGATGTAAATAGTAAATGAGTTAAAAGCTTTAATAACTAATAAAGGCTATTTATTATTTTACTTTAGTTCGGGGGATCTAATAAATAGAACGCATTTATTTAAAATTCTGCTTAAAAATACGAAATAAAAGTGTACTAATATTTCAAAAAATAAGCGCATATTTATTAATGTACTGAACGGTAAATATTGTTAAAAATCTACCTACGAAGAAGGCGCAAAATCGTATATTACTCACAGGGTATATCTAATTGTATTGATTAGGAGAATATATTATGAAAACGTGTTTTTTATGTCCATGAAAAAATGGTAGCATTAACAATATCAGCAATAACATAAGGTACTTTCGTTTTTTATACCGTAGTTACCATTCGCTTCCTATATACAGCCTTATTCAGAACTTATCTCTAAAACTTTGTGCATCCTTAAATAAGAAATCGATATCACCAAAAAAATTTATAATAAAAGGCTTAGGATTTCCCGTAAACAATGTTTAAAGTTATACTATTATAAAGGACTACGTAGCTGAGCAACTGTATTTCAACACATCTGATACTTTTCTACCACATTCCTAAGAATGTGATAAAAAAAGTAAACACGTTTTTGTCTGGAACGCCTGGTTAAAACCGACCGAATAAAGAACTTCCGAAGTTTTTTTTGTGCTAGCCAGTTTGCATTGTCAGTCCCAAGGTAACTCCATTACAGTGGACCAGTATCCAGCGGCGTGCAATGAAAAATTTTTAAATAGTTTTAAGACCCCGCCAAAAAAATTTTTTTTGCACATCACATTTGTACATGTATGTTGAACATCCCCAAATTTTATTATGGATAAGTTCTGATTAACCCTGTATAAACCCATTAAAAGAGCCTTTACAAACTTTAAATTTTTGCATTACACTGTGTAGGTAATCGGGATGGAATCTCTGAGAACTAAAAAATACGTCTTAAATTTTATACGAAAGGCAAAGGTAGAGATTATAACTAAACAAGAAATGAACAAGTATAAATAAATGTCTTTACTCATAAGAATTTCGTGTAAATGTCTATTTAAAAAAAAACTGGTACAGAGACGCGGAAAGAATTGAAGTGAGTGAGTCGATAATTAAATAATTTTAAATAAATAATTTAATCGATATTTTAACAAACGCAGATCCGTTAAAATAGTTAAAGCTATTAATCGACAATAAAAGGATCAAGAAAAAAAATATTTTTACTGGTACCTACAATGAACATCACATTAATTATTTGAATGTTTCAACTAAACTGCTAGCTATAAAAAAATAAATGAATATTTCAGGCAGCATAAGTAATCTGTTGAGTATTAAATAAATCATTAATAATCTATTACCCAGATGCGATATTAGCACCTGTTGCTGATATACATTATACAAGGTACAAAGTTCAACTTTACATATTTATCTACTTGTTCCCTACTATGGTATAATATCTCTAAATCTATTTCTAAAACACCAATACATTGAAATATGTGTAATAAAATTGATTTTCAATATACAGGGCAGAATTAAGTAATGGTGACGCACTAGCTCACCCCCTACACTTCTTTAATACCTGATACGCGCAACTTTCCATTAGACCTGTCAAGTTTGTCAAAGGTGAATTATTACCGTAACATTTTGCATGGTTACCTGGATAGGATCACATCTGGTGACAATTTTCATATCTTAATCATTTTTATTCTGGAGATGATATTTGCAACACCATGTAGGTGAAGTAAAATATGCCTACAATTGTACGCATTTATATCCTTAAGTAATATAAATAGTAGGATATAACTTTACCGACAACTACCACAACAACAAATTAAATAAACAATTCTTTGAGTTTTAGTAGAACGTAAGAACGCAATGGCTCCATCTGAAGTTACTGGAATAATTATTGTTCAACTTGAGAGATCCGTTATATTGAATCCAAATTTGCTAGTACCTTTTTTGTTTTGGGTTGCTACTGTTTAGGGTGTGCATTGAAAGCAAACGTGTAAACCTATCAAGACTTTCGATTACATGACATGATCGAAAATCAATAGCAAAACTTGCTTCAGTATGGTGGATAGTTCAACCTGTCTTGTGTCGCCTGTGGATCCTTGTGTCCCTGTATAGCCTCCAGAAGAGTTGCAAGATTTACATTCAATAACTTATTCTAAGGGAAACGTAAAATTTGAATTGGGTATATCATTATTATCAAGAACGATTTCTGAGACTCATCAATATATCCTACCAGACAGTCAGGCAGCACTGATATATGTAAGATCAAAAAAGCAACAGGTTCACTCTGATGTGACTGCTAAGGTATGATTGCGCAAAATTTTGCACGTGCATCATTCATCGAACCAAAACTATTCTGGGTCACACCATAGAAAAGGTAAAAAATTGGGAGAATAAATATCAATCCTTCAAGTGGAGATTAACTGCAGAGCAGGGGCAAGTGAAATTTCTTAAAGAAAGAAGAAGAAAGGGAATTAACTATTCGCAGAAAGCTACCTGAACTCGATAAACTGGAACTAAGAGTATTAGCAGTCTTTTTACGAGACAAATCCCTCAAAAATATTATCTCAAATGAACTGTCTTCACGAACTAGTGGCGGGTCATAGGCGAGCTACAAGGATCACAGCAGTGAAGTGACGCGTGGAGGTGGCAACATCATAAAAGAACTGCGATTAAAACTGTTTCTTACTAACAAATTTGAGAGAGATGAATCTTCTATAAATGCAAATATATCTTTTAATTAGGTTAAAATAACGTCGCATACTTCTTTTGCGTTAGTTATGCAGTTATACCTTTCACATACATTTTTTTGTAGTCGACAACACAAAACATCAATATAAGTTATGACACGATGAGAAATATTTAGCTAAAACTTCCTCATTACTATTTACGTAACGAGGAAGTAATTAAGTAGTTATTGATTCATTAATGCTATTTGTCTTGTTAGCTAAATCACTGATTGTTCGAAGAGACTCAATCAGCATGCATATCTTTTTACCAAACTTCTACTCTTGAAATTCCAACGGGTAGGTGTCGCCCCAGGTAAACGTCGTTTAGAAATGCTAATCTAATAGCTTTGTTCGTTTTACAGCTAGTGAAAAAATCTACTTTTTCTTCTTTACAAATTCCGCTTTTTAAGAAGGACTGATGTGCATAATAATGAATTAAATACGCCCGAGGTGATTTTTCGTTAATTTTTGTTAGTACTCTGAATTGCCACTCTATCGCTTCTCATTGAGACGCTTCATATTTTGGAATTAACTGTTCCGGTTACTGGGCACGTATTACCGGTAACCAACTACCAATTTCTCAACAAGTTTTAGCTGACCTTACATATCTGAAATTAATAGAGATGTTTATTAAAATAAAAATATAAATATTTTTGTGAGTCCGTCTGACGTTATCCTAAACTTTATTTTTATTTATCTATTACCACCCTTGACTAATATGTTACACAAATAGAAGATTATTTTATCTATTCCTATTAGTAGGTAGTAGTATACTCAGTATGTAGATACTTTTATAAGTTGCGAACCGGTTTCAAACATCTGACACTAATTTGAAACTAATTATCATTGATATATCTATATTTGTAATTGTTATCAGTCAGATTTGGGGTGATAATAAAAGAACAAATCTGCCGGATTTTTTGAAATGTGTCACAAAAGGAAACTGCAAACACAGGCAATTTATAACAGCATCGATATTCACCTGTTCCCGAGGACAAAAAAGCTTCATTCTGTATAAACATCTACATTGTGCAGCGTATTCTGTGGTGGGGTAACTGAGCTTATCCGGTGGTGGGGGTAAAATGGCGGCCGGAGTGGGTGAGGAAGTGACGTAGCGATCGATAAAGCTTACTAGATGATTGGTCTGCGAAACGAAAAGGGCGGAACGAGCTTTAATAGCAGAGTTTTACTGTCTGTGATTTCAGTGGCATATCCATGTAAATTTTTATGAAAATGAAATACGTATATTATTGCAATATGTTGTTTTATCGCATGTATCATATTCGTAGTCGTAGAAAATTTATTGGACATCTGATCGTTTATAGTTTTATTGCTCCTAGCAAAACACTTGCTGTTATATAAGCGTCAAATCTTAGCCGAATTAATTAAATTTGTAGAGAATTATACCTTACATTAACTTTATATTGAAAATATATTTTCAGTACTATTTCCTGATTTATACCAATGACCTAGTTACCTATGTTCAATTTGTTCAAAGAATTTGACGTTTTTAATTCAAATTACTAGATTTTCATTTTTCTGATAAATGTGCCTAATCTTTTTAAATAATGGTTTTAGTTTCGCCATGCACATTGTACACATTCCACAGATGACTTTATAGTCAAGAATACCTACTGATAAACATTGGTTTCCTACTTGGAAATACTTGTTTACAGGCATACAAATTATTGAGGCTAGTGCCCAGTTGTTCGCACAGACGGACGAATCGAAATATTATTTAATCACTTTAAATGAATTGAGGTACACAGATTCGTATTGAACGCGTACCTAGTAGGAGCGGAATTCTTTTTAGGAATATAGAGAATGACAAATGTGTATGCGATACGTGTTGATGGCGTAACATATTTAAAAGTACATACAAAAAAGTCAATATAACTTTTGTATTTTGTCTCAAATTAAGGTTTTTCGAGGGAATAATTTTCTGCTGAAATTTATATTATTGTAACCAAACATGTAGTTTGGTTGCCATATATAAATGTTATTGGATCTAATACCATAAATCATTCATTTTTTTAACTTTTCTTTTCTTGACCGTTAGAGATTTAACACAGATTGTTTTTCTTGGGTATATCGGACACTTAATTACATATAAAAAAGGTTACATTTTTTTATACATATATATATTTCTGACGTTTCGGCTTTATTAGGCCATCTTCAGAGATTCTGCAGAAGATTACATTTTACATTATTTGTTTAATATTTTTTTGATATAATAATGTAAGTATAATATATCAAAAAAATATTAAACAAATAATGTAAAATGTAATCTTCTGCAGAATCTCTGAAGATGGCCTAATAAAGCCGAAACGTCAGAAATATATATATGTATAAAAAAATGTAACCTTTTTTATATGTAATTAAGTGACCGATATACCCAAGAAAAACAATCTGTGATAAATCATTCCATATCGAGAGTATGTCCAGTGACATCACAGCTCGAGCGCGCTTAGCATTATGTGGTCAATATTTATAATTGGTTTTAGACATTCTAGCAAGTATGATCTTGAGAATTGCTTTCGTGTGAACTTAAATCTGTGCTATTGTATTTGAAGTATTCTCCTAAATAAAACAAGAGAAAAAACTGAATTTGCCGAAATTGACGAAATTCTGGATGGTGGAACAGAAATCGGAGAAGACGATCTAGATGATGAATGTACTGCAGAAAGTGAAAGTAATAAATCTGTTACAGAAAGTAACATCAGAAAGTACAGACTCATTCTAGTGTTTATAAAAGTCACCCTAGCATTAAAAAACACTGTTGATGATATGAAGGAAGAAGAAAGTTGACAGCATATACAAGACACCTTATACAGGGTGTTTCACAGCGACCACTCATTAGAATATTTCAGACTACTTCGATTTGAATTTTGAAAATTTGGGATATCGGGTTTTCGGACAAATATAATAGTGGCGCCCACGTATCACTTCTTGTTATACCAGAAGTCGCTATGAACTTGCTTATTTTAAAGGGAACACCCTATATATTATTGCAATTTTGGATTTTACCTAAAATTTTAGGTGGATTTTCATGAAGTTTCCCTCTTCCTAAAATTAACCATTTTCGAGATATTTAATTTAAAAAAAAGAAAAAATTAAAAGAAACGGTAATTAGCTTAAAACCATGTGACAAGCGACAACATTTATAGGAGAGATAGCTAGACACCTAAGCTTCCCATTCATACTTTCAAAGTGTCTTAATTGCATACAGGGTGGTGGAAATTTAATGCCGAGTTAAGAGATGAAGCGTTTAATTTTCTTTTCAACGATGTATTATATGCCATATTAAAATTTTGAAAATAATCTATTCCATCTACTCTTTATTTAGGTACTGGTCATACAATTGGGCTCAGGTCATCTAATTAGGTGCGTGCTATTATAACTATCATCTATAGTATTATAGTAAATGTTCAAAATGACTGCCGTGGTTATTTAAACATATATGTATCATCTTTATAAAGAAAATTTTGAATAAAACTAAAAATGCATCTGTTAAAAAGAGGTGTAAATACTTGACAGCTTCATATAAAATAATTTCTTGGGTAACTTAATTTTGTAATACATATTCCATTCGTAACTCTGTTTGAATTGAATATACTTGTAACAAGCTAATAGGTAATTTGATTGATGTATAAAGTGAAACAATAAACAGCAACTTTTATCGATACTATGATACTGTAACTATCAAAATAAGAAACTTATGTCACTTTTTTAATATCTCTGCTCGAGTAGTTCAAAAATTAGCATTAAGGAAGACTACGTACGTCCTCACTGTGTGTATTAAGCAGTTATAATTGACATGAATTATAACGGCTACCAAAATAACTGTCCGCAAATGCGACATGTCTGCTATATGAGCAATCAATAAAAACCTGCGATTACAGTTCGGAACATTTGGAGGGTAGAACTTGTTAGCAGGTATGTCAAGTACAGGTGCTCATACAGAACATACGGGGTGTCAACAGGGGATAGTAATAAATCTGGATAGTGGTGATGCTACCATATGTCAGTATATGTTCCATTTCAATGACTCTGTTGTTCACCCCTTATATTTTATTCATTAGGGTGGTTTGTATATTTTAAACTTATTAACTCACGCATTCATGCCTTCCTTTATTGCAACATATATACAGGGTGATTTTTTTGGGCGTCCATTGGAAGTATCTCGAGAACGGAAAATTATTTTGATTTGAAACATAATTTTCAGGCGAAAGTACTTCCGTAAATACCGGGAATATCTAACTCTTTTAGATAATGTCTGTAACTTATTTGTGGTGTATTTTGACGATTCATAGTTCGTTTCTTTTGGGATTACACCACCTGTAAAATAACAAAAAGCAGAAAACCAGAAGTATACAAATTAAATATTCAAAATGTAGTAACAAGGCAAACTTCTAAAGTTTGCCCCAAAAAACACTGTATAACGTGTGATAAAATAATATTTGATATATTGACTAAATTTTATCAGTGGTTTTTCAGTTTTATACAAAATTCTATAATATTATATGTCATATTCTAAAGTATGTCCAAATAAAATAGTTATAATAAAATTTAAAAAGAAATTAAAAACTTAACTAGCTTTCTTCTAGACGTTACGAGTTGATCCTCAACTCTTCTTCTGTAGACTGTTTGCACGATAAGAACTCTTTATATAAAAAAAGAAGTATTTTTTGTCAGATTGACAAATAAAAAAAATACTTCTTTTTTGCCTTGTAACTACACTTTGAATATTTAATTTGTATACTTCTGGTTTTCTGCTTTTTGTTATTTTACAGGTGGTGTAATCCCAAAAGAAACAAACTATGAATTGTCTAACTCTTTATTACTGTTTTAATTTTAAGTTATATTTATTAAAGGTTCCCTATAGCTCAATTTAATATTTTTCAGATATTAGGTTGCTGGTAATAGAAAAAACTTTCCAAATATTTCACAGAAAATATGTAATCCATGACTAGTTGCAAACAAAAAAAAGATATTGTTTTAATATCATGTTCTGTTTCTGAAGTGATCTCGACACAAATGATCTGTTAAGAATGGTGAAAGGTCTGCAATCCACCATGAACCACGATAGAAGAGCCCAGCGGATCTACAGAATTCAACAAGCCTACCAATTTTTACATTATTTATGCAATACATTTTAAATTCAGCTTACTAACATAAAAGCAGTTAGCACTGGCATTTGTTAGCACGTATGCGCTTATATTAATTTTTTCAGTTGTTGCAAAACCAACTTCCTCGAAATAAAACATAGACATATTCAAGTAGTAGAATACAATCTGGTCTTAATACAAATAGTGTTTTCTAAGTAATCTAAAATACTGAATAAGAGTGATTTCATATTATTCATAAAACATAAAACATAAAAGCAGTTAGCACTGGCATTTGTTAGCACGTATGCGCTTATATTAATTTTTTCAGTTGTTGCAAAACCAACTTCCTCGAAATAAAACATAGACATATTCAAGTAGTAGAATACAATCTGGTCTTAATACAAATAGTGTTTTCTAAGTAATCTAAAATACTGAATAAGAGTGATTTCATATTATATTAGAAATCCAGAGTAGTCATAATTTGTTTTTCTTAATAATATTAAAGTGACTAGTGACTAGACTAGTAATGTAGTTTAAGTATCCTCCTGATAGTGCTGAAAAAAAATGTAATAACTTTCTACCATCATGCTTAAATCACCGAATTTTAAGCAGTAAATTTTCAGTATAAGTGAGAAGCACTGTAAAACATACAGTGGCCTCTAGTGTGAGTTTTTGCTACCATCTGTTCAGATCAATAGGCGAAGCCCATCAATAACAGACAGCGTCCTGCTATGCAGGTACCTAGAGCGGCGACCCCTGGCCCGAGTTGGACCAATCTCCACCTATGGCATACTGATGAGAACTAACAAGTTCGAAACCGGTATATGTCTGGTGGGAGATACTGATGAATGACGTGGAGCCTTTCAGGATCTGCCAATGTAATTCAATGCTGGTCGGGGCTTTTGTCCGCAGAGTAGTTGTTTTTGGCTTTTCCTCTTAGTAAATTTTCACTTGGACCAGAAACTTTCCAACCATTAGTACAAAATTTCAAAAATCGAATCTCAGAAACTAAGTCTCTTACGAAATAACTTTATCTGACCTTTTTGTAATTATAATCGAGTTAAATCAATACAGTCAATTGGTTTAATCAAATGTTCAAAGAAATTAATCGTTTAGTCAGTAATATATTGGTCTGAGAGCTTTAAAAAACTGGAAGTTTATATGGAAACTAACTTTTTTAGAAAAAGGAGGACTTACTTCCTCTGCACAAACTTGAAAATGTTTGCTGTTATAGTCTCGTGTAAATTTTTATAACATAACTAAAAACAACTCTTTATAAAATTTGAAATTGAGCACGTAGTTAATCGACTTGTCTTAATATCCACAATAGACCACATGGTTGCGGTGGAAGGTCTGTTTTCGACCCACTCTAGAACCTAACCAAACCTATATCAACATCATATTTATTTCACACAGCAAATCATCTGAGATCATTACTTATTCAACTTCTTTATATTGAGGGAAGTAGTATGTAGTTCTAGATATATTTTTTATATTCTATTTATATTTTTGACATATATTGTCATTAACTTTATTTGTGACATTAAAGGAAGAATAATGAGAAAATATTTTGACACAATATCTAAAAAATGACAGAATAATTTTAGTATTTATATACTTACATATTTAAATTTACCAAAAATAAAAAAAACTAATTAAAATTATAGATTAATATCTATTAAAATAAAATGAAATATGGTATACTTTTTTGTAAGATTATTTATTGATATTTTAAAATTGCTTACATATTTATTTCTGTATTTAGAAGAAAAAATAAAGTAAGATATATATTAGTAAGGAAATTATTTAAGTATTATGATTTAAAGTTTCGGTTTTCAGGGTTACCTATAACAAAGTATGTACAACATCAATAAAATAATAATAATAAAATAATAGGACAGTAAATTAATAATAATAAATAATGAATTAAATAATGGGAATTATAAAATATCAAAACTCATTAGATCATAATATTTCAATAATTTAACTCTTAGTTTCATTTTTTCGACTATAACTACCTAAATAAAGATTTAATAAATATGAAAGTTGGATATAAATATTAGAATGAAAAATAAACCATTTCATTAACGCATCTTTAGAAAAATAATGTCTATTGAAATTACTGGTAATTATGTTTTTAAATTTATTGTTAAAATGCAATTTTGGACATAAAGCTTTTTAAGTGAAGTGATAAATAATTAGTTAATTATTAAACAAAATAATATTTTGTTTTGGTAGTCAATGAGTTATTATTAATTTGGCTATTCCGATCTGAGCTTTGATTCGATTGGATCAAGTTCTTTCGTCCCATGGAATCTTAGCTGGGTAGTTATCATCTTAAATTTGTCATCTTAAAATTGTATTAGTTAGTTATATTTTTAAAAATAATTAAGAATTAATATTAGTGACTTTTAGAAATTTGATTAATTACTAATATTATGCTAAAACATAATTATATCTCTTATTGCACATAAGAGATACATAAGGAAGTGAGCTACTAAGAAAGTTTATTCAGGTACTTATAAAAATTTGATTACAACACAGTTAATGAAAAATGCAAATTGACAAATTTTCAAAAATTATGGAGAATGAGTCAAGTAACTTGTGAGATTCCTTATATTAATAATTGTAAGCTTTGTTCTTAATACACCAAGATGATAATGGTAAAAAAAAAGAAATAGAATAAGAATAAAAAATGAGATGAAGACAGGTAAGGAAAAGAAACAAATAAATTTAGAAAGCAAGTACACCTATTAAATATAAACAAAAATAACAAAAATTAATGAAAGATATTTTACACACTAAAGGGAGAGATATCTATTGATCTTGCTAGTTTGTAATATTATTTTAATTCATATATATTTATTCATTTATATTCATTCATATATATTTAGTTTATTTAGACGCGTGACTTCAGCAAACATTTTCGACCTCAACCATTCTTCAACCTAAAGATTTTCTAACAATATTGTATATTTCTTAGTAACATTCTTATAAGGCACATTGTGGTATCCAGAACATTCGTCGTACTTTCGTCGTTTCGTCATTTTGTATTCGATATTCACACATATAGCGTGATATTCATAGACAAAAATTGCAGCAGGATTTGCCACCCCCCAGCGTCCGGAAAACTATTCTAAACACATGGGGATGTTACTTACTGTTTCTGTGAATGGTGTCCAGGAAATGAAGGTGGAACAAAGCGTAACAACAATGTTAGAGCTTGAAATTAAA
The DNA here is from genome assembly GCA_963924545.1 of Pogonocherus hispidulus. NCBI lineage: Eukaryota > Metazoa > Arthropoda > Insecta > Coleoptera > Cerambycidae > Pogonocherus > Pogonocherus hispidulus. The sequence goes on along the minus strand of OZ004692.1, from coordinate 45,033,757 downwards.
TTAAAAAGATGGCTAGAGGAATCGCCGCCCCCTGACGGTCGGAAAAATTATTCTGAACATGTGGATATGTTACTTACCGCCTTTGTTAGTACTCTCCAGGAGATAAAGGTGGCACAAAGCATAACAAGTATGTTTCAGCTTAAATTCAATTGAAAATTTTGCTGCAGGACTTGCCGCTCCCTGTGGATGATCTCCAAAAGAAAGTGGTAAAAAGTATGAGAAATGAAATATGTTAAAAGTATTGCTGAAAAAATCGCCATTATCTATGGATAGTCTCTCAGATATGAAAATGTAACAAGACATAACAAATGAGTTACACGGAAGAATTAATAAAATTTTCATTTAAAGGTCATTCTTCCGTCCCTGGAGTTTATAAAACTATTGAGAAGCACCTAGTATGTAGATTTATTTATTAACCCTGACGACCTAGATGCCACATTGTGCTTTATAAAACAAAATATTCTCCCGGCTAGTCTATTTCACTAACACTACATCCTAGCTCTACGTCAAATATACTGATGAGCGATGTCCAAATTTGTAAAGGTAAAGGTAGTCTTGACTGACAAGTTAAAAAAAGACCTGTATGTTTTTTTTGGGAATGTCAAAAGGGCTCAAAAAATTAAGAACACTCTGTGTTGTTGCCAAGCTTTCGGAAATTTTTACTTCCTTTTTCAAGACATTTACAATATAGTAAAGATAATGTATAAAAATAAGTTATAAAAGTTTATTTAATAGAGAGTTTTTGAACCCCTTAAATTCTAGCACGTCGTTATCGTTATCGTTATTTTGCGCATGCGCAGTGTCAAAAATAGTATCATTTTCGGCACTGCGCATGCTCAGAATAACCATAACCATAACGATAACGTAAATTTTAAGGGGTTCAAAAACTCTCTATTACTTACAAACTTGAGATTATTAGCGAAACTTTGTAAAATTTGAACTTATAGAAAACATCACTGTTGAATTAGGTAAATTATAAAAACACAAAACATATTAAAATATTACTAGAACTGTATAAGACAGTCACAATTATTTTACTTTTAAAAATAACTCCATAATGCTACCTACTATAGTATATCAATGACTGTTCCCCAAACATTCGAAAAATTTAGAAAGCAGATTATTTTATAAACCAAAAAACCACGAGATAACCTTTTTTTAGAGACACAAAAACAACTTTGAACTCCAGTCACCAATCAGCGAGCTTGGAACTAAAAATTAGGGAATCTTTAAATACCAACTTAAATACCAACCTAAAAAAGGCGGCAATAATTATAAATTTAAACTTGTATCGTTAAACTGTGGAGAATTTCTGTGTTTATCACAATGTAAAAGTAAAGTATAAATTTGACTAGATTACTAATATTAGATTTTTATTCAATACATTAGGAACTTCATTGATACCATTGGAACCATTTCAAAAAATCTTCTTTTATGGCCTGTGTTGATGAAATGTTCAGCTAAGACAATCATTTGTATTATATATACGTACCTAAGTGTCTGTTACAAATCACAAGAGCTTTAGATAATTTCAACAAGTTGATTCTTATTTTTAGCGAATCGTTCTTCTTAAACTTTTAAACAAATATTCTGCAAGATGAGAGTTTCTCCTATCTCGAAAGAAAAGAAAATTCGGACAAATTTCCATTTCATGGATATTATTGCTTCTCAGGTTTCGTTTACTTGCCCTTAGATATTTTTTCGTCGAGGCGAGAAACAGACAATATCGGCCAGTTTCTAGTGTCGCCTGGAAATTTCTTATTTCACATGCCATTACTAGATTGATGTTTAAATCCTCGTATTTCAAAATTCCGTTGTTGCAGTATCTATAAAAATCGATAATTCAGATATCTATGATTATTGAATTGGGAAAGATCATTTCGAATAGAAACTCGAAAAACCTAATTTAAAATTTTGGTTTTTAAAATAATAGATTTGATATGAACTTTCTTCGCATTAGAGGATAATTTCGAATTTGTAAAGTGTAACTATTTGAATTTTAGATATAAAAATGAATCACATCAATGCACTCGTCTATTAACTTACACAAGTCCGTCACTTAAAATTATCAAACAGTACCCAATTGCATTGAAATAACTTTTTTCCAAATCCAGCTAATGGAAATATAGTTAATTGAAGCATATGTTTTCATCATTTGCATTAAAACGGTGATATAAAATTTATAAAAATGTAAATAGTTCGTGTCGATGGATTAATTCGAATGTGCTGTATAAAAATCTGTAGAATATACATAAATGATTCACGGTGAATTCGTTTCGCTAGCGCGGAGTACCTAATGGAGTAAAGAGTATCATATCATCACTGGCATGTCGCGGTCGAGCGCTACGCTCTACCGCCAGATTATTAACATATGGCCATTATTGTATTAGAGCTAATTACCTGATATTTCATTAGTTTGCGTGTTGCCGATAGACGTTAAAGCACGCGAAATATTACCTAACCTCATTTTTATTGAGCGGTCAACATCTGCTGTTAAATTACACTGATTTCTTTGACAAAATGTACATTTTCATTTTTAATGAGGAAACCCTCCTTTGATTAAAAAAAAAATAAGTATATGCCATATTAAAATAAAGTGCCTTTGATGTCCCTTTTCCTGTAAATCTGTATTATTTTTACTTTCTACAATAATTATTCTATAAGTATATAACTTTAGAGGTAGATATATAATTATGATATTCAAGATAATTGGAATGATGATATTAGTGGGGAAATATAAGTTAAAACATGTAAAATATTTTTTGTTATAACCCTCAAAGAGAAACAGCAGAGATCCTTTTCTTTAGCAACAGTTCAATAGGAGCGAAAACTGCATAATTCATATCGGTAGCTGCATCGATCTTTAGCTTTAGATCTTTAGATCATTAGCTGTATAGCGGTAGCTGCATTAGATCTTTAGCTTAGCTTTAGGAACAATGTTACGGTAGGAATTTTGTTGCTTGTTTTAATTCATATTTCGCCATTAGCCCCATTCTTTTGATTATACAGATTTTGGACATGTAGAGAACAGCAATAATAACAGGTATATCAGAACTTTTAGGGGTTATTGTTGAACCAAGGTCCTATATCTGGCACACTATAGCATGAAAGTTGAAACTGGAGTATTAATATATCTAGACTATAGTATCTTCATTGAGTTTTGCTACAAATCTACACCATCCTAGATCCTTCTTTTATCTACGCTACTCTAAAGAGGAACTGAACTAGGGAAAAACAGAGAAACATCGATATTTGTGGCTGTGTCGTAGTTTTCCTTTAGGGACTGTGGTACGAATTCTTTTGTTTACCTATATTATTAAATATTATTCAAATAGTGGTAGGTAGTGCTATTTGTTTTAATTCACTGTAAATGTAAATAAGTATACCGTTTTCCAGAAGTAGGCATTTGTGGATTCAAATAGAAATAAATATCTTGTATTATAGTGTAAGTGTAATCCTCCTGAAGGTCTTACATTTTTACAGATTGATACAGTAATTGTTTGATTGGTAATTTTATAAAGGTTCAAAGTAATTATTGTTATACATCCACTAAAGCTGTGGTAGATACGATTACAGTTTATTATTGACCATCCGTGATTACCTTTATGTCAAAATTTCTTACACATTTAATTCATAGTTATTAAAAGATTCAACTCAACAAAAGTCGAATTTACGGCCCATGATACGGCTTCGATAAACGAGGTTAAATACACCATCTTGGTAAGCTATTATGAATCCCTCGGTCTCCGACATAAGCCCCGTTGACCTTAAAAAAGCAAAGGTCAGCCTTTCGGGTAAGCCATGGTCTTCAAGGCTCTTATACAAGACACCGTGCAATGGTTTATCCTTATGCAGCTGCAGAAGATTGCGGCCTTCTTCAGCTTTAACTTGGGTTTTCAACTGAACGAGTCCCAACTCGGTGACAGCGTCTGGGTTTCTCCGTTCAGCGTCGAAGATGAGACCGAGTTCATCAGCTGATCTTCGTGCTGCCTTAAATAGAAATGCTACGATCTCCGCATTTTCATGGTCTTGGACCATGCAGAGGAGGCGATCGGAACTCCTGATTACCATTCTGTTGTGCAGACACTCCAAACTCAAGAGTCCACGGCCTCCCCGATGTCTTTCTTGGGAAGTACAACCGTGGAACGGACGACCTAGGATGTAAACTCCTATTGAGATGCACCATTTTGCATGTTCCTATGTCGAGTTGTCGCAGCCCTTCTTGTGTCCATTTCACTACTCCAAAGAAGTAGAGAAGGATCGGAACGGCAAGCATATTAGTAGCACTTATCTTATTCTGACCCGACAGTTCGGAAAACTGCCGGAGGCGGTGTCTGTACTTGCCGCGGAGAACGTTTTTTACGGTAGCAGTCTCTTGGGCATACGTCTCTGCGACATCCAGATCTTCGCCATAGTCACCGCATCGTCCTTGAGATGGACCAGTGCAGATTTGTCCAACCCAAATTCCATCCCGACCGCCTGCGCGTATTCCTGTACCACCCTGAGAGATTGATGTAAATCCCTCTCTCCGGAGCTATGAAGTATAAAATAAATAGATGACTTTATGCTTCCTGTTGCCGGGAGTACCGCAGTTGTATCCACGAGTTTTGCGGAGTTCAATCGGCAATGGGAGTAGTGAGATGCAGAACAGGAGAGGGAATCTGCCTGGAAAACTCCTCTCCTGAACGATACCAGCTCTGTCTGGACCCTGACATTACCTGACGTAATGGTAAAGCAGGTTTTCTAGAGCTGCTCAGTTCTTCAATGCATCTCACTATAATTATTATCCGGATAATATTATTATTATTATTATTATTATTATTATTATTATTATTATTATTATTATTGTTATTATTCATGGTATGTTTTGAAATTAATTGTTATAATGTAATATAATCTAAGTAAATAGATTTGTCTCCAGGATGGTGGAAATGAAAAATCGTCTGCACTTTATTTTTATCAACCTTAACTAACCTTTTATAATGTGCGCATAGTCAGAACCATAATAATTTATTATGTTATATATAGGTTATTAGAATGCGAGACAATTTTTTGCAACCGGACTGTACAACTTAAGATCAAGACAGCGCCCATTCACTGCCAATATCTCAGATGGGCAACTACCAGGAATATCTAAAGAAACAAACTCCTCGACTGCGGGAGATTGAATCCACACCAGTGCGGCATCATAATATGTTCGGAAATCCTTTCAAAATTGATAAAAGGATGATGGTAAGGAGACGATTTATTTTCTTTAAATACATTTTATTATTCCGAAAATTTATGAAGTCGAATGTTTTTAGCATATTTTTTAAGATTATTCTATATATATGTACTTCACCTTCAACATTTTTGGAGGAGTACCTACTTAATAAGTATTTTTCAAATTTAAATTTTTTGCTTGCATTTCAGAGAAAACAAAATAATAGGCTAAGATCATTGGTGCTATAAAAAAATTAGATCTATTTATTTAGGGATGGTTATTATCTTTGGCAATAAAGAAATTAGGAACAACAAAAACAAATTATGGGGAGTGAATAAAATCATAAGGGTAAGAAAAAAAATTTAAATGTAAAACTTTTACGTATATTATTTATTGGACTGATTTTATGAACTGCCGAGTAAATTCAGCTTTTGATAGAACCATATTGTAGATATTTATTGAGTGTTTCAGATATGTTGATGAATCACGTAATTCAATATACCACCATATAAATTGTTGTCATAAATTGAGTTCTGCATTAATGTCCATTTAAAATTCTGTCATAAGATTATTAACCTTTAAAAAATAAATAATAATAATAATAGTTTGAAGTGTATAACTAAAAATAGTTTGATACATTTTGTGATAATAAAATACTACTCCACTACACTACAAGACTACATTACATGTAAAACGAAAGTCTCTTATTACTTATTTAATTTTCAACTAACAAGGATGAATTTTTAAAGTACACTTCTTTTATAAGTAATAATTATAGGTGTAAGTCAGGTAGCCACGGTGGTAATTTTCTTTGTACACCAGTACCAAATACACTTATTGGAAAAGGTCATGCTTAGAGTCTATAACGTCTAAAAAATAAATATCTTCATTATATTGTACTGTACAGCTGTCGGAATAGACATTTCTACATTCCAATGAAAGTACCGATAGTAAATACCATTAAGATACCCATTAAAAGAATAAGAACTGTTACGCGTTTTACTATGTCTGTAAAATGTTAGATTGTGGTCTAAGTAGTAATAAAAATTATCAAACAATTTCATTTTTCTTGGCCATGTGTATTTAGTATTATAATAATTGTGATCTGTTAGATGTTATAGGCTATCTAAACATTATCTTTCACGGTGAACTTTCAAGTGAACAAGTAGAAACGGAGCAGGTAAATAGACATTTCGGCCAAATGATTTTCGGAACAATAAAGAGTATTGGAAGGAGATGCTGAAAACAACTACTCCACGGTCAATATGCCCCGACTGGCGTTGCATTACATCAACATCTCCATGGATGTAATTATCTGTCTGTTAATTAGACATTAATTGTCAGACGGGTAGTAGCAAAGACCCAAAGAGGGCACTGCAGTGTATTTCACTGTATCTCGCCACTACAAATAAATAGTATTTTGTGAAAGAGAATTAAGGAATGCATTCCAAGCCCGTCGTCAGACCTGACATTATACATAAATAGAAAGATCCTTTAAAAACCGAATTTTTGTTTGCAACCTTATATACTTTATAACTTAGAATAAGTAGGCTAAATATTAGTTATTATAACAAACCTTCTTGCCTATTTATATTTCCAGAAAATTACAAGACTTGGAAGCAAGTAAAATATCGGCAGACAATAATTTATTAGGGACCAATGCTAGTCAAGATGCATCCACCTAGAATATTTCCTTAATATAATTTATTGATTAAAGGAATTATTCATATATAATGGATGTCATCGATATGTAGAACATGCATAGTCCCTGTATTTTAAGTTTTACTGGTTAAACAAAAGGGGTGACTAGGCTAGTTTCACATTAAAGTATGAAATCTGTTACGACGAAGGGCTATTAACCATAATAATTATTAGTGTTAAAGAAAATACTTACACGTCTGCACTATTCAAAATTGATTGTACTTGCCGAAAGTAGTGTCGACTGTATCTTTACTAGTTGATGAAAATTAAGTGAGAATTTTCAACTACAAAAAATGTATGTAAACCCCTACACATGTCAAAATTTGCATAATGTGTTTAATATTTTTGTGATATACGTGCTCATGTAAAAAAATTATTAAAATGAGTTATTACCATCTTCCAAGTTACCAGCGATGTAACTCCCAAAAGTAAATAGTTTGTGCAATTTAAGTGGATGGAATCTATACAGCGTGTCCCATTTTTAATGCTCCCCCTATGTATCTCAGTTATTAGTTATGATTTCAACCAAATTTGGATCCGTACCAATGACCTTTGGTATGCTCTTTTTTGTAGAACCAAACTTCCTTTTGCCAGTGGTGTGCATTTTTATTTAAGGAAAAAGGGGTCGATTTAGAGAAAAAATAATACAATATTATTGATCAGCTTGCTTTGGATACCCCACGTTCAAAATTTCACTGCATTGAGATTCCAAGTGATGGTCTCTATAAACACATTTTTTCTAATCGTCACTGAGAAATAACTTGGACATGGGAGGTTTCAAAGTACGCTGCTCAATATTATTGTGTAATTTTGACTCTAAAAAAAACAATGTCTAACGTGACTTCTAGGAAAATTGTATCCTTTTTCCTTAAATAAAATGCACGCCACTGACAAAAAGTAAGTTTGGCTCTACAAAAAAGAGTATACAAAGATTGTTCGACCAAAGGTCATTGTTACGGATCCAAATTTGGTTGAAATATCATAACTAATAACTGACATACGCAGGGGGCATTAAAAGTGAGACACGCTGTACACTGCTCATTACTGGAACCCCAAACAGTTCTTGTATATTACTTAATTAACTAATCGTCATCAGTAGCATCAGCGGGACTCGAAATAGCTTCGCCTGTTAATCAAATTGAAAAGCTGTGGCGTTAGACCACTTACCTACCGTTTATTTTATATATCTTGGTTTTTTATTAGGAAAAAATATAAAAATTTTTTCTGATCACAATGGGGGTCTCGCATAGTGCATTTTGTGGAAGTATACAATTTAGATACTCTTTTAAATATAGCATAAAATACTGAATTCAAGAATTTCATATACTTATAATATTTACTTAAGTGTACTAAATGTGGTAGGTAATACTGATAGTTTTTTATTTTCCAATTATATTGGGTGGCAAGTTAACTATGAGTTTTAACAAAACAAAACGAAGGCAATTGTCACCATTTTATTATATATGTTTCGAATTTTAACTGTCAGTTTAAAGTGCCATTAAAAAAATATTAAGAATAACATGATCTAGTCTAGATTATAGATTTTATATCATATCTGAATCTGAAATAATATATATGGTATTCTACTTTAAGGAAATAAACGAACTCTTTATTGAACGCCTTATATTATATAGAACAATGCGAATGAAGGAAGGCGTAAAATAAAATGAACATGTTTAGCAATATACGTATAAACCGATTTTCTGGTTTGTATCGTTTTAGAAAAAAACAAATAAGGCCTTAGGTTTAAAATAATTATGTTGTATAAGTAATATTTCTGAATAAAAGGAAATTTCAATGAATTGTACTAGAGAAAGCTGTCGTAAACCGGAAAATCAATTACCAATACTTTGAAAAACCGGTCTACATAAAATTCTCTGTGTACCTTTCCAGATAATTGATTATATGTATGTATCTTTTTTTATACAGATGCTTCACAAATAGTATATACGAATATATAGGGTATAACAATCATATCAACCAATAATATCACTTTGTTACTTTTTTAGACCAAATTCTTCCAAATGATATAAATGAGAGCCTAAAGCCTGAAGCTATAAGTGGCTTTAGCGGCGTATAAAGGTTGATTCTCACTATATGTTAAATTTCCTTACCATAACCTGTACATATACCTACGTTTAGATAAATTCAGTCTTATTCACATTTTACGTCCATATATAAATAGTGTATTGTATTGTTTATAGTATTAACTTAAAACGGTTTGGATGAAGAAACTTGCTTAAAAAGAAAAAAAACCACGATTTTGGCTACGTTAAATATTAAAAAAATATTGAAGAATATACTACATTATATAGCGAACCAATTTCCCAGTTCTTTTGCAATAATTGCTGACCAGATCTTGTCTCTATAGCTATTGTCATTATATTTACCGTTTTCAAAATCATAGAGGGCCGCATTTTGCCTAAAAACGCATTCATGTTCATACTACCGGTAACATATTTCAGCCTGTTTGTTAAAAATGTTTCGAACGATATTAAACGAAACTGTTCGGAAAAGGCATGTAAACTGAACGCAAGATGTGTATACACTTATTAATTTGCATCTAATAATATTTTATGTACCTAAATTAAATGCTACTGATATGGAAAGGAAATGTAACGTATAGTGAGAATCAACCTTAAGTCGTTATGAGTCCTCTTCACTCTGAGATCTGCACGGCACTGGGGAGACATAATAGGTCGAAACAGCTGTCTGTAGTTTTGTGTAATGGATGATTTATACCCATGTGGTGAGGTGTATATATTTATATCTATCTACTTAGTATATATGTATGCCAGGGATGTCCTTAAGAACTTTTATTGATCTAAGGTTGTTTTTTGTGCGTGCTTCATCTGTGGTACGCACTATATCGCAAATAAAATAATAAGAAATATTGAATGAATCAATATAAATACCCAAGTGAGTTAAAGAAATCCATCATCGGAAACAAGAAGAATTGGGATTGTTAAAGGAAATAAGAATTTATTTAGAAGCATTTTCTCAACAACGAATTATTTCAAATATAATTTACGACAAATAAATTCAAGTGCTGAAAGGTACTGTCACAAATGGAACAATTCCTAACTATATAGATTTTAAACTATTAGACGATAAGTTAATTAATACACATATTATGCCGTTTGCCTTATGTTATTGAACTATTCCTACTCTGGACGTGGACGTTAATATGTCTGTTTTAAAAATCTTTCTTAGCGCAATAACATACCTACAGTATATGGGATTCACCAAATAGATAAATGAGTAATTAAAATAGTTAGTGTATTTAATTTTCGATAAATTAGTGCAGATGTCACAAAGTATATGTACAGGGTTTTCCAACGAAATGACTCACCCGCTATATCTTTTTTATTTGTGGTGCTAATAAAAAAAGTTTTATACAAAAGTTTTATCATTTTTTACGAGCTTTCCAGATATGTAGTTGAATAGCCAAAATGAGTGCAGCTTAAAGAAATATGAACCTAGGTCCAATTTTTTTAAATGGAATACCCTGTATATTTTTTTATTATTGCATTCTACGGGTTTTTCTGATTTCAAAAATATATATATATATGCTATAATCGCTGCAACGGTTGTCATTTTATGGAGCTTTTTTATAACACGTTTTGGAAGCAATTCTTCTATTTGAGGCCTTGTTTCTATCCAAGGCTAATTTGATAAATGAACAATGTCTAAGGCAGCTGCAGCTTCTATGTTATAAAAAAAGCTCCATAAAATGACAACCGTTGCAGCGATTATAGCATATATATATATATATATATATATATATATATATATATATATATATATATATATGTATATATGTATATATATATACAGGGCGCCCTATTTCTTGACCCGTTGCATGGGTAACTTTTTTATTAGTAGAGATACAAAAACGCTTAAATGAGCAAATTAGTGCAGTTTCGTATTAGTAATTCTACGCTAAGGCGAAAAATTATATACGGGGGAAGGTTGAAAAGTTATTGACAAAAAACGAAAAATCCAACTTTTCTATTATCCCTCGTAGCTCGTTCATTTGAAGAGTTAGAGAAAAATGCTTCACATGTTTTTTGCAGAATTTTTCATGTAAAATGACATGCACTTGCTACTTTTTATATATCTCTTAAAATGGTTGAGAATCACAGTAAAATGTATTTTTTTTAAATGTAATGGATAGGTGGCTGTGACATTAACCGAAAGTCCCCTTTTTTCTCTTTCAGATGATATAACATAGTCCATATTTTATCCTTACAACAGTAATAATAATCGTTGTTTTTAAAGAAAGTTTATTGTCACATCAAGAATGCTATGGAAATAAAACAAAAAATAAGATTCCTGATATTTTTAAAAACGTCTAGTTGGCATTTAATTATTGACAGATCATAAGTGACATTTTTAGTTTTTGTTAAGTAGTTTATTGTTTATTATTAATACTGCATACAAAATAATAGTGTTGCAAATATGTACACCAACGAAGAGAAAAATGATATGCTATTTTGTTATTATAACCAAAATCGAGATGCACAAGCTGCAGCGAATCTTTATTTTGAAACTTACATGGAACGAAGACAACCCCATCATAGAATATTTAGACAGCTGGAAAATAATATACGATTATACGGTTCTTTTTCAAAGCCTAAGGATGAAAGAAACTTCAATGAAGACACTGAAATAAATGTTTTGGCTTATGTAAATTTTAAACCTGATTCTTCAACTGCAGAAATTGCACATCACTGCAACACTTCCAAGGAAACTGTAAGAGCTATTTTAAAAGGTAACAATTTAAAGCCTTATCATTATTCCATATGCAATACTTTATATCCAGCTGATAATCAAAGAAGGATGACATTTTGTCGATGGTACATTACAAAATGCAAAGAGGATCTAGACTTCTGGAAAAAGATTTTATTCAGTGATGAAAGTAGATTTACCAACAACAGTATTTTTAACCGCCATAATAACATAATGTGGTGCCGAGAAAATCCACATCTTGTTTCTGAAAGAAGAAATCAACGTCAATTTGGGATAAATGTGTGGTGTGGAATTTTTTGTGGCAAAATTATTGACCCATATTTTTACGAAGATAATTTGAATGCGAATAATTATCTTCATTTTCTAAGGAATACTCTAACAGAGGAATATTTAAATGAATTACCACTTCATATTTTTAGAAATCTTAAATACTTCCAACACGATGGAGCACCTGCGCATAATTCCCGCAAGGTAAAACAATATTTACATGAACAGTTTGATAATGTTATAGGAAATAGAATGGATATCGACTGGCCAGCGCGAACACCTGATTTGACCCCCTTAGATTTCTTTCTTTGGGGGTTATTGAAAGATAAAGTTTATGTGACAGCTCCTCTAGATATAGAGGATCTAAAAGTCAGGATTCAAGATGCAATTAGCACATTAGATGCACATGGACATACAATAAATAATGTTTTAAGAAGTATCCAGAAACGTTGCTTACTATGTATCCAACAGGATGGTGGTCATTTCGAACATTTACTTTAATATAATTAATTAATTAATAATTTCTGTTCTCAAAACATTCTTTTGTTCCATAATCCATAGCATTCTTGATGTGACAATAAACTTTCTTTAAAAACAACGATTATTATTACTTTTGTAAGGATAAAATATGGACTATGTTATATCATCTGAAAGAGAAAAAAGGGGACTTTCGGTTAATGTCACAGCCACCTATCCATTACATTTAAAAAAAATATATTTTACTGTGATTCTCAACCATTTTAAGAGATATATAAAAAGTAGCAAGTGCATGTCATTTTACATGAAAAATACTGCAAAAAACATGTGAAGCATTTTTCTCTAACTCTTCAAATGAACGAGCTACGAGGGATAATAGAAAAGTTGGATTTTTCGTTTTTTGTCAATAACTTTTCAATCTTCCCCCGTATATAATTTTTCGCCTTACCGTAGAATTACTAATACGAAACTGCACTAATTTGCTCATTTAAGCGTTTTTGTATCTCTACTAATAAAAAAGTTACCCATGCAACGGGTCAAGAAATAGGGCGCCCTGTATATATATATATATATTTTTGAAATCAGAAAAACCCGTAGAATGCAATAATCAAAAAATATACAGGGTATTCCATTTAAAAAAATTGGACCTAGGTTCATATTTCTTTAAGCTTCACTTATTTTGGTTGTTCAACTACATATCTGGAAAGCTCGTAAAAAATGATAAAACTTTTGTATAACACTTTTTTTATTAGCACCACAAATAAAAAAGATATAGGGGGTGAGTCATTTCGTTTGAAACCCCGGTATCATAGCATATGATAACTCTAAACAATTTCAAGACGTAGGTCAAATATTAATGTTCATTGAAGGAACATGTTATACGAGTAAACAAAAATAAACTAGACCACATAGGGACTAAAAAGTTCGTCGTTATACTATTAAAAGTAGTCATAAGATAATATTGTTTGAATGTTATAATGACACCTCTTTGGACAACTCGTCCTGTATCGATTATCAATTACTCATATTTCAGTTGCGGTCTTTCGAGTCACCCTACCATTTTCCCCCTTTCCTACAGAATTATTTGATTGATATTTGGGTTATTTGTCATCAGAAAAATATTATTGTAGGCTACCATTATTCTCTCTCACTCGATTTGTGTCAATTGTGCAAATTATGTCGAAAATGCATTTTAATTGTATTTACCGTAGTATTGAATTCCAATAAAACCATGGCAGCTGTGAAGGTCTATTTCTGATAGTAAATCATAATTAAGACTTAATCATTCAAAGTATTTTGAAAAATATGTCCCAATTTTAGAATACAAAGCTCACAGGAAGGGGCTGTAGTTTATTATACTATCACAAAATGAACTAAAACTCTAATTTCTGATGTATATTCTTTTTGATATACATATACAAGGTCTTTCAATGAAAACTTGAGCCCCCCTATAATAATTATAAAATAAAAAAAAATAGAATTCGCCGAGATACATCGATTTCTGTTCTTGGGGGGAGCATTTTTGACAGTCAAGCCAACTTGATATGTTCATCCCCCTAAACCTTAGCAATCCCTACTTTAAAATTTCATATGCGGTACTAACCTACTTGTAATATCCTTTTAAAGCCCTTTCCATTGCGAATACACTGGTGCATCGTTTTTGGGAATCGGTTGAGATTTCACAGTTATTACACCAATAATAAGCTTTTTCTACTAACAATAATACAGTTTGTTTTCAAATTCTGTTCGAACATTACTAAAGACATCTAGTGTTATTAATCGGCATTCTTCCACAATTCTTTGACACAATACCTCTAGTGTTTCAGGCTGCGTGGCGTACACTCACGATTTTAAATGGTCCCACGGAAAAAAGCCCAAAGGTGATAGATCTGGTGATCTTGGTGGTTATTTGACGGAACTTCTTCTACCAATCTAATGCCCTGGGAAATGGTTATCTAAAAACTGCAGCACATTTCGTTTTCTATTAAATTGTCGTCACTCTCTAAAATTTCTGCTATCATATCATGTCTTCCAATGATTGTAAATATGTCAAGATGTCAAAAATTTCGGCCCAAACATTCAATTGTTAAGGAGTCTGCGTATGAAAGAAATTCCCTGATTAAAGAGGATTAGTATCACTCCAATAGGGATAATTATGTCTATTCACTTCGCCAGTCAACATAAATGTACATTCGTTTGAAAAACATGTATTGTAGAGAAGATTTGGATTCAATAGAAGTCGCTCACTTCATGTAAATCTTGAACCAACATCATCTTAAATGTATGAAACTTATATTTTTTTAAAAATCACATAAAAATTTTATACAACACAGAATAGGTACGTATTTACCGATACAGTGGTTAAAGCTGTTGAGTTGAAATAAATTTATATTTCTGGCCATCCCTTGGAAACCAATAAATCGATTGCTTTCAAGTGTAACACGTATACCGGTATGAATCTCTGGATACTACATAATATTTCACATTGATATGAAATTCAAATGACGTGTAGTCACTATTATCGCACTGAAACCTAAAAATAATATTAATAATTGTGTTACTCGCATACATAATTATTTTGTAACGTATTTACTATGTACATAAGTAAGCACTCTACATAAAGAAACTATTTTACTTACGTACTGAATCTTAAACATTTTTACGTTTTAATAAAAAAATATCACCAGTTGAGCTCCTGCACTGTTGGAAATAATATTAGTATCCTCGATATTATCTTCTATATCTTTTTCTGCATTCTTCTATCGCAAGTCAGACAATTCACACATCTTTTGATTTCCAACCTATTTTTAATGGCCTTCTAGATCCACCTTAATTTCTTTTTAATTTTTATTTTGTTCAGATACTCTATTACTTGGAATTTTGAAACAATGTACTAAATGTAAAATAAATTTACATTTTACAAGGCAGACTTGACCATAAAAATCGAAAAAAGTAAAAAATTTCAGACGCTGTAGAGAAAAACATCCTGTATATTTCTTCTTGCAATTTCACCAATCAGCACTTTGGGTGGTCCTGTTAATTCTTCAACTGTTTTGAAATAATTCCATGGCACGTAGACGCGCCGGGTGCCTTTGAAGTCCTTATTTTGCTCAACTTTAACACGGTGTAGAACCGAACAGCCTTTATATTTTTTGTTCAAATTTAATAAATGGGGGTTTTACAGTTCCTGATTAGCGCCGTTGTATCAGATTTAAATAAAAAAAAATCGCTAAATGGTTTTTGTGAAAATCGGGGGTATAAAAAATCGTAGCCGTCCCTGGATTTGCATTTTGACAAAAGTAATAACGTCAAAAGGGAGTTTTTTTGAAAACATGTCATAAAATAAACTTTCTATCGATTTGTATACTTACACTTAACATTAGACACATTGTATATTAAATAACTTTGTTTGCCATGTTTTCAAGTGATACAATTGATTAATCCTCGAGCAGATTGGAACGCATAAGCCAAAATACGCGAAGTAGGCATTATATTCAATTTGGTTATTTTTTGAGTAGGTGCATTTCAAAAATTCAAATAAAGATATACTATATAATCGATTTTATATTATTAGATAGATGTCTTCTGACTGGTTGGTATGGTAGGAAAAAGTTATCAATAATAAACAAGTACCTTTTTAACAGTTTAACAGTACTACTATACATATTTTCATAAGTTGTTCTCAACGCTATACAGTGTGTCCAAGATAAAGATGGAATAGCATTGGGATCTTGGAAACGGTAAGAGATACAAAGTTGGTTAAATTATGAAAAAGTTGAGAAGTTTGAATACCTTTTACATGGACTTTGCAAAAATAAGTTATCTTTTTTTGATTACGAAATATTTGGAAAAACATTTTTTTTGCGATATTTTTTTTATTTATTTCTGGCGTTATTTTAACAGCTATCAAAAAATAAAAAATACTTTTCCATTGTCACTTTTTGAGCTTAACAAGATGGCATTCATCAAGTTTTTGTCCGACGTTTCGTTTCCGAGAAACCATCATCAACTTCTTTTTTTTAAATACGGCCCTGTATTTTTAAATAGAAATTTTGGTACCATTTTTTATTCTCAATTCAGTGATGTATCACAAGTAATAGTTTAATTATGTTTTTAGCTTGTTGTTGCCACCATTAAAAATTAACGAGGAAAAGCCTCCTGAGTTTAGCTCTTACCGTTTCCAAGATCCCAATGCTATCCCATCTTTATCTTGGGCACACTGTATAAACTGCTTTAATAATCAGTTAGTAAATTAGGACTCTATATTTGTTTTACACGAATACGACATTCAGCATTTGTATGACCGTAACCAGAATCGTTCTGAAGATATACTAAATAAAAAACTATTAAAAGTATAATTTTCTACTCCAGCAGCTTTTATAAAATTTTTATTTAGGTACTTTTACTGCCATAATTACTATCTATAAAATTAGAGGTGTAGGTACGCTTATTCGTGCATTGGACCCCAGTCCGTCATCAGCCATAAATAAAAAAAATATACCCAAAGTCTAGCAGTATGGAAATTAGTATAATGAAATATTGTACCCGAAAATTAAATAGTTGGCTTGCAAATAAATACGATAATAGAACAAGTAAAATAACTACATTGGGAAATAATTATTATCCCTTAACAATATATTAATAATAGGTTGGATCTACTGAAGCAGCGTGGGAAAAGCCACAAGTGTTGCCACCTGATTATACGTCACTTAAACCCTCATACCCTGTTACTATTCTAACCACTTTACTCACGCTATTGTTTTATCATTTTGACAAGTATCTATTCGCTAACGCTTTTGAAATACTACTAAGTCACGATTTTTTAAATAATTCAGATGACTTACTGATTGGAATTAGTAGGTTATTCTTGAGGAAACTTTTTTTATGATTTCCAAAGACATTTAATCAAATAGTCGCTGTTGGTATAGGAAAAATAATTTCTGTCAGTTATCCATATCTTGAGGTATACTATATTACAATCTAATGTTACATTATACAGGTAAGAAGTTATACATATAATTTGTACTTTGAATTTAAAAGTAAATATAAAAAATAACATGAAGTCTGTAACATGTATAACGTAAACCAACATAATTATTGGTTTTTATAAAAGACAAATTTGATTGCCGAATTGAAGACAAAAAAGCATTTTCTGATTATGGATCCACAGGCGTTGTCAACCGCCTGTTAGTTATTAGGAAGTTATTTCAATTTCTTACATAACTATTTGTTTTTTAAAAATCTTAATTATTATTCCTTTTCTAATTATATATAGCTAGCAGCTAGCTAAGTTAAGGCTTGTTGGCAGGGGTGGGTTGGCAACCATCCTGGCGATGGTCTAGGATGGGAAGAATGTCAACTTGGTGTTAATGTGGGATTAAAATCAGTTGATGTTTGACTGTCCCTCTAACTAATGAGGTTTTTCAGGTTTCCCTCATTCCAGCACTAAATGGTGGTTAGGGCCTGCCTACGTAAGTCATTCCTGAGGCTAAAATGCTGGACGCGACACAAGTCTCAGACTTTCAGGCTAACCCTTGTGATTAGAATGAGGGGTATAGACAGTGTCTCTACCCCTTTCCCAGTGTCAATTTATGCTTATTCCATACAAAAATAAAAAACCATTTGATTTTTCTGTCTATATGCCAATTATCTGTTCCAACCAGAAGTTGTTTTGTAGAAATTAGTTCATTATTTGTTTATAGCTTTTCCTAGACAGTTTAATTAATTATCTGTGTTTTACTCGTTGCTATTTTAAATACATACACACAATTGTTGATAATCTCAAAACATTCACTAAAGGATTTGAGATTTTAGGCTTCCGAGTTTCACCGATAATACTTTTAATGCCTAACCAAATGTTCGTAATTATCTGATAGCTACTTCTATATATTACAAGAATGAACAAAATTCATGTTTTTCTTCTAAAATATAGTGTTAAAATTTTCGGGTTCCTGAGTTATGCGCCTAAATTCTCAAAAATAAATTTTAGGCAGTTTTCTTTGGTTTCATTCTAGATATGTACCACATGTATACCACCTATGTTTGGATAAATAAGTAGTAGGAGTCGCAGCGGACGATACATATCGAAGAATGAAATGTAAAATCATCACCGATAAAAAATGTATGCAGTTTCCCTATTTGTTACATTTTGGGCAAACCACATGGAAACAGTGGCAGAGAACATCAAAGGATGGAATGCAGTTCATCCCACCGACAGATGTTATTTATAAGAGGAGCATTTAATTTAGTGATGAGTGCTTATTTTTCCTTAATGTGAGTGATGAGAAAGGTTATTGTTAGGGAGAGCCTCATACAAAATTTTATAGGATGGTATTGTGGAAAATTTGACACAACCCTTATAGCTTATACATTGAAGAATGTTATCGAGCCTGAAATAATTCAAGCAGTTGAAAAAGATGGACAGAATTTCCAATAGCATGAAATAATCTTCCAGCAAGTTAAAAATTTCGTTGGTAACGTGTACACTACTAGGTTGCTCGGACATCGTGTCAGCTTTATTGATCTACTCGCTCGGCGGATTCGAGTTCTTTAGACTTCTTTCTGTGAAGTTGCCTTAATTCTAAGTAACCTCATTGCTCAAGGGTGTGCCTTCTGGATTTTTGGCAGAGGATAATTATCAAATATGTATCTATTCTCAAACCAACATTCCCAAACATGAATTGAGGAATTATTATGAGCTGAGGAATTGAGATGTCCAATAGGCATTCTCTTGGCAGAAGATATAATATGATTATTTGAAAAAAGTTGGATGATTAATTTAAATAATTTTTTATATCTTTTATCTTATCTTTTTAATATCTATATGTAATCATCAACTTCATTTTTTAGATGAAACCTTGCCAAAATGGACGTTTAAATTATATTAATATACTTACATTATTATAATTATATGTATATTATATTAAAATTAACTAGATTTACTGTATTATATGTATGAGTATTTTCTTTAATCAACGGTTCTATTACGACAGTAACAATTATATCAATAATTATTGTTTCCTCAATTTGAATTACATTCATGCCCAAACTTGTACGGCCCTGAGGAGTCCTAATGAGGAGACCTAATAACTCGAAACAGCTGCCTGTCGGTTGATATTAGGGGTAATTCACATTCTTGTTGTGACGGTTCATGTTACATTCCTGTCTATAAGGGATGTTCTCAGAAATGTATACTTATTTAAAATATTTTACTGCTACAAACTACTTCCATATACAATCGGCCCAAATATGATATATTAATGAATTTCAAAGTTTTTTTATATATAGGTAAACAAATTTGACCCAAATATTAAAAATAAAGTTAATAATAGTCGCAGAACCATGTAAAAGCAAAGGAGTCATAAAAAACTTGAAAATAAAAAAAATATTTTTAAATTATTTTGAAATGAAGAACGGTATAAATTTTTTTTAATTAAACTTCTTCAGTTTTTTTACGTTTTTGTAGTACCTACCTATATAGGTACATATCTATATTACTATATTATTTTCCCTTATCCTTATCACATAAAATAAATTGGTTGGGAGAAGATTAATACAAACCATGCGTGTTCCACGAAAGGATATGACTAGAGCAAGTAATGTTAGTGAACTTCTAAAAGCTAACTTATCTAAATTATTTATTTGTTCATGTGCCCGCTTCTATCAATCAATACGTAATTTTTATGTCTGTGGCCTGGAAGAAGACCGGTTAAATAAAAATTTCTCTGTAGGTAAATGTGTGTCAATTGCAAACTTCACTATACGTAACTAAAGCTAATCTAAAATACAAATATAATAACTACGTCTATCATTCCGTCAAAATTCATATTTAGATCGAAACCGAACTCGACCAAGGAAAACTAGTTACCAAAACTGTTTCTGTTTCCAGTTAAATGGCCAAAGTTTGAAAGTCCATTTTGTAATAAAGACAATGCATTCGGAGATATTTCATATTTGAGGCAATTTATTATTAGGAAGATTTTCGCGAAATAGTTTTCTGCTTGATCTATCAAGAACATTAAACTTTCACGACTACCTTGAGTAATGAAAGTCGATCATTATGTGTCGAGCAAGTAAAATATTAACCTTACTCCTATTACAGGATTATTATATGTAACATAAAATATATATAAAAAATTCATTTTATTCGAAAATAATATTTACTATTCAATTATTTTAACTTACGAAATATCGATATTAATTAATATATTTCTCACTGGGTATTAGAAATGCTTACTACGGAACGTGCAACAGTTTTTGAGACTACATCATAGAAAAATGCAAGGACTTCATTATTATTGGAAGTTATAGAAATATTATCTGAAATCATTGTTTTCGATAGTGAGGACTGACATCTAATTTGTTTCGCTGGTCTTTGACCTAGTTCTATGCTATACAGGATAACTAATGGAAATCCTGTTATCAAAATATCCTTCTATGTAGCCTACAGCTACATTATTTGTAAATCCCATTCCACATACTTCTTAAGAGTGGTTATATTTACACATCATCCATTCACATCATACATTTCATCCATTAGTGTGTTCGCTTTAAATATGGACCATAATCAGTGCCCTGTATATAGTTTGGATTGAGACAGACAACGATCATATCAACGATCATTTCGATCTGTATTTTAAATACTTCTGGTTTCCTGTTTGTTACTATTTTGCAGGAGGTGTAATCCCAAAGTAAACTACAATGAACCATTACACATACTTACGGGTTAGGTTACATTACTCTCGGTTTTTTAAACATATACTTTTAATATGTATGTCAGAAAAGCTTTAAAGTCGTACAAATCGAAATGCATGAAGTTCAAGATGTTCTAACAATTTTTTTTAGAATTAGTAACAATATATATTTTTAGCTTGCATCGCATGTTTAAATATATTAAGTTGCGCTAATAACTTGGAGTGTGTAATAATAGACTTTTAAATTAATTGAATTTGCTTTGTAGTGCTGGCATATAAATTATAAAATTGCCTACAACTGCTAAAAATGTAGAGTTAATAACAGTTGATAAATGGAATTGAACAATCCAAAACTGAATGGGAGGGGGGGGGGGGTGATTCCTCTATCGCATCAATTATTTTTCTAAATTTACTTAAATAGTTCAGCCGTAAACAAAAGAGTCTACCGGTCGAAAAAATCTGAAATGTAGACGTGCGAAATCAACTTTATCAACGGATATTAAAAAAGTTGGGCCCTGTATCATCAAACCTTTGGTTTTTTAAGTTAACTTGTCGTTCATAAATGGTTGTTTTCCTACTAAGTTAAAAGTTTATAAAGTAACACCAGTTCATAAAAGGGGTTATCATCTGTTGTTGGATAATAATAGGCAGTTAACAGTATCATCACATTTTCAAACACCTTTTCAATAGACTTGAATATATTTTGTAGATAAGCAGAAAATTATAATTAAAAATCAACATGAGTTTCAATATGGAAAATCCACCAACTGTGCCAATCATTCAATCTATAAAGTTGTTGTGCTGTCTAAAGAAACTACGGAACGTCCTGCTGGGATTCTTTGTGATCTCAGCAGGGCTTTCGATTGGGTCCACGACAATATACTGCTTGAAAAATTATCGGCATTTGGGCTAAGAGGACTTCTTTAAATTAGATATCCTCATTTCTGCATATCCGCAGTCGGTATGAAAGTTTTAAACACAAAGAACATTCTACTATACAACACGTGAACTTTGCTATAATAAACACAAATATGGGAGTACCACAGGGCTCCATGTTGGGTCGTGTGTTGTTTCTATTATATAAAAATTAATAGATAGTATAAGTAGATACTATCACAAATTGCAATTATGGAATGTATGTAGCTAATACTTCCGTTCTTATTCGTTATAAATCATAGGATATCTTAGAGAATAAATGTCCTGCTTAATAAATTGAATACGAGGTTTAAGAATAATACTCCTTATTTCAATGTAGATAAAACTCATTCGATTGTGGTAATTTCACTATCACCAAAGGACGGATATAAGTTTAAATTTAATTATTGATGATACTTCTGTAGATATAGAGTATAGAGTTGGTTTTTAGAGGTTGAGTTTGATCAAAATTTGTCATGAAAACAATAACACGGCTTATAAACTTGTATTATGCCCAGGTGGGCAGCATAATGTATGACTTTTATTTTTGGGGTGAGTGTCAATTCCACTGATGTATTTCATATGTGAGAAAAATATATTGCTAATGTTTCTAGTGTACACTGATGTAGAAATATATTTAGAAATTATTGTATTTTAACATTACTTGGCATTTTCATACTTGAGCTATGTAATTATGTATTCCAAAATAAACTTAAATATAGCGGAATTTATCAAATCAATACATGTCAAAACATGATTTTCAAATACCATTTACGAGACTAAATCTTACGAAGAACTCTCCAAATTGCCTGGATCTCAAAATATTTAATAAATTACCAAATAACAAAATATTTTAATATATCGAGTCACTTTAAAAAAAGCTTTACCTAACTGATATGTGTCCGTACTCATTAGAAGTATGTATTTCATTATTTTAATTTTTAACTTGTGATTTATTGTGTTTGTACATGGTCTTTGGTATTACGTTTTAAGTTTATTTTTTCTTTCTTCTGACATTTCCTTATACAATTTACACATTGTCTCAGGAAAAATAAATTTATTATTATTATTATTATTATTATTATTATTATTATTATTATTATTATTATTATTATTATTATTATTATTAATAGACAACATTGACAAGAAACTTGTGAATGTGATGAACTCTATAACTTTGAAATATTTTGTTTTAACACATAACTATGAATAGTACGAATCTACTTTATATCCACCATCTGTAAATGCTTTATTTAAATAAGGACTAAAACAAATTAAGCCAAAACAGTTATTCTCCTGGCTACAGGAGATTCTAACACAGATAGAATCAAAATACAAGGATTCGGATTGCAACGAAAACTACGGGGGAATACTTGGATCTTACATCGTAGGATGTCACTAATTGCAGACCGGTTTCATTATTTTTATGATCTCTAATTGCAATATAAGTGATCATATCTAAAGATGCAAAGACCCAAGTACTTAACACGGTAGGTACGTTTTGCGTACGCAAACCCGATACCATAGTATCACCTCTTGGTAGTTCTCGCAACACAATCCAAACCAAACTAATCGTGTGCAAATCCAATACAATAACGAGATGTAGAAACAATTCTACTTCTTGTCAGATGGGATGTACATAACACATAGCTACGAATATTACGAATCACTTTATATCTACCATCTGTACCTACCGCGTGAAATACTTGGGTATGATCACTTATATTGCACTGGTATTGCACGGACATCTTTAGGTATGATCACTTATATTGCACTGACGGAGATCATAAAAATATTCCAAATGAATACATGAAACCATTCTGCAGTTAATGACATCCTACGATGCGAGGTCCAAGTATTTCCTCGTAGTTTTCGTTGCAATCTGAATGTTTGTATTTTGATTGTAACTGTGTTAGACAAAATATGACAAATTTTTGCTTTGTAATTCAGCGCCCGGCGAGGCATATAGCCAGGATAATAGCTGTTTTGGTTTAATTTGTTTTAGTCCTTATTTAAATAAGGCGTTTACAGATGGTGGATATAAAGTATTATTCGTATTATTTGTAGTTATGTCCTATGTACATCCCGTCTGTCAAGTAGTAGAACTTGTTGCTACATCTCGTTATTGTATATTCTGTTTTCATTATTCATTTAAGTGTGATGTGGATGATGCAATACTACTTAAGAAAGTAAACTATTTTATAATAAATACGTTTCAAATATTGTTTAAATAAAGAAATTTTCACTAGAAATAAATATGTTGGTTAGCTAAAGTGTAGAAGTCATACTAAATGAAGTAGTCAGTGAAATTCATACGAATAATATACTTAACAATATTTTTACAACGACAACATTAACCTAAAAGGAGTTTTCCAAAATTTAAATTCAATTAAAAAATTTATATAGTTTCGCATCAGAAGTATATAGATTTTATGAATAGGTACGTGCACCTTTGTGTGATTATATTATGAATAATTAGTTTAAACTTTACCAGTGTACATCATTAATAATTACGTGTGGAATACGGAATAATTGTGCACTGGAACCAACTAGGTTGTTAAATTGGGTAAAATATTAAAAATAAAATGAAAAAACAGAAATCAGATACTTTCACAAAGCAACGTGAACATTATACCTACATAGTTAACGTTTGGTCTAATATTTTAGTTTATTGATTACGTATTTTTAATTGTATTCTATAGTTTTAGTACAGATCTGAGTAAAAATTACAACAATAAAAATAAAAACATTGTCTTGAAAGAGGAGGAGAAACGGACAAAATATCGAGACCTTCTCTTCCAACTCCGTAGACTCCATCCAGAGCATACTGTGAAGCTTGTGGTACTGATAATAGGAGCCCTCGATGGAGCAAGATATACACTGCTTTCGGAACTGAAGATCATATCGGCATGCCGAAATTCGACAGATCTTTTAGCCGGAAGAATGCAGAAGGCGGTCATTCTGGGCTCATTACGTCTACTCAGGGCACACGATTCCCCGAGTCGTGTCGAGAATTACTGGTTGTTATCAGTAGCTACTCCTCACGTCCGTGGGGTGAATAGCTACTGATAACCATCAGCGGTCAACCCTGAAAATCGGAGCCAGGGAACAGGTCGTCTCGATTTCAACAAAAAAAAAAAATAATAATAATATTTGGCCAAAATTAAGATTTAAGATTTAATTTTGATAATTTAAAATAAGTCGTTGAAATTTAAAAAACCCAGATTTAGTTTCCAATGCCACCTAAATACATTACATTCGACTGTCATTTTTTAATAATTAAAAAACATTAATATTCTTTATTATAAAATTCGAACACTACGTACGTACTTAATGCCTCAAACAATTTAAGACAACTTTAGAAAGTGGCATTAGAAGTTTTGTCAAAACCTGAAATTATTGTTAATAATCGGTTAATCCAATAATTACCTTCTGCGTCCTCTAGCTCAGTGACCGTTAATTATTTTTTTTAATTATATAAAATGTTACTGAAAATGTCATATGTCTATCAAACCGAAGGAAGCATATTGATCGGGTAATTATATGTAACGTATTGAAGTTACCAGTGGAACGAACTGAAATTTCCCCTATAAAATCCATATCTGTGAGTTCTCGCAACATTTGTAATAAATCTTTATACTTAAATGAGAATCAGCATATAGAATAACGCACTGATGTTTAGGTGTAACCATGTAACATATTTAGAATGTTGGGCATGATACAACTACAGTTGTATCATGAATGTTGGGTATAACTTAAAATTTGTGTCATATTTGACAATTTGGTGTCTTTTTGAAAACTAATTCATGTTCTCTAGCAAGTAGACTATTAATATAAATCATATTTTCGAAGTATTGAATAGTAGGAGCAGTTAATATTTTTATTATATTATTTCCTAGGTATTTTTACACCAAGCTTAGGGGATAAGTTAAACCCGTATTATACGCTATAGAAAGACTTGTAAGTAGTAGGTACAAAAAACCCTCACAAAACGGTAATTGTACCGTTTACCAAGAAAAGGAAGCTGGACAACTTAAGACCTCCCTCCTTACTTGGTGAAATAATTCCATTTGCGGAGGAAGCAAAGTATCTGGGTGTAGTACTGGATAAGTCGCTTAATTGGAACTCCCATCTGGAAAAAATGATCCACAAGGCACGACTGTCCTTATGGACCTGTCGAAGAATTTGTGGGAAATCTTGGGGCACTGGACCCAAACAAATATATTGGCTGTATGTGACGGTCATACGACCCATGATCGCATACGGCTCCATAGTTTGGTGGTCCAAAGGACTACAACAAAGGACCAAAATCAAACTCTCTGGTTTACAGAGACAAGCCTGCCTGGCCATAACTGGAGCAATTAGCTCCACACCGTCAGCAGCTCTGGAAATCCTACTGGACCTACCTCCTCTTCATATATATTTGGAGAGAGAGGCCAGATGGGCAACATACAGACTAAAGCAGGCAGCTTTTAACATGCCGCAGTCTGACACCATGGAGCGCAATAGGCTGCTGGATGACATGGAAAGTCACAGTATCCTGGAGATGATTTCAAATGTCATGCCTGCAAAGACCAACCTTGAACTGCCCTTTCACATTCTCTTCCCAGGAAGAGATGAATGGGATCGGAATAAGGCTGACCTATTAAGGGCAGATAGTTGTTGGTTTACAGACGGATCCAAAACACCCATGGGAGTTGGAGCCGGAGTATATAGTTGCAACCCAACGGTGAAAATATCTTCATCCCTTGGCAGTTATGCAACTATATTTCAGGCAGAAATTTATGCCATCGAATTGTGTGTACAGAGGCTGGAACAAAGGCAACTTACACGCAAATCGATAAAAATCTTCTCAGACAGCCAAGCAGCTCTTAAAGCTCTTGGTTCCTACCGTTGCAACTCAAAAACGGTATGGAGCTGCCAGCAGGCACTTGCTCAATTGAGCAGAAAAAATAGAATAACTCTGGTCTGGGTCCCAGGCCATTCTGGCCATGAAGGGAATGAGGCAGCCGACTCTCTAGCTAGGGAGGGTGCTGCTTCTGAATTTGTCGGACCAGAACCGGTGCTTGGCATATCCTCGAGTACTGCCAAAGCAACGCTCTTGACCCGGGCTGAGGAGCAAATCCTCCAGTACTGGCAGGAACTACCACGATTAGTTCATTCAAAGGCGTTTATAATAAACCCTTCAAAAACAAGAACTAAAAAACTTCTAGAGTTAAGCAGGTTTCACCTACGAACTCTAATTGGCCTATATACGGGCCACTGCCGTTTAAAATATCATCTGTGCAAATTCGGCCTAGCAGAAGATGCTGAGTGCCGCCTATGCTTAGAAGATGATGAAACGGCAGAACACATATTGTGCACCTGCCCTGCTGGGGAAAGGATCAGATACTCATTATTTGGCAAAGGACAACTTCTGCCAGAGGATCTGAACAAACTCTCACCCAATAAGGTGATCAGCTACATTAAGAAGCTGGACCTGTTGGGTGAAATATAAGTAGGTGTGAGCCACAATAGACCACATGGTCGCGGTGGAGGGTCTGGTTTTCGGCCCACTCACTTTTGAACCTAACCTAACCTAACCTAACCTAACCTAGGTACAAAAAAGTAAAATAGAATAGTAATAGATTTATATCCTTACCTTCTTACTTTTAAAAGAGTTACGCCAAGTACGCTAACCGCCACGGTAGCTCAGTGAGCTAGAGCTTGTTCTGGCTGAATTTCTCGGTCACACTACATATTGTGGTTTGGGTTCGATCCCCAGCTCCGACACTGGAAGTGTCGGTGGGTATGGCGTGTTTGTTTGCGTTTTTTTTCAATGAGTAACCTCCTCCTTCCGGACGACAGCTTTTGGCTTTGAATTTGGGGGTTATCTAATTTATGTGGTTTATTTATTTGGAGATGCCGAAAATAACTACTCCACGGGAAATATGCTCCGACTGACGTTGCATTACATCAACATCTCCATGGATGTAATGCAACGCCAGTCGGGGCATATTGTCCGTGGAGTAGTTTGTTGTTTTCGGCATCTCCAAATAAATAAATAAGCAGGATTGTCTTCCTCAAAGACAATAGAGGTAGCTGTAATGGCATCTGCAGAAAAGGAGATCGTTATCTGTCGTCAATTAGACAATAATTGTCAGACAAGTAGTAGCAAAGACCCAAAGAGGGCACTACGGTGTATTTCACTGTATCTCGCCACTACAATAAATAATTTATGTGGTGTTTTGGTGTTTAAGTGTAAGTATATAGGTACTTACTTTAGAAAACTAACTAGAAGAAACTATAGATATGACACATATAAGACAGTAGGTACAATATATACAGTGTGGCACAGATTCATGGTATACCCCTCTCTCCTCCCTTATTTTTTTAGATACAATTTTCAAATTTGTCATGGTGGAATTACTAATTGACGGTCACTTTTTGACATAAAATTACTTTTTTGTCACTTCTGGTTTTACCGGAAGTAATACCAACTCTCGATTTTTATATCGAACAACCTGTAAATTATTATATTTTTGTAACTACGTCATTTCATGAATCCAACAATATAGCCATAGAAAACATATTATGAAGATAAAAATAAATCAGGTAGGTATTTCCCAAGGATTGTTAACTGTTTACAGGATTGCTCGATCCCTATACTACAATGTAATCCATAATTGTGACGTCATCAAAGATCCAAAGATCTCGAACTTGTAGAAATAGGTACACTTTATACTGTTATTACAAACTTTAATAAATAATAATATTAATAATCATTCAAATACGAAAATTCTCTTGCAAATTTGAAATATAACAAACACAAAATAGGTATATTTTGACAATTCGATTACATATATCTTCGATGACGTCACAAAGGCGGATGACAAAATTGAACGATCGAGCAATCCTGTAAACGGTTAACAATCCTTGGGTATTTCCAAATAAATCTGTCATGGCGCTGAAACATTTCTCCCAAACCGATAGATGGCGTTTAAATTATAATTTGTAAATAGTGCTTACACATATATTGACGCGGTCAAGGCGGCTTTGCGCTCATATTTTGGTTTTGACATTTGATATCTACTGTTTATTTGGTTACAAAATTTGTTCAATTTTCCGTGTTTGATTTGAGTTTACTTATTTATATGTTATCGTATCTTTATGATGTACAAATTTGTTGTGTTTTCTTTATCTTTGTGTTCGTATTATATTCTCCAGAACTCTTGTGTACCTATAGGTATTTCCAATATTTTTCGCCAATGTAAAATTATTTAAAGTAAAGTCAAAGAGTTCATTCAAATCTAATTAAGTATTTAGGAAATATCCAATACAATAACGAGATGTAGAAACAAATTCTACTACTTGACAGATGGAATGTACATAACACATAACTACGAATAGTATGAATCTACTTTATATCCACCTATACCAATCTACTTTATATATATTGTAGTAATGTTATATACATCATATATGTCAAGTAGTAGAACTTGTTTCTACATCTCGTTATTGTATTCGATTTTCATACAATTAGTTTCATTTGGATTGTGTTGCGAGAACTACCAAAAGGTGGCAATATGGTATAGGGTATACGTATGCAAAACGTACCTACTGTGTTAAGCACTTGGGTCTTCACATCTTTAGGTATGATCACTTATATTGCACTGATGAGACCATAAAAGACCGGTTTGCTGTTATTACCATCTTACGATGTTATGTTATCTCTTGAAATATATATTATTTAGGTAAGTTAAAATACATATTAAACATAATAAAAGTACAAAATCTGTGTTTTTTAGCAAGTCTTGAGTGCATCAAGATGATGCACTCAATTTAAACGTTGTATTGATATAGCCAAAGAATTTATAACAATTTCATTAAATTTTCCCTATTCATGTTTGTTAATAATTTGTTCAAACATTATTTGCCCTAACATTATATTTATGTAATAATGAAAAAAATATATGCTTAATAATAATATCTCTTTTATTGTCAAATCAAGTATTATTACTAGTTACTAGTAATCGCGCTTTAGTCCCCATAAGGTACAGTTGATAATATCAAATTCCTATTTATTACTTTTCTCTCAAACCATCAGATAGCGCTGTTGCACGGATCACTAAAAATATTAGGAAGATTGCTTTCTATCCTGATAATATATTTTCTTTGGATATAGCACAAGTGATATTTCAGCTGTCAAATTACTTTTTGGACTCTATTTTACTTTTGAATTGAGAGTGTCTTGACCATACACGATTAATTCTAATAGGTCACAGCAACAATAAGAAAATTGAGTTGGCGTCAAAAACATTCAATTTCTCTCCTTACATTGCGTTAAAATTCTACAAAGTGGTTATGGAGCTGAAACTAGTTGTTTTAAACAGTTCCATAATGGTACTAAGGTACCATTAGAAAGTGCAATTAATAAGCAATCTACCAATATGCTTATTTTATCTGTGGGACCAACAGAGTCCCACTGTAACTGAAATTACAGTAGAAAGAATGTACTCCTCATTCAAAAGTAAAATACATAGAGTCCAAAAAGTAATTTAACAGCTGAAATGCCACTTGTGTTATATCGTTAGATTCAGGGAATGACGTAGATTCAAAAAAATTAATACTATACAGGGTGTTCCGTATAAAAATCGAGAGTTGGTATTACTTCCGGTAAAACCGAAAGTGGCAAAAAGGTAATTTTTATGTCAAAAAGTGACCAGTAATAAGTATTGAAAATTGTATCTAAACAAATTAGAGGGGAAAGAGGGGTATACCATGAATCTGTGTCTGTCACACTGAATACAATGTACAATACACAACACTTATATAAAAAGAATACGTTGGCTGTTGATACATAGAGTATGATTTTGATGAAATGAAACTAAAAATTTCACACATATGCGCCATATCAGTTTTTTAGCGTTGACTGATGAAGCGCACACTCCCGAGTCAGGAAGTGAATTCCATCCTACAAACATTTTATTTTGTAAGAAAATGGCACGCTGAGGTATTACATTTTTCCTCGGATAACTTGTAGCTGTGTCCCATATTTTCCAGTCCGAATTGAAGTTGAACATTGAAGTCTGTTGAAACTGCAGAGAAACTTTGATAGATCACTTTATATGTAAATATTACGTTCCCAGTCGCACGCTTTCTTCTGGCAGCCAAAGACGTGATTCCTTAATATTCGTTTAACAAATTCTAAATGCTTAGCCCGTTCAGTTCGTATCTGAAGTTTTTCTGTTAAATCAATAATTTACTTTTTAAAATGTGAGTTCTATACTTGATCAGCGTATTCGAGATGAGGATACGAGTACGAGTACTCGTATGTTCTATGCAGTTTTAGAAACAGGATTTCCTTAAATGATTCAAGGAGAATGTAGCGTAGATAATTATCGTGTCTAATAATGGGAGAGTTATGGCCATTTCAAGTGATGTTTGTTCTCAAATCTACCTGTATCTTAACAGAGCTTATTTCCGAAGGCGAAAAGTAGTGGATGTACTTATGAGAAGTAGTAAACCCTTTCCTAAATGGAGAATGGTATTTTTTAGGATCCGGGAATAAACTAATTACAGTATCAGTTTTACAGTGTAGGTATGTCTACTTGCAAGTCGTAGTTAGCAGTTATAGAGTCACCATGTTAAATGACTTAAAAAAATGCTGCAAATCAGAACATTATGCTAAAAACCAAATTGGTCCAAGAACCAACTCTTGCGGAGGAGCAACATAACGTCCATGTTAGTTTGTGGGAATAATAATCCACTGGTTCCATTTTTGCATTATCCCTTCCCTAACAGTTGATCAAATGCAAAGCAAGCTAATGGGCTCATAGTTAAGATCTATTGCCGCCATTTTTAAAATGGGAATTATAACCAAATATTCTATAGGTACGATAGCAATGGGCTTGGCGAGAGATATGGCATTCTGATGAGCGCATAACAAGCGCGAAACCGGTCAGTGTCTGGTGATTGGTCTCGATGAAGGATGTGGCGACTTCCATGGAGATGCCGGAGTAATTCAACGCCAGTCGGAGCACATTGGCCGTGGAGTAGTTGTTTTCGGCATCTCCTTCAAATAAAAAAGTTATGCTAATAGCTGCGTTGGCAGTTTTGTGAAAAAAGTCTTATTACACCTTTATTGTAGATATTGTAATAAAGTTATTCAATCCAAGTCAGTAAATAAGTGTGATAAATAATTTTTTTAAACGCTCTTATGTCGCTTCTAGATTTTTTGTAAGATAAAACTTAAACCTTAATGACTAATAAGAACATGTGTTTGGAACGGCAGATACGCGAACGAGACAATTTTCAAGTCATAAAAAAGTAAAAACTGTTTTAATTAGGTAGGTATATGTGACTATATTAATAAATTAATAATTATTTAGCTTTTTGAAATTTCAGACATGATTATTTAGAATTTTCAAATTAAACATTTACATTTACATTAATAAAAACGTGTGCATTTTGTAAAAAGTTACAGGTAGGTAAGTAGTAAGTAGTAAGTGTAGTAATACTGAAAACACGAAATTTGTCGAGAACATATTTATACAGTAAGCAATAAATGTCGCAAAATTTAGGCATCGTAATTTGAAGTATCGATATAACCTTAATATTGAAAATATTCTACTTATGTTTAAGATAAAGTTTCAAGTGAAAAAAAAAAATAAATAATAATATTTACTTTCATATTTGCACATTTACAACAAGATTAATTATTTATTGCACAACACAGAGCCAGTTGTGATAAATTAGTAAGCACCAATTGTTTGTGACATTTAGGTATTATTTTACCACATTAAGCGATTATCCTCTTATGTTATATTAAGTTCTAGTGAATTCTCAACTAGGAAATAACGTATTCTAACCGGCTGTTCCGAAATTATTCCATTTCTGTTTCCGACGTAGTACATATTATATTTTTGTAGATGTGCAAGTAATGTAGACCATTGCAGATGTCAACATCCACTTAAATAATATTTCACTGCAAATGTCTACAAGCTTACGTGCTAGCCTTATCATGTAGGTACCTTGTCGTCCAATAACTTGATTCGGACGTTTTTGTACAGAATTGATAGCTTAACAATTAATTTTAATTTTATAATTTTAACTTGATTTCACCACTTGATTTGCTGTCAAGCAATTAAAGTGGTGAAATGAAGTCAAGCAGTGAATTTTCCATTTATTTAATATTCAAATAAAATCAAGTATCTAACTCAAAATACAAAGCTATTTTACTTCCTGAAATTCTACGTCTTCTATAAAACTACTTCCATACCAGTGTTCAAGTGCTAAAAAGCAATGAACGAAAAAAATGTGAACGTTCTCAAAATTAACTACCTACTTTATATAAGTAAGCTGCTGGAGCATTGTTTCCTAAATTTTCACATATACGGCTGAGTATGAAACAAAACGATTTTAGTTTCTATTTTTTACATAGCTCAAATAATTAAGTATTAGAGACTAAGCAAAATATGTCTTATTGGATAAATTAGATATGGATAGGAGCAAATGCTTTTTAAAATTTTAAACCAATTAATATATCTACTTTATACTTTACTTAAACAAACCTGTGTCTTTTTAGGCGGCATTGGAACTACATTGCCATTGGTGTGTGTCGAAAAATTAACTGCAATGTTCATTCAAAAACAATAAAATGAGTTACGCTAGTCAAATTATCATCACTGGCCATAGTTAGAACTACTTAGTTTTAATGCTGATTGCTGAGTTCACAGGATGCACAGCTTTAAGGCGAGCACCGTGATCAAACATTTATATACATTGGAGGATCTTACGATCTATTTCTTAGAGTCCCTCAGGGTTTCGTTTTAGGTTCACTGATATTTATACTATATGTTAACGATTTAGCAAACTATATAAGCAATCGATATTTAACCAGGTTTGATGACAACTTTTCTGTGACCCTCTTAGCGGAGAACGCTGAGGAACTTCAGGAATTAGTGAATCAAGTATTCAACGATATTATTTCATAGTCGCAAAGGGACAAATTATTGCAATTCAACTCAACTGCAACTCAAAAGTAGGTCAGATGTTGAATTGCTATTAAATGTGTACTATGCTCTAGCTTACTCATATATTTCATATATGTTGGGGGTGGGCTAAATATAGAGTTTTAATTGGTCAGAAATGCCTCATTCGGTTAATATTTTAAATTAGTTATAATGAGAGCTGCAGGGAGGTGTTCAAAAGTAAATAACACTAATCACATCATCATTATATTTATACTCAAATGCCAACACACTCCCGAACAACTCTTGATAATTCTCCACACTATAAAACTATAAACGTGTTCCTGATAGATTGCTCTTATAATTTACAGTGCTTGTGAATTTAACTTTTTTTTTTGTAATTGTTACATACTCGTATTACACAGGGTCGCTGATATGTATGGAAACGGTCGATTATTACCTAAAGTAAGATAGCTAGCAAAACATGTTAAACACAAATGATTTAAGGTTTTTTCAAATCTATTATACCTAATAAAAATTAAGTATACACGATCAGTCAAAAAGTCATGCAAAAACAAAGTTGCTGTTTTTTAATGGAACACTCTGAATATTTTTTCATTTTTAGTTAGGTCGTTCCTCTACGATTACACTGACATAGGAGTTGCTGAGCCAATCTATAATAATAAGGAACAAATGATCAAAAGAGTGTGCCATAAGAGTAATGTGTTAAACAAAAGTTATGTAGCCCGTGGACCCTAGCAACCAATTTATGTTCTCTTTCCAACACACTACGCTTATGGCACACTCTTTTGGTCACATCTTCCTTATTATTAGAGTTAGATCCATCAATTCCTATATAATGTATTCGTAAAGGAACATTGTAACTAAAAATTAAAAAATATACAAGGTGTTCCATTGAAAAATGCCAACTTTGTTTTTCCATGACTTTTTTACTGATCCTGTATGCCTAATTTTGAGCTATTATAATAGATCTTAAAAAAACCTTAAAACTATGTGTTTCACATTTTTGCTAGCTATCTTACTTAATAATCGACCGTTTCCGTACATATCAGTTCACTGTATATTAAACAAATTAATTGTATCTTGTTATATATACTATTATTAGACTTACCATATATACCCATATGTGTACTTTTTTGGTCAATAAATTATTATTATTGAAAACCAAATACGTTATTTTACATTAGACTAGTAGGTCTAATTGCACAGTTCTGATTTTTTGGAATGTTGTTAGGATAGGTACCAATAGTGTAAAACCAAGTTTGCAGCTTCGAAAGACTTGTGCTAACTGCGTGGTGCTCGAAAAACCTTTTTTCTTTCGGACTTTTTTCAGTTTTTGGCTTATAACTTCTAAATGGTGCATCCTACGGAAAACATCGCCCTGTACAATTTTAAAGTATAGAAAATTTATTATAATTTGAGTGTAGTTGATAAATTGATAAATTTATACGTTATTATTCATTGAACTCAATTTCATTTTGCATGTTATAAAACCATTTTCCACTGAGTTATCTCTTTCTTATCCTTTACAAAAGTCCTGCAATTCGTTAGGCTCAATTTCTTGAAAGATCCCATTTTCCTTAATTTTTTGTTATTTCCTGATAACAAGGGAACTATTGGCCCTACAGCGTTCCGCTTATGCGGAACGCTGTAGGGCCA
Source organism: Pogonocherus hispidulus (assembly GCA_963924545.1). NCBI lineage: Eukaryota > Metazoa > Arthropoda > Insecta > Coleoptera > Cerambycidae > Pogonocherus > Pogonocherus hispidulus. Next base: position 44,998,118 of record OZ004692.1, on the reverse strand, counting down.
AAAAAGTTGTTCGAGCACCACGTAGTTAGCACAGGTCTTTCGAAGCTGCAAACTTGGTTTTACACTATTGGTATCTATCCTAACAACATTCCAAAAAGTCAGAACTGTGCAATTTTTTGCGACCTACTATGTCTTAAAATGACTGGCCTATAGCGCGTCTTATCAACACCACCAATAAGGTGGTGTTGGTCTTATTCATTTCTGCAGTCAACGATTTTAGTCAATGTGCCTGCTTACGCGGACACTTCAACCTGTCAGTTTTGAAACGTCATTCCAACGTGCCACGTTTGAACTACAGTTTGGAGTGTAAACTCCTAGGGTGTGCTGTAAATAAATAATACTCTTGTCCGATTAATCATAATGGCAGGTGTGAAGGATACAATCCGAAAATATTCTTGTAGATCCAAATTTAAAGGTTTTGGAGTAACGTGAATTTCCACCGAGTTGAAAGTTTTACGTGACACACCAACTTTAATTGCCCACGAAAAGATCAACATGTATATTTCGTGTTGTACTGTTGACTAAGGAAATTAAATCCTTAAGTCAACAGTCATTCTGAGTTCCCCAATTCTTTGTTTACTTCTTGATATCACTCTAAAAACCTGTTAATTTTTCGTATGTTCGTTTCTTCGACTTTCTAATTTTATAGTTATCGTTCTAAGTTTTCCATAAGCATACAAAACTTCTATAATACAATAAACTTAATAATACCTTAATACATTTTATCAAATTAAGCACACTGTTGTTTTAAATCAACATAACTCGAGAACTAACTTAGGACGTGTGGCTGTGTAAATGTAAAGCAAGTTCATACACGTAAATCGATAACGCGCTCCTTCTACGTGTTAAACACTGAGCGTTTTGACTATACCTAAAATATATCTAAATTCAAAACTTTTGAGATACAGCGAACCGTGTGAACGAATAACAAGCCTGTCTATGAAAGAACGTCAATCAAAGTTTGTTTTTTACAAAGGTTTTCTAAATGAATTTGCGCACCAAAAGTACTTACCACAGATGTAACATTTTTACTACTAATTTTAAGTTAACTTACAGCAAAAATAAAACATAGGTATAAGTAGAAAATGTTACTGAGTTTATGTTTGTACTTTTGTTTATTATGATAAAATGAAGTCATTCGTGCGATGGTCGGCTTTCATTCAGTAATTGAGTAATTAGATTATAATTATTGTTTAATAATTATTAGATTATGTCGCACGTTCAACATCTGGAAAATGTTTTTTTTTTTGCCTTTAATATATGCATGCGTTAGCTCATATAGTGAAATGTCACTTTTTTCATTATATACTACTACTAATATACTACTACTACTACTAATATACTACTTTTCATTGAGGGGAACTTTTAATGTTTGGCTTGACATTATACAGGGTGAGAATAAAATGTGAAATATTCTCCATAACTTCTAAAGTAAGTAATAGTTATAAAAAAAAATTAATTACAGTTATTAGGGAAATTTTGCCACATTTTGCGCGTTCAGAATATTTTTAACGGTAAAACTTTCGTTGCCATGGCAACCCTCAGTTTTTTAATTAGCACCACATAAATTTTTCTTTATTTTTTTTTTATAAAGCGACATTTTTTGAATACGGCAATGTGTAATTTATACGAGTTAGATGGGAAAATATTAAAGAAAAATAATTTTTAACCAAAGGAAACAAAAAATTTGTTTCATTTGTATCTTATTAACAAAGTGCAGTAATTAAAATATGCTATTTAAAACAAAACTTTCATAAATGGGAAAAGAAACAAATTAATTAATTAATCAAATGTCCGAAATGTAGCCGTTGTTGTTCAAGCACAGGTCTAATCTTTTTCTAAAGTAATGCCTTACATTTTCTAGCATCCAGTCTGGCACGTGTCTCACCGGTTGTACACCACAGTTTTTAAGGGACCCCAAAGATAATAATCACATGGATTCATATCCGATGATCGTGCGGATCAATCAATTGTACTACCTCGCCCAATCCATCTCTTCGGAAAGACCTGTTCTAACTATTGCCGCACACCTCTTCTAAAATGACAAGGCGCTTCATCATGTTGAAATCAAACCTAACCTATAGGTTGCAATGCCTTTACACCAGGTACAATTTGTTTAGTTAATTAAATCCAAATAATTTGCTGCCCTCAGGTTTCCATCTATATAAAAGTAGGTATGTAAAAGGTTCCAACAGTCTGATCGTCCAATATACCGGTAGATATATTGATAATTCATTAGATAATTCACAAACATCTGCTTGCAACCTTTTGCTGTCAATATATCCCACCATCATTAAAATGCCAATTGATTGCCTTCTGTTAATTCTGTCCACATTTTTAACAAAAATTCTGGAGATATTCAAAACTTTGAAATAAACTCTGACTAGAACCCTATCAAGGAGTATGACAAATATCTGGTTGCGGAAATTGTTTTAAAATCCGATTCTGGGAATTTTCAAATGAAAATTATTTTTCTTTGGAATTTTCCCAAGTAACCTCTGTAAATTATACATAGTCGTATTCACAAAATGTCGCTTTAAAGCAATTAAAAGTGATGCTATTTTAAAATTAGGTGGTTGCCATGGCAATAATAGTGTTAGCGTAAAAAAAATTATACACGCCATAATGTGACCCTAAAAATTGTAGTTAAAATATTTTCCTTAAATAACCAATGCTTTAGGAATTATGGAGAATATTCCACATTTTATGCTCACTCTGTATATAATGCACTTGCGGCAATTTGATAACTTCTGGTAATGTGTTTTTATTTTACAGGCGGCATGGCATATTCCAGAAGAATATTTGATGAATCTCAGCCCTATTTCTAAACTTACGTGTACTTCTGTTAAGTAAATTACTATTAACTTAAATTAATCATACGGTAATACCATTGTAATATCGGTATTTGTTACTTTCTAATCAATGCTGCCACCGTCGTACTTATTTTGTATTTTTTAAAACTCTTAAACGATATAATGATATTCAGCAGCAAACTGACTGTGAGGGTACATTCGTCATCTAAGCCTAACATAAACATTATATACCCTCTTTTTTCCTGCATAATTACTTTAATAGAATTTTAAGAATTTTCACTATTAAATTATTTGCTATAACTAATTAATTTGAACGAAAATATAATTATATTTTCGTAATGTAATATAATATAAATATAATGTAATATAATATAAATTATATATATATATATATATATATATATATATATATATATATATATATATATATATATATATATAATGTAATGTTTATGTTAGGCTTAGATGACTTTATATATACCCTCTTTTTTCCTGCATAATTACTTTAATAGAATTTTAAGAATTTTCACTATTAAATTATTTGCTGTAACTGATTAATTTGAAGGAAAATATAATTATATTCTCGTTCAAATTAATCAGTTATAGCAAATAATTTAATAGTGGAAATTTTAAAAATTCTTTTTAAAGTAATAATGCAGGAAAAAAGAGGGTAATGTTTATGTTAGGCTTAGATGCCTTTATTAATTAGTAAAGTTCCTTGAACTATAATATATACATATTACACTGAGTTCTGTAAAAATAAATTAGTTACATAAATATTCGTATAACGTTTCTTCCATTTTTACCTTTTATGAAAGTGAGTGATGTAGCCATAAATTTTGCAATGACCAGTGTCCGACATATAGTAGCCATAAATTCATTTAACAACTTTAGTAGCTCTTGGTAGCCACAATTTATTGATCCACAGGGAATTCCCGTAAATTTACTGTTAGTGATGAATTTTGTCTAAGTAGTTACATCAACTATAACCGTCGGGGCATGTGTGCTATCTTAACTTTCTTCCAAAAAGGCCAGTGTCCGATTAGCAATCTATTTCAAATTAAATAAGCTTCTTACCTTTTTACTACTTTTTCTTATAGAAATAAGGATATTGTAAATATAATTAAAAAATGTAGGTGTATTATAACATTTTTTACAAAAAACGTAGACCATTAAAAAAGTGTCAAGAGCGATGCACACTTTGTTGATATTTTTTGTCACTCCTAGATCACACCTCTGAATATAGTTGAGTTCAAATATTTAATAGTATTTTATATAACAAGTGGCTAAAATGGTGTTTTTTTTACAAATTGGGCGTTTATAGTACGAGGCGAAGGCGAGTATTATAAACCACACGAGTAAAAAAACACATTTTAGTCTCGAGTTATGTACAAAATTTTTTGTATCGCCATTCGAAATTAAAAAACAATATAATTTTGTAAAAATACGGCAAATTGACAAAGTTACCTAGTCGTAATGACTAGGTAACTCGTAGGTAGTCGTACATTTTATTGCTGTTTCCATACAAACCAATAATAAAACAACGAAACATTGAACGATTTAAACGACAAATTGACACATTCTACTTTAAAATAATCAGACCAACCACCATATACCTATAAATGAATTAAATATTTTTCGCATGTCTAAACTTATAATTCCAGGAATAAATATAAATAATGTTAGGAACAGTACTATTCATATAAATTTTCGTTAAATTATGAATAAAATTGTTCATGAAATTTCTTAATAGGTAATTAATAAATATTTGATGTAAGAACTTTAATTTGTTGTCTGTTGACTATTAAGTTTTATTTCACACTTATAAAGCATATAAAGTATACTATTATCCACTAGTGGAATAAAGTTACTTTAATCCACTAGTGAAATAATAAAAAAAATATAGACTTAAGTCAACCAAATTTAATTTACATTAAAATTAACATTAACGTTTATATTAATAGAGATTTCGTTCTTTGCTTTTTTATATTTCACTTCGTTTCCGTTAATAGCAAGCCTGTAGTTGCAATCATTCCTGGAACAAATTATGGATGTCTCCTCTTCTGAGAAACGACTTGAACTAGAAGAACCTTAGATTTTCCTTGCAATACCAAGTTTGTTAGATACGGAGTTCTCAATATAGCTCTGTGTCACAGCAGACCTCTTCCACCCACCATGCCGCTTGATGGTTGTAAGGTCGGCACCTTTATTAACCAATAAAGTTGCTGAAGTGCGCCTCATACAGTGGCCACTATAAGCTTCCGCGTTTGCCAAGTTCAAAAACGATCTAACTTTTGGTGGAACTTTTGCCAATGTGTTGATTCCAACAGGCTGAGAAGTATATTTTTGATTCTTATAACATAAAAAGAATCTGTTTTGTGATAAGTTCTTTGGCCATAGGAAATATATTTTCTACACATCTCTACAGCGTTGATAGAAAATCCTTCATTTATAATTGTAAACTTTCGTGAAATGCCGGTCTTGGTATCTGGTATCGAAACAAGTAGATACGCGCCAGTGTCCTATACATCAATGATTTTAAAATTCGCCAATTCGCAACATCGACAAGCACCAGACAATCCCATTATTAGCGCAACCTAAAATAGTTAGAGTTATTACCTTAATCACCAAATATTCTTTATCGCAAGATTTAGTAAAAAATTCTTCAATCTGCACTCGTTCCAAAATTGCAGCTTTTTTCGCCTTGTATCCTTTCGATTGACTCTTCAGATAACCAGTGAGCCTACTATATTTTCCAATATCTACGTTTTTATATACTTTTATAACAGCCTTCAACATTGAATACTTCGACCACATGGATGAATTTGCATATTTTTTCTTCAAATTTAAGAAATACGATAGCATGACTTCTTCATTTATTGTGATTACCTGCCGTTTCTTTCTCCATTCGTTAAATTCGGCAAACGCTTTTTCATAATGTTCTCTGGATTTCGCGGGGATTATTTGGAGAGTTGCTTCTTGAGCTTCCTCAAGAATTATAGAAGGAACACAATCACTTTCTTGTATGTTTCAAAATTTCACAGTTTTTGTTGTCAACAACGCACCAAAGCAACCAGTAAATATGACAGCCTGCTACGTTTCATTTTATGAATACGAATATTTTTTAATTCAATTTCAAATAATTCCGGTCCATTAATGTGGTGATTGTGGATAAAACGTATTGTAAGCATAGACATATACGATTGTAAGCCTGTTTTAGATACATTTTATCCACTTAAGAAAATTAAACGCCCGAATTGGCGTTCTCGCGTTTAAACATTCTTGCGTGGATAAAACGTTATCTAAAACACTGATACAACAAAAATAACTATTATTTCACACTTTTTTCCTTGTTTTTCACTTGTCAATAATGACATTGTTTTGATTCATTGAAACTGTCAAATAAATGTTATTTTAGGATATGGCGTTACAAAAAAATGTTTTATATGTTATCACGAATTTAGAAAAAGATTTATGTTCAAGTTGAAAATTGAAATTATTATTATTGTATTATGTAAATAACAGTGACTATTTAATTGAAATATTTGAAATAATGTGACTTATATAATTTATGTGATATTATTACTGATTGATTAATATTGATATTTTTATTTTTGTACACATCTTTATTTTATATCCAGATAAGTATATCTATTTGTGAAAGGTTATAGAAAAATATTTATTTTATAGGGGTTGTTTGTGCCTTTGTGTTTGTGCAATTTTATAGGGGTTGAATATTGAAGGAATATTGGCTAGCATACAGGGTGGTCAGGTAGTTATGTGCCACAACTTTCTTATTTTAATGGAACACACTATATATTTTTATATTAAATATTGGCTTCTTTAACTGTTTACATATACAATTATAGGTATTTAGTCAAAAGAATACACCTATACAAGAACAGATATATTATTAATGAATTTATTCTTGTAGAAAGAAATACATTACACTTTTCATATAGAACCATCATGTATCTCAACGATCTGGAATTTTATAAATATAAGTTTGATCAACAAAATAAGCAGCCAATTCTTCTAAATTCTGAAGCTCAATTTTAGACGAAAAACTTAGTTGAAATCCTTTTTTATCTGAAATGGACGCATTTTTTTCAGGACTATTCCTAGCATATCAAGCAATCATTTGATTTTATCGTTTTAAACTGAAGTAATATTATTTAAAATGATTAAAGGATTACTGTGGTTTACGTGCTGTGTTATCTTGAGACTCACGAGAAACAGATTTTATAGTTACGCAAATGGCTCATCGAGGGTTAAAAAACATGCATATTTCTTATTCAGTTTCAGTAAATAATTAATGAAAATACGCTATAGGCAGTTATTGTGTTCAATCTGATAAATTATACTATCCACTCTATCGTGAAAGAATTCGATCTGCAAGTATATCATATCATATCATAACAAACCAATATTCTTAAAATTATATTTATTTCACAGAGCAATAAACATGTAACTATATAAAGCTGTTATTAATTAATTAAATCTAATATTAACCACTCTTAAATTCCGGTGCTACACACCCCATATGCTCCATTAAAAATGCGGGAGATTCCGTCACGCCTTCTAAATGGAATTCAATTTGAAGACCTTAGTTGTTTTTGAAATAACATCGGAATTAATGAAAGTTTCTTGTTATTCAACTAAAATTAAGAAAAAACGACAGAAGATAGATGTTGTTATTTGTAGGAGATGCCGAAAACAACTACTCCACGGGCAATATGCCCCGACTGGCGTTGCATTACATCAACATCTCCATGGGTGTCGCCACATGTAGTAGCAAAGACCCATAGAGGGCACAGTGTATTTCACTGTATCTCGCCACTACAAACATTCACAAATGCCCCTTAGGCAATCATGTCGCCAGATCATTCATCGATTCCGATACCTATGGCAATCTGATGAGATCATAACAAGATCGAAACCGGTCATTGTCTGGTATTTGGTCTTGATGAAGGATGTGGCGACACCCATGGAGATGTTGATGTAATGCAACGTCAGTCGGGGCATATTGCCCGTGGAGTAGTTGTTTTCGGCATCTCCTACAAATAATTAAGTAGGATTGTCTTCCTCAAAGACAATAGAGGTCGCTGTAATGTCATCTGCATAAAAGCAGATCGTTATCTGTCTGTCAATTAGACAATAATTGTCAGACAGGTAGTAGCAAAGACCCATAGAGGGCACAGTGTATTTCACTGTATCTCGCCACTACAAACATAGATGTTGTGTTTTAAATTTAGTCACATTACACGTTTATTTCCTAAAAGGTTCATTTAATTCATATGTACGATTTTTATTTTTTAGTACTCAGTTAACTTTGATGTGGAAAATGATTTATGATGTCATGATGTTTAATTTTAATGAGTGAACTATCAACGCATATTTTACGGGTTGTACATTCTTCAAATTTATTAAATCAGGATAATAAAACCGGATTCATAATAATTTTTCGAAAAATGCAAAGTGGGCCATGATAATAGGTGGTCATGAAAACTCGCAATCGACCAGATGTATTTAATTTTAGCATATTAACCATGTTACTACCAATTATGCATTAAAAGGCATTATATTTTATAAAAATAACGTTTTGACGAAGCATCCATTTCTTTATAAACAATATTTTAATCGTGACTTTAAACTGTAGGCGATGACCATAAACTTATCTTTTCAAGTATCCACCGCAACAAACGAGCCTATAAATCAAGAGACCTCGTTGACCAAGGTATGTTTATACACTTATAAATTTTTGACAATGATCTTGTAAAAAACACGCAATTGTGCAGTGAAACATTTTTGCTAGGTTTATTTATATTAGCCATAAAATAGAGTAAAATAGAGTGTATACGAAGTAAGGGAGAGATATTTTAAGGTAGCGTTAAATAGGCTTCCTAATTTTAAAAGTTAAGCTATAATGTATTTCAAAATGCATAAAAATATTACTGACATTGAGATAATACTGCGCTATTACACAAAGTGAAAGAGGGCGTAAATTCGTTGGGGGCGTAATTCTCGCGTAATAAATTAAGACTCTAATCCTAATAAACATTGAATATAACAGGCTCATTGGAATAATTCCCCATGTTTACGAGCGTGCTCTTCTTAACTTATTATACCTCACTAAGTGCGTGCAGGCGGCTTGCAGATAGATAGAAAAGCTTTTTACATCTTCCCGTTCTTGGTGTAGGGGAAGGCATTATTCCAAAGTGATTTAAATCGCATAATTTAAATAAAAGTTCGAGTGTTCTTAAATGTTCCTACGACTGAGTTTGAAGTGGTTTGACACTGTATTAGGCATTCTTTAAATGGCAAGGTGATGAAAGTTTTAATTTAATTAAATTGTTAATATATTGTTAATACCTAATAACAAATATTTTCATAGACAATTCAAAATTCTAACGAAGTGTATACATCTTTTAATAGCTACTAATCCGATGAAACTATTTTATATATAAGTGTTAGGTATAAAACTATTATTAAAGTAACTACGAATACCTAGTACGAATCTACTTTATATCCATAACTGTAAACGCTTTATTTAAATAAGAACTAAAACAAATTAAGCCAGAACAGCTATTCTCCTAGCTATATGCCACGCCGAGCGCTGAATTACAAAGCAAAACTTGCCGTATTTTGTCTAACATAATTAGAATTAAAATACAAGGATTCGGATTGCAACGAAAACAACGAGGAAATACTTAGACAGACCTCACATCGTAGGATGTTATCATCGATTTAGCCAGAAATAAAAAAAATTCGATTAAATTTGATCTCTTGGTTAAATCTGAAATTAGTGTCAAGCGATAGCTTATGAAAAGTTAAAATAGGAATGTGCAAACCGTTTTGCTTTTAGATTTAGATTTTACAGGGTGTCAAAGTTGCAAAATGTCAATATTCACCTGTCAATATTTCAAAAACAATTGAAGGTAGGTATAGGACATCCTACATAAAATGTGTTTTAGAATTTTACGTAGAATCCGGAAATAATGTAATATATAGGGTGTTCCATTTAAAATAAACAAGTTGGTGTCGACTTCCGGTTATACCGGAAGTGAAAATATTTTAAAAAAGTAGGCCCCACTGATCTTTGTAAATAACCAAATTTTCAAAATCACCCTGTACGTACTTTTTCATATATCGAACGCTTCCCTTTCCGGTGGGACACCGTGTATAGAGAAGATCTACCTATATAAAATATTTATTCACCATAAAAATATTTTTAATAACCGACTGGTTTTGTTTACACCGTAGCTTAACACTGCATCTACAAATTGTAGAAACTTTTCCATGCATATCCGCATTTTTTTCAGTCATATGTCATGTTTTTTTTTTGAAACAAATAGTTACGTTAATTGCTTTAATTATTTTTATAGAAACAAAAACGTAAAATTTCGAAATTTACTAACTGTAACGACTTCGTCGATAATATTTTTGCATTTATTATAAAATAAATGGAAACCAAATAATAATATTAAACGAAACATTTTACAAGACGTAAAATATTAAATCCGAAATTACAAGCACAAGAAGACGAATAAGAGAAAATCCCGTGGCTGACTTCAATGTTCACTGTGACTTTTCGTTGGAAAAAATGGAAACTGAGTATGTAATTGGTACCTACTAAATCGTTATTGTTTGTTTCTTGAATTATGATAGTTTTTGATTATCTGATTTCTGCTTAAAATGTGAAAAAGCAGGCTCCTGCTAATTCGTGGTTTCTGGATATCAACCATTATGGAAGTAAATTCCTTAGCAATCATCTCCGGTCATAACAAAACTTTAATTTGAGTGGGTGATAGATATAATGACCAGAACTAGTACTTATTAATAGTTGTTGTTTATTAGTGTCTAATATTAGCAAGATTGGAAAGAAAATATACAAATAAAAGAAAAATTTTATCCATTTTAATTGTAAAATTTTTTGAAAATTGAGAGGTATTCAAAGCGCTTAAAAAATGTATGGCTACATTTAGAAAACACTAGGTAAAATGATAATAGTTTGGAATTTTTAACTTGCGTATTCACAAAAGTCCGTTTTTAAAGTTTACATTGGGGACTCTACTCTGTAATAACTCAGTTATACTTCTTAAATCATACCATAATAACGAAACTCCTTTCTCGTGAAACTTCTTACGTTTATTATAGATATCTAGATTTGTCGCAGGACTAGAGCATAATAGTCGCATCGACATAGCTACAATCGGTAGTTGCCTACCTGTCTACCTATATCTTAACCTACATACAAGTATAATTTAACAGTTTATACATACACAATACTAATTATCTATAATTAATGCTTATTACTACTACTATTAATTGTAAGTATCCTAAAAGCATTTATATTTATTTGCCTCGTTGGTGTCCTTTCAATTTTATATTTAGTTTCCCTGTTTCTAGTATACATAAATATGCAACTGATACGAAATAAAATTAAGTTGCGCCATTTTGACCAATCCATACAATGAAAACATGTACATACCTACTATTTTTTCATAAGAAAATGTGTATGTGTTGACAATTTATCGTTACACTTGGCCAACATGGCCTGTTTTGAAGTTGGGAACAGACACAGTTTAGGCAAATATTTTTATTATGAATATTTCAAAAATATAAAAATTAGGTAGGTATATTTTTGAATTCGAGAACCTTTACTTTAGGCTTTAGAAAAAAGGGATTATTTTTATATGAACACCAATAAAATAGACACCATGCACATAAATAGAAAGTTCCTAACAGCAAATAAAAAGAACTATGTCTTTTTCAACTTTTCTTGCCCAGTATCCACTAAAGAAGAGTCATAAAATTAAGCGTTATGTGATGGTCGTATAAACTCGGTAACAGAATCGTTTTCTTGGCTTCTGTAAGGGTGTGAAGCAGATAGAAAAGTTGTACAAATAGTATATTAAAAATATAAGAATAATACTTAGCTAAATAATGTGGTTGCTAAATACTGAATTTCCTAGATATATAGTAAAATATCCAGTAATTATTCCGTAATTAGAAACAACAACCGAATATTAAGTAAAAGTAAAAACATAAGTCGACAAGCACTTTGATTGGTGCTTGCGTTTAAAAATCTGGCTTTTTATATTGCTGGGCCTACTTAAACAAAAAATAATTGGCAGAATTAATACACCAGCGTTATTGAGCACCTTGAGTTTAAATATATAGTTTCACCAATCTTGTAAAAATATGTATTATTGTATTATTGTTATAGATATGTGGACGATATCTTTGCAGTGTTTGATACAAATGTCACTGATATTGACAACTTTGTTTCTAAACTGAATAGTCGTGTCGCGTCAGTTAAATTTACATATAAAATTGAAAACTCTGAACAACTACCATTCATAGATGTATTAATAATTAGAAATAGTGAAAATAAGTTACAATTTGACATATACAGAAAAGATACCAGTACACTTTGAGATATATCCCTAAGGACTCTCACCATTGCGCTCAACACAAAATGGCGAGTTTCAATTATTTAATTTATCGCTTACTAAGCTTCCCTCTAAATAAGGAGAGGTTTGAAAAAGAAAAGGCACTGATTAAGAATATAGCTGCGAGTTATGGATATTCTCTAAGTTGATAAAATAATTAGGAAACGTAAATTTAAAGAGACATTTCGAAATTCCCCGACTTTTCAAAATGAAAGAGAAAATCCAAAATTCATATCTATTCCATACGATCCTCGTTTCACCCGAGGTCTTGATGAGGTTTTTAAAGATATAGGTATGTCAGTGGTTATTCATCGGGAAATAAACTACAACTTTTAGGTAATCCAAAAGACAAAATAGAAACTAAGGAAAAGTCGGGGATTTACGAAATTAGCTGTAAAGACTGCTATCAAAAGTATGTTGGACAAACTAGAGGGTCAATTCAAGCTAGATTCAAGAAACATATGACTCATTTCAAATATGGTAGAACAGATAAGTCTAGTATCGTTCAACATGAGTTTGAGAACAGCCATAAAATAGATAGTAGCAATTTAAGACTAATTAGGTATGTAACAAATTCCAGACAGCTGGATGCTTTTGAGAGTTTGGAAATTGCTAAATGTAAAAATACTATGAATGGTTAGAGAGGGCCAATTCCATATAGCTGGCTTTATTGGTTAATAAATCATGGTTCACTGATCCGTCGCGGCGGTTCACCGATAAGGCGCGATAGTTCACTGAGCTGTCGCGACGGTTCATTGAACCGTATGTATGGTTTAGATATAAATAGGACACTATTAGCATAGGTTTAGTGTTAATCATCTCCAGATGATGCTAACTTGGTTGGCGAAACGAGCGTTGAGGGCAGTATAGTGTTTTGGCGTTATGTGGAAAACTACGTCAGTGTTAATTTACTTTAATTTTTTTTTATCACGCAGACGTTTCGATGTTAGTTTGCACCTTCTTCAATGCGAAATACATAATTATGTTTATACTACTAGGAAACATAAAACCTGTTTTAATATTTAGCGAGGATTTGAGTGTGTGTGCGGCATGGCGGTGTCTAACTAGTTATGGTGATTTTGATAGTACACTAACCAATACTGACACTGACATTTTTGGGGAACTCACATTATTTACTATATTTTTTTTCAAGAGCCTGTTTGCTGTGTGCTTTTTGAATAAATGATATTATTTAAAATTACCTTAGTTTAAGACGATTTTGGGAGCATGAGCAGATTTTATTGAGGTTGCAGATTGACTGAAAAAGGTTTAACACTGATGTACCTAGTTTTCCACATAACGCCAAAAACATAACAAAGTTATGTGGAAAACTGCGTCAGTGTTATCTTCTCACCAAAGGTTCCAACCCCTTTCATGAAAAATATTTTATGATATTTTTTTGGTTCATGGGTCATAGGCTGTTTTGTTTAGGGTAGTTTTATTTTAATAATTTATTGTAGATTTTACTCAAATTTTTTATGTCGGTTTTGTTGTTTATTGTATTGGGATTTTTTCTAATTTCAATCATTTCCAGGACTTCTCTTTTTTGGTGTGACTTTCTGTAGCTAGAGTTTTGATTTTGTTATAGTCAAAGTTATGTTTTGTTAAGACTGTTTTGTTTATTTTGTCGTATTTATTGTATTTTATGCGTTTTTCTAGATGTTGGGAGGTTTGTACGATATATACGATGTCACAATATTTGCATGGTATTTCGTACACAACATGTGTCTTTTTTGTGTTTGGGTTTTGTTTTTAATCTATAGTGAAATGTGACTAATAGGTAATCTTTATGGGCTATTTTTATGTAATGCTTTTTTAGTTTTTTTTTGTTATCTGTTGTGATAGTCCTTTTACATATGGTATAGTTTAGTATGGTATATGTAAGTGTTTTGAGTTTTCTCGTTTATGATCGTATTGGGTGAAGTATGTCTGCTTTCGTTGTAGAACACAGCAAACAAGTTCTTGAAAAAATACAGGAAATAATGTGGGTTCCCAAAAATGTCAGTACATATCAGTATTGGTTAGTGTACTTACTATCAAAGTCACCACAATTAGTGAACAAACAAACCAAACACACCGTCATGCCGCAAACATACTCAAATCCTCGCTTAAGGTACGTTAAATATGAAAAAAAGTTATGGTATCGTAATACCTAATATAAACATCATTTGCAGTTCGCACTGAAAAAGATGCAAACTAGCATCGAAACGTCGCGTCAGTGTAATATAAAAAAATGTAAAGGAAATTATTTATTTCAAAATTAAAAGGAACCATAAACCCAAGAAACCAGTTTTGGAGAAAAAAAAATATATACAGGGTGAGTCAGTTTATACTAGCAGGACTCTGGCATTCGATAGAACACCTGATTTTAAGTTAAGTTTGTCATATAAACATATGTCGGGAATTGCTTCGTTTTTGAGATACAGGGTGTCAAAGTTTTGGTTTTTTTTTAGTATTTTTCACACAGCTCATATAGTTTTTAAGATACTTTATTCAAATTTTTACGATAGATTACCTATGATGGTCCACAAGTTTTGACATATGTAAACAATTTGAAAACGTACAGGGTGATATTTTTTGGGGGGTCAGGCCCCCTTTTACCGCTTAGAACTTTTTTGTGGTGCGCCACTGACTGCTTATTTGAAAAAATTTGGATTCCACGTTCAATTTAGAAACTTTTTTGTCTCTTGCATTTTTATCGTAGCTGTGACGGTTGTCGAGTAATTTGAAAAAGTCTCTGAAAGAATATTTTATTAAAAAAAAATATTTTTATCAAAATTTTCACTAAAAACAAGTATTGTCAAACGAAAGTTCATCAATCTAAATTGTCAAAGGTACGAACTTACAGTACAACTTTTGCCACATATTATTTATTTTTTTTGTGGTATTTCAAAGCCATATTAACTATGTAAAATAATTAAGAATTAATAATAAACCAAGGCAAATACAAGTAACTTTACAAATAACCTGAAATAATTTAATTTTCAAATTAAATATTCAAAATACGATCCATTTTGTTGGATACATAATCGGCATCGCGTTTCAATAGACCTTCTTGCTGAAACTAAGTGATGAACTCTTATGTCTTCGCAA
Organism: Pogonocherus hispidulus; assembly: GCA_963924545.1. Lineage (NCBI taxonomy): Eukaryota > Metazoa > Arthropoda > Insecta > Coleoptera > Cerambycidae > Pogonocherus > Pogonocherus hispidulus. The sequence goes on along the minus strand of OZ004692.1, from coordinate 44,982,757 downwards.
GCATGCCTTATATGCCCTCTATAAGATCTTCAACATCTTGAACAGGAGTGGCATACACTTTTTCTTTAAGAAAGCCCCACACAAAAAATCCATTGGTGTTATATCTGGGGAACCTGAGGGCCGTGCGATTGGACCTCCACGTCCAATACATCTCTCTGGCTAATTGTCGTCTAACCAAGCTCTTACATGTTTTCCAAAATGAGCTGGGCAGCAATCCAACTAGAACCAATCTTGCTGTCTTAAATTTAGAGGGACATTTTCCCACATATTATGATGCTCGGCTTTTCGAAACTCTAAGAAGTTTTGCGAACTGACCCTTTCTGGCAAAAAATATGGTCCAAATAAACGATTTTCTAAAATTCCTACCCATACGTTAATGCTAAACTCATTTTGGAATTTTCTTAGCCTAATAGCACGTGGATTTTGCTCTACCCAAATATGTTGACTTTTGAAATTTACTATCCCACGTCGGGTGAAGCAAGATTCATCAATCCATAATACGTTGGATAAGAAAGTTCTATTTTTTTCTAATGTGTTAAGGATCCAACGACATAAATTCACTCTGCGTTGTTCGTCGCCAGGATGTAGACCTTGGTTTATTATTAATTTTTAATTATTTTACTTAGTTATTAAAAGTCTTTGAAATGTTACAAAAAAATAAATAATTAGTGGCAAAAGTTGTACTGTAAGTATGTAACCTTTGACAATTTAGATTAATGAACTTTCGTTTGACAATAATTGTTTCTAGTGAAAGTTTTGATGAAAATATTTTTTTTTTAATAAAATATTCTTTCATAGACTTTTTCAAATTACTCGATAACTGTTACAGCTACGATAAAAATGCAAAAGACAAAAAAGTTTCTAAATTGAACATAGAATTCAAATTTTGGCAAATCAGTAGTCAGTGGAGCACTACAAAAAAGTTCTGGATGATAAAAGGGGGCCTGACCCACGAAAAAATAACACCCTGTACGTTTTAAAATCGTTTACATATGTCAAAATGTGTGGACCATCATAGGTAATCTACCGTAAAAATTTGAATAAATTATCTTAAAAACTATAGGAGCTGTGTGGAAAACACTAAAAAAAACCCAAAACTTTGACACCCTGTATCTCAAAAACGAAGCGATTCCATACATATGTTTATATGACAAACTTCACTTAAAATAAGGTGCTCTATCAAATGCCAGAGTCCTGCTAGTATAAACTGACTCACCCTGTATATTATATATACAGGGTGGCCCATTTGGACTTAGGACACCTCTGTAAAATGGATATTTTAAGTCCGATTTTGATGATTTTTTTTTAGGTTGTTACTCATGGAAAATTGCATTTTGTGGCAAATAGACAGATTTCTTTATTTCATGGTTACTTGATCTTCACAACGTATTTTGGGGCATAAATTAATTTAGTGAGAATTGTTATTAATATTCTGTACTTTAGGATGAAATTTGGTACAGAGCTATTTGAGGGGGCGCAGAATACAGTGGCGTACTTAGTTTTCGTCTAAAAAAATCGCTAATACGATTTCTCGAAAATTCGCCCCCAAAAAAATTGCAAAGTAGGCCTTGATTTGTGTAACAGAAATCTGTCTATTTGCCACAAAATGCAATTTTCCATGAGTAACAACCTAAAAAAAAAATCATCAAAATCGGACTTAAAATATCCATTTTACAGAGGTGTCCTAAGTCCAAATGGGCCACCCTGTATATACATATATTTAATGTCAAAGAAAATTTAATATTTATATAATATTATACATTACGCGTTTGAGTTTTTCATCAACGAAAATCCGTTTCGTGAAATTGGGTAAACTTCGATTAATTGGAAGCAATGAATTAAATTACAGGAGCAAATAGTATACACATACAAGCAAGGAGGGTATACCACCTATAGCTGCAGCGTGTCCGCATCCAACTTCGATTCCCACACTCGGCGAAATAATTTTTCATTAGGTTATCCCCAAGAAGTAGTTTGGAATCCACTTATGAACTATACGTCTCCATCCCCCTAGTTTCGAAGCACATATAGACACACACCACCTTTATTTCAGATGTAGAGAAGGTTGGAGTTAAAATACTAGGATACTTTATATGTATAACCAACTAAGTTAAATTAGAATTTTTTTTTATTTAATGTGACGAAGTAGGTAAGTCGAATATCACAAACAATATGACTAACAATATGAGAGTGTTACTCTCATATTATTTAGACACTGTACTATGGATTATAGTTTACTTTAAATATTAATTGGTATACTATACAGAGTGTAACTAAAGTGCTTGGCCATATTTTAATGCAAGATTTTACGTCCCAAACTGACAAAAGAGTTAATACAATCATATATCTGCTTTGTTTTTGACATACAGGATGTTAAAAATTAATGAAAAAGGATGGTTAATTTTAAACTGCAACGAAAGATTGAAGCGACTTTATTAAAATTTTGGTTGGGTGATATTTGGTTTTCTTACGGGGTTGAACTTGATGATTTTCGTAGCCCAAGTTTTTTCTTTCAAGCTGTACCAAATTTGGCTATTAATCTACTATTAAAAAATGACCAATAAATATTTTAGTTACATCCTGTATACAGCTTTACCTATGCCTAATATCTGATATACTCGTATTATTACTATAGATACTGCTAGATACTCTTCGTCATTATTAGATAGATATTAATAGTGTAATATTTTCAGTAGATATAAAACGCTGTATTAGATATTTCAAATAAAAAGAAATATTTTTAGTTAAATTGATTGGATAAGATTCCTCTTCATTGGAGAATGAGTCATGGACTCGGATTATGGGGACAGATACCTACAGCTCTTACTGAAATCCTAAGAGGTAACCAAACTTAGTCATTACACACATGTCTTCTAATTGCATGCATTCGGCGGCCGTCTTCTATTTTTGAAATTATGTCAGTTGTGTAAAAAAAAAATTAAAATTATATAGTACAAGCTGACAACTAACGAATCGTAGATAATCAAAGTATGTTACTATTTTGATTCTCCTGAGATTATTTTTCATTTACTTCTGAATGAAAAATATTTGTGCTAGTTTTGTTAAAGTTTAGGTAAAGCTAAACGCGTAAATTATGCAAATTACGTAACTGTAATTTCCATAAAATAAAGTTTTCATTACATAATAACTTATATTATGATATTGTAAAAGAGTAGACGCCATAATATATTTTAATAACATATTTCTATGATTTACTTATTCCTGTTTTACTCCAGTAGCTAATCCACACCCGGCACAATATCTGTTTTTTTTTTCAGTTATACCATTCAAGAGTTTAGATATTTTAGCCAGAAATAACATCATGAACCTTATTTCAAAAGGAACATTCCTGCATATCCTTGTATGTTCAAATAAGAGAGACATGATATGTGAAAAAATTGACATAATATGTTGATAAGAAGGGGCTAACTTTAGGGACCACTATTTATTATACGCAAAGTTTCTGGAAAAGTATAGGTCAATTTTTAAAACACCATTGTAATAAACCGATTTGATCAACTCAAGCACAAATGTTTAAATTTCATTTTGTTATTTACGAGTGCCCAGTGTTGTGTATGACATATATATTGCTTTGCCCACCATCAACATTGTTGTGATGCCTAACATCCGCAAAATTAAAACAAAATAATTGTTCTTTAATTATGGATAACCCTGTACATTTAAATTATGAACTGCAAAACTGACACGTTTGCGCTAATGTTTGCATAATTCCACTCTATATTTCACGAAATTGATTTTATTACCCATATAGCCATCGTACAAATATTTTATAACTACTTTACATACAAAAAATCACATAAATTTCTTAATTGTTTCTACATTAATTTTAATTTTTAATATATTTAATCAAGCATATCAAAGTTAGTTAAGCTTCACTCTAAATTAAAAATTAATAGTCGTTACCTAATGAATAGTTTTATGATTGCTCTTATAATTAAAAGCTAAATAACTCGATGTCAGTTGAAATGAAGTTAGAGGCTACATATTTAAGATCAAGTATTAAGTAATTCGTCTTTGCTAGAGAAGTTATAAAGTGATGCGAGTCAGTTCCAGGAAAAGGGTAAAAATAAAATTGCCAGGAAGAAATTTGAAGCAAGAATTATTGTCTTCTGCTTTTTACAGTAGAAGAACTAGTAAAACACATATTATGTAAAATGTATAAAGAAATAAGATTGGGGTGTGTTTAGTATACAATTAGTAAATATTTTTGACACCGCATTTTTATCTAAAATTATGCAATTGCTTCATGGATTAAGTTATGCAAAAGTAAGCGAGTAAATAATTATAAACCTGAAAAATTCTCATATATTCTGAAAATGCTCGAAATTCTCATTTTCTTCAGAAAATTCTGAAAACATTCACAAAAATTTATAAAAGGCATGCATTATTCATAAAAGTTCAAGGAAACAGTAGATACATGAAAAAGTAGTTGATAAATGTGTAAAACTTTCTAAAATAAATTAAAAGCTTTTAGCTATATAAAATGTATTAAAATGTATTAAAATTATTCTGAGGTTATTTTTTGAACACTATTATTATTTCTAACAATAATACTTACATGGTATTTGGTAAAATTAATAAAACTTAATTATTTATATATTTTTTTATATAGGAATTAAGCCAGAAAGTTAACTAAGAGATAAATTATTAATGAAATTGTTAAATATTATGGTTCAATAAAGTTTTTAATTTTTATCGTTACCTATAATCCTAGGTATGCAAAGGAATAACTTTATTATTTTTAAGACATGTCCAAAACAACTACTTTGCGTGCAATATGCACTCCCTACTAATGAATTACAACGGCATATCTTCATATAACCTTCAGTTTTGTCAGTAAATAATATTTTTTTTTTCATTAGAATCCAATACAATAGGTATGTGATTAAAAATAATTATTTATAATGTAATGTACCTAGATGATTGTTTAATATTTCATTATTTAAAAGATGCAGATAACACTGTTAAAAAGAAAGATGTATTAAAAAGTTGATAAATAAGTTGAGGTAATATGAAGATACAGCGTTGTAATTCAATATTGAGGGGCACATATTGCACCTAAAGTAGTTGTGTTTTCGTCATACCTTAAAAAGAATAAGTTTATTAAATACTTTGCGTAATTAGGATTGTAGGTAATGAGAAAAATTAAAAACTTTATTGAACCATATTATTTGACAATTTCATAAATAATTTACTTCTTAGTTAACTTTTTGATTACCTGTTTTTCTCTTAAAATTTGTATATAAGCTAAGTTTGTAATTCTGAAGATTTCTTCATAATGACATGTTTTTATAAAACAAAGCCTACTATGGTTTTCAAATTTTCAAGTACGTGTACCGCGAAATTTAACATCTTGAAAATTTGAAATTTCGGACACAACGTTCACGAACAGACTCCACTGTGCTGCTAAAGAACATTCACGTACAATGATTTTTTCATGCCCGAACATTCATGAATTTTCTCAACAGATATAGACGCTAAAAATCTAGAAATGAAATCTATGAGCTAATATGAGAATATGCTGAAGTAATTCAATGCTGGTAATTTTTTATATTTTTATTATTTATTTTGTTATTTATTATTTTTATTTATTTTGTCCGTGGAGTAGGTAGTTATTTCCGACACATATCTACTTTTAAAAAATAAATATCATTAGGTTATAATATTTAAATAATTTCAGTAATATAACATATCCCTTTGCTCAAATTTTTTGGATATACTTATAAAAATATATATCTAAACATGTTATGTATTATATAGTCTTATTATGTATATTAAAAATTTCATAGGTCATCACATAATAGGTACACAAATATTCACATAATTCGCAGGTATTCATTCACATAATTTAAAATGATTAATAATCTAGTCATTCGGTAGGGAGTACCTACTTTTAAGGTCACTCAATACAATAGCGCCATATATAAACGCTGCCAAAGCTGATTATTGTCATCCCAACATGGTAATTATTTATAACATTGGCGCATTCGCCAAATAACACTGATGTTTCATTACCCGATTTTCATTACTTCATTTAATTTAGAAGTTAATCACTAAATTAAATACATAAAATTAATAAAAGTTGTATATTTTATTCAATCAATGTTAAAGAAAGACTTCAACTGTACGCCAACCTTTCCTTTTTTTTTTTGACGAAAACCTTCATCAAAGTTTTGTGTAATTTCATACACCAAGTCACTTTAAATAGGTACAATAGGCAGTTTCATATTAAAGCACATTTAATGCTGTTTAAAACATAATTACCTACAACTAAAAAATGATTTAAAAATATTTATGAAAATAGAAACACAACATGACTTATACAGAGGAGCACACTATAGTAGTATTAGTAGAATAAGTTGCAATTATTATAAATAATTCTGCACGAACCAAAGATTCATTCCACTGTAACAGTTTAGACTGTACTGAATTTATACAGAATAGGTATAGTAAAACAAGTAATTCAATTACAACAAAATAATGCTGATAAAGATTGATCCTTTTACCCAAATGCTGATTTTAACTTTCAGTGAGTAAATATTTTATGTGGTCTTATTAAATAATACATAAAAAAAGAAGATAAAAAAACGAATTACAATAATTATCTAATTAAATTCTATGAACTCTTTTATACGAAGCATTTACAGATACTTTCCTTTAAATTGGTTATACTAATATCCCTAGTATTACCTAATATACAGAGGAGGCGAAAATCAAAGATATGACCTGTGTATAGTGAAATGATGATTGGTTATATATTGTTGTTTTTTTATTTTCGTTAATTATTTTTCACTAAATATTCTTATCTTCATTAATTATTCTATCATAGTGATTATGTTTTATTGTAGCCAATAACCGAGTTTCACTGACAAATTTTTTACCCATAATTACAACAATTAATGCAATAGTTTTCTAAATTATGTATTTCTAATATAGTCTAATATATAGATGTTTATTTTGAATAGAAGAGCATTTCTTTTACAAACGCAACTTTTCTACTCGTTGTCATTATATGAAGCTTTAAGTGTATATATTTCGAGCTGATCTATTTTTTGATTATCCTTTTAATTTAATGTGTTTCCCCCTCCTTCCAAATTCTACTCTAATTACTTAGTTTTATATTTTTTATCGCCCTCTTTATCTTTTTCTTATATATTTTCTATTATCACTATATATTTTTTATTTGTAGATATTCTTACTAAATGTTCTGAGAGTTAACCTGCTTCTTTCTGATCGTTCTTCTAATTTCTACTAATTTCTACTCTTTTCTATTTCTTGTATTTTTACTCTATTTCAAATCATCAGCAGTATAAAATGCATTGATTAAATTTTATTTACCATAAATACTTAAACAGTGATAAATTGACAATAGAAATTGAGAATGAGAATACATTGCCATTTTAAATTAATTACCAAAATAAAAAAATATGTTAATAAGTTTCTTGTGATTGTGGGAAATATTATATCGGTGAGATGTCCTGTCCTGAAGTTATATCATAAATTACCAGATCAATAAGTCTATATTAGCGCATGATTGATATAAGATACCGATCAGAAGATCGGATAAAGAAAACCAGGAAAAGCTAGATGCGTGTCTTGAATTAATGTTTTAATTACATCTTTAATATTTTATTATTTTATTTATTATTTTATTAATCTACCGATTTAATATTTGATTAATTTATTAATTAATTGCATTCACTACATTTCGTAGAGTGCATTTTGGGGCAAACTTTAGAATTTGGCCTAAACGCAACTTTTGATGAATCATAGAGTTATTCCAAAAATAAGTTTAAACAATCGTACGTAATTTTATTAATCATAAATCATAATCAATAATTATTTTACCACTGATAAATAAATTCCAGTTATATTTGGTTTCATGTTGATTTCCGAAGGTATATTAAAATATATAAGTTTCCCATGTGGAATGTATTGTATTTACATTAGGTAAATTATAACTAATTACATTACTATTGTACGCATACTTAAACGACCCAAATTGTTTATATTTTTTTATATAACTCTCCTTATTCCAAAACTCTGAACTCTCTGACTACTAATTTCGGCACTGCATAAAAACTTCATGTACTTATAATTAATATTAGTATATTTTGAAAAACGTAAATGAACTAGTATCAAATAAACAAATAAGATAAATAAAATTATTGAGTGGCTGCCCCTATGAACACATTAAACCAACATAAGTATTTAGATACATCGATTGTGTATTTTTATATTAGAAAAAATCATCCGTTTTGCTTATATTAATACCTATATAGGCAGGAATATTTAAAATAGGGATCAAATTTTAAATTATTAGTACCATTATCTTGGCTGTTAAAAAAGTGACCAAAGACGTCATGTAAATGGAACATTTTGTTTATAAAAATACAGTTTTGTATGTTTTATGATCCTTAAATCATAAAATTATAAAATTTAAATAAATCATCTTGTTCTTTTGTTCAATAAATTAATAGCGTAATATAACTTATATTGTTTTTTTTTAATTGTTGTCTTCAATAGGATTGTCTTCCTTAAAGACAATAGAGGTCACTGCTGTAATGGCACCTGCGGAAAAGCAGGTCGTTATCTGTCTGTCAATTTGACAATAATTATCAGACAGCTCAGACCCAAAGAGGGCACTACGGTGTATTTCTCACCACTATTAATAATAACTTATATTGTTTATATCGTCTTTTTCGATACCTAATGTATCGTAAGTATCGTATGTGTACGTATATCTAATGTAATGTTTGAGACCTGTTACATTTTTTATTTTTAAATTAAAAAAAATTTAATCTGATTTATGAAATATATTATGATTTCCAATTTTATAAAATAAGAAATCAAAACATTAGTATTAGTTCTGTATAGTTTGTAACTACCTCAGAAGAGTCTTGAACATCCCCAAATATCACTTCGTTAATATAATCTTTCCGTCGCTACAATTCCTAACGGATATGTCTTATTTTAATCCTATAACGAAGAAGAAATTAGAACAGTTACGGAAATAAGAACGTCCAAAGTAATGCCGACGATTCCTAGAATTAAAAAACTATTATTTTAAATATGAAATATTAAATTTTTTATCTTGTAAGTATATTACAAATTGTAAATAGTGTTTTTTTTCATTTACAGTATATTATTAAAAATTATGAATAATAGTTGTACAATTGTAGGAATCGTCGACTCAAATTGTTAGTATAACTATTTGCGTGACATTCTTTTTCCGTGTGTTAAAAATTTTAGGAATATATTTTACACTATTTCTTATTTTTATCATATACTGCAGTAGTTTATTATTACACCCCATTTTTTTCTATTCATATGTTTTAGATGTTAATAATGTATTTTTTTTGTAAGTATATTTTTAAAAGTTCATTATTTAGGTAACTAAAATCTCTATATTTAATAATGATCGTTTAGTTTTAAACTTTAACAGTAGGTACTTCTAGCTATGGCATTTTTGAATTTATATGCAAAATATGCAGACTTTATGCGCAATTTGTAGCTTATAATAAATTAAATAATATCATAACACATGGATAATAAATATATTCAAATCTATTCTCTACTAACTTCTTATTAGATATTTTCAAAAAATATCAAATTGCGTTTAATGAAATGTTGCAATAAGACATTCGGCGTTTTTGAAAAGTGACACCGACAACACCAAATTGTTTCTAATGAAGTGATTTCCATCTAACTGATACATATAAACTATTACGAGTAAAGTACGATTTGATGGCAGTTATCAGTGTCAACTGTGAAGTATTTACGAATATACATGTTCATTGAATTTCTGATAATCTGTTAAACTATAAATCTGGAAGATACTTCAAATCATGCGATGATATACTACAATTATTTGTTTTTTCTCCTCTTACTGTTTATATAAAACCTCTCCATCTATATAAAACAGTAAGACATTTGTATCTCAATATGTATTATATTATAGATTTTAATTATATTTGTAGAAAGCTTAGCTGACTGTTGATACAATATAATCTTTTCAAACTCAACTAATATTTCTAAATATCTAAATTGGAATAGATTATTAACAATTCTTATTTCTTTAAATTAATATTGCATCCAATATCCATATATTTTTAACACCATTTTAATAATTGTCCATTTCATTCTAAAAAGTGAATAAATATACCAATCTAAACAAAAGTATAGGTACATTGTTGATGGGTACATTAGATAAGTGCTTATCTATTTACTTTTATATTTGCATCTCGTCATCATAATTTTGAGGGCAATTGTAGAATGTGTAACAATAGAATATAAACAATTTTTTCCTGTTCTTGTGTATGATGAAAATAAATAACTAAGTTCGATATTTGCAGTACATCAAGTTTTATCTATAAGGCTTATTACGTTTTGATTTAATTAAGAATATCAAATAAATACGTAAATTCTATTAACACTGAGTAACTAGTTATGAAATGTATCACTTTGTGCTAAAGCCCCGTGTTCACGTCCCGACAACATTGATCAATTTAAATATTAATCACGGTAATATTGTGTTTCATAACTTAAGTGTAAATACTGTTAATAATAAATGATGTCAACTTACCGACGGATTTGGCATGCATCGGCGCGCCATTGGCTCTGGACTTCGGTACGTCGGAGAGTACCTTCCTGCGAAACAGGCACCAGAAGACGTTATGGGTCCATGAAGACCTGTTGGGCCCTTGGACCCCATCATTTTGTCTGGCGAATACATAACCAACAACCAATATGTCTCTACCGCAGTTCACTAAACATTATGTCTCTTCAATTTTAAGGGTTGATATGTGTGTCTCAGCTTTCCTAAACTTGAGCAAGAATTTTTAGGCAACTTTTGCGTATATTTACATAATTTTCGAAACGGATAAATTGTTTATATACATAGAAGTTGCAAACTTTTATAAATAATTAAGGATCAGTAATCTTAAGCATAGGTCACAAAACGTCGTCAATCCTTATCACAATGATTTATTAATTGTTGTTTTTAAGACTGAACAGAACACGTTATCTCAGATATAATTCACCCCAAAGGTCTAAGGGTTGACTGAAAAGCAAACTATCGTCTGCCATTGGAGTTTTGTCAGAGTTAGGGGGGTTGGATCTCTACGCATGACCGTGGCGTCCCGGCGCCCGCCTCTACTTCTCTATCTGAAGCCGCATTCGCCTCTAACAAATTAGTGGCATTTTGATGGTGTATAGATTTTTGAATTGTTACCAAAGGGGTAAATAATCGGTTTTACATGCTTAGAGAAATTGTCGATTGATGACTTACATACATATTTATGTGTCATAAGTGGCATGTGTTTATATGTTCATTTATGGATTATAATATTTAGTTACAGTTCTAATTATTTAATCATAAACGTAGTTAAATAAAAATGTTACACAAAAAACCGACGGAAAATTATATGTAATAATAAGTGTTGTGATGTTATTACTACTGTTAGTGGTTTATTTACGTTTCCTAGCTGAAAAATAAACAATATAGTATCACCACCATTATTTTATATTAACTTGTAGTAATAGAATAATTAGGTATATGTACCATCTCCTGTTTTTTAAATTGGTTCATATATTTTATTATACGGGGTGTCCCATCGAAAAGTATCACATTTCGCCGCCTTATATCTCGAAAACTAAAAGAGATATCGGGACGCGGTTTGGACAGAACGACTTAAGATTTTTGTAAGTTTTTTTTTTGCACTGTTGCCAAATCTCAAAATATATTGGTAAATTTTTTATTGAATACGCTCGTCTTTGGAGTAAAATTACTTGCTTATATTAAGTGGAACACCCTGTATATTTTGCCATAATCAGAAAGCCTAATCACTTTTCTTTTCAAAAAGAAACATTGTTTACATTATCTTGAGAATTGGAGCCACAAAATTCAGTTTAATGGGAGCACCTCTTACTTGAACAGTTTGTGAAGCTGATCTTCGTTTTCACAGTACCCATGAAAAACAAAAGTACAATAATAAATTGTATTGTCAGTTGTGTAAAAATTTGAAGTGTAGATATAAAAATGTTCACATTAGAAGGATCACACATTTTTGATCATTTTACTACTAAGGATGCACAAATGTATATTGAAGTAAATGGTGGGCAGTTAAAACAAATTGTTTTCTAACTTATTCAAGTAGTTTTTATTTATACAGTTGTTTTGATTATTTTATCTGTTATTTTTATTACTGTCATTGTGCTTTGTTGTTATTGTTAACAAAACTTGTTCCTACCGATTATTAAAGAATTATTCTTTTCTCCCTATTTTTTTTTCCTTTAAAAAGCAAATGCAGTCAAGTTCTACATCAAGTTTGATCAGAGATTTTAAAATTTTAAAATATATAGGGTATTTTATTTAAAATAAGTCTATAAAAACTTAAAAATAACTTTACAAAGAAGAAGGTATTTTTTTCATTCGTAATAACCCAAATAAGAGTACTTCTAACAAATTTAATTTTGTGGCTCCAATTGTCAAGATAATGTAAACAATGCATATCTTTTTGAATAGTAGAGTGATTAGGCTGTCTGATTATGGCAAAATACACAGGGTGTTCCATTTAATATAAGCAAGTAATTTTACTCCAAAGAGGAGCGTATTCCATAAAAAAATTACTAATATATTTGGAGATTTGGCAACAGTGTCAAAAAAACTTACAAAAATCCTAAGTCGATCTGTCCAAACCGCATCCCGATATCTCTTTTAGTTTTCGAGATATGGGACACCCAGTATATATGTATACATATAATAAAAGATATAAACCAATTTAAATATATATGTATACATATATATAGTACATTTATGACTTATACATATCTAAGTACGGGTGTATTCTATTTATATGGATCGTATTATGATATAACTCATCTTTTCAAAGAAGAATGGATCAGAGAAAAAATGTATCGTTTAAAACGATAAAATACGGCATGAATCACTGTCATTTTGTTACAGGCATGATTCCTACTTTAATATTACAGAGCTAATTTAAATTTACATGAAATTGGTGAATTTATGTCGTATTTATAATTGATTCTGTATACAGATGTTACAGTAATTTTACATATATTATCTCAATCTTACTATGTATGTACTAATTTAATAATATTCCATAAAACTGTAACTGTATCATGTAAAATTTTAATTTTACAATCTAATTTCATCAGTATAGTTGTACAAAACTACTTTCAGTTTCTTTAGGATTACGTAGTGTATTACTTGTATTTTCTCAGCCTAATGATATTTGGTGTACTTCTGTTAGATGTTGACAGTCAAAATGTTACTTTTCAAAGAATTTCTATATGCTACATATAAATGCATATAGAAACAAAGGGCAATATTTAAGTTAAGTAGATAATAGTGTGAGCTAAAATCCATACAATGATCCACTTGATATTATAAACATACATGTATAACTACTTATTGTTTATAATGTAAATACAAAAATTATTTATATCAACACAATGTAAGAAATCAAGTTGTAAAGAATTATGTTAATATCACATTGAAGAAAGACAAATAAAAATAATATTCAGTTAAGAGTTATTTTAGCATATTAGGTTGCCCATGTGATTTATCAATTATCATATCATCAATAATTGAAGATCTTTGGTAGTGAAAAGTTTCGGGATATCATGTTAATTGTGTATTTTGAAAGATATCTCAAAAAAATTCTAAGATCTAAGTTGACCCAGTTATCAGAAAAAAATGTGTGAGAAACATGACAATAAAATAACCTTCATCAGATCTGTATATTTCGAAATAGGAAGTGTAATGTATAGCAGGTCAAGGAAACATGTTCCTAGCCCAAAAATATTTACAGGTAATTTACTGAACCTTTCAAGGCGGGGGCATAGCTTTCTTGGACGGGGCGCAAATCGTAATGATAGTCTAACCAAATGCAATATGATCTTAAATTCAATATTCTTTACTATGGATGTACTAAAAACGTACTACCTACTAAAACAACTGCAAATCTTACAGAAAAAAACTTCTACTAGGAGTAGAACATGGGAGGCGTCCTGCGGTCGGGGCGCGAGTTAGCAGGGTTCTCCAGGAGTTATTCAGATAAAGAAACGACACCTTGCATTTCTCCCCATTCGGACTCTAAGAAAATGCACCGAGAACGTCACTTCGGTCTTGGTACGTCGTCGAGCATACATATAATTTAACAAATATAATTCTGTAATATTTTATTCAAAAATTAAAAGTTTATAAGTTTGAAAATAATTTTTTAAAAAATCGTTAAACCGGCCACGCGGTTTATCTCGCGTACGGGTGGTGCAATTTAAGTATAAATAGGATACAATGTTAGCATAGGTTTAGTTTTAATCATCTCCAGATGATGCCAACTTACTTGGCGAATCGCGCGTCGAGTGTAGTATAGTATTTTGGTGTTATGTGGAAAACTACGTCAGTGTTGACAATGATGCCGTTTTAAAATATTTGGTATACAACTAGGTATACAGTGTGCTTCACAACGCAGTTCGTAGTGGGACATCCTGTGTATATAGTGTTAGCTTACCCACACAAAAAATATGGTTGAAAGAACATCAGTGGGGTAGAGGAAAGAATTAGTAACACCTATACAGAGTGTCTTAAAAAAAGTACGAGCAGCAAAGTATATATTTTTAAATAGTAACACCACCTATATTTTCTTCTGGCAATTGAAGTCACTTTAGATTCTCTAGTTAACCCTAAAATTTTTTTGCGTTTGATGGCACCTTGCCAAATCATTGCATTTTAATTTTCAGGTTGCTTATCTACTTCCTCGTTTCTTTGTTTTTAGAAAATATTTAGGCGGTACTTCAGCTAGGTCCAGTTTATCCCAAACTAGTGTCAGAACTGAAATTTATTTTACAGTGTTCACAATTGTTTTTCAAATTCTACAATTTCAAATTAAATTTTGGCCACTTTTGTAGATACGATACACTATAACTGTTCCAATTACCTATTTTTACTTTGGTATTAATAGGTGTGCCTTTATCTCTAGTAGCTTTTAAGATATCAGAATTTAAAGAGTGTATTGTCAATTTTTTTACCCTTTACCTGCATAAATGTTGGTTATACAGTTTTTGATGAGAATATACTTACGAGTTTTAAAATTGCGATAAATTTCCGATAAGGAAGAAGTAAACAAAAGAACAAATAAATAAAATTAAAAGTATTTTTTTGTTGAAACTTGGTATATTTGCACATAAATAAACTTTCATTCAATGGCCACCAAGATCACTACACTTGACCCCTATGTACTTCTTATGAGAAAGTGGTAAGTCAGATGCCTATCGCTTTCCAGCTACAATACGGGAGGACATGGTATAGAGAATACGACAAATTTTTCAGCGTATAACCCCTGCTTTGCTCGACACCGCTCGTACAGTAGTACAAGTGTATCTATGTCAGATCTTCCATTTCATAAAGTTTTGTCGTAGTTCTATACATTTATTTGTGTATATCTAGTACTCTTTATACTTTATTTAATAGTCTTGTAAGTTTTCTAGATTTATCTCTCAAATTGTTTTTTGTCAGATCTTGGTGTACCTAATAATTGAAAATTAATGTGTGTTGATAAATGTATGTTGGTTAAGCCGTTTTGAGACTGAAGATTCTCTAAATTTTAAAATCTCTGCTTATATCTCTTACACTAGTTTTTAGATTTTCTACAATTTCTAGTTATTGCTATGATTTATTTTCTTAGTTTAAAACCTTTTCAGCTGTGGCTTTCTTTTCATATGTCACTGTCATAGTGCAAATTAATTTGAACTCAATTAATGTGCAAATACCCCAATGATTTACGACTAGTATTACTGTTTCAATAAAAAAAAATACTTTTAATATATTGTTTATCCTTAGATTTAAATTACTTAGTTTTAAGTGTCGAGTTAATTTATATGCTGGTAAACAGTAAAAAAAATTCGGTATATTTTTTATATCGAGATATCTTAAAAAACACCAGAGATAAACGTAAACTTATTAGTATGAAAATAAAGAGACAGGAACCTTTTATAAGATACAGGGTGGCTTATTTAAAAAAGTTGTAAAGATTGTATTTCAAAATATTGAATTTCAGAAAAAAATTGTGAACACGATGTATGAAAAATCTCAACTGTATCACTAGGTTAGGATAAAGTAGATTAAGCCAAGGTTCTTAATCTTAATTTTTACTAAACATAAAGGCTTGAAGGAGTAGATATGCATGCTTATAAACGTCTGATTTTGTTAAAAAATCTTTAAAAGCTAATAAGTTGGCAACATTGTCATAAAACACAAAATATTAACAGGATTAAATTGTCACAAGATATTCGTAATAAGTTTTACCATTTAAAAACATTTCTTTTTCTGCAGCGCACTTTTTCCATCATATTGTAATTTTTATATTATATTTTAGAAAACAAGCTTTTATTAGAAGAATAATTTAAAAAAATACTTTTACTAAAAAATAAAAAATATTTTTTTCAGTTAATGGACAACACTAGCCAATACATAATATAACGGACAAACAGAAATAGAATGCAAACAATACCATTTCTCTCAGATATCAGATTAAATGCAATCCTGTCTACATTTTAAAAGATGTAAATTATGTCCAAAATACCAAGGCCCTAAACTTTATTTACCAGAGAGATAAGATCTTACTATTAATTTGACAATCAAAAGGAAAAAATTTTTTAATCTACTGTTAAGTATCTTACCTGAATAAAATTCGTACTGTTTATTTACTATAATTATTCGTCTGCGTGCCCAAAGTAATTAGAACGCCACTAATTAATTAAGAAACTTCGGCACTGCCGACTGAATACGAATCACTTATACCTAGGCAATAAGGTCTCTGAGACTGGTGATATACTTAAATAATGGAGTAACAAAAGATTTTTTCCAAAAGCTGAGATAATTTTAGATTTAATAGTTTATTTATTATATTGTTCAACTTTTCCACAATCGACAAAAAGGCAAAGAACAAAAACTAGGCGTGTCAATAAAAATTATTATAAAAAAATCACTTTAATCAAAATCTACATTGTCATCTTGATGACAATTGTAATAATATTATCTGCATTTGGGTGGTTATGAATTATTAGTTCCTTATGATAATTTATTTATGTGCTTACACATTGTTTATTGACTCCATTTTTTGTGTTAGTGCGAAACTTAATGAGATTAATAAATATGCTAGTAAATAATTACAAATTCATATATGCAGAATAGAAGAGTTGTTACCCCTAGTCTTTGGAGAAGCTCAGAAAGCAACTTCGCTGAAATCTAAGGATACATATCGAAATGAATTATCTGACTTTGATAGCTGGAGAAGAAAAATAGGTAACATCAATTATTGCAGAGGTTTTTACGGAATATTTCTTTAATGCCAATAAACGGTTTGCTGCGTCATCATGTCAAAAGTGCACAGAAACATATACAGTTTGTCCCAAAATCATGGTACAAAATTCACATTTTTTTTCTAGTTGGGATTAGAAAAAAAAACGATGAAAAAAGGTTAATTAGTACTCATATTCACGGTGTCCCACCGGGAAAGGCCGCGATCGACAAAGTATGTACGTACAGGGTGGTTTTGAAAATTTGGTTATTTACAAAAGTCAGTGAGGCCTACCTTTTTAAAACATTTCCACTTTCTGGCACTTCCGGTATAACCGGAAGTCGACACTAATTTGCTTATTTTAAATAGAACACCCTATATGTTATATCATTTCCGGATTCTACATAAAATTCTAAACACATTTCATGTAGGATGTCCTATACCTATATTCAACTGTTTTTGAAATATTGACAGGTGAATATTGACATTTTGCAACTTTGACACCTGTAAAACCTGTAAAATCTAAATAGTTTGAGATCAAGCAAAACGATGTGCACATTCCTATCTTAACTTTTCATAAGCTATCGTTTGGCACTAATTCCAGATTATTGATCTGTTTGATTAATTATTGATGAATTTCAAATTGGCAATTTCGATATATTAATTACCTACATGTTTCAGTGTTTTTTAAATCTTAACTAGAAAAAAATATGAATTATTTTCAATCATTTAGGACACACTGTATTTACATGGTGTATATATCACACTGGTATATCTGGTGAACTAATTGGTTCTCGAAAATTCAGTCCCGAATCCACAAACCAAAGAAGTTAAAGGCTAAAGTTCTCCAATAAGAACATGTCAAGCAATTTTGAAGGAGGCTTCTTATGGAAAGTATTTAATGATGAATAATAGGTTTTGGTTGCCTAGACGGAAAGTGTATAACGCAGCCCATTGGGGTTAGTAAATGTCAAGAATACTTGCTACAATTATTGTTTCTTCGGAATTTACCTGCTGGTTTACACACCGGTCACAGTGTGAGACGTCATCAGCTGCACAGCTGATGCAAGTGGCGATCTTACGACCATTCAACGCCACGGTGTGTGGAAATCATCCAGCACGGCAAAATGGCACATTATTAATGGTTTGTTAACTAATAAAACCGAAACAGCAAAGAGCGTTCAAGAGAAAGATCCAGACAGGTTGAAATACACAAACACAATGAGGCCTCAGGTCCAGGTGAGTCTGCAGTTGATTTTTCCATATCAAGAGAAGAAAATAATAACAATACCTAACGTTTTTATATTACTGTTAATATAACTGTAAAAGTTAAATATACTGTAATATATTTTTTAATTTTTCACCTGTTATACTGGTGACCACTAGGGTCTATAACATATACTCGTATAACACTAGTATTTTTTTAACATAATTTACTAGTGCCTCATAATCATAATACACCTGAAAACAATATAATTATAGAATTATACGTCGGTTATGGATAAAAGAAATAACTAGCATAAGGGATTACACAGTGTAATGACGTAGACCCATAAAGTGTTTAAAAGCAAGCAAAATCGGCACCAAAAGCTGTCTTGGGTTTTGACTTCACCTTTATATTATATATGTTACAGGAAATATCCGATTTCAGGCTATTTCAGTTTGGCCTAGGACATACTAAAATTTCCTATCGTTGTTAGGAACTTTGCATTTTTCCTGATGCGAAGCCTGCATTGCCTGATAGTTTTTAGGACAAACTAAAATAGCCTCATTAGTGGTAGGAAATATCCGATTTAAATTATTGAAAAAATAATGCATTCTATTAGGGAAATTAATTCAGGGTAAAAGGATGAAACAAAGCAAACATTTTCTTTAAAAGCGCTATAATTAAAAGAGATCAAAGTTACCTATAAAGCTAAAATGGAACACATTTGTTCAAGGTAAATATGATTTATAATATACCAAAAAAATATAATTTTCCATTAAATAGTAAATAAACAACAAAATGGTAACTACGTTATTTGTTTCTGCAAGAACTGCTTTTGTGACATTTTGAATTGCACAGTTATTGGCGTTTTCTTCATAAACACGCCAGTGTTTTGTAAGTGTCAGTGTTTTGTGCATTGACATCTAGTATATCCCTGGATTTTGCCCGAAGAATTTGTAGCTGCTTTTAAAGAAATTATTTTATCTTTGGGAACATCGTCTATTGAAATAATTTTTTTTACATAGGTCAAATTCGGATCGGGTATAAAGTTGTCCCTACGTATGTACCTACGTATGTATAAATGATCATCCATTTTCCAATAAACTAGAGGTATAGTGGCACGATTTCGAGTAAGAAGCTACAACACTAATATCACTGACCATCGAAACTTCTGGATGCAAATTTTTATTCGGGTATTTCCTAATAGTAATCAGGCCATTTTAGTTTGTCCTATAAACTATCAGGCAATGTCGGCGCTATGTCCTAGGAAAAATGCAAAGTTCCTAACAACGATAGGAACTTTTAGTATGTCCTAGGCCAAACTCAAATGGGCTGAAATCGGATATTTCCTGTAACATTTACATCCATCATACTTATATTAATAGTATCCAGCTATATGTATATTATAATACTATCTCCGTGCCTCCCTCTCATCGCAATGATGGACTCGGAAGTTACAGACTTCCTGTGGGAGTGGGAGTAGCATATTATTATTTCGCGAGCCGCAAGTGCGCCTAACGACTGATGATGTTATTACTGATGATGTTATTACTGATGATGTTATAACTTGAACTACCATTTAATACGAGAATAAGGGAAACCTGCAAAACCTTATTAATTAAAGTGAAGTCAGCCATTTATACAATGTGATTACAGTATTAGTATTGGTTGCATATTAATAACAATATTAGATGTTAGGAGTGATTAGGATAGGTTATATGAGCAATTAGAAGGATTTGTCCGATGGCGAGATGCCATCGAATCGTCGTTAAATGCGGGAAACGATTAAACTTTATATTATATGTTATCATACTTTAGATTATATATTATATAATCATATACAGGGTGTCTCAAAAATATACCGACAAACTTTAAGGGATGGTAGAGCACATTGTTTTAATAAACATGATATGTCTACAAATGAGCAGTTTGGGCTGTATAGTAATAAAATGTTCGACTGCATCATAATACCTTTGTTTATGACACTGTTGAGCGTCCATAAAGCAGTACTTTATTGTACTAGTACTATAAAGAAGTTAAAAAGGACTGCTGTCAATGTCTTTAGAAATGTCAAAAGAAAGTTTGGAATTTAGTGCATTTAAGTAATAAACTAACAGTATTCATGTGCAATGATGAAAATAAGAAATGAATTAATTTAAGACTAATCTTTACAATAATTGATGTTAATAAACAATCTGTGTTATTACTTATTAGTGTCCCAATGTTATGTAATGTTATTCAATAGAACTTCTCTTGCATTTGATGCAATTTCTTTAATATGATTTGGAGCATCTTCCAAGTCTTCATCAGTCATTTGGAATAAATTTGACAATTTAATAAATTTTAATGTCATTAGTCAAAGCATACTAACATATTTTTTAGGCATTTTCCATCGAGTAGTTTTATTAACACATTTTAAGAAAGAAATCCTTCTCAACCAAGGCAGTCGAACATAAAGCTTTGTATGCAACTCGTACATAATTGGACTTTTTAGACTCGCCTGATTTTTACCAGAGTCGCTCGCTTCCGCTCGTTTATACGCTTACGCTTCGTCGTACTTGATTACATAAATAAGTATTGTGCATAAATATAATATATAATATAACTTGTTACATAAATAGGTATTAAATTAAATATAGAAAATCTCGGAACGTAATGCGTTCTGGTGGAAGTGGTCATCCAAGAACAGTTCGTACGGTTGAATTTGAAGAAGGAGTTCTACACCGTGTGGTGGAAAATCAATCCACAAGAATTGCGCGCGCACAATTCTACACCAAATGGGATCCTCCAAGTCACCATCAAGTACACCACATGGATTAGCTTCTTGCCAATGGTTTTTGGGTCACAACTTAATAGAACCCCACTTCAGGAGAATAGTATTGTTTTCTGATAAGGCATGTTTCACCCGTGATGGTTATTTTAATGGCAGAAACAGTCACATTTAGCATGATGAAAATCCTCATCTCATGCTGTGGTCTCTAGAAGACACCACCAACAATTTGCTGTAAACATGTGAGCTGGTATTGTTACAGATAATCTAATAGTTCACTTGCTGCCTGCTCGTTTGAACGCAGATATTTATCTCCATTTTTTGTAAAATGTTTTCCCTCTATCATTATAAAATGTTCCTTTAGACATTAGAGATGACATGGTGGTTCCAACATGACGGGGCATCTCCACATTTTGGTCTCAACGTGCGTCAATATCTAGATCAGCAATTTCCCCGCCGATGGATTGGAAGAGGCGGTCCCGTGGCCTGGCCCGCGCGTTCTCCCTATCTCAATTCCATGCATTTTTTCTTTTGGGGCCATCTGAAATTTTTAGTCTACGAAACGCCTATTCGTAATGAGGAAGATCTCTTAGCAAGAATAATGGCAAGTTGTACACATGTATAAGCTATTCCGAAATATTCCATAGGGTCCGATTCGTTTTTGTTTAGAAGTTACAAGCATAACCGGGTGATTCTCAAATATCGCTCACCCCTATAACTAGAACCAATAATTACCAATCAAAATTAAAATAAATAAAAATAACAAAACGTAAGAAAATTGTTCGAAATGTCCACCCTCGGCTTGAATGCAAGCCTCACGTCGACAAACTAAAGATTGGGTCACTCGACCGATGAGATTTGGATCATTTCTTATTTGGTTAGCTGCATCTTGAATTCTTTCAAGTAACTGCTGATGGGTATTGATTTCAACATGGTAGACCATCTGCTTCATTTGTCCCCATAAATAAAAATCCAGATAATTCAGATCGGGGGAACGAGGTGGCCATGCTATTGGACCTCCTTAACCTATCCATTTATTCGGGAAGTGTTCATTTAACGAAGCAGTAACTTGTCTTCCTCTATGTGGTGGTGCAACGCCGTGTTGATATCATATATTCTGAATAATATTAAGTTCTACGTCATCAATGAACTCAAAAAAGTCGTGTTTTAAGAAATGTCTATACAGATCTGCATTTAAACAATAATTTATAACATGCACAGGTAATAAATTATTGTTAAAAACCCACCCCAAACGTTGACACTGAATCGTTTAATAATATCTATAACTATGGTCATTCTTATTACCACTGCCTTTATCGAATAAAAACAGATAGTCAGGATATCCATGAGAGTGTTTGCAATTATTATTTACATGTTTCCAAAAACTCAAAAACTGGCATAATTATATGGACTGAAGATTGCTATCCACGATATCCACATACGAGTATTCCTGATTATTCTTCACGCAAACTAGAAAAAAGTTTATAATCAGTAAAACGGCGTGATTGTTGCTCATCTTTGATGAGCAATTTGATGACACATATCCTAGCATAGGATATGTCATGTGAGATAAGGTCAAAGCCAAGTTGGAAAATTAAAACTTTTGTATGTCTGCTTGGTCAAGTATACAAATAAAGAAAACCCAAAGAAAACAGAAACATCAATGTCATTCAAGTGAACACAAAAGTCAGCTTTTAAGTAGGAATACTCAACTTGGGCCTTCAAGGAACTTTAATGACTGACTTTAATAAGGAATTTTGTAGATAATACATTGCATTGTAGCAATGGCTTTTGCCATAAAATAAATAAACAGAAGAAATAAATAGAATTTTCGAACATTTTTCAACAGAAAACATTTAAATCAAAGCTTACTTTCACGACTAGAACCTTGTTAAAAATACGCAGTAATAAAACCAGGATATTACTCTGACTCAGATCGTATTAGGGAAAGAAAGTATTTCAATGAACATAAAATTTCCAAAAGCGTATAGGTAGCGGTAAGTTATTATTTTTATAGAAGGAGCTTTCCCCCACATGTCTATTTTACACGAAACTGTGTTCAGCAATCTTAACACAAGTGCATATGTACATGACAATAAAATAAATATATGGGGGAACTCCCTTTGATCCTGTGGCACTTTGGGGAGTCGCGAGACTTTCTACTGACTCCCAGCAGACGTTGACTTCGCACAGACCAACTAAAGTTCATCTCTATTGGACGATTTCTATATGAAATACCATGGGAAAATACGCTCCTTAGAATGTCGAACAATGTTTCCTGGTACCAATATGCAAATAAGTATGAAATAAAAATAAATGATAACGTAATATTTTATATTACTATATAAGTATATGTGTATATAGTGAGTCCAGAAATAGCATAATAATGACAATAATTATATTTGTTGAAAAATGTATAAAGCTCATAAATTATTTTAAGTTACATAAAAGGAAGGCCTTACGTTTAATTGAAAATCTGCTAAAACTTACCAAAATAGTGGCTCTCAAAGAGGTAAACACAAGCAGCAGAAATATGGAGTGAATAGTAAAATATTAACTCAATGATATTATGAGAATAAGAAATAAACTTGAAGTTTGAAAATATGGAACTTCCGAACATATATATTTTCTGCTATGGGTTGCGTAATTATATTCCTTAATGAGCTAATACTAGATATTACAAAAAAATGTGAATAAGAGAAAAAAAATAACAACCAATTTTCAGAGGAAATACAATTACTAATTTAAATCTTTTCATTTGAATAGTCTTAAAGCTGCATTCGGTTAATGGAAAAAAAATACTGATATAAAAAACATATTTAGTTTCGTTGAAAAGACAAAAATTAGTTGAAACTATATTATTCTTCGCATCTCCGTTCGTCTATGTGATAATTTTTTGCTGACTATCAGCTCGACCCTGATACTGGATATTAATACCGGTTCATTTTTAAGTGCCTTCACGTGCAAGTGTGTTAGCGTATAGTAAGTATTAGTATAGTGTTGTTGTGTTGTTGTTGTTGATAGGCGGCGTGGTTACCCTCAGCACTCAGGTCTTTCGACCCATTGTGCCTGCCGCTAGTTGGGAGCTATTGGAAGAGACCCGTGCTGTGCGCATAGGCCAACACCCGTTGTAGGGGAAGCTCCCTAATGTCCTGAGGCAGAAGAAATGCTGCGCCCAGGTGTTTGTGTCTCTTGACCATGAGGCAGGCACAGCGACAGAGGATGTGAATGGAGTCCTCGTCATCGTGTCCGCAAAACCTGCACCTTCTAGTGTCACTAAGACCGATAGTGTTAAGGTGCTTCTTAAGATGTCCGTGACCTGTCAACAGTCCTGTGACAATCCTTATGCTGTTACGACTTAGCGCAAGTATTGATCGAGTTGCGTTCGACCAAGGCCCTTCAATTAAGAGCCTGGCTTGTCGCAGCCCAGTCACGTTTGACCATTCTTCCTTTGATCTTACCTTGATCCAGTTTCCAATGGACCTTGCTACATAACTAGGCGGAAGCCCCAGCACTGGTTCGGGCCCTGTAAACTGTATACTTGAGCTTCTCTTAGCTAGTGCATCGGCCTCCTCATTTCCTGTTATATTATGATGACCCGGTACCCAGGTCACTTTTACCTGGTTGTTCTGTCCCAATTGGGTCAGACCATTAACACACTCTAGGACCGCCCTGGAGGTGATCCTGTAAGAGATCAAGGCACGTAAAGCTGCCTGACTGTCGGTGCATATCTGGATATGCTGATTAGAATATCTCCTTTTGAGATTTTCCTGAACACATGCAGAGATAGCAAACACTTCCGCCTGAAAGACCGTGGCATACTTTCCCAAGGAGAAGGATAGTCTCGCCCTCGGGCGCACGCCCCGGACTCCCGCCCCTGAGCCCTGGTCTGTCTTGGACCCATCCGTAAACCAGACGAGCCCATTCGAGACCTGAGCATCAGGATTTTCGAGCCAAGCGTCCCTGTCCGGTATCTCTACTATGTAAGGTTTGAGAAACACGTAAGTGGGAGATATCCTGTCACTGGGTGCGTCCAGTAGACTGTCTCCTCCCACAAGTTCCCCAATAATACTTGTGTGTCCACTATCGTGGCTTTTACCTAGCCACCGCCCCCACTGCTTGACCCTATAAGAGGTCCTCCTTGCCTCCCCCTCAACCACTATATGCAGTTTAGGGAGAGACAGGAGAGCCTCCAGAGCCTCTGTGGAAGCCGTGCGTATCGCTCCTGTCGTGCTTACACACGCCAGGCGTTGTAGTTGATTTAGCCGTTGCTTGATGGTAACCCGCCGGACGGCTGGCCACCATACAATCGACGCGTATAGAAAGGAGGGTCTAATAACCGAGGTATAGAGTGATAAGGCGGCTCTCGGATTAAGCCCCCACATTTTTCCAAAGAGCCTCTTACGTGTCCAGAAGGACGCGGTGGCTCTCTGTATTTGTCTGTCTATGTGGGGTACCCATGACAACTTTTCGTCTAGGATAACTCCCAGAAATTTGACCATCTTTGAACGCTGGATGGTCTTATTGAAAATGGTTGGTGCTTTAAAACCATCCAACTTCCTTTTCTTAGTGAAGAGGACTAGATCGACCTTAGAGGGGTTAACTCTCAGCCCTTGTATTTGCAGATTTCCCTGCGATTAAGACCGTAAGGTCGTCTGCGTATGCTTGAGTCATAATCCCCTCCTCATTAAGCCTGCGAAGAAGACCGTCGAGCACAAGGCTCCATAGCAAGGGGGAAAGAACCCCCCCATTAGTATAGTGTTAGTGAATAATTCAATTAAAATGGCAGGTGATATCCTGAAGAAAACTTTTAAAAAGGGGTAGAAATTAAATCCTGGAACATCGGGCACTCAGTATTTAAACTTCAAGCGCCCATCTTTCAAAATCAGGCTGAAAGAATTGAAGAGGAGAGAGCAGGACGGAACCAGGCATCAAAAGAGGAAGTTACCAGAGAGGAGCAATCTTCAACATCAGCAAAGACGGTCAAGGACACAACATTACAAGTAGAGATACCTTATAATCTGGCAGGCAGATGAAGATATTTCTTAAAAGAATGGTCAAATATTGTTACCAGGCCAAAAGTTTTAGATTGGGTGAAAGGTATAAATACTCTTTTATAAAAAATCAAATCCCGTGATTTTAAAGATTACAAAAAAGAGATAGATATTCTTTTAATTAAAGAAGCCATCTCAGAATGTAATTCTAAAAAAAATCAGTTTTTATCAACCTATTTTATTATTCCAATGGAAATAGAAAAACCCAATGGAAAAAATAGGTTTAGGTATATTAAATTTAAAAAAAGTTTAATTCATTTATACCATTAAACCACTTTAAACTTGAGGATAATCGAACTGTTATTAGCTGAGTTTCAAAAGACTTGCAACTTGGATTTGCAAGATGCCTATTTCTTGTTGCCTATTGATAAGAAAAATAGGAAGTATTTAAGGTTCAAATTTGGCAATAAATTATACGAGTTTAATTGCTTACCGTTCGGGATAAATAATAAATATGCCTCCATATATTTTCACAAGCTAATGAAAGAAGTCGTTATCTCCTAGGATAGTAATATATTAGAATATATGTAGATTTTGGTAATTTATTTAGATAACATATTACTTATTGAAGATAATTGTGAACACTATTTGTTTTGACTACGACACCCGCAAACATTTGTTTGTCTCGCAAAAATGCGTATTTCTATACAGGGTGTAGTTTGGTTTGACTACATACCCGCAAACATTTCTTTCCATCGCAAAATACGTAGGTATTTCTATACAGGGTGTAGTATGTTTTGACTACAATACCCGCAAACAATTGTTTGCCTCGCAAAAATCCATAGTTCTATACAGGGTGCTGTTTGTTTTGGCTAAGGTACCCGCAAACATTTGTTTGCATCGCAAATTACCTATTTCTATACAGGGTGTATTTTGTTTTGACTACGATGCCCGGAAACATTTGTTTGCATCGCAAAATACGTATTTCTATACAGAGTGTAGTTTGTTTTGACTACGATACCCGCAATCATTTGTTTACCTCACAAAATACCTATTTCTATTCAGCGTGTAGTTTGTTTAGACTATAATAATAATAATAATAATAGAATTTATTGACCACTTTATATACAGCATTATACATTTTCATTCATATAATATAATGATATAATATAATATATAATAATAATAATAATAATAATAATAATAATAATAATAATAATAATAATAATAATAATAATAGGACTTTATTTACAACAAACATTACCGCAACGATACCCGCAATATTTGTATGCCTTGCAAAAACGCGTAGTTCTATACAGGATGCAGTTTGTTTTGACTACGGTATCCGCAAACATTTGTTTGCATCGCAAAATACGTATTTCTATACAGGGTGTAGTTTGCTTTAACTACGTTACCCGCAAATATTTCTTTGCCTTGCAAAAATGCGTATGTCTATACAGGGTGTACTTCATTTTGTCTACGATATCTTCAAACACTTGTTTGGCTTTCAAATCAGTATTCTATTCAGGGTGTAGTTTGTCTTAATTATACGGTACCCACGAACAATTGCTGCTGTGTTCTTTAGCATAGAGCTATTGGGAAAAAAACAGGAAGGGACCCGCCCTTCACGAAAAGATAAGTAGTAGTGCGCTGGTCTAATTATTTAAAACAGGGAATTTCAGCTGATTCCCGTAAGGAATTAATTACAAAATACCAATTACCAAAAAACTGTTCAGGCCTAAATACGTCAAAAATGAACGACGAAATAAAAACCATATTAACAACCCAGGTTGGTAAAAATGTCAATTTTTTATTTTTTTTTTGCAATTTTCAAAACCAAGAAGGCGTGGGATTACCGGTTATTGCATCCATAATCAGCCCGGAACTAAATAATTCTGGTGAAAATACTAAGAATGAAATAATTCCAAAACTACAAAATTATTTGTTTTGGGTGTACACCATGTATTATCTGTCAAAAGAAGATGGGAGGTAAATCCCTTAATCAATGATGATAGCCGGCTAGCAGCTCAACACATAGTAATAGACGAATATTTGTTGGGTCTCAGTTTCTTGACAAGGTAAATTCTAGCAAAACCTTTGGAAAGAATAATTCACAGATTAAAAGATAAAAAAACAGTAAAGATAATATCATTTTGCTTCCTTCCTTAGAAAGCTAGTTAGTATCTGTTTCTCCATTTCTACAAAACCATTTGAAGTTGTAAAATTAAAAAAACCTTAAATATAATAACATGAATTTTAATGGTAAAATGGAAGTACCTTCTAGCCTAAAGATAGAATGTAATTGGTGGTTAAATAATATAAATAAAGAAGGTAAAGAAATTTTGCAAGAGCAATTTGCCTAGAGATATTTTCTGATGAGACCATTTCAGGCTGGGGGAGGTTACTCTGCTATGGCCAAAAGGCACAAAGATTTTGGAAAAATGGAACACTGTAAACATATCAATGTTTTAGAGCTGCAGACTGCTATTACTATATTAAAATCTTTTACTAAATCCTTATACAACTGCAATATCCTATTAAGACTTGATAATATAACGGATATGGCAATTATTAACAGAATGGGCAGCACTAAGTTCAAATAGTTAAACTCTAGCGGTAGGAATTTATGGGAATATTGTGAAAGTAAAAATATTTCTATTTTTGTATCATATATTAATACAAAAAAAAATAAGGAAGCAGACTATTTATCAAGACTCACTTCAACAAGAATTTCAACTAAATCCAAAGTTGTTTACCCATATTGTCAAACAATTTGGCTTACCTAACCTTGGTCTTTTTGCATCAAAACTAAATAGTAAATGTAAGAATTACATTTTTTGTGGACCAGATCCAGGATCATTATATGTTGATGTTTTTACTGTTAATTGGAGAAATTTTACATTTTATGCCTTTCCACCGTTTTCCTTAATCCATATTGTTTTGGGAAAGATTAAATTGGATAAAGCCCAGGATAAAGCCCAGGGTATTAGTTCCTAATTGGCCATCGCAGCCCTGGTTTCCAGTATTTTATGAAATTTCAATAGAAGAACCAATAATTTTCCACCCTAATGATTACTTGATCACTTCTTCTTGTAGGGAGAAGTATCCACTACACAGGTAATTTTCCCAGGTGGCGGGAAAGTTGTCTTGGATTCATTTAGGAAACGGGGACTTCCAGAACCTGTTCTCCCTTTAATAATAGGCTCCATTGAGAAAAAACAGTAA
Organism: Pogonocherus hispidulus; assembly: GCA_963924545.1. NCBI lineage: Eukaryota > Metazoa > Arthropoda > Insecta > Coleoptera > Cerambycidae > Pogonocherus > Pogonocherus hispidulus. The sequence continues at coordinate 44,953,216 of OZ004692.1, read as the reverse complement.
AATAATACTCTATTTTTTATAGAAAATTGTTGGAGTATTGCATAAAAAATATTCATAATCCATACGAATACACTTTAGAATTTATATTAAAATTCCTCTTAAATACCTTCAATGAAGGACTGTCTTATTCGTCTATTACACTCGTCTAACACTTATAGATCATCATTCGTCTTAATTATAGAATTCTGTCCAAACGATGAAAATATAATAAAATGATTTTTAAAAGGAGTATATAATGAAAAACCAGCAATACCAAGATATTCAGCTACCTGGGACCTAACTCAGTCTTGATATATTTAGAAAAATTACATATAGGTATCCCTTAAATGCATGTACTTACTTTGAAATATTTAACTCAAAAACAAAACAAGGTCGAAATAAAAATAACAAACAAAATTAAAAGCTCCGGGCCAGGGAAATTGGAACCGTTCCTACTATTCCCTTATTTCAATGAAAAACCCAGGCTAAGTGTAGCTACTACTCTAAACTATTATATAAACATTACAAAACCACTCGGACAAAATAATAATACATTAATTATTGTAACACATAAAAAGCCGCACAATCTGGTTTCATGTCAAAGTATTAGTAGATGGATCAAAGAGACACGCAAATATTTAGGTACTAGCCATAGTGTAAGATATGCCGCAACTTCAGCAGCTTATAGATCTGGTGTAAATATTGATTTCATCTCTTTAGTGGATAGTTCCGGTGACTTTGCAAATTGCATACTTAGAGGTCAGTTACCCACACAAAATAATGTATATTATTATATTATATATGTGTATATACCCATATACAAATATATATAGTATACACTTAGTTAAAAATATTTATCTCTAGTGAAATTACACGTTACTTAATCGCACAAACAGTTGTCGCTTTGAACATCTACCAAATCTATCATAGAAGAACGGAGAAGAATAATTGTAATATTGGTCGACTTACCTGTAAGGAAGATCAATCTTAATTATTCGAACATCGAAGTTCTTCTAAGATAGAGCCCTCCCACCATTATTATACTCAGGGTGCGATTAGTTCAGTCTGATATTAATATCAAGTATCAAGGTCGAACTGATAGTCAGCAAAAATATTTACTTTTTACAGTGTGATTCACTTAAATGTGAAACCTACCAAATCTATCATAGAAGAATTCCGGTGCTCGAATAGGTAATTAAGATTGATCTTCCTTACAGGTAAGTCGACCAATCTTACAATTATTCAAAATTTAAGCAAATATAGTTACAAATGAGACAAAAAATGTCCAGTAAAATACAAAATACCACATCACAAATGAAAAAATGTATTTTAACAAAAGATCTATATGGTCAGAACACATCATAACAAAAAGGCATTTTCTTAAAATAAAATAAGAAAATAACGGACCTATATTATAACAACTAATAAGTATATAAAACATAAGTATAGTAACAAAAGTAGTTAGTAACAAAATTTGCAAAAATATTCCTAAACAGTATGTGGAAGGAAATATATACTTAGTCTTGAATTAGAAAAAAAAACGGCAAGTTTTCCACTGGACACCACAATACTCCACTCAGCTTTAATCACCTTGAGATGGTGTTAACATTGTTAGCGAAACGCGCGTCGAAAAATATACAGTGTTTTGGTGTAGTGGAGTGGAAAACTCATCGTTTATTTGTGATTTACGAAGTAGATTTGAACGAAGTAAGTTGTTTATCATATCTGTACACTGTATAGAAGTAATTTCTTTGGATCAAAAAACAAAAATTGTAATCGCTTTGGGATATTTCCAAATTGATCTATTACCTTATTTATTATCATATCTTTATTTTTTACTATTTACTACATTATTTATTACATTAAAACTTGAGATTTTAACATTCACCTTAATTACACATTTTATTTTATTAAAATAAAATAAAAATTTAGTATCATTATGCAGATGTTTTTAAGATGCAAAGTAAAAGTTTAAAAATAATAAAATAAATAATTTCATTTGCCACCTCATTTTGATTGCATCATAAAATACCAGTAAAACAAAAACCTAACCAGAAAACCTATTGGGATATTGCACAAGTGTATAACGTTTTCATTTGGTAGGACATACACATATACACATACGACATACGAGTATATTATTGATCATCACTTCGGGGCAGGAAGGAATGGTCAATTATTGATAGTATGGTCTCATTCGAACCACACAAGAAACTGATCTGGCATCTCTTTTATTGGTGGTAACAACTCTTTTAAGAAAAGCTAATGGGACTTGATATTTTGTTTTGTGTATATGTAGATGACAAAAAATTACAATAAATTTTATTTGTGAATATTAATTTTTTAAAATATGTGACGTTGTACTTAGTATTAGGGGAGCGGTCGCCCCCCTGCTAGCTTTGTCGACCACCATTATATATATCATGGACCTTTCCATTGCGAATACACTGGTGTATCGTTTTTGAGAATCTATTGAAGTTTGACAGAGTTATTGGCTAAACACGAAAAGTTGACAAACTGACATTCGCGTACTAATTTCTAGAGAAATGCCCTCCAATAATCCGCTTTTTATCAACTACACAACCACATTAATTTTTTTGATGTGTTGATCAGTTTACAAAAAAAAAACATTCTCAAATTAAAAAACTGACAAGTTTTATTTAATCTATTGCTCAAAATGACCCCAGTTAATTTGCAAACAATAATACAGTCTGTTTTCAGATTATGTTCTACATTACTAAAGGATATTACAAAAGACATTTTGTAATGTCTTTTGGTATTATTAATCGGCGTTCTTTCACTATTCTCTGACGCAACACCTCTACTGTTTCAGGCTGCGTTGCACTCTCGATATCAAATAACCCCATAGGAAATAGTCCAAAGGAGATAGATCAGGTTGGTGATCTTGTTTGTCATTCGACGGGTCCTCTTCTACCAATCCAATGCTCTGGAAAATGGTCATCCAAAAACTGCGGCACAGTAACAGCATAGTGAGGGGTTGCGCCATCTTGATGAAAAGTTATTTATCATTTTCAATTAAATTCTCATCTCTCTAAAATTTCTGTTATCATAGAGTCAATCGTGTCTTCCAATAATTATAAATAGCTGTTCTCATCGCGATTTCCTTGAATAAAAAATGGTCTAACAAGATGGTTGCCCAAAATTTCGGCGCAAACATTCAATTTTTGAGGAGTCTGAGTATGAAATTCCCTGATTAAATGAGGATTAGTAGGTCTCCAATAGCGATAATTGTGTCTGTTCACTTCCCCATTCAACATACATGTACCGGTGGCCAAATAAGAATGGACGCCGGCCGTATCTCAGAAACTACTTATCGTATAACTTTGGAAAAAAATTCTAATAAGTAAATCGGACAAGAGAAATCGCTGGAAATTATCTTCAAGTTCGTAGGATGACCGCTAGGGGTCGCAATTGCTATGGTCAATCAGAAAATGGGATTTTTCTCAAAAATATGCCAAGTTAAGAGGTATTTTAAATAGTGGCATTGTAATCTTTGTAAAATTTGCAATCTTTTTCTTGTAATGCACTTTGCTCTATCTTTAAAAATAAAGTGGTGGGGGAAGGTTAAACTTTATTTTATTCAAACAAGGATAACTCCGGTTTGGAACAGAATTAAACAAACTAGGGCTCGTTTAAAAGAGCTTTTCTTACTGAATAATCTGCAGTATATACTGTTCCTGAACTTATTTTACCGTGGTAGCTAGAGGACGCTGTTTGACATCGTAACAGTTATTGCGCGTTTTCATAAAAACTTTAAATGGCAGGCTATGTCTCTTTTTATATATTTAAATAGAGCACAAAATTTCCAAAAAAGCAGCTCAAACCGCAACTTTCTATCTTCGCTCTAACGGGAGATATTGAGAGAACAAATAAAGTTAGGCTGCCTCCTAGACCTATAATAGTCTAATAAAAAATTATACTAGTATGCTATGAAACAAAAAGAGGTAAATAGGTACGTCAAAATATTAAAACGTTTTAGTTACATGTTAATGTCATTTAGTTAATGTCGCTTCATGTCTTATTAAGTTTGTATTGTCCGGGTTTTTCTTGTTGTTGTTCGTGTTGTTTTCTTGTTTATTCTGAATTGTAGTTTATTGTTCGTTTTTTCTTACAAAATGATTTATACAAGCGAAGAGTTATTTGACATGGTAAGAGTTTATTTTGAATCAATGAGAAATGCTACAGTTGCTGCGAGAGGATATGTGCAACAATAACCTGATAGACGGCACCCCAATAAAAAAGTTTTCCTACGAGTAATTCACCTTCTGCGAACAACTGGAAATGTTCATCTAACTGTATACCTTAGACAACGCAGAGGTCGCACCGAAGAGAACATTATTAATGTGTTAGCTTATATAGAGTTTAATCCTCAACTAAGCACTAGAACAATTGCGAAAGACCTTGGAGTAACTCAAACTACGGTTTAAAATATACTCAAGGAACATAGTTTTTTTTTCATAGCCTACTAATATAATTTTTAATTAGACTATTATAGGTCTATATTAGGCGGCAGCCTAATTTTACTTGTTCTCTTAATATCTTGCGTTAGAGAGAAGATAGAAAGTTGCGGTTTGAGCTGATTTTTTGGAAATTTTGTGCTCTATTTAACTATGTAAAAAGAGACATAGCCTGCCATTTAAAATTTGTATAAAAACGCGCAATAACTGTTACGATGTCAAACAGCGCCCTCTAGCCACCACGGTAAAATAAGTTCAGGAACAGTATATACTGCAGATTATTCAGTAAGAAAGGCTCTTTTAAACGAGCCCTAGTTTGTTTAATTCTGTTAACCCAAACCGGAGTTATCCTTATTTGAATAAAATAAAGTTTAACCTTCCCCCACCACTTTATTTTTAAAGATAGAGCAAAGTGTATTACAAGAAAAAGATTGCAAATTTTACAAAGATTACAATGCCACTATTTAAAATACCTCTTAACTTGGCATATTTTTGAGAAAAATGCCATTTTCTGATTGACCATAGCAATTGCGACCCCTAGCGGTCATCCTACGAACTTGAAAATAATTTCCAGCGATTTCTCTTGTCCGATTTACTTTTTAGAATTTTTTTCCCAAAGTTATACGATAAGTAGTTTCTGAGATACGGCCGGCGTCCATTCTTATTTGGCCACCCGGTACATTCGCCTGAAAATCACGTGTTGTAGAGAAGATTTGGGTTGAGTAGAATTCGCTCACTAAAATATTCGTAAAATTGGGTGTGACGATCAAAATCATCTTCATGAACCAGCTTCATCTTAAATAGACGAAACTTTGTATTTTTTAAAAATTCGATGAAGATTTGAACTGCATACGCCAGAAGCTTGAGAAACCAGTTTGATCGACTGATTATTGTCCGTTTGTAAGTGAACCAAAACTACCAATTCAACAGCGACATTTTTTTCTGGATGATTAAAATTAAAAATTCGTGCTGTAGCTTTACGCTATCGTGATTTCGATACCAAATTGCAACAATTTCTACTCTTTCTACGATAGAATAAACTATTTCGAAAACATGTTTACACTTTCAACAAAAGGCTAAAACTAACGATTTGATGGTCACAAACAAAAAACAGCAGTGACTTTTTTGTTTTTAAGAAGAGATAAGGTTTCAATTTGTTTAAAAAATGAATGTGTCTGAAAAATTGCATACATATTACAATAGTTTTTAGAATACGCATCAAAGAAAATAATGTGCTTATGTAATAGATAAAAAGCTTATTATTGGTGGCCATTTCTGTAGAAATTAGTACGCGAATGTCGGTTTGTCAACTTTTCGTTTTTAACTCTGTTAAATCTCAACCGATTCCCAAAAACGATGCACCAGTGTATCCACAATGGAAAGGGTTTTAAAATGATGTGTTAAAAGTAGGGTAGTTCCATTTGAAATTTTAAAGTAGGGGTTGTTATGGATATAACAACCCCTACTGAACATATCAAACTGGCTTAACTGTCAAAAATGCTCCCTCCAAGAACAGAAATCGACGGGTCTAGGCGAATTTTAATGTTTTTTCGTTTTTATAAATATAGGGGGGGGTTAAGTTTTCGTTGAAAGACCCTGTATATTTATATACTGTGCTGTAGGTATGTACCATTAACTGAATTTAATTATTTTTTTTTTAATAAATATTTAGCCTGTTATGCTTTTGTAGAAATATATTAATACATCATTTTTAATAAAATTTCAACATTTCTATTTCAATATACTACTATGTTCTTGTTTATAGATTCTATCAATTCAATCATTAAGTTGTATAAGTAAAATCATTCCTTCATTATCCTTAATCTATAAAAAATCATTATGGTTTCCTATGTACGTAATCACCCGTTTGATTCTAAACTGATAAATAATATATTATGGCAAAATGTATTGGCAGAAAAAGGAATTCCGCATCTATTTTCCACCCGAAGCAATTGCATAGGAGGGTTGAGAATCACTACTAGATGGCGTTTTCAAGATTGCCCGGCTTCTGTCAACCTAAATGTGGATTTATTCGGTCTGTATTAGATTACATATACCCCGAGTTGCTTGAGCGGGCCAATAAATAAACAGGATCTTCAATTAGGATTTTTCGTAGAAAATAGTAGGGAAAGAAATGCGGAAAACATGTATGGCTATATTGGATTCGGATTCGGACGCACACTAAATACAAAACACGGTGCGAGTTTACATTTATTAACTAAGATTCCTACGAAAAAACATGTAATGATTTTAAAAACACATTATTTATATTAGTATGATATGAAAAACTTTGTAAGAACTCAGGGGAGCATAAAATAATTATACAAAATAAACCGTAAACAATAGATTCAACTTAGTGAGTAAAATATTAAAGAAATTTCTATGCAACCAATTCAAAATAGAGTGTACAATAGGTGTGTTCCTACGCAGCTGTTTTTGATAGTTTGCAGCAAGTTTAATGCGCAAGAGCGATTCATGCATCAGTTGGAAAATAATTTGAAATATCGTTGTTGGAACACAATCTTTAGTTCACATAATATCCGGTAGAAGCACCAGCAGCGTTGCTTTGTTTTGTTGATTTCGATTTTCTACGAGTTAGCCTTAAAAGAAGGTCAGGTAACAGATAATAAAAAGTAATAAGTTGAAAATTTACTCTAATCGCATGTTTTCTTTAGATTTCATGGATTTACAAGAATGTTTAATTCTCAGTTCAACACTCCGTACCAGCAGTGTTGAAACTACAGCAAGTGTTCGTGCAAGTTGGGTAACCGCTGGTGCGGAGTGCGGAGACACAGAACACCTCTCGTGCGGAGACAAATGAAGCACAGGGGACACATAATGTCACACTTATTGATAAATTTATATAGAGAAATACCGGAATAAAGTTATTGGAATCCAGCAAATTCCAAATCGGAAAAAATGTGGCAATATATTATATTTCACTGTGTCTAAACAATCTTCGTGTCGATTTGACAGCCACCAAACCGTTTGAAACCTATATAGCCACTTTTTTGTTGGAACGGTAAAATATTACTAGTAGTTTGAGAATGATTATGTTGGAACGGATAAATATGGTCTGCGCACACTCCTGATAATTTGCTGATAATTTGGCGCTGAGTAGGAACAAACCTAATGTATCATTTGATCAAGTGATCAACAAAAACACACTTTCGGAGATACCTTACAAAATTTCAAGATATCTAAAATTAGGCAATTAGAAAGATTATAATTTTAGAGTGTCTTATCTTGTTGTTGTGGTTGGAAGGCGGCGCGGTTACCCGCAGCACTCAGGTCTTTCGACCCATTGTGCCTGCCGCTAGTCGAGAACTATTGGAAGAGACCCGTGCTATGCGCATATGCCAACATCCGTTCCAAGGAAAGGTCTCTAATGTCCTGGAGCAGGAGAAATGCTGCACCCAGACGTTTGTGTCTCTTGACCATGAACCAGGCTCAGCGACAAAGAATGTGAATGGAGTCCTCGTCATCGTGTCCGAAAAACCTGCATATTCTAGTTTTACTAAGGCTCATAGTGTTAAGGTGTTTGTTGAGATGTCCGTGACCTGTCAGCAGTCCTGTGACAATACTTATGCTGTTACGACTTAGCGCAAGTATTGATCGAGTTGCGTTCGACCAAGGTTCTTCAATTAAGAGCCTGGCTTGTCGCAGCCCAGTCCCGTTTGACCATTCTCCCTCTGATCCTTTCATGATCTAGGTTTCAATAGACCTGGTTTTACATAACTAGGCGGAAGCTCGAGAACTGGTTTGGGCCCGGTAAATTGTATACTTGAGTTTCTATTAGCCAGTGCATGGGCCTCCTCATTTCCTGTTTGTTGTGATGATCCGGTACCCAGGTGAATTTTACCTGGTTGTTCTGTCCCAATTGGGCCGACCATTAATACACTCTAGGACTGCCCTGGAGGCGATCCTGTAGGAGATCAAGGCATGTAAAGCCGCCTGACTGTCAGTGCATATCTGTATATGCTGATTAGAATATCTCCTTTTGAGATTTTTCTGAACACATGCAGAGATAGCAAACACTTCCACCTGAAAGACCGTGGCATACTTTCCCAAGGAGAAGAATAGTCTAGCCCTTGGGCACACGCCCAAGGGCTAGCCCTGGGTCTGTCTTGGACCCATCCGTAAACCAGACTAGCCCATTCGAGACCTGAGCATCTGGATTTTCGAGCCAGACGTCCCTGTCTGGTATCTCTACTGTGAAAGGTTTAAGGAACACATAAGTGGGAGATATCCTGTCACTGGATGCGTCCAGCAGACTGTCTCCTCCCACAAGTTCCTCAAGAATACTTGTGTGACCACCATCGTGGCTTTTACCTAGCCACCGCCCCCACTGCTTGATCCTGTAGGGGATCCTTCTTGCCTCCCCCTCGACCACTATATGCAGTTTAGGGAGAGACAGGAGAGCCTCCAGAGCTTCTGTGGGAGCCGTGCGTATCGCTCCTGTCGTGCTTAGACACGCTAGGCGTTGTAGTTGATTTAGTCGTTGCTTGATGGTAGCCCTCCAGACGGCTGGCCACCATACAATCGACGCATATAGAAAGAAGGGTCTAATAACCGAGGTGTAGAGCCATAAGGTGGCTCTCGAACTAAGTCCCCACATTTTCCACAAGAACGTCTTACAAGTCCAGAAGGACGCGGTGGCTCTCTGTATTTGTCTGTCTGGGATAACTCCCAAAAATTTTACCATCTTTGTGCGGTGGATGGTCTTATTGAAAATGGTTGGTGCTTTGAAACCATCCAACTTCCTTTTCTTAGTGAAGACGACTAGGTCGACCTTAGAGGGATTAACTCAGCCCCTGTCCTATACACCATTCTTCTATGCTTCTTAGGGCCCTTTAAGTAAGCTCATTAACTGTGCTTGCAGAGTTCCCTGCGATTAAGACCGTAAGGTCATCTGCGTATGCTTGAGTCATAATCCCTTCCTCGTTAAGCCTGCGAAGAAGACCGTCGAGCACAAGGCTCCATAGCAAGGGGGAAAGCACTCCCCCTGCGGGCATCCTCGGCCCACTGTCGCTCTAACTGTGACTTCATTGAGGGAGGTGGAAACTGAGCGGTTCGAACGCATGTAGTAAATCCATCAAGCTATGGTAGATGGGAATCCGTGCTCCTCAACCGCTATTAAGATGGAATTGTAAGAGGTATTATCAAATGTCCCAGCCATGTCCATGAAAGTCCCGATAACGAGCTCCTTCTGGCTAATCGTTTTCTCTATTTTGTAGGCCACAGAATGCATTGCTGTTTCTGTAGATCTACCTGTATGGTAGGCGTGCTGTGAGCTATGTAATGGTATAGTCACTAGCGGATCCTCTTCCAGAAATCTCTCTATGAGCCTTTGTTGTAGTTTCAATAAGAACGATGTTAGGCAGATCGGTCTAAAGGCCTTCGCTTCATCATAGGAAGCTCTACCTGCTTTAGGAATGAAAACCACTCTCGCTGTCCAGGGTTTTGGAATATATTCTAGAGCTAGTGTTGCTATATATAGATCGCGCAGATGTTGGATGATATATTCTGACTCTTGTTGAAAGAGAGCCGGAAATATTCCATCTATACCCGCATTCTTATATGGGGCAAAAGTATTTATGGCCCATTTAATTCCCTCCACAGTGGCAACATTCGAGGCCATCCTCCAATCCATAACTGCAACCTCTATGTGGAGAGTCCTCTGGTGTTGGATAGAGCTATTGGCAGAACCAGGAAACTGGAAATCCACGAGATGCTCCAACGCCTTCTTTGTGGTGCACGTGTATATACCATCAGGAAGCCTGAGAACATCGATCCTGGATTCGTGGTTGTATTTGATGATTTTATAAATCTTAGATGAGGCAAGGGCGTCTTCAATGCTCTCGCAGAAGTCTTTCCATGCCTGTCTCTTACTACTCCGAGTGCAGCTCTTAAATCGATGTTGAGCCCTTCTATAATATTGGTCCTAATCAAAGTTCAATTTTGTATTCATGGCCCTGTTATAGAGCCTGCGTGCTTCTTTCCTTATGTCTTGGAGCTCAGAGTTCCACCATGGGACTCTATGTTTACTCCCAGTTACTTTTTGCGGACAAAACGATTATTTACTATAAAGTAAATGATATAACATTTAGTATAAAATTAAATAGATAAATGAATAATAAAGTTTTAAAAATTATATGCACTATACACTGCATTATAAATAACCCTTTATACAAATGTGTTTAGTCTCGCCTATATAAATTTTATTACAGTTACTACAAAGTATTTTATACTTCTGGAGTATATATACCGAAAACAATTGTCTTTGGACATATTATAAAGTTAGCTACAGTTTTTTTTTTGTGATAAAAACTATTGATGAAGATTCATCAGACAAGATCGATTTATATTTTTATGACAGTCCCTTAACATACGAAATTTTACAAGTTTTATTATTATTATTATTATTATTATTATTATTATTTTTTTGTTGAGATCCAGTCGGCCAGTTCCCTGGCTCCGTTTCTCAGGGTCGGCCGCTGCTGGTGGTTATCAGTAGCTACTCCATACGTCCGTGGGGTGAGTAACTACTGAATCCGGGAATCGTGTGTGCCCTAAGTAGCCGTAATGAGCCCAGAATGACCGCCTTCTGCATTCTTCCGGCTAGAAGATCTGCCGAATTTCGGTATGCCGGTATGATCTTCACTTCCGAAAGCAGTGTATCTGTTGCTCCACCGAGGGCCCCTATTATCAGTACCACAAACATCACAATATGTTCTGGATGGAGTCCACGGAGTTCGAAGAGAAGGTCTCAATATTTCGTCCGTACAATGTTGGTCTCGGCAGGAGCCGAGAGCTCGATGACAAACATTGTCTTGAGCTGGTGGTAGTCGAGGAGGGCTACATCAGCCTTATTGGCTCAAATCTGCCTGAGCATGGGAAATGAGTAGTTCCAATAAATTCGGCACTTCTCAGTCCCCACAACGGACTCAATATCCCCCGGAGCGTATGACAGCACTGGGTATTTCGTCTATCTCGTACCAGTGCTGTAGAAAGTAATAAAGTAGTAGTCTATGGATATAGGCCGAGACTGCATATGCCGGACAAACGGAGAGCAGATGCATGATTGTCAGGGACAGGGACTTCCGTACTCATGACACGGCTTCGATAGATAAGGGTGTTAAATACACCATCCTGGCAAGCCATTATGAATCTCTCGGCCTCCGGCATCAGCCCTGCTGACCTTAAAAAGGTAAAGGACAGCCTTTTGGATAAGCCATGGTCTTCAAGGCTCTTATAGAAGACACCATGCAATGGCTTATCCTTATGGAGCTGCAGAAGATTACGGTCTTCTGCAGCTTTAACTTGGGCTTTCAACTGAACGGGTCCCAGGTCAGTAACAGAGTCTGGGTTTCTCCGTCCAGCGTCGAAGATGAGACCGAGTTCGTCAGCTGCTCTTCGTGCTGCCTTAAATAGAAATGCTCCAACCCCTGCAATCTTATTATTATTATCATTATTATTATTATTCTTATTATTATTATTACTATTATTAATATTATTATGGTGTTTTTAGGCATTATACACTTCTCACCCCTTCGCTGGTTTATGTTTCTTGTAGACAGGTTAGTACCCAGTCCACCAAGAAATTACTTTGGGTTTAGTAACTATCTTATTATATTGCACTGTATGAAGTATCACTGCTTTTTGTCAGTGGGTATATACTCTTTTTTTAAGATTAAGTTAAGTGAAGTGTTTTGTAAATGAGTGGGAGGTGATACCTCGCATTCATGCGAATGAATGAATATTTTCATTCATGAATGAAAATTGGACTCGCAGAATGAAATGATCGGTGTGCACTTTCTTTCTGTGTTCATGATCTTTCAACTTTTATTGCTTATTGTTATTTCATTATATATTTATACATTATATATTTATATAGTTATACTATACTTATTTATATAGTTATACTTATTTCAATTATTTATTTATTAATGTTTTTATGTTTCACCAAGAAAGCAGTGATGGTCTCTTATCGAAAGGATTGCTGGTTTTTACTTGCAACTTTTCAGAAGCCATTGGATCTATTACAATGTTTATAAAATGTCAATAATCTCCGAATTGTTGGGTTTAGGTATAGATATTTACATGTTTTTGACTTAAATTTAAAGTGTAAAGTATTAATTGTGTTATTTACAATAACAAAGTTCAGATATACATCTAGTATAACCCATTAACTCAATTATCATTGCTTTTTGATATACCTAAAAATCTTCGCGCCACACACTCTATATAAATTTAAATATTGTAATAGGAGATAACTATTTCTTTCACAGATTTTTTGTCTTTGCGTCCTTCCAAGAATAAGAGACAGAATATTTTTCATGAGTATAAATGTACTAACAGTATTAACACTATACATAGTTCTTACAGTCAGTTTTTCAGTTCTTACAATCGCGGATTACCAAATATATTATTATGTTTCATACAAATGTTGATATCATAAAAATTTTAAAAATTAAAACATGTGTTGCACACACTCTAATTATTATTCAAAATGCATGATATTCCTATTAGATATGCAAATAAGATAAACCATACAATATAGCAATGAAACATTCGATGAGATAAAGTTGTCGTCTAGGTGAGGATGATGAGTGGTATCCTCTGCGAACATCCCCCGTGGTTTTATAATCAATCCAACGGCCAGGTGTCAAGTCCTCGTTTATAGAAGCTAAGGTCCTGAATAAAAGAAGAGGCGTTCGCTGTGTTAAAAGCCACGCAGTTCAATTATTAATCTGCTGCTTGACCCGACCTGCAACATCTACTCAAATATTTAATTGTTCCGCCACTCACCAACCTGTGATTTGTTATGTCAAACGCTTATTTACTCTCCAACTAACTTTTACGTGGACATTAACCATTTACTTAACATCTAAACTGCATTGCAAAATTTAAGTAGGTAAATGGATAACTATTATTACACAACATTCCAAATAAATCCATTAATTATGGCTAGTCTAAGAAATTTATAAGACTGAATAATAGAGTTTCAAGTATCAACAATGCATAGGGGTCCAATCAAGTGGAACGGTCAGGAATTACTAAATAATATAATGGATAAGCCAGATAATAAAAAGCCATGTGGATTTCTTTATTATTTTTTTGAAATAAGTATTGTTTCTTAATAAGCAAAAAACTTATGCAAGTAACTTATTTGTGGTGCGTTTTAAAAATATCAATCTGACCAAAAATTCTTATCATACAAACGTTCTACTGACGAAGAGTTGAGGATAAACTTGAAACGTTTAGGAAAAACTAGTTAAGTGTTTAATTTCTTTTAAATTTTGTTACAATAATTATTTTACTTAGACATATTTTAAAATATGACATGTAATATTGCAGAATTTGTGTTTATACTATATTAACTATATAAACTATATCATAAACTATAAACTATATCAGTATCAAGGCAAACTTTAAAAGTATGATGCTTCTGGTTTCTTGCCTTTCGTTATTTTACAGCTGGTATAATCCCAAAAGAAACTAAGAACCTACTTGTAGATGTTTTATTAAGTAGTAATTTGATCAATATTTAAAATATGTGAAAAAACACCAAAAAAAATTAAGTACGAAATAATTGCCGAGAATTGAAACTTTAGGTGGATGGAATTCAAATAACTGACCATCATTAATTTATAACATTAATTCTATTAATTTATATCATTAATTCCATTAATTTCAGCTACCGACACAGTACCTCAGTGGATTAGAGTGTGTTGTGGGACCATTTCTAGGTCACACTGCCTAATTATGGTCTAGGTTCAATACTAGGTTTAATTTTCAGTTTCGGCACTGGCAATGTTGGTGGGTACATGGTGCTTGTTTGTGTTTTTATCAATATGTAACCTCCTTTCGAATGGCCTTTAACTTTGGATTTGGGGGGTGGTTTAATTCATGTGGTGTTTTAATTACATTTTTTAAATTGAATATTTAGCGTCTGCTGTCGATAACATTCAAATACAGTTGGGACGGAAAATACCGCCCAATGCATTCCAGTATTTTGAACGTGCCTCGCTTATTGTTTCATTCCAATAGAGGTATTATTTGAGTAGATATAGTTTGACATCCTATAATGGTCCTTTTCTTGGGTATAAAATATTTTCCATATGAATTTTATCCAAAATTAATTATGGTCAAGAGTTACTTCATAATATACTGGATACCATAATAATATGACATGATATTATCTTTAAAATAATCAGGTTATAAGTAAGATAGAAAACAAAAACATTATTAGGTTATAATACAAATTCTGAGCTTCCTTTAAATGGCACAACACCTATCTATTACATCCATCTGAAAGTATGATTATTTTCCTTTAAGAAAATATATACAATTGTTGCCATTCATACAAGATTTTAAGGAGACAATTTAATTTATATATAAAAATCGCATATGCCACAGTGCAATTGTCACTTTGACAGCGACAAAAGTTACCTGCAACTTTTACAGTGACAAATGCACTAGTGGTTTTTTCACTTATTCATTTTTTAATCAATTATCGCGGTGTCCGTTGCCAAAATAAATAGTTTGACATTTCTGTCAACAAGTTATTAAATTATTAAACACTAACAATTAATCGATTCGGTGATGCTCAAATAAAAATGTGTTTATTTTTAGTGTTTCATAAATAAAGTTTGCTTTCATATGTTTCTAAATTTCTTATTCATTAAATTGTCCTGCCGAATTACACTCGATGTTTGTATTGATACCGAATAAATTTGGATTGTTTAAATTCTAAACTGTTTCCTTTAGCAATTTGACTCGAAAAACTGTCATCTTAAAAATGCTCCACCTTCGGTGTCGTGTTTTTAATAGTTGACAGTTTTTCTCGTCTAATTGCTTGGCAACAGTTTCTCATTAAACAATCCAAATTTATCCGGTAAAATACAAACCTCTTTGCAATTATAAGTGATAAAAATTATTTTTACGTACCATACTAATTTAAGGGAAGCTCATTTTTTTTATTAAAATAGGAATTTGTTTCCGGTGATTTCCGGTAACATTTAAGAATTGGTAACACTGACAGGAAAAACTTTAAGGAAACATATAAAATTCAGTGAATACCGCTCTTTTCGTTCTTGAGTTCTAAATTGTGATACTGTATAAATGGGCACCTTGTATAATAGTAATGAATTCACACTTTGCAAACATATAGGTTGTGTTTATTTCCCATTCCATTAGCCAACTCCTAGTCGCCAAAACCTTAAAAAATAATAGCAGTAAATAAAACCAAGTCGTCGAACTTATCACGGGTGCTCCCAGAAAACGTTACAATCTCTCGAAAAAATTGGAATCTTAAGACAAAAGCAATGATTAAATACCAAAAGAAGAAAATAATTAAATACTTCAATTTAACACATTTACGACAAATTTATGATAAGTATGTTATATTTGTTGGAAGTTGTAAATGAAATACGTTTTCTAATTTAAAAAACCTCATGAAGAATATAATTTCTCAGCAATATAATTTCTCTTATAAATCAAATTAGTAATAGCTTAGAGACTTCAGATAAGTGAATTTTATAGGGATTGGCTACAAATTCATAATTTTGATGTTCCACTTAAAAGATGAAAGAAAGGATTGAAGCTTCTTGAAAGGTTTTCTTAAATATAGATTTCCTAATTAAATTCCTAATCAATGTAGATATGAAGAATATAATCGTTAACTTAAACTAATCCTTCAGGAACTTCCTGCCTCCTTCGAAACTGTCTTTGCTAAAGGCTAAGTTAACAATCGGTGGACAAAGAACGGTAGAGAACTCGTCCATTTTATATCAAATACTACGATAAAAGTCATAATGTATCTAAAAACCAAAAATACTATTTGTGGTATATTTATTTTATTATTGATAAATCTCGATATGCAAAGGAGATAACCTTATCATTTAAAAGGATACAAGAAATGGGAGAAAATCGCTGTCGCGATTTTCGTTCCCATTTCTAGCCCTACCGGGGGTCCAGACCTGCGGCCTGGGGTCACCCTTCGGGTGACAAAAGCGTCTAGAATAATATTTTTAAGAAAATACATATTAAAGAAATTTTGTATCTGGAATGATGATGTAACTATACTAAACGATTTTTCTTAATATTTTGATGAATTATAAGGGTACTCTATTCCTGATGGTAAAACATCATAATTTTTCAAGTGCTGAAAGTAGAATTTATTTTTTAAGTAAACATTATTATCAATTTTATCAATGGGACCAAAAATATTGTAGATATTTACTTTTGTAAGCTAAAATGATGAATTTTACAGACTGCCAAAATAAACGAATTAATTCTAAACTTTACGTGCAGAAAGAATAAAAGCTACGGATAGTGAAACAGAATAACTAAACAAATAATTGGAATTAAAAAGTAAAAAAAAAAAATTACCCCAGCGTGACTCGAACTCGCGAAATCAGCGTTATCACGTTTTGAATCCTACTACTTTCCCATTGCGCTACCGCGCCTATTGTCGAAAATTTACCTTGAGACGTTTAAGTATGTAAACTGTACATATCAACCTGAAAACATTATTTTTACCGATTTTCTAATTGGAAAAGCATTTCGCTTCAGTTTTTTCGTAATCAGAAGTGTTTGGCAGTCGCTACTATCAATTCCATTAGCAATATTTCTCATAGGAAAATAATGAAGATAACCTATCTGAAGTTTAATTAATTTGACAGTTTTCGTCGGAGGTACTTGTCTCCTTAGTGCAATCTTACATCGGCAGATAAAATGAGAAAGAAGTTGAGACGGATGCGACTGGAGATTTTCGAAGACGAAATAGACGTGGATGGAGTCGACGTACGGTCTCGAAAAAAAATTACAAAGGATTAGAGAAAGGACGGAAGTTTCGCGTGAAGCGGAAATTTTGCAGGTTTTTTGAAAAGGCGTTTAAATTGGGAAAACGCGTAGGAAACGGGACGAAAATACCCCTACGCATTGGAGAAAGGCCGGGTGCGATCTCCGGTCGCCCGCGGGGATCGCTCCGTGATCCCCCCTCAGAGGAGATAGCTTTGAAACTTTGTGGATTTGGCGACGGAATTTAGAGCGAGAGAGAATCGACGCGTTTTAATATATATGGATGTAGGAAAACGAATACTCAGAGAGCAGAGATCAAAATTCTTTAATACTGAATTTAATTATAATTATTATATTTAAATATAATGAATTATCTTCATTATTTTAAATATGAAAATATTAAAATATATTAATTACCTATATCAATTTTTAATAAAAATATTACTCAGAGTTTTGCCATCTTCACAATTTGAGATACTCAAATTCATATTTAACGTTCTTATATTTTATATTTTTAGTGATTAATTAAATTCAACTACCGACCAAACAGGCGCTCATAAGTATATGGAAAAAAATTACGTGTAAGGTAATTTAGTAAAACCAAAATGTCCAAGTAGTAACTTGTAGGTACCTACGGCAAGACAGACAAGAGCCACGTGTCTTTCAAGTAGCACATTAATTTTATCACGTGATTATATCAAATGCAATTAGATGCACACAATGATGTAGCAAATGACACGTGGCAGACACGCGTTCTGGCACGCAACATTAGAGCTCCCCTGCACTGTGTGTTCCTGGTAAGTATTGCGTGTTGTGGTTTTTATGATTTTTGTCAGAATATATTTTACTGACAGTAAATAATTCTCAATTAATATGTCGGGAAGTGAGCAACATTTTCTTCGATTTAATATTTCCGAGAAATATTACATACTTGGATGGCAGTATTGTTCAATATATCATAAAACTATTAGTAAAATTGCATATTATATTTTTGAAAGGATTCATTAGAATGTATAGTCTGGTCTATAGAAAACTGACCCACCTTCTTATTGTCTTAATTCTCAATATATTTATTTAATTTTTTTTATATACTTTATTTAATTTATTTTTTCTATAATTCTAATTTAGTGTGCTGCGTTCCATAGTTCATTACCGAATCTATTGAAATGCTCAAACCGATGAAGTTTACATAAACTTTTCGAGAGCGTTTGACAGACTTGACCATGGAATTTTGTTTCAGAAACTTCAACTGTTTGGATTTTCTGCATCACATCTCATTTATTTAAGCCATTCAACGGTCATACTTGGATAAAAGAAGACAGTTTGTTGTTTTCAATGGTATCAAGTCTGCAAAATGCTGTCACATAAGGTGTATTGTAAAGGTCTATACTGGGGCCTTTACTAATCAATATATTCATAAATGACATTGGTATAGACTTCGCTGTTGTTAAGAGGACTAGTGATTGTGAAAATATTCAACATAATGTAAATAATGTTGCTGATTGCTGTCGAGTAAATAATCTACCTCTAAATGTTCAAAAATGCAATGTCCTTTCTAGTCTTCGCTTTTGATACTTGATCATTGACGACACTTCATTAGGTCGTCCCAAAACGTTTCGTGAGCTTGGAGTTATTTTCGATAATAAACTTTCATTTACTAATCATACAGATTCCGTAGTTTCTGAAGCATATAAGACATATTATAGGCCGTATAGTAGTCGCGATTTTACAAATCCAAACGTGATGAAGATATTATTCAGTTTCGTTAGGTCTAAGCTTAAAAACGTCGCACTTATATGGTACCATAGCTACAATGTACATATTAATAGCTTCGAATCTATTCAGCGTAAATTCCTCAAACTATTAGGTTTTACATGTGATGGAGAATATTATCCAGCAATCGGATACCCGCATAGTGAGTTACTCAAAAATACTTGATTATTAGTCTTCTGTATAGATGTGAGTATCAGATCCAGGTATTTCTAGTCAATATTATCGAATATAAAATCGACTGCTATTTAATCTTTGAAAACTTAAACTTTCTTTGTCCGAGAGTCGGTATTTTATTATTTTAACTTTTTCCCACTTCATGCACCAACGTGGTGAAATATTCTCTTGTGTATATAATGTAAACAAATTTTAATAAGTCGGAAAATAGAATTGATTAATCTTCATGTAACCTTACTAAACTCCAATCTATCTAATTATTTTATTTGATCTATATTTAATAGTTGTATTTGTTGCTTTTTTGTTTGCTTCTTATTATTTCTTTGTATTATTTTTCGAACTCTCCTGTTCTATAATTGGGTTATACTATAGACGAACCTTACTCTATGGTTATACCGATTATATACAAAATAACATAAAACAAAATAAAGTTAACTAAGTGAGTGTTTCTTAAATTAAATGGTAATTTTAAATTTTAATCTACAGTTTTTAATGCAGCAGTAGAAGACAACGCCATCCCTGTTTTTATGTTTTAATAAAATTTAATATTATGTGATCACTTGGTCATATGGGGCTTTTATATGGGGCCAAAATTAGAAAGACACGTAAAAAAATACAGTGTATCAAAAAATCTCGAATCTCTATACTCTTATGAAAATCTTTTTGAATCCATCAGTCAATAGTAGGTACCCACGGTTCGTAAGGAACCATGAATAGTACCTACCTACCTGGGCGAGACGGTGGCTCAGGGTTTAGCGTCTTGATCTCTCAACCCAGAGGTCGTGGGTGCGGATTCCCATTATGACATTTTTGCAGGACATGTATATGATGGAAAGAATGTCCGCTTAATGTTAATGCAAGAGATTAAAATCAGTTGATGTTTGACTGTTCTCCTAACTTTAACTAATAAATTTTCTGTCGTTGCTATGATAAACAATGTATTCTTTTGGAAATATTATTTTTCAGGAATACGAAATGAGATGTTACTAGCCATAAAAAAATAAACAGTACCTAGATAGAAAATGTTATTACTTTTAGGAGTCAATAATTTTTTTCCATAAAGAATCATTTTGGAGTTTCAAAACATGAAGACAGTTTTACCTACATTGTTATATCTAACAGAAATATCATCTTCGTCAGCCGTATTTCACTTTCTATGTGCCGAAATATCTTAGAGGATTTAAACATCGCCTAAATATGTGCCTAAGTATGATTAACCGTTAGAAGGCTATTTTATAAAAAAATTTGTAAAATATTACGTCTGAAAACTAACAAAATGAAAGTGATAACAGGGCGGCTAGTCTTATTATACTTCTAAGAGGGGTGGGTGGTTCAAACCTAAGAAGCTTATGTAAGATCATAAGGATGAGTCTTCAATCGGATGAGTGGTTCAAAAGTTATGATTGAAAAGCGGGAAAAAATTCCTACTTCGAGGCTGTCTATCTCTATGTCATGAACAAATATTATTTTAACCTGTTCTATCGGCTCCTGAAGTTATCAAGATTAAACTCGAATCTCCCTGTATGTCCTTATATAAAAAATATTTAGAGTAACCGACGCATTATAAAAATCCTACTTAGATATTCGTTATACTGGTTTAATAAGCACAAAGTTTTTAATAATTTTTTTTTCAAATCAAGCGCGGGTACAGAACGTAGCCCGAGGTTAGCACGCGAGTGAGTAGGTATACTTTGATTAAGACTGCGCCCCCCGAGGCATTATTTGTCATTAGCTCAGTTAGCTCACTGTTTCTGTTTGCTAATCACAGATGTGGCTTATTTAAACCCTACTGATACGTGTTTGATTTTGCGATATGACGTGGTCCATGAAACGGTATGCATTTGTATTGTTTGCGCATAAAATATTATGTTGCTCCAATATAGTAACAGGGAATATTTAAAGTAAACTATTGTGATATTAGGTAAGCGAGTAAGAAAGTATTTTTTTATTTCAGAGGTGAAAATGAGACATTTATAGTATTACTCTAAATTAATTGTTAAATTGGTAATTGCTCTAAAGCCCAACAAGGACAAAAAGTAATTTTAGAATTCCCTTTCCAAAATGTTTTTGTAAATTAATATTCATTATTTATCAATAAACAAAATTTCCAAAACCAATTTCTGCCAAAACGGCTCATTTGCAAAGATATGTTTATTTAACAAAAATGTTTTATTTTGATGCTCCTTACCACCCCCAGTAGTTTCTGACACGGCCTGTATATATACGGTTTGTCAAGAATAACATTAGTTGAGAATCCAACTGAAACTTGAATAGTTTTTGTTTATAGCATTATTTAATAGTTTTATAATGTACGACAAATAACTAATAATAAAACAGCAAATTTTTCCCACGAAAATTTATTTTACAACTTTGGCGGCCTCAATCTCCTTAAGTTTTATTTCATTTTTTTCGATAAAATATAACAGGATACAATATAATGGTCAATAATAATTGCCAACACCTAATTGTCGATACTTTTATTATTGTAACTATTGTCCCGTGACAGCTAGGTATTAAAAAAATCAAACAGTTCTTAGTGTTAAAATTGAGATTTTAATACCACACTTCAAATAAATTTTTTATAACTTATTAAACATTATTGGGTTATTGTGCGAGTGTCTATTGGGTTGTCTCTTCAACCCTAATTTTGTTTGCGTTTGATGGCAGCGTTGCCAAGTTAAGTCTCATATTTTAACGTTTTTTTTTTTGTATAAAATCAAATTTTTATTTAATGTAGCATGTGCAATGACAACAATCCCCACAACAGTCTTAGAGATTCCTTTGGTGCTACCGATGATTTGATGATTTTCACTTAGATTATAGGGAGGCGATGGCGGTATACTTAAGACTAAGAGACTCGGAGCTGATAGGCAGTAGGAAGAACAGAGGGTCATGCTGCAATTGCCATCACGGCGGAGAGGGAAATGCCGATATCTGCCATGGAGGTAACTGAAGCAGGGAACCGTCTTAGGTTCAAGAGTAGTTACATCTCCGTCTTTCCCACGAGGAAGGACTAGAGTCAGGAGAATATATTATTCCCACCCGGATATCTGGTATGCAGAGCAGAAGATTTTCATCTGTTCCGACAGTCAAGTTGCGCTTAAGGCAGTATGCTCCCCTGAACGCGCTTATTCAGGAGTGTAGCGATGTTTTGGAGCTGCTGACTGACATAAAGAGGTTACACTGGTATATGGTAGGGTATCCGGCCATATGGTAGTCCCAGAGAATTGGAAAGCTGACAAGCTAGCTCGGCTTGGAGAAACTCTGTCAGAGGCTTGAACCCTTTCCACTATTTACAGGAATTACTAGAAAACATGTCAACGAAGCCTTTAACCAATGGGCTCATGAGAATGGGTTGAGGAAAACTGGAGGAGAAATAGAAATTATATAGGCCCATGACTTTTTAAAGGGGTCTGACAAAGCAAAGACGGTCTGGTTACTCCGCCACAGGTGAAGGTTTCTAAACCAACTGGTGGGACACTTAAGTGGGCACCAGAGCTGCTCCAAATACCCATCAAAAGTATTTCAAATTTCAAATACCAAATACCATCTAAAGTATTTGCAGTTTCAATTACCAAATACTCTGCTTTACAGAAAGGATTTAAAATACCAAATAATCAAGAGAAGTAATTGAAATTTCGAGCAAATAAAGTATTTCAAATATTCTCCAGTATTTCAAATACAAGTTTTATTTCAAATACCCAAAAATTATTTTAGGGTATTTAAAATCCTTTATAGGTAACAACGGGGTTTAGAAAAATAGTTCTACAGCTTAACAGATGATTAATGTAAACAACTACGAGTATAGTAAGGATACCTCTATATCCTCCATCTGTAAACACGCCTTATATTAAAAATAAGGACTGAAACAAATTAGGCCAAAACAGCTATTCTTCTGGCTAATGCCACGCCGAGCGCTGAATTACAAAGCAAAATTTGCCGTATTTTTCTAACAACGTTATAATAAAAAATACAAGGTTTTGGATTGCAACGAAAACTACGAGGAAATACTCTGAACCTCACATTGTAGGATGTCAGTAATTGGTGCCACATACTCGGGTCTTTGAATTCGTAGATATACTCACTTATATTGCACTGATGAGATCATAAAAAGGTTGAAATCAGTCTGCAATTAGTGACATCCCACGATGTGAGGTTTAGAGTATTTCCTCGTAGTTTTCGTTGCAATCCAAAACCTTGTATTTTTTATTCTAACGTTGTTAAACAAAATACGGCAAATTTTTAATTCAGCGCTCGGCGTGGCATTAGCCAGGAGAATAGCTGTTTTGTCCTAATTTGTTTCAGTCCTCATTTTTAATATAAGGCGTGTTTACAGATGGAGGATAGGGGTATATCCTTATTACACTCGTAGTTGTTTGTTGTTTTCCTTTATAGGTATTTGAAATGGTAATTCGAATAATGTGAGTTATATTTATTTATACCTGCTCAAATTTTAAGTCTGAGAAAATAAGTAATAATACAAAACATAAAATAAAATAAGCAAAAAATTATTTACATTCAACAACACTAACAACAGTGTTGCCAATGAGTACATATTTACATACATAGTACAATTAGTACATAGTACATTCAATGTATATAGTAAGCATAGTAGGATAATATGGAATGGAGACATTTTCATGACTCTAATTCTACAATACTACAGATTCTAAGTAGGATTAGGTACATACATGCCTTTTGATTTTCTTATCTACTTAAGAATTATTAATAAATAATAAGCAAGAAAAGAAGTAGGTCGATACGTTAGGTACCTATTTTGCTTAATTTACATATTCATTCTAGTGCTTTAAACAGTATTTGAAATACCGGAGAGTATTTGAAATACCCGAAAGTATTTGAAATACCAAGCAAAGTAATTGAAATACCAGTAATTCTGAAAACCAAATACCAAATACAAATACTCGATCAAAAGATGTCAAATACCAAGTACCAAATACCGATAATCGAAAGGATTTGAAATAAAGTGCTTCAAATAGCGAAAGTATTTGAAATACTTTTTCAATTACTTTTATTTCAAATACTGGACAGCTCTGGTGGGCACTGAAGGTTAGGAGACACCTATCCCTGATATGGGGACGATCCGATGTGTTCGGAATATGTCGAGGAAGAAGAGGTACCTCTCCACTTTTTGGGACAATGTGGGGCATTCGGAAGGCTGATATGTATTGTTTTTGGTGCCATGGAGCTGCACATAGAGGAGACAGAGTCTCTCACATGGACCCAAATTGACATTCATCAGAAGGAGGTAGGTTTAAGGAGGGTCAAAAAATATGAAGTAGGTGACGGGAAGGTAGGAGTAGGCAAAAAGGGCCGCTATTGCTAGGCATCAGCCGCCCCATTCAATACTACTATTAATATTGTATATCTATTCCTTAGTTTTTTTGTCTTCAGTAAAAACGTAGATGGTGCCTATGTCCAATTTACTTCAAATTAGTGCTAAAATTGATATTTGTTATTCAGAGTGTTCACAATTATTTTTTGAAATTACTACTACTATTTCAAATACATTTTTTGCGACATTTTTAAATACAGCATCCTGTATTTTATAAAATAGTGTTAGTATTTAATAACTTTTAACGTATTTTTAAAAATATGTTCGTTTAAGGAAGGATAGTAGGCACTAAAAATAATTTACATCTCAGTTATGTTAGTAAACCAAAGAAAATGGAATCACAATTTTTTTGTTATTAAAACAGTAATATTGTAACCAGTAACCGGATGATGATAAAGTTATAACAGAAGAAGGGAGCATCAAATGGACAATGTATATATTTTTGATAAATAGATACCAAGAAAATAATTGTAATACAATTATTTATAAATTACATTTCTAATCAAAGCCTTGGATGACATTAATATTAAACTATTAATGATTAAATAAAGATTGAGATGAACTAATTAATATTAACATATTTTGTTAATATGAAAAGTTAATTGATAAGTATCCACTGTTTCAGTTGTAGTAAACCTACTATATTAATAAAAACATATTTTGAATTTTAGAAGAGGTGTATGGTTAAAATAGTTTTGAAAATCACATTTTATTATTTTAGAATAAGTTTGAATTAATGCACCCTGTAAAACTGTACAATTTATGTAATCTACAGGGAAATTGAACTAAGTGACAAGACGGTGCAACATTCAACACAGGCGTCTAGCCACGTAACAACAAATTGGTATCTAATTGCTTAAATTTGCGATGGCAGTAATTATTTCACTTCAACAATTAGCTGCATGCCCTTTGAGATATGTATGACGTATTACATTTGATAATTAACTTCTGAAATCTACTCAACTTGATAAAGTAAATACAATGTATTACATTAAACAGGTCCACTAGGAATTAGAAGGTAAATATGGAAATGGATTCAATAATATTTTACCTATGAAATACGGGAGTTGATGAAATTAACTGTTAATGAAATATGCATACCAAAAAAATACTTTCTCCAGCTGTCTTAATTCTCTTTTGGTTACTATTTGATTTATATTGATCCTACGTACAATTTCTTTGTTACCTTTAATTTCTAATTGAAAATGTTATTTTAAATATTAAATGAACCCCTCAAAGTTTTATTAGTCATAAGAATATTACAATATTCTGGTAGCTAGACAATACTAAGGTAGCCGAAAGGATTGTATTTAAAATGGTTCTTCAAATTAATGGATCAGGTTTTTAAAACTTTAATATATCTTTATCTCTTTAATATATTTATATCTAGTCTTAAAAACATATATCTAAGTGGGGCCGTCCACGAGTGTAGCGATTTACATACTGTCATTATTTTAAAATAAACACAGTACTTGTCAGATTTACGAATAATTTCTGTTTATTAAGACAAAAAATATAAAAGATAAAGTGAATATTAGTGACTAAAGTGATATTAGTTGCACTCCACTTCAGATTAAAGAGAGTGCAATGGCCGTAAGTTACGATTTACTTCCTAAAAAGTCCAAAATAAGCTGTGAAAGGGAATATTCTGTATTTGTGAATTGGTCTAAAACAAATTGGATCGTATTGAGAAAATCTGTTATTAGTATATTTTGCCGATATAGCCAGGAGCAGGAAATTATCAGCAATGTGGTCCATTTACTCTATGCTTAGAACTATACTTTCAGTTAAGCAGAACGTGGATATTTTAGCAATTACGGAAAAATAGTTGCTTTTTTGAAGAGACAGTTTGTTGGGTATAGAGCCAAAAAATCAGAAATTTTGAAAAGAGTAGAACTTAATAAGTTTTTGCTCAGCGCGCCAGATGAACATTATTTCATGTTAAAGAAATCACACATAAAATTATAAAGGATTATTGGGTAAATTTTCGTACAACTATTTTTAGATTTATTTAATATTCGGTATATCTGGGGTTTGTCGTCGAGATGAAATCTCAAAATATTAATTGCCGACATAGAAGATAATGATTCAATCCTGATAGTAAAAATCCCGAACACCAAGACAAACATCCTACACATTTATTGTTTCAAACAGTGGAGAAGAAACCTTAATTATATATCATTATATCGCAAGTATCTTAGTCTGTATCTATGAAATGCAACAACACGACGGTTTTTTTATGATACAATAACGAAAATGTGCAAACCGGGTTGTTGGTTGGTATGAACACCATTGGAAAAATGTTGAAACAGATGGCAATTTTTTTTTTAAATTTGCCTAATGCGGCTAATTACATCGGTCACTGTTTCCGACGATCATCAGCTACTTCATTAGCTGATACTGGTACAGCTGAAATCTATAGATAAGATTCATTGGAGAACAAGGTGGCAATGTCGCACAAGATTCTAAGATAAATTCCACAACCTGACCAGTCTAAATCCACAACTATTGACGTTAACGATATTAACTGCTATAACCAGTAACAAATATGAATCTACAGTGATTGAAAACTGCCAAAATTTTATCATTAATTATAATATTGTTCACAATAATTCATAATGCGTTTAATAAAGTATGTGTATTGGTCGTTTGCAATAAAAATGAATGATATTAAATATTGTCGCAACAAATGATAAAATAGTATGTATATTTTGAACTGAAAGTGGCCTTGCCGCTTTTGCATGATTTTCAATAATTTTCAGGCACAAGCGGCAAGAGTGCACTTTCATATTTTAACATACAATATACTATAGCAATGGTTCAAATTAAAAAAACAGGCCTGTAATAATCAAATTTCGTCTTTTCTTCACTTGATTTTCCCCTTTTCCCTAGATGCAATATTGATTTCAACTATGAATCGATATTACAATTGATCGAATTGATTATGATTCTTGGTTTAATGCGAGTATGTTTGTATAGACTGTAAATATAAAATGGTCACCCATATTGGCCACATGCGACATAATATAATAATAATGTATGAGTTTACAGGTAAGTAAATAAGAAGCAACATTGAATTTGGCACACATTGACATACGAACATTTGACAGTCCATTCCATTTAATTTTATTCTAAGATTATGGTTGGTATATGTGAAAAGCAGATTCGGTAACAGATATCAAATCAGGTGAACTAATTTAAATTCTGCTCTTCATAAAAGTTTAGTTATAATAATTAGAAAATGAAATGTTAAAGCCAATAGTGATTTAGTCATAACTACCAAATAAAAAAATGGAGGTTATAATACTGTGGTTATAATGGCGAAATATCAAAATTATAAGTAAGCAAACCATACAGTTAATTCAGTTACATACTTATTTCCCTGTACTTATTCAAATTTACCATTTGGTAAATTACCTTACCTTTGGTAAATTAACCAAATACCTTAGGTACACTTACCAAACTATTCTCTGAGTGTAGTAATATTTAAAATGCAGTGTGAGGAAAAAACAATTTTTTATCTTATAATCATCCAGATACCAATCATAGTGTGATAAAAATTCATTTTAAATTTTGTGTTACTGAATTTGAAATTAAATGTAATCAAATCTACACGCAAATACACCTAAATACATATTGGCAAGTACTTCAAAATTGTCTAGTATATTTTTTACAAATTCAGTAGATCTATTTTTCTTGTTTTCAGAAAACCAGCGGACACGAATACTTCTTGCTTGTGTCGGAAGTGCTAGCCTACTTGTCAGTTTATTGTGAGTCTCCGTAGTAATGAATGATATATTAGGCGATTGCCTCTGATATACGAGTTTCCAATATGAGTTATGAGCCTCCCGCGGCCACGGCGACGACTTGCCAAAGATCGCCATCAAATATGTAAGGACATGTATATGTATATGCTCCCGGCAGTAGTATCTGTTCGCACCCCACAAGACGCTGAAGATGTGTTCGTTATCGTAATATCAAAAGAGACCAGATACCCTCTCCAGGATAAATAATACAGGACCTACGGTTTAAAACGTTTTGTGATTGCAAAGTTGAGATTTTTTAAAAATACATTTAGTCGACACCGATAAAACTAGTTTTAGTAAAAGGCATGATGTAAAAAATGACATTTTACTTTTATAGGAACCTAAATTTTACTCAAAAGGTACAAGGTGGCCTGTTTATTATGGGCTTATACCGTATCTCAGAAACTACAAGTAACATAGAAAAAAGTTAGAGGAGTAGAAAAAAAGAAATTGATTTTATCAAAAGTATCTACAATTTTTTTGTATTTTAAATTTATGATTTGTTTATGTATAGGGCGTTGAATTAAAGCTACCTTTTTCAAATGTAACACTCTATATATTAAGTATTATATTTTCAGAAAGCTTCTTTAAAGACAAGTTCGACGGTATTTGATATGATGGGTCTGTAACTCACCGCTTCGGAGTTATTGACTATTCTTCAAGAAATTCTAGTGGTGCTAAGTGCAAGTAAAGTTAATAATTAATTATTTGAGATCTTATTTGGATCAAAAAAATTATAATTTTATTTACTGTATTATGTAATTACTCAATATTAGAAGTACCTTTATACAAAATTGAAACGATGGTGCTAATTTAGAAAATCATAAGTTTTCATAGTTTGTTCAAATGAGTCACGCTGTATATTATTACATTTGCAGGAAGACTTTCTAATGACAAATTCAGCAATATTTACTCGTACGATGGGTCGTCTGGCCATTATCTTCAGGAAACCTCATTTAAAAACATTTAAATTGTACTAACAAAACTAATAAATAGGTTTTTGAGCCCTAATTTGCATTAAACAAAAATTAACTGCTAATGCTGTATTTTCTAAGAGTAATATTTAAAAAAAAATAATCAAATTCCGAAGAGTATAGGGACATTTTCAAGATTTGTTTTGAAAGGCCTACTTTTTCATTATCATTATATAATTTAGTTAGTTTTTAAGACGAACCTAGTAACATATGATTACTAGTTTACAAAAAAATGTCTTGTACTTATTGA
The DNA here is from genome assembly GCA_963924545.1 of Pogonocherus hispidulus. Lineage (NCBI taxonomy): Eukaryota > Metazoa > Arthropoda > Insecta > Coleoptera > Cerambycidae > Pogonocherus > Pogonocherus hispidulus. The sequence goes on along the minus strand of OZ004692.1, from coordinate 44,923,622 downwards.
TGTTTAGGCGATATGCAATTTTCAAAATAAATTTTATATTATTCGGAATGAAATATATGAGATTATTGTATACTAGCTATTATGTCCTTCTAAAAATTAATTTAGTATCGCAGGATAGCATGGTTCTACGATGGTTCTCATTCGTTATTATCTAGCAATTTTATCAAATACCACCATATTTTAATGTGTAGCCAGAGAGGCCTTTATAAACAAAATAACGACAACTAGTAATTGTTTAGGGACCTTTGGATATTAAATATGAGATATTTAATTAATAGCTGATATTAAACTTATTTCGAAAACATTTTGTTATACATTGTTAGATTCCTCTTAAAATTCCTTAAAAAAACATTATTTATGCTTTCGTAGTTTGGTGACGGGTTTTAAATGTTTTAATCTTACAGCGTTTAATCTCTTAAATCTTACTGTTTGCACATTATATCCAGAGGTACATAATAGTTATTTATGTATTAAGGGCATAATAAGATTTTAATAAGGTCCCAGGCGCTATTTCGAGTCCGAGCGTATTAGCACGAAGGCTAGAAAAGCGCAGTAGGATCACAAAAACCAGTTATGCCATACAAAATTTTATGAACGGTTAATATATTAAATATTTAAAATAAATTATAACTATTATTGTTTTTAAAAGAAATACATTTCTAAATGAGTACGTTACCATGGCACGTTACGATGAAAACGCGTACAATACCAAGCATGACAGATTCATAATTCATTTGAAGTTTTGGTAGTCAGTTTTAAACGTGATAAACTGAGATCTTCTCAGAACTAAGATGAATGAAATTGAGGAAGCCGCTGAAAAGGCGAAAAATTGCGGCCTACTGCCGGAAAAATTGAAAGCTTACTTTGATTAAATGGTGTAATATAAGGAAGAATATGGTTGAAAATTATCATTCCGAAAAAAGTCTCCTGGGTTACTTCTGGTATTTGTCGAAGGAAAGGAAGCTCTCATCGCTATGGTCCTATTTTTCAATGCTTAGGGCCAACTATGACGTAGATATTGGCAATTGCCCAAGTTTATTTGGATTTTTGAAAAGAAAATTTGAAGAATTCATGCCCAAAAAATCTAAGGTCCATGGAAGAGATCGAATCTTTTCCGTATCAGACACCAGATGAAATATATTTAACGAATAACTTAAGATAAAGTGTTTCATTTTGTATAAATATTTAATTTGAATTTATTGAAATAGGTTGCGCTAATTTTTGGTTTGGCTCGGCATGCCAAAAGCACGACTCGTTCAGTTGGAAGTTGATGATATTCAAGATTTACGATCATCATTGCTAGTTACTCTAAGTGATAGTAAGACGAAGAAAAATATAATGTTTAGTGTTATTAATAATGATAGGCAACCAAGTTTTTTTGATATTTATTAAAATATGTTTCTTTGCGTTCATCAAGTACCGAAATTCGTCGTTTTTTGCTGACATACAAAAAGGATTTTGCACAAGGCAAGTTGTTGCGAAAAACGTTTTTGATGAAATTCCAAAGAAGATAGCTACCTTAAACAGCATAATCCTAAATTAACACTGGGCATTCATTTCGTCGTTCATCGCCAAGAATGTTGGCAAACTCCAGAGAAGGAATTACTGGGATGAAACAATTGGGAGACTGGGCATCAACGGTAGTTGCCCAACAAGATCTAGAATATTCAATATCAAATAAAACTAGCTGAAAAACTGCTAGGGAAAATCAAGAGTTCAGGCAATGATCTCAGTAAATTAGCAAATAGCACCATTACCTCTAATAGTATAATAGCACCTTTGTCGAGCCGGTGGCTCAGGGCTTAGCGTCTCGATCGCTCAACCCAGAGGTCGTGGGTTCTAATCCCCATTCCACCAAACAATTTTTCATTAAATTGTTTACTCGTAGATCAAGGCTTATTCGCAGGGATGGCTTGGCAACCATCCTAGCGATGGCCTAGGATGGGAAGAATGTCAACTTGGTGTTAATGTGAGAGATTAAAATCAGTTGATGTTTGACTTGTCCCCCTAACTAATGAGGTTTTCCAGGTTTCCCTCATTCCAGCACTGAATGGTGGTTAGGGCTTACCAACGTAAGTCGTTCCTGAGGCGCAAATGCGGGGCGCGAAATAATAATATGCCGCCCCTCTCCCACACAAGTCTCAGACTTTCGGGCTAATTATTGTGATTAGAATGAGGGGTAGAGATATTATTATTATTATTATTATTATTATTATAGTATGACGAGTAGCACTCTCACCAACATGGTTTCAAATAGTACCACTACCCAAAATTGTACCACCCACCATAAACATGACTAATAATTGTAGTAACTGTAATGTAAATATTAAATTTTAATAAAGTTTTAACTAAGCTCACAGCTTTGTGCCCCTTGTTTTTAACTTTTGACGTTACATTATAGCCCGCTGGTTCATAATAACGTCCGTGGGCTATAAAAAGACGTTTACATAAAAGAAATTTGATTTTAGTTGTCATATTATAATGTTATCGTGCATAAAATATTTTCTATGCAAATCAGAGTTCAAAATGCTTGTTAGCCCAATTAGAATACTGGTAATATTCTAAGGATAATTATTCAGACACAGTGGACCACAGATCCATCATATCATATATAGCTGGATTTGCTTTTAGAAGAGCTTTCTGGATATGGAATAATATACGAGATGTTTCATTTGAAAAAATCATGAAAATGTATGCTTTTCGAAACTTGTCAACACGGTATAATTTTTGTATACTTTTAATATTGAGTAATTACGTAACAAAATAGATAAAGTTTTAATTTCCTTGGCCCAAATTAAAGCTCAAAAACTTGATTGTTAACTTTACTAGTACGATTTGAATATTGGCTATTTCTTGAAGGTAATATAACCCCGAAACGGTGAGCCACAGACCCATAATAACATATATCGTCGAACTTGTCTTTAGAAGAGCTTTCTGAAAATGTAATAATATATAGGGTGTTCCATTTGAAAAAAGGTAACTTTAATCTATCTCCCTGTTTATAAACAGATAATAACTTTTAACATATTAAAAAATTGTAGATACATTTAACAAAAACAATTTCATATAATTTTTTCCATGGAATTTTTAGTTTCAGGTTTAGGGTATTGAGTAAGCTATCCAAGGCATTTGAATAATTTAGCCAAGTTTAATTATTACATAATGAAGTTATATATTTACTCGTAGGAAAAGCAAAAGGAAAAGTAAATTATCGAAATACGAATATGGAATTTGACTAGCAGAAATTCAGAGGTTCATCAATTCTTTTAATTTTACACTGGCGCTTTCGCCATATTGTACATTACCATATGATACTTTAAAGATGCACAATAAGTGCACTGTGGTATCTGATAAGAACTCAGTAATACAAGTTAGTAATAGTAGACCTGCATTTAAAGAACTCATGGTAGTATTCGCTTATTCTATTTTTTACTAGGCAAATGCATATTCATCAAGAAACATTTCAAAAATGTTAGAAAAGTTATTAACCAAAGTAATAACCTTATATAAGTATAATAACGTCTATAAGTAATAGGCGTTATTTCTTTCACCTTTATTGTATACAGGAATAATTTTTGAGGACTTTAGAATCGCAGAAAAGATGTTAGATTTAATTGACAAATGAAATAGGTATGTAACTGGTACTGCAAAAACTGTGGCACTAACCAGTTCTATATTTCCTTCGTAAAACACAATTTATAATTACCTTTATAAAACATTGAGTAGGAGCAAACTATTACTTCTATTACTAAATGTATTAGGATTTGTCTTAGTGTTACTCTCAATGTTCTTACAATATTTTTTGTATTCCTCATCTGAGCTAAGTTTAGTTTAGTATGTGACTTTAACAACTTAAACTCTTCAAATGCCAAAGGATCTTTGAGTCTTGAGTGAATTTAACCATATTTGAATTGAACCAATGCGTTTTCTGTTTACCTTTAACTGTTACTTTAGGAACAACTTGGTCTATTACACTATACAATATAGGGTAGAAGCATTTAAAAATCAGGTTCAAATCTGTAATATTTATTTTTTACATAATGTCAATCAACAAACTTTGATAGAGATCTACCAAGTTGACCCTACGGAACATAGAATATAATAGCTAATATTAACCTTATCTTTACTAGAATTAAACTTTTTTATTAGATCAAATAACACTGACGTAGTTTTCCACAGGACACCAAAACACTATACTGCATTCGAAGCGCGTTTCACCAACCAAGTTGGCATCATCCGGAGACAATTAAAACTGTCTTGTGTCAATTTTAATCATCAGTGATGTCTTCACACCAAAGGTTTGAACCCCCTTTCAAGAATAGATTAAATAACACAAGAAAAGAGGGATGATGTATATAATAATAATAATAATAATAATAAAAGGTCTTTATTATAAGATGTTTACAAAAATATAAAACACGCAACAGCTGGGCGAAGTCTAGCACTGGCTATTCCACTTAACCCAAATTTGTCATTGAAACATGACAAATGGTAATTCAACATGTACAATAAAATAAAAACTTAAAAGATACAAAGACAGCAAAAATATCAATTACACAGAAAATGCAATAAAACATTCTAAATAATAATAGTTAAATGCCACTACTGAAGAGCTAAGAAATAATCTTTAGTTTTTTTGCGAAAACTGTTTACGGGTAGAATCTTTAGTTCATCATTAAGGCTATTATAAATTTTAACAGAATTATATGTAAATGATCTTGTGAACATCGCCGTGTAGTATCGAGGAAGAGACAATTTAATATATATACTGTATATATGGATACGGATACGGAATTCTGTATATATGTATACAGAATTCCGAGACGGTTAAAACCACTTACACTGGTAAAAGTCGAAGGTGTCGAGCTAATTGCTATATGGGTGTTCTAAATAAATATAATTTTAATTTGGTCAACGCATTTTTATATGATGAGCAGATATCATAATCCCAAGCCGCGTGGTCAGTGTTAATATTTGGTTTTTGCTTAATTTTAAAATTAGAGACCCATGGGAAAACCTTTTTTTCCTGAGAAATCCTGAGATTTTGAACAAATTATACAAACTACGTTATTCTTATAAGACTTACAGGAATGAAAATAACTGTTGCATTTATAACAGGGATGCACGGTAATTGCATCATATACAGAACAATAATTTAACCCAATCAATAGATGTCCCTGATAAGTATTTTGTTATAGGTTAAATATTAGAATATATGTAGACTTTGGTTAAAGCAAAATCTACATTAAAGTGTCAACGTGCAATGTTGCTTGATATACATTATGACGTTTATTGATATTATTACATTTCATAGACCAAAATTTAATTAATTTACACTGCGAATTTTCATTAAAGACAGCATCATTTTGTTTCCTTAAATAATGAATCAAAACTTCATCTTTAAGTTGCGATGCTATTCCTACAAATTTTATTTGTGATAAATAAATAAATAAATAAATAAATAAATAAATTAATGTTTTTGAAAAAACAAATTGAAATAAAATTTTTGAGAATTTTTATCTTTCAAACAATTAAAATAAAAAAACTTATGTCATTGAATCGTCGATCTCAGTTCTAATAATTAATAACACAACTCTCTATAGACTTTATTCTTTGTAATAGTCTGTTAATATTCATTAACTGATTTGTATCAACACTTCCAATAATTTAGAAAAAGTAAAATAGAATGGAGATAGATGTAGTACCTAGTAGAAGTGAATAGAGTTAAAGAAAATTCCTCTGTCCTATTATGAATTCTCCGTAATTAAAAGTACCGCTTTACCTGCTTTCATCCGGACTATTGATTTTTTTCATTTTGAAGGCCAGTCAACCAAAGCCTAAATTACTAACCGTCTGAAAACATTATTACATATTAAATATTAAAATTAACTTGAATTTTGTAAAACTATGGCATCACAAAATTAATAGAAAATAAACTGTCGTATAACAAAAGGAGTTTGTTTGGTCGTATATGGAACCCTTTAATTCTATATGAGGGAATAAAATTTATTCCACTTGTATTCTACGTTCTTGTATTTAACACTGTGAAAGTTACCCAGATTAATAACAAATACATTATTTCTGCATGAGAAAATTTTTGTAGGTACTTTTTGCCACTGGTGGATCTTCATAATTCTAATAGATGTATTAATCGAATAATATCATCTAGCCAATAAAGTTTTCCAGGTTTCCACCACCGAATGGTGCTTAGGGCTTACCAACCTAAGTCGTTTCTGAGGCGCAAATACGGCCGCGAAATAATAATACGCCTTTCCCTCTCCCACACAAGGCGGAGACTTTCGGGGAGCAGACTGGGTGCAGACTAATTCTTGTGATTAAAATGAGGGGTAGGGATATTATCAGTATTATTATTAATAGTGTTTAAGAGTGTAGGTAATAATAATTATTACTAATTTTATAAATAATTATAATATGTTCTTCAGAACATTTTAGACAAATTAAAATCTTATTTCATTGCCTGCTGCCGCGTAATTTTGTCACGCTGCATTTTACGAAGCATGCCTCGATAGTAATCAAGAATTCCTCCTAGCATCTGCCCTGTATATAAAAGAACAATATGAACATGCCATTATGTCTGTAGAAAGCATGAAAAATCATTTTGTTGTACCATGTAAAAGGAAAACGGAGCGGGGCAGTACATGTTGAGCTCGGCTGCTCACGTGCCTAGATCCTCAAGGGGCCACTAACACGGCAGCGCCGTCGCGGCAACATCCAGAACTAAGAATAATAAAGTCGACTTATGGGGTGCAATTACACAAAATATATTCACGGTTTTTTATAGCTCCTTGCGGCAAAAGAATTGCTCCATTCTTTTATTGTTCCGAGGAGAGCGTGGAATTGATATGTAATTGTTTTTCGGTTTGATATTGCGAGGAAATTTTCTCCCATCTTATGATGCTATCCTAACTGCTTCATAGCCTAGCTTTATTACTACTGTACCGGGGAAAACGAAAATTAGAATTTTATGGATCGTTTCTCATTATCCATCCGTTGTTTTTGATTACTTATATAAGAGAGTATTTAAATGTAATTTTACTAATGAGTTTTTTAAAATTTTCTTTGATATAGGAAGTAAGGGATATACTTTAAAGTCTTATATAATTTTAAGAAATCAAGCTAGTAGCAAAAAGTAAATGGAATCTTATTGCTTCAATAATTAGATTTTACTGTATATATGGAAAACAATAGAGTTGCAGATTTTCCTAATAGGTTGCAGATTTTTTACAAATATTGGCTCAGATGGAAATTGAACCCGAATGGTCGAATGTGGTCATCAGATAATCCACATGAAATTGTTCAGGAAGGTCTTCATGACAAGAGAGTCACCGTTTGGTGCAGTTCCACATCTAATTTTATCATTGGACCATACATTTTTGAGGAGATACAGAATGGAGAGGCCATATCTGTAACTGTTACTGGTGAACGATACCTGAATATGTTACGAGATTATGCCATTCCACGGATACAAAACGAGCACGAAGGAAATGAAAACATGATCTTTATGTAGGATGGACCAACTACGCATATTTACCGACGAGTTAAAGAATGTTTAACTGCTGTTTTTCAAAATCATGTTATAAGCAGATATTTTGTAAATTCATAGCCTCCAAGATCGCCTGATCTTAACCCAGCGGATTACTGGGTGTGTGGTTATTTAAAAAATTTGGTGTGTAGAACATGATCAACAACGCTGGAAGAATTAAAAGACTCTATTAGGGAATAAATTGCTGCAATTCAACCAGAAATGTTGAATAATGCTGTGTACAATTTGGAGGAATGGTTATTGTACAGCAGCAAAATGGACGACATATCGAACATTTGCGTTAACCACTGGTGGACATAAGAAATCCCATTGTATAAACAATATAATTTCTTTCACATCCTGTTATTAAGTTAATTTGTAAAAAATACATAATAATCTGAAATAATATATCCCTTACTTCATGATAACCTGGAATAACAAGAGAGTAGGGCAAAAATATTTTAATTATGTTTAATTTTGAGACTAAACCTACACCTGTTTTTATCATAGCAACACAATGGTTGGTTAAAAAACTGATGCTGACGCCTACGACTAAAGTTTAAAAATATAAACAAGTTATTGGGGATAATTTAGTTAAAAACTATAATAGCAGAATTCGAAATTTCTTCAACATTCGCTAACAGAATTGAAAAACTGACGCGCTATAACACTCAACTACTATTTCTATTTTCAATCAAGTATCATCTTTGGTAGAATCTCCTCATTCAGAAAACATTAATTCAGAGAGATGAACACAGTTTTAAAATATGTGGATAATATGTGTTTCATATCGGAAATTGAGAAATCTGTGAATAATTTATACCTTGTATGGCGCAGCTACTTCGCAGCCGATCTGTATTGAAAGGTACACTACAATTCAAAGTAATGTCAATGTATCGTTTACTTTAAAAGATACATACAGAAAACTTTATACAATATCTGCTTATAATATTTTTCTTTGTTTAACGCCCCATTAACTCCGCCTTCGTTTCCAGCCTTGGAACGTAATTAAGTAACATTGTAAGTACAATGAAATAATAATTATTTTGTCAAATATAGACGTATTGAAGTAATTATATTTATGAAACCAACCGACTAGTATAATCAGATTAGTAGTCCTGTGGGTATTATTGTTTACTTCAAACATCATATGACTATTTCATTACGAAACGTCAGTAACGCACACTGGATTATTATTGATCATAATTTTCAATCAAAATAATAATCAGTTACCTACCAACTAAAATAAAAATAATGTTACATACCTGTCTTAAAATATACAATCATTTTAGAGCTAAAATATTAACTTTTTCTATCACCTACAGAAAATACCTCGTAAGTACCTACTCTTGATACGGAAAACAGTAATATGAAAAAAAAAAAAATTGTTGGAAACTAATGGTACCTACATTTTCGATATTAAGGTTTAAAATGCAAATTTATTTAGACGAACATTTGATTGGAAATAAAAAATTAATAATAAAATTAGATTTGATTAGAAATTAAATAATATAACTTATTATTATGACATTCAAAGTTGTAGGAGTACCTATATTTTATATACCTACTACTTTTTTTTTTAGTTTTGCTATTTAACCTCGCTTACTTCCGCGACTATAATATCCAATCACCGTCTTCAAAAGACGAGCAAGCTACAACCTGAAAATATTGCAGAACCCCCCTCCATTTTTGTAGTGACGTAGGTATCTTTTTACACTATATTACCTCATAGACAAGGAACTTCCGGTTTTAAATCGTACGCGAAGGATGATACGTCTTCTACACAAATCTGGGCTAAGTTTGTACTGCTTCTGTGAATTCACCGATGTATGGGCCACTAGAACGTGTGGGCAAGCATCAAGAATTTTCTCTGCATGGTTACCCATCCAACTTCTAACCGCGACCACGTTGCTTGGTCTTCATATCGATTATACGAACGCTAACTCGCTATACGACGACCTGCCCGTATTTATTTAATATTTAATATAACTATAAAGGCAATAAAATAGTTTTCGAGTTACAGGGAGTTTCCCAAAGGTACCTATGGGTACCTATGGATATGGTACCTTTATTATTTACAAATTAAGAGTTATATGTAGGTAAACAAAATTTGGATGCAGTGTACCTACCTACCCAGATTGGTTTTAATACGTAATGGTTGTATATGTAATGTACCCCAACAACTAACATCATTAGTTTAATAAATAGAACAGGATGGCTGGGTAAAAATCGTAGAATATAAACTTGTAACTTTTTCCAAATAACAGTAACTGAAACTTGGGTTTCTTGGTACTGATATTTGTTTCAGTGTCCTAGCAAATAAAACTAATTTATATTAGTTCATAATTATATTTTACTAAAACGAAATCAAATTTTATTGATCCATCTTCATTGTTTTAAAAGTTAAAAAATAAACTTCTAAACAATAAGTTTCAATGAGGTCTAAGAATATAACAAATTCTTGTTTACCTTTTATTAAAACCACATTGTATCTCCAAAAACCACACATGTTTGAACTTAAGATTAGGAAGATTAATACCGCGTTTAACTAAAAAACTATTTGCTTCAGTTATTTATTATTATTTTCTAACCTACAAAGCTTAATTAATATTGTTTGGAATTCGTCTAGCGGTTCTTCAAGGTTCATTAATACTCATACAATTTGAACCGCTCTGTACACTTTCAGATAAAATCCTAACATGATCATTTATTAAGGGATTTTATAAATTACACTTTGGATATATTTTAAAAGACGAGCAAAAAGACAAAGAAACATACTAAATAGACTTGTGCAGAAGACAAATGACATGCCATTAGGTACATTTCTACCTTATCTAGGTTCACACATACTGTTCCGCTGTTGTTGTTGTATTCTTCTATAACGACCAAATTTATCTTGTTAATAAGATCTGCGTCAGAACTAACAAGATCAGACTCCAGGAAGTGTAAGTAAACCGTTCAGTACTAACCTCTTAGCGACCTATTTGTTAACTGTCACCCTTAGTTGAGATAAATAAGGTAGTTATCGTTGCTCCCTAAATTAGTTTGCTTATTGTTTCAATGCGGATGGTTAACGAGTAAACTAAGGGGTTTGGAATGAATGATCAACTAGGATGAGAAAAAATACAAATAACTGCTTATAGTTACCTATAATTAGAATAAGTATAATAAGTATAAGTAATTGTATGGGGATATACAAAACCTTCATACGGATACATTAGTATTTCAATACATTAATTATGTTGAACACAAATAATATATCTTTCTGTATTTTGTATCGACAATTACGCTCGGTACTGGATAAACAAAAAGAAAAGTCTCGAGAAAAGTAAATCCGAAATTAAGGCATTTTTTATTTCAAAATCTACCCTCCAAAAAACCAGTAGTAGTTCTGAGTAAATTATAGATAACATAGCAAAAGACACATAGAGTAGAGTCGACTAAAACGAAGTAGTTTGCTAAAATAGTAATTTTTAAAATCAATTCAATTCAATTAAACCAATTTCAATGGGCTGTAATTATTTTATTTTTTAGTATTTGTCACTCCAGCTGCTATTAAAGAAAATACTTATTTCTTTCTCTCTAATTATATACATTTGAGCATCTATTTTTAAAGAAACGAGGCACAAAAGCGACATAAAATAAGTTAATGAAATTTCAAACACCTGTACGTGATTCCAGAAACGAATACGTACGAAAAAATCAAACAGTAAAGTCATCTGTTTCCTTCATTTTGTGTAAAGTTCGGTGTTTATAATCCTTGTTAATCCATAATTTATATGTTATAATGTTTCTCTAATAGAAATTATAAATGTCAACCTTCTTAACTTTTCGTTTCTATTTTAGAAAAAAAAAATGTTGTGGGTCATATAAGTAAAGATTTGAAAAAAGTACCATGGACTGTATGCGCCTTTTTATCCGCAATGTTGTACAGTGTGTTACCGCTTTACTCGTATCTCTTTTATGTCGTTTTACTAATTCTCATAACAGGTTTGAGAAGTCTTTCTATGTCTGCGATTATGTTACACATTATTATTACTTGTGCACTGAACCTCGGGAATGATTAGCTTCTTCCCTAAAGGTTCAGGGACATAGCTCCGGTTAGCTCTGGGCTCAAGGCGGGATTGGATTTTACTGTTAAGCTTACTTATAAAAAAATTGGGCACCAGGTAACTTCAATGAGAAAAAAAAGATATGAAATTGTGAATGCGTGAAAGTAAGAACAAACAAATTACGTTAAGATAAAAGTATATATTACAAATTATATTTACAACTCAATTTATGTTAAATTGAAAAAAACTCAACCGCCTGAAAGCGTTTATCAAAATTTTACAAAAAAAAAATTTACTGGGCTGGGTTCACCACTCTTCGGCCTACTTATGGATTGATCTCACCCACTAGCCTCTCCTAGATTAATCAGGAACTCCTGAACAGGTCCCCATCTAGCTAGACTTGCTGGGGTTGCATGGATGGAGGTAAGTAAATCCCACGTAGCTAGGTTTCAGGTTTCAGGCTCCAAAGGTGGAAACAGGCACATGTAAAAGATTGTATGATTCGCCCAGTCCCAGAGTTGTACAAAAAAATGATCCAGGAATTGGAATTTTGTAAACAATCAAACCGTAGAGCAACTATGTCTGAAGGACAGTATATAAAAATTGTAATAGAAAAAAAGTAACTTATGACCAGTACTATATACTACAATAAAAACTACCAAAATTGCAGTAACAAAATTCGTAACTTTGCTACACAAAAAAACTGGTTAGCATAAAGGTGAAAATTTCTAATTCATACATGAGATTTTAAATGCAAAATTAACAATATCGAGTACAATGAAATAGGATTAAATTGAAAAAAAATTAATGTGAGACGGTCTAGAATACCAGCAAGTAATCAAAAATAAAATTCCTGGATATAATAGAGTCTCTAATTAGCAGACAAAATTTATAGTATATCTAAAATAACCATATGGTTATATATACAAACGCACTAACCAACCCAGGCTCTTCACAGAGAACAGACCTTTGCATACAGGGTACAATTTTCTTTAATCATATTCAATTTATTAAGAAAATGAAATGTACTCACCTGTATGCAAAGTGCAGTCCCAATCTAGTGCATCCACCTCAAATATGTCCTAAGACGTTCCACCTGGAATTGGATGGTTTACGAGAATATAAAGTAGATTCCTGGGAAGATTAAGCCAGCGTCTCAACAACTCTGCAAAAAAATAAAAAATTCGGCAGAAAATTTACACCACGTGTAAACTAAATTTATTATCACTTATCTCGTGACAACAACAAAAACATACGATAATATCAATTAATGAGCTTATTACAGATAATACTCTATTATATCAAAACACCGATCACTAACAATAGTGATAATAATTCAAGATTTAAATGAAAGTAAAATTTAAGAACATGTGCTTTCAATAAGCGTAAAAATTGTCAACTTGCTCGTACTCTGTTGAAAACCAGACTCCTCGAATTTTAAAAATGTCTTAATTTCCTGTCTGTTTTGCGTCCCTACCTTTTCATAAAAGTGACCAATCAGAAACACTTTAGAGGTAGACAACACATTACAATGTAGAGAGCATTTTGGGTTGCGGGTATTCAGGGAAAAACTATACGGATTTTTGATATTATTTTTAATCGTCCGGAAATATACTGCTCGTCATATACAAAGGAACAAAATGATTAAAATTTTGTTACACTTGTTAAAGCCATAAATAGCTCAATTCTATTCCAATTCTTAAGGCATGGAGTTGGATAGCAATAAACGGCTTTTTGTAATATTTCCAGGTAAACCAAAAATGCCTTTTTCTGGCCTGCTGCGTGATCATGGTATCTGTCTTCAGTAATTATTTGCATCTTTAACTGTATGATCACTGGTTCTCAATTCTCACCTATAAAATAGACGTCAGTAATATGTATAATGTTGTTAACAAGTTATTGCGGCTTACACATTTGTGATTTAGATAAGTCTCCCGTTTTAGGTTTCATATTTGTCCAGCTTTCTTTACAAAATTCTGGTATTAGTTTCTGGATTAATTAAAGCTTCCATTAGATTGTTCTATCAACTTTTTATGTTAGGTACAGGGTGGGCCGTATAAGAGTGCGTATCCCCTTATCTCAGAAACTATGTGAGATAGAAAAAAAAGTTTTATATAAATGTTGTTTGCGTTAAAGATTGTCGGTATTTTTTTAATATAGTTATATTTGTAGCTCTTCAATATACAGGGTGATGAACTAAACTTATCTTTTTTTAAATGGAACACCCTGTATATTATTACATTTTTGAAAAGCTCTTCAAAAGACTTGTTCAACGATATATAATATGATGGGTCTGTAGCCCACCGTTTCGGAGCTATTGACTGTTATCTTCAGGAAAAGGTTAATATTTATAGCGAGCTAGAAAAGTTACTGATTGAGGTGATAAGCTGTAATTTGGGCCAAGAAATTCTAATTTGGTCTATTTTATGAAACTTCTGTCTAATACTAAAATAAAAAAAATTGCAACAGTGATGCCAAGTTTCGTGAAATTTAATTTTTCATGATTTTTTTAAATGGAACACCCTGTATTTTATTACATTTCTTGAAAGTCCTTGCAAAGACGAGTTTATTGATATATAATATCAGGGGTCTACGACACACCGTTTTGGATTAATCTGCGTTTCTCTTCAGGAATTGACACATAAGTTATATTTATATATAGTTATATATATTAATATCATATTAGTAATATGATATTAATCCATCTACATTTTTCAAATTATATATCTAGAATTTTAATAATGCCATCCGAAACATGCATAACTTATGTGTCAATTCCTGAAGAGAAACGCAGATTAATCCAAAACGGTATGTCGTAGACCCCTGATATTATATATCAATAAACTCGTCTTTGCAAGGACTTTCAGGAAATGTAATAAAATACAGGGTGTTCCATTTAAAAAAATCATGAAAAATTAAATTTCACGAATCTTGGCATCACTGTTGCAATTTTTTTTATTTTAGTATTAGACACAAGTTTCATAAAATAGACCAAATTAGAATTTCTTGGCCCAAATTACAGCTTATCACCTCAATCAGTAACTTTTCTAGCTCGCTATAAATATTAACCTTTTCCTGAAGATAACAGTCAATAGCTCCGAAACGGTGGGCTACAGACCCATCATATTATATATCGTTGAACAAGTCTTTTGAAGAGATTTTCAAAAATGTAATAATATACAGGGTGTTCCATTTAAAAAAAGATAAGTTTAGTTCATCACCCTGTATATTAAAAGCTACAAATATAACTATATTAAAAAAATACCGACATCTTTAAGGCAAACAACATTTATATAAAACTTTTTTTTCTATCTCACATAGTTTCTGAGATAAGGGGATACACACTCTTATACGGCCCACCCTGTACATGTAAGGCGCTTTCACCACAAGTTTTGCACTTTATCAGTACCGGGTGTCTTCCAGCTGTTTAGATTCTACAATTTTCTAAATATTTAGTTATCCTTAGCTATCCGCTAAGAATAACTAAGGATATAGATAACCGTTATAATTGTTTATGGTATGTCTATAATTCTTCACTGGTCAGGTAAATCGAAGGACCAGCCTTGAAAGTTCATTTTGGATAATAAAAACAAAAGAAATCTTTAAGGCAAAGTTTATTACATGTTGTAGATACCAAGACAAAGTTGTATCACACCACTTGGTAAGAATAACATCTATTAGCGAAGCACGTTACAAGAATGTGCAACTCTTTACACTAGGCACACAAAAAAGTGCTTGCAATAGCTACCAAACTATAACTATAACACTCGTTGAAAGCTTTTGATTTTGGTTTACTCATTGCACTCGTTAGACTGAAATTACTCGTTTTCAAAATGTTTTGTAAAACCCAAAAAATTTTTGTTGCCGACTAGGGTACTAGGGTTTTGTTACTCGCACTCGACATTTTTTTTTGGAACTCCCATCTTTCTTCCTACTAATTTTCTCCGTTGCACGTCGCGTGGCGCTGATACCATTGCTGCCAACTTGAATTTATTTACGAATCGTAACAGATTGTTGTGCTTGCCATCACAAGACTTTGTCGTTTTCCAGTAGATACCTTTTCAGGTTGAGGAAGATTAAAATATTGGCATAATATGTTTTAAAAGATATTGGGACACGGTATTATCAAAGTAAATAAAGAAACCTAATCAAGTATGCATATTTTTTAAAAACAATAACTAACATAAACTAAATAAAATTTTATATAAAAATGTGTTGTAATAATTTTATTTTTTTACATTAGTTTGTTGTTTAACAGGTGCTTTTGTTTCTAAAAAACATATTTACATACTTGATTATGTTTCTTTATTTACTTTGATAATACTTCTTTTAAACGCTAAAGTAATGTGTAAATGTGAGTAAAAGTCCAAATAAAATAAAGGAGAGACTACCGTAAATTTTCAGGTAAAAATATTACGGTTTTTTTAAGACTTTACGCGCATGTGACGCCCTCTAGAAGCTAGATAAAGATAAATTAATATCTAGATTATAGGCTATATAAAGGTACTTAAAGGATAATTGAAGGTAAATAATTATAATTATTCATCATACCCACACCTACCAAATTTTACTCAAAAAATTACAATTTCGTTAAATTAAAATTACAAAATGAAAAATTAAACTATATAACTTTGACATCCTGTAGCTTTTTACCTATCAACATTATATAATGGCATAATTAGCTATATATTTTGACTCCTACTATCCATAGTTAAGAGTTGTTCGATTACTTATAGATCACTCTGTATTAGGTAGGCTTTCAGTCCCCTGCGAATCTTGCTGTAAGCAATCGTGCAGACGCAATGCCGCTGTAGAATATGTGGTAAGTGTCACTTAATGACATACTGTTAAGTTTGTATGTTATGTATTTTATTTTTATAGTCTTATTTATACAATCAACATTATTTTTCTATTTGGAGCTATACCTTATCATCAGTATCTGGAGTTTGTACTTGGGTAATATTCCTTTATATTATTGAAACTATTTCTTGGAATATTCATTTATACAGCTATTGCAGCCTGAACCTATATTCTAAACTGATTTTCTTCGTCTACTCTGAATTTATAGTTACCGAATACATCGGCACAAAAACCCCTTCTGGATATTACCCCATGCCACTGAGCGGAAAATGAAACTTGGGTTGAGTACTTATTTTCTGCTATTGCAATTAACTATTACATTATCTAAAATCATAAACTTTTCAATAATAACTTTAACAATAATACTACATTTAACCAATTTATCAGGTGTCTATTACCTACACTCTTGACAGTTTCAGAGGCTCGTTAACGTAATTGCTTCTTCAGTACATTAAATATCTGATTTTTTCAATTTTAGATTTTCACACATTGTGTGTAGGTAATATACATGTCAGGTTTAAGAAGAAAAAAATCCCATTTTCGATTTTGATATTGACACACTGATATCTGTTGAGTGAAGAATATAAGTAAATAAGTAGAATTCAGAAGAACAACATAAAAAAGAATTCCACTTTCCTCAGAAAATTCAGGACCATACTTGTATGTAATTTACCTTTGACCATTGATAAAAAAAGGGCAGTCTTTTTGGTAGGTATCCTTTTTGAGCAACCATGTGTGATGGAAGTTATTCGTTATATATTGGTAGAACACATTTGACTGTATTCAGAATGACTTTTATGTTAGATGAACTTTTGTTTCTAACAGGTTAACATGCAATTACAAGAAATACAGCAATATATATTTATAAATACCTATAATATAATAATAAAAAAAATATAGATCCTTAGGTATTAACTAAGTAAGCTAAATAAAATGCACATGAAATAAATAGGTCCTAAAACTATCAGAGTAAATTGTAGGTTTATATCTTGAGTATAGTCTGGGATCAAAACGATATCATTGTATAGTAGCTTGTATAAAAATGACAGGGTATCATAAATTCGAAAACTTTGATTTTAATTGATTGATTGATTTTAAAAATGTTCTATTAACGAATTTAATATGGTGACATTGCGAGAAGGGATTCCAAATTACAGCGTAAAGTACTGTTTATTTTATAATTATAGAAAATTGACTCTAACTTTTTACAATAAGACAAAACAAAATTTTTACCAATATTCAAGTTTTATTACCTACCATTCTTATCATTAAAGGAATTGACATATTGCGTTAACTATTCATTACTACCGTTTAAAACATCATCTGTGCAAATTCGGCCTAGCAAAAGATGCTGAGTGCCGCCTGTGCTTAGAAGATAATGACACGGCAGAACACATATTGTGCACCTGCCCCGCTGAGGAAATGATCAGATACCTACTCATTATTTGGCAAAGGACAACTTCTGCCAGAGGATCTGAATAAATTCTCACTCAATGAGGTAATCAGCTACATTAAGAAGCTTGACCTGTTGGGTGAAATATAAGTAGGTGTGTGATCTCCAACATAGACCACATGGTCGCGGTGGAGGGTCTGGTTTTCGGCCCACTCACTTTTGAACCTAACCTAACCATTCATTCCCGAAGAGTCTGGTA
The DNA here is from genome assembly GCA_963924545.1 of Pogonocherus hispidulus. Taxonomy (NCBI): domain Eukaryota; kingdom Metazoa; phylum Arthropoda; class Insecta; order Coleoptera; family Cerambycidae; genus Pogonocherus; species Pogonocherus hispidulus. The sequence continues at coordinate 44,905,515 of OZ004692.1, read as the reverse complement.
ATCTATTTTGCTCTTTGGATTTGATACAATGGACATGTAATGGTAACGACACTGCACACAGGTAGTACAGTGTGTGTGAGTAACTTCGTAAATGTCAAGATATTAAAATTTTTCAAAATGTACTTCTAAGTGATTTTTTGTGCTCTTTTAACCCTCTGATTAACAACGCACTTATTAAAAAAAACAAAAGCGCAGCGACATGTACAGTGATTTTTTTTAAATGGAATACCCTATATTTTATTTCATAATTTGAAATCCTATCAGATTCTGAATATGACACCGTTTTTATTTTTTCTTAAAAGCGATAATATGTATGTTAGGAACAATACTAAAAATTATCTGTAGTAGGCCATGGCTTGCACAATTATTGAAAACAAAGCATGCTTATGAAGACAAAAATTATGCAAATAACTCATAACTTTGTTAATGATAGGTATTATTTTCATTTATTTCAATAAATATTTTGTTTCAATAGCTCAATCCATGGCCTATACCCAAGTTTACAAAACAAATATTCTGTAAACTTCGCTAGTACCGATAATTTTTTGTACTTATTGTTCCTAACTTACATATTATCACTTTTAAGAAAAAATAAAAATGGTGTTATATTTAGAATTTTCAGATTCTGAATTCTAGGATTTCAAATTTTGAATTAAAATACAGGGTGTTCCATTTAAAAAAATTACTGTACATGTCGCTGCTCTTTTGTTTTTTAATGAGTACGTTTTTAATCAGAGGGTTGAAAAGAGCATAAAATATCACTTAGAAGTACTTTTTGAAAAATTTTAATATCTTGAAATTTACAAAGTTAAGTACTGAGTGTGTAATGCAAACTCACCCACACTGTAGGTATAGGTGTAATCCAGTGGCGCTTCGCGGTTTTCTGAATTGGGTGGGCAAATTAAAATTTTTCTTTTCCGTATGACTAAGCACCTAACTATACCTACATTTTGTACTCTAGATAGTCTGATATGGTTAGGTATTAGGTACCGGTGCAACACTGGTACCGCACCTAACGTCTACACAACCATTACCGTTATCAGAGACAATCATGAGACGGGCGTCTCCATGTAAAATTTTAGTTCGCAATATTGCACTGGTCCACTGTGTGGGTAAGTGAGCCGCAGATGGCGCACTCGTCACTCATTGAGGATTTAAAAATGCGCAGGTTCTATAATATTCTTATTTTTTTTAATTTATAATATTAAATTATATTATATATATATATATATATATATATATATATATATATATATATATATATATATATATATATATATATATCTATTTATATTATAAATATATATATTTATAATATTTTATTGATGTTATATTTTACAGATGAAATAAAAAAAAATAGGTAAAATAAATTGTTTATTGACAGAAAATTCAGATGTAATAGGTACAATAAATAAGACAATATTTTTTTATTATTTTAGCTGGGCACAAAACTTGTCATAGGAGACATAAAATATATAATTTTATAATATAAAACTGTTTATAGAAAGTACAAACATACACAAATATAAAAATCATCTACACTGAATTCACAAACAGTACATCGTGTTTGGGGCATGTTTATATTTGTCACTCACTATCATTAGAATGGTTATTGTATGCACTAAACTCACAAGAAGCCCAACTAAAATAATATATAACGTGCACTTCACAATTCTCCACAAAAATATTTAAAACACTCTCGATACTGCAGAAAATTGATTATAAATTATAACGAGTTTACAACCAACATCTACACTACCACTATGTAACAAAAACATCATAAAATATCTAAAAACATTATGACTACAACCTCAACAGAATACAGAATATCACATTCCCAAATTAGGGGAGAGTCGGACAAGAAGGCTATAGTGGGCAAAAGGAATCTGCAATAGTATATTATACAAGTGTCGAAAAAGATATTTTTCGCACGGGTGTGACGGTTTGTGCACAACATTTAACACATTTTAAATTTAAGACCTTTTTAACAATTCGGCTCCGGGTGAAAAGTGGAAACAGTATAACATTTGTGAGAGCTGGGTCCATGCACTTTGTTCAGATTACAAAAATGAAATTTACGTCTGTGAACATTGCAGAACTTCAATCCTTGCCAAAAGACGATAATAAAATTTTAGTTATTAGTTTGTATTAGTTATTTTAGCGATTTTATATATTTTACACGTTCATTTAAAATGTTTAAATAAATTATATTAAAGTTTTGTTTTTCGATGCATCTGATTCCATTTGTCCTATCAACGATACCTTTTACCTTTATGTTATTTTTGCCCAAGGGGATAGGGCAAAAGGCATCAAATGCAAAATTACGGAAAATGGCGTTCAGTGGCGGCTGGTGAGATTTGGATATGGGGGTCGCAGAAATAAAAAAATGCGCCCCGAAAATTTTGCATGTTTCAAGGTCAAACCCCTTAAAATTATAAATTAGAAATTCGCAGAGCAAAAATATTTGCTTGAAAAAATAACTTTTGTTACACAAAAGGCATCCTTATTTAATACGATTGACGGAAATCTCGTCAAAAATTGTTTAAAATAATATTTAAATAGGTAATTAATATTTAGTTATCAAAAATTTACATATACGACGTTACCTTTAAAAAGCTGAAAACGAGAATTCAGGAAGTAGGAACATAACAATTTTTAGTTTTTAGATAGGTATCCGTTAATTAAAGACGATATAGCACAATCACAAACTCAAAAGTATTCAATTTATAGTTATCAAACGACGCTTTAAATTATTACGTAGGTAAACAAAACTTCATAGGTACAGTTACTAATTTATTACACGGGTGCACACACTTTCTAAAATTGAAATCAGCTCTAAGGTCTTTCATAGAAACAAATTTTTCCATAACTTTTTCATCGAAATTATTTATTGGGCAGGCAACGCCCAATTCTTTTATTTATACTTTATCTTCCAGTGGAAGATTTGCAAAATTAGCTCTAATTATACTACTAACAGTATTCGTGTTAAGTAATATATAAAAGTGTTTTTTCACAAAAATTGAATAAGTAATTTAATAATGTTAAAAATATGTTATAATGTTTAATAATGTTCGCGTAGAGCCGCGAAATAATTGCGGCCAAATCTGCATAATATAAGCATACGGAAAGTATCTAACGAGTCCAAGTCGAAAAGGAGATCGGGTCGGTTGCCATAGTTACCTGGGCCGCGACTCAAAGTGCGGCCACGAAGCTGTGATGCTTTGCTCAATGTGCAGTGGTGTGTGGTGATTCAGTAATGTGGACTGTGGCATTATGAGTAGGTACGATAGCTCAATCGCTTTCCTAATAATAGTTTTGCATCACAATACCTATATGTTTTAACATTTGCATTTAATTTACAATAATGATAATGATAAGAATTTCTTTGGTATTTTTGGAGGACGGGCGCGCGGCCATGCGGCCTTAAGGAAGAGCCACCACTGATAACGTTTACCTTATTTAAAAATGACTTTTAAGTGAAATAATTTGTTGTTTTAATAATAATAATAAACTTGCACATTACACTTCACAAAACAAAAATAATTGCTAATTTTTCGGAAAAAAATGCCCAACTCTCCCCTATCATGGGTTAGCGTAACGTGACATTTGACAACTATCAACTTCGACCAATAGGAAACAAGGCTACTAACGCCATCTGAGCTATGTTTACCCAGTTGCTAGACAAGGATATCTAAATACAGAAATGCTGATGTATGACCAGGATGTTTCTATATCACTATTTTCACTATTACCAAACTAATTTGCAAATTAATGTACTTGCTTGTCTCATGGTTGTCTCTGCCGTTATGTTTGGTTTTGTAGCAGTGCTGCGAGAGTGACTAGTCCATGCGATGAAGCACGAATATGTCGGACGAGCCAGCCCCAAGTAAAGGTGTCAACCCAAAGAATTAATGGCCATTTCTAAATTTTGAATCTTATTTGATTAATTAAATTATCAGTGGTAAAGTAACTGTTCTAGATGACTCTTAAAGGCAGAAATACACTGTGTATTTATATTTGTAGAGAAAAAATATATAGGTAATTGTCGAGTTTATTTTCACCGCTGGCGGAAACTTTCTGCTCTATTCGTATTGATACGCCACATGGAGCACATCTTATGGGCTTGCCCACCTTGGGATACTAGCGAAGACGTCCTACGTTCGTACTTTTCGTATTATTTTTAGACTAACTTTTAGATATAAATCATAAGAAACGTATGAGACGATTTGATACAGAAGCTATGGGCCAGCCCGCTTGAATTGATACACACTCTACGATCCCAGTATCTTATTTATTATTAACAATTATAACTCATAGAAACGTATGATATGAATATGACTTAGCTCAGCGGCAAAGGGCTCGCCCGCCCTGTAAGCTGTAATCTCTATCGCTTGAATAAAGGCTGATTATATTTTCCTTCAGATTATATTTTATTATATTATTTTTAAACTATAAACAAGTATTTCTCAATATCTCTGTTTATGGAGAAGAATAAAATTAGATGTCGTAATGGTATTATTCAAGGGATGGAGATTTTGCAAGTTGAATTTTAGACGGGATTTTAGTTTTTTGCAGTAAAAATTCTAGGGTGGGCTCTGGACACCCGACGAGCCGCCACTGATGTAATCGAAGACAAATCAAAAAGAATGTAAAACACAGAACAGATGGTAGCAGCACACAAGGAATGTTTATTATTTATGAGATGATTCGATTTGTTACATTATTTGTAATTGAACATTTGATAATTGCTTCTTATTTCGTGTTCTTAAAACAGGTTAAATGCGAACTTATCCTGAGAAATGGACCACATAAAATGAATGAACATTACAGCGACAAACTTTATCGATGTACAAAGTGTTTCTTGTCTCCTCTTTTAACTCCAATCAAAATTTTTAAGTAAGAGATATAGGAAAATTTACAAAACACTAGCCACAACAGGGGCCTATACTGATAAGTGTACATTTAAATCAAATAAACGTTTATCTACTGTATCAATATCTTCTTAAAAATATACATTTAAATGCCACAGCTACTTGTTATCCAGTAATGTGTATATCATTTATTTGCTTCAGTATTACAGCATGACTGATTAATTGGGGTAAGTGATTAATTCTACAAACACAGAAACGTAAAGTAATCATAGTTCAGAAATGTCTACTGACCACTCGTGAAATAATTAGCTGTTGTACATAGTTAAAAAGATAGTGGTGATAGTTAAACTCTTTTTAGCAACATAGTTTAATTGGCGGTTATTCTCAGTGTATTCCTCCTCTTCTTTCAAGACAATGTTGGTCTCGGCAGGAGCCGAGAACTCGATGACGAACATTGTCTTGAGCTGGTGATCGAGGAGAACTACAACAGGCTTACTGGCTCGAATCTGCCTGAGCTTGGGGAGTAGTTCGAATAAATTCGGCACATCTCATTCCCTGCAACTAACGCAATATCTCCCGAAGCGTATGGCAGGCTGAGACTGCATAAGCTGGACAAGCGGAGAGCAGATCCATAATTATCTCTGGCGCACTATGGCAGATTTAGGCCGCGCTGACCTTAAAAAAGCAAAGGTCAACCTTTCGGATACGCCATGACCTTCAAAACTCTTATAGAAAACCCTGTGTTCTATACCGGCTTATCCTTATGCAGCTGCAGAAGATTACGGCCTTCTGCAGCTTTAACTTGAGCTTTCAACTGAACGGGTCCCAACTCACTGACAGAGTCTGAGTTTCTCCGTTCAGCGTCGAAGATGAGACCAAGTTCATCAGCTCCTCTTCGTGCTGCCTTAAATAGAAATGCTTCGACCCCTGCATTTTTATGGTCTTTGACCATGCAGAGGAGGGAATCCGAACTCCTTATTAATACCATTCTGCTGTGCAGACAATCCAAACTCAAGAGTCTACGGCCTCCCCGATGTCTTGGGAAGTATAACCGTGGAACGGGCGACCTAGGATGCAAACTCATATTGAGATGCATCATTTTGCGAGTTCCTATGTCGAGTTGTTCCAGCTCTTCTTGTGTCCATTTCACTAATTCAAAGTAGTAAGAGGAGGATCGGCAAGCATATTAGTAGCACTCCCCTTATTCTTACCCGACATTTCGGAAGACAAGATCTGGCGGTGGCGGTGTCTATACTTCTCGCGGAGAGCATTTTTTACGGCAGCAGCCTCTAGGGCGGAGCGATGCTTCGACACACCCAAGTAGGCATAAGTTTCTCCAACATCCAGACGATGTAGGAAGCTTCCATCCACTAGCTGCGCATCTTCACCATAGTCACCGCATCGTCCTCTCTTGAGATGGACCAATGCACATTTGACCAACCCAAATTCCATCCTAACTGCGTGCGTGTACTCTTGTACCATGCTTAGAGATTGATGTAAATCTCTCTCTCCGGAGGCATAAAGTTTAAGGTCATTCATATAAAATAAATGGGTGACCTTATGCCTCCTGTTGCTGGAGGTACCGCAGTTGTATCCAACGAGGACCTGCAAAATTCTTAGAGCGTTTATTGGCCCTTCGAACTTCTTTCGGGGTTATCGGTGTGCACAACTCTTGAGGCTGCTGAAGCCTTCAGCAGAAAGCTTCAGAGTGTACCAGAGCTGGAGTGTCTCTATTGAGCGGTAGCTACTCCTCGTAGAGGGTATTCCAGAAGGTCTCTATCTCGTTACCAGTCGGCGGGTTCTCAACAACACGCTGCGAGGCGACTAGAACATACGACAAAGTTTTTGACGGAATTGCTCATTCTCCGCCCCTTTCACTAGTCATTTTTCTGCAGTCACTAGCATCCGTGTCCTATCGATACAGTACTGTTGGATGGTTTGCAGCACCATTCGATTAAGCGAATGATGGGTACGTATAAGCGTAGCGGCTATGCGCCGCACTTTATGCATACAGGGCCTATTGGTCTAGATGTAGTTCATCACACATTGGATACGGAATGCGTGTTGTCTCGTTAACTGGATCTTAGCCTCCATCTTGTATATACGCCGCTGTACTCTCTCATGTGGAGAGGAAACGTTCTCACGTCGCCTTTCCACACGAGAGAGCTGTTCAGCGACATCATACACCGCATCATTGATGTACTAGATGTCGGCCTCTTCTGATAGTCCTCCACAAAGCTATTCATCCGCTCTAGCCAGGTTTTGTGGCTTCGGGGGGTTTCTGATGGTGTAACCCACGTCGGGTACTGAGGCTCTCTGATGCCGGTGGAGCGATGATCACCTCCTCTGTCACCGATTCATTCGGAGATCTTTCGGCCTCGTTATTCCGCTAAGGAGAGACTTTCACATTTCCTCTGCGACGGAGCTGGAATACATAATCACGAAGATGTCGTTTTCTGAAGGTACGATGCTCTGGATGCATTTCATACCTGAAGGGTTCTCTATCCTTTCCATGTATCATCTCCGCGTACTTTCACTACTTTTGTAACACTGCAGAAGGTGGTTTCTTAGTTCATCTGTCCACTCAAAGCGTCTGAGTACGTGGCCATTGTCGTTAACAAGAAAATCGTCCGGTTGGACCCCACCACCTTGCTCATGACCCCTCAGCCGACGGGGTCGATTGTAGGGTCTCTCTCCTTCGCTGTTAGGAAACAGGGAGGCAGCTTTTGGGGGGTTAGCCCAGCAAGCCGACATCAGAAGGGAAGTTGCTTTCCCTCCCGAGTGCGCAGGTGCTGCCGATTCGATTTTGCACCCTTAGCTCAGGTAAGTGGTGTCGCTGCTCACCAGGGTCTTAGATATTGGATGACCTCCCCTGCTTATTTATTATTTTTTTTTTTTTGTTGAGATCGAGTCAACCGGTTCCCTGGCTCCAATTCTCAGGGTAGGCCGCTGGTGGTTATCAGTAGCTACTCCCTACGTCCGTGGGGCGAGTAACTACTGAGTCCGGGAATTGTGTGCCATGGGTAGACGTAATGAGCCGAAAATGACCGCCTTCTCCATTCTTCCGGCTAGAAGATCTGCCGAATTTCGGCATGCCGGTATGATCTTCAATTCCAAAAGCAGTGTACCTCTTGCCCCACCGAGGGCTCCTATTATCAGTGCCACAAGCGTCACAGTATGCTCTGGATAGAGTCTGCGGAGTTCGAAGAGAAGGTCTCGATAGTTCGTCCGTTTCTTCTTCGCTTTCAAGACAATGTTGGTCTCGGCAGGAGCCCAGAACTCGATAACAAACATTGTCTTGAGCTGGTGGTCGATGAGGACTACATCAGGTTTATTGGCTCGAATCGGCACTTCTCATTCCCCACAACGGACTCAATATCCCCCGGAGCGTATGGCAACACTGGTGTTTCGTCTATCTCGGACGAGTGCCGTAGAAAGTAGTAAAGCACTCGTAAAGCCGCATTATATCTACGGATATAGGCCGAGACTGCATATGCCGGACCAGCGGAGAGCAGGTCCTGAAGTTGACATCAGGGACCTCCATACCCATGACACGGCTTCGATAGACGAGGGTGTTAAATCCACCATCCTGGCAAGCCATTATGAATCCTTTAGTCTCTGACTTAAGCCCCGCTGACCTCAAAAAAGCAAAGGTCAGCCTTTCGGATAAGCCATGGTCTTCAAGGCTCTTATAGAAGAGACCGTGCAATGGTTATCTTTATGTAGCTGCAGAAGATTGCGGCCTTCTGCAGCTGTAATTTGGGGTTTCTACTGAACGGGTCCCAACTCGGGAACAGAGTCTGGGTTTTATTTCAATGCAATGTGCATTATTGTAATATTCCTTATTTCTGCAATACTAGGGGTCGCTGCAGATTAATTCCATGATTAGTTTTACACATATTACTGCGATGTACATCCATGATTCCATTAATTCCATGATTATTTTTACACATATCACTGCGATGTACAACCATGATTATTTTTACACATATTACTACCAACATAACCAACAATCTTACGTAAAGTTTAAGGCGCAACAAACGGTCTATATGTAAGAAAAAAAATATTTTAATAATGTGTGTTACTTGTAAAAAGGGCAAAATTGAATTGCTGCATATTTATTCAGAGATGTACCGTCTTGATTATTTACACAAGTAACTACTATCATAACGAACAATCATCCTACGTAAAGTTTAAGGCGCGCCAAACGGTCTATATATATAAGAAAACAATTTTTTTTTATAATACGTGGGTTCCTTCTATTGGGCAAACTAGGGTTGCTGCATATTTATTCGGAGATGTACCCCCTTTATTATTTTTACACAAGTTATTACTATCATAACACCAACAATTATATGTAAAATTTAAAGCGCGCCAAACGGTCTATTTATAAGAAAAAAACATTTTTTTGATAATGCGAGTGTTCCTTCTATTGGACAAAATGGGGTTGCTGCATACTTATTCGGAGATGTACATGTACATTTGTTATACATAGATCGTTTGTCACGCCATACATTTTACGTAGGATTGTTATGATAGTAGTAAAAATAATCGTAGGGGTACATCTCCGAACAAATTTGCAGCCACCCCATTTTGCTCAGTAGAAGGTATTACCATGCATTATACAAATATTTTTTCTTATACATAGACCGTTAGTCACGTCATAAATTACTACCTATACTTGTAGTAACATAATGTATAAAAATAATCATGGGGGTATATTTTCTTATCGTAGGTATACCTACCTATAAGTATGTATATTAGTATATTTATCGTGTATTCTTCTTACATTTAAATATTGGCGAAAAATTTAAAAATACCCTGATATTTTCAAATTTGTCTGTATTTGTAAAAATAGTTTGTATTAGTCGCGGCTAAATGCTAAATTAAAATGAATGACGGCGTGTTTGAAGGACGCATACTGTAACGCATAAGAGTAACTTTAAGGTACGTTCAGTACGGAGCTTGGATGAGAGATCATAGACTGGATGATAGAGTGACTTTTACCAGTGCTGATAAAATGTACAATGTATTTCAATGGAGCCGTTCAGTACGGAGATGTGATACTAGCAGGGAATACATGATACATGAGCGGTTTATACTCGATTATATTTTGCGGAATAGTCAGTTCAATTCTTCCGCGAGCTGAAGTAGGAGTATGGATGCCGAAAAATTAATTAGAGAAGTGTTTATTAGAGAATCGTTGTGGAATCAGGCCCACTCTGATCACCACAATAGATTTATTTTGGAGAAACAGGGGGAAGAAATAGGAAAAAATATGAATGCTACAAGTAAAATTAATATTTTATTTTTAAATAAAATAGAATTTATTATATATTGTGAAAGAGATGTGTGTAGGTCTCGAATAACAAACGAATTAATCCAATATTGAGTATATTAACGTAAAATACATTAGACTTTAGCAAAAGTAAAATACTTAGTATTAGGAAAACCGGGCGTTCACTTCAACTAGTGGTTCCCGTTCATCGGATCTATGATGAGTTGCTATAGTATTCATTTTAATTTATTTTTATCATTTTAACAATATTGTAAGCGATTTCTACAAACATAACTTTTAAATGTAGGTATCTAACAAATTTTGCTGTATCTGAAATATGCGTAAAACCCCTGGGAATATTTCCGTAGTTGAGGATATAAATGGTGAAATTCTCCCAGTCGGTGCCTTTCCCTGTTTATGGGATGCACATGATACTTTCTTAATTTTTGTTTCCTTTTGGTGAAATTGTAATATTTCGTTCTTGCCGAACAAAAGTAACCTTCTTTGCTAGACATTTTGAAGTATACTAGCTGTTAAAAGCGTTTATGCACATCTCCGTTGTGAACGCCTATCAGCGCTTATATTTTTCACTACTATTCTATCATTATTCATCTATCATCTATATCCTATCATCCAAGCTCCGTACTGAACGTACCTTAAAGTCATATGCGCATACCTACGCAGTTCAAAGTTTTCGTAGCTCTCATTTAGCGTTAATCGTACTATTTACCTATGTGAGATACAGTTTCCTCTGTCAGTTTTTGTGGATGAAAATTTGTGAATAACTTCACCTTAACATAGCTTTTAGAAAGACAGAGGGTTTAGAGAGTTTTATCAGAGTCCAAAGATAATAAAAATAAAATAAAATTCCAAGGTCCGTATTTAAAAAAAAAGTTGATGATGGTTTCTGGAAGATTAAACGTCAGACGAGGCAATGACGAAGTATTATCCGTTTCAAAATTAGTTTCCAAATAACTGTCTGAAAACGAAATAATTATGAAATTTCGGGTTTTCGGGATACCTATTTCCGAAATTATTCAGAATTTTACAAATTGCAACACAGCATTTTGATAAGCACTAATCAAATTGCACAACTTTGCCATAATTTAACCGAGCCTGCTGTATAATCTGTGGTATTTATTCCTTTCCTATTTCTATTACGGTTTCTGAGGTTGCAATGATAGGGTCAAGAATGCGGCACCTCGTACCTAATTGAACTACCTATTAGTTTTTGCTGGTTGTAGGTATAGGTACTAAATAAATAGATAAATAAATAATCGTATAATGCCTTATTTCTCTTAGGTACTCTAAATAAACACGAAAGAATCGAAAGACAGTGTGGTATTACACAGTCTAAATAAAGGTTTAAAGTCTTTTAACTGTTCTGTGGTTTTAAAGATTTTTTAATATACCCTAAAAATTTCATTGCAATTAATTAGATACACATTGCGCCATCTTTTGTGTAAAAGGAAAAGGTAGTTTTTCTATTTGTCATTCGCAGAAAGAATACTGGTGGTTTGGGTCGTAAGAGCACAGAACATTAAGATGGTGTGTGTTTGCTGTTATCGGTTGTTAGATAGCGCTGGTCGACTTATTTTATATTATGAATGTCGAATACTTACTAATTGTGTTATGTTATGTTGGTTGTTTGGATGTTGAATAATGTTGAATATTTGATTTTGATTTTTGTGATTTTCCGTTGTACCTGTACTCATTGTGGTAAATCTATGAAGAAATAAATATTGCATTTATTTAAACCCAGGTAATTTGAAAATGAAATTTATTATAATTCATATTTGCTGATAACAGAAAATATGCAGTATCTATAGTTCTCAGTTGTAGGTTGTAGGTTGTATTAAAAGATGGGGCAGCGCATTGCCACTTTGCCACTGCTGCTAACGAGTTGAGGTTAAGGTTATTATGAATTATGACATGACAACAGTTTATTAAATGACATCATTAAATTTAGTGTTATGCGGCATCGTATCATATCTATTTAAAAATGATTTAAAACATGAAACCGTGTAAATACATTTTAATCATTAATGCCAGTTGGTGAAATTATTGATATGAGTGCCTGTAACTAGTGAACCTAAAAACTAATCATGGTTAAGTTTCAAGAAGTCACTGAAACGTCATTGTTTTTCAAGCAAGTGTTATCAGCAGTTTTCTATGGAGTTGCCTCGTTTATGATAACTGTAGTTAACAAAACAGTCCTTACTACATATGGATTTCCTTCGTTCCAAGTTTTGGGTTTAGGCCAGATGATAGCAACCATAGTGGTGTTATTCATTGCAAAGAAATTACGAATTGTACATTTCCCAAGTTTTGAATTAAACACATTTGGAAAGATATTTCCTTTACCTCTTATATATATAGGAAATATGTTTTTTGGACTTGGAGGTACTAAACAGCTAAGTCTTCCTATGTTTACAGCACTAAGAAGATTTTCAATATTAATGACAATGATCCTCGAATTTTATATTCTGGGCATTAAACCTACTTTTAGTGTACAGTTCAGTGTATATACGATGATAATAGGTGCCATTGTTGCAGCCAGTAATGACATAGCTTTTAAGTTACGAGGTTACTTGTTTGTGTTAATAAACAACCTTTTTACCGCGTCAAATGGTGTATATATGAAAAAGAAATTAGATTCGAAAGAATTGGGAAAATATGGTCTTATGTATTACAATTCCCTATTCATGATACTCCCTGCATTATTTTTTGCTTTTTATACTGGAGATTTGGAAGAAGCCTATAATTATAAGTACTGGAACGATATGTTATTTTTGGGTCAGTTTATCTTATCTTGTGTAATGGGATTTATTCTGTCTTATAGTGTTGTATTGTGTACATTGCATAATTCAGCCTTAACTACAACTATTATAGGAACATTAAAGAACATATGTGTGACATATCTCGGAATGGTGATTGGTGGAGATTATATATTTTCGTGGGCTAATTTTGTAGGTATTAATATTAGTGTGGTGGGAAGTTTAATTTACACATATGTTACATTTAAAAAGAAGGAAGCTGTTCCTTATTCACCACTACCAAATACTGAAAAAGTATCTAGAGATGAGAATATTGTATAACAGATAATTTTTCAGAAAAATAATACAGGGTATTTTTAATTTATTTATATGACTTGGTAGGTATTCCTACTTAACAAATATATAATTTTGAAAAAATGTGTACATAAGTAAGTACGTAGGTATAATGTACCAATGTGTGATATTTCTATGTGAATCAAGATGTAAATTGGTCAAATTTGGAGAATGTAAATTTATATATTATGTACTTATACCTAACTATTATGTATTTATTTTCCATTTTACTTTAAATTTGTCAACATAAAACACAAAGTTGAGTAGAATATCTGTTAGAATCTTAATGATGCTACTATGGACATTTATTACCTGTTATATTAAGTACCTATACTATAGAAAATGTTAATTCATCGAATCGTGATATGATATGATATGTTTGTTGATGTCTATGCTTATAGGTACATTCTATATTGTCTTTATAGGTTTTTTATTTTGAAAATTCTTTGCTGGTTTTAGATACATTAAATTGTGTATAAACATTTTGCTGGTAATTAACAGTTCAAGGCTATCTATCAATTTAATGTTAAGAAATTTACTTTTGTTATTACTGGAATTTGGAAAAGATGAAAAAATTGTATAGATATATGAATGATAGTCAATTTATGATAATACAATGAAACAGTAGCGACATGTAATCTTTTCGTGGATGGATTTACATTATAAAAAAGTAGGAAAATCAGATTTGTAACATGAATGATACGAATAGATCGTCTTTGTCAGACTAGATTGTTTTCAAGTCTGTTCTCATTCGTTTATTATAAAATAATGGATTATTATGCTGCCGGCTTTAATATCCAACGTTTCGTGTTTGTGGACTCATTACCAAAATTTAATTTTCATATTAATATATTTTCACATTTTCACCGTAAAATATTTTTTGGAAATACCTATGTATTGTACAGCCCTATATTTTGAAAAATAGTTATACATATGCCTCTAATTAAATACTGCTGAAGTAGAAAATGGAAATTTGCAGAATGACCTCAAATATGTCAAATTACCCATAATTTTTTAGAAATATTTCTGTAATAGGTAATAAACACGTAAGCATCTCGGCTACCTAAAATACATTAAACTTACTAATTATTGAAATATTAACTCAAAAACTTTATGGGAGATCTGTCTATGCCATATTAACTTACTGGTGCAACTTTTTTCATAGATTAAGCCATCATCTCTTGCCATTTCCAAGATTCTCATACTAGCCTTTTTTGGACACGACGTATATTTATGGACATTTTACAATTTTACGTCTCCTGATTTCATTCACACTCACTTCAATTTTCAGTCACACTTAATGAATGGATAATCCCTAGATATATTCCAAGGTATACTAATAGGTTTTTTATAACTCTGAATTGTAATAAGATATGTTAGAATAATTATCTAAAAAACATAATCCTTATAAAAATTAAAAAGGATAAATTTAACCTACCTATTATATTTATTGAGTATTTAAATGTATCGACTATTTTTTTATTTCGTAAACTAAGATGTAATCTAAATAGCTTTCAATTCCTTAAAAATTATGGTTTTGATGTACATAATTAAAAAACAATTGGTATCATTATTCAGATTTTTACTGCATTTCTTTTAAAATTTATGCTCATATTGATAGACAGCTTATTTTAATGTCTCTTATAGAGGATGGTGCTAATACTATTTTTAATGCTAATACATACTTTTTTTAATCTTTAAAAAAATTAAAAAATTGACTTCTATTTTACATTTAAAATTTTTTCGTGTCATATTCTAGAAAAGATATAGAAATGATAATGCTATAACGTCATCAATATTTTTTAAATGGAAAATCCTTTATATTTTGCATAGTAATGTACCCGAGAATGCACCTATTTATAGTAAAATGCCCCATATAATTGAAATTACCTACTCGTCCTGTTTTTATGATTTATTAAAAATGACAAAGGAATCCTATATTGTTGCCCTAATTTAACATTTACGCTTAAAACTATTTGTGTAGCGATAATCATTATTTTTCATAGATCTTTGACTGCGTTAAAATGTTGCAAAACTGACAAAAGCTTTACATAGTGATTTATCTTTCTTTTAATATAAGTAAACTCAAGCTTTTAATAGTAAGAGTGTCAATGAATATTTATGTTCCTAAATATATGCCATACAGATATGTCCTACTTTCTAGAATATGTACCGGTACCATTATCTAGTGAAAAACCTGACTGGTGGTCATTTTAAAATTTATTTTATCCTACAGTTGGGTTGACTGAATTTTGTTACCATAAGCATAAGTTCCATATTAATTAATTAGATTTTCATATATAGTAGAAACTTAATTAAACAAGAGACTAAGTAGTACCATGGTGGTAACTATTGAATTTTATAAGTCATAACAATATTGTCATAACAAGATACAAAAAGGATCGACCCGAATATTTTAAAAATAATATAACACCAAAATAATTGGTTCTTTAGTTTGCGAAATATTTAAAATTAATATCTACGTATTACAAAAGTATATTTATATATATGTATATAATAATTTAATATTTGATATGAAATTTGGCAATGGACTTGTATTATATGCTGGAATTAAATAGAATATAATATGTAAATTAGTCAAAACTGTTTTAGTAGTACACTGTATGACATAGTCAATTGATTCCCTTTGAATTAAGCCCTAATATTGACTACTAATATGTACTTGACCTTAACTGTATTGCTTAACTTTAGTATTTTTCAGAACATATATTTTAAAACTTTAACACAACTAATATTTCTTGAACGTTGCATTTTGATTGAATTTTTTCCGGTTAGGCTTTATGTAACCCTATGGAAAAAAATCTAGTGGAAATATAACTGATGGTCAAAGAGATCATCAAATAACTTTTTTCGAGAAGCCCACTAACATGCTGTTCAGCTGGTTCCATATGCCGATCAAATTCCATACATATAGCACATTCAAATTTCAATTGACGCTCATATATTGAGAATATTATTGTTTTAATACCTAGAAGACGATTTGTATATTCTTATTTCTATCTAAATAATTTACATATTAACAAAATTAAATAAACCGGACACATCACTGTATATTTAGCGTTTCTAAATATTATGGTCTTGAATAAAAATAAATACCTAGATTGTAATATTAAAACCAGAAACATTTTAAATATAGTGGATGATACAGTGTATCGATGTGAAATACAATCATCTTGATTTTTATACTAATTTATTGCAAGAAATGGAGTAATTGTATGACTGATTAGATCCCTACTTGACTTTGTTAGTACTGCCACAGGACTTCAGTTTCTATATTTCTATAGGAAAATACCTATTCAGCACAGTTTTGAATTTTTAGAAGCAATCTAAACAATTTTCAAAGTAGAATGCAGTGAAAAAGATATAAGAAGATAGATCAAAGTAATTAGGTATATACCTATATTTGAAAGTTTTATTTTGTTTTCTGTATTTTTAGTGTTTTCAAAGAAAATTTAAAAAGAGAAGATAAAAGTATCTCCATATTGTTATTCGTATTATAGTTGTATCTCCATAATAAGCAAATGTAAATTTCACCCAAAATTATCGAGAAACATGTAACCTTAGATCTTTTTCTTATTGTGCAAGTCCAATAGAAATGAAGAAATGTTACCTTTTATCTACGATTTTACTACATACATATATATTAGGCCTATTTTATTAAATCATGTTTAAATAATTTTACCAATACTGTGATGTTTATTATCACTAATGAAACTATATACCTACCTACTGTAATTCTTGGACATTATTTCTAGTAGTTCTTATTATTAGATTGTGATAAATTATAACTGGTGCAATAAGATATTTTACTTAATTCAAAATTTCATATAAATAAATTGATACCTACCATTTTAGGAGATTGTTATTGCTAGACATGCAAGTGCAATAGTTAGTAATACGGTTAAACTGATTGCTATGAGGGGCTAAATTTATTTAGATTATTTAAATAAGTCTATGATGTAAACAATAATTGTGACATTCTACTTATAAAATGTTGATAACTAAAAGGAATGATGGAATTCCCTCATAAGCAATGAAGCTTAAAGGCAAATGTAAATATTACAATATACCAAACATTTTTGTATATTGAAACACTTTAATTTGTATTCATATAAAATTGTTCAATTATTAAGTGAGTGGGTATGTTATCAATTACAATATGAGTACCTACACCAAAAACTTCTTTATTGTATTTTAATAAATGTTTAATTTATTTCTGTGATAAAATGTATTTTACTTAAAAATAAAAATTATTGTAACTGGATTGTGATTAGTATTTACTGAATACACCCTAAAAATAAATTAGTTACAACAATAACAATGAAAATGATTTTTGTGATAGTGGTACTTCATCTTATAATACGGGGTAATAATAATAGTAAAATAAATTGTCTCTAAAATACGAATATATGATATACCTATTACATAATATGACTGATATTAATTCTAAGATTTCTTTGATTAGATATTTGACCATATTAATATTTTTACGTTTTATATACATATTTATTTTTCTCAGATAGGTATGTCCTTACTTTGATTTAGTAGGTACAAATTTTGTTAACAGTTTTGTTTCTGGAGACATTTGATGAACTAGGAAATATATACCTACATGAGATTATTATTATTATTTTAGATAGACCCATGAAATCTTATATCAGTGTGTTCGTGAGATAACCCCCTAACTAAAAATTAAGTGATAATATAGGGTGTTCCATAGGGTTAAAAAAAATGTTTAGTCTAACTTTTTGGACCACCATGTAAATTAGTGAATTAGGTAAAAAATTGCACAAGAAAAAAGGAAATGACGTGTGCGATCAATTATTCAATTAAGAGTCTGGCTTGTCGCAGCCCAGTCCCGTTCGACCACTCTTGCTCTGATCTTTTCTTGATCGAGTTTTCAATAGACCTTGTCACATAACTAGGCGGAATTCCGAGTACTGGTTCGGGCCCTGTAAACTGTATACTTGAGCCTCTTTTAGCCAGTGTATCGGCCTCCTCATTTCCTGTTATGTTGTGATGACCCGGTACCCAGCTCAATTTTACTTGGTTGTTCTGTCCCAATTTGGCCAGACCATTAATACACTCTAGGACCGCCTTGGAGGTGATCCTGTATGAGATCAAGGCATGTAAAGTCCCCTGACTCTCTGTACATATCTGAAAAAAAAAAAACACCCCGTGTAATATAATCATTATTCGGTGGTTGCAACATTTAAGTAGATCCCTTGGCTATGTAACTACAAAATATTTATTCTTAATTGACTGTAATTTTCAGAGAGCGGGTTTATTTGTTAAACCTTGTCCCAACCAAAATTTTCATATTTTTTTTAATAACTCGGCAACGCCGCACCAAAAATCGAAAATGGACACATAGTTGAAAAAAGAATTTGCCTGCGATTTCAAAAATATTAAAATATTTTATAGCAATCCAATACAGAAATTCCATGAAATGCCAAAGTTCAGGCAAGTTACTTCTCATAGTAGCACACTTACAAATAAAAATCGTGCTTAGTATGGTGAATTACTCTATGATAGTAGGTATGTATAATAGATGTACCTACAGTACACTTAGTTTTTTTTTAATGGAACGCCCAGTATGTGTTTACACAGATTTGAGTGGAAGGATTTTAAGTTAATCGGTGTAGGGATAGATGGCTCTGTCTAGTAAAAATTAACGTACTGTCAAAAAGAGTGAACCATAAGAATTGGTTTGTGCCTAAGCAAGAAAATCTTCATCACATATCAATCCCCAAATCTATGGATTCGTGTGGCAGGAAGTTATATCCGAATCTAGAAAAATATACAAGGTGTTCTATTAAAAAAACTAGTTTATCTACTATATACCTATCTCTGAACTGTGATAATTGATTGGTGTGCGCTGATATGAGAATAACATTTTCTAAAACTTTATGTTTAAGTATCATTTTTGAGTGAGGCTGAAAACAAGAACTCTTCTGTAAATCTTCCGTAAATGTACTTTGTACTTGTGATTGAATCCTCAAAGTATGTTAGGATCATTTTATTTAAAATTCCCTAATATTACTGTTTTTGATTTTTACTTCTCATACTTTTACATTATATTTTTACATAATATTGTGTTACCATAAAAGATGTGGAAATTTTGTATGAAATGTAGGTGGTAGGTATATCAGAACATTATATTATTTTTAAATTTTTTTTTCAAATGGAACCGTAGCGACAGACTTTGAAAGGACGCAACTTGAGCCTTTTGAATGCTTTTTATTTTTAGAATTGCATCATAAAACACAGTAGAATAATTACTTAGCAGTTTTCCTTCAATCTTCCTAATGGATGCATTCCTAAATAAAATTATTATACTTAGGTGTTACTCATTTTTGATGAAAGTAGACATTATGTTCGAACAAAATATCACAAATTTAACAATTTGCAAGGAAAATTAAAAACGATAACAGTATTTCGAGCATTGACACATCCGATTTAATTTTAAGTTCAAATATCTATCGCACGAAGGTGCGTGCTATATTAGAAAATAGTAAATTTGCCTAGCTATTCATTCTTCAATGATCGATAAGCTTTTAACCTCTTTGTATAGTTTTCGTATTAAATTTCAGATATACTTTGTGTAAAATGCCTTATATCTAAATATGGTATTTTTTTGGAGAATATCGATTTTTTTAAATTTTCTTGTAAACATTTTTTCTTACATCTAGCACGTTTACTATTAACTACCATGACTACGTTATTACGCATCCTCTAAACGTCGAGCGTCGAGTTGTCGATAACTCATACGTGTTAGCTTTGACTATATTACTAACTCAATGGTGTTAGTTATCAAAATTCTGGCACCAATGAGTAGTTATCATACACCGATTTAAACTCAATCCAAGGTCATCCATCACTAGGTGCCATCAGGAGCTGTATTCAGGCTAGAATCTCAGGATAGAACATGAGGGTAAGAAGTTATGGGGATGATGTCCACGTATGGGGTCCGTAGGTGGATGTTGGAGGCCAGTGATGGTGCAAGAATCATATGGGGAGCTGGGGGTTGTGAAGTTAGCTACGGGGATTGTGTCCATCATCAGCAGGTGTCATTCAGAGGGTGGTGCGGGTGAAGGAGGATGGATGTGGGTGTTGTGTGCGCGCGCTGAAGAATAAAGATGGCGTCTAGCAGTTGTTAGGTATTAATGAATAATTAAAAATATTAGTTATAATTAAGAATAAAGTGTGTGCTTCTCGAGTTGATTTCGGGTGGTGATTAATGATATGTAATTAAGATATTAATATGATTGGTGTAATTTAATATTGGAAAAGTATGTAAAAAATAAAGCTGATTGGTGGAATTGATAAAGAATAAATGTAGGTCTTCGGGGAGCTGTAGGGGGATGATGCATTCTGATTTATGTGAAAAAATTGGTCGCTTGATATTTGTGTGTGTGTGCGAGGAATAAATGTTTAGCATAGGCACCTATATCAACTAGTCGAGACAGGCATGAATTACGCATCCGACGAAAAACATATTGCGTAATATTTATCATTATTGAATTTAACTTGACTACCTAGAATAGCGGTTTGAATCGAATGTCAGATTCTAAATACATTAATAAATTAATACATAAATGTCGGCATTGTCCTCTGTCGGCAATGATAAAATACCATGTTTGTTTATATAAATAAATATATAATAATTTCTGTAAATTATGTTCTTTTTTTTCATGCAAGGCTTATATATACTTATGGGAGATAAAAACGTACGTTTTGTTTTTACCAAGATCTACATAGCAATGTAGTATTATTGAAATAACTTATTACATACATAGCGATATATTTTACGTGAATAGTATTTCATAAGGAGTAGGTATTATTATTTGTGTTTCGTTTTGTATGGTTTTATATGACAAAATGTAGCCACCCAGCAAGAAATGTACAATTTGCATTGGTTTAAATGGAAAACAGGAACAAATTGTCTAATTCACGAGGCCTTTCTACCATCATAATTTTTTTAGATAGTTCGATTCCAGGAAGTTCATGAGAGGTTACATGATGAATTATTGTTTTCATTATGAGTCATTTCTCGCTTCCTCATTGATGTTTAGATTTCCGGTATCATAATTTCTTAATTAGTTGATGTCCAGGAATTTTATATGAGTCGGCATTGGTACAAAGGAAATTTTGTTGATATAATAAAATATGTTTATGTTATTAATTTAAAACTGTTAGACACCGTTTCCTTTCTCACGGATACCGACAAGATGCTCTCACGTGATTGGTCAATTCCGGTAGCCTGATCATTAACGTTGACTCTAGGAATCCGAGGCTATAAAAGGAAGAACTGACATTAAAATCTCATTAGCTGTCTTTGCTCTCGTAGTAAACGTAGCATCTATTTCTCGTGTGTGTCTCGTGATCACAGTGTGTATCTATTTTAATTTGAAATAATGTCGCTCTCCGAGACCGTTTCTAAAATTAGTTCGGATATCATTGCTCTAACCAAAAAATCTTTAACGTTATTAAAAACAGATGGTGAATGTGATAAACATATAAAAATAATTAATAAAAATATTAAATTATTAAACCGGGCAATAAAAAATAAAATTCATACTAATAATAAAAGTGAAAATATATTCCGTTTGGAGAATAATTTGGCAATATTAAAATATTATCGCGAACAATTAAAATAATTAAAATTATTAAATAAAGTATCTGGTGGTTCCTTAAAGCCAATCAAACGCAAACATCTAGTTTGGCAAGACTTGGGTACGTTCCGGGGTGATATTGAATATTCATTTTAAAGACCCGAAAATATTTCATGAAAAATCGTTTAGAAACTTCTCCATTAAAGTTAAGAAAAGTTTACAGAAAACATTAATTAAAGTAAACGTTATTTCCGAGGGTAATTTTATGAAACCTCAAGACAGGCAAGTTGATATAAAACCGTTTGCTACTAAAAATAAAGAGATCGATTTAAATACAAATTTAAAAAAGTGGTGGAAAGAAAATGTAGTGGAGCAGATATTACAAAATCTTGAAGATTTCGAACAAAAAGATTCGGGTTGGACATTGTTGGAAATTATAGGTATTCGAGTAAACATAAATAATTATTCGCCTATAACTGTCGGTCTGTCAACTTACACTGATATGCCAAAATTTATTAAAGCCAAAAGATGTGTTGTTAACGTTAAAAATAATGACGAATATTGTTTTCTATGGGCAATAGTGAGTTGTTTATATCCTGTTCAGAAAAATAGTGATAGAATTTATTCATATCCTCACTTTAGCGATGTTTTAAAATTTGATTGCGGAATAGAGTATCCATTAAAACTAAAAAGTATTAAAAAATTTGAACATTTAAATGAAATTTCCATAAATGTGTACACAGTTGATAAAAAAGAAGTTCTTCCGGTATGTTTAAGTAAAAGTAAATACGAACGTGTCGTGAACCTTTTAATGGTGCCTACGAATTTCAACGCGGAAGGTAACGGTGATACGCCTATGGATACCGATACACAACAACTGTACCACTTCGCTTGGATAAAAGATATGTCACGTTTATTATCAAAACAGTTATCATCTTATGGACATAAAAATTTTATTTGCAATCGTTGTCTTAATCATTTCGGTAAACAGGAACTTTTAGATAAACATGCTACATATTGTAATTCGGAAACAAATACGTGTAAAATTGAGTTACCGGGTGAGGACGAAAAGTGATTGAAATTTAAAAATTACCGATTTAAGGAACGCGTACCATTCGCCGTTTATGCTGATTTCGAATGTATTTTGGAAGACTGTCAGGATGAAAATAAGCTAAATTTAAATACTCAAAATTTACAGAAACATATTGCTTTTAGTGTGGCATTTTATTTGAAATGTTCGTATAATGATACACTCTCGCGTTTTAAACTATATCGGGGTAAAGATTGTGTCGAATGGTTTGTACGCGAACTTGAACATATTTCCGACGAAGTTAACCAAATTCTCGCGCAACCTAAATCTATGGAACCTTTCATTGTTCAACAGAAATATGAATTTGAACACGCGCCAGTTTGTCATATATGTGAGAAGGCATTTTCCGAGACGGACATTAAGGTGGCGGACCATGATCATTTAACCGGGTATTATAGAGGGGCCGCGCATCTAAATTGTAACATAAATTATACGGATAGTCACGTGATTCCGGTTGTTTTTCACTGTTTGAGCGGGTACGACGAGCACATAGTACTGCGTAATTTAGCTACGTTATTCGAAGCCAAAATTTCATTGTTACCGATAAATAAGGAAAAATACATTTCCTTCACCAAGCAAGTTAAAGGCACCAAAATTAAACTACGATTTATTGATTCGTTTCGATTCATGACAGATAAAATCGAGAAATTGGCCTCATATCTCGACGATAGTCAGAAACGAATCACTAAATCTCAATGCACTAACGATGAGGAATTTCATTTATTGACAAGGAAAGGTGTTTTCCCTTACGACTATCTAAATTCTTGGGACAAACTAAACGACACTACTCTACCGACTAAAGACGACTTTTACAGTAAATTGACCGACGAACACATTTCTGATGAGGACTATGCGCGCGCCTGTCAAGTTTGAAATAAATTTAACATTGAAACACTCGGTCAATATTCGGACTTGTATTTGAAAACGAACGTTTTACTTTTGGCAGATATTTTCGAAAGTTTTCGTGAAAATTGCATAAATACATACGGTTTAGATCCCCTCCACTATTACACGTCACCGGGTTTGGCTTTCGATGCTATGTTAAGTTAACAAACCAGTCTTTAGAACTTCTCACAGATATCGACAAAATTCTACTGATTGAAAAAGGTATCAGAGGCGGAGTGGCACAAGTGTCTAATCGGTATTCAAAGGCTAATAACAAGTACATGGGTGAGGCATACAATCCCGACGAAAGAGATCAATATATTATATATTTTGACGTAAACAACTTGTACGGGACTGCTATGTCTTTTCACCTACCCACACATGGTTTCGAATGGGTACCTCCAGAACAATTTTACCATTTAGATGTTCAAAATATCCCGGATGACTCAGATATAGGTTTTATATTTGAACTTGACATTTGTTATCCCACCGAACTGCATACTTTACATAGGGATCTTCCGATATGTCCAGAACAGATGGTTCCTCCCGGCGGTAAACATTCAAAATTAATGACTACTTTATTCCCGAAATCAAATTACGTTATTCACTATAGAAATTTGAAAAAGTGTTTGGAAAGGGGGCTCAAAATTACCGCGGTTCACAAAATTTTAAAATTCAATCAATCTGCCTGGTTGAAAAAATACATTGACTTAAACACAAATTTACGACAATTGGCTACTAACGAATTTGAGAAAAACTTTTACAAACTAATGAACAACGCTGTGTACGGTAAGACATTGGAGAATGTACGCAAACATAAATACATCATACTTTCGACATCTTGGACAGGCAGATTTGGCGCTAGAGCTCTTATAGCTAAACCCAATTTTCACAGTTTAATTATTTTCGATGAGGACATGGTAATCATCGAAATGGACCGATTAAAAATTAAATTCAATAAACCCATTTATGTTGGCTTTTCTATACTGGACCTTTCGAAAAATATTCTTTACGACTTTCATTATGATTACATTAAAAGTCAGCTAGGTGAAAATGCTAAGTTACTTTATACTGACACTGACAGTTTAATATACCAGATCTCCGATATTGATATTTATGAATTCATGAAAAAGGATATCTATCTGTTCGACACTTCGGACTATCCTGAAGATAATATCTATGGTATGCCTCGCGTAAACAAAAAGGTTTTAGGTCTTATGAAAGATGAAAATAATGGTAAAATTGTTACGGAATTCGTAGGCCTACGAGCAAAGATGTACACGTATAAAGTCGACAGTAAACCGGATACTAAACGCGTCAAAGGTTTAACTCGGTCTGCAGTGAAACAGATAACTTTTAATGATTTTAAAAACTGCTTATTCAATCAAAATACGTTAACTAAAGAACAGCGCCTTATAAGATCTAAAAAACACTATTTATACCATCAAGCAGAATAAGTTAGCCTTGAGTCCGTACGATGATAAGCGAATAATTAATTATGTAAACACAGACACCAAGCCGTGGGGATACAATTTCCAACAAGTTTCAACTAGTCAGATGATGTGATCATCTAGTTCAGAATAAATAACAGTTCAATATCTGCTTGACTTCATTCTCTTTTCGGTCATAGAATCGGTAAAATGTGCTC
Organism: Pogonocherus hispidulus; assembly: GCA_963924545.1. Taxonomy (NCBI): domain Eukaryota; kingdom Metazoa; phylum Arthropoda; class Insecta; order Coleoptera; family Cerambycidae; genus Pogonocherus; species Pogonocherus hispidulus. Next base: position 44,879,997 of record OZ004692.1, on the reverse strand, counting down.
TCTTGAACGAAAATTGAATTATAAGCTTCTAAACGGTACTCAAGGAATATATGTAGATTTCCTAATAAAAGCAATCGATGCCAATGATTATCCGTTAATAAACAAAATTTTGGAAAAAATTGTTATACCTAATAAAATCATATACTGGTTGGCTTTAAGGAATAAACACAATTTCGAACTGATGAAACAAATTTTTAATAAAAAACTTCAATGTGACATATTTATCGAACAGTTGCAAGATATTTTTCAAAAGGAATATGTTTTCAACCTTAGTCTGGACATGTTGAGTCAATATATTAAAGATCATTTTCCGCTAATAAACTCTTATTATAAACATTTTCTAGAAAAATTACTTGTAAATGGGGAAGATCCCTCTTTAATAGATCGCTATACAAAGTGGTTTCCGGGTAATAATATTTTTATTAATTATCATGATATTTATTGGTCAATGGAGAAAGCAGTTTGTGAGGCTATTTATTTTACTCAGAATGAGTTTCTAGAAATCTTGTATAGAGTAATGAATCGGAACAATTTGTCATTCAAATTAGATATAAAATTAAACGAGACGCATAGGCAGTTAGTTAATTGGATAGATGATAATATATCCAAAGGTCAATCTGGTCTACGAGTTGGTTGGACAGAGGGTCCAGACAGCGGCAAATGGCCTAGCACCACTCTCGAAAACTATCGTAAAACATTAGAAATTCTAAATAGACATTTTTTGTAAAATATATATATGTATATAATTATTGTAATATTAAATATATTATTATTAATAAAATTAATTAAACTTAATTATGTGTTTTTATTTTCTTTTCCCACATCCCACTAAAAAAATAAAATAAAATATATCAGTGCTTAAAATTATTGTGTGTTTAATATATTGGTAATTTATAATTATTCAGCTCTAGACTGAAATACTGTTATCAAAAAATAATAAAGATATATGATATTACTCAGACACAACTAGTGATTAATGTTACCAGTGTTACCAATATTAAAAAAATGACAGATGACATTATAGTGAATCAGTGTACGAATCAGGGCTGCCAACACATTACTAAATTAATGTAATGGTAGCGCCCATCTCTGTCAATGTTAATAGAACAGAGTGTTCATTGAGTGTTATTTTTTAAATTTTATTGTTTTTTTTTAATATTTTATTAAAAAATTATATACAATATATAATAAAATTTTATTATAAAATATATATATACATATATACAATTTATCTCATTTCATCATCATCATCGTTGGTTCTTGATTTCTGAGCTATCAGAAATTGTTCATAAAGATTCCTATCTGTAACAATGAGAGACAAATCCATATAATTACTGTTATTAATGTAAAAATTAAATAAAATTACCTCTTTTTATATTGATAATAGGGATCAGGGATGGGAGCTCTTCTTTATTGATATTTAGTTCATCCCAAACCCATTGGGGAACCGTGCACATTTTGCAAGTACACAGTTCCCCTCTTTTAAGTTCTTCTAGAGTTATAATTCTATGCATCTTTGCAGTCAGAATATCAAATAACAAGTGACTGGAACTAAACAGTTCCGAAGCTCTCATCGCGCACACAACACCCCACTACCCACCTCTCTCCCACCTCGCAACCATGAAATGAAACGCTCGTATTCAGCATAACTTCGTTTATTGAATATAAGAAAAAATAAACATACATTTAAAACTTATCTCTATTGATAAAGAACCATTTATATATGCAAATTTTTAGTAGTCCACCTGATTTGTTGCTTAATATTTTTATTAAACAGCTTGTACACGTACTGTGTAGGAGGGCAGACAATCTTGTGTGCGCAAGACTTCTCATCAATATTGATAATAGAAACTTCTTTACATGTGAAATTTAGTTCTCTTTTGTACTGGAAACCCTGAATGTCTATTATGTACATACTGATTATTGAAATTAGAATGGCCGAACGATACTAGTTAGAGCATTATAGTAAATGATGCGGTCGTGAATTATAATACAATAGGCTGCAGTATCTTTTGGAATAGATTTATTAGTACTAAATTCCAATCTAATGTCAACTACTCCGGATTTCACAACCTCATTCTGAAAAGAGCAGTCGACTACTACTAGGGGCACGTTCGTTTTGAAATTATAAGGGGAAATCAAGGGCTCACTTAATTTCTGATAATAAGATTCTTGAAATTGAACGTACATATCATACAGGTTGGCATAAAAATTCTTATCAAAATTAAAATTTAGGTTATCGTAGGGATACGTCTCGGAATTTAGAAAAACTCTGAAATTAGTCAGATTACAGTGATCGAATTCGCTCATGCGTTTGGATGCTTTATTTTTACGGTCCACGTGGAATCCGAAAATAATAAATCGTGGTTTCTCTAGTTGTGACGAGGTCTTAATAGTCCACGCATGCGTTTGAGTTTCGGGTAACAAGGGAAACTAGTGTAGTTCCCAGCTCCTAAACGGTACTGCTAATTCTATATTTTCCAAGTATTTCATTAATTTTAGACGCTCGACATCGGCTACAGTTACATGCGGTACCCTCCATTGTACCGACTCCAGTTCTACTTTAACCACTTCATTATCAGCTGCGTTATTTACAATAGCGTTTAAATCAGTACTACTTCGAATAAGAAGCAATTCTTGACGTAAATTTACTACTATTTTTTGAAAGTCCTCAGCGAACCCCAAACAAATTTTCAAAGGTATGTACACGTCAAAGTAACCATTTTGATTAACCATATGTTCATCAGTCCAACCAGCATTCTCCAAGCGGGTAACCTCATTTTTATTAAAGGACACATATCCCTTCATAAGAGTAGTGAGTCCAGGATTTCTAGATCTGTCCACTGTTATACCATTCATTTCGTATCGTATCTCGTCGAACAAAAGCAAAACACCTATTTTATCGAAGACAGCCGTCTCCGACACTGTACCATCAGCTTTACATAATCGACCTCGAATATATAATGTACTGAAATAAGGCGCCGTATACGCGTTCTGCTGTTGAATAGGGATCCTAATTTCATCGTTATTTCCTAAATTTGATGCTGCATACTGGTTGTGAGTATGTTTCTCGAAATTGACTATGGATATATCTGACTGAGGCTTCTCCAACACGTTCAAAATATCATTAGAATTCATTACTACTACGAAGTTGACTGCTATGCAATTTATAACCGAGATTCAAGAGAAATTTACGATTTTGCACTGTTAACGGTTTGAAGGTTACAGATGAACTGAGGGGATGACGGACTCCTGCACACTTTATATACTTTTTGTTAAATCTAAGAACCATTTCTCTTCAGGTGTAGTCTTATCGTCACGACTTCTCCACGGAAATTGACCAGATCACCGTCCTGATCCACTATTTTAACTGTTAGACTATCTATGCTACGCTTGTTGACAGGCAAATAAATCACGTTAGCAGGAGATTCCACTATTTTATAGCCCGGAGACACAGTCGGGAAAAATTCATGAATTATGTGAACCTGTCACAAGATTACACTCGATACATATGGAGTTTACTTTTTGAATTCTAGCGGGAGAGTCTGATATGTGACGCGCTAGAGGTTTCAGTTCTCGACTTGTAAATCCCAACAAGCTGCCGATACTATCGGGTGGACTGAAATTAATCCGTTTATCTGATTTAATCTCACACTTTAAAGTGTTTTTATTGGATCTTATGGAGACGTATGTGTAATTAATGTGAGAGGCAAGAAAATAGTCTTTTATATATTTATTTATATCTTCAATTTCATATGAACCTTCTGGAATCTCTATAAATTTATCATCGTCATCATAATAAAATCGATTATTAGAAGAGTCAATGTTAGGTATGGAATTGTAAGCATCGAAATTTATCAGACCAAGCGAGTAATCAGCTGACGGTTCAAGATCAATGGGTGGGCAGAAATGCGCGTTTAGAACAGATGATCGTTCAGACAAAGTGAATGTATACGACATGTTTACTTTACACAATCAGTTCGCGGAATGAACGTAACTAACTGCGTGCAGTCTGATTATATAGGAATTTTAAACACAGATGACCACAATTTACCGTATCAAAAGTCTGATATTGAGTATAATTGTACTTAATAGAACAATTTAAATACTTTAGTTCTGTAGGGGGTCTTCAATTACCGAAACTGTCATAATAGATGGCATTCGAGCCTTTTTTACAATAAGCTGTCCAATGAGTTTCACTACCAGAGTCACTGTCCATGTTCATGATTCCGCATTCGTTTTTATGTACACGTTTAGGTAGACGATCGCGCATAAAAATTCCCCGGAAATTAGGTATTTTCAATACATCAACAGCATATTTATGTAGATCTTGATCGGTGAGTGCTCGATTCGGTAAATTCACTGTTAGTAATTTTTTGCTTTTATTATGTTGATTGTGGTTGCGTAAATAGAGTCCGAGTCCCTTTCTGTACGGACGTAGGTAGAGTCCTTTACCGAGCGCTATGGATTCCATAGTTTGATTATGACGTTGGGATCCTTTAAGTTGCGTGGCGGCAGCTCTAGAATCGTTAACTGCCCTCGCGATACCTGCAGCTCCTCCGGTCAGAGCACCGAGCGCGCTAAGTCCCGCGAATATCGGTATTAGAGGAAGGATGCCTCCTGTATTCGGAATGGGTATAATGCGAGCTTTGGGAGGTGAAATGGATTTTTTATCACGCTTCACCCGATCCGTAACACGAACGGCTCTTTTGATGGCCTCGTCGACGGTAGGAGCACTCTTGACCACTTTACGAATTTTACTGGATATTTTACGGAACGTTAACGATCCACCCTTCTTTTTACTCTTTCTATTGGTGCTCTTATTTGATCTTGAGCATCCCAAACCCAATTTAACTTTAGCCTTCATAATGCCAGCTACACCGGCTGCAGCAGCCCTCTCAGCCAATGAGGAATCCTTCGCGAATACTCGTTGAAGAGCTTTGTGAGCCAATTCGTTATCTGCCACGTGTCTTGAAGTTGCGTCTAGTACTTTAGTATATTTGATATCGTGATTTTTGTAAGCTTCGTCTAAAGCATTAATTCCACGATCACCTCTGGCTAATCTCTTGGATAATTTTGTACCCGGTCCACAGAAATGATAACCTGGTATATGAGCTTCAAACGGTAACTTACTAATCAGAGAGTTTAGAGCCATGTTACCCCTACGGTGCCCTGAAGACGACTGAAGGGTGTAATCTTCGAGAGGTCTATTTATAGGTGATTATCCGGGATACCTGAGACATCAGATATATCCGGTGCAACCGCTCGAACCGGTATCCGAGAACCGGTCAAACCGCTCAAACCGGTATCACAGAACCGCTCGAAAATCGGTCGAACCGCTCAAACCGGTATCACAGAACCGCTCGAAAACCGGTCGAACCGCTCAAACGGGTATCGCAGAACCGCTCGAAAACTGCTTTAAACCGCTTTTTAAACCGCTCTAACCGGTTTGAGCGGTTTAAAAATCGGTTTAAAGCGGTTTTCGAGCGGTTTTTCGTAAGCGGTTTTAGCGGTTCTCAGATACCGGTTTGACCGGTTTTAAAAAACCGCAATGTATCCACCAAGCGTATCCACCAAACGGATCCACCAAACGTATTCATAAATGTGTACCAGTTCCATTAAACTGATTGAGAGGTATAAATACAGCACATCTATCCGTCTCTGTTACAGTATCAAGATGAGGTTTGTAAGAGCAGGAGAGGGTTTGAAAATTGAAAATATTGATTTCCATGACGCTAGTGCTAAAGTAGAACATCGTCACGGCTCATTATTACCAACCACTATAAGATGTATTATTTGTGGTCCCTCGAACTGGGAACACAAATCGTCCCACGAACAAAACAAACATAATGATAGGCCTGCTGACTCATCCTAATGGTTTACGTTTCATGAATGTTTATGTATATTCAAAGTCTTTGTACCAGCCGAAATACGAGTATCTGAGAAAGGTGCTTGACTCACTCGTGGGATACTATCAATTCAAGGATAAGCGATAAAGTAATACCGCCTGCCAACGCTAAAACAAATTCAGTATTTATTTTCGATGATGTGGCTTGCGATAACCAGAGCCCGATACGTGAATACTTCAGCATGGGAAGACATAAACAAGTTGATAGTTTCTATCTCTGTCAGACTTACAGTCACATTCCTAAGCATTTAATCAGAGATAACGCTAACCTATTGATTTTATTCAAGCAAGATGACATGAATCTCAGACATGTTTATTCAGATCACGTCAACACCGATATGGATTTTAATACATTCAAGTTCATGTGCTCTCAGTGCTGGAAAGACAGATATGGGTTCTTAGTGAAAGACAAGGACAGTGATATTACGGACGGCCGTTATAGAAAGGGGTTCGATGAACCTGTGAATTGAACAGTTACCTGTCAGTTGTCAATTAGCCGTTTGTGCTTAACGTCCGCAAAAATACACCTCTAGTTTTTTGCTATGAACGCTGATAGTAAAACCACTAGTAAAATTATCGAGGCTCGAAAAGCCATCAAACGCAAGTTGGAGGCTCTTAAGCGGAAAGATCTGTTTATAGAAAAGTCCTTTGCACCTATTACGACACCTCTGCGTTCGATAGCTAAACGTATTAATAGAAAAGTAAATGATCACTATGATGATGATGAGTATTTCGTTGATAAAAAGAGAAATGTAAAATTTGAGCGAAAAATCAAACCAAAAGAGGAGCTCGGGGTGATTAAACAGGGTGAAAACGATACTTTCTCCAATAATGACTATGATGACGATAATTATGACAATGATTCTAATATTAGTGAGAGGCCTGATGATGCTGATGCTTATTTATCTAAATTTAGCGAATTACCTAAAACATATATCGAGGGGTAGTTGTATCATGTATCGAGGGATTGATACATGACACTAAAAACAAATATAATTTAAAATATGGATACCATTCTTCGAGGTCCTCGAGTTAAATATTCTCATGGGAACGTGGGTCGCGGTATGATGATGCAAGTCAATAATAATGCAAGTCAATAATAATGCTATCGATTACATGTTCTGGTATGATCCAAACGAACTTGTTGATCGGTTTAGGCTTTTAATAGCTTCTCAGAATGCAGGAAATACAAATCATACGAATGAGATTAACTGTATTATAGAGGAACTCATCGAGGCTAAAATAATCGAACTACGTGATTAATTGTTTAGTCTAGATACGTCCGATATGTGGGGAATTTCTCAATCCAATTTAACGGTAATAATTTGATAATAAATGATAATGAGTACAAGGGTACCACCGGTCTCTATGAATTATTATTTAAAAAATATTCTCGCAATTATAATGAAGATGATAAAAAGAATTATATTGATATAGTAAAAAGTACCAGTGCTCATAAGAAAATGTACAATCCAGATAATCAAGTTTCCGGTAATAGGAGCTGGAAATATAAATATATAATTAAACATATTGCTCGAGGTCCTCGAGTTAAATATTCTCATGGGAACGTGGGTCGCGGTATGATGATGCAAGTCAATAATAATGCTATCGATTACATGTTCTGGGATGATCCAAACAAACTTGTTGATCGGCTTAGGCTTTTAATAGCTTCTCAGAATGCAGGAAATACAAATCATACGAATGAGATTAACAGTATTATAGAGGAACTCATCGAGGCTAAAATAATCGAACCACGTGATTAATTGTTTAGTCTAGATACGTCCGATTAAGTGTAAACATGTCTGCTATAAAGAAAGATATCGTGAATGAACTTCACAAATCAGCTCGTATTAATTTCAATAGAGGAAAAGTTGTCATTAGGGCTTTAGATGAATTATTTCAAGCTGATTTAGTAGAAATGATTCCATACGCTAGTTTAAATAAAAATTATCGATATATTCTAGTGGTGATTGATACCTTCTCAAAGTACGTGTGGGCGGAGCCTCTTAAGGATAAATCAGGGGAGACGGTTACGAGTGCTATGGAAAGGATTCTAAATAAAGATTGACGTATCCCTGTACACTTACAAACTGATATGGGACGTGAATTTTACAACCTCAAATTTCAACAATTAATGAAAAAATATAATATTAATCACTACTCTGCATATAGCATTAAAAAATGCTCGATTGCTGAGCGTGTAAATAGAACATTAAAGAATATGTTATACAAGCAGTTCAGTCTTAACGGTATTTTTCGATGGCATGATTTACTGCAAAATATTGTGGAAAAATATAATAATCGTAAACATCGTACTATAGGTATGAAATCTATAAATGTAAAGAAGAGTAATGAAAAGAGAATGTTAAAAGCCTCATACAGCTATCCTACTGTTTCTTTCTCACACATGACTAAATTTAGAATAGAAGATCGAGTTCGCATTAGTAAATACAGAGGTGTATTTGATAAGGGCTATACTCCTAATTGGTCTAATGAAATATTCACCATATCTAAAGTCAAATATACAGACCCTCTCACATACTTACTGAAAGATGCTCAAGGTCAAGACATAAAAGGTGGCTTCTACACTGAAGAGCTGCAGAAAGTCAAACATCCAGATGTATATCTCGTGGAAAAGGTGTTGAGAAGTACGGGGGACAAGGTTTTCGTAAAATGGCTTGGATTTGACAGTTCTCACAACAGTTGGATTGCTAAAAGTCATATTGCTCAATATATTTTATAAGTACTACTAGAAATGGGAGAAAATCGCTATCGCGATTTTCGTTCCCATTTCTAGCCCTACCGGGGGTCTAGGCCTGCGGCCTGGGATCACCCTTCGGGTGACAAATGCATCTAAACTAATATTATTTTCAAGAAAATACATATTAAAGAAATTTTGTATCTGAAATAATGATGTAATTATACTAAACGATTTTTCGTAATATTTTGATGAATTGTAAGGGTACTTTATTCTTGATGGTAAAACATATTTTTTTAAGTACTGAAAGTAGAATTTGTTTTTAAGTAAACATTATTGTCAATTTTATCAATGGGACCAAAAATATTGTAGATATTTACTTTTGTAAGCTAAAATCAAGAATTTAACAGACTGCCAAAATGAACGAATTAATTCCAAACTTTACGTGCAAAAAGAATAAAAGCTATGGATAATGGAACAGAATAACTAAATACGAATACTAATAAATAATTGGAATTAAAAAGTAAAAAAAAAATTGCCTGCAGCGAGACTCGAACTCGCAAAATAAGCGTTTTGAATTCTACTACTTTCCCGTTGCGCTACCACGCCTGTTGTCAAATGTTTACCTTGAAAGGTTTAAGTATGTAAACTGTACGTGTCAACCTGAAAAAATAATTTTTACCGATTTTCTCATTGGAAAAGCATTTCGCTTCAGTATTTTGGTAATCAGAAATGTTTGGCAGTCAGTACTATTCGTTCCGTTAGCAATATTTCTCGTAGGAAAATAACCTATCTGAAGTTTAATTAATTTGACAGTTTTCGTGGGAGGTGCTTGTCTCGTTAGTGTAATCTCACATGGGCATATAAAATGAGATAGAAGTTGAGACGGATGCGACTCGAGATTTTCGAAGACGAAATAGACGTAAAAGGAGTGGACGTACGGTCTCGAAAAAAAATCTCAAAGGATTAGAGAAAGGACGGAACTTTCGCGTAAAGCGGGTCTCGAGGCCGTAAAATTAGAAAATGGGTCTAGGGAGCCCCCCAAAAAGTCGGTATTTCGGCGGGCGTGACGGGACCATTAGGCGCGAGGACAAACGCCGGTGCTAGCCGCATCTCTCTCGCCGAACAGCGATCGACGAAAATTTTGCAGAGGTTTTTTGAAAAGGCGTTTAAATTGGGAAAACGTGTAGGAAACGGGACGAAAATACCCCTACGCATTGGAGAAAGGCCGGGGGCGTCCTCCGATGGTCCACGGAGATCGTTCCGAGGTTGCCCCACGGAGGAGATAGCTTTGAAACTTTGCGGATTCGGCAATCGACGCGTTTTAATATATATGGATTATGTATTATACTTATTATTATTATTATTATTAATATATCACTGTAATTATTTTGTTAAATAAAAATATTATATATCTGAAATTTGTTTTTTTAATTATTTTTTATATTAATTAATTGGGAATAAGGGTAAAGAAATAAAGAAGATTTTTTTAATAATTATTTTATTTTATCATATCATATACAAAACATATTGGTTTATAAGAAGAGGTTATCTTTCTGAAATTAAATTACATTTATGTATAAGTATGGGTTCCAATATTGAATTAAAATTTAATATTTTACACTTAAACCGAGCTCGATCTACAGCATCCTGCATCCAGCAACTTCCATTTCTAGCAGTTCGGTGAGCATAAGTCCAATGGTTTATATAATGAACTCTAACCTGTTCGTTGAAACTAACTTTTTTTCTGCAAGCATGAACTGGATTCATCACAGATGTTAACATTCTGTATTTTTCTTAATACTTCAATGTACTGAAGATCTTGCTTCAACTTTTGTATATTTAAAATTAATTTATTTAACCTCTTCATATAACATGTGGTAGAGTCCATAATATTATTCACTCTAAGAATTCTAGATTAGTAGTGGTTCCTACAGCGCCCTTGCTAACCAGATATATCGGTTTCTCCAGAAGAATCTTCTTTATTTCCAAAATATCATCCTCGGAAATTATTCTTATATATCTTTCAGGTAATTTTACTTTACCCTCATCCAGTGTAACTAATACTCTTGGGCCAAACTGGCTTTGACAAATTTCAATATCTTCAATTTTATACTTTTTATCTACTTCCATATAGTAGATTTTAATAAATGGTTTTACAAAAGCTTCTTTATTGATTTTATTAAATGCCATTTTTTACTTGATGTTAACTCTTCGAAGTGTAGAAGTGGAATGATTACCAGACAGACCGATCTATTATTTTATAACGTCTGGAACAGCTTACTATGCTCAAATTACTTTCTCACACATTTAGCAGCGTACGTGACTACATCACTGTTTATTCGCAGAAATCAAAAATGTTTATCTAAAGAAATGTGCAATATGCTTTAAAATAATATGAGTAATCATTGGCAGAAATTAGTATATTTATTTATATAAATAAACATGGTATTTTATCATTGCCGACAGAGGACAATGCCGACATTTATGTATTAATTTATTAATGTATTTAGAATCTGACATTCGATTCAAACCGCTATTCTAGGTACTCAAGTTAAATTCAATAATGATAAATATTACGCAATATGTTTTTCGTCGGATGCGTAATTCATGCCTGTCTCGACTAGTTGATATAGGTGCCTATGCTAAACATTTATTCCTCGCACACACACACAAATATCAAGCGACCAATTTTTTCACATAAATCAGAATGCATCATCCCCCTACAGCTCCCCGAAGACCTACATTTATTCTTTATCAATTCCACCAATCAGCTTTATTTTTTACATACTTTTCCAATATTAAATTACACCAATCATATTAATATCTTAATTACATATCATTAATCACCACCCGAAATCAACTCGAGAAGCACACACTTTATTCTTAATTATAACTAATATTTTTAATTATTCATTAATACCTAACAACTGCTAGACGCCATCTTTATTCTTCAGCGCGCGCACACAACACCCACATCCATCCTCCTTCACCCGCACCACCCTCTGAATGACACCTGCTGATGATTGACACAATCCCCGTAGCTAACTTCACAACCCCCAGCTCCCCATATGATTCTTGCACCACCATTGGCCTCCAACATCCACCCACGGACCCCATACGTGGACATCATCCCCATAACTTCTTACCCTCATGTTCTATCCTGAGATTCTAGCCTGAATATAGCTCCTGATGGCACCTAGTGATGGATGACCCTGGATTGAGTTTAAATCGGTGTATGATAACTACTCCAATGATGTACTTATATGTAAAAATGTCGATTGAATTATACAAATGAAGATTTTTTAAATTTGCCTATTATCATTTTGGTTTAGAATTGTAGCTAAACAAAAACGGTGAAATCGGAATTAAAATTCTTAAGTTAGAACTTAAGAATAAAAAAATGCTACCATTTAAACAAAATTTAAGAAAAACGAATTTTATACAAATGGGCATTCTAAAATACCTCCATTTAACTTTTTCATTTTCAGCTTTCGGCTAGAATTACCTAACCTTTTTAATGTATTGTGGCTAGGTGGCGCTTTATCGAAATACTGCTCTATAAAAAGTCGAAAAGTTTTTTGAGATGAGACTGATGATATAAGGCTGATAAGTGATAATTAATAATTATTTTGTATGACTTTTGTAATTGTTAATTTCAGAGCGTACCAGGACATTAATGGTACCTAACCTCTATATAGAATCCTATAACCTTAAAGCTCTAAATGCATAAACAAATTTAAATTCGTTTATCTTCAGGAAATAAACATTTTAAGTATGTATAGGGTAATTTAATACACAGTCTACCTTAAATTTACGAGATACCTAAGGTTACAGAATGAGAGGTTAAGTCGAGCTCAAGATAAAAAAGATCTTTTCTTATTATGTCAAAAATAGTAAATAATATAAAATTATGATGCAGCTTGCTGACAAGTTATGATGTATAAAATCTTTCATATTTTGGCTTGATCCTATGTACCGGGTTTTCCAACGAAGTGACTTACCCCCTAAATCTTTTTTATTTTTGGTGTTAAAAGAAAAAGTTTTATACAAAAGTTTTATAATTTTTTATGAGCTTTCCAGATAATATGTAGTTGAACAGCCAAAATGGGTGCAGCTTAAAGAAATATGAGTCTAGGTTCAATTTTTTTAAATGGAATACCCTGTATATTTTTTGATTATTACATTCGGGTTATACTTACGGGTTTTTCTGATTTCAAAAATATATATATGTGCTATAATCGCTGCAATCGGTTGTCATTTTATGGAACTTTTTTATAACACGTTTTGCAAGCTATTACTCCTATTTGAGGTGTTGTTTCTATCCAAGGCTAATGTGTCTAAGAACAATGTCTAAGGTAGCTGCAGCTTCTGTGTTATAAAAAAAGCTCCATAAAATGACAACCATTGCAGCGATTATAGCACACATATATATTTTTGAAATCAGAAAAACCCGTAGAATGCAATAATCAAAAAATATATAGGGTATTTCATTTAAAAAAATTGAACCTAGGCTCATATTTCTTTAAGCTGCACTCATTTTAGCTGTTCAACTACATATTTGGAAAGCTTGTAAAAAATTATAAAACTTTTGTATAAAACTTTTTTTCTTAGCACCAAAAATAAAAAATATGTAGGGGGTGAGTCATTTCATTGGAAAACCCGGTACTTATTTAGTGGTGACAGAGTTGCGTGGTGGAAGTATAACTTCTGTTTAAAGAAAAAAATGGTACGGCACTGTTCAAAATGACAAAAACCAATTCACCTCATTAAAAGAAAATATCTAATTTTATAAATATATTGTAATCGTTTAGTGACAAAATATATGAATGTCATGTCATAATTTAGCAGATTCCTGGCATCAAGTAAGTTCGACAATTTTATTAAACATTATCTTTGAGATACAAGCCGCCATTACATTAGGTACATTGCAGATCATTGTATATTTGGTTTACTTTATCCAACTTCAGAGCCTTATTATTTAGAGATTGCGTTCAATTATCAATTATCACAAAGGGACCTAATTATTTCATAACTATGAGAAAATGGTAAAATTGGTCCTATTAAGAGTCTATTCACTAGGTCGAAATAAGCCCTAAATCGGCGTTCGTCTCGTGTCTAATTATAAGAAAACTATAAAAGATAGCGACTTTTAGTAAAAAAGTATTGAAAGATAAGACTTTAATCTAAGTCATATAGTAGTAATTTTTTGTTTTTCTTTTTATTTTTAAAATTCCAGGCAAACAATCTTGTACTAAAATAGCGTATTTTCAAAAATTATTTTCTCTAAAATACAAGTGTTAAACAAAAATTTGCTACTATAGGGATCTAGTTTATCTTTTGATCTTTCCGGTGATATATAATTTCTAACATTAAAAAGAAAATTTGTTGCAATTATAAGACAAATCCGGTACCCTTGCAATGAGGGCTAACTTTATTTCCATGTGCCTTTTTACTTCGGCTTTACGTGTACCTCCGGAATCTTAATAATTCGATAGTTCGAATATATAAGTCTCCACCCATCGGCCACCCATCAATCCGACACATTATTCATGCCTGTCAAATCTACAGAGAATGGACCCTTAATGCCACCTTCTTGAATTCTTTTAATTTTTACCCGAAATTCATAATTCACGATCTTGCGACCCCTCAGATACTGATTTACAATAGAATCGAACCATAAAAATAAAAATTGTCCATCTTAGCGGCGCTATCTTATAATTACCATAATTTATAATTCTTGAGTTTATCATCGTCATCCTTTTGTTTGACTACAAATTATAAATTCCTAACTCCCTTTGAATTCCCCCATATAGGTGCCAGTTAGAATCGGTCCATAAATAACAAAATTTATCCGCTATCTCGATTTTTGTTAGGTATATAGTATTAGCACAGCTTAATAATTAAGCTGTGGTATTACAATGCAAATATATAAAATCTATATGTCTACGAGATTATAGCCCAATTCTTCAATGAGAAGTCGGTGAAACAACCTTATTTTTAACCACGTTCAGATTCTTACTTTGATATCTTGGCACCGTTAACATGTTTATTGTAATAAAGTCACAGCGCACACACGAGACATTTTGGTTCTGCAAAAAGCGGTCAGATTTTGCATATATCTTTTTGAAGCTGCAAATATCGGCTACCAATGCATAAAATAAATGTACCATTAGAAGGCTGTGACTTTTTAAAAATCGTAAAATACAGGGTCTCCCAAAAAAATTTTTAGTCAGTATGATGTTTCAAATGATCGATAAAAGTTTTCTCCTCTTTAGTGAAAATCCCATAAGAATAGGTATTCCAATGTATAAGTAATTCTACCAACTACAAAAATATAAAAGCTTGCTGTTATTACATAAAAATAAGTGACTTCTGACATTTCAAATAGCTAAATTTAAAGATATGTAATTTTCATATTATATGACGTAGGTACTACCTACATATTATTTTGTGAAAATCATTTCTTGACTACCTATTCCAATTTGTCCCAGGAATTGTTTATGATTTAAATTTATTACGTTCGTACAAAAAGTTGATATTTAGATAATACGGTAGATGATATATGACTCAAATTTACAAATTAAGGTACTTATAGGAATGGAATGCCCCGTGGAATTTGTAGTTGAGAGAAACATAAGTAATAAAAGAGATTTTCCTAATATTTAATTATAAATACCTGAATAGTTGCGTACCTACCTTACATTATTTAATCGACTAGGTATGCTATTAATCTTTAAAAATGCTCTTTCTGTAAAAATATATGTAATAGATTAGGTACTAAATAATACAAGAAATTAGGAACATTTTTTATTATAAAATTAATATAGTCATTG
The DNA here is from genome assembly GCA_963924545.1 of Pogonocherus hispidulus. Taxonomy (NCBI): domain Eukaryota; kingdom Metazoa; phylum Arthropoda; class Insecta; order Coleoptera; family Cerambycidae; genus Pogonocherus; species Pogonocherus hispidulus. The sequence continues at coordinate 44,864,555 of OZ004692.1, read as the reverse complement.
GTATAAAAAAAGGTTTCGCAGTCCGTACATATACAATAAATACTTAATACTTAATATTTACATGGTTCGAGATTAAATTTACATTATGGCAATAATTTACATATACTATAATTATTATGTACAACAATGTGCGGTTGGCCAATTAAAATAATTTATATATAAATATTTAATAAACTAGTTTGGTTCTTTGGTTCATTCAGTAATTACTGGCAAGATGACTTAAATTATGCTTACAATGACATTAATTTTAATTCTATTCAATTTTCACACAATCAAGAACGATTGAAAGAAAGTATAAAACATCACTACTTCCCATGAGTGTTAACTAAATTATAAGCCAGTTATCTAACCAAGTCAATACATGAACATACTGCAATTATTCATTCTGAAATTTACTTTTTTGTCGAATGTTACTATAAATTAGGTACGTACCTATATTACTTTTAGTTGTTGTAATCCGGTAACCTTAATGCATTTGTGTAGTTTTAACATAAATGTATTTACTTAATTTACTGTGAAAATTAAATATCTTTGGAGTTCAATGCTCTAAACTATTCAAAGTTATTATAATTATTTGAAACAAACTAACACACATCTCTTCGTTTCACACGCATCTCACTATTAGCAACCGCAATCCACTCGTTTCTAGAACTGTCAAACCATGTCAGTCCTAAATTGTACCTTCCATTTAAATTCGCATGCTGGCAGTGTGAAAACCACCAACCCCCCTCATAATTGCTGGCACAGTGGGTATTTGAAATATCTCTGTCATTATCAACTGTGGAAAATTCCATAAAGTTTTGATAATTAAGAGCATCACTAGCATTTCCCTTATACTCTCCAACGACTAACTTGAAACCTAAGGAGTAATTTGCTACGCTAAAATGCTCATAATTTGCCTGCCAGTATTTTCCATATATGTCTTTCATATTAATTTGCAATTGGGAACAATTTTCCTTCGTTAAGTAGTATAAATTTGTGTTTCCCAGCCAGTGTTCTCCAGTAGCTGAACCGAATCCATTAGAATATTCATTCCATTTCCGATTGAAATTAATAGAGCCATCATAGCGCTTTTGAATTGTGGTCCAACCGTCTTGACAGTGCGCTAATATGGGCTCCACCTCCCCTGGAGATATAAGGTAAATACCGCTTGGTCCATCGATGGTACCACAGTCACTTGGTAACTTATTTACAATACTCTTGTATTCCTTTTCAAATGACTTTAGTTCTTGGACTAAATGAATGGTAGCTTTTGTTGCATTTACATTAATTGAATCTGTTTCTCCCTGTAAAGATAAGAGGATAAAGAAAAATAAGTAACAACAATTCTTTTGACTATTAAAAGTAATAAAAAAATAAAACAATGATTTTTACCTTTAATATATGATCATGGAGTTTGGATGTCTGGATGTTGGACGCTCGCAACAAGTTTTCAACGGTTGCGTCTATTTTCTCTAATTGTTTACGATCTTCATTAGTCTTGTCCTGCATACTAGAAACAGAATAACCTATTGCTTTCAGCGAATTTATTATATTCTTCTGATCTTCTTTTAAAAATGATATAGCCGATGAAGCCTCGGACACTTGCACCTCTAATTTAGATATTTCGTTTCTAAATTCAGGAACAGTTTTATCAACCTTGTTCTCAATTGTTTCAACATTTTCTAATAATTCTAGCATAGATAAATGTAGTTTATCAAAGTCAGATGATTGCTTCGTTAAATTACGAATTGATATTGTATTCACTTTCTGCTGCTGAGTAATATTCAGCAATTTTTCAAAAATGTCTTTATCTGAAGGAAACTTAATTTCCTTTATTTTTTCTTGATGAATATAATTTTCTATTTCGTTTCCGCTAATTCTGTCATACACTTCTTTTGGATTATGTTTGACTCGTAACTCATTTTTCAATTCTTTCATTTCTTCTTCCATTCGAAGGAACTTTGTTTTCAAAAAATAATTTTCTTTGTGTAGGCTTTTTGTTCGTTTTTCTAAGTTTATCACATGTTGTTTCAATAGCTTTTGGTGCCTTGATGGATGACCAACAGCTTCTGCTTCCGGGGATTTTTCATTTAATATTTTCCAGTTTTGATTCCATTCAAACTGAACAGCTTTTAACTGAAAATGAAACACAATTGTAATTATTCATATTATAACTCATTTGTATAATATGCACTAAAAAATGTATTCTAAGAGGAGAAACTATTGGTTAGCAGTTCTTGTATTTTTGAAGTCAAAGCAAACTATTACAAATATGGTTCGTTTAAGATTTTCAACATTTTAATGCACATTTCAAGGGTGTGCTGATACCTGTTAGGAGCAGTTGGTTCAAGTGGTGCAGAATTTCCACTACTATACAATTTTTTAGATTTATTTTGAAGCGGCAATTATACGTGCTGCAATATTTTTCTATTTACATTATGCAAGTCTCCAAAAGTTGCACGTAAATCTGATACACAACTGTGCATATAAATAATAAAATGTGCTCTAGTAATATGCAATAAATTGCCACGCACTTCTAGCTATATTTGGTAATTTATTTGTTATTAATGCGATGTTAAATACACTGAGTAACTGTAGGTAAATCTATTTTTGTTGATTGGCAGAAACCTATGAATTTGTCACCTTTTTTTGAGATGCATGTGGTTACTAATTTGGAATTCAAAACATTAGACAATTATCAAGAATTGTTAAAAAAACTCTAGACCACCCTTTGTAAAGTTATTCTAGAAATATTTAATAGTTAATGTTATATCTTTGTTTCTCACGGCATTTAAGTAGGGAAGTTACAAAAGATTTCACCAAGAACAGCAAGCAATCACAGAGGTGCCATCACTACACACCATTTGTAGTGGGCATAAAACAATACCAAAAGTATTGTTACGACATACCTAATTGTGTAGGAAGTAAACATAAAAGTTATTGCAAACAAAATATTATTGAATTAAAAACGATACTCTGTTTACTGGCATAGGTAACATGAAAAAAAAACAATAAATATTTAAACTTAAACATTCCAGTGCCTGTTCCAAATAAGTTTTAAAAAAATCAAACGTTAGTGTGCTGCCATATGCAATTTATTTAAATTTTTCTTATCGTGTCTTATCTTATATATTACCGTCTAATTTCTATAATTTCCTCGTATGGTCGACCTAAACGTTTTTACATTAATCTACAAATTAATTTACATTTAGCATATGGATAGCCATATACTGTACGTCATACTGTTTATTGTCTTATCTTTTATAAAAGTAAAAAAGGTAAAACAAACCATTTTAGAGATGGCGTTCAAGATAAACATTCGTAAATATATTTTAATTAAAACTCGATTAATCGATTGATTTCAACTTTGTGCGGGCAGATTGAGTTGGAGATTGTATTCGTCAGTACACTTGTTCGCGACTTTACACTATCAATAATATGTCTTATAATGACACTGAAAAATTATATGGCTTATCTTTTATATTTCCGATAAATCGTTTTAGGTAATAGAAGTACTTTTTTAATGTTCATTTATTGTTTCAGGTCTTTTCATTTTGACTAAATACAGTTGCGGAAAAGGTCGGGCATACAAAAAAGATGAAAAAGTCTACAAAAGCTAAGGGTGGTGTGTGGTGATAAAATAATAATTATATCATCCCATAGGAATCTGTAAACTACTGCTTAGGAATTCCCCGTATTTATTAAACACAAAATATTAGTAAGTAGTAATAAGCAATACCTAATATAATTTTTAGAAAATGTTAAATATTGTTACCAAAAATATAACTAATTTAGAAATTTAGCCAGATATATAATCTGGCTTGCTTACGATATTAAGTTGAATTCTTGCATAGCAGAAGTGAGGAGGAAGTGAAATGGCTACCATACATGAAGTACAAATATAAATAATGAGCTTGTATACACTTGATCAAATTTTAAGATTTTTTTATTGAATTAGGTACAATTTATAGCAATAACGTTGATACTTGTCTATTTTAACTTGAATAATATATTTTTAAATTTTTTAAAGCATAGAAATATTTGCTTGCAGTTTCGGTTTATTGTGATAAAATAATAATTACCTAATTTTTGCTAAATATGTACGCAGGCAATAAGTATAGGATACATTTTTGTAGCTATGTATAGCAGAAGTAATGTATTAGTACAAATGTAGGGATGGAAATGCAAAGCAGTACAGAACCGTTGAATGAGAAATATTATTCTCACTCGGCACAACTTAATAGGCTTTCTTGTCGTGTGGCGCATTTCAACGGTGCCAATCAAAACCAAGTGTTACAGAAATAATTTTCTGAATGCCTGCCACAAAGATATAGATCTCTGTGGCACGCGGTTATGCCTTAGAGCAGAAACATTTTATGATACTAAAAATGTAAACTGAATGAGTAGGTATCGCTAATATAAGAGATCGCTTATTAGGTGCTTCAGAAGGAATTATTGTATTGTAGATCTCGTCAAACTTAATTCGATCATTTAATCTATAGTAATTTGCAAATGCAGAATGTGAAAATTATGTTATTCAACTTCAACCTGGTCCGTTGCTTTTCTCCATAGTAGATGGCATTACTTATATCCTACGTTGAAACTAGTGCCAAATTATAGAGTATGCCATCTTTTTAAGTGAGTACCAGTTGTCTTCACTTACGTCCGTGTTTGGTGTTCGGGGTGATTTACACGAGTGGTGATGGTGCATACATTTCGGTCTATACTTGGTCTTTCAACGAAAACGAAAAAAAAATTGAATTCGCCTAGACTCCTCGATTTCTGCTCTTGTGGGGAGCATTTTTGACAGTCAAGAATTTTAAAGCCCTTTCCATTGCGAATACACTTGTGTAAAGTTTTTGGCACTCGGTTCAGATTTGAGAAAGTAATTGGCTAAGAACGATGGCTTGGCTAATAGTCAAGTTGACAAACCGACATTCGCGTGCCAATTTGTACAGAAATGCTCACCAATAATAAGCTTTTTATCTACTACACAACCACATTACTTTTATTGCTTCGTATTCTTTTAATGCTAATCATTCAGAAAAATGTAAGTCATCAGTACGTTAAACAACTTACTGTTTTATGGATATATGGATATGGATAAGTTTGTTGCAACGGGTTCGCTTACAAACAAGAAATGCGAAGTAAATCGCCCAGTTTGAAATAAAGCAGTTGAAGTGGCAGTTTTGGGTCACTTGCAGATGGACAATAGCTGCAGTGTTACTTGCAAATGGTCAATCAAAGTGGTGTCTCAAGCTTCTGGCGTATCCAGGTCAAGTGTTCATAGAATTTTGAAAAAATACAGGTTTCGTCCATTTAAGATGATATTGGTTCAAGGGTTACATGAAGATGATTTTGATCGTCGCACCCAATTTTGCGAATATTTTAGTGAGCGACTTCTACTGAACCCAAATCTTCTGTACAATACGTGTTTTTCAGACGAATGTACATTTATGTTGAATGGCGAAGTGAATAGATACAAATGTCGCTGTTGAACATATGAACCATCTTGTTGGACCGTTTATATTCAAGGAAATCTCGATGGGAACGCCTATTTACAATTATTGGAAGACACGATTGACCCTATGATAGCAGACATTTTAGAGAGTGATGACATTTTAAAGAAAATTAAATAACTTTCCGACAAGATGGCGCACCTCCTCGCTATGCCGCAATTTTTAGATGACCATTTCCCAAGGCAATGGATTGGTAGAAGTGGTCCCGCCGAATGGTCACCAAGATCACCTGATCTATCCCCTTAGGACTTTTTTCTATAGGGCCATTTGAAATCGCGAGTGTACGCCTCGCAGCCTGAAACACTAGAGGTGTTGCGCCAGTCTTTAATAATGTTCGAACAGAATTTCAAAACAGACTGTATTATTATTAAGTTAACGGGGGTCATTTTTGTAAACTGATCGACACAAAAAAACTAATGTAGGTGTGTAGTCGATAAAAAGCTTATTATTGGTGGTCATTTCTGTGAAAATTAGTACGCGAATGTTGGTTTGGCAACTTTTCGTTTTGAGCTATAATAACTCTCAAATTTCAACCGATTCCTAAAAACGATGGACCAGTGTATTCGCAATGAAAAGCGTTTTAAAATGATGTGTTATGAGTAGGGTAGTTCCATTTGACATTTTAAAGTTGGGGTTGGTGGGGGTTAGGGGGATGAACATAAAGTTGGCTTGAGTGTCAAAAATGCTCCCCCAAGAACAGAATGACGGGTCTCTACGAATAAATTTTTTTTTTCGGTTTTATAATTATAGGGAGGGGGGTCAAGTTTTCGTTGAAAGACCCTGTATACATAGAGTATACGTGAGGAATATCCTCAGGAATTTGTATCTTATTACTATTAGAGACATACACCCATTTAATATTAGTTCTATTTGAAAAAATCAAGCTATAATTTGTAATTTATTTATATTTCTAATAATATCTTAAAATCTCCATAAAATGTCTCACAATTTTTGTATTTACTATTTTTTCGTGATATTTAAAAGACAAAGTTATGGGAGTTTCACAAAACCACAGTGGATCTACATATTTAAGTAAAAAAAAAAATTAAAGCCTTATGTACTTATTACGAATTATCAAGACATTATTTATAGTTCTTTTCTGTTAGATTTAGAAAAATTTCTTGTAGGTACCTTCTATTTTTGGTATGATATAGTTTAAAAGAAATTTTCCACGAAAAATAGATGGAGTCAATGGCCAATAATAATAAAAATTAAAATATTATATTCTAATAAAAAATTTGGAAATCAATATAAAACTGAAGACCGAGCTGAATAATTTGATTACATCAAAATTATATTAATATTAAATAGATTTGGTGAAAAAAAAAACCGATTTATTTTAATTTATAATTATTATTGCTTTTAAATTCTAAGCAGGTGGCATTTAGATCAAATCATTCTGTTACCCAGTTAGAAATATTATTTTTAAAGATAAAAAACGAAGAACGAAAACTGACATAAATTTTATTTCCATCACGGCGACAAGCAGGTGTTGTGCCTCTGCTTGCGTCCGGTATTAACTGTGTTTCACCTGCCATTTTTGACCAATAGTTATTCAGCTTAAATACCAACCCGCATACCTGTATCGTTTAAATATTTCTTATTACGCGTACCTGCCTAAGTAGGAAACATACGATTCAATATAAAACAAGCCACACTATAACCCGCATCTTACTTTTAAGTGGAAATAATGATTTTTTTATGAGAAGAAATAGTAAATTGCGATAGTTAATTATATACCAAGAATTTGCATATTATGGTAAAAAACTAATTATAGGTACCTTCTTACATTATTGTTATTCCCCACATTATCGTCGTAAATTGTATCATATTATTGCTCGAATTTCGGGATTCCCACATACGACTTTGTTATCGAGTTGATTAGAAAGAGCACCTACAAATTTTGAAATTTAATTTTTTTACAGCTAACTGTTCCTATATTTGTGAAATCCTAATGGGTTTTTCTGTAATTTCTCTCACACACTTTATTTTTGTAAATTTTCTCACTGTTACAGAAGCTGAAAATACGTTATTTAATTATCTTATAGTGTACTTTACATACACTGTAATCCCTTTATGTACATTCCGGATGCTTAGATTTCTTCTCAGTGCACTTGTGAATTTCATTTCAGGAAAATGTCAGTACTATAGTGATAATAGGTAAGTTATATTAAACTCCAGAGATAAAAACACTATTTACAAATGAATTAATGATAAAACCAAAGTTTTTTGTTTCTTATCGCCAACAAATGAGATAAATAAAGACGAGAAAATTAATAAAATAAGTAGCGATTAACCTCCTGACTATGTACCTATGTTCTTCAACTTTGAAAAAATGGGTATATCCTACATATCCGACTAGTAGATAAAAGCTTATGCCGGTAATGAAAAATAGTTTGGAGAACATTCGATAGATTCGTCTTGGTAAGGAGCTTTACTTTCAAGATTTAATTAAATGATATTTGTGTGTCCCAGAAGATACCTACCGATAAATTTAAATTATTATATCATGCACGGAAACTAGCATTTTTGTTTATAAATATGGATCTTAAAAGGGGTTGGAACCTTTGGTGTGAAGATAATACTGACACAGTTTTCCACATAACACCAAAAACACTATACTGCATTGTTGATTAAAACTGATCACTGAGTTTTAATCATCTCCAGATGATGCCAACTTGGTTGGTTAAACACGCGTCCAGCGCAGTATAGTGTTTTGGTGTTAAGTGGAAAACTACGTCAGTATTATAAATATGGATTTATAGCAGACCTCTTTCCAACTTCTCCGCTGACATGGGTTCATAAATATTGAATTTTAATGATTTTTTGAATGAATTTTACTATCCTTTGCAACTACATGGACATGGATAAATTAATATGGGACACCTTGCAATACTTGTTCTTTATCTTTATCTTGAGATAAAAAGCACAAATACATTGAGAATTCGCAAAGAAAATTATAACGGACCAATTTTGGATATGTCGGTGTCCTCTATTTGCGGACACTTTTAGAACACCTGGTATTAATATAAATCTAATGTAAAATTAATGTAATGTCTTACATTAATGCTACTTATATTCTTTTCGACGTATGAGGACCAATAGTTATAATAGAGCTTGGATACTCACTTGATTTTTTGTTTTTCCACACATTACTGCAGTGCTCCTCCAGTTCTCTTTCATCGAGTTGATTTCCTCACGAAACATCTGCAATTCCGCCTCATATTTAGCGTTTTGTTTTCTAGCACTCTCCAATTCACTATTTAAATTGGTAATATCGCTTCTCAACAAAGTAAATTCGGTCTCTACATATTCATGGCGTTGCAACATTACCGATGAGTTTAGAGTACTTTGGAGTTCGGTAACTTCAGTTTTCATCTCTTCCATGGCGGCGAATAACCATTTTATCGTCATTTTGTCATTTTTTTCTTGCTGCGAGTTTGGTATTTTTCCAGAACTCAGTTGGTCAACCTTTGATCTGAAAAGTGAAAATCAAAATATATGTCCGCAAAATTTACTTTCTGTGTGCATATTAAAACTTTCACTTGGCTTTAATTTTATATTATTTAGTTATACTGAGTAAAGGTCAAATATATGGTGCTACCTATACCTACTTATTTGGGTTACTTGTTTTCGTAAAATGCAATAATTATATAATTTAGTACCCAAGAACTTTCCTTTCATTTTGTCACAACTGTTAAATTAAGTATAGTGCCTGTTTGTAGATATGCCCAAGCGTATTCCAGCTCTAAATGTTTAAAGCCTTTATTATAGGGAACCCTCTTTTATTCAATCCCTTTTTATTCCTAACGAAAATCTACCAGGTATACAGGAATGCGCCTGTAGGCAAGTACATAACAGAAACAATTAATACGTCTATATGTGAGGCGAACCTTCACAGATGAGGTGAGGAATTGGGTCGAAATGGAACTTTCTAAATATTTATTCGAAAATGCATACAGGGTGTTAAGTTTATTATACTTAAATATAATATAGTGGAAATATGTCTGAGGTAAATATTTTGTATGCAAAGTAAATATTGCTTATAAAATTAAAATACCTTGTAGATCAGCCATTGAACCTTCGTTCTGATATTATTTTAATTGGACCTATTACCATAAGAATACAATTTTTTCGTAAGATTTACCAATATTATTACCAGAAAAGTAATTGCGTTAGATTTATTACATATTTTTTTTTTATCTGTGTTTTGTTTCAAAATTATAATATCTCACACTACCAGTGTATCGAGTAAGAAACATAATTCTACTATTTTTTAACCCCCTTTTACAAAAAAAAAACCTGAAATATTAACATAAAATATTTAATAAAACTCCATTTATATTTTCATAGATTTGTTTGTATACAATATTATTTGTCGAACAAATAACAGGAAACAAAGTCTTTCTGTGTTGTATTACTTTATTCTTTTGACTAGGTATATCAGTTTGTGAAAATTTTTATCCTAATCCAAAAAGTACATCATGCCAAACATTTCATGAAAAATAAAAAGTCAAGTCTACAGGGTGTTCCGAAATTAATGTGCTATATTTTACCAGTGTGTTCTATGGTTAAAAAGGGGACTTTTTCTCCATATAAACATGGGTCGGAAAATGCTTTATAAAGGGGGCATCCTAGTGACGATTTTTTCTAAATAACTCTAAGGCCTCCAACAAAACCTCAAAATAACTCCAACTTTGTGCTTTGCCTTTTTCGACTTTTGATTAGGAAATATTAAATTTCAATATTTTTTGCTAAAAAAAGATACACTTGGTTCGTACCGATAGGACGCATCGTTTTCGACCAAAGTTTTAATCATTTACAAGCGATAGCACGAAATGTACCCAAGTCTTTGACTATGGTTTATAAACTCAATGCCTAAGTATACAACTTTTTTTTGTATGTAACCTTTTCGTGGTTTTGTCATTAAATATGAAATTTTAAAGTTTTCTAACATAAAAAAGGTACACTTGTTGAACATCGATAAAATGTATCGTTTTGATATAAAATCGATTTTGAAATTTTAAGGAACCATTTCTCGACCCATGTTTATAAAAAGAAAAAGTCCATAGAATACACTAGTAAGTATTGCACACTAATTTGGAGACACCCTGTGTATTTGGTAGCAGTACATTTGTATTGTGTTTCTATTATTGTATTAACGTATTTCCAATAATACAGTTTACCGTGTTTTTTTTTTTGTCAAAAACAAAATACGGGAGGTGGCGCACCTTGTGTAATATTTTCATATTTTAAATGTGAGATAGAAATTTTTGACTAATGGGTATTTTTGTGCAATTTCTGCAATTGAAACTGCTTTGTATGTATTGTATGTTTTGCTTTAAATTTTAGATAAGTACAAAAAGAAACACTTTATTTACTTCCGTAAATTTTAATGTTTATCTCATTTTTAAATACACATCATGATTTGTACGTGGAAGATAAAAGGGTAACCTACCTAGATACTATTTACCTTGTACCTACTACAAGGAGATATTTAATCTCATCTACATAAATTAAATAATTTCAATTAACTTTTAGTTTAATTTTATTATTTTTAAACAGACATTAACAAACAAACAAATCTGTCTGTTAACAAATTTAAGAGCAATAGTTTAAAATTGGCGTATATGAAACTCTTCAATCTAGGATTAATTAATAGCGCTTCGCGGTTCTAATACCGGTCTTTTCCAACTAATTATACTTAATAGGTAATGTTTTTACTTGCCTAAGCATTTGCATGTCATTTCGAATAATCTCTAGATCTGGAATGTCATAAATGGTTTTCCGCACATTATCCTCGATACTTTTCATATCTTCCTTCCTCTTCTCTAACAGTATTGTCACTTGTTTACTAAGCACGCGCAACTGATTTTCTAAATCACTGGTATCACCACATGTTAAACACACTGTGCCGAATAATAACACAATCACTAACATCCTCATGATTTAGGTTCTTCCACAAGAATATATTTACACTGCTTCGGTTTTTGGGGTATCAACTGGTTTTATATAACATAGCCGTAAACTGCGCACACTCTTAAGGGCAGGTGTTGCGCTTTTTACAAAAGGTACCTCGTGGTACCTGTTATTATAATATGTATTTGCCGTATTGAGTGTCTCGGGTGGGCCTTATGTAGATTGATCTCACCTGTCTAGCAGATGGTATAGGGTGAATTAATTTTTTCACTTTACAGTGGTTTCTGGAACCATTCTGTTACAGTATTTTACTAGCTTGGTCATCTTCATTTGGACTATTATCGTATCTCCACATACCTGAGATATAAAAAAGATTAAATTAGAGAAAATTTGGACCATTCTAAAACATAACCATGAGCAGAACCAGAACAATCAATAATTCTTGACATTATTGATTTTTTGGATAAGTTTTTATATCAAAATCGTATAATATTTTCAAAAAGCCATGCCATGTTTTTGTAGAATAAATGCATAGGCATTTATGGAATTGCAATTGACTGAGAAACAAAATACATTTAAAATTTTGTGGCATTAAAATCTCTGTTATATAGAACCTTTTAATAGCTTATAGTTTTAAGGACTTTTTAAGGATCTAAGTTGCTAGCTTGATGTTGATGTGTCTAGGAAAACTTTTTTCTAGCAGGTCAAGAACTTGCCATTCACAAAAACAGTGCCATAACGAGATTTGTTCATGATCACGATCAAGACATAGTTAGGTGGTATTTCTTGGTTCTTGTTTATGAAATATCCCGAAAAAAGAAATTGGTATTTTAAAAACTTGGTATTTGTCGGTTAAACAATCTTACCTATTTAAATAACGCCCTTATATTTTAAAATATTGAATGTAACTTATTTTTAATAAAAACAAATTTTTCACAAAATTTACCCACAATAATTAATATTAATAATTATAGTTATAATTATTAATATTAATTATTAATATAATTAATTATTAAGTATATAAATTTGTATATTGAAAAACAAAGTGTTTGAGTAGCAGATTATATTTTTTGTGATCATTGCTAAGGAAGACTCATTGTCTCTTGGTGTTCTAGCTTAAGTAAATGTTTTTTGTATACAGGGTTATTCAGAACTTATCCATAATAAAATTTGGGGATGTTCAACATACATGTACAAATGTGATAGCGCAAAAAAAAATTTTTGGCGCGGTCTTAAAACGCCGCTGGATACTGGTCCACTGTAATGGAGTGACCTTGGGACTGACAATGCAAACTGGCTAGCACAAAAAAAACTTCTGAGAGTATACCGAGAAGTTCTGAGAGTATACCGACACCCGGCGCAAAAAAGATTTGCAGCGTTTTTACTTTCAAATAAACTGAAAGATAGATAGATTTTAACCAGGTGTTCCAGACAAAAACGTGTTTACTTTTTTTTATCACATTCTTAGGAATGCGGTAGAAAAGTATCAGATGTGTTGAAGTACAGTTGCCCAGCTACGTAGTCCTTTATAATGGTATAACTTTAAACATTGTTTACGGGAAATCCTAAGCCTTTTATTATATATTTTTTTGGTGATATCGATTTCTTATTTAAGGATGCAAATATTCTCAAAGTTTTACAGATAAGTTCTGAATAAGGCTGTATAAAATTAGATAGATCGAAAGGAAATATATGCTTTTAATATGCAATTCTTAATTCTATTATACAGGGTGATTGATTGACACCGTTCACTAGAAGTATGGGAAGTTTCGTTCATAGTTTTTTTTCTGAAAATTTCACAATAAACCCAGTGGCCATACTTTATTTTTAAAAAACGTAGCTACACTTCCGGTTATACTGGAACTCGATACCAACTTCGTTATTATAAATGAAATAATGTATTTTTTATTACATATTTGGATTCTACTTATTATTTTAGGGGGACTTTAGAATACTTACTTTCATTTAGCCATTTTTTAAATAATATTTTTTTTTTTGAAAATGTTAGTTTTCCACTGTTAAATAATTCTGGTTCCGATAATATTACCGATTTATTTACGATTACCATTACGAAGACAATATATTTCATAATATATTATTGATTATGGCCCAATCTACCAATGTTTACAACAACACGCTTGTTAATGTTCAGTGGTAATAAACATACACTCTATCAGCCTATGAAATATATACATATATACAGGGTGATTTTTTTGGGCGTCTGTACCTCGAGTATCTCGAGAACGGAAAATCACTTTGATCTGAAAATTTGGCAACGCGCATTCTGCGATAAGATCTGTTTATGGAAAATATTTTCCAGGTGAAAGTACTTCCGGAAATAGTTGACCGGAGGAAGTTGACCCTAACGTCGTTATTTTAAATGGAATACCCTATATATTGTATCATTTCTGGATTATACGTAAAATTCTAAACACATTTCATGTAGGATGTCCTATACCTACCTTCAATTGTTTTTGAAATATTGACAGGTGAATATTGACATTTTGCAACTTTGACACCCTGTAAAATCTAAACGGTTCCTATCTTAACTTTTCATAAACTATCGTTTGACTCTAATTTCAGATTTAACCAAGAGATTAAATTTAATTTAACATTTTTAATTTCCGGCTAAATCTGAAATTAGTGTCAGACGATAGCTTATGAAAAGTTAAGATAGAAGTGTGCAAACTGTTTTGCTTGATCTCAAACCGTTTAAATTTTATAGGGTGTCAAAATTGCAAAATGTCAATATTCACCCGTCAATATTTCAAAAACAGTTGAAGATAGGTATAGGACATCCTACATGAAATATGTTTAGAATTTCACGTAGAATCCAGAAATGATACAATACATAGGGTATTCTATTTAAAATAACGAAGTTATGGTCAACTTTCGGTATTTCCGGAAGTACTTTCACTTTACGGAAGTAATTTTCCGTTCTAGAGATAACTCCCAAAAATAATAACAGATCTCTAGGAGACAACACTGAGAAATTCTTTCTGGGATGACAAGCAGTTTTCCACTTTTACTTTGAAAATCCTCCTTGACAGGTATTCCTCGATCTATAGTAATAACATTTTCTGAAATTCCAAAATAGTCTAGTCTATGTAAGAATCCTCTTTTGAAACCCAGTGGAAAGCTTTGGAAAAATATAACTCTATGGTTCTTTTATCCTACTGATAAATATATTAGTAGGGTAACGTCCAATCGCTCACACATTGCAATCAATTGCTGATAGTAGAAATACCTTTAATGAATCCATGTTTTCTTGACTTTGACTTAATAAAAATAATTTCATTTGGTCGGCGACTATTGATTACATTATTTTGGATAGGATCGAAACCGATGAAAGCGAATCAAAACCGATCAGTTACCGTTGCCTGCTTGCAGACTTAGGAAAGAATATGTTGTTTTAAAGATATGTTTATGATATGCACGAGACGAATGTGTGAAAGACGAATACTTCTTTTAGAAAAAATGAGGTATGTGGTTGAGTCCGGGTGCTGAGTTATTTTTTAATCGTTTTGCATCTATATCTGCTGTAAAAGTGATGTCCGCTAATAAGTTACGTATTCGATCAACAACTATATTAACCAGCTGTTGTTTAGGGGTTAAGAACCCCTAAATAAACTTATCTTAATAAGAAGTAATAATAATAAATCTTAATGCACACCATTAAAAAAAGTCTTCCACATAATTTCCAATAATTCCAGTTTACATAATTTCCAAATAATTTCTCGTTGTGGTCTTTAGATATTAATTCTATGTAAGTATAGTGAAACCACCTCTGTCTTCAGTTCGTTTATATTTCTGCCACATGCCTCTTTGTGTTTTATTTGTGTCAAGTTGTTATCAAGTGTTGCTTTCGGTGCAATCTAAAACTGTTTTATGAAAATACTTCTGTGTAGTTTCTGGATCATCAGAGGTGAAAAATTCTTGCCGGTTCAGAAAATTTGAAATATTGTTACTTTCAGCGTAATCTGTGATCCTATTGATCCATCCATATAATCCATATTACCATAATGTGAAATTAAATCTAGAATCTGTTTTATTTTATTTTGTAACTTTGCTCCTTAAACACTGTTTCATTCAAACATTGAAAGCGTTGTGTTTTGCGTTATAGACTCGGTTACAGACAAAACAAATATATTTTTATTTCATTGCATTTACTTGAAAATAACACGAAGGCAGTCAGTTGAAAACCACTTCAAGTCTTAGACATTACAAATGAACTCAGTTTATCAATCAGTAATCAATTTTGAATTAGATTTATGTAACAAGAATCTGGTGGTGGAATTTCAACACGTGATTCAGTTAAATAGTTTCAGTTATTTATTTACCATTTGCTCCCCCTGATTAGGTAACTAAGAATGTAATAATTAATAACATTATATATTAAAATTACATATGTAGTAGTATAACGTAGTATATGATAATTATATCATAAAATGTTCTAATTTCCGTAAAAACCATTCATTAAAATTATAGTATTTATTTACTTAATGAATATATTTAGTTTAGGATGTTTTCGTAGACTTGGGAAAATGCGTATTTTAAGTACCAAGTAAGGCCTAAAATGTATTTAATGAAATAATTCTTATTAATATTCAAGGTCTACGTTAGAGTAGTGTTTTATCTTGATTATAATATGTGGAAACTATTAATTTTTTCCTTTTCTTAATACATTCAATGATGTAACTTTATATCCTATACTTATTACAGGATATGTTTCATACTCTACTGAATAATATATTTAAATACCTTCTTAATATGTTTTGGCAATTTTTCATGTAAAATATAAATATTACAGGAACATAATGGATAAAGTGTGACATGCAATAGTTACTTTTAAAATGAGGACCTACCCAATGGAGTTTCCAGATTCCATTAAGTAATTTTAATTCATATCTGTCTGATTTACCTACTTTAAAAATAATGTACACAGTTTTTAACTAAATATTATGTTTTAGGGCAGAAAGTCTTCTAATAAAATAGTTTGTATTATTTGTAAAAAATACCTCCTGCATACAATACCCCTTACGAAGTCGAAAGCTGAAACACGTGTTATACGTTAGAGAAACTGAATTAGAATTGAAAACCCAAATAATGTTTAGATTTGTCAGTGAATAGATTATTATTCTTTTTTCAATTAAATTGAAATTATTTATTACTAAAATCATATTAATTATTAAATTAAAATTTAAAAGAAATTTATTTTGAGAAATCAATAAAAATTATCGGATATACAGGGTCCTGCAACAGTGCGTCGGGCTTTTATACCTCATATACCAAACAAGTTAGAAATTTCGTTCTTTCACAGAGTGTTATACACGGTGCTTATTAGGAAAATATTTTCAATTATAGTGGGTGATCCCAAAAAGAGTACTCTGTTCAAAGTGTGTTTTTTAAATGAAATGTTCTGTATATTTTCTCATTTTTGCGATTCTCCCGAGGTTTTCTAAATATTTCTGGAATATTATTAAATTCGGTTCAGTATTCTCATAGACAAAATAATATTAAAAAAATATATATTTTGCACCTATCACTGATCTTAAAAATGTAAGTATAAAAAATATGAGAAATAATTTGAATTCGAAACAGAGCTATACATTTATTTTAGAAGGCCTGTAGCTATCACTGATATGAACATCTCAGATTTAAATTATACAGAGTGTTCAGAATTAAGAGCCAATTTTTTCGCATTTCAAAGCTAGTTATCTCGAATTTTTCAAATGGAACACCTAGTATGTTCTTTGATTCATCAATGAAGAATTAAAGAACGAATATTTTTTATTCTCAACACGTTTTAATGTTTCTATCGAATTACATGATAATCGAGATTATCTAAAATATTATTGCGTTAAATAATCTTCAAGAAATGACGCAGCTAGCTTTGGAAAAGTTGATTTGTTAAATATCAGTGGAATTCGAAATTGACCTGTTTTACATTATTTTGCTTAAATTTTCAAAATGAATTTTAACAAAGATGAACTAGTGGATATGATTTTTGTTCTAGGGGAAAGTGAAAGAAATTATCTTTTAGCTAGTAAGCTGTACGCTACTGGATATCCCGAAAGAAGGCATCCCGAAAAAAATCAGTTTTAGATCCCGAAGAAAATCAACTTGCGGTGCTTTTATCTATAACAGAAAATCCTTCAATATCACAAAAAGATATTGGCTTAGCTATTGGCATAAGTGAAAGGTCAGAACAGCGAAACCACCATTATCACGCATATCACATCCAACTTCATCGGAGTCTAAACGATAACGATTTTCAAAATCTAATTTTGCAATTGAGCAAGGCAAAAGCTGCAGGAGAACATTTTATTTTTTACGGAAGTGCTATTCTCCGACGTGGCATTTCAGAAAAGAGTATGTATGAACCGTCACAATTGCCACTATTATTCGACTGAAAATCCTGGACTAATAAGGGAGATTGATTTTCAACACCAATGGTCAATAAATGTCTGGCGCAGGATTGATATATGTCGAAGAACATACTAGGTGCTCCATTTGAAAAAGTAGACATAACTAGGTTTGAAATGCGAAAAAATTGGCCCTTAATTCTGAACACTCTGTATAACTTAAGTCTGAGATGTTCATATCAGCGATAACTACAGGCCTTCTAAAATAAATTTATCGCTCTGTTTCGAATTCAAACTATTTCTCATGTTTTTTATACATTTTTAAAGTCAGTGGTACAAAGTAATCTTTTTTTTATATAACTTTTTTCTCTGAGAATGCTGAACCAAATTTAATAAAATACTACAAATATTTAGAGAACCTCGGGATAATCGCAAAAATGAAAAATATACACGGAGTTTCATTTAGAAAACACACTTCGGACGAAGTACACTTTTTGGGGTTACCATGTATAATTGAAAATAGTTTCCTGAGAAGCACCCTGTATAACACTTGCGCTCTGTGAAAGAACGAAATTTTTAACTTGTTTGGTATAAGAGCTATAAAAGCCCTACGCAATGTTGTAGGACCCTGGCAATCTACATTATTCAGAAAATTTGGATTTTAAGAAAAATTATAACGAAACAAGTTTAAAATTAGCCACCAAGTCAAAAACAATCAAATATTTAACATTATTTATAACTACTTATTTTCTACACGAAGGAGAGATTCAAACCAATGACTTGATTATACAACATTGGGAACAGTTACATTACTAGGATTTGTTCTGTAAAAGTAGTGGGCAAAATGTAATTCTATGATACATATAGTATAATATACACATTATTATACATATAAACCATATATAGTTTTATTGTAGATATTATTATACATACAAATACCATAGGTACCAGGGATTTGTAGGTACATATTTAGTATCGACCACAGACATAAGAACTGAGTAAACAAGTAGGTACTGATAGGTATATTAGTAGTAGTAGTGACCTGCGCTGATTACATTTGCGCCTCATCTACTAAGGTATTATAAAAACGCGTAGAGATGTTTTTTACGGAGAATTTTATAAGGACTAATTTTGAATATAGGTATTTTTATCAAAAAGTGCACTGTTCCCGAGACAATCTAGAAAACCTCAAAATGGAGGTGGCAACGACGTCCTAGGGGATGACACACTGCTTAGGGGTGGGAACTTTTCGGTTTAATAATACTTATGCTATCCTCATTATTTCTAACAATTTTTGAAACTTTTATGAATTTTGTCCGATATATTACAATTTTAACCGTTATTTTACTGAATTAATTGGATATAACTTCAGCTAAAGATGTTGTTGTTTCATTATTTTTACCAGTTTCGTTCAAGCTAGTTTCAATAAAATATACACAAATTCCAATAGGTTTTATTGATGCTTTAAATTAAGTAA
Source organism: Pogonocherus hispidulus (assembly GCA_963924545.1). Lineage (NCBI taxonomy): Eukaryota > Metazoa > Arthropoda > Insecta > Coleoptera > Cerambycidae > Pogonocherus > Pogonocherus hispidulus. The sequence goes on along the minus strand of OZ004692.1, from coordinate 44,845,293 downwards.
CTTTAATATCACTGACCATAAACCACTAAAAATGGCATCATAGCCCAGTGTTTGAAGTTGCAATTCGTTTTGTTTTTTTTGAGGTTTTTTTCTTAAAATTGTGTGTTGTTATTTTGTAGTAGTTGTTATATGTAAATTGTCTACTGTGTAAAACGTCAATAACCAATGATTATAGTGTTTCAGTGCGTGCAGTTTTAATTATTATTAAATAAGTTGTGCAGTTTTAATTATTATTTTTAATTAAATTGTCTACTCGTATAGTAATTAAGACTTGTTCGCAGGGATGGGTTGACAACCATCCTGGTGTGCGTGCCTAGAATGGGAATAGTGTCAGCTGGTTGTTTGTGAGAAATTAAAATCAGTTGATGTTTGACTGTCTCCTTAACTAATAAAGTTTTCCAGGTTTCCCTCATTCAAGTACTGAATGGTGGTGAGATGCTGAAAGAGGTCAATTAGTATATAGAAATTGCCACTTTTCTGCAATATTTCCTATTTTTTTGCTATAACATTACCGACATTTTTTTAAATAGGATGCTCTATGTTGCATAGTATAAATAGATAGCCATTCTAAAGATGATTTCAAAGTTATAAGGTTACCCCAAATTTTTTTTGTCATAGCTGTTAAAAAATGTAAAAAACTGTATAAGAAGGTATTAATTTGTTTAACGGTGGTATGCCACTGGTGTAGATCAGGTAGAAGATAGGGTCTAGGACGCTTCCTTGTGGTACTCCTGCTCTGATTTCTTTTAATTCAGTATATGCTTCATCTTGTTTGACTTTGAATAGTCTATCCGAGATATATAATTACAATAATTCTGAGTATTTATATGGGAGTACGTTATTTAGTTTATATTTTAACCCATCATGCTACACTTTATCAAAATCCTGCGCAACATCAAAGAATATCGCTGAACAGACTGCTTTGTATTCTAGTGACTTGTCTATTACGTCGGTGATTCTGTGTACTTGATCTAGTGTGGAGTGGCTTTCCCTGAATCCAAACTGGTGAGTTGGGATTAAATTACCTTCATCCATGATTAATTTCAATCTTTTCAATAGAATTTTTTCGAACAATTTCGATATTACAGGTAGTAGGGATATAAGACGAAACTTCATGGGGGTTTTTCCCTGGTTTGGTTGTCATAATGACTTTCGCCACTTTCCACATTTTAGAAACATACCTTAATCTGAATGAAGCATTAATGAGATGCGTTAGTTTAATTATAGCTTTCTTTGGAAGTTGTTTTAATACCTCTTCAGTGATTATATCAAACTTTAGTGCTTTCTTGGGATCAATGTTTTCTTTTATCTCTTTTGTTACTTCTTTAGGGGAAGTTGGTCTGATGTTTATTTCTTGTTGAGCAGGTATTTCCGACTCTGATAGTTCCTCTCCTAGGTTTGGCTTAAATGTATTTTCAAGATGTTCTGCAAGCCTATTTTTAATCCTTTTGTAGCTTTCCAGAGCTACAGGTCTTTTTGGGCGCAAAAACCTAGTGTTTTGCATGTTTACAGTTCCGTTTAAGCCAAAAGTTGCTTCGTCAGTGAAAATTGTGATTTTTTAAGTTGGGTTGTTATCAAGTAAATTTCTAATTTTCTCGAAAAACTGTAATCTTCTGTCTGTATTTTCTGCCCATAGTTCTTTTAAGACGTTAACTTTGTAAGGATGCTACTTGAGTCTTCAAAGTTCTGTAAACTGAGGATTTCGATAAGTTGAAGTTAGTTGAGATAGACCTAATGGATGAGTGAAGATTTTGAGTGAACCATGGAGGGAACCGAAAAACGGACACCCTGTATACTAATTTAATTTGATTTCAACAGATTATTCGTTCAAAGTAAAAGTTGTAAAAAGTAGACACAGGTAGGTCCATCTAATTCCTCAATTACTACCAACAGCGGTAGAATAATATCTAGGATGACGTTAAAGTAAATATTTATGTATTTTACATTTTACGCATTTCTACCCCAACGTACTCAATGTATCGCAGATGATCTTAAATTTAGAACAAGGGAAGTTGGTAAAATAACGGAAAAGCGGAAGCGCGTCCGCCTTTTGATGGTTCATGTGTTTTAGAGTCAGTCGACTATATCATGCACTGAGGGCAAAAGTTGGTGGTTGATAACAAAACTCTACGTTAAAATTTTATAAAGGAAATGCCAACAAATTGCTACTGTTAAAATCTGAAGTCATTCAGTACATGCACATTAAGTTTGGTAGTACTTATAATTAAATAATATAGAAAAGGAAAAATGCAAGTGGGTGCTATTATACTACATAGATCAATTTAATCAAATAGGTATACAGTGTGCCCACAATTGGTGATGCATGTATTGGGATCTCGGAAACTATAAGAGATAGAAAAACGGTCAAAGGGGGAAAGTTTTAGACAATTTTGTTTGTAATCGCATGCCATTTTTTTGCGATTTTATCTCTTTTAAAGTTTTTGAGATATTTTGAAAAAACTAAAATGATGGATTTTCGAAAATACCCTGTAATTTCTTTATTTAAAACAATTTTAGATTCTGTAAAAACTTTCTTAGGGCAACTTTTTACGTAGAAAACGCCTGTGTAGTCCGATTTTATTTGCAACGTTTCGGTTTTTTTGGAACCATCATCAACTTTGTTTTTTCATATGGGCGCCATATTGGATTTTTACGGTTTTGGAAAGCCTCTTTTCTTAGCTTTCTAATGATGTATCACAATTAGTAAAAAAAAGTTAGGTTATGGTTAAAAAGTCAAAAATTAATATTTTGTTATAAATTTGGCAACGTCGCACAGTAAATCACTGAAATTCTAGGTCATATTAAATTTAATATCTATCACAATAAAACATTAAAATATTTGTTGAAAGTTTTTACCAAGTAACAAAAAATAAATTTACAAAAGCCGTAAGTTTGCATAAATACATTAACTAATAGTTTTCAGAACACCTGTCACCTAAAAATCATTTAATTATTATGTATAAACAGAAAACCGATACTTGGTTCATACAGTAATTTTTTGGAAGAACCTTTCTACATTTGTGCACTTATAGTCTGTAGAACAATTTGTCGTCTTAATTTAATTTTACAGTGGCATAAACAAATACATCAGTAGTTCTAAATGGTACTAGATCGCTTCGGATCGGAGTTTCTTCTGTCTCTTACCGTAAATTAACCCAAGTGATCGACTCAGCTGGATACGACTACTAACTCTTATACCGTTATAAACAGAAAGGTTCATTCAAGTAATTTAAGAAAATTAAACATAGTAAATTTTGGTGGTCTATCGTACACCAAGAGAGACCGAAAAGTAATCCGGACATACCCGCGTAGGTTAAGTACTGGTGTGAACCATAAGAAGTATAGAGGAAAAGAGCGTACCTCCACTATTTCAAGCTCTAGAAGGTGAAGACCGCTCTTGGGTGCAACATTTCCCTAAATAATAAGTGCCTAAATTAAAAAAAAAAAATAATAATAAAATCGCATTCTGACATTTCACCAACTATCTTTTAAAAATGTGGTCGATTTTTAGATATTAATATTATAAAATGTATTTCAGTGGAGTAGATGATAAAACGAAAAATGTTTTGTTGTATCTTCTCATAATCGGAGTAGGAGTTGTAAGCTTCACATCTGTTTCTTTCATTCTCTAATTTAGTTAAACTTATAACTAAGAATTACTATGAAATAAATTATAGGCACGCATTATTTCAAATACCTACCTTTAACGTTCACTATAACAAATTTAGATCGAAATGAATAAAAGATGAACTGTTAAATGGTTGTTTGCAGTAACGTGTGTTGTATTTTACTTCTATCATTTCTTTCCTTCCTTATTACATAAGAATATGCACAAAATATTTATGAGTTTTATTTTTTAACGATTTTTTGAGATAAATGTAGATATCTATTTGTCGATGTCTGCATGATGGTAGATGGTAGAATAATAATAATAATAATTATTATTATTATTGGATGATATGTCCTCGGTGGAGCAAAAGATACACTGCTTTCGGAACTGAAAATCATACCGGCATACCGATATTCGGCAGATCTTCTAGCTGGAAGAATGCAGAAGACGGTCATTCTGACATAGCTATCGGTGACCACAAGCTGACCCGACCCTGAGATTTACAGACAGGGAACCGGTCGACTGGATTTCAACAAAAAAAAATTAAAATAATAATAAAACAAAGAAATTTCATATAAGTTCTTACAAACTGCTCGATTATATCTAGAAACGGAGAGATTTATATTTGCAATACAAGACCAAATTATAGCGACAAATAATTACCATAAAAAATACGTTTTAAAGGATATTTTAAACAAGAGCGATATGTGCAGAAAATGCCACCAATTTCATGAAACAATAGAACATATAACATCCGGATGTAAACTACTAGTAGATGTGCAATATACTGATAGACATAATACAGTGGTAAAAATTATTCACAAGGTAATAGCCAAGCGATAAAATTTGTAATCGGAGCCCCAAGCGTACTACCAATATTTACCACCAATTATAATAACACTAACATTATAAATTATATTGGGAACTAACCATGCAAACTAATAAAAAGGTAACTTATAATAGACCAGATAACACTTCAAGATATAATAAAAAGAATTACTTACCTTATCGATATCACAACACGATCTGTTCAAAACATAGCTAAACAATAGAGAAAAGAAAGAAATATATCAATAACTAGCAATAGGAGTTAAAAGACTATGGAAACAGAAACAAGTTCACATCATTCCATTCATTATATCGGTGACTAATGAGAATCACACATAACCTTACTCTTTTACATTTGTTCATACCTACGTTACGTTTTCTTTGATTTTATTTCAATTTTCTTTTGATATTCCATATTTTATAAGCTACCTTTCTACTCATGTAAATGAGTACTTTGTGATACTTATTGTGATATTATTTTACTCCTTTCATCTTACAGAAGTTATAGTTCACTTCCCCAACATAATCTTTGTACTACCTCAGGAATGAAAGGAAAAATATTTAATGATTTGACAGACTTTTCTTATTCGATATTGGATATCAACTTTACCACTTTACCTATACCAATTCTTCTGCCCCCATAATATCATCTAGATATTTAAATTAATTCATTAATAGGTTTATCAAAAGTTCACCAGTTTCCACTTTTTTATTATATACTATCTTTAACACAAATAACACAATCATAATTCCAAGCCATAAGCACCCTGTCCCGTCTGACATATATAATAAGATAGGTTGTCAGGTTTATGTATACCTACATCTCTGATTGGAATACTCATTATTGCAAGCATTGGCAAGCACTTTCCCAATGTTTTAAGCGCCTTCACATAAATGTTATAAAGAGGTAGGAATAGATATTATTACTATGAGAGCCCATTTATGATTTTTACTGTATATATCCACAACTTTGTCCATGATTTTTGAGGACATAAAGTCCGCCCCCCCCCCTCTAATTGTTGAACCGCTGGGTATATTGTGATGAAATTTGGACTGATAATATATGACTAAATTCTGCATTATTTGACACATCAATGAGAGCTCTAAATGTGAAAGTGTCAGCTAAGCGCGCAATAGGAATATTTTTTTAAATGGAAATGGGGTTGAGTAATAACTCATTTTGAAGCTATTTTTATACTCAAAACATTCCCCAATTTTGAGAATATTTGGTTCACTAATTTCCAAATAAAAACCAGTAATATCGATTTCTACGTTATATTATTTTTAAATTTTGAAATTAACTTTCGTAAATATTTTCTGCATATTTGGCGTTCCGGATAGCGTTCATTGAACATACGAATAGCAGCATGGTAATTCCGGTTAGCTTCGCCAAAAATAATAATCGTTTCAAATTTATCTTATAAGGAGGGAGCTATTCTAGACAATTTCGAGCAAAAATTTACTGTCAAACATGACTGCAACAATTAACAATGACACCTAATAGGTAACAAGATTATGTTACAAACTGATATTACTGGTTTTTATCTGGAAATTACTGAACCAAATTTTCTCAAAATTGGGGAACGTTTTGAGCATAAAAATAGCTTCAAAATGAGTTATTACTCCACCCCCATTTCCATTTAAAAAAATATTCCTATTGCGCGCCTAGCTGTCACTTTGACATTTAGAGCTGTTATTGATGTGTCAAAAAATTCAGAATTTAGTCATATATTATGGATCCAAATTTCATCACAATATACCCAGCGGTTCAAAAATTAGAGAGGGGAGACGGACTTTATGTCCTTACCGTATAGCCTCAACACTTGAGGGCTTGTCAATTTCTGGCATTATACAGGGTGTCCACCTAGTGCGCGTAAGTCCAATATCTGGGTTAATAAAAGAGATAACTTAATTTTTTTTTCTACAGGGTTGTCTAATATCCCGAGCTGCACAAAATGAAAATATATTTACATATTCAGGGTGTTCAGTTTTTCCTGGACAGGTACCAACTTCGTTTTTCTAAATGGAAATATATATTTTTTATTGCTTTTTCGAACTAAACCCTTGATTTTAGTAGGACTTTCATCAGCCTTCCCTATACCTAACTTAAACTGTTTTTGAAATATTGACGGGTGAATATTGACATTTTTGCAACTTTGACACCCTGTAAAATCTAAACGGTTTGAGATCAAGCAAAACGGTTTGCACATTCCTATCTTAACTTTTCATAAGCTATCGTTTGATACTAATTTCAAATTTATACAGGAATAAAAAATTTTCAAAATTTTCAGAAAATTTTAAATTTTTGGATAATTCTGAAATTAGTATCAAACGATAGCTTATGAAAAGTTAAGATAGGAATGTGCAAACCGTTTTGCTTGATCTCAAACCGTTTAGATTTTACAGGGTGTCAAAGTTGCAAAAATGTCAATATTCACCCGTCAATATTTCAAAAACAGTTTAAGTTAGGTATAGGGAAGGCTGATGAAAGTCCTACTAAAATCAAGGGTTTAGTTCGAAAAAGCAATAAAAAATTTTATTAAATAGTTGGTACCTGTCCAGGAAAAACTGAACACCCTGAATATGTAAATATATTTTCATTTTGTGCAGCTCGGGATATTAGACAACCCTGTAGAAAAAAAAATTAAGTTATCTCTTTTATTAACCCAGATATTGGACTTACGCGCACTAGGTGGACACCCTGTAGATATGTCACCAAATTTAACCAAATTTTTATTTGCACCAAACATGATGACCAATCTAAACTATTTATGAGGAAGGACGTTACAACGCTTGTATTTTTCTGTATATACAATCTGTAAGATATCTCCATGCAAATACTTACTCATTGTTGACTGAGAATTGCTTCCCACTGCAGTCGTTTACAGGCTAACAGGCTACACAGCCCACTACAATCATTTTACTAATTTAGCAACCGCAACGAGCAGAAATACGAATTGGTTAACCTAAATAACTCTGGATTCTGCAGCGACACTGTTAATTGGATACCAAATTATAATTATGTACAACGTGATCATTTCATTTTGTTCCAACTTTCGCTGATGCTTCTGTTATAATTTAAAAAAATTCAAAAATAAAAAGTCGATGTAGCGTGCATTATTAAGTCATCTTCACACACGAAAGGTAACTAGAAAGTACAATAGATTATTTTATCCTTAATTATTTCTTCTTATTGGTGGTAAAATATATTTTTAGCTTTCTGATGAATATTATATGAATGAATATTAAAATATATTTAATGAATATTATTAAAGCAGAGTTCTTCAAAATCAACTAATATAATACTTACGGGGTGGGTAAATAGTGTGATACATTTTTATAACTTTGTTGTCATGGAAAATATAAGTATTAAATTCAAGTGTTATAAAATATTAACAGGATACTTTTTTAAATCAGTTTGGGTTGTACAGGGTGTTTCCTTTAATATTGTCAAAAGAGAGATCAATTTGTTTTAATAGAATGTTCAGTATATATATATATATATATATATATATATATATATATATATATATATATATATATATATATACGCAAGGTTCGTTGCTACATCCGAAATGGATACTGAAGGTACCTTGTCACATCATATATACGCTGTCACATCCGGTTTGCGGATGTGACAACGTTTTGCCTTATTTTTCACAAATATAGCTTATAGAAGTCATCAGAAGCCTAAACTGAAATTTTCGTCTGGAGGTAAAAAAGTTACTTGTATATCTACAAATTTGATTTTTAGTTTAACTGTAGACCGGTGGCGCTGGTATCGTTTTCAATCGTACAACTGACAATACCTTGCCACATCCGCCTATATATGATATTTCTTGCAGTATATAAGGTATGTTGTTACATCCAGATATTGGCAACGTCGCGTGCCAGATATTGGCAAATGCCTGTTCATTCAGATAAAGACGATTTCGTCCAAAATCATGTTAACTCCGTTCGAACGTGGTCCGGACGAAGTCCATTATTTTTTACTTTAGTTATGAATTTTGAGATTATTATAATTTGGATACATAAATTATATTATAACCATAATTTAAGTTACTACTATTGCCTTGATCAATTTTGATAAACATTAAGATATTTAGGTTTCTGCAGGTATATAAAAAATTAATGTGTTAGTATGAAAATATTTTTAGAATTTGTTAATTTTCCTAGATTTGTAAAACAGATAATTCAAGTAATCTAAAAAGTGTATTGCAGACTGGCATCTTAATATTCTAAATAAAAATTGGCAATTGTATTAAGATAATGAGTTACCTACGAATTTAATTATTGCCTTAATACGTGTAAATAGTTAAATCGTTGAGTGACATTTTTTAAATTTAAAATGACGGGTTAAAATAAGTATACTTTGAGTACGATTTCAAAACTTTATTAACAATTGCTGAATAGGTACGTTGTTTAATTGTTAGATTAATAACTATTATAACATTTTACATCTTTCTTTATATAGGAATTAAGCCAAAAAGTTAAAATTAATTAAATTAAGTTAATTCCTATATAATGAAAGATGTACACAGTTAAATAAGCCAATAAATAATATTAGAAATATATTATAAAAATATTATAACATTAATATAAATAAGTAGAACATAATACCTACAATTAATTAAACTTTATTAATACAAACACAAAAATATAAATACAATAATACAAATAAAAAGGATTTGAATATGAACAATTATAAATATTTTTCTTTCGTCTGTGGAATTGTGGTCATCAACTGTAAAATGATATTTATTATTACACGTGTTTAGGCTTATTAACGATATTGAGCGAGCGAAGTTTATTAATGCACTCTTAGTTACAATTAAGAAAAAATGTTGTAATTATTTATTGCTATTGCAATTATAATTATTTTCTTTTCAGTTATTTTTGAACTTGATAACTAAAATGTTCGTGCGGAACATGCCTTATATTTTATAGAAAATTATTTAACACTGACGTAGTTTCCATATAACACCAAAACATTATATTGCACTCCACGCGTGTTTCGCTAACCAAGTTGGCATCATCTGGAGATGATAAAAATCATATCAAATTTTAACTTGATCAAGTTTAAACTTGATTAGTGCGCTACTATACTACACTCGACGCGCATTTCACTAACCAAGTTGTCATCATCTGGAGATGATTAAAAATCATCAAGTTTTAACTTGCTCAAGTTTAAAATTGATGTGTTTTAATTATCTCCAGACGATGCCAACTTCGTTGATGAAACGCGCGTCGAGGGCAGTATAGTGTTTTGGTATTATGTGGAAAACTACGTCAGTCTTATCTTCACACCAAAGGCTCCAACCCCCTTCAAGGAAACTATTTCTAAAGCATAGAGAAATATGAGAGGCGATTGTGTTTTATTTAGTTCCTTGTATGATATGGATGGTATAAATTAATACCACAAGTATAAAGATATATACAGTAGTTTCACTCTTTAAATTTTTTGTACAAAAGTTTTTAATGCACATGTCTGCTCTTGGGTAGTATGCGCGTTGGTAGAGATGTAGAAGGGGAGGAATGGGCCGGCGTATGTTATTTAATGGGCGCACATTTGCTTTTTGCTTTACAGGTAATCAGCATACGTTTGTGTGTCTAGGCGTTTGTGTTTGTGATTTTGATAAGTGTTTTGTATTGTATGTAACATGGCTACAAAATATTGTTTCATTTGTAAACGAAATTCTGTTAGGCCACCTTTTTTACTCCAAAAAATAATAGTCCGGGCCTGTGCGTGTCTCCCAAAAATGGTCACTACTGCGCATGATTGTGCTTGGGTAGTATGCGCAGTGGTCTTTTTGGGGGGTTAAAAAAACAAAACTTAAGGACACCAACATCAAAGAGATTTTGCCGAGTGAAATTACTGTATATATCTTTATACTTGTGTTAATACTGATTTGCTTATTTTAGTACTATGTAGTAGGTAATCAATCCTGTTAATTTAAAAAATTAAATTATATATTTAAACTCTATAGGTATCTGTTATACTGATTAAGTGTTTAACACTGTCGTCTTCTATTTGTAACATTGATACAAAATTTAATTGTTAATCTGTTAATTTAATAAATTGAAATATATTGTTCGTGGCATAAAAGAGGATCGCTGCGCTGGTTGACTGAGAGACCATTTGTTTGGATTGAAAGCACCTTTTAAAAACGAACCTAATATACGGTCAAGAACTAGTTGAGGCAACGAAAAATCCTGTACCTTTCTAATCGTTTTTAAGGCATTCTTACTATTTCTACTATAGTAAAAGGTTTAATTATAATGGTACTAAAAGTAAATTGCGTATAATACAAATCCTCATTTAAGTAAATAATCTAAAACTAATCATATAAATATAAACAAAATAAGCAATGATTACCGTTCTGAAATATATATACAATAATATTAACTTTTACAACATGAGCAGGTACTAAAATTGTTTTAAAAATAAAATATGTAAAATATTATTTGTTTCTCAAAACGTTCAGTTCACTATATTACACTGGAGCATTTGATCAAGTAGGTAGTATTTAGGTAATCATATATTTTCATCAACTGTTGAAGGTTTGTCTGTAGAAAAGAAACGGTTCGATTTATATTTCTTTTTTTTATAAATTGTTTTATTTTTTTAGCGGAAGGAAAAGTTTCTTGTCGATGAAAGAACCAGACTCATTTTTTATGGATCCAATTGTCTTATTAGTCTACCCTAAAAGTAATTTAACGTAACTGTAAATGTTTCTGTTTTATTTTTTAAACTTACCCCTTTTTTTATACATTCTTTTTTAGTATAGTCTTTATAATCTCAATTGAAACTGCATAAAAAATTCCGACAAACGACACACGTGCGTAAACAAAGAGGCCGTCGTCGAGGTGCAGGTGTTTCTTTTGTCGGAATTTTTTTTACAGTCTCAATTGACATTACATAAACTATAACATATATGTTGTTGGCACGTTTATTGTCACCATCAAAATCTGTAAATAATAGGACTTATTAGCTAAGTATATGTAATATATACATATAATATAGTGCAATTAATTAAAAATCAAAGACAAACGAAACAAAATAATATTTTTTTCATGCAATACGTAAATTACTTACCTTCATTATTTCCGTTGCATAACTCAACTACCAATTTTCCACTTGATACAGGTTTCATCTATTCTTATCTTGGCTCTTTCTATATATACAATAAGGACCACAAAGCAAGATACACGAATATAACAGAAAATCAACCAAATCTCTCAAGTCGCAAATACTGAACTGAATACTTTTTGCAATATGCAGATATATAAATAAACAGTAAATGTAATAAAATTACTAAAGTTAGGGCTATATACCTTTGCACAATACTACATCCATTCCAGGTGGAGAATTACCAGGTATTTAAGGTCGTTCGTTAAACATTGTAATAAAGAATTATTATAGTTTTCTACATTTTACAGCATTACCTATTTGGTTTATTACGAAATACAAATATATTGTTAGAAACTAACTACGTGCTTAAGCACTAATATCGGATACTTTTATTATGATGTACTTTGCTATTATATTATTGGGATCTAGATTTTGCGACGCATTTGGTTAATATAAACAAACTAGTTTAACAAATCTAGGAGTATTAGATTTGAAAGAAAAAAATTCAAATTTTATATTGTACAGAATAGATGTCTGCAGCATTGTTTATTGCTATGTATTGAAATACTTTCTACAAAAAATGATATTGTAATTTACGGAGGGCTTCCAAAATTAGTACAATTGTACTAGATTCAGACATTTACTATTTTGATACTATTATTGGTAGGTTTGTGCTCCAATCACATCTTTAGAATAATTTTAATAAGAACCTCTAAAAGAGCAATTATCTACTATTTTTGTGCAGTAGAACACTTATTGTATATACGATTTTAAGATCACAGATTGAAACCGTGCCATTTTTAGCAGAGAATGAGGCCAATAATGACTATACATCTTGTATATATATACACAAGGTGTTTCTGAACGACCGTCATTTAGCCGAATCTCGGAATCTAGTTGGACGTGAAAATTTGAACAAGGAGTTTTAACAAATTTTAAATTCAATGAAAATATTTTGAACTGTAACTCAGTTCCGCTTCTACCGGAATCTCATACTAACTTTATTATTAGAAATACGAAATATATAATATATCTAAACCCTGTATATAATAATTTATTTTAATTGCCAGCGAGCCGGTGGCTCAGGGTTTAATGTCTCGATCGCTCAACCCAGAGGTCGTGGGTTCGACTCCCCATTCCAGCAGAAAATTTTTAATTAAATAATCTACTCGCAGAATAAAGGTTGTTCGCAGGGATGGGTTGGCAACCATCCTGGTGATGGCCTAGGATGGCCTGGATGTGAGCTTGGTGTTAGTGTGACAGATTAAAATCGGTTGATGCCCCCCAACTAATGAGGTTTTCCAGGTTTCCCTCATTCCAGCACTGAATGGTGGTTAGGCCTACCAACGAAGTCGTCTAGGCGTCGTCTTGAGGCGCAAATGCGGGCCGCAAAATAATAATATGCCGCCCCTTCCCACACACGTCTCCGAATTTTGGGCTAATCCTTGTGATTAAAATAGGGGTAGAGACATTATTATTACATTATTATTATTATTATTATTATTATTATTATTATTATTATTATTATTATTATTATTATTATTATTATTATTATTATTATTATTATATTTAAAGGGTTTCCTATTTAAAGAAATGCGTTTCTAATATTAATATTGCTACAAATAGCAGAAACATTAGTGTCAATAACAGGGAAATAACAGTTTCATTTACATAGTTTGTGAAACAATTGTATAGTTTTTAAGGTTGACATTGTTTAAAAAAAAATGAAAATTACGATTTTCTCAAAAACCATTGAGACAAAGTATACTGTTTTCTGCTGAATGTGCGCCTAAAATTTTATGTACAATTGAAAAATGTTATTATAAACAGGTTGTTCCATTTGAAATAAGACAGTATGAGCAAAGATTAGAAAGACCTAGATGTACAAAGCTTACGGGAAAAAGTGCAAAGCCAAAGTGAGTGGACAACAAACTTCACTTCAACCAGATTAAACTTAACTATGAAAATGCTTAATTTTAATAGCTAGTAAATGATGTAGGTAACTATTCACCCTATGTATAGTTGTTTAATTTAAAGTTTGTTATAGAGTTTTAAAGTTTGTGATCTACGGATTTCAACGCTAAAATATATTACCATTGCAATAAACAACTAGGTATACATAAACTTTGGTGGTATGAGTTTCTAATAGAACCAGAAGTGCGCCACGGTTGAAAATATTTTCAAAATATCTTACAACCCTCAGAACAAATTTTCACGAATAACGCCCAAGTAGATTCCGAGTCCGAGATTCGGCTAACTGACGGTACAAGATAGTGAGGGTGCTCTGTAACATCCGAAGATTTGGCAACATCGCTGGAGGTGACAACAATGTACCAGTCTCTACTCATATATAGATGTTGGAAGTGATAACGTATCCTTAGTGTGCACTATATATCGTAAAAAAATAAAGGGGAAATTGTTTCCCCTCGCTTGAGATTCTAATTCTGGAAGATCCCCTCGTCAAGAATATATCTAATATATATGGGTATATAAACGGGAAAACCCGGATGTGAGGACGCCTCTTGTGTCACACGGATGTGGTAACGAGCTCTCAAGCAATATATATATATATATATGTATCCTCGTATGTATCTTTTTACATATTATCAAAGAGCGTTTAATTCTGAGTCGAGCTATCCATAATACCATAAACTTAAACCCAGCCGTTTCAGAGATGTTTAATATTTTATAAATATTTTGGCAGATGCAAAAGCCTTTATGACTTTTTACACATAATAATCATTTGGATTTAAACACAAGAAAAGGTCATAAGATATGGTTTATTTGAGATTTATAAGAAATTCGAGAATAACATAGTGTATTCCATTTTTCATGTTATATTTTAGGAATTTCAGAATTTTAAACATCGATAACTACTAAACTAGAGTTATACAAAATTTCTCTTAAAAAAAGTTATACAAAAGTTTTATTTAATATGATATCGGTTGCGGTCACAATTTTTTGAGATGTTTGCGATTTTCTTCGCTTGTTAATAACATTTTGTAAAAATTGTCTTCAAATTAGCCATGGTCGGAAACAAACTGTTTTATACTAAAAAACTCTTCCTACTTGAATTATGAATTTGGATTGGAACAGGAGGTGGACCAATTGCTTGACTAGCTAGCTCGCCTGAGCCAACAAAGGTAAATTGCTTTCTGGAGGAATACGCAAAAATCAAGTGTCAGATACTTCCTGTTGATAAAGAGAATATGTATAATAGAATCAGAAAAGTTTTATAAATTATTCATGTACCTAGACATTCTTCAAAATGTAACTCTTTTGATCAAAGTATGATGCTGTGATAATTGATTTATATTCTATCTTCTTTTCTTCTTTTGTATTTTGTAAACGTTAAGTAAAGTTCTTACAATAATAATGCAACTTCGAATAAATGGTATTTGAAAATGGACGTTTATAGACAACTCCTTCTATATGGCTGATTAAACAAAAAAAAATGGTACCTATTCCTTAATGTCAAACAGTCAACATGGACTTTTTATTTATTTATTTATTTATTTATTTATTTATTGTTTATTTTCATTAATGGCTAATTTTTACAATAAGTCTAAAAATCCGAAGAAAAGCGCAAATATTACAAATCATGTTAAATTCGTCTCTCGTCAATGCCGGTATTATATTTTATAGAGACGTTTTCCCGGTTATAAATTTCTAAAATATTATGGATAATGAAACACTTACTGCGCTGTTTTGGAATTCATTATCATCCTGAAAGGAAGCACACACACACCTTCTATCCTTTTATTGTACTAAAAACCAAATAATTATTTTTTATACATAAAAAGTTAAAAAGGTTCATACAGATCCCTGTATATATAATTTTTTTTATAAAATGTCAAATATCTCAACAAATGTCAAAAATGTGAAAATATATAAGCACAGTTAAATGAATTACATATTTCATTTAACTGTGATATAAGGCATCCTATTTTTAAAAAATATCTCTACTTTGTCACTATTACCCGACAGACCCTATACATCCCAAACTTATTTTAAAAATATATTCTGATAATATCTTGTAACATCTGTTTGTAATATGTTTTTTTAATTTCCGTGAGAACAGAGTTCTCGTACATTGTCACATTATTGGCCCACACTGTATATAAATATGTTAGATAATAGGATAGTTCGACAATTTGATCTATGGGTTGTGTAAATTAGCTTTAGTAATCCATGAATTTCGATAGAATAAGTAGAAACACATATAATAATTCTGTTTTCTTCATTCCTGTACTAAATGATGCTTGATGTTTTGCTTAACGGGATGCACCCATTCGTGGGCGCTAATGCGGCCTACATAATAATAATATACCGCCTCTTTTCTACAAAACTCTCAAACTTCCGGGCTAATTATATAAATAGAATAAGAAGTGGAGATTTTGTTATTATTATTATTATTATTATTATTATTATTATTAATCATGTGCCCTGAGTACATGTAATGAACCCACAATGGCCGCCTTCTGCATTCTTCCGGCTAGAAGATCTGCCAAATTTCGGCATGCCGGTATGATCTTCAGTTCCGAAAGCAGTGTATCTCTTGCTCCATCGAGAGCTTCTATAATCAGTACCACATGCTTCACAGTATGTTCTGGATAGAGTCTACGGAATTTGAAGAGAAGGTTTTGAAATTTCGTCTGTTTGTTCCCGTCTTTCAAGACAATGATAGTCTCGGCAGGAGCCGAGAACTTTATGACAAACGTTGTCTTGAGCTGGTGGTCGAGGAGGCCTACATCAAGCTTATTGGCTCGAATCTGCCTGAGCGTGGAAAATGAGTAGTTCCAATAAATTTGGCACTTCTTATTCCCCACAATATCAGTATTAGATTAGAAATTTAAAAAACTAAGTTAAATGAAACAAATTAATATTTATCTTCATTGGTATTATCTATTAATTAGATAATTAATGGATTATTAGTGGGTATTATCTAGTTACTTGTTATGACTGACAAGTATAAAACAATAGTTATGTCAACAACCTGTCAGGCAATTTAAACTTGGAAATTCCACGTCTAGGATAGGATAGTAAAGATTTCTTTAATTTAATAGTAATTTTTAGTGAATGTGATAAAGTCGTTAAAAGGGCATGTGAAACTTTTTCTTTCAGATATCCAGATAGATCAAAACCTCCCTATGATACCATAACTCTCTTGATTAATTGTAACTAGATAATATCAGATTTATTTTTATATATGTAAAATTTGATATACCTAAAGAGAACCCTTTTTGAGTTATTGACAAAAATTATATATTTTTTTTTTGTAATAAGCAAATCTGATATTGTCTAGTTATTTTTATTTTTGGTCATCTGGATATCTGACAGAAAACGTTTCACATGGCCTTTACTACATTCACTATAAATTACTATTAAATTGAAGAAATCTTCACTATTTTATCCAAGATGGACACTTCTCAAGATTGCATTACATTACAAGTTGTCTAAACTATTGTTTTATTCCTGTCATCACAAGTAACTAGATAATATGAGATTTTGGGTTTTTCGGCATATAAGTCAAAAAAGGTTTATTTCAGTTATAGCAAATTTTGCATACTATAATTGCATAATTTTTTTGAGATGAATTAATTGAAAGTAAAATAAATGAAGGTTTCTATTTAAAAAAATTTAGTTTTTCAGTTTTGGAGAAATTAGATATGAACTGAATACTGTAAATACCCTGTATAATATTATATAGCACTATTTTCACCAATTTTAGGTACTTACCCTAGATATTTTATCTGCAGACATAATTCAATTGGTGAGTTGATTTTAAAAATTTTAAATATATTGTAAAACCATACGTCTGAAATCTAAAAAAAAAAAAAAAAAAACATGGTATAATTTTGACATAGGAAATCCTGAATAAAATAACACTTAAATTGATCAAGGAATTCAATAAAAGCAATAAAAAATGTAGTATTTCATTTAAAATAAGAAAATTGGCACCGACTTCCAGTATAACCAGAAGTGACAGGAAATAAAACATATTTTTGAAAAAGAAAGCCATCAATTAGCCTTCCAAGAAAATTTTCAAAATTCTACCTCTACTAGTTCTCCATATACAGATAAATTCAGTTCGTTGTGGTATACCCTGTATTATGTAGGTATTGTTTATTATTCCGTCAGTTACTCGGAATTTAGTTCTTTCGATAATTTCACAAATTTGTGCTATGTTCTGCAAATATAGACGTGTACCTACTCCACAAATTTAATGTAAATGTACTTGTCTACCTCTAATAATCAGGTAGGTATTTATACATTTCTACATTTACTGTTGGTGGTCAACATGATACGAAATTGGAAACCAATTATTGTAGAACCTTATTTCTTGCGCTATGGACCGTCCCGTAAGAACCAAATGCCGAACAAAAGCTTTATTTTTGGTCATATTTCTCTAACTGTTAGGGACAGGCCTGTCAAACCCCAGAAACGTATTCACAATATATAAAAATCTGCAAAAATATAGCTTGAATAAAAGTTTGGGCAGCATTTCTGAACAATCAACATAAAACCATCTATATTTTTTAGAGAAAATTTAGATCGTTACAAGATGACGTTAGTAGCTATAGAATAAGTAGACATTTAATCTAGAATCGGTTTGAAAATATAATCGGAAAATAATTAGATACCCATTATGACGGCACACGTGCAGCAGCTGTTCTCTTCCACGAACACCTTGCTCCCTAGGTATCATCGGCGCATTCTTCTTTTAGCGGTTTCGTGTATAGCGACATAATTTATATTCCAGACAAAGAGAGCAACAACAGGCGCAACTTATGCGCCTGTTACAACCAACTAAAACCCTCGGTGGCACAACGGCAGATGGTTGTACTTTTGAAGCAATAATTTTGTTGTCTTGTTGAAGAGGTAAGTGCTTAAGAAATATACAGGGATTGACAAAACATTATTTATCAAGTAGGTACCACTGATATAATTCAAATGAAAATGTATATAGGGATATGTATTGTATGATTAAAAGAATTTGCTCACTGACGGTCTTGAGTAGGTTCTTGTTCAACCGGAAAACAGATTAATTCCAATGGGTCGCCTGTGTATTGTAGTGATTTACATAAACATTCTCAGCCAGAACAAGCCATTATTTGTACCGCTCATTGCACGGCACACAATTTTGAAAATCTCTAATTATTCGAGATATAATAAATTCAAATAGAGATAGATTAATGAGGAAAAGACCTTTACGTGAGTGTCCCAATTGAATAAAAAAATGTTATCGGAAGTTATCCAGGCTTTTCAGTAGGAAAATTATGTTAATCATTTAATTAAACCTTTCGCGCTACACATTTTCATTTGAATGATGTCAGTGGTAGTTACTAGTAGTATTTTTTAGAAAAAATAAATTTTAGAAAAATACCCATTCATAATTCAGAAACAAAATTGAAAAAAAGTCTTTATAGGTTTCCAATATTAACGATTAATAAAAGATATTGATGCCTTGCATGTTATATAAACGAATTATTCATCACTTATTACCAGATTCGTTATGATAAATGGCATGTATTTCTTGGAAGTAGGACAGCAATTTTGCTTCAGAATGTTTTGTAGTTAGGTTTAGGTACCCCATTGCATGTACCGTAAATCATAAATTTCTATAGTATTATTATATGCTGACTCCTCTTGACTATACTCGTAGTAACAAGAAATAGCCAAAAAGCTTCAGACTTGTATGTAAGAGAGAGGGCGGCACATTATTCTGTAATCCACATTAGCGGTCAGGAATGAGTAAGTTGATCAACCATAATTACAATTAGGTACAGCAATGATGGAAAGCTAGAAAGTTTTAATTAATTAGGAGACAGTCTTTACATAAACATCTGGTAGGTATTTCTTTAACCTTGAAACTTGGGGCACAGTTGCGTGCCAACTCATTTCTTCTTGTAGTTCTTATAAAGGTGTCGACAATTCAAATTTTCAAAGACTAAAATCTTGACCCCGGGACTATTGACTCGATGTGAATTCTTATATCTCGATATTTTCGTTACTTAACACAGAATAACGACCAATTACTTTCACATAGTCGTTTTTTTACATAGTATGTAGATATGTTTTCTGTAGGGATGAAACATTATTATTTTTTGAAGTTTTACCATTTCTAAAGACACCTTTACACACAGATAATTCTTAAATACACACGTACATTTCCAAGTTGGATAATTTTTAGCCGATAATAACATTCCCACACGAAAAAATCACATCCAAAAACAAAAAACATCACTTTTATGTGTTTCGGAAATTATTTACCTATATTTCCTTTGTCAAATACTATACTTACTTATAATTAAAAATAGTTTCAAGATTTATCAAATGTTTCTATCCATCTGCCACCATATACAAAAGCAGCTTGATAATTTAATTTTTTGTATCAGAGCTGTTCAAAATATTACTAATTGTCGAAAATTAGAAAATCTCATAAAATACTTTCAAAAAATTTGTTTACCAACCATATCA
This sequence comes from Pogonocherus hispidulus, assembly GCA_963924545.1. Classification (NCBI taxonomy): domain Eukaryota; kingdom Metazoa; phylum Arthropoda; class Insecta; order Coleoptera; family Cerambycidae; genus Pogonocherus; species Pogonocherus hispidulus. Next base: position 44,825,242 of record OZ004692.1, on the reverse strand, counting down.
CTACGAATATATTTTTGCATTAGTCCTAGCATTTTAATCTAAAAAGGTTCTAAATTCTGGGGAAAATTAAAAGCTAGGGCAAATAACTTTTCAGGCACGCGTCTGCCAGACGTCTCTCTCGTACCTTCCAGCTGTTGCAGCTGAAATTATCCGAAACATATGCCTTTACTTTGCATTAGACCCTCTTTCCCTTCCACATAATGGCCTACCTAGAACGTAGGCACGCCTACAAAATAAAAGAAGTTACAGAAATAAAGGTGTAGTAATTCATAGTTCCTTGATTTTTACTTATTTTCTATATTCTATAATTTTAGAAATTAAGTACCTATTTATTGTATTATTTCAAAGTAGCGTCATTTGTAGGTAATTGTTAAATATAGTTTTTACTCCACGGGCAATACGCCCCGTGGTGTAGTTGTTTTCGGCATCTCCTTCAAATAAATAAGTAGGATTGCCTTCCTTAAAGACAATAGAGGTCACTGCTGTAATGGCACCTGCGGAAAAGCAGGTCCTTATCTGTCTGTCAATTTGACAATAATTGTCAGACAGTAGCAAAGACCCAAAGAGGGCACTACGGTGTGTTTCTCACCACTACTAATATTTTTTACTAAATTTACTTTATTTGGATGCTATAAAATTCAAATTTATGGTGTATTTTGTTAATTGCAGTCAATCCTTTCGAAGTAGGTATATAAAAAAATGTCTATCAAATTAGTTATTACATCATGAAAGCAGCAGAACTGTGCGAAACGGATATTTTTTACGACCATAGTTTGGGATTCTGAAAAACAGTGTGAGTACTGATAGGTACCATAATTAATTGTACATCATACAACTAAAATTTTAATTGTGTTTATGCATCAATAAAGTAGGAGGAAGCATAATATATTTTTTCACATAAGATTATGAATTAATATGTGCATAATATGTTTTGCATTTTAATTAAATACCTTTAATACCTTTTTGTACATCGACATAAGACCAATTTTTTAATTGCTCTGCTATTTCCTGTAAAGGTCTGAAGTTAAAATGTTTTAGAAGATTTAATTTGCTTATTCTATAAACGTATACGCCAACTCTCAACTGAAGTGTTCGAATGTGTTAACTTAAATAAGCTGCATGCATACATAATGTTTAATCATAAAGTTGTTACAAGAACATTGGGATCTATTCTACTCGTAGAGGATAATCGTATAAATCATGTCGCCTGGTTCTATTTCTAATCTATCGATGCGACCCGATTTGGGTACAGAGGTTTATAATTCATTTCGTGGTTGTCATGGAGATTCGCAAGCTGTCGCCACCTCATTTTGACGCTAGGAACTACAATGTAAATATGTCATACTCAATCTGTCAAAAGATGATCTTCACAGTGTCACTGGTGAGAGCAGTTTGTTGCACTTTGCAGTTCCACTTTAGGATTAATTAATTCATGACACCGATCTAAAACTTCTTATCGCAATAATTATTCAGGTCGGATGCTCTAAAATAAAGAAACAACGACCTGACTTCGCGACGACTGTTTTTGAGAATTCACAATAGCAGATAGGTTTGACAGTTCTCATTATACTTCATGGTTGTCACTAATCTCATTTCAGAACAAACAATTGACTACGTGCTGCCGTTGCCGGTAATTGTGGAGAAGCAATGAAACAGGAAACAGGTCGATGATAGTATAAGGAGCCGGGATCAGGCGACTTGATCTAGCCGATTACGATTAGAGTTTGAAAGTCTCTAATTCATCATTTTGACAAAACATTATTTTGACTTATTTTGTAATTATTTCTACAACTTTTTCATGTGTATTTCAGAAAATATTATTTCTATATTAGAGTAGATAATTGTTAGTAGTGGTGAGAAGCACACCGTGCTCTATTTTTTTCTCACCACTACTAACATTCACGATGACCCTTAGGCAATCAGGTCGTAACATGGTTAATCGATTCCACTACCTATGGCACTCTGACAAGCGCATAATAAGCGCGAAACCCATCAGTGTCTGATGGTTGGTCTCGATGAAGGATGTGCCGACTTCCATGGAGATGTCGGAGTAATGTTACGCCAGTTGAGTCACATTGCCCGTAGAGTAGTGTTTTGGGCATCTCCTTCAAATAGATAATTGTACTTCAGAAAGTGTTATTTGAATTTCAGTTTAGTCCACTTTATTTCAGAAAGATTCATTTAGGTTCATTCAGATAAATGTATTTCAGACGGTGTCATTTATATTTCAGTTCAGTCAATTTTATTTCAAAATGCGTGAATTGTATCTCAGTTTAATCATTTGTAAACCAGAATATACAAATTCAATTTCAGAAAGCGTATTTGTCTTTTTTAAATATTGATACATACATAGTTTTTAACATATGCAATGAGATGGTATACTGATGAAATGTGAAACTGATAATAAATATAAAAAAATATGAATTACAATTACAATTTTTTAAATAATTAAATTGACTAATATTAAATATCTGTAGATATTTATTGATGCTTTTTGAAATAATATTTACTAAAATTAAATAAAATGATGCTTTCCGCTATTAATTTGACTAATAGGAAATATAAATGACATATTTCCTATTAGTCGCTTTCTAAAATAAAATTGATCGATTCTAAAATACATCTGGAAAGGGTAGACGTGTGTATTGTTTATCATTGACTGTTAATTGTAATTCTTTGTATTGGATATATTTTTGTATAATTTTTGGTGATGGTTAAAATTTTTTCTCACTATTGGGTTCAAATAGATGACCAAATACTTTATTTGTACAAAATATTTGAGTTAACCAACCATCAATAAATTAGCCGAAGCTTATTCTGTTATAGTATATGCTAGTGTAAATCATTTACATTAAATTTTCTATGGGTATAGCTTATAGGTATAGCTACCTACACCGAAATATTACTGTACTGTATAATTCCTGGGTTCATTCATTTTCATTTTATTTTCTTCGTAATCTTAATCTTAAATTATCTTAATGTTTCGTATTATAGCAAATGTATAATAAAAATAAATTATTTACCTCGGAAACGGTAAGAGATACAGGATGGCTTAAATTAAAAAAATGTTGCACAATTAATTTTATGCTGACTTAAGTGGCGGTACGTTATCTGCCATATATGCACCCGTTCATGAGTTATCGGGGAAAAAATATAATAAATAAATATAAAGAAAGATAGAAACTTCAAATTTGAAAATAGTTACATTATTTATAATAATGAGTCCATTAATTCAGTTACATTTTCTCTAAACACTCTACACTTTGAGAAGCGATAGTCAGCTCTTTTATTTCTTATGAACGCCATATTGGATTTTTACAATGGATTTGTTCTCTTTACAACGATGTACTATATGCCATTTTAAAATTTTTAAATGAGGGGAAATCAACAGATAAGGTACATTTTATAGTAGGTAATGGAAATAAAATATTATTAACGACATATCATGTATAGAGGAATGTCGCCTAATATGGGGTTTTTATATAATTAAAAAAATACAGATTGAAATACTGGAAGAACGATGAGATTAGGTAGTGACAACCTCTTACACATATCCGCTTCCATCATAAGCAAATATCGTTAGACATAAGCCATATACCTTAAAAATTGGCAGCCTCCCCAAATTAAGAACTCTATAGTGCCTTATATGGGGAGATAATGTAAATACTGCATTAGAAATTGAATTAAATAAAAAGTATCAAGTTTCATAATATTCTATATATTTTTCAAAAAGAAAAACATCAAAGTAAAGTCCATTCAAAAAATCATAATCTATATGGTAATTATTTTTGTTTTTTTCACTGCAATTCTTACATTTGAAGATGTTCCTTTACCTGCAGCCTTTGTAGTCTTTGGTCCTACACCTGCACATAATGTATGCGCCCACGAATAACTTAGGGAACATCGTATTCACTCTTTGCCAATATCATATCAGATATGGGGTCATCATCAGAATTGCCAGTAGTCAATGTCCTCATCTTCAAATGATTCATCTGAAGAGTTGACTTGCTTACGTTTATTTGGCTTAGTAGATGGCTTAACGGAGTTTGATGTTTTTTTTTCCAAAAACTGCCTTGGCGTTTATATTTTTCCTTTGTGATTTTTCTAGCTTATTTTTGTAAAGTGATCCCATTACGAGTTGTGCAGATCCAGATCGTGTGCTCTTTTTATCCGGATTTAATCTTGAAATAGGCCTAATTTGAAATGAACTAACAGATTGCTGGCGTATTGGACTCAACAGTTCTGATGATTGGTCAGGTTGATCTTCAGAAGAACAAACTTATGTTGTAAAGTATTTCCTTTTGCAAGTTGATAAGCCAGATTCGCATATCTTTTCTTGATAGTCCAAAGAACTTCTGTTCCATTTCAAAACAATATTTTACAAGTTCACATTCAAATTCATCAGGAATAATAGGTTTTCTACCCATCTTGATTTTTTATAACTTTTTTAAGATCACCATCTTTCTTGGCATACCGTTCTAGAGTTGTGTGGAATATTGAAAAATCGAGATGGTTTATAACTACCCATCTCCTTACTTCACATAGCTTGCACGGCGGCATTCATTTGTTGCGGATCCCAGATCTTTCTTTTTGGCATCTGCAGAATGAAACACAATTATTATAAGTTTTACAAACAAATCACTACCATTATTCCAAATTTCAGTCACAGGATGAATTGGTCCCTAATATGGGGATCCCCATATTTGGAGCCCGATACATCCCCATATTAGGAGCCACTTATTGTTTGAAATAATGAAACCTCAAAACTCTCGGAAGGTTTTATAAACCTAAATTCGACATAGCGTATGAAATATTTGAATATATAAAAGTCTATATATGATTAATATTTACTAAAATCACTTACCTCGCCGTAATAATCAATAAATATCGACGAAGTGGCAAAACTTTATAATAATTCACTTTATAACGACTTGCACAAACGCGGCCATCTAAACAATGAATTGAAACTTTACCCTTGGAATATATGCAACCCAATAAGCAAATTGGGTTGCATTCGGTGCCGATAGATGGTGAACACCCCCTTAGAGGAAATTTGTGATCTCCCCAAATTAGGATACCTTCCCATATTAGGCGAATTTTCTCTATACATAACCTAGGAAATACAAAATGTATTCTTAATGCATTAACGAATGGAATTTTATGATAATTTTATTTTTAGACTCGCCATTATCAATAATGTTTAAGTTTCAAATTTGAAGTTTCTTTCTTTATAGTGAAGATATTTAGCATTTTGTAAATCGTTAGTTTTCATTTTTTTTCCCATTAACTTGGGCTAATGGGGGGAAGTTACCCGGGTCGGTAACGGACGGGTGCATATATGGCAGATAACGTAACGCCGTTTGATTCAGCATAAAATTGTGCAACTTTTTTCTAATTTAAGCCATCTTCTATCTCTTACCGTTTCCGAGATTTCAGTGGTCGCCAAAATTAAATGTAACACCGTATATAGACACACACAACCGTGCTAAGACATAAGTAGTATTAGTTCTCCCAAACAATTCATAAATTTGAGTGGTTCAAATGCGAAACAAATACTGTTTTCCCGATGCAATCTAATTCAGAGAAGGTGGTATATCTAACTGCAGTCAAATTTATCTAGTAAGTTGTTATAACTAAGCCATTTATATTAATGTTAAAGTGTACATCCTAAAACCTTATCAGACCAGCAGCAAAAACTATATAATAAAAACAAACATAGTACGGGTGTATAATAGCAAACAACGATATGTCCAGCAATGAAGATATATATTCAAAACTGCATAACTTTATGAAAGAAGAAAACAAAAAGCAGACTGGAATCTTAACCAAAGAGTTTACAACTTTGAAGCAAGTAATTACATCCCAACAGGAAAAAATAAATCTGCTAGAAAACCAAATTGTGGGCTAAAAACAAAATATGAGAACCTGGAACAAGAACAGAGGAAAAATAATTTAATTGTATTTAATTTGGAATACGTTGATGATGATTTATTACTATTTACGGTAACACAACTAAATAAATTACTAAAAATTAAGTGTTTTAATTTAAAAAATACTAATATAAGGATAACCTGATCGATTATCTCAAAAACAACAACAACAAAGAAAAATATTAGTAGACCACCTAAAACATGCTCGCACCCAGCATCAAAAGGTCCACATCAAAGGTAAAAATTTATATATAGATGGAGAGCAATTTATATTGTTACACTGAGTTAATTACGAAGAAAAACGCTACTGAAAAAGGAAAAAACAAATAAAGAAGAAAGAATAGTGTTATCTATCAACGCTCAAGAAGAACCTAGTTTGGAGTTAAAGGCGGGTTCTCATTAGTCAACTTCATTGATCAATATCGTTGAATCTATGCGATTGAACAATGGAATAGAATGAAATTTGGTTCACATGTTTCAAGGATATTGAATAGTTAGTCTAGAAAGTGACAGTTTAAAAAATGGCTGCAAAGAAGAAAATTGTGCGGGCTGGCGTCCGTATTATATGTGAATATTTAAAAAATCATAACTTTTTTCACGCTTTGTTATGTTTTTATATTCCTCACTTCTAATGTTCCAGATACACTCCTCTGACTGGTATAATTCCAAAAACTTTATAATATGGTTGTCCCTCCATTTAAAACTGGACATTTCTATTATGAAATACAATAAAGTTTAGCTAGATTCTTTAAAAATCATAATTTAAGTACATACCTACGAATTAAAATACACAACTTATTCTCAAATATCTGAACTTGAACGCATGTTCCCACTATCAAGCACTGTTCAATCTAATTGAATGAGTCCATTGATTCAACCAAAAGTAGAAACGCCTTTAAGTTATATTGAAATGCAATATTATTGATCAATATCATTGAACGGATATTCACATTAATCTATTTTCTTTCAATCGCATAGATTCAACGATATTGATCAATGAAGTTGACTAATGAGAACCCGCCTTACAGGAAATCGGTCTTCGTCCAGATTGGAAAGAAAACAAAAACTGAATAATGGTACTTAATATTTTTTTAAATCTTGTTATTTATTAAATTAAACTGTATATTGTCTTTTTTTCTGTCTTTTTTAGTCTTACCTTATCTTTATGAATTTATTATAGTCATAATTAGTCTTAATAAGGTTTTGTTAACATGATTCAGTACGTTAGAGATTTTCAGGCGGATGAAATAAGAACTGAAATATTATCAAACTGTTAAGAATGCGATCAAGTAATAAACATAAATAAAGATACAAAAAATTTCAAAGTTCTTCATAATAATATCCGTAGTATTAATAAAAGTCTAAACGACTTTAAATGTTATACTAGTAACTTTATCTCACAAATAAACTGTTTTGTGTTAACAGAAACGTGGCAAATACAAAATCTAGATCTATATCTGCTTCCTGAGTATGTCTTGATATATAATGTAGGTTCGAATAATCAAAATGATGGTGTAGTTGTATATATAAGGTCTGAAATTGACTATACTTATAACATTGTAAGCCTGACAAATGGTAACCAAATAATAGTACTACAATTAAACTACGCTGGGAAAAAATCTGACTTAATAGCTATCTATAACTCCCCCTCTAACTTTTTTAGAAACAAGTTCAATAACGTGGGTTATGCATATTTGTAGGCGATATAAACATCGATATTAAAACAAACACAGACCTTGTCCTGGAATACTTAAGTACAATGCATGAAATGCATGAATATAGTTACGTGTTCACAACTAATGAATATACAAGATGTATTCCTACTAGTAAAACATGCGTTGATACTTGTTGATATTTGTTAAAACTAAAACTGACATAGACCTTCTTTTACCTATAGTAATTAAAACAACTGTTACAGACCATTACTTTACGTTTATTCAAATAATTGTTAATCAAACAAACTCACAGGGAAATATAACTATGAACAATAAGATACAAAAAATCGACTATAACAAATTAAAAGTTAGGGTTTCAAATACCAGCTGGCACAGCATATATCAAGCTCCCAATGTAGAATCTGCAACAAATGAGTTTTTAAACATTATTAACCAGGAGACATCTGCTTGTACTTTCACCATTACTTCAAAACTATAAGGAAAAAGAAAACTTAATATCCTTAAATAACAGAGACAAACTATATCAACAGTTCTTAAAAGACCCAAGTCATGAAATATTAAAACAAAACTACAAAAGTTTACGAAATAACTGCTCTAATAAAAAAAGTAAAAAACACGTACTACAAAGAAAAAATCTTAAATAATAAAGACAATCCGAAATGTCTATGGGATACTGTTAAAGAGATTTGTGGAAATAGTAAAAAAAATAATATAATAAGAAAAAATTTAAGTGATGGTGAAAGCATAGATGATACAGGCATTATAACAAATATAATGAATGAGCATTACATTACTATAGGAAAGAAAATGGCAGATAAAATATCACCTGATTTAAGCTACAATCCGTCTACATCCGCTGGAACATTCAATACTATATTTTTAGATCCGACTGATGAAAAGGAAGTAAACGTGGCTGAAGTTAGATTTGGATTCAGATTTAAGATTTAAAATAATACAGTGGACCAGTTAAGTTGAATAATGATTAATTAATGTATCAAATCTGTAAACTGAACATAAGAATAGGCTATCAGTGCACGTTACTCATGACATTCCTATGCCCAGAATCCTCAGAAAAGAGTCTGGGGCCGGGGGCGGCCAACTATAAGACAAATATAAATAAATCTATTAAAAAACGTAAATCTGACTATGTTCAGGATTCTCAGTAGAGTAGGAATACGCAAAAGCATGTTACTTCTCACATACCAATGGCCAGAATCTTCAAAAAAGAGTCTGGGGCCGGAGGCGGCCAACTATATAAGATCAATATAAATAAATCTAAAAAACGTAAATCTGACGATGTTCAGGATTCTCAGTAGCGTAGGAATACGCAAAAGCATGTTACTTGTCACATACCAATGGCCAGAATCTTCAATAAAGAGTCTGGGGCCGGGGGCGGCCAACTATATAAGATCAATATAAATTAATCTAAAAAACGTAAATCTGACGATGTTCAGGATTCTCGGTAGAGTAGGAATACCCAAAAGCATGTTACTTCTCACATACCAATGGCCAGAATCTTCAAAAAAGAGTCTGGGGCCGGGGGCGGCCAACTATCAGATCAATATAAATAAATCTAAAAAACGTAAATCTGACGATGTTCAGTATTCTCAGTAGAGTAGGAATACGCAAAAGTATGTTACTTGTCACATACCAATGGCCAGAATCTACAAAAAAGAGTCTGGGGCCGGGGGCGGCCAACTATATAAGATCAATATAAATAAATCTAAAAAACGTAAATCTGACGATGTTCAGGATTCTCGGTAGAGTACGAATACGCAAAAGCATGTTACTTCTCACATACCAATGGCCAGTTAAAACACTCGATATAGCTTGTGGCCAAAGGACGTCAACAGAGCAGAATATATTTCCGCACCGCTAACCGTAGATATATGAATTTTAATCTATTTTTCGCATAAGAACACGGCTGTATCTCGCTTAATATGTATCGCACAAAAAATTCTATTCTTCGCTATTTGATTTAAAACACTCGATATAGCTTGTGGCCAAAGGACATCAACAGAGCAGAATATTTTTTGGCACCGCTATCCGTAGATATATGAATTTCAATCTATTTTTCGCATAAGAACACGGCTGTATCTCGCTTAATATCTATCGCACAAAAAATTCTACTCTTCGCTATTTGATTTAAAACACTCGATATAGCTTGTGGCCAAAGGACATCAACAGAGCAGAATATTTTTCCGCACCGCTATCTGTAGATATATGAATTTTAATCTATTTTTCGCATAAGAACACGGCTGTATCTCGCTTAATATGTATCGCACAAAAAATTCTATTCTTCGCTATTTGATTTAAAACACTCGATATAGCTTGTGTCCAAAGGACATCAACAGAGCAGAATATTTTTCCGCACCGCTATCCGTAGATATATGAATTTCAATCTATTTTTCGCATAAGAACACGGCTGTATCTCGCTTAATATGTATCGCACAAAAAATTCTATTCTTCGCTATTTGATTTAAAACACTCGATATAGCTTGTGGCCAAAGGACATCAACAGAGCAGAATATTTTTTCGCACCGCTATCCGTAGATATATGAATTTCAATCTATTTTTCGCATAAGAACACGGCTGTATCTCGCTTAATATCTATCGCACAAAAAATTCTACTCTTCGCTATTTGATTTAAAACACTCGATATAGCTTGTGGCCAAACGACATCAACAGAGCAGAATATTTTTCCGCACCGCTATCTGTAGATATATGAATTTTAATCTATTTTTCGCATAAGAACACGGCTGTATCTCGCTTAATATGTATCGCACAAAAAATTCTATTCTTCGCTATTTGATTTAAAACACTCGATATAGCTTGTGGCCAAAGGACATCAACAGAGCAGAATATTTTTCCGCACCGCTATCCGTAGATATATGAATTTCAATCTATTTTTCGCATAAGAACACGGCTGTATCTCGCTTAATATGTATCGCACAAAAAATTCTACTCTTCGCTATTTGATTTAAAACACTCGATATAGCTTGTGGCCAAAGGACATCAACAGAGTAGAATATTTTTCCAAAGAAAGAAGAAAGAAGATTCTGGCCATTGGTATGTGAGAAGTAACATGCTTTTGCGTATTCCTACTCTACTGATAATACTGAACATCGTCAGATTTACGTTTTTTAGATTTATTTATATTTTTCTTATAGTAGGCCGCCCCCGGTACCAGACTCTTTATTGAAAATTCTGGCCATTGGTATGTGAGAAGTAACATGCTTTTGCGTATTCCTACTCTACTGAGAATACTGAACATCGTCAGATTTACGTTTTTTAGATTTATTTATATTGATCTTATAGTTGGCCGCCCCCGGCCCCAGACTCTTTTTTGAAGATTCTGGCCATTGGTATGTGAGAAGTAACATGCTTTTGCGTATTCCTACTCTACTGAGAATACTGAACATCGTCAGATTTACGTTTTTTAGATTTATTTAAATTTTTCTTATTGTTGGCCGCCCCCGGCCCCGATTCTTTTTTGAAGATTCTGGCAATAGGTATGTGAGAAGTAACATGCTTGTGCATATTCCTATTCTAGGTAGAATCCTGAACATCGTCAGATTTACGTTTTTTAGATTTATTTATATTTTTCTTATAGTTAGCCGCCCCCGGCCCCAGACTCTTTTATGAAGATTCTGGCCATAGGTATGTGAAAAATAACATGTTTTTGCGTATTCCTACTCGACTGAGACACACTGAGAATCCTGACCATCGTCAGTTTTTTATATTTATTTATATTCTTCTTATAGTTGGCCGCGCCTCGGTCTCATACTCTTTTTTGAGGATTTTGGCCGTAGGTATGTGCATATAACATGCTTTTGTATATTCCTACTCTACTTAGAATCCTGAACATCGTCAGATTTACGTTTTGTATATTTATCTATATTTTTCTTATAGTTGGCCGCCCCCGGCCCCAGGCTATTTTCTGAGGATTCTGGGCTTAGGTATGTCATGAGTAAACGTGCACTGATACCCTATTCTAATGTACGGTTTACAGATTTGATACATTAATTAATAATTATTCAACTTAACTGGTCCACTTTATTATTTTAAATCTTAAATCTGAATCCAAATCTAACTTCAGCCACGTAGGAAGTAACCAATATTATTACATGTCTAAAAAATAAAAAAGCTCCAGGGGTAGATGATATAAAGGCAGACACATTAAAACATATTTCTAACATAATAGCAAAACCGATTACGCATCTGGTTAACTTATGTATTGCAGATGGACACAGGCTACAATGTTAAATCAAAATAATTTGGGAAAAGCGCCAGCGTATGAACATTTTTTAATGGGACCTCATAATGAAAAGGAAATAACAATCAATGAAGCAATAATTCCTAATTATTTCAGGATTTGGTAGAATCGTGTGCATAAAAAAACATAAATAATTAATAGATTCCATACAAAATTAATCAGTTGAGTTACTGACGAACGGGATGTTAATTTTCAATGAATTTAATAATAAACTAAGATGTACGTATGTGTGTGAGTCAAAGTTAGTCTACAAAATTACTATTGCCAAAAACAAATCTGTATTCACAACTAAAATTTCAAATTCCATAGTTCTAGCTCCAACCGACCAACAAGAAATTAGACAAATTATAAACTCGCTTAAGAATAAAAAAGCAGTTGGAGATTATCTAATAAGCAGAAATTAAGAAAAAAATAGCGACTTTGTAGGACGTCATAAATCAATGATGTATAAATTTAGATGTAAGTATATCCATCATTATTTAATAAGATACTCCAAAATATAAAAAACGAGATAAGAGCTTTGTGAATAACTACAGCCAATTCCCTTGGTTTCTCATATTCCAAAAATATTTGAAATACTTCTTAAAAATAAAGTAAAATCATTTTTAAATAAATTTAATACACTATATTTAGATCAATTAATTTGTTTTAGAGAGAAAATGTTTACCAAAATGGTTTTATTGAAGTTATTAAATCTTATTCATAATGCGCTTGTAAAAAGTAGACCATGCGTATGCATATTCACTGATCTAGCGATCGATTTAGTCAAGGGAGATCGATACTGTTAAAGCGAGCCATTCACACGGCAATCTGCAAGGGACCCTGCAGATTCTCTCGTGTGTAATGCAATCGTTCCAATTTTTAACGACTTCCCGATATCGGCAAGATATCGTGTTCCCTGCAGATTGCCGTGTGGGTGGCTCGCTTAAGGCACCTATTCACACGCTAATCTACAGGAACCAATCTGCAGGAACCCTGTAGATTAACTCTTGTGTTACTCGTGACTTGACTTAGTGTGTAATTTAATCGTTTCAATTTTTTACAGCAATAGCTATACACAATTCTCAATTATCTTCATTTTTTATGTTCTATAAATACGAGTAGTTTATTTACTGAGTTGTTTATGTTTTGTTTTCATTCAATACTATAGAAAAATAATAAAATTAGGTAGGTATCAGAAAATATGATGGAAAAAGGAAAGGAAATTTGGAAGTAATTTTTTGGTTGGAAGTAGTTCTTCATCAAATTTAAATGACAAAATTGACTTCTTTTAGTAACCATTGTTTTGTCCATTGTTCCTTTTCTTTTTATAAGTCATGTGTCATCGCAAATGATAAAGCTATACCGATTTTTTGGCGTCTCGAAGGAGCCATGGTGGTTTTACGCAGAGATCGCCAAAATTACTGATAAATTTGGATGTGTGGAAAGTACACCCAATCTCTCTACCCATAGTTTCCTGCAGATGCAGTGTGACTAGACATCTTTAGTCACCGCTTGCAATATCTTTTGAGGACAACGAATTCAGGGTATATGTTTAAAACTGTTTGAAAGCTATTTATCGAATAGATATCAGATTGTAAGAGTGAGTGGTGATATGAGTGATCGGAATTAGTGAAATGGGGTATTCCACAAGGTACAGTATTGTAGGGTTCAATATTTATGTTAATAACTTGTTTTTACTCACAAGGAAATGTATGTAATATATAATAGGTTTCGTAGACAATACTGCAAGTTTCTATGAAGATATGAAATTTGACATCACTAAAAGGCAAAGTTGAGTCGGATTCAAAACAATTAAAAACTGGCTATATCATAGGTTATTAACTATTAATTTGAAAAACCTTCTGCGCATCCTCTAGTTGCAATGTAACTGGTCTTACACCATTCGAACAATTGACTATCATCCTTGGTCGACAATATCTGATATTTTCTAAAAACGAAATTTTACCCATAATCTACCTAAAGACATATTATGCCCTCACTGTTGAAAGTCACTTTCGGTATAGTATTTTGGCTAAATCTCTCGACACTCCTATTTCTACAACGCCCCTAAAATGTTTAATTTTCTACCCACAAAAATAAAAAATATTATGTAGAAACTTTTTACATTTTAAAAACGAATTAAAAAATATATGTGAAACTGTGTTGCGTCCTAATCTGATGAAGGTACATATTGTATATGTATATGTCTCTGGTACTACTGATTCGCGGGTTTAGGACTAAATAATTAATTCCTTTATTTATAAAATGGCTGACGTATCGACTTTAATTAAGTCATTATCAAGGCTGTATAATATATCAGGAATCATATGTTGACAATTGCATATTGTACTACAGATGTCGACAATTGCATATTCTACTTCAAGAAACTTTTGAGGAAAACACTATAATTCAACAATGGTGACATTAACGATAGATAGAACACTACCAAAATAGGTGGTTTAGAGGTTTGGTAGTGATTGGTTGGTTGGTGGTTACTAGTGATAGTTTTCTGTCTGTCATCATTAACGGATTGTCGAAAATTATAGTGTTTAAAAGTGTGATAAAAGTCGAAACGTCGGCCATTTTATAAATAAAGGAATTATTTATTCAATCCTAAACCCACTAATCCATAGTACATAGAAAATGATACAGTACTCCACTTTCTTTTACCAATCTTACTGAATGCAGAATTTAACAAATCGTCTTCTCTTATGTATTCGGATCATATTCTTTTACTTAAATAAAAAAATATTATCCCACAGTACACGGTAAACGGTACAATTTAGGTTCACTATAGGTGAATCCTGAATAAAATGATCCTTAAATTTATTAAGGAATTTAAAAAATTAAATAAAAAATGAAGATCTACATTTAAAAATAAGGAAGTTGGTATGGATTTCCAGTATAACCGGAAGTGACAAGACGTTAAAAAAGTTATATCATATTTATTTAATATAATATATGAGAGTATTGTTCATATACATAGTTTCTTATAGTATATTTTTAATATTATTAAATTTATTGGCTTATTTAACTGTTTATATATTATGTCGGTGTCTGTTGTACTCAAAGTAGTAGTTTTCGACATATCTTAAAAATAATACGGTTATTCCTTTGCATACCTAGGATAATAGGTAACGATGAAATACAAAACTTTATTGAAACATCATACCTATTTGATAATTTCATTAATAGTTTATCTCTTGTTAACTTTTTGGCTTAATTCCTATACATATAAAGGAAGATGTAAACAGTATTTACCTAGTATTTGTTCTTTGGTTTAATTTGTTTTCCAAAACAAGTGTTCATTCATTTATTAGATTGTTGTTTCATTCACTTTTCAAGCACGTGTTGCTTTTTATTTGCATATTGTTCTGTATGTTTTCGCTAAATATATTACTATATTTAAGTTTTATTTAAATAGATAATGGATATTAGTTGTAAAATCCGAGAAAACACTTGAGTTTAAATAAGTAGTATTCACCTATTTTGAAAGGTCAAGGTTACTCCCCTGTTAGAAAGATTATAATAATATCTTCTAAGATGGCTAAATTTACCAGAAGGTCAAAGCATTGTATTGATAAAAATTGAGAAAAGATAACGTTCAATAAACGTACAAAGATTAATCAACCACAAAGAAAACCAACATGGAAGCCAAGAAATTCAATAGTAATTCACTAAAAGTAATCACCCGCTCTATATTTTGATAAATGATTAGAAAGTGTTACTAGACCTGGCTCTTATGAAGATTTCTCATTGTCAGTTTAGGTGCTAGTGAGGCTAAACGATATTAAAATGCATCTTTTTATAAAAAGAAAGGGATACTTGAACGAAAAAAAATAAACAGTAACTAGTACAGGGTGGGCAAATAAGAGAGAACGCCGGCTGTATCTCGGAAACCGCTTATCGGAGAATTTCCGGAAAAAGATTTTAACAGTAAATATGGCCATGAAATGTCGCTGGAAATTATTTTCAAGTTCCTGAAGTGACCGCTAGGGGGCATACCATCCATGGCCAACCAGAGAAATAAACTTTTCTCGAAAATTTGCCTAATAACGTAGTACCGGAAATAAGTAAATATTAATCTAGAGGAAATTTGAAACTTTTTTGTGCAACTCATTTTTTTCTATCTTTTAAAATAAAGTGGAGGGGGGGCGTCAAACTTCCTTTCCTTTAAACGTTAATAACTCTGCTCAGGATAAACGGAATCTAACAAACTTAGTCTCATTAGAAAGAGCTATTTTTTATGCATATTTGGATTCATAAAAGCTGGTTTTGTTACTTTTATTATAGCCGCTAGAGGGCGCTGTCTGCCAACATAACAAATATGGCGGATTTTCTAGAAAATTTCAAATGGCAAGGTATATTTACTGTCACATATTTAAATGAAGGACAACAATCCCTAAAATTCAGTAAAAACCGCAGCTTTCTATCTCATTCCTAGCGGAAGATATTACCAAAGGATTGCAACTGGAGATTTGTGAAGTAGCCTTTCACCGTAGCATTTAAAATCGACTCGTGATAATCTATTATTAATAAAATATAAGAAAAAAAAACTGTTGCGAAACTAAAAAGTGGTTAGTGCTTGTAATTTTTTCAAAAAATATAATAAGAGATAAAAGTAAAAATTATAAAAATTTGAGACAAATTTAAACTGATGCCGTAAAAACTGACATTGTAAATGAATTCTTTATGAAATAATGCGATGGTCCTGAAAACGACTGATTTATTTAGGGACGTGATACTCAATAGCCTCTCAAATGTTCAAAATGTCGCCTATCGTTTTGAATACACAGTTACAACTGTTCTTGGGTAAACGAAACCCGGCTAGGTATTATAATAAACAAGTTGAAAATGAAAATGATTACATCTATCTATTCTATATATCCCGGATTTGACCTGTATGGACTTTTATTTATGGGGGTGATTAAAAAATATAATTTACGCAATGAGGCTTGCCGCCACAAGGGAAGTGATGATCGAACGTATTAAGGTGTATTCCCGTGCCAGACGTGGAAACTGCAGTTTCATCTACCCAAGAACGGTTGGAACTGTGTATTGAAAACGATGGGCGACATTTTGAACATTTTGAACATTTGAGAGGCCCTTGAACATCACGTCTTCAAATAAATCAGTCATTTTCAGGACCACCACATTATTTCATAAAGAATACATTTACAAAGTCAGCATTTGCCGCATCAGTTTAAATTTGTTTAAATTTTTTTATACTTTTAAACTTTTACTCTTATCTCATATCAAATTTTTTGAAAAAATTACAAGCACTAACGACTTTATAGTCCCGAAACAGTTTTTTTTTTTCTTATATTTTATTAATAATATTCTATCACGAGTCGATTTTGAATGCTAAGGTGCATCACAAAGGCTACAGGGCTACATCACAAATCTCCAGTTGCAATTCTTTGGTAATATCTTCCGCTAGGAATGAGATAGAAAGCTGCGGTTTTCACTTAATTTTAGGGATTGTTGTCCTTTATTTAAATATATGACAATAAATATACCTTGCTATTTGTAATTTTCTAGAAAATCCGCCATATTTGTTATGTTTGCAGACAGCGCCCTCTAGCGGCTATAATAAAAGTAACAAAACCAGCTTTTATGAGCCCAAATATGCATAAAAAGTAGCTCTTTCTTATGAGACCAATTTTGTTAGATTCGGTTTATCCTGAGCAGAGTTATTAACGTTTAAAGGAAAGAAAGTTTGACGCTTCCCCACCACTTTATTTTAAAAGATAGAAAAAAATTTGTTGCACGAAAAAGTTTCAAATTTCCTCTAGATTAATATTTACTTATTTCCGGTACTACTTTATTAGGCAAATTTTCGAGAAAAGTTTGTTTTTCTAGTTGGCCATGGATGTTATGCCCCCTAGCGGTCATTTGAGGAACTTGAAAATAATTTCCAGCGACATCTCTTGGCCATATTTACTATTAAAATTTTTTCCCGGAAATTCTCCGATAAGCGGTTTCCGAGATACAGCCGGCGTTCTCTCTTATTTGCCCACCCTGTACATTTAAAAAAAGGAAACATATTAAACATGTATACAGGGTGAGTCAGTTTATACTAGCAGGACTATGGCATTTGATAGAGCACCTTATTTTAAGTGAAGTTTGTCATGTAAACATATGTCCGGAATCGCTTCGTTTTTGAGATACAGGGTGTCAAAGTTTTTTGTTTTTTTTAGTATTTTCCACACAGCTCCTATAGTTTTTAAGATAATTTATTCAAATTTTTACGGTAGATTACCTATGATGGTCCACAAATTTTGACATATGTAAACAATTTGAAAACGTACAGGGTGATATTTTTTCGGGGGTCAGGCCCACTTTTATCGTCCAGAACTTTTTTGTGGTGTGCCACTGACTTCTAATTTAAAATTTGGATTCCGTGTTCAATTTATAAACTTTTTTGTCTCTTGTATTTTTATCGTAGCTGTAACAGTTGTCGAGTAATTTGAAAAAGTCTATGAAAGAATATTTTATTAAAAAAAATATATTTTCATCAAAATTTTCACTAAAATCAATTATTGTCAAACGAAAGTTCATTAATCTAAATTGTCAAAGGTTACATACTTACAGTACAACTTTTGCCACTAATTATTTATTTTTTTGTAGCATTTCAAAGACTTTTGATAACTAAGTAAAATAATTAAGAATTAATAATAAACCAAGGTCTACGTCCTGGCGACGAACAACGCAGAGTGAAGTTTTGTCGTTGGATCCTTAACACATTAGAAAATAATAGAACTTTCTTATCCAACGTATTATGGACTGATGAATCTTGCTTTACCCGACGTGGGATAGTAAATTTCAAAAATCAACATATTTAGGCAGAGCAAAATCCACGTGCTATTAGGCCAAAAAAAATCCAAAATAAGTTTAGCATTAACGTATGGGTAGGAATTTTTGAAAATCGTTTATTTGGACCATATTTTTTGCCAGAAAGGGTCAGTTCGCAAAACTTCTTAGAGTTTCTAGAAACCGAGCATCCTAATATGTGGGAAGATGTCCCTCTAAATTTAAGACAGCAAGCTTGGTTCCAGTTGGATTGCTGCCCAGCTCATTTTGGAAGAAATGTATGAGCTTGGTTAGACGACAATTATCCAGAGAGGTCGATTGGACGTGGAGGTCCAATCGCACGGCCCCCAGGTTCCCCAGATATAACACCAATGGATTTTTTTGTGTGGGGCTTTCTTAAAGAAAAAGTGTATGCACCTCCTGTTCAAGATGTTGACGATCTTAGAGGGCGCATAAGACATGCTTGCGAAGACATAAGAGTTCATCACTTAGTTTCAGCAAGAAGGTCTATTGAAACGTGATGCCGATTATGTATCCAACAAAATGGATCACATTTTGAATATTTTAATTTGAAAATAAAATTATTTCGGGTTATTTGTAAAGTTATTTGTATTTGCCTTGGTTTATTATTAGTTCTTAATTATTTTACTTAGTTATTAAGTCTCTGAAATGCTAAAAAAAAGAATAAATAATTAGTGGCAAAAGTTGTACTGTAAGTATGTAGATAACCTTTGACAATTTAGATTAATGAACTTTCGTTTGACAATAATTATTGTTTTTAGTGAAAATTTTAATAAAAGTATTTTTTTTAATAACATATTCTTTCAGAGATTTCTTCAATTTACTCGACAACTGTTACAGCTACGATAAAAATGCAAGACACGAAAATTTTTCTAAATTGAACGTGGAATCCAAATTTTGGCAAATAAGCAGTCAGTGGCGTACCATAAAAAAGTTCTGGACGGAAAAAGTGGGCCAGATCTCCGAAAAATTATCACCCTGTACGTTTTCAAATTGTTTACATATGTCAAAACTTGTGAACCATCATAAGTAATCTATGGTAAAAATTTGAATAAATTATCTTAAAAACTATAGGAGCTGTGTGGAAAATACTAAAAAAAACCCAAAACTTTGACACCCTGTATCTCAAAAACCAAGCGATTCCCAACATATGTTTATATGACAAACTTAAATTAAAATCAGGTGTTCTATCGAATGCCAGAGTCCTGCTAGTATAAACTGACTCACCCTGTATATGGAGAACACTAGAGGTTGAACTCTGAAAATTTGCACTGGAGGGTTATTAGAAAACGCTGACTACTTCACTTCTTGTCGTCCTGTCATATCCTGGAAAACCAGTCACTTCCTGTTATACTGGAAGTTGACACCACCTTCCATATTTCAAATGGAACACTGTTTTTTTATTGCATTCTTTAATTCCCTAATAAATTTATGGATAATTTTATTCAGGATTCAGAATCGAAATTGTACCGTTTTTTGAGATATAAAATTACATTTACATACATTTGAGGCTTATATGGTTTTACGATACCTACATTTACGGTAGGTACTTTTAAAATTCAGTCGCTAAGAAAAAATGGAATTACAACCTTCATCTAAAATGTCAAGGGTACCTAAAATTGATAATAACAGATTCATGATTAAAAAATCCAGTTGATTACTAATTTCATAAAAACTTAAAACCGTAATTTTTTTAAATGGCAACACCCATTGAAGTGGGTAGGTATAACAGGAAGTGGCAAGAAGTTAAAAAAAGTTAAAAAACTCAGCGCTATCAATTAACCCTCTATGAAAATTTTCAAAATTCTACCTCTATACTGGATTTCCATATACAAATCGATTTAGATCGTAGTGACATACCCTGTATAATATACTACTACATATATGTGACTTAAACTCATATGTTACGGTAATACATTATTTTTTTATAACAGAAATTTGTAATAAATTGTGTAAATGTAATAAAACGTACCTACTCTATATAAGTGTATATATATAATGGTACTGGCATTTTTTAAATTTGATAATTACATGTAACGAAATGTAAACAATTTTCTTGCTTATGTGTTTTGCGACAATATTTTAAACTTATTACATTAAATTCATTTTATACTATCCAAATAATAATTTATCTGAAATGACTTTTAACCATTAACCTTGTCGACTTCTGATGCTACTAAATTTTAAAGATAATTAATGTTCAAATCATTTTTTAACTTAAAATTAAATTAATAGTACTAGTAGTAACTACTCGTATTGCCAATTAAAAATATCGTAAAGAATGTCTACTCATAAGACAGAAATACACGGTAACCAGGAGCAGTAAAGTTAAAAATAGTTGCATTTCATCAATCGCTATAGTTGAAATATTTATAATATTATAGTAATGGCTTCTAATGGAAAATTTAATATTTTTATAGAGGAGAAGAAAGTTTTACGGACTTTGAAATTTAAAAAATTACAAGAATATAACCATAGTAGTGGTGAGAAACACACAGTACTGCCCTCTTTGTGTCTTTGCTGCCATCCGTCTGACAATTATTGTTTAATTGACGGACATATGGCGACCTGCTTTTCTGCAGGTGCCATTACAGCAGTGACCTTAGCCACTACGGTGTCTTTCTCACCACTACTAACATTCACGATGCCCCTTAGGCAATCCTGTCGCAACATCGTTCATCGATTCCACTACCACTCTGACGAGCTCATAATAAGTACGAAACCGGTCAGTGTCTGCTGATTGGTCTCGATGAAGGATGTGGCGACTTCCACGCCAGTCGAGGCACATTAGCCGTGGAGTAGTTGTTTTCGGCATCTCCTTCAAATAAAAATATAACCATATGCAATTACGAAAAAATTGCAATAAAATGGCGACGCATCGTTACATTTTAAAATCCAATGGTCGATAAAGGTACTTTTATTTTGTAGTTGTAGCTCATGGTGAAAATAAACGTTCATTTATCTTCAAACCACTGACAAATATATACCTACTAAGGTTTTTTAAATATGCGGTCATTATAAAGTAAGGGGTATATTTTAAAATCTTATATAATTTTAAGAAATCAAGCTAGTAACACAAAGTAAATGGAATCTTGTTGCTTCAATAATTGGATTTTACTGTATCTATGGAAAACAAAAGAGTTGTCATGTCAACTGCTGATACAAAATTCATATCATAATTAGTAAAGAAGCACTTATGGGATGGGAGATATGACTGCTTTTATTGCTCTTTTTATCCTTTTTTCACCCTAACTTGCACATTAAGTAAGTATATTTATGGCAATTGAATGCTAATTACTAAATGATATGATCTCGTCTTCCTCCATATTTGTTTATAGTTTTCAGCGTCCTCATCGGAAATTTTAATCGCGAATCGCCACGGCGTTAGATTGTGCCAGTTATTGGCATAATTGCGGAAATAGACCGACGTGAAATAACAAAAAAATCAATCAGAAAAACAAAGAAGTTAGTTTATGCAAAAGTTGCATACTTTAAATTGCATCAAAAATTTTTCTTTTAGTACTTAAACAAAATCACTATAAAACATTTTTCATATTTAATAAAATGGTTTGTTTAAAATACATGTTTTATTCATATAAAAAAATGAAAGGTACGCTTTCATAATATTCGTCCTTATTATTAGGACGAATATTATGGTACAAACATATATTTGAAAAATTATATAATGAAAAGACTACATGCGTGTTTTCTTATAACTTATAACTATAAGTAAACGGTACACATTAGTTTTCGAAGGTTACTTGGCAACTAAAATTAACAACTTACAGTCCCCTGGGTATATTAACATTAGTCAAAGTCATAGCTTAATTTTCAATATAACGTTGCAATAGAAATTTAGTGCCAATGTTAAGTAGGTAGTTCAAGTTCAAAGTTGTTAGTATAGTTCTTGTTAGAGGTTAGTAAATTATTCATTCATAGAGACGCTACACATTCCATGAATTCTAACAGCATTTTTTGTAAGAAACTAATAAAATCGTTTTTTAACTATATATTTGTGCTTTTCTTATGTTTTCTTTTGTTACCTATTTCTACTGCTACTCATTTTGATGTGTTTGACCTATTCGTTCCTAAAGTATTGTATACATTCACTAACACAATAACATTTTTAATATTTAATTTTGTCTTTTCCTGATTTACCTACTTTAGTTTATAAACAGCTAAAACGAAACGTTAGTACCACACTTACATAATCCGTCATTAAACAGTTCTTATATTAAAAGTTTGACTTGGTAATACCGTTACAATCTTTATTTTGAATACTTCTGGTTTTCTCTTTTTATTATTTTTCAGGTGGTTTGATCACAGCAAAAGAAATTACCATGAATTACACAACTGCACCATAAATAAGTTATAGGCAATCTCTAGGTGTCCTGATTTAATCATCGGGGACAGATAGATGGTTCATTTTACCTGCATAAATTCAACCTTAAAGTTTAAAAAGCTTTCATGCTTCAAGTGCTTTCAAGTTCACAATTCATGCACGAAAACTCAAAATCCATGTTATTGAAATTGTCTAAGACAAAATATTGCAAGGGGGTACATAGTAAAGAAAAATCGTTATCCATTCCGATAATTAGGCAACAATAAAAATGACCTGCAACAATATAAAATATCTTCTAGTATTAGTGACATACCCAATGAGATAACACTAAATTATCTACGAAAATGAGGGGCTACTTAACTAGGTAGATGCAATGGTATTCTATGGAGTGCAAACCCCAGAGAGACTTTGTCAAGTGAAAACTTGGTGAAAACCAACTCACCTAGAGCAATATTGTTGAAGACGTCACGTGTCTAGTTCTTGAAACCTAACCAGCCCACTGTTTTAATCAATAAATCCAAAATTTAAACTTTATTTTTGGTTGTTTGAAACGTTCAGTGTCTGGCAAAAATTTAGACACATACGAGAAGCTTGTTTACGAGTATAGTAAACTTTCCAATTTACTTTTCCATGTTTTTAAGATGTCAAATATCTTCAATCGAATACAGAGTGACTCAATATGACATACCTTATTTTAAATACCCTTATTTTCCAAAATACACAAAGAATGTTGTTTAGAATTCTAAGGAAGTGTTTATTAAAAAAGAAGTCACTAATTTTCTTATTTTTTTCTGCATTATCCCGTGTATCATGAAAAATAATGTATTCCACATCGTTCACGTAATCAGTGCACTATTTGAATTTCTCAAAGTGCATTTTGATTTTGAAAACATGCCGAAAGCATTACAAAGAATAAGATCTGAGATTTAGTGTGAAAAAGTTTCCCATATTTGTTCAATTTCTGCTGTATGTAGTGTATATATGCACAGTATTTTACATATAGTTGAACCAATTGGCATTTAAAATAGTTGAATGTTTGCACTTGCAAAATAGTCGAAAAGTCATAATACGTATACAAAGATTGGTACTTCACGTTCGATAGACAGGCAGAAGGCCATCGGTTATATACATGTTATAAATTACCCCCTTAAAGTTATTTTTTTTATTTTAGAAAAAATGTAGAATATTAAAGGTGTGAAGACTAATCTCAACGTTTTTTTATGATGATATTTACCTTTATAAATGGTATTTTGAGAAACTGCACCAGTCAGATTTCTATTTTTTAAATGCACACCCCCTATATAATATAATTAATTATTATATAGTAGATCTCTTCCTTAAAAATGTACTTATATAGGGTTTACTAAATCAAAAATAAAATATGTTCAAAAGTGTGTTCCATAAGAGCGATGGAATGAATGAGAGAAATGGCGACTTTGTAGCAACAAAATCTTTGTGTACAGTCCACAGATCCGCAGATCTTGTGCAAAATCCACAGATATGTACATTTATCTAACGGTTCATCTGTAAACGTTGATTAATCTGTGGTAATACATTCCTCTCATATCACACTTTTCAATGAAATTTATCACGGTTTCAAGAACCATGTATAAAGTGTATAAAACCATTTTCACAAAAATAAGAAATTCGGCCAGGTTTGCATATAATTTTTGATATAAATTTATGAATTGGTAAGAAGTCACAGAATAAAGATATAAATTCAAAATACTATATTTGGGTAATAATTCAAGGATTATTAAATAAGCAATAATGTCTTTTGGTTTTTATGGTTTTATTCACTGAGATGAATGTTCATTTTCAGATATACCTACGCTTTGAAATATGGACAACGATTACAGAATTTCATCCGAAATATACGAGGAACATGATTACAAGAGCTCATCGAACCCCATCGTTGACCCAAATGGTATTAAAATATTATCAGAAAAATGCTATTCATTATACATATTTTTTATTTGTAGATATTGTTTCAAAGTTTTCCTTCCGATATCCTCAGTATCGTGTGTCAACCGACCCGGATGGAGATTTAATAGTACCTCGTAAAAATTCCAAAATTAATAATGAGGCTGTGATAGAAATCGGTAAGTTTTAATTTAATTTACTACGGTTACCTATGCTCGTTTGAAAAATTTCCTTTTTTAAATCTATATTGAAAAAGAAATAGATAATCGACAGTGATATTAGAAATTTGTGATTGTAAAAACACAGAAACGATTAATATATAATTGGCTCTCACTCTTATCTTTTATGTTTTTCAAGATATGTCAATTTAGAGTGTATGAGAAAAAAAAACTGAGCAACTTGACCGGAAGTAGTCAATTTTCGTGTATTAAGTAGGGTTAAGTACTCGTAGAACATGTGTCAGATCAACATATATATACAGGGTGGTCCAACTTATAATAGCAGGACTTCATCAAATGATAGATAATGTTAAAATAATGGCAGTTTCTCAATACACTTATATCCGGGAAAGCTTCCTTTTCTAGATACAGGGTGTTGAAATTTTGGAAAAAAAGTATATTATTTTAAATATTGCTAAAACGGCTAGTTAGAAAAATTGCAAATTTGGCATACAGCATCAGCTAAGGATCCTTCACGACTTAAGGCTTATGGTGATAAATTACGAAAACCAGCGGCGGAGTTATGGGTATGCCGTCACCCCTTTTCGAAAAAATATTTTACGCCACCAACTTTATTGCAAATACAATACCATAATTCAATGTCCCATGCTTTTTAGAACAAAAAAGTATTCTTTTATTTTTTCCATATGGCGCACCGTTTTCGAGATATTTTAGGTTTTATCAGGTAATGTTGGGCAATTTACATTTAAAATTTAGAATGCGGCGGACACCCATCGAGTTGGAACCAGGCTTGTCTTCGCAAATGGAGTGGAATGTCATCCCACATATACGGATTCTCCGTCTCCAAAAATTCCAGAAAGTTTTCAGAATTTAGTCGCTGTGGAAGTACATAAGGGCCAAAGAGATTTCCATTGTAGATCCCTATCCAAATGTTAATACTAAATTCTTGTTGAAACTTTCGTGGTTTGATTTCATGTGGATCTTCATGTGCCCATACATGTTGATGTTGTGAAAATTTACAATACCTCGTCGAGTAAAACATGACTCATCGGTCCATAGAATATTTCTTAAGAAATCCTCATTGTTGTCCAGAAGCCACCTACAAAATACCATCCCGTATTCTTCGTCTCCTGGATGTAAACCATGGACAGGTTGGAGATGAAAAAGATGTCGATGATCCCGTTTTAACACTCTTAAAATAGTGCTTTTAGGAGTTCCAGTGGTTCGACTCACTCTTCTGTGACTTGTTCTCAGATCTCTGTTAAATTCACGCAGTATACGATAATTTCTTCTTACGGTGTTAATATTATGACGATTAGGATTCCTAGGTATGGGCCTTAATCCTTTATTAACGAATTGATTGTGCACATTTGAAAAAACATTATGATGTGGCTCTGTTGGGAAATCGTCTGCGGTATTCTCGAGTTGCTTCTGCCGTATTTCCATCACAAAATCCATAAATAAAGTATATGTCAGCATATTCTTGATTAGAAAATCGGAAAGGCATTTTAATGTTTCAAAATTACAGACAGATTTGCTTTAAAGTAGTAGACTTAGTGATACTTATAAGGAAGTATTAAATTGGTCAAAACTTGTCACAGTCTACTTCATAAAATTTAAATTAAATTCTAAATGTAAATGGCCCAACATTACCTGATAAAACCTCAAATATCTTGAAAACGGTGCGCCGTATGGAAAAAATGAAAGAATACTTTTTTGTTCTAAAAAGCATGGGACATTGAATTGCGTTATTGTATTTGCAATAAAGTCAGTGGCGTAAAAGATTTTTTCGAAAAGGAGTGATGGCATACCCATAACTCCGCCGCTGGTTTTTTCGTAATGTATCACCATAAGCCTTAAATCGTGAAGGATCCTTAGCTGATACTGTGTGCAAAATTTCCAATTTTTCTAACTAGCCGTTTTGGCAATATTTAAAATAATATACTTTTTTTCCAAAATTTCAACACCCTGTATCTAGAAAACGAAGCTTTCCCGGATATAAGTGTATTGAGAAACTGCTATTATTTTAACGTTATCTATCATTTCATAAAGTCCTGCTATTGTAAGTTGTAACACCCTGTAGATATGAAGATTAATAGGTCTATATCTAATAGTATGGGAATTAATATAAAGAAATGATTGAACCATAATAGTAATGTTAAAAAGAAATATTTGTCTAACATATTAGTCTCATTATGGTATACTATTTTGGTCAAATATCCCATACCGTTAGAAACAGACTTTTTAACTCCTATACAGGCCTATATAATATAGAACTTCTATATTTGTGAAAGGATACCCAAATATGCAAAAGTGTACAGGTAATCTCATTTAATTTTCAAAAGTTGAGATTTTTTCCGTACATAGATCCAAATTTAAATTATACAGTGAGATTGTAAAGTCCCGCATAAATTCAATAAAATGCAAAATAGCTATTTTTGAAGAAAATCCTGAAACACGTCAATTTTTATTTTGAAAATGCAGTTTTTTATGTAAATATCTTACCATCCCTTTCAACCCCCTCAGATGGGTAACAACCCCTTACAACCTCTTATCAAAGGGTTAATTTAATGCTCTATCCAACGACGTATTTCTTTTTAGATTTGGATCAGTAGTTTGCGAGACAATAAACGTTTAATGAAAACAACATTTTTGATATAAAACTTAAACATACATATTTCTTTAATTTAAAAATTATTATGAAACAACTGGAAAATCAACTGATACAACTTGTGGAAACAAAAATCACTATTTTAGTAGGTGTTCGAAGTGTTCTCCACCAACCTCTTGGGACAATATGCTAGTCTACTTTCAAATTCCTGAATTGCGCTGTTTGACAACTTCTGGAGTTATACTTCTAATTATTGTTGTTATGCCCCACATCATTTGGCATCACTTTATAAACTTGGCTCTTTATATTCGACTGAACCCCTTCGACCAATCCATCGATTAGGAAATACATTATTTAAATACTCCCTCACTGGTTGTGTGTTGACGTGCACATTGACGGGACTACTATATTTACATTTTTTACAAACAGATGTAATTCCTACTTTGGCTGCGTTGTTTCCAAATGCCGAAAATCGAAACATTCCTGCAGATGCATTATGGTTTCAGCAGGACGAAGCTCCGACACATTACGCACGCCAGTGGAAATTGTATTTAAAGATCTCCTGGTCTAGCCGGCAAGATCTCCTGATCTGACAACTCTTCTTGTGAGGATATGTAAAGGGCCAAGTCTATGAGAGATGCCAAATGATGTAGAACACTAAAAAGATAAAATTACAACAATAATAAGAAGAATAAGTCCAAAGGCTGCTCCCAGCGCAATTCAGGGATTTGAAAGTAGACTAGCATATTGTCAAGAAGTTGGTAGAGACTACTTCGAACACCTACCGAAATAGTGATTTTTGTTTCTTCAAGTTGTATCAGTTCATTTTACAGTTGTTTCATAATAATTTTTTAATTAAAGAAATTTGTATGTTTAAGTTTTAAAAATGTTGTGTTCATTTAACTTATATTGTCTGGCAAAATAATGATCCAAATCTAAAAAGAAATATGTCGTTGGATAGAGCATTAAATTCCCTTTAACAAAAAGTTTTACACAACCCCTGTTCCCTTTTAAAATATTGTAAGGGGTTGTTACCCCTTCGAGGATGTTGAAAAGGATTTTTTCCAAAAGTAAAAGTAATAAAAAGTAGCTATTTTGCACTTTATTGAAATTATGCGGAACTTTACAATAGCACTATATATAGTGTATCCATTTAGTACTTCCTTCTTCTATGGCTTAATCATAACCCGGGCAAAAAATCTTTTTCTGGGAACGTCAATGAGGTTGAGGGGGCACATTTTAAAATTAGTAATAAATGTGTCTAAAAAAACTGTGGTGCGGAAACGTACCTATATATTTTTTAAATATAACTACCTGTATTTTTCTGTGGCAATGGAAGCCTTCTTAGGTTCTCTGGTCAACCTTAAATGTTTTTGCGCTTGATTACAGCATTGACAATCATATTTTTAAGATTTTTTTGAACAAAATCAACCGTTTGTTTAAGGTTGCATATTTACTCCTTCGTTTCTTTGTTTTTAGTAAAAATTTAGTGCTAGATCTACTTTATACCAAGCTAGTGTTAGAATTGAGATTTCTTATACAGGGTGTTCACAATTTCCTTCTGAAGTTCTACAATTTCAAATGAGAAATGTTGCTAACGGGATAGTACTGACTGCCAAACACTTCTGATTACCAATATCGGTAAAAATTAATTTCAGCATAAATACTAGAGAGGTTGCAACCTTGGCAACATTCCATGTACTTTGATTTTTAACAATATTTAATTATCTAAATATTATTATATTTTGACATATTTGGTTTGTTAATTGTCATGCATAAGAAAATATAATAAAATTGATGTAAAACATTCTGAAAGGTCGTAGAAAAAATCATATGTATTGCTCAGGAGCAAAGTACCACTTCCTCCCTTACATTTTGATCAAACTATCCACTGTATGAAATGATGACGGACTTTGCAGCAAAGTCCGTCAAAGTATAAGGGAGCAAAGTCTTTGCTCCCTTATAAAACAAATAGTTATTTGCAGTCAACACTTTTTAAGTGTTTGATACGGCATATTCTTAATTTTTGAGTGTAGTCATAGAAAGATTTTACTCTAAAATAGTGAAACCTGGAATTTTAAATTATATCATGTTGGTAGGCAATTGAAATACTACGTTACAAAGATAGAACTGGGAAGGAAATGTCTATTTCGGTTCAAACTTGATATAATTTTTCAATTAATTAATTAGAGTTACAGTTGTTGATAAATAAGTTTTGTTGTAAAACGAATAGTTAACGTAAAATCATTTGTACTAGGTATATGCTTTTCAATTACATAGGCAAACATGCGTAGAATGAGATAAAGTGGAATATATTTAATATCGAAATACATCATTTATCGTATGTGTGGTAAATTATGAATAAATTATATTTTTATACCTAATTATTGACTGTTACTTTATTGGTACTAATAGACATATTCAAATTTGAAGACAACTTATTACCCTATTTTTGTCGGTGTAATTCAAAAGATTTGACCATCACTTCTATGACATCTAAAATATCTGAATATACGTTTTCCGCATATTTACGTCATGCCTTATTAATTAAATTTAAATTATTACTCACATTCTTAAGAAAGATTCTCATATAATATAAAAAACAAAATATTCTTTCAACATAATGAGTATGTGCTGTGTTTTGATATAAGAAATAGAGACATTTCCGGAACGTGTATTATAAAAGTGTTGTGTGTTTACCTATTTAATAATTTATCTGCTTTTCTTTCCAGTCTTTTTTAGACGAAACTAGTTGAAAAAAATAACCATTCACTATATTTCTTTTGGGTCGGACTTTATTTTGTAATATTTTTATATTTTCAGAAGTGACAAAAAGTACCCAATTAAGTACCTACAGGAAAAATAAAAATAAACAATTATAAAAAGTTAATACATAGATTAATTATTATGTCCTCCTTGACACTAATATCTACGATGTATCGCTGTACAAAATCAATGCCAATATATTAGTAAATTTAATGACAATTAAATTTAATAGTTAATATTGAGTTTTAAAAAAGAAATGTAAGAGATACCTAAATTGCCCAAACATTATATACAGTATAATGAATATAAGGATCCAGATTTCAGCAATTTAAAAATAATTAGGTAGGTATATTTTATTTTAAAATTACAATAATTCGATCAACTGGTAGTTGATAAATGCTATTATTCTGTTGTTTATCAGACAATTTCAAATTTTCTGAATCCGTATATCGAAAACGCCATCTGTACGTTTCACATTAAACTTATAAAATGGTAGGAATAGATCCGATAATGAAATGTACTATTAGACTTCGAAGTTTGCTGATGCTCCGTTAGAGGGAACCCGGATGCACATATGTGGACACAGGCAAATAGTCTGATGTGGACACTAATATTTTAGGCTTTTAATAATTTGTAGATGAGGTTTTAATATTTACTGTTTTCTCGTAAACTGCAAGATCATTCTCCTAAACAAAAAAATATTCTTAAAATTAAATATTTTAAAGTTAAGGACTCATAGAATATAACTGTAAAATTAATGAATCAGTTTTTTTTATAAACCACACAAAATTTAGTAGTATTCACTTTTTAATTTTAGGAAAGGATATTTATACTTATATATGTAAATATGTAAAACAAATATTTTACATATTTACATTGTAATAGACATTTACTCTGTTGAGAAAGGCCTAATAAGCCGAAATACTAGCATATACTGTGTTTTCTATACATTTCTTGAAACATCTTAATGAGAACTGTGTTTTTTCAAAACAATTATTTTCACGATGTTTCATAAAGAACCATCCGCTTCCAGAATCCACTTTAGATACTTAAAAAAAAATATCTTCATTAGCCGTAATAGTTTCCAAATATCAATTATGAAGTCGAAAATATTAGCTATAAAATAGTATATGTAATTGAGCAAAAAGAGATAATTGTGGCAAGTAAAAATAAATATTAGCTATTTACCATTATCCATCCACCTTTTCAAAGTTGCTTTCATTCCCCAAAATAATATTTTACTTTATGGTTTAGTTCAGTTTCTATGTTTGGAAATATCTTATATTTGAATACCAATTTTAGTTAGAAATTTCAATTTTTCCCACAGAATAACAAAATTATTCATACTGTAAACGGTTTTATTATTGTTAAAGAGGGTACCTACTAAAGATAGGAAGAAACTAGAACGTTTGGTGAAGAGTTAACCTTTGGTGGTGGTTAACTGTGCTGAAATTTGAAATATTACTAATCAATTTAGAATTATTTTAAAAACACCGAACAATATGTAGATATTGTATATTGTAGATAATCTTTAATGTATTAAAAAAATGTACAGCTTCGATGTTCCCTTATTGTCGTTCCCTTTTCTGCCTCTTAGAAATTTCAAATTTTCTTCATATGTCTGTCTTTATGTTAGTAATAAATGTCAAATGATCTCATTTAATTTATTCAATATATTTAAACTGAAAGAAAAATTAGTTCTTCTCATAGACATGCCAACTCTACCACTAATACCCACAGTTAAACATAAAGATATGTATATTTAGGTAATTAAAATAAAAACTGATAAAGTAAAACATGTAACCGTTTATTTTAGGAATTTCTTCTGTCATCTGCATTTTGTTAAAAACTCTTGATTTCTGGAATTCTTGCCCTGCTAACTTCCGTTCAATAATAGCTATTAAATTAAAAAAATTAATGTCCATATTATTTTCAATAATAATGTTGTCCTCGGCATTGAGTAAATATTTCATAATGTTATGCTCTTCGAGATTCTGGACTTTTGTTCAAAATATGCCAATAAAATTTTAGCGTTAACTTTAATAAAAAGTTGAAGTGATAACTTTCATTCATATTTCTTTACACTAATATTAACTTCCGAGATCGCTTGTTCGTAGTTCTCTTTTGATTTTAAGCAGTAAAGACTGAATAATGATCACAGCTAATTGCTCTTTATCAAAAGATTCTTATATGAGTTATTTTTCATAAATTTTTCGAAAAATGAGAAGCCGACACACGAAAATAGACGTATCTATCTTGGAAACCGTTAGAGGTAGAGACTGGGTTATCTTGGAGCAAACTTGCGTAATTTGGTAACGAATAATATGCTATAAAGAAAGCAAGGCTAACATGATTCGTTTTTGAGATACTTGAAAAAAATTTCAATTTTGGAAATTCGTTTTTGTAAAATTTCAGGCTTGATTGAAGAGCTATTGAAATTACACTTTCTCATAACAACTTTTTATGTTCTGTCGAATGGCGTAAACAGTTTTTTTAAATAACTCTTCGTCTCTTCAGAACCATCATCAACTTCTTTTTCTAATACGGCCCCATTAATATGTTTACGTCACTGTTCCTTCATTTTCCTTCTGAATTCAATGATGTATCATATGCTATAGTTTATGTTTATTGTTCCATTAAGTTTTAATTATTATTTTTTTATCTATTGTTGTTTTGTTAATTGTTCTTTATTTTGTTAATTAATTGTTATTTATTGTTAATCAATTGTTACTTTTTCGTTATTCTTTTGTTCATACATACAGACAGATGCAGATGATTTTGATGGTGATTTTCTACGTTCACAATGTAATCAAAATATATATGATACATAATAGAATGAAGAGGAAAAAATGCTGTCGAGTGACGTGAAAATATTAATGAGGACGTATTAGAAAAAATAAAGTTGATGATTGTTCTGAAGAAACAAAACGTTACTTAAAAAAACTATTTACGCCATTCGATAGAGCGTAAAAAGTTGCTAGGAGAAAGTGTAATTTTTATTTCAAATCTCTTCAAAGAACCCTGAAATTTTACAAAAACGAATTTCCAACAGTTCAATTTTTTTCAAAGATCTCAACAATGAATCATGTTAGCCTTGATTTTTTTATGGCATAATATTGGTTACCAAATTACGCAACTTTGCCTTAGTCTCTATCTTTAACGGTTTCCAAGATGGATACCAATGTTGTTGTATCCAATTTGAACACACTGTATATTATACAAAGATACAAAGGTGACCTGGAAAAGATGGCACGCTATATGTTACTGATTTAGTATAAAGTAGTGAAGTAGCGAAATTATGGAAGATGTTGGGGAAATAAATAAAAGACGAATATAGTTCTTCTATTTTATATATTCATCTATTTCATGATTTTTTCTATCTATCTATCTATCTTTTTTTTTTTAGAACATATGAAAAGCACTGTGCTCGATTTAGTTGGATTACAAATTTGGAGGGGTTCCTTGCTACTTGCCGATTGGTTGATACATAACCATCAAACTATTATATCAAGTGATTCATATATCTTGGAACTGGGATCTGGAGTAGGCTTAACTAGTATTGTTGCTTCCATGTTCGCTCCAGTGTTTTGCACGGGTAAACAAAATAATTTTTACACAAACCTATTATTTTGCCAATCAATGTCTATTTTTTAGATGTAAATAAGGGTAATCTTCTGAACCTCATCAGGAATAATATTGAAAGAAATAAGCACATTGTAAAATATCCAGTAAATGTACTAGAACTAAATTTTGTCGAGCAAGTGTTACCAAAGGATATTCTTGAAAATCTAGCTAAGATACGAACTATTATTGCAGCGGACAGTAAGTAATTTATTTTATTATATCTAATCAATCATTTAAAAACTATGTATTACAAGATCATATAAAAACCATGAAAGACAAGTAGCAGAAGAATACTATTTTATAAAGTTAAAACAGTTTTACAATTCTGATAGAAAGTTAGAAACTGCTTTATGTAGTTGTTGGATGAACTTGCTTTACGTTTTACTAATACTAATTAATATTTTTTAGTAGGTAATAAGATTATTTATACTCTTTTTAGTCAACAGTGGCAGTGGTAAAAATGATTGAATAAAATAAAAATTTTATAGATGATTTCCACGTTGCATTTATTTTATTTATACATCTTCAGTAGATACAACTAAATTCAGGTTTTCCGGATTATAAAATAACAGGAATATTATTCAGTGCACCAAAGAAAAACATATATAAACAAAATAAATGGGAATCACACAACTTTAATAAAGTAACCAGCTATTTTAAAATACCGAGTATTTATATATACAAATGATTTTGTGCGGTTTTAATGGTTTGTGGTTACGATTTGGTGAATATACCTACCTACGTTTTTGTTTGGTACAATGTCCAAAATATTTTATATGTTGTTTTATAATGTACAAATACCAATTTTGGTTTACCTTAATTATGTATAAATCAAATACCTAAATGAAGTCAAGGACGAGACATGGACATCTACAAATCCTTTTTGATTTAATTGTGTATATTACGCCAGCACACCGACTATAGCACCCGCCAAAAAAAAAAAACTATACCACAATTTGTTGCTATTTTGTGCCTCAATATTAAATTTTGAAACTTATGCCGTTCTTGAGAAAAATGTTAGTAGATGGCGTAAGTTTATGCTAGCACCTCATTTTCTTATCAGAAGCTAGCATCCGATTTTCTTCCTTTACAGTAGATCCGAAATTTGCTACAGTTTTGTAAAACAAAATTTTCTTTTGCTCATAAAATTTCTCATAATTAATAAAACTACCCGAAAACTTGAGCTACTACTTTTTAATAATAAGGTAAAATCATCACCTAACATTTTCAAGTACATATCTATAAATGTGCAAAATGGAAATCATGCCTTAAAATTGCCTATTTTCTCATTGTTTTGCTTATAAAATTTGTTGCCACCGTGCACTAACTGAAAACTTAGCTAGTACATTTTCATAGCAAGGTAAAAGCATGACTTAACATTTTCAAGTATCTACTGAGGTGCAAAATGGGAAACATGCCTTTAAAATGCTAAAAGAACTATTTTTTTATTTTTTTCACTTATAAAATTTGTTCCCATCGTTGCCATTTGTTGCCACTATCCGAAAACTTGAGATAGTACCTTTCAATAACAAGGTAAAATGAGCTAGAAAAATCGAATATCTACAGATAAGTCCCGACGACGAAGCATAGCGCGCATAGCCTATTCTCCAGTCCAACACCGTTGCCACGTCAGGACCAGGAAAGACATCCAAGCAAAGTTCCGTATCTACGAAGTGATAGGTACATCTAATGACCTAATTGTATTTCTAACAATAAATATATAATAATACGTATAACCGAATACCTAGAAAATATTTAAAGAATATTAATATTGTTTAATAGTTCAAATGTTTTCTATTTAAATTTAATAATTGCCTTATATAAATAGGTGTTTTTTCTCAATTTTTGAAGGTTTCATTTGCAAAAAGTCTAATAAAATAGAATTTTGTTTAAGAATTAAATATTACTTGAAAAAAAGTAGAACTGCTTCAGGTACCCTTAATTAATAATTAAGGGATTAATAAATTACACATCATCATTTAATTAGCTTTATGTATCAATTTGTAAAAATAACTATTCAGAATATCTTGTAGGTATTTATTTATGAATACAAGTGAAATACTTTGATATTTCGTTTCTGAGTATCTACTTATTGTTAGAAAATATATCGTCCAGGAAATAGAAAGAATTGCATATGTAGATACCTATTTACAATATTTACGTACTTAATGATAATTGCATGTTAAGTATATTCATTTATACATTTTTTTTTAGATAGTCATACGAATTTTAAATAATTTTATGATACCTACATATTCTAGTTTGATAGTGAAATCATTGGCACTTGCAATTCTGCCACCTTCCCGCAAATCTAGATATCACACCAAACTGATGGAGGGGGAAATCGTGGTTAGAAAATTGGAAGCATACCTTAAGGCGCGTTTTCACGAGTCAAGTTTAGTTGAACAACTTTAGTTAATCAACAAAAATTGAATAAAAACTGTAGTGAGAACCTCTGTTTCAACGGAGTTGATCAACTTTTTAGTTGTTCAAGAAAAGTTTGATCCATTCAAACTTTTGTCGTTCAAGTCACGAATCGCGTTCAAGTTGAAACTAGTCTTGAAACGTATGAACTAGGCAGTCAAGTTTTATCGCTTGCAACTGACCGCGGCTATGGTAGGTTTGGAACAAAATATTATCAAAAATAATAAAATAGTGTAAAAATGAGAGCGAAGTGGTCTGAAAATGTTATGATGAAATTTCTTGAACTATATCAGAAGCAAGAATGTCTTTGGAACTACCGAATGAGTGATTATAAAACCAGAGATTCACGAGAAAATGCTTTACGTTGTATTGTCAAGGAAATGGAATTATCTTGTCTGACTACTACTTATCTCAAGAACAAAATCAAGACTATTAGAACGATGTATTCCAAAGAACATGCATTGGTTTGCAAATCAAAGAAAGTAGAATGGGAACAAATTAATTGTACGTGCCAAAAGTGTTTTGCTGGGGTTTTTCTCGATTTTAAAATTAACAAAGACTTGTGTCACCTTAAAAATTTAGTATGTTATGTAGAAGTCTTCCCTCTTTCACTTGATGGTAACGTAAATAACCACAGTGTCGTAGGAGCCGAGATATTTCGAAATAAATTAATTTTTCGGACCGTTGCTGGTGATTATCTCGATTATAAAATTAACAAAGACTTGTGTCACCTCGAAAATTTAGTATATTATGTAAAAGTCTTTTTCACGTGATGGTAACATAAATAACCAGAGTGACGTAGAAGCCGAGATATAAGAGGTAGTGGATCAAGTGTCCTGCTACTGCACGATCGCATAACATTTTTTAACGAAAGAAAATTTTATTTTACAAAACTAACAAATATCGGATCTTCCGTAAAAGAAGAAAATCGGAAAATTCGTTTTTTTTAAACCAGTATACTATTCAAAAATATTTGAAAAGCAACAAAATCAGGAGCAAGAATTTTTGCCGTAAGCGTAAGCTTATGGCAGCAACCAGCATTTTTTTCAAGAACAGCACAAATTACAAAATTTATTTTTGAGGCGCAAAATAACAAATTCGCAACAAATTGTAATACCATTTTTTTTTTGGCGGCTATTATTATAGTCGGTGTGCTTGTGTAATAAATGTGATTTAATTCCCACAATTGAATATGAACAATATTAATAGGTATATATTTTTCATAAAATACTAACTTACATTATTTTACGATTTGAATCTTCTAATTATTAAAAATATAATTAATAGCGTCAACATTAAAAAAAATAAACGTTTTCATTAACAGAGAATTTCACTTGAGTATTCAACCAGTGTATTCCTTACTAAACCCTCCCTTTAATCACTTACATGATAATATATATGATCTATATCTCCGTCTAGGTTAATTTATGTACTAAATTTAACTGAGAAATTATTACCATCATTGATCTAGATCCTAAATTTTACAAAGTAGGTACTTTAGTAATAGCTTAGTAAATTATTTAGCATGCTCAAATAATAATGTTTCGATTCACTATATTTCCTTTAATATATAGTCTGGAAGATGATAATTTCATTGGATAAGGCACTTTCGTTAGATTGAAGCTCTAAAATTCTCTCAAAAGTATATCTACCCTTCATTTTGTGTGCATTCAGTGAAGCCTATTGAAAGAAATTGTAAATTTGTCTTTTTGCTATTTCCGAAAAGGTTTTTTGCCAAAAGTTAGTCTATGAAATATCTAACTATTAGTTGAGGAGCGCAAAGGAAAATACAACAATTATCGTCTAAGTATAAACTACAGGATTCTCCAATATATCTATATGAATAGTTTTTAGTATTAGGCAATGAAATAAACAAATGTCATCTATTACAGAGACAAACAATTGCTTTTCTAATTGTGGTCTATGCAACTGATTTAAAATGCGCCCTATACAAGGTCTTAGAGACATATCTCAATGTGAATGGTGTTGTATCAGCTAGTGCCATGAATCGCTGAGACGGTGTCATTGAGACCGACGTCGACGATTGCAAGATGCATGCGTGGTGACAGGTCTCAGCATGTTTTCGTGAGTGGATAGGGAGCGACGCATAAGATCCTGTCCTTGTTAATATTTTGAATATAATTTAATACTTAAAATAATTTGTAACTTCATATCATTTGTATTTATTTACATAGCAATATTTATTTTTATTGGAAATATAATTAGATATTATATTTTACTGAAAACTAACAGGATAAGTACATTTAATAGACAGTTATTGAAAGCGATGTAAAAACAAAATTTATAGGCCCTTAAACGTCCCATACACGATGAGACCTACCTCGACGCATGCGGCGATACTAGGGCTAAACAAGGTGCAAATTCTGTTTCTTAAAAGGAATCTTTCGAACATGAATTTGAAACGCGAACAGCAACAAAATGAGAAAGGGACTTCCTAAATTAATTGCGAACGGACAAATACTTACCTTTGCTTACCATGACTTACCTTTGTCTTTTTCTCTTTAATCACTCAAGGCATCAGAAAATTTAACAAAACTAGACACTAAGCATGCGGCGATGACAAATATTAAAAGCAATATAAGCACGATTAAATAAAACATGTGGATGGTATCGATCGGCGATTCAGACTATCGATGAGGGCGCTGCAAATTGTAAATAAATATTGAGGAAGGCGAGTAAAAATTTTGCATTTCATATCACATCAGCTAGCAATTTAGCATTCAACTGCTATAAATATAGTGACTTCATGTGCTAGTTAGGGTGAAATAAAGGACAAAAAGAGTGGTAAAAGCAGTAATACGTCCCATAAGTGCTTCTTTGCTAATTATATGAAGTTTTTGGGTTGAAACAGGTACCCTAGTTTTTGTTTACTTACATTTTGGCCTAAAATAAGTGTGACAAACTACAAACTACAAAAAGTGGCTATGTTGTGTAAAATAAACGTGTTCCGTTATTAAATTGTTACATGCCTTTTGGAGAAATGAATGAGACACAATTTCTTATACTAAGGCCAAACTTCTATCTATCTTCTATCTTAAACATGTCACAATAAACTCAGATAAGCTAAGGATGTGCAATTCCACTAGCTTAAGTTCATTGACATTAGCTCCGGTAGTCCAGGGAGATTTATGAGACTAGGGCGTAGTATTCGTAGGACTGCTTTGAAGGTTGACAATTTATTTGGGCACCAGGATAATTTTTAGAAATTAGAAACAAAAAAGAAACAACTATATAAAATTTAAGTGAATACAATATAATCAATAAACAAAGATGATTACAACTTAATAATGAAGTTACTATTGAACAATAATAAAAAAAAATGATGTATAGTTACTAGAAATGACAAAAAATTAGGTGAAATTGAAATTTTAAGCTGGGCTCACTTTACAAAAATTTTATGAGGTTCGGGGTCACTCTGAAAATCTCGTTCCTTCTCTATGAGGTCAGTACTCTCACCCTTAATAATGATAATCTCAAACAATAATGAAAGTCAATAAATTATATTTATTAAATAGGTAAAATAACTCACATCTGCACAATCTCGAAGACGGGAACTGTCTATCTCTTCATCCCTAAATCACACCGGTGTTCTCGCTTGAGGCCATCGTTTTCTAGCCAATCAGCGTCCTCCAACGCAGAATATTTGAAAAATGGAAAACTTAAGCCACCAACAATTAGGTTGGGTGTTTTACGGGGTGCATAATAATAGTCAACCTCATGGAACGACATTAAAATGTACGTTACAAACACTTCTATTGACACATTTTGTGGAATGACACCCATAAACACGGCAGTTTGTGTTGTGATGATTTCTTTTGAATGCCAATTTAAAATGTAAAAATAAAGATGCACAAATACTAACCACGTCGTTTTTAACTTTGTAATACCAAAAAGTCACAAGCACCACTAAATTATTACATTAAAGAAACCCAAATATGTGTTATTTATAATAATATTAGCAATAAGCCTCCAGAAATTACCTTTTAAGTAGGTTCAAATATTTTCATGCAGGAGACGCATTCATTTTTGGAATCGCCAATTACTGTACCTTGTGCAGCCCTTGTATGCCCTTAAGGCATGCGGCTAGGTAAGTCTAATCGTGAATGGGATGTTCTACTCATTTTTATTAACTTGTTTTTTTAAATCAGCATTTTCTCATAGCAGAAAAGCTTTTTATAATTTGTTACAATGTGTTAACTCAAAAATAAATCAAGCGTAAATTTAAACTTCAAACTAACATTACACCATTTACAGATGAGTAAGTAATTTTCGTGTTCATAGAAGTTTCAAAGTTCTCTTGTACATTTAGATCGGCAAGTATTTCTCTACATGTTAACGTGAGCGCTTTGCTGTCCAAGTTATTCCGCTTAGGCGTTTAGCCGTAAGAGATTCTCGCCAATTCTAATGCATAGCCTTCAGTTATGCTAGCACAAGAAATCCAAATTGCTCAGAAACTAAAATTTAAGGAAAAAGATCGAGTAAGAATTTTATTGCGCGTAAACAATTTTGAAACAGATATTTAACAGGAATAGGAGGAAATAGGAAGGTGTATGGCATTAGCTTATCACGATATTCGGAACAAGGTTGATTTTCATTTAAATTTCACATTTAATCCCAACTGGTACTAGTAACGAATTTGAGTGTTCTTGCATTCTTATAGCATGTCATCTCAAGAAGTGAAACTTTTCATATAACAAACAATAAGATATATTAATCTAGGTTTATTGTTATCATGAAAAGTATTTAAAGAATGAATCTTTAAAACCTGGTTTAAAAAAGTTAAATTGCATATGATCTAACTAATGCGGTTTTCTAGGTTTCCCTTAGTTCAGCACGGAATGGTGCTTAGGGCTGACCAACGTAAGTCGTCCCCGAGGTGCAAATGCTGCCTACTTAGTAATACTATGCCGTCACTCTCCCACACAAGTGTCTCAGACTTCCTTTTTATTATTGGAATAAAAGGTAGAATATATATAAACAAATAATTGAATAAAATATATTATATATATGCAAAACTATTAAAATTTCATATACCTACATATAGTCATGCGATTATTTATCATTTGTTTATTGTCTTAACTATCGAAAATTATTCGTTCGTATTGGCTAATACTGTACCGGTTAATTTCATATAAACTAGCAAACCCGTAACTTTTAAATGTTTTATCGTACGAGAAAAAAAACTGATATACAGGGGAAATTTTTTCCTTTCCAAATCTGCTGTGTAATTTCCGGTAATTCTGCATATATACGGTGGGCGACAAAAAGTTATTGCCTTTGCTAATTGCACTATTTATAATTCTGTATTTAATAGCAGTATTTCGAAGAACTAATTTTTTTTTGTAAATTAATTAGTTAAAGTTAAAAAAAATTGAAGTTTATGATTTTTTTCTTGTAAAGGATAAAAAATGTTGTGAGCCTTGGCGGGAAAGTGGTTTTCCAGTCTTCCAGAAGTGGCCGGGATCGGCTTTCCCGCCTAGGTAGATACGTAAAGCACTAATTTTTGCAGTTGATTTCAACGTGAATATTCGATGAGCTCATTTTAAATGAATATATTTTCTATTTAAGTCTTGAAGATAAATTTTTCAAATAAAAGAAAAACGCCTTACTATAACATTTATTTCCGTCTTTCGCAACCCAAATAAAAATACCGGGTGTCCCGGGTTTTATTAAGCACGTCATACACACGGTGTTTCTGAAAGTATTTGAATGAAACTTTGACATAAGAAGCGTATGCACCACTTAAAAAATATTTTTTAACAACTTGGCAATTTCCGGTTACACCGGAAGTTCCCATCAACTGTCTTATTTGAAATGGGACAACCCGTATATTTTTCAATTTTAAGATTCCTCCTGTAATGTTAAACATATTACATATATTTTTTCTTATCTCTTACCTTTTGTGCAATATTCGGCATTAGCTCTTCAATATAAGCGACATAAGAATGTAGGCCGGCTGCCTACATTCTTATGTCGGCTTAACGGTGATAACTGTTATATTCGTATTATTCAATTTAGCTAGTGCTATCAAATGTCTTGAAATTGAAATTTATAATTACAACAATATGTCGTTTTGTTTTACACAGTAATTACAAGTATGTTGATGTGTTACGAATATATGGTGAATGTCTTAAGAGTAACCGTACTGGGCCATGTACTTTATTATCAACGTTTTCCGGAGCGTCAGGCACCAGGAGCAGGTACCTTTGCGTTTGATGAGTCAAAAATACGAGTACCTATGTAGGTATGTTATATCGTAAATTTAACAAATGATTTTTTTAAACTTTTATTTTTGTTAAAAACTCTTCAAAGAGTCTTGTATAATTTATGATGTCATGAGCTAGTTCACTACTTGCAATGAACCTAGTGGAAATTAATTGGCTTTAATCCACCAGGAACTACTGACATTAGCTCCGGCTTAGCTTGTCGGTTAGGTGTCGGTTCGTAGGGAAAAAAAATGTTAATTTTAAGTTATCCTGTTGGAGCGCCAGGATAATTTTAAATAGACGATAATAAATAATATGAGTTAATATAAAATAATGAATGTTTGATGAAATTAAACCAGTCGATTAAAATAATTGTATATTACAGTTAAAAAAATAATGATGCAGGATATGTACAATTAATGTGATGAATGTTTAAAGAATAATGATCATGTATTAAATATTGATTAAACTACTATATTTGTGGTTGTTACCACGCAACAATGACTTTACAAAAAACTTGCTGGTAGCAGATATTGATTTGGTTTACACAAGAACAGATATATTCCTCTGGCCTCGAAGAAATCAGATTAACTCTCACCAAAATATATCCTTATCAATGGTAGATCAGGACTCTCCAAAGTGCAACAGTTATGCACCTACTGCAGTCTGCAACCAAAATAGATGGGCTAGCTAGCGTTTGATTGGTATGTTCTGAGACGTTGGATGTCAGCAACTTTGTCCTTTCCAGTTCCTAGTGGTGGAGTTAAAATTTCTGAAGATTCCTCTCTTCCAGTAAGCCAAGATGTTCTCATGAAATACAGTAAATGTGTTAAACCAAAATCATAGGATAAATACAAACTCTACTTTAACAAAGTAGAATCTCAGTAGACAATCTTGCTGTGATAACAAACACAACTGTGGTATTAAAATTTAAATTAGGTAATGAAAACAATTAAATGAAATAAAAGACAAACAGGAATCACCCTGTATAATTTGCAATAAAATTATCCAAAATTTGCAAATGAAATAATATTAGTTTAATAATAGTAAATAGTTAATTAAATACAGGAACTGTTAATTAGTTCCTAAAAGAATTTATGAGAAATTATTTCTTTTACTTATGGAAAAAAATTACAATGTGAACAAAAAGCTATTAGTGACCTTGCTGGTTGAAAAGGAAATATATAAACATTCACTAACTGCTGGGTTATAAATTAAATATTGTAAATGATTGAATATTAACAGATTGTTAAATATTAACAAAAATAAATATTAAAATTGCCTAAACTTTAAACAAATGTATTTTACATCTATGCAATTTTAATTAATAGAAATACAAATCAAACTAATGGCTTTGTGCAACTTGATCAGGAGAGATACTTGTTAATAAAAAAAGATTAAACATGAAATTATTTGGGGTTTATTACCTTAGCCTAATACTCAGTAAAA
This sequence comes from Pogonocherus hispidulus, assembly GCA_963924545.1. NCBI lineage: Eukaryota > Metazoa > Arthropoda > Insecta > Coleoptera > Cerambycidae > Pogonocherus > Pogonocherus hispidulus. The sequence continues at coordinate 44,780,999 of OZ004692.1, read as the reverse complement.
AAAAATAACCTATCTCCAATCAGAGATATAACTAAATGACTTTGAATCCCTTTAATATCACAGATTGACTAACAATTGCCCCGAGTTATAGATTTTCCTGCAAAGCTGGTTAAATAACCTTAATAAAAAAATCGAACTTAAAGGTCAACTGCCTTGTAGTCTTAACCTTGATTTGAACTACAAAATTAACACAAAATGATAGTCATAAAGACATGAATTCAAAACGAAATTACAGCGATATTTAGTTATTCAAAGTACTAATATAATATATATAGAAGGCATCAATCAGACGCCCTAAAAAACTGAAGCCAACACGTGGCTTTGAACCTTAATAAAAAAACCCTACACGTATCCTTGTGTAAAAGTAGAAAAATACCAAATATAATTACTGAGTAACACTATACCCTGAATAAACCACAAATATAATAATAGCAAATAATAAATAAATTAATCAATATATAGAAAATGAAATTCAATAACAGAAGTATCTTACCTGCTAATTTACACCCAAAAAGCCCTGAAATTGGTCTGTCCTGCCAATTTATTGAGTTCCCCCTCTCTTTTGCAAGAGTACTATGTGACACAAATGCTGTTTAAAATATCACCACCCGCAACTGGTAATACTGAGGTGGAGTCATGGTTGCATATGAGTGAATAGCAAATATAGCACTGTACGTAAATTGTTAAAATTTTCGCTACATACTACAATTGATACTACACTGATTGTTATTTTACTGGCTTTTATAACGTTATGAAAGCTTTGTCAGCAGCGACGGTGAAGTTGCAATTTGGTTTCTAAGAACGGTTAGTAAGATAGCTACCTGTCTGAATATAAATACAATTTATAGCACAAAGCTATATTAACATGTACATTCCCCAACAAAATAAAACATTCCCGTCACATGGCTCCTGCAAGAAAGGAAGCTAATCCAATAAATGCAATGCAGCTTATGCAATAGTTAATCCTCAGATTTCTTTTAGGAAAATAGCTGAAAAATTGGAAGTTAGGAAAATATATTAAAATATACTTAATAAATATACTCATACTATGCATAGAATAAGAAATTTCATCAATTCGGAATATCTTTAGTTGAGGAACTGCATGTTAACGACTACGAAAGAAGATTTATTACCCTTATGCAAATTATTCTGCTTGAGAATCCCAACTTTTTAGAACAAGCATTGTGGAGCGATTAGTCGAAGTTCCATAATGGACGAGTGAATTCCCACCATTGTTACTACTGGTCGGATGAAAATTCACACTGAGTTAGAGAAGCTTAGTTCCAAAACGTGTGGGGTACTAATATGTGGTGCGGTTTTTTAACGGACGCTTGATAGGTCTGTATTTTTTCAATTATAATTTAAATAGTCAAAGATATTTGTATTTCCTCGAAAAATTTCTTTCGAATCTTCTAGAGGAAGTTTCCCTAAATGAATGAGCAGCAATATGGTGGTAACAAGACGCCGCGGCGATGCCGCCGCGTAATTCTGCAGTTGTCGAAGGATATTTAAATAATACACTCCCGAATAGACGGATAGGAAACAGTGGTCTTATTAGATGACCGGCGCCTTCACCAGATTTGTCCCCTTTGGACTTCTTTTTATGGGGCCACATTAAACAGTTGGTTTATATTACTCAGCCTACTGATTTAAATAACTTACAGAATAAAATACAAGTATACAATAATCACATCCAATGTGATAAAGGATTAGTGTACAAGGGCATTATAAAGACACTTTGAAGCTTGTGTTGAGGCAGAGGGAAGACAGTTTGAACACCTTCTGTAACAATTTTAGGCTTATTATCATATAAATAAAACATTTTCTCTTTTGTTGAAATTTAATAAACTCAAACCGTATTTTTGTTTTTTGTTTCATTTAAATTAGGTTGATGACAATCTAATGGCGAATATTACAAAAATGGTAAGATAGGTATAGGGAAGATTTTGTGAAATATGTCTAAATAGATAAGGAATCTAAAATTTTTAAAATATACGGGGTGTCCCATTTTACCCATCAACAATACAGTTGATGCGTACTTTCGGTTATCTTTAAAATGTGGTTTTTGAATGGTGCATGCTACTAAAAGCAACGTAGAAGTTTCAATTAAATACTTTTAGAAGCACCGTGTATATTAATAAAAGCTGGGATACCTGGTATATATTAAACAAAAGTAATGCCTTAATTCTCAAATTAACACATATTATGTCATAAATTCAGGATCAAAATTTACTACTCTTTCACCTTGCCGACCATAAGCAAATATATTAACAACTTTAAAAAACAAATTACAGTAATAAAACATGAATGTGACGCATGTGTTCGATTTTAACTAGCTTTTCACACACAATGATATAATTTTTAAGTTCTGGGCAATTTCTAGCTTTTGCTTTTTAAACCCTGATAAATGTTCTTTTATTTCTTTTTTACGCAGTTCTAACAAATATTCATTGGATTATAGTTTAAACCAAAGAAAATTAAAACAAGTTTATACTATCAAGAATTTTAGCGAATACAAATTACATAAACTATAAGTGCCAGTAATTTTAAAATCTTAAAAAGTCATTTTGAATGATTGCAGTCTACTCACGTAAATATCATATTTGTGACAATATATATCAGGGACAAAATTTACCTTGCTCTGAACGTAGGACATATACAGCCTTTTAATTGCACGGGAGAATTAAAGGCTCGACACACCCTCGTCACAAAACCAAGCATCCGATTACCTTCCGCAGTAATTTAATCGATGTTCCAACTAAAATTTATTTTGTCATCAAAGATAACCCCCAAATTCTATTAGATTCTAACTATATTAGATATTATACTTTACAGAAAAGTTACAGGATAAGTACTACATAAAATAGACAAATATTAAAAACAATATAAACACGATTAAATAAAACATGTGGATGGTATAAATTACTGCAAAATACAAATACTAAAATACAGAATTTGTACCTTGTACAGTCTTTCGCCGTGTCCTAGCTAAACGCGATTTTTGCGATGCAGGCGATGCGAGGATCGCCCGCATCGCAGAACGGATGCGACAATTGCGAAATGACCGAAGTTAAAGCGGGCGGTGCGATGCGTCTGCGACGTCAGAGCCCATTTTTTAATAGTTTACAACCATGGCTTCGACAGATAGGGCACGTACAATTTTATTAACAGATAATGTTTTGGTGAAACTAAAAATTTTAAAAAGGAAAACGAGTAAAAAAAGGAAAAGCAAACATGAAATTTACAGAGACAGACTGAATTTCGGAGAATTTCATCATCTGTATCCGGAGTTATCCGCGATTTCAGCATCTGTATCCGCAAGTTCCACTTATTCCACAAAATGTTTCTCTTTTGTATTTCTGAAATTAGTGTCTCCATAGTGCGAGTTCAACGACAACTGCGGGCACCGCGGGTAGAAACAAACAATTTGATTTTTAAAACATTGCTTGCGATGCGATAACGCAAAATCGCGACACTCCGGCGAATTTCGCCCCAGTTCGGACAAATAAATATTTTCTTCGGGTTTAATACATTGCGATGATCGCTTCGCCCGCAACGCATCGCCCGCATCGCAAAAATCGCGTTTAGCTAGGACACGTCGTTTGTATCGCCGCATGCGACGAGGTAGGCTCATCGTGAATGAGGCACGTATTAAATCAGTTGCACAGACCACAAATAAAAAAGCAATTTTTTTGTCTCTGCAATAGATGACATTTGTTTATTTCGTTGCCTACCTACTAATAACTATTCAAATAGATATATTAGAGAACCTTGTAGTCTATACTTAGATGATAATTAATTATCCCATATTTCCCTTTGCGCTCCTAAACTAATAGCTAGATATTATTTGATATTAGATAATTGACTAACTTTGCAAAAAAAACCTTTTCGGAAATAGCAAAAAGACAAATTTCCAATTTCTTTCAATAGGCTTCACTGAAGCCTTGTTAAATTCTTGAATTCTTGTTAAAAGGGGGTCCCGTTTTAAAAAAAGTTTTGGAAACACTGAACTATTTATTGTTATTAAAGTGTAAACCTGGAATTACTATAATAATACAAAATCAGTGAAATATAGAACAAAACAAGCGACAGAGCTGTTTCGGTAAAAAATATTACCTGCGTTAATAAATCATTTTAGTGCCGAAGCAAATAGGAAAAATATGTAGGCATTTAATTTATTTCCAAGTCAACAAACATAATTTCCTATTAGCGGTCGGTAAAAATGGTCGGTGTTATGTTTGGAACGAGGTTTGGAACTTTTTCCCATACTGAGATACGTTGGAACATAATGAGTAATTAAAGTTAATTTATGTCTCAGCTAAAACAACTCTTTTATGGTTTAGAAATGGCTGTAGTTATCCTAAGAACGTGTTAATTGTAGTTTGTCAAATTTACAAATTAACAATGCAAACAGCGATTATATTAGCAGATGTAGGTAGTTGTATTTAAAACTATTTCAGACACTATCCCTTCTCGTTAATTATCACTTTTTCCACTAAAATAAACAAATAAGACGTAGGTAGAGTTAGTCTTTTCGTCTCTTCTTTATGAACTCTTAAGCACAGTTAAAAGTTAAGTTGTAAACGTATTCCCTACAAGATTAAACAAGTTTAGAAAGGCTTTTGATAAATCAACTACTTTAAAATAGCTGAGTTTGTGAACTATTAAAGTAATAATTTGGATTAGTGGAGTGAAACCCTCTACAGTTACAGTTTATGTAAAAGATCGCGGGACTCCTATTATTACTATCGACTTGGATTATTTACTAGTCAGAGTTATACCTTTTCTGTATTTCATGCTTTATTTTATTTTTGTGAACTTATCTTATTATTGTCATAATAAATATGTTATGAATACCTAGTAACCCCATATCAAACTAATAACAAGATAAGACTTCGCATAAATTTATGTAATTTCCAAATAACAAATCAGTTCCAATCATACCACACTACATAAGTATACATTGTACCTTAGAAGAGAATAATTAGTTTTTTATCCAGAAAACATATAAACGTATTTTATTCAAGAACCTCCGTTTAACTGGCGCAGTCTGCAGGATAGTGCTGAAAGAAGAGCAACCTCTAAGAAAATTTAACTGTATATTGAAAAACTCAGGACTACCAATACTCTTCGAGAAGTAGTCTCAACTACTAGGGCACTATAATCTCATTAAAACAAAAGCAGGAATCCAGTTTGGCAGCAATACCCAGCCATCTCAGTCAGTCAACAGCCATCCTTTCTATTCCTTCCTTTCTAGAATCTATTTCTTTTGACTATTTATTAAAAGATATAATATTTGTATTTCTCGATCTTAACTGTTTAATAAGAGTCATATTGTTCTTATTTCTCTTGACTGTCTATCAGGAGTAATATTTACTATTTAGGTTAATAATTGAATTTAAAAACTGAAATTACAAAATGCCTGTAGACTCAACTAATTATCAGTTACTTAAAATATTTGTAGACGTTATTCCAAACTTGGATGGAACACAGTCAATACTAAATGATTTTATATCAGCATGTGATGAATTAGTAACAACCTATCATTCTAAAGATAATGAAGTTCAGAATTTTTTTTATTAAGAACTATTAAAAGTAAACTAAAAGGCCAAGCACAAATCAATGTCGCCTGACGCCTTGAATTTAATAAATTAAAAGGATATTAAATCCTTATTAATAGATACTTTTGGAGACCCACGTGGTCTTCCTATTTTACAACAAGACTTAATTCACTTAGCTATCAATAAAAAAATATACTTTAACTACATTTAATAATAGAATATTAGAATATCAATCGCTTTTGATGGCGAAGTTAAAATTTTCAAACGAGTCAAATGATGTCAAAATTGCTTTAAGTTAAGTTAGTTTACCAAAAATTAAGTCTAGATACTTATGTAAAAAACTTACCTCTAAACTTACAACAAATTATATGTAATAAAGATATCAATAAATTAGAAGAGGCTATAATTTTTATAACCAAGGAAGAACAAGTGCAAAATTATAAAAGATCGGTATTACTTACCATTAACGCGATTTACACAATTTCCACAAAAGACACAAACATTTTATAAAGCAAATCAAAATTTTTCGTCTCAACAAAACTTTATGATCAGTTAAATGGCCTAGTCAGCCTATTTCAATACAACCTCAACCTATAAGACAAACTTTCCCGACTAATAGACAAGTAATTAGCAAACCACAACCAGACTTCAACTAATACTAAATCAACCTCTATGCAAACTTCAACTATTAATAGAACAGTTCAAAGACTATCTTTTAATCCAAATTCATCAAACTTTAAACAAAATCATACATCTAGATCAACATTCATTTCTGAAGAATTGTTGCATATTGCATTCGAACAACTTACATACGGCACAACCCGCACTAAATTCATCTCACCCTATGTTCGATGAACTATATCGAATGGATCAACGTGGAATACCACTTTTCGAAATTTTCAAAATTTCGAAGAATCTGATGAAAACGAATTTCATACTATTTCTACTCCTTGTTCACTTTCTTATATCGAATTAAAATATCCACCCTATAAACTTCTTATAGACACAGGTATCTCAAAACTATTTTAAAACCATCTTTAATTAAAAAATATTGCCCACAGTTTATTATTAAAAATCCCGTAAAAATAAAAACAGGTACTGGAGAAATGTTAATTGAACATCAAGGCCAAATACCAGCTTTTTCAGAATTTAATTCTGATAATTATTTCAATGTAATTCTTTATGATATTCATAATTACTTTGATGGAGCTCTTGGACTTGAAGATATTCATAAACATTAAATAGATGTTTCTTTTACAAAAAATATCATTTATAATAAACAATTCTCTCTACCTATTTTATTTATCCACAATTACTAGTACCAAGTCATTAAATCACAAAACTAAAAGTCCCTGTCAATATCCCCAATGGAACAGAGTTATTCCTTCATAAAATAAAAAATGAAAAATATTATATTCCCGATATTATAACAAAAGTAAAAAATGGACAAATACCTTTTGAATTACTACATAATTACAACTCCCATCAAATTTCATTCAATTCCGATGAACACATGTCTCTTTTATTAGAATTCAATTTACAATTACTCCATATCAAAAAATTCAAATTTAGAAAAAACGAAATAAAATTGCTACAGTAGAGGTGTTAACGTGTGTACAGTTAAGTCAAGATAAAAGTCGATACACAGACTTTTTCCAAGAAACAGGATTTTTTTGGTTATAGGATGGCAATTGAAAAACGGTTAAAACCGTTTCGAGATATCAACTTGAACTTGAAATACGCCCTGTAACGCAAGAATTAACAGACACTTCAACTGTTTATATTTTTATATTACTGTGCGTTTCACGAAGTTGTATCCCGGATTGGAATGTTCGGATTGTCAGGATTCGCTGGCAAATCCTGTGCGAGACTTGCACGCGCTTTTAAATCACACCACCTCAATTTGTAGCGGTCCGTAACCGAAATGTGCCAATGCATTGAATTTAACTAATAACATGACGACGCTCCAAACGTTGGAGATATATACTAACATTCCAATCCGGGATACAACTTCGTGAAACGCACAGTACCTTGTTCTCCGCGCTGTAAAGTATGAACGTGCTACTATCGTTCGAAAAACCTTTGTAAGATTAAATCTAAATGAAATGAGCTTTCATAATCCGAAAAGTTCATAGAAATTCATTGACCTGTTTACAAACCATAGCAATGTGAAAAGGGTGCTAAAAATTGCTTGTCCCGTTCTTTTTGGCGAGCAGTTTATTTAGACAATGAAATATAGAGAGTCCTATTTAAAAAAATTATCGGTAATGTTATATAGATCTGTCAAACATGGCTAAAAAAATAGGAAATATTGCAGAAAAGTGGCAAGTTCCATATAGGTATTGATTAATTAACCTGTCTCAGGATTTTTTTTTTTAATCTCAACTATATAAAGAATATGAATTTTGTTCCATCATTCGATGTAATCTCCTATGCCATTATAGAATATAATCATGCAAACGTTAATTGACGACGATTTGGTTTTGATAATAATGAATAATAATATTTACTTGTTACAGCTATATATGATGACAGGATAACTGATGCCTTCGTAAGAACTATCCAGCTCTTACTCTCTACCCCACCAGAACGGTCGGTGTACGTCGCTTTAGAAAAACGTTATGTCTTTACAATAGCAGATTGTGCTTCAACGGCGCCATGTTATGAATATTTTCTTCAGTGTCTTCGACAAATAAAAAATTTAATAGTTGAAGATATTCCATTAAATTTTCCAACTTTTTTTGTATACGATAGAGTTAAGGAATTAGTTTTATTAAAAATAACAGCAGTATTTTAGAATTATTGTGATAAACATATTTTTTACTCAATAAATTCTTTATTGTAAGCTTTTTCTTTATATATTTACATTATCCTTCCTACAAATAGCACTAGCGTTAGTACACAGTATATTGGCTCTATACTGGTAAAAATTTCAGTGAAAAATTATTCATCAAAATTATGATAAGCTATTTTATTAATAGACCGGAAGTAAGTGAGAGATTTTTGGTTGTGATTTTAGTCGTGTACTAAAGTGCGAACCAGAATTAAGCAAAGTGCAATGACCGGAAAAAGAGTAGATCTGTGTTGTCACATTTATTTCTAAAGTATTCTTATTTAAAACAAGAAACGTATTAATTACCTTATTTACCCATTTTTTTACCTGTCTTTAACGTCCCTTATCCCTATTGTACTTTATTAAAGCAAACACAATGTTTAATTTGTCTCTTACTTAATAATATCACCGAACATAAACAAAAACTTTGTTTATGTTCGGCGATAATATCAAGGAATTTCCGAATATCTGGCAACTGCGAAAGCCGTAAAGTTGACGACAAGCTGTTCATCCTTATTTAACATACATATTCTTGCATTTACGCTTTCTTTTTCTCTGAGCTTCAACGACGTTGATTGGTCGAATCAAGAACCAACAAGCGATGCGCTCGAGGTAGTAGGGAAACAGTAGCGTGATATTGGGTTATTTCGCTCGCATTTCTTAACGGTAAAAATTTGTGTTAAAATTATCAGTGTATTTATTCTTTGTGTCAGTGTTTATACTTATTTGTGTTAGTTAAGAAAGTGGAAGTGCATTCAGTGTGTATTACTTTATTTGTTAATATTATTTATTGTGATATATCGTGTTTTCATAGTGATATTGAATAATGGAGAATATACCGGGACCAGCAATAGTTAAAAGAAGATCGCCTTTATCCGTTGGAAAAATGAAAATTATAGCCCAAGTTTTTAAGTGCCTTGGAAGGGATCGTCCGTGCTCAAAAGATGAATTAGTCGAAATATGTGCGGAGTATACAGGTACTACAAAATATGCTGTTTATAAAGTTTTGAGGGAAGAAAAAATATATGGAGAGGTGCAGAAGCCTAAACTACATGAACGAGGTAGAAGAAAAGTGGAGATTGATGGAGATGCAATGAATGCTATAGGTACGACGCGGTGTTCATAGCTTTTTCTTTAAAAATGAATTGCAACATTGGATAAAATAATGCACGTCATCCACGACAACGAAATAATTCCTAAACTGAGCAAGACTTCATTAAGGACAGTTTTACATAAGATGAATTTTAGATATGGAAAGGTTGACAGGAAGAGCATTCTTATTAAAAGAAATAATATAGTAATATGGAGAAACGAATATCTTATGAAAATTAAACGAATTTCGACAGCAAGGAAGAAAAATTTACTACATGGATGAAACATGGGTATCGAAAGACATACAGTGAAGAAGGTATGGCAAGATGGAAATGTGAAAAATGCGTGTCAAGCAGTGTTAGAAGGTTGGTCAACTGGTGTAAGAATGCCATCAGGAAATGTATCAGGTCGTCAATTAATAGTAACACATATAGGAAGTGATACAGGATTTTTGGAAAATGGTGAACTTATATTTCATTCGAAGACAACAACAGTTTTCCACTGAAATTTTTCGGTAATTATTTACTTTCGCGTAAAACTATCAAAATTTTCTGAAATTTTGTCTACCACCATTTTCGTAAATGCTACTATTTTTCCTCAAAAACTACATTCGTCCACAAAAAATAACTTTAGATTTGTATGCAGCATACCCGAAAATAGGGGGATAGGCCAAATTTCAGGACAATTTGAGAGTTTTACGCTAAAGCAAATAATTTTTCACCTAATGACAAATCTAAAAATGTCTATATTAACTAGACATTTTTAGATTTGTATTTTTTTACCACTGGGCATATTTCAGTTAATATATACTAGAAGTATTCTATAGAATGGTATATGAGTATATATTAACTGAAATGTGCCCAATGGTAAAACAGAATACGCACGCCCATGCATCACCGCATTTTACCAGATCGGCGAGGTCATTTCACTTTGCTTAATTCTGGTCTCGACTATAGTACTAGAAATGTATCACATTTATAGTACTCATTTGTATCACATTTCTAGTAAATGTGAGTCTTCATTAGTTCGCAAATTATGCGTTTTAGTACGATTTTAGTCAGGTTGCTATGAATTTTAAATTGAAGTTCAATACAAAACATTCCTTGAAAAATCACGGACATACCTTTAGCGTGGGTTCATAGGCTGTTATGGTCGCGAGAACTTGTATTTGAATAAATAATTTTTCCGCTTTTCCGAATAGGCTGCCAATGATAAGTGTACAAGTTTTTGTTATAAAACTGCTGAAAAACAAAATGTCATACCGTTTGCGTATGCCCAAATACAATTAATATTGAAAAAAGTCGTGAAATTATGGAATAAAATTCCGTGACTTTAGTCAGTATGCCATTAAAATTTTCATAACGTTTATGATGACGAATGGTATATATGAAATTGACTTACCGATAGAAAGGGTAAAAATGACAGGCATTGCAAAATGGAAACGAAATTTTCCGTGTGTTTAATCAGGATGCCACTCTGTTTTTAATTTAATTATGATGTATTTAGGTGGAATAATAAGTGACATACCGATGAGGTGGTTTGAAGTCTAAGATTTACCAAAATATAAAAAAGAATGTAAGTAATCATAAAGAAATCCAGTGTAAAATAAATAAAATATTTGTTGTGTTTTTAAGCAGTATACTTTTCTGGTGCCGCATTTCTCCTGCCCCAGGACATTAGAGAGATTCCCCCAGAACGGATGTTGGCCTATGCGTATAGGACGGGTCTCTTCCAATAGCTCTCGACTTGCGGCAGGCACAATGGGTCGAAAGACCTGAGCGCTGCGGGTAACCGCGCCGCCTTCAAACAACAACAACATGCCTTTCCGTTTTTAATGCAATTATAGTATATTTTTATGTGGCTATAAATTCAGTGTAGCTATGCAATGTAGCTATATGCAGTTACAATAATGTGTATAATACTATTTTATGCAGGTATAACTAAATAACATCTTTTCATTAAAAATCAAAATTTTAAATTCTTAAGATTTTATTCACCAAAAATTATTAGTGAAAAAATGTGTCGTACGAAAAGTGGCGTACTAAAAAAGTAACACCCAGTATAGCAATTTTGACATAAACGCTGTATTATTATCCTTATACTTCTTCAGGAGTTTGTAAATTTAGAGTTAATATCTCGCTCTGTTCAGAAGATATTGGAAAATATCTTTAAAAAAACTAAATTTCAACACTCCGTAGCTCCTCTACTAATCGAGATAGAGAGAATGTTTATGGGAATTTTTTTCTTAAAATGATGTCCCCTACCCGCCCGTAAAATTTGTTTGTTTAAAAACTGAACACCCTGTATATCATATTTTACCTGTAATGCAGTAATCTCTACTAAAGTTAACATGCTCATTGTCCTTAATCGATGGGCTCTTGTACTCGTCAAAAATGATGTTGCATCATTCGTTGATATTATTCACAAGTTTTGAGTGATACATCTTTAAATTTCTCGGGAACTTGCTTCAATTGATGCAGTAGGAAAATCTATCACTAATCACGACTTAAGTGTTTGGCGGTTCTACTAGTATGATCATCGACGGTATTCGTCAATACCTTAAAAGTCAAAGTCAAAATAACGGTTTATTGAATTTTTTAATACGGTAAACCCGCACAACTAGTATGTCATTTTTATTTTAACAAATTTAATTAACAACTAATTATAAATCAAGAGCCCATACTGAATAAAAACACGGAAAAAATTTATAATTTTTAATTTTTTTTTTATATGTTAAACCCGCACAACTATTATGCCATTTGTTATTTCACATATCGTTATTACTTACATTAACAATGGAATGGGATATTGATCAAATAATACACAAAAAATTATTTTTCTATTTTACAACTTCATTTTCATTGTTTAATATGAACTACCCGCTCAACTCGTATGCCATTCAATATTTCAATATTTTAGGATATCTATATATTACTTATTACAATACATTTTCTATTGTCTAAAGTCACGGAATATTATTCCAAAATTTTACACAATTTTTTGAATATAAAAAAATGTACTTGAACATACGCAAACAGTATGCAATCTTGTTTTTCAGCAGTTTTATAACAGACTTGTATACTTATCATTGGGAGCCTGTTCGGAAAAGCGGAAAAATTCTTTATTCAAATACACGTTCACGGGACCATAACAACCCTTTGGACCCACGCTAACAGTATGCCGGTGGTCTTCCGAGGAATGTTTTGTGTTGAACTTCACTTAAAATACATGGCAATCTGACTAAAATCGTACTAAAACGCATAATTTGCGAACAAATGAAGACTCACTTTTCTATTATATGATGAACCCAAGATGAACTATTCCTTTTCGTCATGAGAATATACTGTCTTGGAATTTAAATTGGGTTAATTTATTATAGTAAAACTTTTTGTCAACTTATAATTATTGGAATTTATAAAGGTTTTTTTTATGAATAATTAATTTTATGATAAATATTAGAGAGTTTTTGAACCCCTTAAATTCTAGCACGTCGTTATCGTTATCGTTATTCTGCGCAAGCGCAGTGCCAAAAATAGTATCATTTTCGGCACTGCGCATGCTCAGAATAACCATAACCATAACGATAACGTAAATTTTAAGGGGTTCAAAAACTCTCTAATAAATCATGAAATGGGAGTTTGAAATTGTATAAAATATATATATGAAAGAAAAGGAGGCTGAAATAATGTAATAGAGAACAGGTGGGAGTTACTAGGAAATAAAAAAATGAATTGAAGGGAGAATAAATAATTTTGGGAAGAGATGACATAAGAAAATTTTAAGCTGAGAAAAATTAATAATTGATAAAGGAAGAATTAAAAATCGTAATATATTTCTTTAATAAAGTAATCAATATTACATATAAGAATAGAACGAAGATATAATTTGCTGAAAAAGAATTATATAAATATTAAAATTAAATAATAATTCAAAGGAGTCTAATAAGGAAGATAATTAAAAGAATATAGAATATATAAGTAACAGAGGACCTTAAGAAGGAAAAGAAGGTAAAGAGGAATATAGAAGTAGAGAAATCAGGAATGAACAGGACATAATTGGATAAGAAATCTATATACGAGTAAGAAGAAAGAATAATAAGAAATACCATAAGAAAATTCATGTAATCTAGTAAATATTAACGATCATATTACATAACGTAAAATTATATAAATAGTTCTAGTTTTCTGAACATTTGAAAAAGGTGCATCTTAAAAAAAATTAACATAGTACTTTCTAAAAGATAAATTTTGATATAAAAGAAAAATTTAATATTTAATTGTAACCAGTAGTTCATCTGAGTAAAATAAGACTGTCATCTTACTTCATGATTTAATTTCATTAGCTTAATCAAGAAACAATAATTGAACTCACGACTGAGGTAGAATCTTTATAAATTTAAATAATCAGAAAAGTCAAAATTATTGATCTGTCAATAAATATATTAATCATAGGCAACTAACAATACATTAGATAAAACTCAAAATCAGATTTACAAACAATAATATAATTTAAATAATTTAATTTTTATATGTATAGGAATCTATGAATGTATAATTCCTAAACAATATAAATATGAAATTATAAAAATTATATTATTGTTTGTTTTATTTTAAATCTGATTTTGAGTTTTATCTAATGTATTGTTTGTTGCCTATGATTAATATATTTATTGACAGATCAATAATTTTGACTTTTCTGATTATTTAAATTTATAAAGATTCTACCTCAGTAGCGAGTTCAATTATTCTTTCTTGATTAAGCTAATGAAATTAAATCATGAAGTAAGATGACAGTTTTATTTTACTCAGATGAACAACTGGTTACAATTAAATATTAAATTTTTCTTTTATATCAAAATTTATCTTTTAGAAAGTACTATGTTAATTTTTTTTTAAGATGCACCTTTTTCAAATGTTCAGAAAACTAGAACTATTTATATAATTTTACGTTATGTAATATGATCGTTAATATTTACTAGATTACATGAATTTTCTTATGGTATTTCTTATTATTCTTTCTTCTTACTCGTATATAGATTTCTTATCCAATTATGTCCTGTTCATTCCTGATTTCTCTACTTCTATATTCCTCTTTACCTTCTTTTCCTTCTTAAGGTCCTTATTAGACTCCTTTGAATTATTATTTAATTTTAATATTTATATAATTCTTCTTCAGCAAATTATATCTTCGTTCTATTCTTATATGTAATATTGATTACTTTATTAAAGAAATATATTACGATTTTTAATTCTTCCTTTATCAATTATTAATTTTTCTTCAGCTTAAAATTTTCTTATGTCATCTCTTCCCAAAATTATTTATTCTCCCTTCAATTCATTTTTTTATTTCCTAGTAACTCCCACCTGTTCTCTATTACATTATTTCAGCCTCCTTTTCTTTCATATATATATTTTATACAATTTCAAACTCCCATTTCATGATTTAATATTTATCATAAAATTAATTATTCATAAAAAAAAAACCTTTATAAATTCCAATAATTATAAGTTGACAAAAAGTTTTACTATAATAAATTAACCCAATTTAAATTCCAAGACAATACGCATCATAATAAATACCCTCTGAAAGGCATACTGACTAAAATCATAATCAAAACTCTGTCAGTACAGACCTACAAAAAGTTCTAATAACAAAATGCTCAGTTTGAGAAGACTCACTTTTCTCACAGAAGAACCATTTCGCATGAGAGACGTTGAATTTGTGGCAGATATTATTGTTATTATTAAAATAAAACACCACAAAAATGGGAAATTTTTCTTACAGAATCCGACGGTATGTCAAAAAGAATTTACTAATTGATCTATAGTCTGAATATACAATAGAGGGGGAGGGGGTTGAACACAGAACGGGGAATCCTGTGATCTGACCTGACTTAATCCTGAAATTCAGAAAACAATATAGTTGCTGCTTCTGCCTTGTTCCTGCTTGTGCTGTAAGTTATAAAAAAATTAAAAAGTCACTACATATATGTACTTGTTTACTAATATTAGTAGGAGTTCAGTGTGATCTGGCGCTAGAAAAAAAATGATTAGCAATGGGTGATTTATTCAAAATTTGCATCTTTTTGATTAAGTTCTCTCTACAAGTTCTCTGCAGTTGGTAGACAAGTAACATTTTGAACAAACTTAATATTCTTACTGAAAAAAGATGTGGAAAGTTTCACATGCAATTTTTACTTGGTTCAGAAATGCTAATAAGTTACTCGCTTTACCTAATCAGTATTTGCTGCACAAATTGGTTAATACTATCACCAGAAGCTTTAGAAATGGCTGATGAAATCTAAGACCACAATGCATGAGAGGACTAGTGTGGAGCACTGTATTAGACTAGTCTAATACAGTGCGTAGCAAATATCCTGGTTATTTCTTCATCTTACGTCGTTTTACAGAGTGAAGAGAACAATTTCAAAATTGGAGGATTATCATAGGGCCTATATGCTATATTTTGTAATGGTACTAGCAACCCGAATTTTTTAAACAGCAGCTCTTCTCGTGTTGCACCTCAATTTAATAATGATAAGGAAGAAATATTTTGGCGCAAGTCAGGGGTCGTTACGACCATCCGCACCTTGGTTATTATTAAGAAAAATGTTTTATTTGATAGGAAAAACTAAATTCTAGCTTTCTAACAAATTAAAACGATCCTGGCCATTATTTGTATGAAGTAGGTATCCTTTAAAGTAATCAACAAAAAATTTTTAATTTTTAAGACTTTGCCCAAATATCGAAATAAAACCAAATATTATTAGAGGAGAAAGTATAGTTCATAATTTATGTTTATTGCAAGTGTTAAAAATGGCTGCTTTCTTGAACTTCGCAGTGACGCAAGCGCGATAAATAATTATTTTCTCGAGATTTGTGTTAAATCTGGAGATCTTGACGGCCACTCAATCTCATCTTTTCTATATGTCTGTAAATTTTTTTAATATTCCATTAAAGTGAGTAGGCACACCATTCTGTTCTAACCAAATATTATTACATGCTTCATCATGATATCAACCACAGATAGCTGGAACAATTCCATCCAAATTATTTAGAATTAAAAGACGCCCGATTATGTGGAACAATATCAGCGCAAACGTTAATCATCTGGGGAGTTTGCATGTGGTCCATGTTGTTACTCGTTTTTATGGAAATACAACGCATCAGGATCAGGATTTTTATTATTACAAAGTTTTACTTATCGAATGGGCGTAGTGCGCCAGAATATTATTTTTTATCGCCATTTAATTGACGTGAATCCCGACATGGGTTGCCATTTAAAAATGTAGGAGTGCTGCTTTCTTGGGTACCTTGGACGGGGAAGGAGTCCACTACTACTTCAAAATATAGGTTACTAGACTTTATGACAATCCTCTAATTTAGAAATTGGAGATTTTCTCTGACTTTCTAAAATGTTATAATATTGTCGTGGGAATTTTACCAGACACATTCACGGACATGTAGGCCAGTCACCGTAGACACAAAAATCGCGTTAGGTCGCAAATAATTGCATAGTTCTGATTTTTTGGAATGTTGTTAGGATAGGTACCAATAGTGTAAAACCAAGTTTGCAGCTTCGAAAGACCTGTGCTAACTGCGTGGTGCTCGAAAAACCTTTTTTTTTCGGACTTTTTTCAGTTTTTGGCTTATAACTTCTAAATGGTGCAACCTACGGAAAAAGCCGCTCTGTACAATTTTAAAGTAGACAGAATTTGATACAATTTGAGTTCAACCGCAGCTTCATAGGTCTAACAGGTCCGAGATACAGTATTTAAAAAATTGTCCATTTTTCCCAAAAAGTTCCGAAATTGTTGTTTTAGCTGTCTTCCAAGCCGAATATCAGCTAAAATACTCAGCCTACAAGAAAAGTAATGGAAAATGAGGTTGTAGAGCAGTTATTTAGCTTTAATTTAAGCATAAGCGGAGCACTATAGGGCCAACAGTTCCCTTGTTATCAGGAAATAACAAAAAATGAAGGAAAATGGGATTTTTCAAGAAATGGAGTCTGACGAGTCGCAGGACTTTTGTAAAGGATAAGAAAGACATAACTCAGTAGAAAATAGTTTTATATCGTTTATATTGCAAAATGAAATTGAGTTCAATTAATAATAATGTATAAATTTATCAAAATGATATCAAAATTGTATAAAATATTTATATTTTGGGTAGTTTGGGGGACCTTGGACGTGAAATGTTGAACGTGAAGTGATGGTGGGACCTCAGCTGATTCCTGCAACAGAAGTACAGAGCACAATGTAAATTAGTATTTATTGCATAATCAATTTTATAATAAATTACAACGAAGGATATGTAATATTGGGCTTACCTTTTCCCACTTAAGCTTCGGTTTCCTAGAAAGCGGTGCCGTCCGTAATACCCACCGTATTTTGACGGCCGTTAAAAGACGGCACCGCTTCCTAGGAAACCGAAGCTTTAGCGAGACAGTCGTGTTCTTTTGGAAGGCCCAGGTTCGTCAGACGGCTCTTCTTGAAACTCCGGAGACTCCTCTGCTGTCTGATTAGATTTACTACTAGATACTAGTGGTAAAGGGTCGTCAACGTCACTTTCTTCATCCGACTCGGCCATGGCTAAGGGAGGAGTACTCAGGCAGAATTCCCCTGACAAATTTTGCAAATAGAAGACGACTCTCTCCACTCCGTGCGTTATGGGATATTTGTCCGATCTGCTGCCAACGCCAAAGTCCACCTCGCTCGTCTGCCCCCAACCGAAGAGGTTGCTGCCCAACATTCCTACAGAACCTACCACCAGGTGCAGACGTGGTTGGGATTTGAGAAAGAGCCCACCAACTGGGGGTGGACAAGAAGCCAGCAGGGGTTCACACCGGTGACCTCAACCAAGGAATAAGCGCCGCTAACCCTACTGAAATTCCTGTCCTGCAGGTGCCAGAAAGGGTGCGGAGGAGGGAGCGGCTCCTACCAGAGAGCAGGATTGAAATGCTCTTCTCTCTGCAAAATTTGTCAGGGGAAAACCTGCCTCAATATTCCTCCCTTAGCCATGGCCGAGTCGGATGAAGAAAGTGACGGCGACGACCCTTTACCACTAGTATCTAGTAGTAGATCTAATCACACAACAGAGGAGTCTCCGGAGCCCCAAGAAAAGCCGTCTGACGAACCTGGGCCTTCCAAAAGAACACGACTGTCTCGCTAAGTGCGTAAAGCTAAGCCTAATATTATATATCATTCGTTGTAATTTATTATAAAATTGATTACTCAATAAATACTAATTTACATTGTGCTCTGTATTTCTGTCGCAGGAGTCAGTTGAGGTCCCGCCATCACTTCACGTTTCATTTCACGTCCAAGGTCTCCCAAACTACCAAAATATTTATTATACAATTTTGATATAATTTTCATATAATTTTGATAAATTTATACGTTAGAACCATTTTCCACTGAGTTATGTTTTTCTTGTCTTTACAAAAGTCCTGCAATTCGTCAGGCTCCATTTCTTGAAAAATCCCATTGTCCTTAATTTTTTGTTATTTACTGATAACAAGAGAACTATTGGCACTACAGTGTTCCGCTTATGCTTAAATTAAAGCTAAATAACTGCTCTACAACTTCATTTCCTATGACTTTCCACGTAGGCTGAGTATTTTAGCTGATATTCGGCTTGGAAGACAGCTAAAACAACAATTTCGAACTTTTTGGGAAAAATGGCCAATTTTTGAAGTGCTGTATCTCAAAGACCTATGAGACTTATGGAGCTTCGGTTGCACTCATATTGTAGTAAATTTTATCTACTTTAAAATTACACAGGGCAACTTTTTCCATAGGATGCACCATTTCACATTGGATTGACACCACGAATGTGTGAAGAGTAGACGTGTTTTGTGCTAGCTCCGACTAATTTAAGTGTTTTTGTAGGAAATTAAAACCGTTTATTGAAAGTCTACTTTCTGTTCTGTTTCTGTGCATAATAAGGTGGTTGCTGAAGTTTAGTACACATTTTTCCTGGTCCTAGAAGGGTAAATTAATTTAATTATTCAATTAAAACAGTCGTGATTCGTGTGCAGACGTACCACGTCAATAAAGATGTCAACTAAGACGCGACAACAAGCGGGGCAGGAGGTATCAATGGAAGAAATTATCACTAGAGTTTGTAAGCAGCAGGCAGATGTAATAACAAAGAAGATTGATGAGCAAACAATTAAGTTCGATAATTCATTAAAGGGTATAGTTCAGGAACTTAGAAACATGGACAGTAAAGTTACAATGTTGGAAGAAAAGGTAAATATCCAAGAACAATTTTTAAAGGCGAATAATTTAATATTATATGGAGTAAAGGAAGATTTGGACGAAAGTTATCAGTGTACAGAGGAAAAAGTCATTAATTTGATAAATAACAAACTAAATTTAAATATGCTTTTATCTGATATAAATAAGTGCTTCAGAATAGGCAAACGTAAATTGAATACGCATCGTGCTATACTTGTGAGTTTTGTTTCTTACAAAGGTAAAGCAAATGTTTACAAGTCAAAGAAACTTTTGAAAAAGTCTGGATTTGTTTTTAAAGAGGATCTAACAAAGATCAACTTGGAGCTTATGAAACAAGCTATTGAAAAATGTGGATTGTCTAATGTATGGACGCAAGATGGGCGAGTCTTTGTTGCAAAAAATGGAGTCAAAGTTCTTATAAATAACAGTGGCCAGTTAAGTAGTTTCTAGGTTTTTATATCTATCAGTTTATTGTCATGGTAGAACTATCACAATTTTATATTTAATATTGTATCTAGATTTAAGGAATGAATTGTATGCTTTCTTTTTTTCTCTTTTTGACCTTTTTATTTATATGCTATTTTTATTTAGAGGCTAATGTTTTTTGCTCCCATACTTTTCCAGCACCTGAATTGAAGATACGGGGCAGGGGGAAAAGGGAAAGTTAAGGTTTAAGTCAAATTAATGTGAGCTATGAATTCTTCTTTTTTATGTCTAGTAAGCAGAAGAAATATTAATATTGTCCTACTTTTATCGATTGATGGAAAAGGTAATTGGGGCTAGTATATATGTATGTCTACACTACATCTAAATATTATCTATGGCCTTAAATGAATTTGATATTGCTGGTGGTGATGAAGATGGCGATATGCATGGTTTAATGATTTGTCATTTCAATATAAGAAGTTTAATAAATAAATTTGATTTGCTTAAAGAACACATTTTAAAAATCAATTGTGATGTTTTTTGTGTATCTGAGACATGGTTATCTGAAGATATGACAGATAAGTCAATTTATGTTCCAGGTTACGTACTATATAGACAGGATAGACCTAGTAGAGGAGGAGGTGTAGCGGTATATATTAGAAATTGTTGCTTTATAAAGGAAATAAAGGTTATAAGTAATTTTTCAGAATGTGATATTGATAGTCTGTGGATTTCAGCTAAAATAAATGGCAAATCTGTAAGTATAGGATGTGTTTATAATCCATCAAGTAATAATTATAAGTCATTGCAAATTTTAGAAAATACCTTAGCAGATTGTGTGGTATCTACAGATATTGTTATTTGTGTAGGTGACTTCAATGTAGACCTGTTAAGTACCGACACTATAGAATATAGATATATACGTTCACTGTTTTTGAATTCGTTTAGCATGCAGCAAATTATTGATGAGCCTACTCGTTTAGTTAGTGGCACATTGTTAGATCATATATGGATAAGTCAAACTGATATAGTGATAAATACAACCGTAGTTGAACTTTCTGATTTTCGTAGCGATCATTCATCGATATCTTGTATGCTGGATTTACCAATAGAAAGAAAGAAGCAGCAAACATTTATTTATACTAGAAATTTAAAGAATATAGATTTCGTTCAATTTGATAATCATGCTAGACGGGCTGATTGGGGAAGGGTTGAAATATTTAGTAATATAGATGCTAAGGTACAGTATTTAGAAAATATAATTAAACGTTTGCTTGATGTACACGCACCATTGAGAAAAATACGAATAACAAAGAAGTTTAATCCTTGGGTAACACCAAATATTAAAAAAATGATGCAAATTAGAGACAGGGCCTTATCGGATTATCGTAAATTTCTAAAAGATTTAAATATAACTACACAACAAGTGCAGGCTAAGTGGAGTTTTTATAAAGAAATGCGTAATTTTGTAACAGCGTCTATGCGTCGAGAAAAAAAAGCTTTTATAGAAAATGAATTAAAATTAAATTATAGAAACTCTAAAATTCTCTGGAGTACTTTAGATAAGCTAAATATTCATAAAAAAGTAAAAATTTGCAACCTTCCTGAAGAACTGAAAGATCCAGATAGAATAAATAATTTTTTTATTGATTCCGTAAATACAGTCAACGCAGATAATGAAACAGTTTCTTTTTTTAATGTAAATCGTTGCGATAAAGTAACAGAAGTTTTTCAGTTTCAGCAAGTTTCTGAAAACCAGATTTTAGAAATAATAAAAGGTATAAAAACGAAGGCAATGGGCGTAGATGAAATAAATTGTGACATGCTTCAATTATGTTTGCCATACAGTCTGGGTGCAATAACACATATAATAAATTTTTCTTTGACAAATAATGTTTTTCCTGAGCGCTGGAAACTATCTTTAGTCACTCCTATACCAAAAAAGGAAAACGTTTCGAGTTTAAATGATTTAAGGCCAATAAGTATACTTTCCGTGTTTTCCAAAATACTGGAGAAAATAGCTTATATACAAATTAGAAAGCATGTCGACAGATTTGACTTGCTGCCTAGTAAACAATCAGGTTTCAGAAATGGTTATAGTACAAGTACAGTTTTGGCAGATATCATAGATGATGCGCTTAGTGCTGTTGATAAAAGGATGATTACAGCTGTTGTTATGTTGGATTATTCTAAGGCATTTGACTCCCTAGATCACAAACTACTATTAGCTAAATTAAACTTCTATGGATTTTGTGGAGGTGCCTTGGAGTGGTTCAACACGTACTTGCAGAATCGTAAGCAGCAGGTGAAGGTCTCTAGAGGCGCTGAAAGGGTTTTGTCTCAATCTTTAAATATTTCCAGTGGTGTTCCTCAGGGATCAATTCTGGGCCCATTGCTTTTTGTTTTATATACTGCTGACCTTCCTTCAGTCATTGTTTCGAATATGCATATGTACGCGGATGATAGTCAGTTATACTACTCATTTCCCCCTGATCAGGAAGATCTAGCGATTGCAACCATAAATCAAGATCTGCAAAGTATTTATGTTTGGTCTATTAAAAATTCTTTAATTTTAAATCCACAAAAAACTGTGGCAATGATTGCGGGAACTGAGGTGCAATGTAGTAAAGTAAATTTGGCTAACAAACTACTTCTGAATAATAACTCGTTACCAATTAAGGATGAATGCAAGAGTTTGGGAGTCTTGATTGACAAAAATTTATCATTTTCCGCATATATTGATAGTGTGATTAAAAAATCTTTTGGTGTCTTAAGATCAATATATAGATATAAATATATTTTAAATGTAGATGTTAAATTAAAGTTAGTAGAATCGCTAATCTTACCGCTTTTTGATTACTGCGATGTGGTGTATGGACCTTGCTTGTCAGCTCGGGATTGTCATAGAATACAGTTGATACAAAATGTTTGCATGCGATTTTGTACTAATGCCATAAAGCGAGAACATATTACGCCATATTATGTTAAATATAATTGTACTAAAATGAACATCCGCAGACAAATTCATTACTCCTGTTTTATTCAAAAAATCATAATAACACATCAACCAGTATATTTGAGACGTAAGATCCGTTTTGCTGAAGAAGTACAAACCAGAAACAGACGAAATCCTTTTCTTGTGCAAGTGCCCAGGCATTTCACTTCTTCCTTTAAAGGCTCATTTTCTCATTTTGCATCGTTATTATATAACTCACTTCCTCTATCAATTAAATCAATATTCAACCTTTCTACTTTTAAAATAAAAGTGAAGCATTATTTCACCATGCATAATCGTTGAATTATTTCCCGAAACTTCATTACCAGTAGTATAGATATGCCTACATACATGTATATGTGGCCTACATTATACTAGATTCTCTATACTAGAAGTGTGGTGTCAGATTATGTTAGTAATTTTTAAGTTGTATTACATTATTGTAAATTTGCTGTTAATGTTCTATTGTAATTATTTTCTCAGGTTGGGCAAAAGCAGTCTTTGACTGAGCCCCGCCTTAATAAAGTCATATTATTATTATTATTATTATTATTATTTAGAAGTTATAAGCCAAAAACTGAAAAAAGTCCGAAAAAAAAGGTTTTTCAAGCACCACGCGGTTAGCACAGGTCTTTCGAAGCTGCAAACTTGGTTTTACACTATTGGTACCTATCCTAACCTAACAACATTCCAAAAAATCAGAACTCTGCAATTTTTTGCGACCTACGATGTCTTAAATGACTGGCCTAATGATAAATTTTCTCTAAAAAATATTTTCCTACATGCTGTGTACCTATATATGTTTCCCCACCAATTATAATAATCTTGTCCTTCTGTATAAGCAGGAAAATCGTCACAATATGGAACACGATAGATTCAAAACAAATTAACATCTTTCATCAGTGCATGCGTACAAGGAGTAACCTGTTTTCCAATGCAATGTCGCCTCTGCCCCTCTTGGTCCGCTTTTGCAACTGTATACTCATCTCTTTTACAGACGCCTCCACGTTCCACAAGCGACGTTTCCATCGCAACGCGCCGATGTTCGAGCTGTCAGTGTGTCGGGATCCGTTCAGTAGAAACGTGTGGGTATTGTAACACAGCTGAATACCCTGTCATGTATTTTTAAATGCAGTCCCATATTTCATGTGCCGCCTAAAATACCTTTTATTAATACAGTAGGTACCCATAAAGCGTCAATATCGCAGTAGTAAATTACTAAAAATCTTTAAACACATGCGCTCAGCACGCGCACACAACAAGTTGTTCAGCCTTTTGCAGTTGCTAGTCCAAAATTATTGCTGGAGACAGGTAAAAATAAATGTTTTGTTTGTAGTAAGTGTATGTACCTGACTGTTTTAGTGTAGTATTTAATATAACAAAACGGTGCGCACAAAGCTGATGCAAAAATTTAAGTATACATTCTCTAAAGGTAGTACTTGAAGTATAAACTAGGTATTACTTTTCAGACTTCATATTATAGGTAATTATCTACTCATTAAGCTTCAAAGTAGAAGCGCTTGGTATTCATTTTTTATTTTCTAAAGTAGTTTTAGAAAGTTTATGATTTGATACGTAGGTACTACCTGTTATAGCTATACAGTGTGGGTGAGTTTACATTACACACTCAGTAACTTCGTAAATTCAAAGATATTAAAATTTTTCAAAAGGTACTTCTACCGATAATTTTTAATAGGTATTTTTCCTAACTTACATATTATCACTTTTAAGAAAAAATAAAAACAGGGTCATATTATTCAGAATTTGATAGAATTTCAAATTACTAAATAAAATACAGGGTGTTCCATTTAAAAAAGTCAGTGTACATGTCGCTCCTCTTTTGTTTTTTAATGAGTGCGTTTTTAATCAGAGGGTTGAAAAGAACACAAAAAATCACTTAGAAGTACATTTTGAAAAATTTTATATCTTGACATTTACGAAGTTACTGAGTGTGTAATGCAAACTCACCCACACTGTATATTATTTTTATAGAGATGTGCATACAATTGCATAGATTATAAATCTATTCAAATTTCATAATCGACGTCTTTATATTAAATAGAATAAATTTATTACTCACTAAATAGATTTTTCTCTAATATTTATTTTTATAATTAACCGAATCCTAATAATTCTCATTTAAATTTAGACAACTTCGTCATCGGTTATAAATATTACCCCTTCAACATTTTCTATTTCATTTTAGAAAAAAAATAATAAGGAAGCTGCATACTCTACCTTAAAGTGTTTTAAGATGACATTGAACTTTATACAGGGTGCTCTGGAAATTCAGGACAAACCAAACTTATTTTTTTTTAAGAAACATCCTATAAATAAATTTTAGATAAGTCGTTTCCCTCGCGAGTTCACTGATATAAGGTTTTCTGAGTCTGTATCAAATAATAAGGAGAAAAGAGTGTGCCATTTGACCTTGATGGCACACTCATGACAGCCATTATGGCACACTTATGACGTTTGGACATATCTTGCTTATTATTAGGGGCATAGATAGGTACTCATTTACTCATCATATCCTATATCGATGATCTCATGAGAGAACTGCCTATTAAAAATGAAACAAAATGCAGATATTCCGTTACAAAAAGATAAATTTGGTTTATCGTAGGTTTTCAGAGAAAGCTTTATAAAGTTCAATGCCATCTTGAAAACTTGAACTTAGTATATACAACTTTTGCTTTTAACATTATTTTGTAAAATAAAAAGCAGTTACTAGGAGTGTGGTATTGATAGTTTGCGCATATTTCGATGGCTATGAATTAAATATGTAGAAACTATGAAATATAAATGTGATACATCTATAGTATGGACAGTGTGTACAAGCTGTTTCAAATTCTAACGTTTCTATTGGGATCTCACTTATTATAGAGAATGATTTTGTAGTTTCAATAGTGTAGTCAATATTTAGAGATATTTTGTAGTTTTCAGAGCATCATAAGTTTATTTTTTTCTTATGAGTGCCGTATATTGACTTTTTTCTGAATACAGCCAAATATCAATATTTAAAAATATATATATTATATAGGTGGACCAAATATATTTTTTCGGTATTTTTTTAGTTAGCTGCCAAAAGTAGATAGCACAAAACCCGCGAATGACATTTCGGGTTAATAATTATATATGGCTATTGACTGAGGGGGATTTAACAAGAACCGCAATTGAATGGAATCGATATTTTTGATAGACCGAAGAAAATAGACCAATCTTCTTAATTCTTGTTCTTTATAGAAATGGTTGTGAAATAGTTACGTAACACCTAATTTTAAAAAATCCTGGAGTATTCTCGGAGAAATTCAGATGCCTAAAATATGAATTCCACTCAGTTGCCTGTCTTATTAAATACTTCAGTCGACGGCACAACGTATGTAAAATAGATTTTATAATCCTACATATTATACGCTCTTTCTTTTGCTTTAAAGTTTTTTAACATGTAAGCATGTTGGCAAATGAAGAAAACACGATAGATATAATATGTATTTATTACAGATGTAATAAAAAACAACAGCGCAAATATATTTAAAAATATATTCACAGAGATGGCAGCCAAGTTAAACATACTCCATCATCAAATCGTATTATATTTAAAAAAATCCTAGTTCCTTGAGAACCTTTCAGTTTCTCAATACAAAAAATACCAATTAAACTTAAAA